>OZ010799.1:321163101-322639767 GCA_963932465.1 Maratus speciosus
AAAATCGGTGCGTGTTTCTGTATTCCAGGATCCGGGCCACGTCCGCGGCCCTCAGGAAAGGCAGCCCGTCGGCGGACAGGACGACCAGCACGGGGGCGGGCAGGCGATCGTGGCACAGGTAGAAAAACATGATGAAACTCGGCAGACGAAAGACTGAAAAACACTCGGCGGGCAAAAGTCAGAGAAACTCGGCAGGCGAAAGACTGAAAAACACTCGGCAGGCAAAAGTCGGAGAAACTCGGCAGGCAAAAGTCAGAGAAAAAAACTCGTCGGGAACACGGAGCTGTCCACACGCAGCGGTTCTCTGAGGCAGAATGATTTTCTTTTCGCCCACGGACCCGTATTTATACCGTCTCTCGAGGTCGAGAGATTGTTCCAGAACATCCTGTTTCGCCGGAAGAAAAACACGCGATCACGTGACTTCCTTTCCACGACTCGAGGAAATCGAAGCCGAAACGAAAATAATCTCGCGCGGCGTAAACATCCTGTTTCGCGGGAAACGGATCGCGTGGCGGCCTTCGACCCGTTTCTTTTCGTCTTTTCTCGGAACGACGCGGGCGGAAGCCGATAAGAAAACTCGCTATAATTAATCGCCCGCGCGACCTTTCGACCTTCCGGACGAAAAAAGCCGACGCGTCCTGTTTCCCGCGCGACGGGCTTCCGATAAAGATCCCGCCTTGTTTTCGCTGTTTCGGGAAAAAGTGTGGAATCTGACTGAATCTGAAGTTTGGAGAAAATCCGTGCATTAGTTTTCGAGATAGAGCTATAGCGAAAATCGTGAAAATTACTGCATAGCAGCGCCCCCTATTGGGTGATTAACACCAAAAACTAATCAGCATCAAATTGTATCAGGGACTGACAGAATATAAATTTTTATTAAATTCGGTGCATTAGTTCTTGAGATAGAGCGCCCACAAAATTTGTGTCACGTACACACAGACAGACAGACTCACAGAGTCACAGACAGACATTTTGTAAAAACATGTTTTTCGGGTTCTCTGACCCCTAAAATCGTGACCGTCGAAAACCGGAATTCGAAAATTTTCATGAATCCAATACTTTCTTCTCGTAAAGACAGAAGAAAGTAAAAAATGTCTTTTCCCCACCCGATGTCGAAAACTGGGCTTTTTGTTTACGCGATGTTTTCTCTCTCGCGAAGAAAAGAACGAGATGTAAAGAAAAAATTAAGTATAAAGAAATGGAATGGAAAGACGTGTTCTGGGGGATCTGTGCTGTGTTCGAACTCGCGTTCGCCGCGATCACGTTGTTCTTTGCTTGTTCCGTGGTGTGATCGACCGCCGATGTCTTTTTCGACACCGGATTCGATTCGCGGACGCGGTGCTCCGAATGACTGTTCGAAAAGAATACGATTCGAGAAGTACGGAGCTCGTAAATATGACGACAAAGAACTTAAAAAAGCCACTGAAAAATTCGCGTGGACGCTTCGAGAAGTACGGAGCTCGTGAATACGACGACGAAGAACTTTTAAAAGCCACTGGAAAATTCGCGTGGACGCTTCGAAATGAATACGGCTCGTGGTATCGGCTCGTAAATACGACGACAAAGAACTTAAAAAAGCCACTGAAAAATATGTTTCTCGAACGCTTGGAGATGGAAAAATTTCCGAGAAAAAGCATAGCGCTCTAGCCATTATCGTTTATCGCGACTCGTCTCGGTCTGTAATTGTTTTTCGACCGTTCGAAACGAGTTGGAAATTGCTCTTCGAACGTGGCAAATGAGGTGCGTTCGTACTATAACTAGTTTTATAATTATTTTTTGCATCCCATATCGTACTGAATGTATATTTTTTTACACTTCATGAGTGCGTAGTCTGTAACATCGTTGAAATGCACTTGCGATAATTTTTTCCCGTTCCCCGTAATGTAACGTGAAACTTTTGACTGTCTCTGTAATTAAACTATACACCGATTTTCATAAAATTTGAAATGACTCGACAAAATTTTACGACAATTACATATTTAAAATTTCAGACCATTCGGAAGGCTGTAACATCGTTAAAATACACTTGCGATGAGTTTTCCCGTTGGCCGTAATGTAAAGAAAAACTTTTGACTGTCCCTGTAATTAAACTATACGTCCGATTTTCATAAAATTTTAAATGGCTCGACAAAATTATAAACGATAGTATATTTAAAATTTCATACCGTTCGGTTGGGTAGTTTTTGCTCTGTTATATGCGGTGAGACGACTATAGGTGCTACGTATTTATATAATTACGAACGCATCTAAAAATGGTTATTGTTCTCGTCGGGATGAGAAATCAAAAACATATCTGAACGTTCGTTTAATCTGCAATTTATTCGTTATGTGATTGGTCTGTACAGTAATCTGTATTTCCCTTTGCTTTCGACGACGATGGGCGACACTCTGTTACCACTATGACAAAAAAGTAATAAAAACTACAAAAAAATTAATAACTCGGAAACAAACCGAGATACGGCTTTCGAACAAATTGCATTTAAAAGTACATTTTTTAAAATCGGAATCGAGGTTCGAAAAGGGCAGAGTTTATGGAGAAGACGCGTTATGATTTACAGTCGAATTAAATTACTCGCTTTCGAGAACGCGAGTTTTACGACATCCGTTGTTGGTGTTTTGTTTCTCGCCCCCCCACACACACACGCGAATTATTTTTCCCGATCCGTGATTCGACTGTCGGGTGCCGTGTGTCGAGAGTTTAATTTTTACCCCGTTCCCCGTGCGATCGACCTCGAACCCTTCGTCGTTGTCTTTTCCTTCCCCGTTCTCGCTTCTTTTTCGGATTCGGAAAAAACCCGCGGGGGTCAGAGTGCTCGAAGATTAAATCGTCCGACTGTCAGAAAGCGGGTCGGGTACCGCGATCGCAGATCCCGTCTCGCGTTTACGGTATCTCTCGTTCGACAACGTTTCGTGACGGGCGAAAATATTACCGCGTGAAATCGTACCTTTTTTTCGAGTCGGGCGAAATCCAGATCCGTGAAACTGTTTTCCGGAATCGGCAGACGTGCGAACGAAAAACGGGGTTTCGCCACCCAAAAAATATTTATCGGGCGTAGGGAAAGGAAAAACGTAAAAGTTCGAGAAGGAAAAAATGTCCGATGGAAGATTGGGTTTTATAGAGTTGTAAAAAAAAAAAAAAAAAAAAAAAAAAATTTTTTTTTTTTTTTTTTTTTTTTTTTTTTTTTTTTTTTTCCGGGTTTGGAATTTGTTTTGGGAATATAACTTTTGGAAATAAAAACTTAAAGATTTACTTTTACATTTTTTTCAATTATTAAATACTCTAAACGTGATACTGATTCTAGGTTCCTTCACTTTCCTTTCGGCCGGTATTTCGTGAGTCCATTTTTTATTCGTGGGATACTCCATGACGTATAGAGATTCGTTTTCCGGCTTAAATTCGAAACGCCCCGTTCCTCCCTTTTCTCTAAAAATTAGTTTTCTGCTGGCTCCGAAATTCAGGCAAGCGATCGGTTTAGTCGGATCCATGCAACTTTCGCTGTCTGAGTGTTTCCCTATGCCGGCTCTGCCGTTCGGATAACAGTTGACGAGAGCAAAGTTAAACTTCACCCCCAAGTAATTTTCCACTTCGCGTTTCATTTCCTCGATCAGTGGAGGCCAGACCACGGCTTCTACGCATTGTCTAGCGTAATAGTATCGTTTTCCGCGCACGTCGGAGAACGCGCAAATTTTCCGTAGAGGTTTTCGGTAGAAAGAAGATTGGTGATACGTTACGTCTTTGAGGGGTAGTGCGCCGTACAGTCGATCGAACGAACACGAGTAAAACTCGGGAACGTATTCCAAGTGTAGTCCGTCAGATCGGTTAATGTAAAATTTCCCCATGTCGAATTGGAAAAGTAAGACGAGTCCTTTCCGAGGTGTGTGAAAATATAACAGAACCCAGAAACTTATATTACTCAAGTAAAAAAAAAAAAAAAAAAAAAAAAAAAAAAAAAAAAAAATTTTTTTTTTTTTTTTTTTTTTTTTTTTTTTTTTTTTTTTGTAGGGTAGTAACCAAAACTAAAAATATTTTAAACTTTACAGTATCGAATCAGAGATACAAACTCTTTACCACATCTATTTTTAGAAATAATGACGTCATTTCATTTACGTATTAAAAGTCGAAGATTTACTCCTCGTTTTCTTCATCTAGTTTTTAAATCATATCATATTTTGATTATTGAGAAAAATATTGGTTGGGGTGCAGTGCTCGAATAATTTATCGATCGACTGTCAGGAAGCGGCTCGGGTACCACGAAATGGAAATCTTTCTTCATTTCTTGGTACCTGGTAGTACGATCCAATGTTAAAGAATTACATTGTTGTCTGCACTCGCGGAAACATCGAGTGAAGTGGAATCTTGGAGAAAAAGCTAAATGGTTAAAGTTATTTAAAAGTCTAAACCGCCCAGCTAATTATGAAAAAATTTCTCAAGATATTTCTACAAGTAAAAAAAAAAAAAAAAAAAAAAAAAAAAAAAAAAAAAAAAAAAAAATTTTTTTTTTTTTTTTTTTTTTTTTTTTTTTTTTTTTTTTTGTAATGGCTAAAGATTTGAACTTTATTCGGTATCCCAAAACTGATATTTAATATGTAATTGAGATGACGTCATTATTTCTAAAAATAAATCTTGTAAAGTGTCCGAACCTCGAAACAAAAGCGGTTCGTCGAGTTTACAGATTCTTTTTAAAATTAACCGGTACTTTTTCGTTTCGTATTTTTTCTACGAGTTTCTCGCCGTCTACGAAATTATAAACTTCCTTCAGATATTTCCACGGATTCATCATGGCCGACTGGCAGTGACACGTATCGGGCCCGTTGTCCCATTTCACGCACTTGATGCAATCCGTCAAGTGCCACTCTTCGCTGTCCGTGCTGTAAACCGCGTCGATGAGATCTTGTTTCTTCAGTTCTCTTACTTTCACTCGAAATCGGAGAACGTTCGTCCTCACCTTGTACATTTCGTACCATTTGAACACGTTTTCGGAATCCGAAACCCGAAACATGTAAAAATCGTACAGGTTTTCGTCTTGGCACATGTCCAGCGGTTTGTAGTACATCGCTTTCGAATTTCTGGGTTTGACTAGATGGAAGTTCGAAACGTTATTCGTGTGAGCCAACATCCTCTCTTCGAAGAAACTATCGGGAGAATCGAGTTTCGAAAGACACTGACAGGTTTGGGAACCGCGGGCGTTTTTCAACGTCCAGAAACATTCGTTGAGGTGAAACTCTCCTTTGTCGGTCAGCAAGAACCGACACCGACTGTTGAGACGAACGGCCGTGCATTGAAAGAGTAAAATTTTGGTCCTGAAGTCGTAAGTCTCTAGTCGTTTCCGTAACTCGATCAACTCGTAAGTCTCTATTTTTTTCCGTAAATCGAACAACTGGCGATCGTTCTCGGACATGATGAACAGTTTAACCAAAAGACACGAGCTGAAGGATACTGTATCGCGTTTCGCGTTCGATATATATTCCTTTCCCGGTTAAAAAAAAAAAAAAAAAAAAAAAAAAAAAGATTTTTTTTTTTTTTTTTTTTTTTTTTTTTTTTTTTTTTACATTATAGGATTGAGATATTTTATACACTTTCTTTTATACACTTTCTTGGATAAATATCTGGAAAATTTTACAAGTCCAGAACGCGAGATTAAATGTGGAAAATTTTACAAGTCCGGAACGCGAGATTAAATGTGGAAATTTTTACAAGTCCAGAACGCGAGATTAAATGTGGAAAATTTTACAAGTCCAGATTTCCAGATTAAATGTGGAAAATTTTACAAGTCCAGAACGCGAGATTAAATGTGGGAAAATTTTACAAGTCCAGAACGCGAGATTAAATGTGGGAAAATTTTACAAGTCCAGAACGCGAGATTAAATGTGGGAAATTTTACAAGTCCAGAACGCGAGATTAAATGTGAAAAATTTTACAAGTCCAGAACGCGAGATTAAATGTGAAAAATTTTACAAGTCCAGAACGCGAGATTAAATGTGAAAAATTTTACAAGTCCAGAACGCGAGATTAAATGTGAAAAATTTTACAAGTCCAGAACGCTACGATAAATTTAACTAAGATTCAAAAGTCTAAAAGATATAAATCTCCAACCCTGAAAAAAAAAAAAAAAAAAAAAAAAAAAAAAAAAAATTTTTTTTTTTTTTTTTTTTTTTTTTTTTTTTTTTTTTTTTTTTTACTCATCAGAGTTTTCATGTCGATTTGTTTTTCTTTTTTATTGAACTATTCCATCACTGGCATAAGAAACTTTTAAATGATATTTTTTGCGATCGCTCGAATCAGGTTCGTAAGGCAGATATCGGCGATTGGAATCGTAATATCGACAAACTCTCCTGACGCCCGCACAAGTAGGTAATGGGAAATGGACGTCGGTTTCGTCGCATTCGTCGTCGGACGGACTGATGGATATCATGGACTCGTGGCCGGAAATTTCGTCGTCCGAAAAACTACCTAACGTGGAACTATACTCTTGCTTCTTTTTAAGGTTTACGCGCTGCGTTCGTCTCGTCGGAGAAGTATTAGTCATAAACCGTTTAGCATATTTTTTAATCGAGGGACGCATGGAAATGGCAGCGTTCCAGTCGTTGTCGCTAACCGATAAATTTTCCTTGAATTTTTTAAAAGCCGAAGGGCTTGCGAAGAAGCGTCTGAGTTTCGATACAGGTACCAACCCGCCGTGATCGACTGTCAACTCTCGCAATTCGTTTATTTCGATCGGGTCGGGATATTCGTATCCCCGATTCGATCCCTCCAACATATGAAAAACATACAAGACTGGTATTTTGCTCGGTTTAGGCATGCTTTATTATCTACATATTTTATTATCTAAATATTTTACAAGTCTAAAACGCGATATCAAATCTGGAATATTTTACAAGTCCAGAACGCTACGATAAATTTAACTAAGATTCTAAAATGTAAAGTATATAAATCTTCAGCGTTTAAAAAAAAAAAAAAAAAAAAAAAAAAAATTTTTTTTTTTTTTTTTTTTTTTTTTTTTTTTTTATTGAGATAAACTGCTTTAGCCGTATCGAGAAAAAAAATCCGAATGTGTATATTTGTTTCGCTCGTCTCTTACGAATCAATGAAACGATTTAGAAAGATTTCCACAATATAGACGAGAATTCTTCGGAGGGTTTCAGGCCCCAAGATTATTTCGAGAAGGAATAGAATTATAATAATTGCTAAAAAGATGAGATTAAATAGGATATAGATTGGAAGTGCAATTAAAAAAAATGTTATAAGTTGAAACAACATATCAAACATTTCGCTCCTGAAACAATCATTCAAATGATATCCTGGAGAAAATGTATCTTTTAAAATATATATATATATATAAAAAAAAAAAAAAAAAAAAAAAAAAAAAAAAAAAAAAAATTTTTTTTTCATTCAAATTCAAAAATTTCATCATTGCCCTCTAGTAAAAAAAAAAAAAAAAAAAAAAAAAAAAAAAAAAAAATTTTTTTTTTTTTTTTTTTTTTTTTTTTTTTTTACTAGAGGGCAATGATGAAATTTTTTTCGAAAAGATTACTTTGAGAATTTTTACAAGTACAGACTGCGAGATCGAAACTGAAAATTTTTACAAGTCCAGACTGCGAGATCAAAACTGAAAATTTTTACAAGTCCAGACTGCGAGATCAAAACTGAAAATTTTTACAAGTCCAGACTGCGAGATCAAAACTGAAAATTTTTACAAGTCCAGACTGCGAGATCAAAACTGAAAATTTTTACAAGTCCAGACTGCGAGATCAAAACTGAAAATTTTTACAAGTCCAGACTGCGAGGCAAAACTGAAAATTTTTACAAGTCCAGACTGCGAGATCAAAACTGAAAATTTTTACAAGTCCAGACTGCGAGATCAAAACTGAAAATTTTTACAAGTCCAGACTGCGAGATCAAAACTGAAAATTTTTACAAGTCCAGACTGCGAGGCAAAACTGAAAAAAATTACCAGTCAATTAAGTTTTCAGAAAGTTATATTTCTCAAAAAAAAAAAAAAAAAAAAAAAAAAAAAAAAAAAAAAAAATTTTTTTTTTTTTTTTTTTTTTTTTTTTTTTTTTTTTTTTTTTTTTACATTCCTATACATTTTCACCTGGCTGGACTTGATTCAATTGATTCGTAAATTTTTCAGTGTTGTCTCGCACTCTGGATTCGTAAAATTTTCCAGTTTCGTCTCGCGCTCTGGACTCTTACAAATTTTTCGAAACTTTTTTCGTTCTTTCTTAAACTTTTGGTAAACGGTTTCAAAGTCTTTCACTATCGATTCCAGTTTATTTAACAGAGCCAGCGGATCTGTTTGTTCACCCATCGTTTGGAGAAATCTCTCACTTTATATTTATATCGCGTTTCACATTCGCCCTGCGACGTAAACTCGACTGAAGGAAAACAGAGCGTACGCGTTTTCGCAATGGACGTAGCGAGATCCATCGGCCGTTCGTTTCTTCAGAACTTCCAATTCCTTTCTGAGCGCGAGCAGTTCCGACTCCAGTTCGGCCAATCTCGCGTCGCGAATCCCCGACCCGTGATTTTTTCTCGAGAGCCTCGGTTCGAGGGCCACGGAAACTCGTCCGCCCCGTTCCGCGAAAGACGCATCGACCGGACGAATCCCGAACTCGCGATGCCACGCGGCGGGTTTCTCGAGCGCGGGGAATCGGGTTCCGGAGCGACGTCCGAAAGAATCTGGAGAAAACATCGTTCGGACTGGTGGCACGAGCGAGTTTCGAATCGACTGGAGGAAGAGAGAAAGTCGTAACGAGATTTTTTAAAGAACGATACCAGAACAGTACGACTCGGAACAGTACGATCTACACAAGTGTATCCACTAAATTTGAAGGATTGATATTATCCCAATCCTACATTAAAAAAAAAAAAAAAAAAAAAAAAAATCTATTTTTTTTTTTTTTTTTTTTTTTTTTTTTTTTTTTTTTCGAGGTATACAAAGTGTATACCTTCGGCAGAACCGACCAGATTAAATTAAATTTAAACAATTGCAATAACGCTTCAGAACACGTAATAAAGTTATATTCGAATCATGAACGACGTGATCGTTTATGAAAAAATATATTGTTTTTTACTTGGGCATTATAAGTCGCATAGTATTAAAGATATTTGTAGATTTGCTGGATGTGATAAAAGAACGGCAAATAGATGCTTGTATGACATGTTAAAATCGGGAATAGTTTTGAAAACGAAAGAAAAACAACCACCCTGTTGGCAATATCGGAATCTTTAAAAAATGTTCAAAGTTATACACCTCAAAAAAAAAAAAAAAAAAAAAAAAAAAAAAAAAAAAAAATTTTTTTTTTTTTTTTTTTTTTTTTTTTTTTTTTTTTTTAACAGTAGATTTTTCTTTTAAAATACAGTACCGTAATAAAGTTGAATCAAACTATGGATTTGGATCAACGGCAAAACACGGAACCTTTGTTGAAGGAAAACCCTAAGCGGTTTGTTATTTTTCCCATTCAATATCATGATTTATGGAAAATGTACAAAATGGCCGAGGCGTCTTTTTGGACTGCCCAGGAAGTAGATTTATCCAAAGATTTAAACGACTGGCAAAAACTAAAACCCGAAGAAAAACATTTCATTTCTCACGTCTTGGCCTTTTTTGCAGCAAGCGACGGTATCGTGAATGAAAACTTAGCCGAGAGGTTTTATCAGGAAGTTCAAATATCCGAAGCTCGATGCTTTTACGGTTTCCAAATAGCGATGGAGAACATCCATTCGGAGATGTATAGTTTGCTCATCGACACGTACATCACGAATCCTTTCGAAAAAGAAAAGCTTTTCGGCGCGATCGAAACATTACCCTGCGTGAAAAAGAAGGCCGATTGGGCCATCGCCTGGATTAAAACGTGCGATGCCTCTTTCGGCGAACGACTCGTCGCTTTCGCCGCAGTCGAAGGTATTTTTTTCTCCGGTTCGTTCGCTGCTATTTTCTGGTTAAAGAAGAGAGGTTTAATGCCAGGTTTAACATTCAGCAACGAACTCATCAGTAGAGACGAGGGTTTACATTGCGATTTCGCTTGCATGATGATGAACCATTTAAAACATAAGCCTTCGGAACAAAAAATTATCCAAATTATATCGGATGCGGTTAAAATCGAACAAGAGTTTTTAACCGAGGCGTTACCGGTAGCCCTCATCGGAATGAATAATCATTTGATGAAACAATACATAGAATTCGTGGCCGACAGACTTTTGCAGGAATTGAATTGCAAAAAAATTTATCACGTTGAAAATCCGTTCGAGTTTATGGAATTTATAAGCTTGGAAGGTAAAACGAACTTTTTTGAAAAGAGAGTGAGTGAATATCAAAAAATAGGCGTCATGTCGTCTAAAATGGATGATCGTACTTTTACGAAAGATGTCGAATTTTGAAAAAAAAAAAAAAAAAAAAAAAAAAAATTTTTTTTTTTTTTTTTTTTTTTTTTTTTTTTTTTTTTTTTTTTTTTTTTTTGGCGCTTGCAGTTTCCTTTATATACTAAAGACCCTCGGTCGATTTTCTTATCCATGTCATGGACGATTATTTCAGACAGTGGAAGTCGGTCGAAAAGCTAAACGAAATAATCGCGACTCCCGTTTGTAATTACGTTTTGATACTCACCGAAACGCGTTCGTTCGACGTCATAGAGGATCTGAAATTTGCGTTACACATCACTAAAAAACCTTCCTTTTGGTTCGTCGAAAAATTCAGAGCTCATGGCGTCCGAGTGGAATACGCCACCATCTTTTGCCAAAAGGACATCGAACAGTTCGGTCCCATTGCCCAAGCGACGTCCCAAGGAATCTTCCGAGAGTATTTGCTATCCACCTATCGATCGCCGGTCGTCCTCGTCTGCGAAAAAAGACACGCCAAACAATTTTTACCTTTCGAATCCATCCATCCAGAAACGTTTGTCCGCAAGCTCCTTGGACGACGAGATTAAAAAATTACTGCACGAAAAACTCGTGCGCCGAGTGGTTTCGGGTCGACCTTTCGAGACGTTGCGTTTCCATCGTCGCCAGTTGATTAAACAGTTGGCAGATTGGATAGGTTTTTTCGACGAGGACGAAGATTCTTCCACCAAGGACGAAAACGGTCGTTATCGCCACGAACTCGTGACTTTGCTCGCTGCGACCTCGAAAAAATATTTCGTCGACGTTCCTGCGGACAATTCCGAATGGACGAAACTCTTAAACAAATGGTTGAAAGCCCACACGTCCGGGGCCGTCCTTTCGAACCGGGCCGTGTATCGAATTTTAGCCGTGGACGGGTTTCGCGGGTTCAAACCCAAGCATCTGACCTCGTATCTGCCCGATGTTTTGCTTCCGTTGAGAGAAGAATACAAATCTCACGTCCGCGGGGTGAGAAGCATGTATGAATTTTTCGACGAAAACGAAAAAGTGTCGAGTCTGACGGGAACCGATTCGGCGTGCGTGATTTTCTTGGCTCTGTTGCATTGGTACGAGCGTCGGATGGGAGACGATTTGATGAAGGACGACCAGATTACGTTTCAGGTGAAACAAGCGAAATTATGGGCGGAAGGATATTTGCAACAGAACGGAGAATATTATCACGACGTGAAAAACGTGGACGAAAACTTGTTGGAGAGGTTTGGTAAAATTTACGGCGATGAATTTAAAAACGACGACGAGTCTTGGAAAGTGATAGGATGCGAATTGCTATCGATGGTGAACAGAGACAAAATGTGAACCCGGACTCGTAAATTTTTTCAGATCGTACCCCGCGTTCCGGACTCGTAAATTTTTTCAGATCGTACCCCGCGTACCGGACTCGTAAAAAAAAAAAAAAAAAAAAAAAAAAAAAAAAAAAAAAAAAAAAAAAAAAAAAAAATTTTTTTTTTTTTTTTTTTTTTTTTTTTTTTTTTTTTTTTTTTTTTTGAGAAATATAACTTTCTGAAAACTTAATTGACTTGTAATTTTTTTCAGTTTTGCTTCGCAGTCTGGACTTGTAAAGATTTTCAGTTTTGCCTCGCAGTCTGGACTTGTAAAGATTTTCAGTTTTGCCTCGCAGTCTGGACTTGTAATTTTTTTCAGTTTTGCCTCGCAGTCTGGACTTGTAATTTTTTTCAGTTTTGCCTCGCAGTCTGGACTTGTAAAAATTTTCAGTTTTGCCTCGCAGTCTGGACTTGTAAAAATTTTCAGTTTTGCCTCGCAGTCTGGACTTGTAATTTTTTTCAGTTTTGATCTCGCGTCTGGACTTGTAAAAATTTTCAGTTTTGATCTCGCAGTCTGGACTTGTAAAAATTTTCAAAGAAATCTTTTCGAAAAAAATTTCATCATTACCCTCTAGTAAAAAAAAAAAAAAAAAAAAAAAAAAAAAAAAAAAAAAAAAAAAATTTTTTTTTTTTTTTTTTTTTTTTTTTTTTTTATAGATAAATTTTATTATAAAACCTGCAACTGATTTCGCTCTCGATATTTACTTTCCATTTCACCATGGTCCTACAACTTTTCGTCGATTGGTTCGTCCCTTTTCTTTTCAGTCGATTTCGACCACGAGTCAAGTTTGCGAAAAAGTTTTCCTGGGCCATAACTCCGACGTGTCGAAACGATGGATCTTTAGGTTGGGATTTCTATACTCCGATAGATCTCGAATTCAAACCCTATGAAACTATAGTCGTCGATACCGGAATCGTTTTGGAACCTCCGACTTTCTTGGGTATGTTCGTCTGGGACAAATCGTTTATAGCTTTACACAAAAATCTTTGCGTTTGCGGCGGTGTCGTGGATCCTGGTTACAGGGGCTCCATCGGCATAATTTTGCGAAATAATACTCTGAAAAGAATTACGATCAAGAAAAAAGATGCCGTCGCACAAATGCTATTTCAGTTAGCGATACGGCCGATTATGGTCGAAGTGGACGAAACCGATCTGTCCGAAAGCGAACGTGGAGAAAGAGGATTCGGAGGCGATGCCACTTGGAATATTCCAAAGAGGGAGTTTAGCCCGAACGATCCTTAACTTTAAAATCATGTTCCGGATTCGTAAAAATTTTCTCTGAGTAAAAGTTTGTAAAGTTAACGGGTAAAAAAAAAAAAAAAAAAAAAAAAAAAAAAAAAAAAAAAAAAAAAAAAAATTTTTTTTTTTTTTTTTTTTTTTTTTTTTTTTTTTTTTACTGTTAGGTTTTTCGATTTGGAATTATAAAACTACTTCTGAACGCTTCCGTGACTGGAATTACACTTTGGAATCAAGCCATGGATGACATTATTTCTCCTGTAGAGAATCGGTCTTCGGATTCGAACGTGACGGACGAGTGTGCCATTTGCTTAGAAACTAAACTACCCGAGGATTCTTTTACGCTTCCGAAATGCAAGCATTCTTTCCATAAAGATTGCGTCGCCTTATTGATAACCGAATCTGAATACGAATTACGTTGCCCGTGTTGTCGGACGAAATTGAACAGAGACGAATTACTTTCCCAGATCGGTAGAAAAAAAGAATCGATTCGTCCAGGCGAAAAAGAATCGATTAATCCGGGCAACGTAGGGCGATTACGGATACCTCGATTTCGGTACGATAGAGTGTTAGCTTACCTTTCACTTAATTATCCACGAATAACTATAAGACCGAATGGCATATTCGATTCATTTTTAGAAGACCGCAACCAAATTAGACCAAATTTACATTCAGATGATGAAGATTCACAGGATTTAGACGAACATGATGACCAAGTTGGACCAAATTTAGATTCAGACTATGACAGTTTATTTGATTTGCATTTATCGGATTCAGATGATGAAGAATTACCGGATTTAAACGAACGTGTTGACCAAATTACGCCAAATTTAGATATAGATTATAGTTTATTTGATTCGAATTTATCGGATTCGGATGATGAAGAATTACCGGATTTAAACGAACGTGTTGACCAAATTACAGCAAATTTAGATATAGATTATAGTTTATTTGATTCGAATTTATCGAATTCGGATGATGAAGAATTACCGGATTTAAACGAATGTGTAGACCCAATTATAGCAAATTTAGATTCAGACTATTTCCGTTTGGAAGAAGTCGATTAACCTCTAAAAAAAAAAAAAAAAAAAAAAAAAAAAAAAAAAAAAAAAAAAAAAAAAAAATTTTTTTTTTTTTTTTTTTTTTTTTTTTTTTTTTTTTTCAACAAAAAAAAAGATAATCGTTATAGACAGCTAGTCATCCATCTTTCGCACAGAGGACACTTTAGATGGGCTTGGCATCGCAAGTAACAAGATTCTTTCACGTACACCAAATTATCGACCGAATCCCTCATGTATATCAAAGGTTCGTTTTCGCACACGTTTTGTATATGATTCCAGGGAATCATCGGATGACCCTTGCGATTTGTAGCATAATAAATTTCTCCGTTTTGTTTTCGCATTAAATAAGGTTTTCCGTCTTCCGTCAAGTAATATTCGTTTCCTTTGGAATCGGCCGGGTACCGCTGACTACCGTCTGCATTGAGGGCCAATTTAATGTTCGGATTCAAAGAGTCTTTGATGAAAATCGACCTGTTCTTTTTCACGGGATAGATTTCGTTACCCATGCTGTCTTTGGCGTAATAAAACGCGTCCGAATTGTCTCGAGCGAAAACGTCCCCTTTCCGTTTGGGATAGTACTCGTTGCGGTTCCTGTCGCGGGCATAGATTTCTCTCCCGTATTTGTCCGTCATGAATTTGCCACGGGGATAATACTCGTCCCCGTTCCACCTTCTCCGATACGCCATCGCTTGTTTATAGAATGGCCGTGAACCGATACCGCATTTCCTTGCTCGAGTTGAAAGACTGTCGCTTGCGACTGACCCCGAAAGAATTACTCAGAGTTTTGAAAGCGTGGCGAAAAAAGAACGAATTCGGAAACGTTTGTTCGAAATGCGAAACGAAAATAAACTTCGGGTCGACCAACTTTGCCCTGTGCTGCGACCAGTTTTATTTCGACGATCAGCGTCCGTTTTATTCTCTCGAGTCCATCGCCGTACCCACGCCCGGATACACTTTTCTTCTGCCCCAACTCAAACGCATGATCGAAAAAGCCGGCATCGAAACCGATCAGGATTTTTTGATTATTCCGGATCCCGTTTACTGGCAAATGGCGACCACTCTGATTTACGAAAAAATTTTGAAATTCGTGTCGGGCCAACCCATGACTTGTCGAACGAAGACCGTCCAACCGCCTTCCAAAACTCCGACGTTTTACAAACAGATTCAAGAAGCGCCTCTGAACTACGGCAGTTTGGATTCTCGGTCTTGCGGAAAAGCCACTTTTATTCGTCAGGCGGCGTTCGGGAAACGATGCTGTTACTCGATGCGGGGTATGATCGTGCCCGACGCGACCCTCAAGGCCAACGAAATTCGACTGCCCGATTCCATCGTGAAAAAATTCGGACTGAAAGGTAAATGGGTCATTCTGAACAGGATGCCGTCTCTCCAACCCGAAAATTTCGTGGCCTTGCGAGTACCTTCGGACGGACCCTCGTGGCCGCACGACTGTTTCGGCGTACCGTTGGAAATTTTACCGAGCATCAACGGCGATTTCGACGGAGACGAGGTGAACATTTACCTGTTTTTCAGCATCCTGTCCCAGGCCGAATGCGCCACCTTGCTGAATCCGGAATGGGAAATGGGTAGTTTCGTCATGGGGATGAAATTGAGCCCGAGCCAAGACCAGTTGGTCGCTTATTACCAGTTTTACGGCGAGATTGATTTTTTACCCTACAAGAATCCGGATTTGAAGAAAACGCTCAGAGTCATCTACGAAATTTACGGGTCGAAGAGGGCGTTCAAAGCGTTCGACGACATGCGGAAATTTCAACTCGAAAAGTTCGAAAACCATTACTGTTTCGCTTTGACTTTAGAAGAGATGGATTGGTTGGTGGAAACGATCGCGATCGGCGGCGATATAAGTCGCGGTCGCGGCTGTCTGGTAATTCAGGTCAAGGCGAAAGCGAAAGGTAATTTCGAACATTTGCATCAGATGTTTGGCGAAATCGGCGCGCAGGGAAACTATTTCGTGAAGAGTTCGTTTTGGTCGGGATTGACCCCGTTCGAAGCGGTGGCGCATGCGAAAGCGTCGCACGTGGCCCTTTGGCAAACGGCTAAAATTTGGCAACCCGGATACGGTCACAACAAAATAATATTTAACGTTCAAGGCTTGAAACAAGATTATTTAGGACGGTTGATAGACGGCAAGAGTCGAGTCGTAGAACAGGACGTACTGTATGCCATTCATCACACGGACGTCATGTCGGAGGAAACTTTCGATCACATATTAGAAGAAGTACTCGTCAAGAAAAATTTCGAGATGGCAAAATTGGATTAAAAAAAAAAAAAAAAAAAAAAAAAAAAAAAAAAATTTTTTTTTTTTTTTTTTTTTTTTTTTTTTTTTTTTTTTTTGACTTGTTTTCCCGGCGACTATACTATTTATTTCACACGAATATTTTCTGTTCTCTCTATTTGGTTTCTTCGAGATGAGTTTCGACGAGATTTACGGTCGTCTAAAGAAACAATGCGTTGGTTCAATCAGATTAATTTCCCATGATATAAATTTTTCAAAGCATATGGTTTTTCATCATGTCGTAATTCATAAATCAGCTTTGGGAATGCTAGAATCAAATCTATTAAAGATTAAAATTTCCCAGCTGTGGAGAAACGAACATGTACATTTGATCGTTCATTCAACAAAAAAGTTAAAAAACAGTGCGGGAATTCGATCAGAATGGTTTGATTCTTCTAAATTAGATTATTTCGTCACTCGTTATTTTCAGTGCTCTGAAAAAAAACACGATTTTTTTTGCGACGCTACGTTTAGTATTCCCCCACTAAAAAATACGTGTATAAAAATAATTTTAAGAAACTTAGACTGTTTACACAACATGGAGAAGCTAGAGCTTCCGAAACGTTTTTTGATAGATATTTTTCAGCAGAGTAAATCTCGTTTTCATCTACGAGAATCCGACCCTCCCACGAAAAAAAGTTTAGTACAGTGTTATAAAATTTTTGGATTTTATACCGAACGAGATTTCGCCTTTGATAAAAAATTTGTAGTTTGGTTCCAGGATAACGAGAATTACGAGCTCTTGCGTGGTATTTATGCTAAATTTTCAAAACAACTGATCGTGCATTACGATTTTAGAACTACTGCTAACAATAGCGTTAAACTGTGTTTAAAATGTATGAAATTTGAAAGCGAGAACGGTTATTACCAGAGAAGGTATATGTTAAAGGAATGGCGTTTTGTTTCAAGGAATGTGGCGTTTTTCCAAAATCCTATGAATTGGTGCCACGCGTGTCAACAAGTCCCCCTTTTTCAATTATTAACCGTTTCTCAGTTTGATGACTCGTATACATTTAGTATATCTGGATATTTCGAAAAATACATTTCATTTGATGAAGTGCGTGAACCTGTGATAAAAATCGAGTACTTTGAAAAAGGCGTTAAAGTTAAAAGCCATTATGTTTTGTCTGAAACATCGTTTGGTGGTATTCATCACTCATACATAAATTAATGAAAATAATAATTATAATCTGTGTAATAAAGAATGAGTACGGAAAAAGTGAGGACAGATTTTATTCTAGCGAATACATTTATCCATTTGAGAAAAAGCGTTCATCCTATAAAATTATCTTCGATACCCGCTTTAAATGAAAAAGAAGAAAGAGTCTTGAAACGGGTGTTTAAATTCTGCAATATTATTCATTATTTTCATTTTGCTAAAATATATTACCTCGTTTGCAGTTTTTTTCGAGTTGAAAAAAACAAATTAGAAGAATTACTGTATGGTTTATATGATCAACTTTTTTCGAACGGTATTACATGGTCACGAATCTTGTTATTTATAGATATCATTGCGTTTTTCGCCATCACACACAGTCCTAACGATCTTTTGTATAAATATTTTTCTATAATTGTAAAGGAAAAACTTCAACCCTGGATCGACGAACACAATGGTTGGGAAGCGATTGTATTGGATGAAGAAATGGAAGTTTTTCCGCATGTAAATTTAGATGATATTATTTTGCGCCGCAGTAAAAGACTGTCTAGAAAAAAAAGAATAGACCATCTCGAACAGAATCATTAAAAAAAAAAAAAAAAAAAAAAAAAAAAAAAAAAAAAAAATTTTTTTTTTTTTTTTTTTTTTTTTTTTTTTTTTTTACATTACAGGATTCAGATATTTTATACACTTTCTTTTATACACTTTCTCGGATAAATATCTGGAAAATTTTACAAGTCCAGAACGCGAGATTAAATGTGGAAAATTTTACAAGTCCAGAACGCGAGATTAAATGTGGAAAATTTTACAAGTCCAGAACGCGAGATTAAATGTGGAAAATTTTACAAGTCCAGAACGCGAGATTAAATGTGGAAAATTTTACAAGTCCAGAACGCGAGATTAAATGTGGAAAATTTTACAAGTCCAGAACGCGAGATTAAATGTGGAAAATTTTACAAGTCCAGAACGCGAGATTAAATGTGGAAAATTTTACAAGTCCAGAACGCGAGATCAAATGTGGAAAATTTTACAAGTCCAGACCGCGAGATCAAATGTGGAAAGTTTTACAAGTCCAGACCGCGAGATTAAATGTGAAAAATTTTACAAGTCCAGAACGCTACGATAAATTTAACTAAGATTCAAAAGTCTAAAACATATAAATCTCCAACCCTGAAAAAAAAAAAAAAAAAAAAAAAAAAAAAAAAAAAAAAAATTTTTTTTTTTTTTTTTTTTTTCGAAGGGTATATAACAGATTCAATTTCTTCACGGCTCGTATTCTTTCTCCAGACGTTTGCCGGGAACCATGACCGTGTTAAAGTTTTCTTTGATCGTGGATCGACATCGCCCGCCCGTCCACGGATTTATAACCGAACGTGGTTATTTGCTCTGGAAAACCGTCGATCTGGCAAAGTTCGTGGGTTACGCGAACCCCTACGTGTTCGCCGTTGACCGGAGCGACAAATGCCTGGGTGATTTTTGTCGCGATTTAGACGACAAGTCGAAGAAAATTCGCGTTTCGAACACCGACGAAACGCTGGACTTGCTGCATTCGATGGTGACGGACAAGAGGAAAAATTTCCGCAAACGACCGAAGAGAAAACTCTGGAAAGTTTTCCAGAGATTGATGAACGATCCGATGACCCCCGTGTTGGAGACCGAAGGCGAAAGAGATGAAACGCAATTCGAATTGGAAATTTCCACCGCCGAAGGATCTTTTCCGTTTTGGAACTGGGTTTGTCAAAAGGGAGAATTTTTACGATATGTAATTTGAAAAATATAATATAATAAAAAAAAAAAAAAAAAAAAAAAAAAAAAATTTTTTTTTTTTTTTTTTTTTTTTTTTTTTTTTTTTTTTTTTTTTTTTCCATGTATGTAACCATTTTAAAGTAAAGAGATATTTTACTACGTACATTCATTATGAATACTCTACTGCAACTGGTCAAGTTTAATTCTAAAAACAGTCAAAGTCACAGTATTTTGGTTGATTTTCAACAAATCTACATTCGGAATGTTATTTTATTCTGTACAGGCCTGAGCATGGCTCGTTTGTTGTTTGGAGAAAATATAATTTGCCAATCGACGGTAAAGAGTCTAACGCAAAATTTCATAGACACTAAATGCTATATTAACGGAACCATGACTAAAGGCGTTGAAAATGACGTTACGATTTACCACGATTACTATCAATGGATATCCGTTTATATGTTGTTGTTGGCGTTTTATTTTCCATACTCGACCTGGTCAAAGTTTTTCGGGGGTTATCTTCGACATCTCGAAAATCTGGCCGATAAACCCAACGAGGCGATACAAGTCATTAAGGATTCGAAAGGAAATTTATTATTCTTAAAAACTTGGGCTTTGGAATTTTTTTACATAATATATTTAATTTTAATTTTACATATAACAGACTTGTTTTTCAATAATCTCTGGAGCCTTTCCGGATGGTCGTGGGATGCAGTTTATAAAATATTCCCGGATAACGGAACTTGCTTCGTGCGATATTTCCAAAGTAGCGGGAGCACGGATGCTTGGTTCCAATGTCTTTTGCCGTTATGTAGCGTTTACCGTAAAATATTTTTGGCCTTTTACGGATTGACTCTAATCTTGATTTTCTTTAACGTTTCGATGGTCGTTTACAGAATAAGATCGATCGTGTGTCATAGAAAGTCAATTAATGTGTGGTGGGCGTTTTTAATCGTTCGACAATCTACTACATCATGGAATACGAAAAAGAAATTCGACAGCGCTATGAAAACAATATTGAAAGGCACAGTCGAAAGCGATTTGATATGTTTGAATCTTATGCCTTCGACGGATGAAATGAACGAATTATCAAAAGTATGAATAAAAAAGTCGTTACGGATTCCAAAGGAAATTTATTATTTTTAAAAACTCGACATTGGAATTTGTTACATGATATATTTAGTTTATTTACCAATAATCTTTGAAACGTTAACAAAAAAAAAAAAAAAAAAAAAAAAAAAAAAAAAAAAAAAAATATTTTTTTTTTTTTTTTTTTTTTTTTTTTTGTTGTAGTTGAACGTTTTATTCTTAATCGTTTCCAATCAAGCTTTCCCTCAGATCCACCATGAACTCGGAATACAAACGTCTGAAGAGTTTTACCAGGAACAAGTTTACCAGAAACAGGCTCATAGATTTACAGTTTACCGGTTCTCCGGCGGAATTTGCCGAAAACGGTCTGTATTGCGACGATACGGTCCACACCATCCGCTGCGCTTTCTGCCCGTTCGCTTTTTCGTTCCACTACGATTCTTCCGAGTCGAAACTTTTTTTCGACCGACCGTGCTACGTGCACGTTCGAAAATATCCCCGATGTCCCCACGCGATGGGTATCACGGACGATCCGGTCTATCGCAACGTTTCTCTTCTCGACCATCCGCTGCACATTTTCGTTCGGAACGATCCTCGGTTGGAATTGGTTCGCCTGCAGAGTTTTTACCATCGAAACTCGCCGCTCGAACGGCCTCGGGATCGAGAGCGCGCGGCTCAAAAAGGTCTGTACTACAGGAATCGGGATCAAACCGTCCGCTGCGCTTTCTGCCCTTTTCTCGAGTCGAAGTACGCGTTTCGAGAAGATCGGCTCAAGATCGAAAGGAACCACGCGTCGTGTCCCTTTTCGGAAAAATCTACGGACTTATTAAAGTCCCGCATCGCGAGGGATTGCGAAAACGTACCCGTGGCTCGAACGGACGCGATCTGCGTTCCGATGCGTCCCGAGATGGAAAATTTCCGAAAACGCCACGCGACCTTCGGCTCCGAATGGCCCCACGAAGCGTGGATCGGGAAAAGCGAACTCGCCAGATGCGGTTTTTATTACAGAAACGTGGCGGACGCGGTGACTTGTTACTGGTGCGGCGTCACGCTGGGAAACTTTGAAAAAGACGACGTGCCCCGTCTGGAACATTTCCAAAAGAATCCGCGCTGCCGAATCGCCTTGCTCGAGATCGAGCCGCACGAAATGGTCGCGACGGGGCGAAAGGGTCTAGAGCTCGAAAGTTCGAAAGTCGGGATGTCCGAAGCAGAATTTCAAAAACTGATTCTTCGAGAAAAGAATTTGAACTACCGGGTCGACGTAAAAGAAGACTCGACGACTTGCGTGGTCTGTTTCCAGAAGTCGAGAAACGTGATGTTCCTGACATGCAAGCATTTCGTGTGCTGCGAAGAATGTTCGCTCCGAATCGACGACCGGTGCCCCGTTTGCAGACAACCCGTATCTGAAAAAATCACGGCGTTTTTGTAATTGAATAGCTTGTTTTAAATTAGTTTATTTTTTCTCCGACATTTTTTCAAACTAAAGTTTTGACTGTAAAAAAAAAAAAAAAAAAAAAATTTTTTTTTTTTTTTTTTTTTTTTTTTTTTTTTTTTTTCAATAAATCATGTTCAATAAATCAAGATACAATTTCTTAATACATGATAATGGCTAAACAGAATAGGTTTTATAAATACCATCTCATTGAGAGTGAACCGTTTTCCGGTGAATCTATTGTGACTGAAAAGATTCATGGTTCTAATTTTGCAATCGGTTATATTGAAAATTTACTTCGACTTCAGACAAGGACTAAAATAGTCGAAAAAAATTTTAATCAATTTGGTTTACAAGAAATCATAGAACCGTTAACCCAAATTGTGGAAAAGATCAAAAGTATCTTAGACTATAATTTCCTAATCTACGGAGAAATATTTGGTAAAACGTTTCCTATGATGAACTATTATGATTCTGAATCTGTAGCTGTGTTCGGTAGTAAAGAAGTATTTTTCAGAGCCTTTGATCTTTACAATGTGGATAAAAATACATATGTAAATTACAGTGATGCTATTCAGATATTTAAAAAAGTTGAGTTACCTTGCGTACCCATTTTAAATATAAATTACAAGACTATTGACGATTTGTATATTATAGTGGAAAAGTATCAAAGTCAATTTTCTGAAAAGTTTGTAGAAGGGTTTGTACTAAAAAAGGATGAAAATCAATTATCTAAATCGAGAGATATTTTCAAGCTGGTAAGAGAAGAATTTCGCGTAAAAAAAGTTCCATTGTTAAACAAGAATAAAATTAAATCCTACATAAACTATAATAGATTCTTTTCAGCTTATTCCAAATTTGGTGATTACCCAGAAGAAATAAAAAAAGAGATGATACGAGACTCTTTAAAGGATATGACGTCGGTAATTTGCGATGAAGTAAAAAAAGAAGTTGAAGAAAATTTCTTAGGATTTCAGAAAAAGTTGACAAAACAAAAACTAAAAAGTGGAAGCTAAAAATATTAACTATTAAAAAAAAAAAAAAAAAAAAAAAAAAAAAAAAAAAAAAATTTTTTTTTTTTTTTTTTTTTTTTTTTTTTTTCAGGGTTGGAGATTTATATCTTTTAGACTTTTGAATCTTAGTTAAATTTATCGTAGCGTTCTGGACTTGTAAAATTTTCCACATTTAATCTCCCGTTCTGGACTTGTAAAATTTTTCACATTTAATCTCGCGTTCTGGACTTGTAAAATTTTACACATTTAATCTCGCGTTCTGGACTTGTAAAATTTTACACATTTAATCTCGCGTTCTGGACTTGTAAAATTTTTCACATTTAATCTCGCGTTCTGGACTTGTAAAATTTTTCACATTTAATCTCGCGTTCTGGACTTGTAAAATTTTTCACATTTAATCTCGCGTTCTGGACTTGTAAAATTTTTCACATTTAATCTCGCGTTCTGGACTTGTAAAATTTTTCACATTTAATCTCGCGTTCTGCACTTGTAAAATTTTCCAGATATTTATCCGAGAAAGTGTATAAAAGAAAGTGTATAAAATATCTCAATCCTATAATGTAAAAAAAAAAAAAAAAAAAAAAAAAAAAAATATTTTTTTTTTTTTTTTTTTTTTTTTTTTTTTTGTGTAAATATTTTTGTTGTAAATATTTCAATCTTGTTTCGCGTTCTGAACTTGTAAAAATTTTCGAATTTTCCCAGTCAAAAAAAAAAAAAAAAAAAAAAAAAAAATTTTTTTTTTTTTTTTTTTTTTTTTTTTTTTTTTCACACATTTTGAGAATCGAGTTCAAGTTTTCTGACGCAATATCCCTGAAAGGTTACGCAATCCCGGGGTATAAATACAGGTGTGCGAGCCACATTCGTTCATTTGATCGTCGGTGCCAAAGGAGTTGCTACCAGAAGTTCTGCTGGACGGAAGATGGACTCGTGGGTAAGTCGATTTCTGATTATTCCTTTAATCGTACTTTGAAGTTTTTGCCTCGCGCTCTGGACTTGTAATTTTTTTCAGTTTTGATCTCGCAGTCTGGACTTGTAATTTTTTTCAGTTTTGATCTCGCAGTCTGGACTTGTAATTTTTTTCAGTTTTGATCTCGCAGTCTGGACTTGTAAAAATTTTCAGTTTTGATCTCGCAGTCTGGACTTGTAAAAATTTTCAGTTTTGATCTCGCGTTCTGGACTTGTAAAATTTTCCACATTTAATCTCGCGTTCTGGACTTGTAAAATTTTCCAGATATTTATCCGAGAAAGTGTATAAAATATCTCAATCCTATAATGTAAAAAAAAAAAAAAAAAAAAAAAAAAAAAAAAAAAATATTTTTTTTTTTTTTTTTTTTTTTTTTTTTTTTTAAATCAAGTTTACGATGGAGCCTCGGATTGAATACGATAAATTTATCGACGTCTACGGGAACAAGTTCAGACGACAACATTTCATCGCCGTGCGTTTCAAACGGCCCATTACGTCCTACCGATGTATGGGGTTAAACGTTACCCCTATAGAACCTCCAGATAACAGCATCGTCGTTCTTCGCGGCCCGTGTCCCCCGATCCGTTTCGACAAAAATCCATCCGTTTTGTTTTTCAGCGTGGGAAACGACTACGAAAATGGTATAAAAGTGACCGACGAATCAGTCAACACTTTACTGCGAGCCTTGTTTCCACCGAGCAAAATCGTTTACAGTCATTTTACGAATTCGACGCTTTACGTGGTGGCCACGTGGAATCCTTTCGATAAAATCACGAAACGGTGTCGAAGGGAAGCGGCCTTTCATTGTCTGGTCACCATCGTCGAAGCGAAGAAAAACAAACGTCTCCTGACTCTGGACGAAGCGGCCAGGCTTCGGTTCTTCAAGAGGCCTTGCGGGAAATTGAACCGCTTCAATCGCTGGAGTCCGTTCGCTTTCCACCTCTGTCGCGAATCTTTTTTCCCCGTCACCAACGCTCTGCCTTCCGAATCCACGGGGCGAGAGATATTCAAAATTTTGAAACGATCGGAAAATTCCCCCGAGAAGGTGCACGATTCGGATTTCTACGAATGCGAGATTTTCCTCACGGATTCCGAGCCAGTGGGAATACTCTGCGCGTTTTCCAAAGACGAATTTCGTCGGTTGGAATATGTGTCCCCCATGGTAGTGAAACGAACGAATCGATCGTATCTCGACACCCGTTCCGTCGTATGCGACACTTGGATGCCGCTGTACAAGGATCGGAAAACGTGGAAAGACTACGGTTTGCCGTTTTACGCGTACGATCTACGTTCGAAAAAAGCACGGCTCGCGCAAGTCGTTTCGTGGCTGCGAATACAAACTGCCGATAAATACGAGTCGATTCTCGAGGATCTGACGGTAGTGGCCAAAATACTCTTCGGGGAATTGAAACAAGATGGTCTTTAAAGCGTTGGTCGAAGCCTTGATCAAATTTAAAAGGGATCCCGAAGATTCTTTGGCTCTGAATACCGTAAATACGTTGAATCGCGAGTTGAGAAAGGATTTGATTCAAGCGTACGATTTGAGTCGACCTCTGATCGATAAAAACGCCACTCTCTTTTTCGAAAGTAAGAGTTTTTTAGATTTTTTGCTCAAACTCAACCGGTTGCCGAACGATCTCGACTACGAAACGAACCGAGACGCTTCCGCGCAGTCTGGCGATCCGACTCTTTTATCGCAACAATTGAACGAGTGCAGAGAAGAAAAAGGTTCTTTGACCGATCGGTTACACGAATGCGATCGAGAAAAGAACACTTTGACCGATCGGTTACACGAATGCGATCGAGAAAAGAACACTTTGACCGATCGGTTACACGAATGCGATCGAGAAAAGAACACCTTGAAGGATCGACTGAATAAAATGGACCAAGAATTGTTTTCCATTCAGAACAAAAATGATCAATTGCACGGAGTGTTGAATACTCTTGAAAGCGAGAAAAATAATCTTTCAAAAGAGTACGAAAAACAAATAAATGATTTGAAACAACAACTCGACAAATGCAAGCGAGAAAATGAACTGGTTCAGAGTTCGACACAAAAGTACGTGCTTCAAACAAACGACTCCGGAACAAGTAGAAAATACGCAATGAGTTCGAAACATCGCACGAAACATTTTCCGCAGCAACCCGCTTTTTCGGTTATTCCAATGCTAGATTTCAGTTCGATCGGAGCGTTCGGTCAACCTGCTCCCGCTATTCCGCTTTCACACGAAACGTCGCAACCCATCGCTCCGTATGAATTCTCCGCCCCTGCGATTCCGATGCCTGCACCGTTGGTTCCTGCCGATCCCCAAACTAGCCAGATGGATCATTCGCAAACGGACGAAACTCTCGAACGTTGGCGAGTTTCGAACGAGACCGTCGAAAAATTATCGGCACAGATAAATAATTTAGAGGAGGAAATAAAACGCCAACAATCTTTAAACGAAGCTTTCAAACAACGAAATTCAGACTTACTAAAGCGGTTGGAGAAATCGGAACGTCGGTCGAAGGAGCATAGTACACGTGTAGAAAAACAGCAGGAAGAAATAGAAATTCTGAAAATTGAAAACGAGAAATACGGTAACTCGCAAGCGGATTTAGAAGAGTGCAGAGAACGTGAAAGCGAGTACGAGAAAAAAATAAAACGTCTGGAAGAATTACAAACTCTAACGGACGACCAAAAAAATAAGTCGTTGATGAAAGACAACGAATTATTATCGGAACAAATAGAGGAGTTAAAAGAGAATATAAAACATGAAAAACAATTAATTGAAAAGCTTAAACAACAAAATTCAGGTTTAGCAGATAATTTGAAAGATTTGGAGCATCGGTCGAACGAGTGTGAGAAGCGTGAACGATCTCACGTGAGCGAAATAGAAAATCTGAAAATTGAAAACGAAAAATTTCAGAATTTACAAATAGATTTAGAGCAGTGCAAAACACTTAAAAACGAGTACCTGATTCAAATACAAACTCTGGAAAAGGAAAAAGGTAAATTGCAAGAGGACTCGGAAAAGTACAAAGCACGTGAAATTGATAACGAGGAAAAAATAGGAAAACGGGGAAATGTTGCTTCTCAGACGGAAAACGCTTTAGATTTTCAAATGCATTCGCAGGATTATCAAACAGATGGAAAAATTAACACGGATCAAAATTCTAAACGTAATAGTGAAGAAGACGAAATCATCGAATATTTGCGTGAAAAATATAAAGGTACGGTTGGTTGGGAAAAATCTTTCATCCAAGAATTTGAAAAACAAATCGAGTCGTTAAAACAGGTGGAAGAGCAATGCAAAGTATTAGGAGAGAGAGCGGATCGCATGGATGTGACTCCGGATAATTTCGCAGATAAATTGATGAATATGCTGGAAAATAATCCGAATTATTTGGCCAAATTGAACCAAATTGCAGATTTAGCTCATTTGAAAAACGACGAAGACTTGATCGCTAAGTTGGGTGAAATTTTGACGAAGTTTCGTAAATATGAAGACGATGTCAAGAAACTGGGTTACGGTTTAAACGTCGATAATTTCCTTGATAAAATCATCGAAGTATTTGACCGTCTGAAACGAATCGTAATTCTTTTCGACTCTAAATACCTGACTGACGAAAACTGGTACATTAATTTTTCGAATTCGCTTCCAGGTTATGAAGAAAACACGAAAAAACTTTTCCCCTCTGTAACGGAAGCTTTTGCGTATCTCGAATTTTTGAATAACGAAATAATTAAAACGGACGCAAATTTAAAGGAGGACACGAAGAGGTTCGAAAAATTTACTTTAATAAATAAGATTTCCCTCGATAAACTTTACGCGAATGAAGCTATTTTAGGAGAAATAGTAGCCGTGACTTCGGACATTGAATTTAATGATAACAATGAGTGGAAAATTTTATTTATAAGAAGATATAAGAGTTTGTGGAATTTTGCTTTAAATTTCATCTCTGATAATCCGCAAACATTTAGAAATCCAGACTATCTTGATGATTCTTTAAGAAGTCTTCAAACAGATTTAATAGAAACCGCAACGCATTTGAATCCCGAAATCATGCAACATTCGGCATGGATGGCGATATTTATTAGAAATTTAATATTATTTGTTAAAACCTTACGTTTGAAAGATTCGTTCGAGGGAGACTTGAAACAGTGGATGTTTAAAATATTAAGCGGTAATAACACGTCACTCGAAAGTAGTGGAACCGCACTCGAAAGTGGCAAACTCAAAGTGGATAAAAAGACCAATAGAACTGTCCCTTATGATATAAAAGATAATACCTTAAATTCTCAATGTAAGGGTTTGTTAAAATATTTTCAGCCTGAAAAATATTTCGACCGTAAAACTTTTTATACAGATATAATAAATAGTGAATTCGTTAAAAACTGTAATAAAAACTCTGAACTCATACAAAATTTGAAGATGTATTTCGGTATTGAAAACATAGCTCTTGAAAATATTGTTTACAGAATCGATTCTGTTCTCGACGGTCTAATTACGAAATTAGGAATTTTGAAACTCGACATATTTTCTGTAACGGACAAATCATCAATCGAAAATCATTTCCAATTTTATTACGATTTAATTCAGAATCATTTCACTTCCCGACAAGACGATCACAAAGTTGATGAATCAAAAATTAATTCTTTCTATAACGAATGGTTAAAAATACTGAAATTTGCTCCAGATTTAAAACCAGAAAAATTTGCAGAAAAATTAAAAAGTTTAGAACTAAGGAGAAAACGTACATTGGTAGAGTATGTCGATGACGCAGGGGCAACTGACAAGAAATTTCGCCCGGATGCAGATTTTACGCCTCTTGAGATTCAAAATATGTTTTACATATTGTATCGATCATATTTTAAACTAAAAGCGACTATTTTACAAAATAAGTTACCGAATTTAGAGGAAATGCGAGATCTGATAATTTCAAAACTAGGATTATTAGAAAGTATAACGGGTACGAATATCCGTACCAACACACTATTGGATATTTTGGTGGAATACGTGTATCTTGATTTGGAAAGTATACTCGGAGAAAAGAAACGGATTAGTACAAAACTGGTGACTAAGGACGTGTTATTGAAAAAATGCATGAAAGATACTGAAAGTTACTTGACAACTTTATTCGCTGAAGAGTATAAAATATCAGATTGGGAAACTGAAGATGAAAATTCGGAAACTGAAGATGAAAATTTGAAAGCGGGAGGAGATGAAGATTCGAAAGCGGGAGATGAATTGTAAAAAAAAAAAAAAAAAAAAAAAAAAAAAAAAAAAAAAAAAAAAAAAATTTTTTTTTTTTTTTTTTTTTTTTTTTTTTTTTTTTTTTTACTCGTTTTTAGAATCAAGTTCAAGTTTTCTGACGCAATATCTCTGGAAGGTTACGCAATCCCGGGGTATAAATACAGGTGTGCGAGCCACATTCGTTCATTTGATCGTCGGTGCCAAAGGAGTTGAATTTTGGAGGGAAAGGAGTTGAAAGGAGAATTTTTGCCTCGCGCTCTGGACTTGTAATTTTTTTCAGTTTTGATCTCGCAGTCTGGACTTGTAATTTTTTTCAGTTTTGCCTCGCAGTCTGGACTTGTAAAAATTTTCAGTTTTGATCTCGCAGTCTGGACTTGTAATTTTTTTCAGTTTTGCCTCGCAGTCTGGACTTGTAAAAATTTTCAGTTTTGATCTCGCAGTCTGGACTTGTAATTTTTTTCAGTTTTGCCTCGCAGTCTGGACTTGTAAAAATTTTCAGTTTTGACCTCGCAGTCTGGACTTGTAAAAATTTTCAGTGTTGATCTCGCAGTCTGGACTTGTAAAAATTTTCAGTGTTGATCTCGCAGTCTGGACTTGTAAAAATTTTCAGTGTTGATCTCGCAGTCTGGACTTGTAAAAATTTTTAGTGTTGATCTCGCAGTCTGGACTTGTAAAAAAATTTTCAAAGAAATCTTTTCGAAAAAAATTTCATCATTACCATCTAGTAAAAAAAAAAAAAAAAAAAAAAAAAAAAAAAAAAAAAAAAAAAAAATTTTTTTTTTTTTTTTTTTTTTTTTTTTTTTTTTACAACCACATTCGAGGATAAATTTCATCCCCGTTTTTCTTTTGAGCATAGTATTGGATTTGTTCCCCATTTACAGCCATGTAGGCTCCGTATTCAGTTTTATTATCGTCTCTTGTTAGATAATATTCATCTTTGTTACTTCGTTTTGGATAAATTTGTTTTCCACCAAATTTTGCATATGTCTTGTTGGGCAGAGGAACTTCATTACCATCCGCATCCTTACGATAAAATTGGCGACCGAATGTGTTTGAGGGATAATCGTTTATTTTTCCGTCTGCATTCGGGAGATAAATTTCCTCATTTGTTTCTGGATCTCTAGGAAAGACTAATTCACCTGTATTTTTATTTTCAGGGTACCTTGGAACCCCGTGTTGGTAAATATATTCAAATTCACCATCTTTATTTCGCGTCGGATATTCAACTGTTTGATTCCAATCACCGACTTGTATTATTTTAGTTGCATATATTGTTTCTCCAGCTGGACCTGTAAAATATGTTTCATCTTTATCGCGGTTCTTTGCATAATATTCTACTCTACCCTCGTTTTGAGTAGCATAGCCTTTATTGAGATACATCTCAAAATATTCATTTAAATATGTATCCGATTCATCATTTCCCTCCTCTGTTTCACTGGATGAAGATTCATCCTTGGGTTTGTCGGATTCGTCTCCCTTTTCGCTAGATACGTCCGCGGGTTTATCGGATTCGTTTCCTTTTTCGCCAGATTCGTCTCCCTTTTCGCTAGATTCGTCTTCTTTTTCGCTGGATCCGTCTGCAGGTTTTTCGCTAGATCCGTCTGCAGGTTTTTTGCTAGATCCGTCCGCAGGTTTTTCGCTAGATACGTCCATGGGTTTTTCGGATTCGCCTTCTTTTTCGCTAGATCCGACTGCGGGTTTTTCGCTAGATCCGTCCGCAGGTTTTTTGCTAGATTCGTCTCCTTTTTCGCTAGGTACGTCCATGGGTTTTTCGGATTCGCCTTCTTTTTCGCTGGATCCGTCTGCGGGTTTTTCGCTAGATTTTTCCATGGGATTATCTGATCCGTCATCTGATTTGCTAGCTCGATCCTCATTTTCATGTAGGCTGTTTTTGGGCTCCAAGTCGTTGTTGAAATTTTCCGCGTTTTCACGTTCTGCGTTTAAAACTGGAATGTTGTTGAAATTATCATCGAATTCATTAATTATCGGGTTACCAGGTACCTCGTTGATTTTATTCGATTCTTCTCCCTCAATATCCATTGCGGTTGATGGAACATTAGCGTCCCTTTTCTCACCTTCAATCAGATTCGATTTTTCTGATTCCGTTAACTTTGGATTTTTATTCAAGGGTTGCAACAAAGAAGAATCGCGCTTCCTGCGCCTACTCGTGTTTCCGTTAGTTGAAACTGATTTACCAGTCGACATACTTTATTTAATACGCATCTCGAAAGACAAGATAATGTTTATTATTTTGTGGATGTATATGTTATTTGTATGTTGGAATCATAGATTATATCGAATGTACGCTAACATAACTTGGAAAACATTATATCATAATATTCAACCGAACGAATGGCGTGAATATTTAATCGACGAACAAGTAAAAAATAAACGTGGATGGTTTTCATAAAAAAAAAAAAAAAAAAAAAAAAAAAAAAAAAATTTTTTTTTTTTTTTTTTTTTTTTTTTTTTTGCAAGATGCGATCTTTTATATGATCCGTCTGCGAATTTTCGACACATCGAATCATGTCTCCTTTCGTCGTATGCATCGACGGCTTGATCGGAGCCGGTAAATCTACTCTGATAAAACGACTCGCCGACAGTTACGCATGTTTTCCCGAGCCCGTCGAGGAATGGACTCTACTTCCGTTTCTGTATAAAAATTTAACGCGCTACGGACCGGCTTTTCAGTTTCAAGTTTTGCTGTCTCAATTCAATCAAAAACAATCTTTCCGGAACACGGACGGTTTGATTCTCGTGGAACGCTGTCCGTGGACTTCTCGGAATGTTTTCGCACCGTTGATACTGGACGACGAAACTCTTCGCACGTACGACAAACTCTATCGGACGCTGGGTTTCGAGGTGGATTTTTTCGTTTATCTGGACGTGGATCCGATCGACGCTTTCGACCGAATTCGAAATCGATCCCCGGTAGACAGTTTGATATCTCTGGATTATTTACGCAGTTTGCACGACTCTTACGCGTCCAATTTGTTGACGGGTCGATCGAACGTTTTCGTGGTGAAAGACGCGTCTCCGGACGCGGTAGAAAGAGAGGTTCGAGCGTTTCTGGTTAAAACAGCTGCTTCAGTTGTTTGAGATATTTAGAGAAATTGATTTCCGCCCAGCCACCTACGTTTTTGAGATGATCGGCGTTGTGCGAGGCCACGTACATCATGTAGGCCGTCAATCCGACGGTCAACAGGATCAAAAGCATGAAGATCCAACGACCGGTCGTCACGCCGATCGCCAAAAGAACGCAATTTACGTAAAGACTAGAATAAAATAAAACTCCGTTGGCCAATGAACGTTCGTCCATGATCTTAAACACTTGCTTAAACGTACAGCTGGCGGTCGAACGATTCGACGAAAGGAACGGGTCTGTGCGTGGCAAAAGTCAACGGTTTGCCCGTGAAATTTTTCAGTCTGACTAGAAATCCGTGATTCGGCGTAGAAGTGTGCGCTTTTCTGTCGTTTCGATCGTCGTATTCGAATGCCACGTTGGGCGGATACGTGACTCTGAACCGAGGTTCTAACCTGACTGCTTGACTGGCGAGCAAATTGAGCCTTTCTCCCACTTTGACGTCCACGCCGCCGATGGGTAAAATTTCCTGCGGTTTGGCCTTGGTTCTTCGAATGTGTTGGTCTTTGTCGTCGTTCCAATACACTGGCGAAATGCGTTTGATTTCGTTCGTTTCGAAAGGGGTCCAGTCCGCTCGGTCGAAAACGTAAGATTTCGAATGCGGGGGATCGCAGGCAAAGTATTCGCCGGGTACCGAAACGATGCGCCGGCTGTGTACGGACGGACAGAAAACGAACGGTCGTTCCGCGTTGCAAGTGGCGTACACCGTGCTGTCCCAGACGAAATTCCCAGTTTGTAGTTTCTGACCCACCCGACAAGGTTTTTCCGTTTCGCCGTTCGATACCTTTTGTGTCCAAAAATGATAGTCGAAATCCACGGGTTCCTTCTTCAGCAGCTTTTCCGTTTCGTAAAATTTGCATTTGGCGCGGTGTTCGCGAGGTAACAGGACGGCCATGTCTGGAATCTGAGACACGAACGCGTATTTCGAACAATCGGGATGGGAGCAAATGTTGTACAATTCGATCAACGTCGATTCGGGATCTCGACAGGAAGGTACGGTCGCTTTCGAATAATCCCACGGTTGGATCCAAGATTCGAAATTCAAAGAGTCGAATCGGAAGAGCGGCAAATCGTTGAATTTAAAGGCGTCGGCAGGTTCCGGGACGCAAGCGGAACCGTTGAAAAATGTCTGCGGGGGGCAAGTTTCGATTCTGCTCAGCGCGCAGTCGTAAAAATGTCCGGAATCGTAGTATATCGGTAATTTTTCGGGCGCCTGAGGTCCGCATGCGGATTCGGCTTTGAATCGTTTGGAAATTCGCTCGCCCGGCGACAGAAGCTTGCGCTTTCGAGTTTTATTTTCGCACGCGAAACCCACAGAGCGATCTAAAAGCTCGGACAGATTCCAATTCTTGACGCGTCTGGTAAATTCGTAAACGGGTACGATCACGTCCGGGTCGTCCGAAAAAACGTTTTCGCAAAACGCGGGAACGGAGCACTGGTTGCTTTCGGGGTCGAAAACCATGGGTAGCGACAACAAGTTTTCGCCTTTGCTCAGACCGTCGTCCCAGTTTTGCGGACATTCTACGATTTCGTGAATTTTGTTTTTTCTACAAGTCATGTAACCGGGTGAAAATTTAAACGGATTCGTTTTCCGTTCGGGAAGGGGCAGTTTAGTTTCGTCGGGCAATCCGATGCAATCCGCGGGTTCGCAATAATCTTTGTCGATGAACTTTGTTCCGGATTTGCACGTGATGTAGAACGGTTTTCCGTTTCGACATTCGAGTCTCGTCTCGTCGTCCAACAGAATAGGCGCCGAAAAGTATCGACAGTAATGACTCAGATCGTCCATCGATTCGCATCGATCGTGACGGAAAATGGTCTTGGGGGGGCATTTTTTGATCGTTTCCTTTCCGCCCTTGCACAAAATGTAACGAGACGAAATGCGATCGGGAAGCACGGTTCCGTCTCTTTTTCCCGTACACGAATCGATGGCTTGACATCGATTCGACGCGAGTAACGTGCCCGAAGGACAAATTTGGAGTTTGTCCACGTGGCCCCCCGAGCACTTGAAATAAAACACGTCGCCTTTCTGAACGGTGAACGAGCTGTTTTCCTTGAAATTCAAAATATTTTTCGTGACCGTGTTCGATTTCAAATAATCGTAGAGAGCCTTTCCCTTTGCGGGAACGAGAGCGCGGTTCGGATGTCCGTGGCAAGGATCGATCTGAACTATTTTGTCTCGATGGAACGTAAAAGTGTCGACGGGTAACGTGTGTTCCCAGACCGTGTTTCCGTCGACCGAGAATCGAAAATGGTTCAGTTGCGTCGAATCGAATCGGAATCGGCGAGTCGGGGGGTCGGAAGGGGATCCGACAGACGGTTTCGCCACGCGTACGCTTTTTCCGGACGCGTAAAAATACCAATAATAGATCAACAACAAACACAAGAAGAAGACTCGGATCATTCTTTCTTGGTTAGGAAACAGTTCTCGTCGAAAATGGAACCGTTATTTACCGACGCGGAATGCGAAGAATGGGCGAAACGTACTCGCGTCCGACAGTGTTGCAAGACTCCCGAATACGTTTCTTTTTTGAAACAAGACAGGGCGATGGACGAAATGCCGAGCTTGTACAAAAAATGTAAAAGTTGCGGACGAATCGTTCGGGTGTAAAACTCAAAAAAAAAAAAAAAAAAAAAAAAAAATTTTTTTTTTTTTTTTTTTTTTTTTTTTTTTTTTTTTTTTTTTTTTTTGGGCTGGGGGGATTTATATCTTTTAGACTTTTGAATCTTAGTTAAACTTATCGTAGCGTTCTGGACTTGTAAAATTTTTCACATTTAATCTCGCGTTCTGGACTTGTAAAATTTTTCACATTTAATCTCGCGTTCTGGACTTGTAAAATTTTCCACATTTAATCTCGCGTTCTGGACTTGTAAAATTTTCCACATTTAATCTCGCGTTCTGGACTTGTAAAATTTTCCACATTAAAATCTCGCGTTCTGGACTTGTAAAATTTTCCACATTTAATCTCGCGTTCTGGACTTGTAAAATTTTCCACATTTAATCTCGCGTTCTGGACTTGTAAAATTTTCCACATTTAATCTCGCGTTCTGGACTTGTAAAATTTTCCAGATATTTATCCGAGAAAGTGTATAAAAGAAAGTGTAAAAATTCTCTCGATCCTATAATCCTCGATTCAAAAAAAAAAAAAAAAAAAAAAAAAAAAAAAAAAAAAAAAAAAAAATATTTTTTTTTTTTTTTTTTTTTTTTTTTTTTTTTTTTTTTTTTTTTAGAAAAATATAAATTATGTTAGATAAAACAACTACTTCTGAGCCTGAATTTTCACTTCGGATTTGAAGATTTGAAACATGAGTGAATGCGCTATTTGTTTAGAAGACATTAAGCCCCGCTATTCTTTTACGCTTTCAGGATGCAAACATTTTTTCCATAGAGTTTGCATTATAGATTTGATAAATAAATCCAAATCTAACGTGCAGTGTCCAAATTGTCGAAAAAAGCTGAAAAAATATGATTTACGTTCTGCACACGATAAAAGGTGAGAATCGGATTCAGATGACAGTTTACCTAAAAGCCACGATACTTGTAATTTCTTTCAGATTTATTTAGCGTTTTGGACTCGTAAATTTTTTCAGATCTTAGTTTGCGTTCTAGACTAGTAAAAAAAAAACTTGTTAAGCTAAAAAAAAAAAAAAAAAAAAAAAAAAAAAAAAAAAAAAAAAAAAAAATTTTTTTTTTTTTTTTTTTTTTTTTTTTTTTTTTTTTTTTTTTTTAGCTTAACAAGTTTACTATATAAGTTGCACTACTTGGACATATTACAGTATTTCATTTTTCTTTATCTGAATTTAGTATAGCACACATCAAGTTGAAGGAGGAGGTTTCTTACTTTCGGAATCTTGTAAAAATCATACTGGTTCTTTTAACACAAGTAAAAAAATGGAGTACTTTAAAAAACGAAACCCACTAAGCGCTGGAGAACAGGATTTACAAAATCCTTTTAGTATTGGAGAACAGGATTTACATCCTAACATTACAAATCAAAGAAAACCTAATGGTGGAATGTTGTTAAATCCATTTACTGCAAGGAAGCCAATGGTGAACTTTAATCCTATATTTCCCAAATTCGATAATGATGAATTACTACCTCCACAATGGGAAAATCCTGCGCCGTGGAAAGATCCGTTGTGAATCATTACTAAAAAAAAAAAAAAAAAAAAAAAAAAAAAAAAAAAAAAAAAAAAAAATTTTTTTTTTTTTTTTTTTTTAGTTAGTTGTATATTAAAGTACACATTTTCGATTTGTTCTTTTCACCATGCACTTTTCTATTCACTGGAGACGATTACAGTATCGCGAAAACATTAATAAAATCGAAATTACATTTCTCGATCAAGAAGGAAACTGCGAAAGAAAAATTAAATATTACGAAGATTGGATCGGCGTATGCACGAACAACATCGACAAGCTGGTTTGCGCCATAAAGGAATCTTTTCCTTGTCATAAGGTTTTGTATCGTAAAATCGGGAGCGCTAAAAAAATTTTACCGTACTTCGAAGACAGGTTAGCCAAAAACAAATTGGATTACCGTTTGAAACCCTTCTACAAAGTATATACCAAGGCTTTCCACAAAGATGTCGGCGAATTATTACACAAATACAAAGTCAGTTATCTCGGTCCAGACGACTGGTTGATACGGATCTATATCGATTTGTGTTCTCAGTACGACACGTATTCGTTTTACTACAAATGGTACGAGTTGGAAAACGATTCTCAGAGTCTGACGGATTCTCTGCGAATGATCTCCGATCACAGAGACGAACCAGATTGGACCGTGGCCGCTTTCGATATCGAAACCGTTTCTTTAATCGGGAACGTGGTTCCGAAAGGCTATCGCAAATCCGACAGAATCGTCATGCTGAGCCTTTACAAATGGAACAAGCGACTAGGAGTTCGAAAATGGTTACTCTATCTGCTTCCGGAAGGTGCGCGACCCGTACCCGATTACGAACACGCGTTCGAAACCGAATCAGAAATGTTGATTCGGTTCCACGCTCTGTTGGACGATGCTCAAATCGTAACCGGTTACAACATCAACGAGTTTGATTTTCCGTGTATTTTCGCGAGGCTTTGCTGGCTCGATCTGTCCAACGTGCTCAGATATTACACGTCTAGCAAGGTGGGTTCGGACCTGGTGGTCACGTACAAGAATAAAATCGTCTTGGATCTCTACGCTTATTTCAAAACTTTTTCCGATTACGACTTGCCGAGTTACAAGCTGGACGACGTGGCGCGGGTAAAGTTGAAAGAGACCAAATTGCAAGTCGAGTCGACCGGAATATCGAGTTGGTATCGAAATCCCGATTTGACGCGCAATCTGTTGGACGAACGAGACGTTAAAAAATGTTTCGATTCGTTGAAACCCGACACGGTGTCCGGACTTTCCGAATTCGGAACGTTTCGCACGTATTTGGATTATTGTTTGAGAGATTCGGAATTGGTGTACAGGCTGTTCGTAGAAGAACACGTGCTGTCTTTCCTGGTCGAACGCGCCAATTTCACCGCTCTGGATGCCGTGAAAGTCTTACACTTGGGAAATTCGCGTTATTTACTGGAACTGTTCAAAACTTACGGTACGCGTCTGGGCTATTTCATCAACCCGAAGTTTTTCGGTACGTCGTTCGACCACGACTCCAAGTACGAAAGATTTTACCAGGGAAAAACTTATCAGGGCGCGTTGAATTTTTGCGTTCCCGAACAGATAAAAACAGACGTCTCGGTCATGGATTTTTCGAGCATGTATCCGAACGCGTTGCGGAATTGCAATTTGTGTTACGGCACCTGCACGATCATGACTCGAGAAGAATGGTCGTCCAACGACGCGGTTAAACGGATGGTTTGTATTCCGTACAGACAACATTCCGACGGCGATTTCACGAAAAGTACGAAAAATATGTCCAAATTTTCCTATCCGAAATTCGATCCCGCTTCGGACGAAGTAGTGATCGTCGTCAACCCCCACGCGGAAGCGTTTTTACCCAAAATCGTGGACCATTTCATCGAAATGCGGAAACACCATCAGAAAGAGTTTAAGCGAACCGAAGAAATTTATCATTACAACGTCCAGCTGGGTATAAAAATCTTGATCAATTCTCTCTACGGAGTCATGGCCACCAAGGATTCGCCCCTGGCCTATCTGCCCGTCGCCATGACCATCGTGACCCTCTCGCGCTACCAGTTACTCGGATCGTATCATTATTTGAAAAATTTGGGTTACGACGTGTGTTACGCCGACACGGACAGTCTGATGGTTCACAGATGGCCCGTCGAAAATTGCGATCGAGTCAACGAGTTTTTGAATCTACCGTACGTGGAACTGAAATACGAACAACGCATGAAACATTTGGTCATCTTGTCGAAAAAAAGGTACGTCTACGAACGATTCGACAACCCCAAACTCATAACGAAAGGCTTCCAGAAGAAAATCAACGGTCTCGTCGAGTTCATGACCGACAGGATACTGGACGAGGTTTGGAAAACCAATTTTTATCCGCAAAAAGTAGAAACGAAAAAAGAAAAATTCAGCAAAGGTTGGAACGTTTGGGTCGAAACTGTTCTGGCAGCCGATTACCTGTGCAGGGATCCTAAAAGATATTCGATTTACCGCAGGGTTAAAACTCTGAGCGAGTATAAATCTACTTCTTGCGCTTCGGTGAAATTTTTGAAAAAATATCCGGACAAAAATCAGGAACACGTCGAATTTACGTACAGCAGGGCCGACGTGTCCACGAAAGAAGCATCCAATTGGGTAGTGGCCGTGGAAGATTGCCAATGCGTCGATTTCGAAAAACTGTTCGTCAACCAGAAAAGAATATTTTGCCTGCTGTTGAACATGACTTATTGGCACATGAAAGATCCGGTCAAGTTGGCCTACTGCGTTTTGAACAACCTGCGCTGGAAACGATTCGTCCATGCCGAACTTTTACACTATCACGCCACGGGTAGACGCATAGCCATGTTGGTGGAACCGAGCGTGAAATACACGTTCGCTATAAACGATCATTCCGCAAAGAAAAGAAAAGTCGGTAGGAGTAAAAAGCTTTGTACTATCGGTAATTTACCCGCGGTCGACGATACAGAACGAATAACCGAGTCGTTCGAAGAATTTTCGTTGGACGATTGGGATTCCGAGGACGAAGACTAGGTAAAAAATACTCTCTAGACGCTGTTACAAATATAACCGGACTATTAATTAAATTGTACGGTATCGAATCGTTACTTTCAGCCGAGGCTGAAACGTAACTACAGGACCATGTAAATAAAGATGCAAATATTCGTAAAAACTCTAACTGGAAAAACCATAACTTTGGAAGTCGAACCCGACGATACCGTAGACGTAGTTAAAAATAAAATACAGGACAAAGAGGGAATCCCTCCCGACCAACAACGATTAATTTTTTCCGGTAAACAATTGGAAGATTCGAGAACGTTGGCCGATTATAATTTACAAAAAGAAAGTACTATACATTTAGTGTTGAGATTGAGAGGTGGATAAGACTTGAAAAATTTCAGTCATAGAAACCATGTAAAAAAAAAAAAAAAAAAAAAAAAAAAAAAAAAAAAAAATTTTTTTTTTTTTTTTTTTTTTTTTTTTTTTTTTTTTTTTTGAAGGATATAATCCTTTGGAACAAAACTTAAAGAATTAACCCTAAGCATTTTCCCTATGTTTCAAAAAAAAAAAAAAAAAAAAAAAAAAAAAAAAAAAAAAAAAAAAAAAAATTTTTTTTTTTTTTTTTTTTTTTTTTTTTTTTTTTTTTTTCAAAGCAACAGAGTTTTATAAAGGCGAGACTTGAACGCGTCGACCACATTATTTACCGAAATGGCCGACTCGGTAAAATTTCAATTCTCACTTCAAAGCGATCGTTTGCAAGTTCAGATCGCCGAACATTATTTTAGGCTTTTTCGTAGATACGACAAAATGGATCAAGTTCGATTTTTCATTCAGCGCTGGATAGACATGGTTCAGACTTATTCGAAAATACCCCATTTCGTCGCGTTCGATCCGCCCGTTCCTGCTCTGAATCGTTTGGTTTCTAGGGCGAGAGGTGTCGTGCTGGCCCCTTTCAACAATTCGAAAGTTCGCAGGTTGCCTCGTTTCACGTCTGTTTTTCCATATTATCCGTTTCGAATCAAACTGGAACACACGGACGAGTGTTGTAAAATCGGCTTGGAATTTTTTCATCTGTATTTGGAATTGACGGATATCCGCTTCGTCTGCGTTTACAAAATGTGGTATCAACAAGATAAAATTATAAGAGAACTGCGAGAGAGACATCCGCACGTAAAAATTTACACCACGGCGTCCTACAAGAGTTTTTGCGCCGTCATGTCAAACTCTTTGACACGTGATTCAAAATCTCCACGTCGTCGGACAGATCCGGAGGATAAGCTTTCAAGACCGGCGGCTCCTTTATCCATTCCAACAGATACCGATAGTGTAAAATATCCCGTTCCACTTTCGCATTGATACAAACGGCCGGGATATACGTGTTTTTCGAAGAAGTCATCTCGTACCTGTAAATCAAATCCTTATCCACCAAAACGTACACGTCTTGCGGAAAGATTCGTATGAGTGTGAATTCGTTCCATTTCCATATCAAAACGTAATGCCCGTGCCAAGGTCGTCCCGGTACCAGTTCCAAATTAATAGCCAAGAGCATCAAGCAAAGAATGCCGAAGAATAAATACATTTCTTTGATTTTATTCGCGATATTTTTAGTCACGATGATCAATTTGTATTACAAACCCAATCTCACGGATAAACATCGGCTGATCCGTTGGTTCGAAAGAGTCGCCGACCCCATTTCCAAATCCATTTGCCCCCTGCGAGGTTTCAAGTGTCCTTCGGGCGAACCGTGCGACTGTAAAAAATTTTGCAGTAACGCGACTGAATTCGTCCTTTATCACATCGCGGATAACGACGAACGCGTGTACGTGATGAACAAAAAATTAACACCCGGCACGTATTGTTTACCCAAAGGGGTAGACAAATGTAATTTGAAAGCAAACTATCACGTGTTTTCCCTGGCAGGGTGGTCGTGTTTGCCCCTGAACCTAGTCGTGTTCAAAGGGGACAAGAAACGGGCCTGTAAAAGCGACGAAGCCGAAAACGACGATCTGAACATCTTGTGGGATTACGAGAAAAACGAAGAGGCCGGGGATAACATCGACGATTATTACGAACCTCTGGGGGAAAATCTCAGATATCGATGCAAATGCGGATCGCAGTCTTTAGACGGGACTCGGATGATTTCCGCTTTTCCGTTCGTGTGTCTGGCCGATTACTGTTTACGGGACGTTCCGAACCCCTTGGATTTCATGGGTTGGAACGGGCGAGAGTGCGTGTGCGGTCCGTATTTTCATCTGGATTCGAACGATAAAACTTCTCCGTGCAGACGAGAAAAATCGAGGGTAAAAGACGAAACTTTTACGGGAAGAGTGGATTGCATGACTGAAAATTCATTCGTGAAACAGACTTTACTGTGTCCGACGACCGACAGAAGATTGATTTTTAGAGAATGGATTCAGACGGATTCTTCAGATCCTGTAAATTTAGTAGATACGCTCGTAAATAAAAAATTAATATAAAATCGTATGTAGTAAAAAAAATGAAAATAATAATCGGGATGGCTACAAACGTCGAGAGTCGAATGCATCTATCGCGGGATATCTTTACTATTGATTTCCTGTTCATAGATATTATACCGAGTACTATGAAAACCTACTTTCTGTGTTTAAAAAAGTGCAGGAATCCAGCTCGGAAAGAAATATTTGCCCTTTCGAATGGAAAGAAAATATCCAAGAAAATCGGTTTCCAAGAATTTTATTGACTGTCGTGTGCAAAAACAACACGGTTTGTGAAAAAGCTGAAAAAATATAAACATTGAAGATTCAATTTAAAAAAATATTTTTAAATATTTTATTTTATGTTTATTTTATGTAAAAAAAAAAAAAAAAAAAAAAAAAAAAAAAAAAAAAAAAAAATTTTTTTTTTTTTTTTTTTTTTTTTTTTTTTTTTTTTTTTTTTTTAAACCTGATGTATTTATTATATAAAAATATTTCCGATACATGCCATACAAGTTGTTTCTTTTTATACAAGTGTCAAATACAAGATTTAAAAATGTTGTTCTATGATGATTGTAAAAATTATACTTTAAAAAATGAAGGGGTTGAAGTTGTTGAAAATGTTTTAGATAATAATGAAATAATTAAACTCAGAGAAACGATGTGGAAATGGCTTCATCACAAGACCAAATATTTCAAAAAACCTGTAGAAAAAAATAAACCAGATACTTATGTTTCTCTATTTCAATTGATGCCTAAACACGGAATGTTATTTCAACATTGGGACTTTGGACATAATCCGTTATCATGGCATGTTAGACAAAACGCCAATGTAATTAAAAAATTTGCATCAATATGGAATACAAACGATTTATTGACAAGTTTCGATGGAATTAGCGTTTCTCTTCCATGTGAAATTACAAATCGAGGTTGGTATAAGGGTAAGGAGTGGTTTCATAGCGATCAATGTTTTAAACGAAATGATTTTGAATGTGTACAAAGTTTAGTCAATATTTATGATGTTTCTGAAGGAGATGCCACGCTGAGGGTCTTAAAAGGAAGTCATAAATTACATGGGAAATTTCAAGAAAAATTTCAAATAAAACAATCTAGCGATTGGCATAAGTTAACTCCAGAAGAAAAACATTTTTACATTCAGAACTTGGGATTCGACTCGGATATTTGTGTTAAAGCAAAAGCTGGTTCACTAGTGTTATGGGATAGTCGAACTATTCATCAAGGCGTTGAACCTCAGAAAGGTAGATCCAAAATGAATATAAGGTGTACACCTTATATTTGTATGACTCCAGCTACTCTAGCAAATAAATCTCAAATTCAAAAAAGAATCTATTACTTCGAACAAAGAAGAACTTGTAATCACTGGCCTCATAAAGTTAAAGTTTTTCCAACAGTACCTCAAATGTATAGTCAACCTGTTCCTCAAGTAAATAAAGATGTTTTATTTGTTACAGATTTGATGAAACAATTAGTCGGTTACAATCACTTGCTTTAATTTGAAAAAAAAAAAAAAAAAAAAAAAAAAAAAAAAAAAAAAAAAAAAAATTTTTTTTTTTTTTTTTTTTTTTTTTTTTTTTTTTTTTTTTTTTTACTTAATGCTAGATATTGAATAAATACGAAGAGTAATTTTTTTTTCTGTTTAGTAAACCATGTCGTACATTTATATTCCTTACCAGACTGTCAAAGAATTAATCGATCGTTTTCAAAGTTCGAACGCGACCAGTTTCGCCATCAACCCCATGCAGCAAAATCCGGCTCCTAATTTCGTTTTGGTAAACCCGGAACTTTATCACGGATCGTACGGAGGAATTTTGTACGATGCCGTCGTTCGCGGATACGAGAAAGATTGCATCTCTGACTGCTTGGGAAAAGATTCGTCTTTGGTTTGGTGGAATTCGTGCCCCGTGTTCGTCGGAGACGTATGCGCCTTGGCGTTCGAGGATCGCGGGGCCGTGACCCCGTCCATGTTTTCCAAAATGCGAGTCAACGCGATTCGAAAACAGAAAACTAGAAAATCTTCTTATTACGTCGACAGAGCTTGGCGCATGAATTCGGAATCCGATTTGTATTGATCTTCCGTGTAATCGGGTTCCTGTAAGAACCTGTTCGTTTCTCGCCTCATGGCGTGGGTTCGATTGTGTAACGTGAAAAACAATCGGGACAAGTCACCGTTCGGATCCATCAGTTGCGTTTCGAATTCTTTCAAAGCGGTCGAAAAATGAACCATGCAGATTTGACACCTGATCGTTCGATAAAGCGGTCCCTTTAATAATTCTCTCCATTGTTTTTTATACGGAGCCATGTTTTCGCCCCTCGAGTCGACGGCTTCGGCCATCCAGTGTAAAAAGCGCCAGTAAAACGAACCGAACTGTAAGACTTGTAAAAAATTTAATTTTTCGAACGAGCGTTCCGCGGGATAGAGTTCTTTTCGGGCCGGGGTTATTCCCAAATCGATCAAGAGTGTACGAAGAGCCGAACCGTCGCCGTTGCCGATCATTTTCGTGATCGTCGGTTCGAGAAGCGTGAAAATCGTCTCGGGAGTCCACTCGACGTTGTAGAGCAAAGCCAGACTCGAGCACAGGACGCCGCGCAGAATCGAAATCCAAGCCATCACTGCGTTATGCGATTCGGGTTTTTGATACGTGCGAACGTAACTCTCTTCTTTGATGATGGCCGCCACTCGCAGAACGAAAGCGAAAAAAGTTTCGTCTAACCTTTCGCGCGGAGATCCCGAAAGAAATTCCGAAGTGAACGGTTTGACGTCCCATTGGACCACGGGGGCATCGTTCGAGACGATGAGATCGATGAGATTTCGATAAAACGGATCCGACTCTTGTTTTCGGGATTCCAATAAACCCTTTTCGTCTACGACCCCCAAATGAGCTTGATACAGTTTTTTATAAGTAGAATGTTTCATCTCCTTGAATTTACGTGAAAGCGGAAAATTAAATTTTCGTTCGAGAGAGAAATTAAAACTTGTGAGTAAAAATATTTGTCATCTCAAAAAAAAAAAAAAAAAAAAAAAAAAAAAAAAAAAAAAAAAAAAATTTTTTTTTTTTTTTTTTTTTTTTTTTTTTTTTTTTTTGAGCTCAGCAAGTTTACTATATAAGTTGCACTACTTGGACATATTACAGGATTTCATTTTTCTTTATCTGAATTTAGTATAGCACACATCAAGTTGAAGGAGGAGGTTTCTTACTTTCGGAATCTTGTAAAAATCATACTGGTTCTTTTAACACAAGTAAAAAAATGGAGCACTTTAAAAAACGAAACCCACTAAGCGCTGGAGAACAGGAATTACAAAATCCTTTTAGTATTGGAGAACAGGATTTACATCCTAACATTACAAATCAAAGAAAACCTAATGGTGGAATGTTGTTAAATCCATTTACTGCAAGGAAGCCAATGGTGAACTTTAATCCTATATTTCCCAAATTCGATAATGATGAATTACTACCTCCACAATGGGAAAATCCTGCGCCGTGGAAAGATCCGTTGTAAATCATTACTCCAAAATCTCATACTAAAAAAAAAAAAAAAAAAAAAAAAAAAAAAAAAAAAAAAAAAAAAAAAAAAATTTTTTTTTTTTTTTTTTTTTTTTTTTTTTTTTTTTTTTTTTGCGTTGGATGTTATTGAATAAATACGAAGAGTAATTTTTTTCCTTGTTAGTAAACGTAATGTTTTTTCATTTTCAAATTCAAGTCCGAAATGCCGCTTTGGCTTTCGATTCGCGAATGTTGGCGTTTTATATCGTTTCCTATTTTCGGTTGTATCATCGAGATCGCATCGCCGTCAAAGTTTTCATAGATTCTTGGAATTATCAAGGAACGTTCATAACTATACGCTGCAAGCTTTACAACTTCGATCACGGTTCGCGCCTCGCTCGTCGTGCCCGAGAACGTACAAAGAGACTTTTCAAACCCCGTTTTCGAAGAAGGACTCGAGACGAAGCGACCGCTCGAAGACGAAATATTTTCGCGTGAAAAATCATCTCGGCCTTTTCCGAAAGGCCGCGTTTCGGAGCGTCGTCTCGCAAAACCAAGTTCATGGATAATCCGGTACACGCACACGCCCTTCGATACGCCACCGAAGCCACCAAATGTTACTTGATGGAGGAATACAAAAGAAAATTCCCCCAATATTTCGAAAACGCCGTGTTGGAGACTCGACCGGCCACCGACGAAGATTATTTCGTTCCCCCGTCCATCTCGGACAAATGCATCGTGGTGGTGAAAACCGCGTTCGACGAAATCGGATGCAAGAGATTCGGTTGTTTTCCGTTCAAGAAAAACTGGGAAGCTTGCGAGGAAAACGATCCCTTGCAGTGGGTCAGAATAGGCGACGAATACGAGATGGCGTGTCAGAAATCTTGCGAGAAACATTCGATCAACGCGGAATGGTCGACCGACGGTCGTTGCTTGATGGCGAACCCTCTGAAAAAAGTATTGGCTTCCATGCCCGAAAAGCTTTTTCAGAGAGCTTCGAGACACGTTTTTCACGGCGGGTTGGACGTGGTCGACGGCGAGTTGAAACTCAACCAGAGATACTGCGAAGCGTACGGTTTGGATTTCGTGGACGGTGACTGCGTGGCTTCGGACGGACAAAAATTCGGCGAATTCCTGTTCGGAAAAACGCCCATCCGAGCCGCCAAAGTGGGTAACATGCAACCCCTGGACGATCGACCGCCTCCCGTTCCAGACTACATGAATTACGCCACCCGAAAACGAAAGAGAATCAAGCGTTCCCTTTCGATTCCGGATTCGTCTGTCGAAAATTTCGGTAATTTCGCCGCGGAGTTGGCCAAAGACTTGGGAACCGACGTTTCGGAGTACGCCGTCCAAAATTTCTTGAAACGGAAAGCGCCGAAACTTTTGGCCAGGAACATCGACAGGATAGCCACGAAACTCGTTCTTAAAAATTCGATCGTGGCGAGCATGAAACGAGTCGGGACGATGTCGTTGAAAGTTTTGGGCTCGGCTGCGGGAATCGTCACGGCCGTGTACGCGGTGTACGATCTGGTCGTTGGAATCTTGGACACCGTAGATCCGTTCGATTATTTAAAAGTCATCGACAAAGAGAAATTGGAGAGAATAGACGACGAATTGGATTACACCTATTTTCAGGACGGACCCGTTCGCAGCGAATTGACACCCGTGTACGTTTGGGAAAACGAAATATTGGCGGACGAGGAAGACATCGAAAACCAGTTGGTTTTCATGACGTTCAAAGTAGAAGAGTATTTAACGGCGCTGGAAACCATACCGGAAAACGAATATCAAAAAGAACGGACGACGAAACGAAACCCGTTGATCCAGTTTGTTTGGGACGAAAAGGAAGACTGGAGCAAAACGCTGTTCAAATGTATGATTTTCGTACTGATCTGTTGCACGTTATTGTTTTTGGAATGGATTCACATATGGACGTGCGGTTTATTTTTCACGATGCTGTTTTACAAGGCGTATTGATCTATTTTTAGAAACATGACGTAATCTCATATTCATAAGTCGAAACTTGAGATCTGAGCTTGTAAAATTTTTCGAAAAAAATTCTACAAGAAAAATTCTAAAAAAAAAAAAAAAAAAAAAAAAAAAAAAAAAAAAAAAAAAAAAAAAAAAAAATTTTTTTTTTTTTTTTTTTTTTTTTTTTTTTTTTTTTTGCGTTGGATGTTATTGAATAAATACGAAGAGTAATTTTTTTCCTTGTTAGTAAACGTAATGTTTTTTCATTTTCAAATTCAAGTCCGAAATGCCGCTTTGGCTTTCGATTCGCGAATGTTGGCGTTTTATATCGTTTCCTATTTTCGGTTGTATCATCGAGATCGCATCGCCGTCAAAGTTTTCATAGATTCTTGGAATTATCAAGGAACGTTCATAACTATACGCTGCAAGCTTTACAACTTCGATCACGGTTCGCGCCTCGCTCGTCGTGCCCGAGAACGTACAAAGAGACTTTTCAAACCCCGTTTTCGAAGAAGGACTCGAGACGAAGCGACCGCTCGAAGACGAAATATTTTCGCGTGAAAAATCATCTCGGCCTTTTCCGAAAGGCCGCGTTTCGGAGCGTCGTCTCGCAAAACCAAGTTCATGGATAATCCGGTACACGCACACGCCCTTCGATACGCCACCGAAGCCACCAAATGTTACTTGATGGAGGAATACAAAAGAAAATTCCCCCAATATTTCGAAAACGCCGTGTTGGAGACTCGACCGGCCACCGACGAAGATTATTTCGTTCCCCCGTCCATCTCGGACAAATGCATCGTGGTGGTGAAAACCGCGTTCGACGAAATCGGATGCAAGAGATTCGGTTGTTTTCCGTTCAAGAAAAACTGGGAAGCTTGCGAGGAAAACGATCCCTTGCAGTGGGTCAGAATAGGCGACGAATACGAGATGGCGTGTCAGAAATCTTGCGAGAAACATTCGATCAACGCGGAATGGTCGACCGACGGTCGTTGCTTGATGGCGAACCCTCTGAAAAAAGTATTGGCTTCCATGCCCGAAAAGCTTTTTCAGAGAGCTTCGAGACACGTTTTTCACGGCGGGTTGGACGTGGTCGACGGCGAGTTGAAACTCAACCAGAGATACTGCGAAGCGTACGGTTTGGATTTCGTGGACGGTGACTGCGTGGCTTCGGACGGACAAAAATTCGGCGAATTCCTGTTCGGAAAAACGCCCATCCGAGCCGCCAAAGTGGGTAACATGCAACCCCTGGACGATCGACCGCCTCCCGTTCCAGACTACATGAATTACGCCACCCGAAAACGAAAGAGAATCAAGCGTTCCCTTTCGATTCCGGATTCGTCTGTCGAAAATTTCGGTAATTTCGCCGCGGAGTTGGCCAAAGACTTGGGAACCGACGTTTCGGAGTACGCCGTCCAAAATTTCTTGAAACGGAAAGCGCCGAAACTTTTGGCCAGGAACATCGACAGGATAGCCACGAAACTCGTTCTTAAAAATTCGATCGTGGCGAGCATGAAACGAGTCGGGACGATGTCGTTGAAAGTTTTGGGCTCGGCTGCGGGAATCGTCACGGCCGTGTACGCGGTGTACGATCTGGTCGTTGGAATCTTGGACACCGTAGATCCGTTCGATTATTTAAAAGTCATCGACAAAGAGAAATTGGAGAGAATAGACGACGAATTGGATTACACCTATTTTCAGGACGGACCCGTTCGCAGCGAATTGACACCCGTGTACGTTTGGGAAAACGAAATATTGGCGGACGAGGAAGACATCGAAAACCAGTTGGTTTTCATGACGTTCAAAGTAGAAGAGTATTTAACGGCGCTGGAAACCATACCGGAAAACGAATATCAAAAAGAACGGACGACGAAACGAAACCCGTTGATCCAGTTTGTTTGGGACGAAAAGGAAGACTGGAGCAAAACGCTGTTCAAATGTATGATTTTCGTACTGATCTGTTGCACGTTATTGTTTTTGGAATGGATTCACATATGGACGTGCGGTTTATTTTTCACGATGCTGTTTTACAAGGCGTATTGATCTATTTTTAGAAACATGACGTAATCTCATATTCATAAGTCGAAACTTGAGATCTGAGCTTGTAAAATTTTTCGAAAAAAATTCTACAAGAAAAATTCTAAAAAAAAAAAAAAAAAAAAAAAAAAAAAAAAAAAAAAAAAAAAAAAAAAAAAAAAAAAAAAATTTTTTTTTTTTTTTTTTTTTTTTTGCCAGGCCTGTATTTGCGTGCATAAAAGGATTCCGTTTCAAACTCGAAATAAACAAACTGGAAACTACTCGGACTCGATTCGTCATGAAAAACCTTCGACTTTTCAACGCTCTCACTGGACGTCTGGAAGATTTCGTGCCCGACGATCCTCGCGACGTTAAAATTTATTGTTGCGGGCCTACGGTCCACGACGTGCCCCATCTCGGACACGCGAGAACGTACGTGTTTCTGGACGTGCTCCGGAGGATTCTTCGCGACTATTTGGGTTTCGGCATACGGTCCGTGATGAACGTCACGGACTTGAACGATAAAATCATCGAGAACGGCGGCCCCCGATCCGCTCGAAAGTACGAGAGCGAATTTTTCAAAGCCATGGACCTGCTGAACGTGGAAAGGCCCGATTTCTCGCCGCGCGTCACGGATTTCATGCATTTCGCGGATCACGTCTCCAAGAGACGTTTGGTCGAAGGGTTCGCCTATTATTCGCACGAAACTATATATTTCAGTACGGAAGCCTATCTGAAAGAATACGATCGGGTGTTTCCTCAAACGGAGAAACGAGACGAATCCTTTCGACAGAGTGCGCCGGAAGAAAACGAAGGAAAACGGGATCCCAGAGATTTCGAGCTCTGGAAATGCTCCAAAAAATGGGTCGACGTCGAAGGAAAGAAACAGAAAGGAATGCCCGGATGGCACACGCAATGCGCGGCGATAGCGAGTTTTTTCTTCCGCGATTCCTTGGACATTCATCTGGGAGGAATCGATTTGCAGTTTCCGCATCACGAAAACGAAATCGCCTTGTGCCGCGTCCATCGTCGAGAAAAAGATTGGGTTCGCTTTTGTCTGTACGCGGGCCATCTTCAGACCGAAGGCCGAAAGATGTCGAAGAGTTTAAAAAATTTCACGACGATCGACCAGGTTTTGGCGGACGGACACTCCGCGTCGGCCATCCGGTACATGTTCATGAAGTTCCCGCACGACAAACCGATGTCTTTTCACAAAGACGAAATGAAAAAAGCTCAAAAATCATACGATAATTTCATGCATCACATTCAGAAAATGAAACTCCGTCTGCTCGAATTGAAACCGAAAGCGATCGAAAGAGATTTCGATCCCGTATGGTACGACGACTACGGTACGATGATGGAATTGGGCGAATTGAATTACACGAAGGAAGAAATCGACGCCTGTTTGAAAGACAACTTGAACGTGGGAAAAGCGCTGGAAACACTCGAAAATTACGTGCGAGGTTTTTCGGACGAGCTGAAGCAAGACCTGTCTTACGAGTTACTCCTTTACTGTTTCAATTACGTCTCGTGGATGACAGACGCGTGTTTCGGATTGATGGAAAAACCGTCGGAAAAAAATAAGCCGTCCGATGCCTTGTATCCCGTTCTCAAAAATTTCAGAGCCAGAGTTCGGAGAGTGGCTCTGACGGAAAACGAAACGCAACGGGAATCTTTGCTGGAATTGTGCGACGCGGTAAGAGAAGAGATGAAAGAAACGGGTTACGTTATCGAAGACGGAGAAAACAGTTTGTCTCCGGGCGAATTACCGACCCCACGATCGGAAGAATCCGCACGCGCTACCGACTACGAGGATAAGTGCGATTCGACGGATTCGGAAAGTTTACCCGATGTGCCCGAATCGTGCCCGTTGTGCTCGCAAAAATTTCCCGAGTAATAAAAATCATATAATGTAAAAAAAAAAAAAAAAAAAAAAAAAATTTTTTTTTTTTTTTTTTTTTTTTTTTTTTTTTTTTTTTTTTTTTTTTTTTTACTACTCTGGAAATTTTTACAAACAAGGACAAGATTATGAATGTCAACACTTACGGATCGCTTTACGGTAAATTTCATCAGTGTCCCGTTTCGCTAGTTCGAAACGACATCATCGTGTTCGATTTGGGAAATTCCCCTTACGAAACTTGGACGATATCCCGAATGTATCCTTCGGAAAAAATAACCGTAGATTCGGACAAGCCTTTTTTATCGGCTCTGAAATCCTTTTTCAAGTCCGACGTTCCCGCATCCGTCGTTTCCAGCAGCCTGTACTTGTGGACGATCAGCCTCGGAAAGGAACGCGTGATTTATCCCTTGGGCGCCGACGTGAAATCCGATAACACGCTCCGTCTGTACGCGACTCCGTATTTCGTGCAAAATCCCGATATCGTGAGCAAACACTTGCAGGGTATTCGACCGGCATTCGAAAACGTTTATTTTTATAAGAACACCATCATGTATCTGGACAATCAGGATTTGCCTTATCCGGGAGGTTATTATTTCGACCCGTGCGCGCCGACGCCTTTTTACCGAATCTGTTTCCTGACAGACGAGTCGATCGATTACGTGGCGAATCTGGCTTCGGAATGGCAAACCCGCCGCGACGTCTCGACCGTACCTTTCATGACGAGAGACACGAAAGTTCTTCCGAAATTCATCGATTTCGATCCCGTTCCCGAATTGAATTTTTCGGATTCGACCGTCGTGTCCACGGGGTTGATTCTACGCGACCTGAGTTTGAGAAAACCGGAACTGATCGTCCAAGACCTGTTGATTTCCTATTATAAAAACATTTCGCGACACGTCAACGACTCGAGCCATTTAGATTTCTCGTTTCTGGGTTTAGTCGTCGAATGGCCTTTGCAACTGACTTTCGAAGGTTCCAGGCATTCCCACACTAGAAACGAGGACAGGAGATTCGTCGCGTTGAGCGTGAACGGAAACTATCCCAACCGCGTTGTTTGCGTTTCGAGTCCGTACGATCGATACGTGGAATACGACGACGTTCCGGTGACCGTCTGGACACCCATCTCGTTCGTTTTTTACACGTTGCTGACAGAGATCGACGTGAAAAAAGTGATCGTGGACTCGGTCGTGATAGGACTGGTGTACAGAGAAACGTTCTTTTGTTTGAGCCAACCGTTACTGGAAGGCCGACCGACGAAAAGTTTCGCGCTCAACACCGAATATCTTTTGTCGGTGGCATCGACCTCAGACATCGAAGCGGATCCGAAGATTCGAATCGTCGAGAGTTTCAAGTACGACGAAGATTTTTCGTTGCGACGAGTTTATCTGAAAGACATCCAGTTGGAAACTTGGTGCCTGACGAGTGCCGAAGACACGCATCCGTATCCGAAAACGATTCGATTACCCTATCTCGTCAAAGAATGGTTAAAGTTGTTTAAGGACGCGGGACCGAACCCGTTCGACGTGGACGTGAGCACGGTACGGTTGGCGCTGACGTTGTCCAAACACGAAATTTGTTACAATTTAATCGCGTCCGAAGATTCCAAAGAGCCCGTGAACGTAACGGACAGCCAAACGAAATTTTACATGCACGAAAAGGTCGTCGAGTTTGTGAACGAGGCTCGCATCGCAAAATCCGAATTGGAAACCGAGGGAAATTCTTGCGTTATATCTTGAGCATTCGCGATTCGTTTTTTACAGAGTCGGAGGGTCAAATTCTTTACAGAATCTATTTTTAGAAACAATGACGTCATCTCAATGACATAGTAAGTCGAATATCTAAGACGGAAACAGATTCAAATTGACTTCCGTTTCGAGCACACTAAAAAAAAAAAAAAAAAAAAAAAAAAAAAAAAAAAAAAAAAAAAATATATATATATATATATTTTTTTTTTTTTTTTTTTGCAAAAAAAAATATATATATTTTTTTTTTTTTTTTACTTTACCCTTCGTTTTTTGTACGCCTGCATTTCCCCTACATTCATCAATGTTTTTAAACGTTCGTTTTGTTCTTTAGATACTTCACGTTTTGCAGAATAAATATGATTTAATTCAGCGTCACCATCTTTTGTTATCCTTACGAAGGTGTGTTCTTTTTCCGTCCCGTGATAAAATCTTACGTAACCCACGAATCGTCTCATGGCACGCAAGTAATCTCTCATTTTCAAATAATAATAGGCTAAAAGCGTGTTGGGATTCGTGGCATCACCCGCGTTTAGAGAAAGGGGTGTGCCGGGAACGAACGCAAGTCCATTACCAATCACGGGATTTTCCGGAAACAAGCTTTGATTCCCAGTTTTTACTGCATCTGACTCGTTATTCTCTGTTGACAGACCCTGTTGCGAAGAACCCGGAGGTACGTTTTCTGATCCGCTAATGGCTAAATTCGAGGGATATTCGACTGGCGTAGTATCGTCTTCTATACCCTCTGAACTTAATGCATCTGTTATCATTTGTGTGATCATGTCAGGAATTTGTCCTTCGTCCTCATATTTTACGGTTTTCTCAAAATTAAAAGGGTTATTGAACTCCTTTTTCTCTCTATTTATGGTTTGAGTCACGTGTGCCATGCTGAGTTGATACATTTCGTTTTTTAGTGTTTGAAATGGAGGTAGTTTTGGTAAACTCCCGTTCGCAGCGACAAATCCGTTAATGAAATCTACGTACTGATTTTTAAGTTCATCTCTTGTTTGACCGAGAATTGACTGGTTTGGGTCGAAAACGTTTTTGTATCGTCCTTCGGCTGTTTTTAATAATACTACCGTCCACTTGATCGCTTTCTCGGCCAAATTCGATGCCACTTGATCGCTCGACGAGTCTGCTATTGCCTGTGCCATTTCCTTTGTTTCAATCAAGTCCGAATGTCTCTCCGAGAAATTTTATTTCGGTCGCCCTGGATACCCTACAACGACAAATTTCTCCGATCCCGAATAACCCTGACGTATCCGGAAAACGTAGTTTTCACCGCCCAGCTTTTAAAGCACGTGATGGAATCGGAAGTTTATAAAAACCACCCCCGAGCGGAAACGATGGACTGTTCAGAATTTCAGCGAATCGACTGGAACGACGCCATCATCGTCTTCGACAACGAATTGCATCTGATTTTGGCACCCGACCCCGTCCACCGACTCGTTCGCTTGGATCGTAGATTGAATTACGAGCTCGCCGCCGACGCCATTTTCGGCCCTTTTCGGTTTTTTCCGTTCCTCGAGTCTTTTCGCTATCTCGAATTGGGAATCGTCGCGATTCTGTTGTTTCACGTGTTGAACCGCGTATACGCATCACGGTACAGTGTTCGCTTTTTGACTCTATCCAATACGACTTCAAACGGTTCACGAGATCCTCCGAATCGACGAAAACGTGTCGCGCAGCATCGGGAACGGGCTGAGTGATCGAGTCTCTGTAATTCGCCTTGGCCTTTCGAAACGTTTCTTTGGAAAATTTTTTGTCCGTCAACCCGGTCAGTAACTGGTTCCTGTCGAACGCGTCGTACACTCGGTTCTCTAAAAACTGTTGGGGAAACGTGCGCACGGTGTAATAGTCTAAAATCCAAAAATAAGTAGTCCAGAAACAAACCATCAGTTTGGCGTCCACGAATTCCACGAGGGAGAAACGAATGTGGTTTTCCATGTTTTCGATAAACTGCGAAATGATGGTCGGGGGATCGTCGTCCTCGTCGATCGAGGCCAAACACTCGTGAATTTTCGTCGGATTCGAGTCCGTGATGGCCGTCAGGCTGGGGATGAAATCGTTTCCGAACAAAAACGAAACTACGATCAACCGCGAGAGCGGATACGGTAACTGGTTCGAAACGAAGCGAGTGACGTTATAAAATTGATTGTAGCGATAAATTTGTATCGATTGGTACCTGTCTAAGCGCAAAAATGACAACACGAACACGTCCTGGTCCACGCTGACCACGATCGGATTTCTGTATTCTTCCAGAGCTTCGGCCAATTGAAAAATTTTATGCTCGCCTTCGCCCGGAACGTTGCATCCGCACAAAACGATCTTCGTCGGACGGTGGAATGTTTTCAGTCGCTCGATTATATACGTTTCTACGCGATTCGTCAGTTTGTTCTCGCCGAATAAAATGTATCGAAAAAAAGCTTTTTTGGAAACGGATTTTTTGGATCGACGACGTTCCCTCTGCGTGGACCATTTCATAGGGACCCCTTCGCCGTCGAACGACAAGATGAACGTGAGGGGATCGACAGTGTAAGACAGAAATTTTTTCAACAACTCTTCCAGTTGACCCCACACGGAGTCGCAAATCTCTTCGAAGATTTTTTCTTCCTCGGTCTGCAAGCAATGTTCGATGGCCACGTACAGAAAACTCTGACAGTCGACGAGCACGGAGTCGAAACTGGCCGGATAAAAGGAAGGTTGCGCGATCGATCGAATCAGTTTACAGAAATTGTCGATACCCATATCGGAAGATCCTTTATAATAATTAAAAAAAAAAAAAAAAAAAAAAAAAAAAAAAAAAAAATTTTTTTTTTTTTTTTTTTTTTTTTTTTTTTTTGTAGTATGGGTTGTCTAATTATATTTTTCGCGATTCGAAATCGGCTCGAGTTTTTTTTTATTATAAGAAAGTACTTATTAAGAGATGACCAATGAAACAGAGATTACTTTAAAGAACCGAAAGAACCGCGACCGATTTAGGGAAGTAATTTTAGGAAATCGATATGCTTGTAAAGGCGGATCGTGTTACTATCCGAGGGACGAATTTGGAAACGAATACAGAGTTGTCGGGTTGAGTTTGATCAAGAAAAACGGAAGCTACGATTATCCACACACTGTATATGGCAAACCTCGGTATTCCGTGGTGAATGGATCGCAAGTTTACGACTCTGTCGACGGTAAACAAATAATCGGAACTGGACTCGACGGTAAACAATATTATGCCGTAGACAAACATGGCGATGAATATTATCCGGACAACAATGCCCCGGCCTTACTGGCAGACGGTACTCCATATTACGCTTCCGCAAAAGACGGAAAACATATTTTTCCCAACGACATGTTCGGAAACGAGTACTATTTGACTTTTGTAGATTTAAACAAACCGCAAACGATTCCAAACCGATATGCTGTATCGATCGAAAACGACGAAATTTACCCCTTACGGTTAACAAACGACGATAACGAAGAACAATACCTCATCGAAAATGAATACGCGGTCGACAAAGATCAAAAACCTTTTTATCCGAAAGACGGTTACAAAAACGAGTATTATCGGAAATTTAATTCGGTTGACCTTAACGAACTCATTCGCATAGGAACGATGAGCAGAGTTTTATTGGAAAAATATGCCGTAACGTACGACGGCAAAATTATTCTACCGACTCTAAATAATGTTTATTATATAAATCCAAATATGGAACCATCAATCGAAGCAGGAAACGTAATCGGAAGGCTAATTCGAGAAGATTATGAAATTTCAGATTATCTCACAAATGTTTCAGATCCAACGTTTGATTCGACTACTTTAATGTACGTTAAACCTTATAAATATCGAACGTTAATTTCAAATGAATTGACAGTAGTTATCCCGAAACCTCCGCCAACAACTGTCGGTATCGTTGGAATTATAAAAACGGCGCTACCATTTTATCGCAGATGGTGTTTTTGGGTCTTGGTCATCATCATTCTAATTGTAAAAAGCTATGTAGTCTGGTGGTTTTATCTTAAAAACAAATTACCGAGAGGCTTTACGATAACATAAAGATTTTTAATACTAAAAAAAAAAAAAAAAAAAAAAAAAAAAAAAAAAAAAAAAAATTTTTTTTTTTTTTTTTTTTTTTTTTTTTTTTTTTTTTTTTTTCAAAATATGTAAGAGTGATCAATACCACCGAATGCTTTTTTAGAGTAAACATATTTACTGTTTACTTTAATATCCTTTTCAAAATAATCCGTTTTTATTAAACAGGGAGGATGATGGTATTCATTGTAATCTTCAAATACATCATATGTATACAAGTGATTAAACAGTTCATAAGCTAATGTTTGAAAAAGAGGAACTTGTTTACATGCATGGCACCAATTCTGAGGGTCCCTGAGAAACTCGTCATATACATATTTTAATACCCAGTATTTTCTCTGGTAATAACCATCTTTGCTTTCAAATTTCATACATTTTAAACACATTTTAACGCTATTGTTATCAGTAGTTTTAAAATCATAATACACGATAAAAAGTCCTGAAAAATTATAATAAAGTTTGAAATTGCTATTAAACAGTAAATTACCTAGAATTTTTTTGTTGAAGACAGTATGTGGTTGGTTAAAAGATTCAATGATTGGGTTGATTTTTGTACGGCTTACGTTGTCGGGTTCTGGTATAAAAACACAAGATTTACTTTGTTGGAAAATATCTCTTAAGAGTTTTTTCGGAAGCTTTAACTTTTCCATGTTGTGTAAATAATCTAATTTTTTTAAAATTGATTTTATACACATATTTTTTAGTGATGAAATATTAAATGTAACATCGCAAAAAAATTCCGTTCTCCAGGTGCTTTTATAAAAATGATCGTAAATATAATTATATCTTCCTAGATCTTCAATTCGTTCAGATCGGATTTTCGCACTATTTTTTATCGGTTCTCTCGAATGAACGATCAAATGTACATGATCATTACTGCATATTTGGGAAATTGCAATAAAAACATTCGTATCGAATGTTTCTAACGCCGATGTTTGAATTACGACATGGTATATATCTAACAATTTCAGCACTCCATCGTCATTATATAAAAATTCCCAGGTTGTGACAACACATTTTTCAAGTATACGATTAATAACCTCATAGATATCCATTCTAATAATAATTTTTACAAAAGTATTCGAGATGTGTAAAATTTCTTTCACTTCTTACATAAAGCGCGTTCAAGTCTCGCCTTTATAAAACTGCTAAAAAAAAAAAAAAAAAAAAAAAAAAAAAAAAAAAAAAAAATTTTTTTTTTTTTTTTTTTTTTTTTTTTTTTTTTTTTTTTTTTTTTTTTTTAATGAAACGATTCGAGCTGGATGAAAAATTTTCAATCAAGATGTCGACGGTATACATTTTGTTATTTTTCGTCATGTACCTTTGCCATTGTTACATGGCACGCAATCTGTTATCGTATTACATGGCCAAACCCTACCGATTTCATCTAAACCTGTTTCGCTGGAACAAAGATGTCGAACTCGCGTTTACTTGAATGGTTCGACGGACTGTTATTCGGCAGTTCCAGCCCTCGTTCGCCTCCGTCCGAGGTCAGAAGATTAATATTGCGCATGGAAGTCGAAAAAATTCCTTGGTCCCATCTGATTCGTAACGGCGGTCTCACCGCGTTTCCGTATCAAATACACGGAGATTTGAATTCCATGACCGATTATCTGGAAAAACAATGGGTCGAGAAACAACCCTATTTCGATCCCCCGGCCTTTAAAACTCGGGCCGCGTCGAAATTCTGGGACGAGTTACAAATTTTGTTGGCCAGACGATTCGAAACCGAAGAGCCTTTGCCCGTTCCGTCTAAACGAGACGACGAGATTTTGAAAGAAATTTTAGAACCGACGAAACAGACTCGGAGCGTTCGATTCGAATACGATTCGGCCGAGTTTTGGGGAAACGTGGCTCGCAGATTCATCAATCTCGACAGGCCCGCAGAAGCTTCGGCTTTACCCGACGTTTCTCCCGACGCGTCGAAACGACTCGTGCAATTATACGACGCGACGTGCAAGGCCCGCGGCCAATATTTCGATCCTTTCAACATGTATCTGGTGCATCAGTCCGAGTACTTGAACGCGGTTCACTGGCAAACCGGTTCGAATCTGGAAGCGTTCTTGCACGATCGACCCGCGCATCCGTTGTCGGTTTCGGTCAAAGCCCTTTTGAAAAAGAGTCTGAACAACCTGCTTCGCGGCGAAAAACCTTCGGTCGATTCTTGCCCGCAAATCGACGCTCTCTTGCACAACATCCGCGCCGTACACGCCGCGATTCCTCAAATTCCGCACGGAGACGCCCCGCCGAAACTGATCGACGTGTTTCAGAGGCTTTTGGCTCTCTGTCGGCAAGACGGGTTGTGGGAAAAAGAAGTGCCGAATATCGAATCCGAGCCCGTTTCTCCGAGCCTTTTACATCTCACGGAACGAGTGCGAATGCTGGAACGGGAAAAGAGAATTTTGTGGAAACATTCTAACTGAAATGGCTCGCGATTTGATTCAGAGCCACCAGAGCGCACTTGTTCGGATTACCTTTGTGTAAAGAACAAACGGATTCGACCGCCACGTTCCGTTGCAGCGGTGGCACGCCGAAATTTTCCACGTTCACGATGTCGGGTATGCCCGCGTCGACCAAAATTTTCGGTTGGTAATTTTCGCCTTTGTAGCCGAAGACTATCGGCACCCCGGGATACAACGTTTGTAAAAAATCGTATCGACTTTTCAGAAATTTCAACGCGTCCGAATAAGTAGTTCCGCCCTGCGTGGTGACTTCCACGTCCGGTCTGCAGTCGGGATACCATCTTCGCATTTTCGAAAAATTCATCGGACTCGTGATTTGGAAATGGCAGAGCAAACCGGCCACGTCTCGATACGCCAATTCCAGGGGCACGTACGTTTGTCCTAAAACCACACCTTTGGTATGGAGAACGGCATGCATTTTAATAAAGATGAAAGGTTTTGGATTTTCGACGATTCTCCTTGGTTTCGTACTGGTCACTTTGATCGTGAGCGTGGGGTTGATTTCGTTCGCGATGTACAAATTGTCCACCTCGAAAGACCACGTTATCGACGCTACCACCAAGCAGGTAACAACCGAAGGGACTTCCGCAAAAGGATTTTGGGCCGATAATAAACTGATGCTCGTGATTCCGACCGTCTCTAACGTCGTTTCGATGGTCCTTATGGGCGTGCTATTGGTGACCGGTTAAGTAAAGTAAAGAAATCGCAACCATGAATTTAAGAATGATATTGTCTGCGGCGTTGCTCGTGTTGATAATCGTGAATTTGATAACGTACGGTTATCTGGTCTACACCGTCAAAGGGGATGATACTAACAACGGCACAGCACTCGTAACTGAGAAACCGTTGCTATTCTATAGTCCGCTGATTTTACAACTGTTTGAATTTATCGCTTCTGGCCTGCTGGTATATAAGAGTTAAGCCACAGTGAAAAAAAAAAAAAAAAAAAAAAAAAAAAAAAAAAAAAAAAATTTTTTTTTTTTTTTTTTTTTTTTTTTTTTTTTTTTTTTTTTCAATTTTTGACAGAAGTAATTTTTTGTAAAAATTTTCTTCGCCAACTCTTGGGTTTTTCCATAAACGTTTTCCAATCGCCATTTTCTTTGACCCAACACATTAGATGGTTTTCAAAAATTTCGTTTACACTTTTCCACGCGATATAAAAAGTTTCTCTCGACTCATCATTTCTTAAACATCTCGCAGTCATTTCCCCGACAAATGCCAAATAACCGATGATCTTGTCCCAAGTTATTTCCCCAGTCAGATTCTGTATCAGAACACGTTTGAAAATGTCAGGTATCGTGTTTCTCGTAACGATTAGAATTTCGTCGCAAAATTTCTTGTTGTCATTTTCGAATTTTTCCAAGTAACGTTCTAGCTCGGTACAAACACCTTTAATGGCCCGCTTTTCCAGAGGTTGCTCTAAAGAAGGTATATCGATATTAATGTTCTGACGGGTAACCAAATGCTGTAAAACCTTTAATAAGATGTGTTTCGATTTCAAATTGTAATTTAATTTGTCGAGAATTATAGGCATCGTGGCACTTGTAGAAAACGTAGTCGAATAACAGTTGAATCGGGCCGCCCTCATCTTTATACAATTGTACAAACCCTCTTTCTCTCTATCTCAAAAAAAAAAAAAAAAAAAAAAAAAAAAAAAAGATCGAGAGATGAAAAAAAGATGCGAGATCAAAACTGAAAATTTTTACAAGTCCAGACTGCGAGATCAAAACTGAAAATTTTTACAAGTCCAGACTGCGAGGCAAAACTGAAAAAAATTACAAGTCCAGACTGCGAGGCAAAACTGAAAAAAATTACAAGTCCAGACTGCGAGATCAAAACTGAAAAAAATTACAAGTCCAGAGCGCGAGGCAAAAACTTCAAAGTACGATTAAAGAAATAATCAGAAATCGACTTGCCCACGACTCCATCTTCCGTCCAGTAGAACTTCTGGTAGCAACTCCTTTGGCACCGACGATCAAATGAACGAATGTGGCTCGCACACCTGTATTTATACCCCGGGATTGCGTAACCTTCCAGAGATATTGCGTCAGAAAACTTGAACTCGATTCTCGAAACGCGTGGAAGGAAAACTCAAAAAAAAAAAAAAAAAAAAAAAAAAATTTTTTTTTTTTTTTTTTTTTTTTTTTTTTTTTTTTTTTTTTACAAATCCAGAACGCGAGAACAAATCTGAAAAATCCAAGTCCAGAACGCGAGATTATTTTTTTCAATAAATAAAGTAAGATGGATTCTGAAAATATTATGAAAAAGGTATACGAAGAAGTAACTCGTTTTTTACAATCGATGGTCGGTATGGATAAAATGACCCTCGTCAACCAGCAACTAAATAAAATCTATCCGACCTGGACCGATTTGTGGAAAGTCATTCATAAATGGCTCGTGAACGAACATCCTTTGACAAACATGCAAAACAGTATTAAAAGTTTCGCACAATTGTTTCCCGATTACGATTCCTTCGCCGGGGCCTTAGACGATTCGTTGGTCATCCACGACGATTTTTGGAATAAAGTACATATGTATCTATGCGCGGCACAACAAGGTTTAAAATGTTAAAAGTGGGACAACTGGAACCTTTCGCCTTATTGACATTGGCCGGCGGATTGCTGTACTCGATCGGTGTTTTGACGATCGAGTCCAAAGCGAATAGCTGTTATCGAATACATTTCATCGTTCTCACCCTCGTTATTTTCACGGCCCTTCTCACCATATGCATGTTTAAATATCTCAAGTATCGTTTCGCTTGTCGCCAGATGGACGATTTTCTGATGGCGATGAAAATAAAATAGACAGGTTGTGGTTTCTATCGTCTCGGAAAAGAATAGCGTCCCCGTCACGAAATCCGAGCAGTTCCCAATAACCGACCGGAGACGAAATGCAGTGCTCCGTATTTCCCGAAATAATTTCGTATTCGAGGTGTTGAACGGTACACAAAAACTCTCGAAGACCGACGTCGTCCTTTTTGCAAATTTTAACGCCGTCTTGGAATTCGACGCAAAACGTGAATTTCGGTAACAATATGTCTGCGGATTTCATAGGTCTGAAAGCTTTTCTCTTCACGATTTCCAAGTAATCCATGCTTTAAATATATATTAAAGAATGAATGATTTTCAGACTCACGATTCGATGGCCGAAGCCCTCCTTTTAAAAGACAGAAACGTGTTTGGTAATTATTTTACCAAAGACGGATGTATAGCTAATATTGACCCCGACGTGAAAAAAACAGCCGAATATATTTTCAAAACCATGTATCCCGACGATACGACCTTCCTGTCCTTCGAAGTGTTTTACGAACAGTGGAAGAAATCTAGAACCCACGATGCCAGCACGGATATTTCGGAAACGTCTCCCCCGAGTCAAATATGTAACAGATTGACTTTCGACCCGTCGAAACGCGAGATGGTCAGCGTACTGGGCCCGCGCCAGAAGAAAAATCGCTCGACCGAATTCGACGTTTATGAATTTTTATCGATCAGGCAGGGAAGCGGATGTCCTATCAGATTTCAATCCGATGTGGACTTGGAACCCGATCTGGAGGTTTTGATGGAACCGCAAAAGAATACGGTGATCGATGCCGGTCTTAGAAAAATTGCGCGTGCAATAACCGTGTTGAATTCGTCTTGTAGCTATCGGTTGTTGGACGTACATAGCGAACGAATCGTACATTAAATAATATCAGGTTAAAAAAAAAAAAAAAAAAAAAAAAAAAAAAAAAAAAAAAAAATTTTTTTTTTTTTTTTTTTTTTTTTTTTTTTTTTTTTTTTTTTACTCTCGAAATATTTTTGTCTTGCGAGTTTGAATATGTCTCGAATTTTTTTAATCAAGAGGTACGATGCAATCCCTCCAAGACCTTTTAAATTTCATTTTACAACGAGATCGTTGCATCGTTTACGGTGATTTGGGACGATATCCCCGACATTTACTGGAAGCTTTCGAAGCCTTACCGATGTTAAAAGTCATCGTCGTCACACGAAACCAAGACTTGCATTCGACGGACAATCGAATTCGCGTGGTGCGATCGGCAGATCTCTTGGAAAAATGCGATTTGCTAGTCTATTTGGAACCCGCGTCCATGCAAACGATCGAAAAACATCCACTCGCGCTCCGCGTCGCCGTGTTCGCTTCGCATTACACGTTCAAAACTAATCGCAAAGATCGGTGGTCCGACGTTTGTTTTTTCCTCAAGGTCGACTCGGAAGGGACGCGACGGCTGCTGGAAAAGCAAGATTTTTCTATCCAGACTCGAAACATCGGACTGGTGCAAGTCGATCACGCCAACGTTTTAACGATTTCGGGAAAAGATTCGACTTCTCCGAACGATCGAGACACGTACGTCATCGTCGACCTGACGAAATTCAACAAGGACACGTTGAGCCTGTATCTGGCGTTTTGGGACGCGTTCGATTTCATGTTGGAAAACAAACATTCTATCGACAGATGGGTCGTGTGTTTTCCCGAAAACGGACGACAGCCCTTTACGCGATTCACGCAAAAAGTCTTAGATTCCCTTTTGTGCAAAAAATTCGAACACGGTAACGTGAAAGACATCCAGACCCTCGCGACTCTGCTTCCGTTTTATAAATCCGGCACCGTCGACAGAAAGTTCGACGTGAAATTATCGTCTTTCGGCGGAATTAAATTCGCGGCCCCCAAAACGATCGAAGACGCGTGCAAAGTCGCCGCGATGTACGACGTTCATCCCTTGGTGAAAAACATACTCCTGATTCGGGAATAACGGAACGGAGGAAGAAATAAGACGATGGCGACGTTTACCAATCTAGATACGTTAGTTGCGTCCTTGTCACCGACCGGTTCCAAGTCGCGCGGTCAACCGCCGAAATCACCCCATTTTTCGAACGATAGCAGTACTTGTAGCACGTGTTCGACTGGAACTCATCGCAGTCGAAGCAAAACTAGGAAATCGAACCCCAGTCGGTTTTACGTAGGTACTTCCGTTCGAAGTAATAATCCAAATCTCGTAGGAAATCAAACTCCGCGTCCCGGCGGAAGCCCGACCCCCAGTCTCAGTCCTAGTTCTGGCAGAAGCCGAAGCCCGATTCCTAAAGCGCGCGGAAGCAAAAGTCCGAGCCCCGGTCCTACTAGAAGCCGAAGTCCGAGCCCCGGTTCTAGCGGAAGCCGAAGTCGAAGTGGAAGTAGCAGTAAAAGCCGAAGTCCGAGCCCTGGTTCTAGTAGAAGTCAAAGTACGAATAGCAGTGGAAAGCGGAAACGCGGCATAAAAAATCCGTATTTGAAGAGAATTTCCGATAACGAGTTACGTTACGATTACCCTCCGCACAGTCTTTCCTTCAAGTTACAAAACGGGAAATTTAAAGGTACTCGTGTTCCGAATAAAGTCTGTAGGATTTTAACGAGCCATTGCACTAAACGGCACCCGCTGCTGCGAGATCAAAAACCACGCCACACGAAAATACAACTTCGACAAATGTAAAAAAAAAAAAAAAAAAAAAAAAAAAAAAAAAAAATTTTTTTTTTTTTTTTTTTTTTTTTTTTTTTCAAAATATGTATGGGTGATTGGTTCCGCCGAATGACGATCGAGCATAAACATAGTTATTTTTAACTTTAATACCTTTTTCAAAGTATTCCATTTTTATTATTTTAGAATTACCATACGTATAATAATCGGATAAAACACATGGATACAAGTATTCAAATTCTGAAAAAGTCAATAATTGAAAAAGAGGAATTTGTTGACACGCACGACACCAGTTTATAGGATCTTGCATAAACACGGAATAACGGTAAGTGACATATACGAATTTTAACTTATATCTTCTCCGATAATAACCATTTTCGCTTTCAAAATTCATACATTTTAAACACATTTTAACGATATTGTCATCCGCAGTTATAAAATCAATAACCACGAAAATTAAATGTGAAAAATTATGTTTCTCGTAAGTTTTTAAACAGTCCGCGAAATAGAGGTCGTTTTGAAACCAAACTACCAATTTTTTATACCAGATGATATCTTGTTCTGTAAAAAGTTGAAAGATTTCGTCGTAGGTTATCGCGACGCTCTGTTCGTTAAATTCCGGTAGATGATAACGAGATTTACTTTGATCGAAAATATCTCTCAACACATATTTAGGGAGTTTTACCATCTCCGACGTTTCCATCGAAAGAGGTTTGGGAACTTTTACCGTTTCTATGTCGTGTAAATAATCCAAGTTTCTTAAAATTGATTTTATGCACATATATTTCAGCGGTAGAGTATCAAATGTAACGTCACAAAAAAAATCGTGTTTTTCCGAGCATTTTGTAAAATAATGCTCGCTAATATGAATTAGTTTTTTTGAATGTTTGAGTTGTTCTGAGCGAATTTTCGGAATGTTTTTGAACGGTTCGCGTGTCTCTAAACGGGTCGCGACTAAATGTACATGTTCGTCTCTAAACAAATCGGAAACTTGTATGACGTACGGACTCGACAGACTCGACACCATACGCTGATCAAACACTGATTTATGAATTACGAAATGATTATAAGTCATCTTTTCCAGAAAATTTTCATTAAAAGATATAACAATCTAATTTAACAAAAATCCTCTTACATATGACTATTGATCTTGCTGAAGATCGTCCAATGAATTTATAAGGTATCAGCCTCGGTCAAAAAAAAAAAAAAAAAAAAAAAAAAAAAAAAAAAAAAAAAAAATTTTTTTTTTTTTTTTTTTTTTTTTTTTTTTTTTTTTTTTTTTTACATTTCAAAGGGCTCGTAAAAATTTTCAAATTGTACCTCGCGACTTTGCTTCGTGTTTTTTACTTTATAATTCTATTGCCAATATCTGTTCCATTTGCCTGACGCGGCTCAGAGCCGTATACACCAGATTCGGATTCTTATTTTCGTTGAAATTAATTACAATTTTAGATTCGTCGATGGTATCGCCTTGATATTTATGGATCGTACCGGCAAATCCCAATTCCAAGGGAAATTTTTCATTAAAATAATCCCTTCTTACTTTTATTTCCGAATTTGTCTTCGGGTCTCTGCACATCGCGACGTCTTCGTCGCGAATGTAATTCCGGAAAACCAGTTGGGTTCCGTTATTGACCCGCGAACAACCGTTTTTTGTCACTAAAACCAAGCAGCCCGGTTTCAAGACGAGATCTGGAGGAATTAGAATTTCGGGACCGCCGATCTTACTTTTCAAGTAAAATTTATTGTACGTTTTGACGGTTTCCTTCTTGCAAGCCATGGCCCTGTCTGCCCGCGTCAGTAAAAGATGATCGATATCTTCCACCACGGGAAAACATTTGCGCACGAGATCGAACATGCCCGTCGCGTCGTTTTCGTCGACGAATTTACGTAAAGCGTTTATCAGTTTTCCGTATTCGGGCTCGAATCTTTTGCTTTCGGTCAAATGAATTTTACGAATTTCGTATTTCGTTTCCGAGAAGGTGATGGAGAATAAATTGTGAATGTATTTGATCGGAGCGAGTTGATGCGGATCCCCCATACAAACGAAAAAGAGGGGCGAATCGGTCCCGTTCATGAAATAATCGATCAACCAATATATGAACCACGCTTTGACCATGGATATTTCGTCCACGACGATCACGCGAGGACGAACGTTGCAACGAAACGACGATGCGATTTCGCGACTCTGCTCGATGGATTTCAGCAAGTCCGTTTCGTTTGCCAGCGACCTTTCCAGATCGGCCAAGTCGTCCGGTTTCAAGCCGAGGGTCGAATGAATGGTTCGCCCCCCGATGGCCGCGGCGCTTCGAGCCGTGAAACTCATCCTCAGTTGTACGGCTTTGACGCAATCCAGAGTGTTTTTGACCGCGTACGATTTTCCGGTTCCGGGACCGCCAGAAACCACGACCAGCAATTTACGAGGCCTCTTTATCCAATCGATCAAGAGTCCGACGAAACCGCGTTGACATTTCGTCAAAGTCAAGTAATGTTTACTGAGCCCCACCTTGTCGATCTGTATTTCGGAGGATACAGCATGCGCGGATGCCATCGTTGCCCGATGAAGATCGTCACGCTGATTCTCGTCGAGCCTGACGGAACGAGCGCGGAATATACCCTCTTGATTTGCTCCAGAGTCGCCAAGTCATATCTGTTCGATTTGTATTCCTTGTATGCGGGACGCGCCCGAGAAAAAGAAAAGGCCGAATACGTCGAGTCGATTATCACTTTCGCCGTAGACGAAATAGCGAATCCGGACGAGTGGTCGAACTGTATCGCTTGGTCGCGATACCGACGAGAAGAAAAAAAGGCTAGCTTGGAACTGTTCGTCGTGCGACCCGCGAAATCCGAATTTTACTACGCGGTCGGAACCGACGGCACGCTGTTGATCAGCCGGGAAAACCCAAACGAATCGATCGCGATCCACGAAAGTACGGTCGACGTGCTGTGCGGAACATCCAGATTGTATTGCAACAAACCGACTATCGTTTGGATTGATAAAGGACGAAAGTAAAAAAAAAAAAAAAAAAAAAAAAAAAAAAAAAAAAATTTTTTTTTTTTTTTTTTTTTTTTTTTTTTTTTTTTAATATTATTTATATATTATTAAAATCTTATTTTTTTCTGATTTCATATTTCTTAGAGTTTTTATTTTAAACTTTAAATCTACACATAAAATTGATAGATATTCGATATGGAGAACAGTACAGAAAAGTTGTCTTAACGGATGGTTTTTTATAGGAACGGAATAATGAGCTTTGAATAGCCTCTCATGTATAAAATCAGGTAATAATAATTTATATTTTGGTTTTGACAAAGTACAACAAGGTACCAAACATAACATTGAAGATTCAGGACCATGTTTAATAAAGGTTTCCACGATTCTTACAGATAAATTTTTACAAGCATGTATAGCTATCCATATATTAAATATGGATGATATGGATTCAAAAATTTTACCATGTATATCGCATTCTATAAAATCACAGATATTCATTTTATTTAGTAGATTGATACCCATATATTTATTTAAATCAAGGCAAGTCATTTTACAGTCAAGAAGATGTATACCACATGCATTTCCTGAACATATATTTAGTATTTTTTTATTATTATAATCGATAATATTAAATACAGATAATGTTTCCGAATACTCTTTTTCTAAACATTTTCGAGAAAAATGATGTTTATTAAATATACTTATTAAATAATTAATAGTAGTGTTTACGGAATCATTCAATACAATTAAATTATTTGATATAAAAGTTTTTAGACAATTACAATCTAATTCAAATGACTCGTGTTTTAAATAAAAACCCATGTATTTTCTTAAAGAAAGTTCAAAAAACATTTTAACATCACATTCTTCATATTCTTTAGACATGTAAAATAAAATTATAAGATTTTTTATAATTGGATGTATATTATATAGATTTGTTATACCGATAATTAGATCATATGTGGTATCTTGGAATATAATTTCCTTTTCTATTTCAGATTCTAATAAATTATTTAACAATTTATCATATTTAGTTGAAACTAATAAATCTTTAAATGCATTTCGCAATGAATCTATGTTTTCTAGTTCCGATCCATAAAAGTCATAAAAGTCATTAATATCTCTATATATCATCAAATCCATTTCAGACAACAAAAATGGTTAGCTTGAAACTGTTCGTCGAGCGAAATCTGAATTGAACTACGCGATCAGAACCAACCGTCCGCTTTTAATAAGCCAATAATCAAAAAAAAAAAAAAAAAAAAAAAAAAAAAAAAAAAAAAAAAAAAATTTTTTTTTTTTTTTTTTTTTTTTTTTTTTTTTTAATATTACAAAAGAATTTTTCTCAAAAAGATTACCGAGGTTTTCTGGACTTAATGATTTATGACAAATTTATTCGACGATCGAGTTTGTTACATTTTTTAATCTTTTTTATCCTGCTTTTCGGCCTCACGGCAAAACTATAACCGTCACCCTCGCAAGGCATTTGACCGAAAAACATTCTATCGGCCGAAGCAGATAGGCCGTCAAACCATTTATTTCTAAATTCACCCGTACTGAATTTACCTAAATTTTTCTTCACCGCTTCGAAACTCACCACTTCTATCTGAGTCCTGTCGGGATTTTTCGCCAATCCGTCCCGAGTCAACGGTAGAGGTTTTCCGCTTCGACATTGATATTTCATCAAAGTCAAAACGTCTTTTTCGTACGCAGAATCGTCGTTGATAAACAGTTGTCTTTCTACGATCTCGATCATGTTGAAAAAATGGCTGACGATTCCGCATTTTTGAAACAGGTTGCGGACGTCCGAAAACGCCACGATTTCGTTCGGAGCGATCCTGCGTAACAAACCGTACAGATCTCTGAGCGACTGATACAGAATTTTGACGGAACCTCGGTCTTCGACTATAATATATTTAAAAGTACTCAAATACTGAAATTTCCCATCCGAATTTCTACCTTTGTTACGTTCGGCATGCGGTACCAGATGGCAGGCTTCGGGTAACAGATTCATCAACTTTTCGACGGGGCAATCCGTATAAACGCTCGCGTATCGACGTCTGTTGGAAAATTCGAATACCTGTTTTTGAGTAGAAAACAACGCCAGTTCGTGCAAGACGTTCCTTTCGACGTTAAATTTCGATCTGGAATCGGAAGACGACGAGTTGTGTTTACTGTCCAACGCGGCTTGAGTGTCGGATTTCGACGCGCGGCAGGCCTGACAGATTCCTTGCGAGGTTCCGGGTTGTGGAAATCGCATGTGTTTGACGACGGCCCACACGAACTCTGGTACGGCTTCTCGATTTTCTTCGAAAACTTGCAAATCATAGCGGCGCAGATGACCTTCCATCAAGCACAGCACCGCGTCCAATTTGTGCGGCGTTATTTTTCTCATGATGGCTTCGAAGAGATCGGGTCTCATCTCGCGCGTACGTTCCATCAAACGTTGCGCTAAGAAAATCATCTCGGAAAGAGAACAAGGATGCAATTTTCACTCAGAGATTTGAAAATAATATACGACAAGGTTCGTTTTCGAAAAACGACCGAAGAATTGAGTATGCTCGTATATATAATGATGTTTACGGATCTAAAAGTGTCGGATCTCCTGGGATGGTTTAACGAGGACTTGGGTAAACGACGAGAATGTCTGAAAGATTTAAATATTTTAGAAGACTACGAGTCGTTGCGAAAATTATTTACTAAGAAACATCAAACGTACTTGATTAAATGGAAAAGGGTCGTCGAATGGTGGATCGGTAAAAAGAACGCCACGTTCGAAGCCTTTCGACAATCGTGTAAAAATGCGAAAATGAAAAGTCATATGCAGGTAGACTCTGATAGAATTTTATTCGGGTCCAAATATAAAATGTAAAAAAAAAAAAAAAAAAAAAAAAAAAAAAAATTTTTTTTTTTTTTTTTTTTTTTTTTTTTTTTTTTTTTTTTTTTTTACTAGAGGGCAATGATGAAATTTTTTTCGAAAAGATTTCTTTGAAAATTTTTACAAGTCCAGACTGCGAGATCAAAACTGAAAATTTTTACAAGTCCAGACTGCGAGATCAAAACTGAAAATTTTTACAAGTCCAGACTGCGAGATCAAAAATGAAAATTTTTACAAGTCCAGACTGCGAGATCAAAACTGAAATATTTTACAAGTCCAGACTGCGAGATCAAAACTGAAAATTTTTACAAGTCCAGACTGTGAGATCAAAACTGAAAATTTTTACAAGTCCAGACTGCGAGATCAAAACTGAAAATTTTTACAAGTCCAGACTGCGAGATCAAAACTGAAATATTTTACAAGTCCAGACTGCGAGATCAAAACTGAAAATTTTTACAAGTCCAGACTGCGAGATCAAAACTGAAATATTTTACAAGTCCAGAACGCTACGATAAATTTAACCAAGATTCGAAAGATGCTGTATAAAATATACTTTTCCAGACTAAAAAAAAAAAAAAAAAAAAAAAAAAAAAAAAAAAAAAAAAAAAAAATTTTTTTTTTTTTTTTTTTTTTTTTTTTTTTTTTTTTTTTTGGTGAATATTCGTCGAAGAAATTTTTAAATACTTTTCCGTGGTTATGCTCGTCGATTTTTAATGAACAATTCGATACATTTTTAAAGCGACTCAACGTGACATTCGCCCCTTTTTCACGCCGGCGGGTCTTTCGTTTTCCGGTTCGATTTTCTCAATTTCCTCTTTGCCAGTTTTCTGCGGCAGAGATTGGATTTCCCGTTCCTCGCGTTTTCTTTTACAGTCGGCCACTTGATTTTTTCGGCGAGTTTCTTTCGAACGAGTCGATTCCAGTTCCCGATCGAAACCGGGAATCTGACCCTGTCGGATCCACTTTTCCGGCCCCAGGATGCAATGGAAAAAAAGATTACCCTTTTCGGCTTGTCTTTTCAACCATTCTCTCCGGTTCAATTTTTCTAGATCCGGGTTGCGTTCGAAAAAGAGTTTTCGACCCCTGGTAACGTGTAAAAAGAACGCGGTTTCGTGCCGACAAGGCTCGAAGCCCGCGGAGACCGGAAGGACCGTGTCGAGATCGACGCCGGGAATCTCTCTGATTTCGAATTGCCGTTTGCGTTCGAAAAGATTCGTGATGGATCTGAGCAGATCGACCCGTTGCAAATTCCCGAAGCTTTCGTTTAAAAATTCCAAGAGACCGTTTTCCCATTGCATGACGAGCGGCAACGCGTAATCTCTCGGAAGGCTCTCGAACAAATAGAAACGGTTGCGTATTTCGGGAAATTTTATTTTATCGCGTTCCGAAGAGAAACTGCACGCGGATTCTCGTCGACAGAGATCGCCGATCGTGCGCACCAGGTCCATGGCCGATTCGATGGGTCTGCGGATCACGCACGTCATCGTTCCGCGCGACCAGACGCCGGAACTGCATTTCTCTAAAACTTCTCGCACGAAATGTCCGGGCGGAGAAGAAACCACGATCACGTGCCTGTGAAGCGGTTCCGCGGGATATCGGCCTTCGCACCAGCAAGAAAACGGCAGCGTGCGAGTTCGTCCTTCGTCGGCGTCCATGGCTTCCAGAAAAGCGGGAAAAGCGCGAACGTGCACCATCGCGTGAAACCATTCGGCGGAATTTCCCAGTTTCAGGTATTTTCGGACGCAGGCGACGGCCGTGTTCAGAGAATCGCTTTCGAACGTCAGGGGATTCGGGTCCAGAAGCACGGGCCAGACGGGCTCGAAAGCTCGGCGCGGCGGACGACGAAACTCGCGATCCAACGGGCATTTTTTCTCGGCCATGGGTTTCGTGTCGAAAGGAACGGGGCCGGGTCGGACGGGCGGCGTGCGACTGTCGGATGTTTGCGGTGAATTTTCGAATCTCGCATATTTCGTGAATTTGCGAAAACAGGAAAGAAGGTGATCGACGTGTCCGGGCTTTTGTTTCTTACAGCTCCAAGAAAATTTCCCGAGACACCACACGCAACAGATTCGAGGGTTCAATCCGTGGCGGTGAAAAAAATGATGTTCGAATTGCTCGGGTAAAAGAACGCTTTCGCAACGAGGACACGGGAAATATTCGGGATTTTCAGAGAGACTTTTCGTGTAAGCTTCCAAAGATTTAGAATCTCTACAGTTTCGACTCGGCGACATGATGAGAAAATCGTAACACGATGTCAAAGTGTGTCGAGACAGAACCAGAAGGTGATGGAGGCGAACGGTCGCACCGTTAATATACCAATTTGAAGCGTGAAAAAAAAAAAAAAAAAAAAAAAAAAAAAAAAAAAATTTTTTTTTTTTTTTTTTTTTTTTTTTTTTTTACATCTCGTAGACTGGATTAGGTAAACTCGTATTAACTACATCGAATAAACAATTATAAACTGCATCGGATAAAATTTCATATCCTAAATCAGGTATACCACTTTCCTCATTTAAATCATACAACATGTCATTCTCGTATGAATTTGATTCGAGTAAAACACTGTCATTCATATCAAACATCTCAAATTCGTACGAATTTGAATCGGGAAAACCACTGTCATTCATATCAAACATGTCGAATTCATTTGAATTTGAATGAGGTAAACCACTGTAATTTAAATCTAACATGACATATTCATTTGAATTTGAACCAGGTTGGTCGCTGTTGTCCTCTGATACTTTTTTTCTGCATATCGGACACATGTTTTGTTCTTGAAACCATTTTTGTATACAATCCTTATGATAAGCATGGTTGCATGACAAAAGTAAAACGTCTTCATTTAAGGAATACTTTTCTGTACAAATGGTACAAGATTCATTTAAATCAATTAACTTTTGGTCTATTTTTACGATAGGTAGTGCTTTGAAAACGTCATCTGGAACGGGTCTTTTCGGTGAAGGTTCGTTTAGCGAAGCTTCTATTTCATCTCTGTAAACTTCATTTAAAAACGGGGATTGGTTTATAAATTCCGCTAATCTTTGCCTCTGTTCTTGAATATTTCGTTCCACTAAAGGATCGCTTCCGACGTTCGTAAAATATTCGAACGACCGAACTATATCGGGGATATCGTTGATTAAATATGTTTCGGCTAATGAATCGGCATCCGTACGAGGTAAAGTTTGAGAATTTGACGTGCGTGGTATATCCATGTCATATCCATTTAATAACTGCACAAACTCGGATAAATCATTATCAATATCATCATCGGAAATATCCAACTCATCATTAGTTTCAAAGACGAATGGATCAGAAGGATTAGAAAAATCCATTGCGATTTGAAAATGTACTTTTCGTGGTTAAAGCTTATTTAACACCAAGAGCTTTTATACACGGGAATAATATATAGGTAAAAAAAAAAAAAAAAAAAAAAAAAAAAAAAAAAAAAAAAAAAATTTTTTTTTTTTTTTTTTTTTTTTTTTTTTTTTTTTTTTTTTTTTTGGAATTTTGGGAAACGGGAAAAGGCATTTGGAATTATGTTTTTTCTATATCTAGTATAAGTTGATCATTATACTTTCCCGGCTGGGAATTCACCGTAGCAAGCTCTTCGGCAATCTCTGCTAGCTCAATCTTTTTTATCTACAACATTTGTTACGGCAATCGGTCTACTTATTCCACTATCCTCTATAGGGAGTTACTTTTCTGGAGATTCATATAATTTTGGAAAAGACATGGTTTCTTTCTTTACTTGAAAACTGGGAAAATAAAACAAAAGAAGTAATTGAGAATGAATTATGTAAAACTAGTTCTCGCTGTTGGGATCTTGGTTGCGATCCTAACCTTAGTTTATCAGCAACGGTATCTTATAACTTCTACAATTGCAAGCTTTGGTGTGTTTTCCTTCGTACTGTACAACAAGCAGTATTTTAATAAATTGTTTGCATCTAATGATTCAAAAACGAATAAATAATGTAAAAAAAAAAAAAAAAAAAAAAAAAAAAAAAAAAAAAAAAAAAAAAAAAAATTTTTTTTTTTTTTTTTTTTTTTTTTTTTTTTTTTTACATTATAGGATTGAGATATTTTATACACTTTCTTTTATACACTTTCTCGGATAAATATGTGGAAAATTTTACAAGTCCAGAACGCGAGATTAAATGTGGAAAATTTTACAAGTCCAGAACGCGAGATTAAATGTGGAAAATTTTACAAGTCCAGAACGCGAGATTAAATGTGGAAAATTTTACAAGTCCAGAACGCGAGATTAAATGTGGAAAATTTTACAAGTCCAGAACGCGAGATTAAATGTGGAAAATTTTACAAGTCCAGACCGCGAGATTAAATGTGGAAAATTTTACAAGTCCAGACCGCGAGATTAAATGTGGAAAGTTTTACAAGTCCAGAACGCGAGATTAAATGTGAAAATTTTTACAAGTCCAGAACGCTACGATAAATTTAACTAAGATTCAAAAGTCTAAAAGATATAAATCTCCAACCATGAAAAAAAAAAAAAAAAAAAAAAAAAAAAAATAAATAAATTTTTTTTTTTTTTTTTTTTTTTTTTTTTTTTTTTTTTTTTTTTTTAACAATATTATTTTTCTTCAACAATTACTTCGCCTTCCTCATGATTCGTTAATGGTTCATTGGGGAACTCGATAGCATAATTTGACAAATACTCAAGTGATTCAAAATTTTCCCCATTCAAAGACATTTTTTGAAAAACAATCATTTCCTCGATACTTCCAGATATTTTGTAAGAGTTTTCACCGAACGATATTCGATTTGAAATTTTCATATTACAAATAGCCATAAAATTCTGCATTAACATTAAAGCTGGTTGTATTATCGTCGAAGAACAACACTTAATTTCATTACCGTTAAAAATTTTAACGCTCAAAACACACCAATTCTGTCGTACGAATGGAAGTTTCGCGTCTTTGTGGTGTTTAGTACAAAAATGACAAAATAATGGATGGCATGTTTTTACGAAAAATCTTGCACCGGTATGTAATTTTTTTTCGTCGTTTTCTTTCATGACATCTCCGATTCTGTCTAGGGGATCGCAATCATTCGCAACGATAGAAATTACTCCCGTTTCAGATTTTTGAAAACTAAATTCCCCCGCGGCAATAATATTGAATACATGATCGCGATGTGTTTTTTGAATGAATGCTTTTTTCTCCGGGCCGCAATACTTCCCTTTATTATATTTTGCTTTTCTGTCCTTATGAACCTGATATACTGAAGAAAATTCTAAATTTTTCAACCAATTTGTAGTTATGAGGTTGAGGGCACAAGTATGCTTTTCCACGTTTTCAATCGCTTCTCGAAGAACAGGGGTATTTAAAATACCATTTATTAATATACTATAATCCGAGTTCTCCATTATCTTGGTTATAAAAAATAAACACGTGCCGTAAAAATATCCACTTTAAAATTAGATGACACCGATAACCTTATTTATTAAGATTAATAAGGTAAAAAAAAAAAAAAAAAAAAAAAAAAAAAAAAAAAATGTTTTTTTTTTTTTTTTTTTTTTTTTTTTTTTTTAATTATATAAAAAACTTATACAAAATATATTCAAAAAATGCAGCTACTAAGCATGGTAATTGAAATAATTCAAGTGAATTTTTAATTTCTTTAAAAGAAAGTATTATTTCGTCTATAATCGATATTGAAAAATTCATGTTTCGGAAATATTGAAACACATAATCGGACATTTTCATAAATAATTTCTCAAATTCTTTTTTTCTTTCATTTTTGAAACGTGCTTGGATTTCTGACACAACAAAAAAAGGTGCGTCGTAACGTCGTATTCCGGGCGACTCCAAAGCAATTTCACTCAACTTACAGATTTGTGTTAAAAAATATCGATTGCGTAATAAATCTCTTTTAATAAAATGAATTTGTTCCTTAACATTTTCAGTATTAAGGTTTTCCTGATCAAAAGGTAACGATATAAAATCAGATTTCAAATCCTTATCGTATTTTTTATATAGTTTTTTCAAATGACCCTTGATAATAGGTTCAAGTTCGATAAAATATAAGTACCCGAAAACATCATATCGCTGTAAAAGGGTTGTTTCATTCCATAACCATGTAGCCATTTTAAAAACTGAAATAAAAGAACAACTTTACACAACTTTAATGTAACTTATAAAAGTATATATCTAAAAAAAAAAAAAAAAAAAAAAAAAAAAAAAAAAAAAAAAAAAAAAAAAAAAAAAAAATTTTTTTTTTTTTTTTTTTTTTTTTTTTTTTTTTTTTTTTTTTTTTAGTCCGAACAAAACAACAATTTATTTTTGTCTACGTCTCCGACCGGTTCCCGTTCCGTCCAAGTAAAGTTTCTTTCGGGAGACATGAGCAAATGAACGTGTTGTCTCAAACTGTTGATCATGTATTCGACGGCCAGCCAAGTCAATTTCGGGTTCACGAGTCTCACGAAGAAATAATAAATTTCCACCGTGGTGATTTCGTGCATCATGCTTCCTCTGCATGCAAATTCGCTCGCCAATTCGTCGATGGTTTTCAGGATCCGATCCCTGTCTTCGACTTCGGTAAACACTTCGATTCCCTGAAATTTAACGGTGAGCGGTATCAACAAATTTCGACCGCTCAGATAATAAACGTATCCGTACCGTTCCTTGTCTTCCAACAGTTTCGAAATGTATTTACGGACGACGTCCCTGATTTTCGGATGCGTGACCAGATCCAACGAAACGTAAAACTGAACGGGCCACTTGCCGTATCGCAGATTCAAAGATTTGACGACGGGCTCCAGGTTTTCTCCTTCGTAAAATTCCGACAACAGATCGTCGACGGGTAAACGGCAAACGGCCAATCTTTCATACATCTTTCTTTCTCGTCATCCGAAAAAAGGATCGAACGTAGTATGCGATCCAGAGCACGAATACGGCGGCCAATCCGTACAAGACGTGCGATATCCAGGGAAAAACCGTTCCGATGCCCGACCAAACGGTCGAACCGACTTGGCTCGCAAAATGGTTCAGCGCGTCGGCCACCGTAGGTCTCTGGCATTTCATGGTGTCGCCCGGCAAACAGTCGACGTATTCGCAGTCGCAGAGTCGGCAGCAGGATTTTTCGTCGTCTTCGTCGAAATCTTTGCAAACGTTTGTCAAATTTTTCGTCCCGTGGCAAAACGGGACGTTGTCGAGCTTGCCTTTTTGGCAGCAACTCAGTTCGTCGTATTTACACACCGAACCGTCGGATTTTTTCTTGAAGCATCCGGAATTGGATTCTATATAACTCCAGATGCTCGCCACGCCCGTTCCGACCAGCGCACCCGCGGCCGCCACCTTCAAACCCTTTTTACTGAAAACGGTTTTGATCGCGCCTTTCAGTTTTTCGTTACTCGAAACGAGCTTTTTCAACGCCTTTTGAGATTTCGTCAGCACCTTGAAATTGTTAAAACGTTTGGAAATCGGTTTGGCATTGAAATTAAATTTGCGTTTCAACATCGCGTCTAACTTGATTCGTTACAATAAAGGAAAACATGGCGAACACGGAACCCACAGCTTGCCTGTTTAACGCTTCCGGTTCGAAGTGCAGAGCTCCGAAAAGAACCAATCTGAGCATGGTCATGTGCCAAAAACATCTCAGAGATTTTTACGGTTTGGAAATGGGTTATCACCAAGACGATCATCCGACCAACGTCGCATGGGTCGGACCCTTTTTGAGACCAGTTAAAAACGCGGCTTACTTTAAACGATATACGGTCATTTTTCCAACGAAAGAGTTTTTCGACAGGACGCAGCGACCGGAAGAGTTTCAAGACAAAAATAGCAGCTACCGACAATATCAAATGAATCCTTTTATTTTAGACTATATTCGACAATACGGAATGACCGCCAACAAAAGGGTAGAACATAGGCTACCCATCGAAATTTATCGAAACTTGAACAGTCTGGATAAAAACGTCGATCCGGGACCCAACCACGAAACTCTATTCCCAAATTTAATTTCTCTAGTTCGAAGTAAAAAATCAATTTCCGAGTCTCATATACGGGATCAGGCCATTTTCAAATGTCTCAAGGACGTTTCTATTTATACGAAGGCTGGAATTAAAACACTCGAGGATACAAATTTATCCATCAGCATGCAATATATATTGTTCAACTGTCAATTTTCAGAAATGAGAGTCACGTTCGATAACGATAATTTTGCTGATTATTTACCTTACAACTGCGAGTTTGTAGACGGAATCGGTTTAATTGCAACGGAATTGATTAACCACCCACATCCTCTGATTGTAAACGGTGTGGGCTCTGGAAGTCAAATTTTCTATAACGCATTCGTGTCAATGGTACAAAAGGAAGTTTTACACAAAAATTATTCTTTGAAAGATATTCCGTCTCAATTTGCTCTGACGAACGCTTTGAAAAGCGGAGCGACGTGTTGATAAAAAAAAAAAAAAAAAAAAAAAATTTTTTTTTTTTTTTTTTTTTTTTTTTTTTTTTTTTTTTTTAAATAGAGTTAGACATCAACTAGTATTGTAGGAGTTGTAAATATGAAAATAAATTATACTAAATTATTATGGATTTAATTATACGAAAAGTTTAAAAGTATAATAAAATTCATGTTTATGAGATTTACTCTTTAAAACACCACTCGGCAGTATATCCTAAAATCATTATCGTATCATATTTGTCATTATCGTGAGTTTCTATTTTATATTTTAACTCGGGTACGTTAAATTCAGGGATTTGCTCCCAAACTTCGCATACAGCCTTTTTGTGATATTCGAGGTCTCTTAAATAATACTGAACTGATTCCAAATTGACCAATTCGTCATATATATCATTAATACATGTATCATTTTTAAATTTTTGAAATAATTCCTTCAATTTTTCTTTTTCCTCATCTGGAAATTTTTTCCATCTTTTACCACAATCGGGTGCAGTAGCGGATGCAATAGGTAAGTAATTTTTTATAGCATGTTTCCAATGTCGCCACTTTTGGTTTTCAATTATACATCTACATTCGGATAAAGACAGTGATAAATCTTTTTTTCTAAAAGTTCCCAAAACTGATCCCAATAAATCACACGTGAGTTCCATTCTTGGAATTTCAGTCATTTCCACGTCTGGATTTTTAAAATGCTCCGGATGATGGTCGTTTTTTCTATAATGTTCTTTTAAACACCAGTTATACAAGTCTGTTAACGTCACGCATTCTTTTGCCATCGTTAATAGTTACTTTATTTAACTCACTTTTCATTTACTTAGCGACCCAAACTTTAGACGAAGTAAATTTTTGATATCATTATATACGTATTTAAAAAAAAAAAAAAAAAAAAAAAAAAAATTTTTTTTTTTTTTTTTTTTTTTTTTTTTTTTTTTTTTTTTTTTTTGGGTGTGTGCGTTTTAGTTAATTTTAAATAGAAATTTCTCGATTTCGTAATCGTCCGCATCGGACATGTTTAGTTTTTTAGTTTCTGTTTCCCCTTCCTCATCTGGGCTCGATCTCTGCCGCTTCCGTGGGTCGCTACTCTGCCCTTTTTCTTCTATAGCGAGCGGTTCTTCGTTTTCGAAGATTTCGTCGAAATCGTCGAAGCCGTCGTTACACTTCACTTTTGAATCCAGATCCGCAGATTTCTTTTCCTCATATTTAATCGACGGGGTTTCGGGCTTGTATTCGAATTGAATCAGTGGTCCCAAATCGACTTTTTTAGTCGGCTTCAATTTGTTCTCGAGAAATCCGACGAAATCTAAAACTTCCCCGCTGATGCGATAAACGTTTTGCTTCTTTAAATAATATCTCGCATTCAGTTGTAACCGCAAAACGGCTAAAAATGTATCGTTAAACATCTCTTCCATTTGAGAATAAAACCGATTGACTACGCGCTCTCCGTCGAACACTTTCGTGTCGGATATGCAAGGCTGGTTGATTCGATTCACTCTGTATCCGGCTTTTTGAAATTTCTGCGTAAACTCGCTGCATTCTCTGCATGCCATGAAACCGCATTCGACGAAAGGAAATTTGTGATCTTTCCAAACGTTGACGTCCGGTCCTAAATCGGAAGTCATCGCCCGCGCGATTTTGGCCAGAGGTTCGGAATCGAGGACGAGAAGGTTTACTCGACGACTGTTCGGATAGCAAGATTCTTTTTTGTACGCTTTTAAAAATTTACAAGTAGCGACTAAGACGATTTCGAAATTGTCTTTTTTTGATTCTTCCCAGTCGCAATGGTTCGTCGAGAATGCCGGTTTCCATAACTTTTTAGCATGATAAATGTAATTTTGATAAGTGACATTATTTTGTAATTGCGTCGACCAATCTGGATTCACGAGATTTAAACAGTGCTCGTCGACCATATTCTTAGCCGCGTTGGCCAAAGATTCGTTGGCCAACACTTTCGAAACGAGATTATCATAGCCTTCCATAGTTTCCTTGTTATTAGAAAAGGAAAAAAAGTCAATATTAGTTGGTTGAGGGTTTCAGCGTTTATATATTCGAAGACAAATTCTCTCAAAAAAAAAAAAAAAAAAAAAAAAAATTTTTTTTTTTTTTTTTTTTTTTTTTTTTTTTTTTTTTTTTTACTAGAGGGTAATGATGAAATTTTTTTCGAAAAGATTTCTTTGAAAATTTTTACGAGTCCAGACTGCGAGATCAAAACTGAAAATTTTTACAAGTCCAGACTGCGAGATCAAAACTGAAAATTTTTACAAGTCCAGACTGCGAGATCAAAACTGAAAATTTTTACAAGTCCAGAATGCGAGATCAAAACTGAAAATTTTTACAAGTCCAGAATGCGAGATCAAAACTGAAAATTTTTACAAGTCCAGACTGCGAGATCAAAACTGAAAATTTTTACAAGTCCAGAACTCGAAACAAGATTGAAATATTTTACAAGTCCAGAATGCTACAATAAATTTAACTAAGATTCAAAAGTGTAAAGTATATAAATCTCCAACGTTATAAAAAAAAAAAAAAAAAAAAAAAAAAAAAAAAAAAAAAAAATTTTTTTTTTTTTTTTTTTTTTTTTACATTATAGGATTGAGATAATTTTTATGGTTCGGAAAAAAAATTACAAATCCAGAACTCGAGATCAAAACTGAAAAATTTTACAAGTCAAGAACGCTAGAATAAATCGGACCAAGATTTTTTTACTTGTCATATCTTACTCTTTCTTTAACTGCCAACCTTTCGCTACGGCGAAGAACAAAATCTTCCAAAAACATATACGGAACCTTTATACGAACTGCGGTGAACCGTTCGTCGATTTCTATCGCTTCCCAACCGTTACGTTTTTTGATCCAACGTGAAAGTTTTTTCTTCACGATGTCGATAAAGTGTGATAACAGGAGATCGTTAGACTTGGAATGGACCATTAAATTTGCGACGTTGCACATGTATAACATAATTCGAGACCAACTAATACGATTCGCAAAGATTTGTTTATACAGGCTGAACAACATTAGCTTTAATCTGTCTTCTTTAACGTATCTGAGACCGTTATCGATTTCACGTTTTTGAGAAAAGTGAGCTCCATAAATAGTTTTGCAGAGCTTCAGCACGCGTTCGAAAACATTTTCTTCCTTTGTATTCAAAGCGGGTATAGGTATTTTCATAGGTTGAAAAGTATCTCTTATATTGGTAACTACATTCGACAAAATATAATCTGTTCGCACTCGCCTAGTAGCCATGATTATTACAAATCGGTAGGAAAAGGAAATAAACTTTATCCTGTTCCATTACCCACTGCTTATATATTGATACTGATATTAAAAAAAAAAAAAAAAAAAAAAAAAAAATTTTTTTTTTTTTTTTTTTTTTTTTTTTTTTTTTTTTTTTTTTTTTTTTTTTTACGTTTGATATTCGATAGGTGGCCCGTTCCAACCATGAGCGAGCACGCTCTCGAGTTGTTTGTCGGTATTTCCTTTGAATCGATCGAATCTCTTTCGAACGACCCTTCCGTCGGCTGTCGAAATTTCGTACACGCGGCCGTTTTCTAAATTCCCATCCAAACATTTTATCCGGCCGTTCGGTAACTGAAAATACCCTTCGAAATAAACTAAATCGACGGAATGGTTAGTTTTGAATTTGAACACGACGTCCTGTTCGACGTCGTGAACGACTATTCCGTCGGTTTTGAACGGTGTGGAGCCGAGGGCATTTCTGTCCGAGACGTACTTTTGGACGAAATATCCTTCGATTAATTTCACCTGCGGTAAAAAATTCAGCAAGATTCCGCGCCTGCACCAACTCGCCGTGTCGAATCCTCGAACTCGATAAACGTCCAGCAAAACAATTTCTCCAGTTTCCATTTTCTCGGCGGCGAAAACGTATCCGTCTCCCAGAGTCTGTCCGCTACGAATGCGCGATTCGTACCCTTCCCATTTTTCTTTCACTCTGTCCGGATAACTGTACACGAGTCCGAAGACGCCGTCCATTTTATGGGCGTACAGATATCGGTCTCCGTCTGGAATTTCCCGCACGCACGTCACGGGTTTCCGAAAGACGTTTTCGTTCGGCTGGTACGGAGGCGCGGAAAAACCACTCATGGCGTCGTAGATGCGCTTGTATTCGCTCAAGCACTCGAGCAGTCGGACCGGTTTGAAATTTTCGAGTTTTTTCTCGAACGTTCCGTATTCCCATTCGAACACCAACTTGTAGTCCAAGCCGCTTCTGAAAGCGTACAGTTGAGCCCGGTCGTCGATCTGGACGCAATCTCGGATTTCTTCGGCGAAAGGATTTTGAAAATTTCCCGTTTCGTGCAAAAAAGATCTGTTGGTAGATTCCTTCCATTTCCCGTAAGGCGTTTCTACGGAATGGACCCATTTGAACCACGCGCCGTCGTGGTAAACGAAATGGGTGGATTCGACGCGTTTCACCTCCCAAGTTCCGTTCTTGAAACGAAAATGCGGTTTGGCGTAGTACACCACGTTTTTCCGAGTCGAATAACCCAAGTCTCGGAAAACCGGGGCGAAAGACGAAGAATGCTGGACCACGAGCCTAAACTCGTATTCGTGCATCGTAGCGGTTGTAAATTTCTTGCAGTCGCGAGCTCGTCCACACGATCCACGAAAATTTGAAACGAACGACGAGCGAGAAAAAACTCAAGATGGTCAACAATAAAAACACGAGTTTGAAAATGCTTCGGCGTACGGACACGTAAAGGACGGGTATGAGCAGAATGGGTACGGTCATGCACAAAATGATGGCGTAACTGATTCCTTTTTCCAGCGAACCGAACGAACCCGGGTTGAGTTCGTCTAGCTGTAACAATTCTTCGACCTGATCCATGAGCTTTATTAGACTCTTGATTTTTTTATTAGACTCTCTCAAAAAAAAAAAAAATATATATATATATATATATATTTTTTTTTTTTTTTTTTTTTTTTTTTTTTTTTTTACATTGTAGGGTTGAGATATTTTTTATGGCTCGGAAAATTTTTCCGAAACATTTTACAAGTCCGTTTTACGAGTAAAAATTTCACATTTAAAACTACAAGTATATGGCTAACGAAAAGTGGATCCATCTGACGTTTGCGCCGCACATATTGAAAGACGATAATCTGTACGAAATGATCGTCTACGTAGACAAACACGGTACGATTTACTTTTTCGCAAACGCGGTATTTTGGTGTCTGGGGTTCGACGAACCTCACGTGTCGGTTCAGCAGTTTGTGCCGCCAGACGAACGACATAAACTTTCTTTCGGCAGCGGAATATTTTTAAAAGAAGCGACCGTACGCAAATCGATAAGCGACAGGTTAAATTCCGGTGTTTTGAAATTCAGAAAATTTCAGACCGTGAAAAGATTCGAGACGTGGTTTAACAACTACCTCGTCAGATGCAAGAGTGATAATCCCGGAAAAGCATGTCCTTATTAAATACAGCAGTAAAATATGTTTTTCCAAGGAATAAAACCCAGTTCTTCGATTTTTCTTTCCGTCTCCGGCAAAATTCGGTTTAAAATCTCGCGGTCGCGATCATCCATCAATATTTTATAGGGTCTTTTGCGAATTATTTCTTTTCCGGTCAGCAATCTGAGATACGCCTCGTTTGCCGATTCCGAATTACGAACGTCTAAGAAAACGGGTTCGTGTTTCTGCGGTAAGGAATCGATCCGTCGATCGTGAAAAATCGGAGGTTTAAACTCCGTACCTTCTCGAAGATCGGAGCGCGGCGGAGCGTATTTTCTGTTACTGGTCAGGTGAAGATGGTCATATCTCCTGTCGCGATCGGAAGCGGACAGATTCAGATGACTGGTCAGAACGACCAGATGTTTGGCTCGCGGAGGTTTTTTGATCGTGTCTCCGAAATTCGGTTCGACGACGAATAAAAAATCGACTTCTTTTTCGAGGCTTTCGATTTGATAGGGGGATTGGAGTTTCCAGCGACACGTTACGTTCACCTCTTCTCGGTAAGAAAAACACATGTCCAAGTAATAGTCTAACAAGTAGGGTTGGCGTCCCAAATTACCGAAAACGATACTAGTGTCGTGTTCTCTCCAAGACGAAATGACGCGTCGAAACCGATCTAGTCCGGATGAAGGTGAACGAAATACAGACTGTTCACGCGTCTACGATACGACGATTGGCGCATGCAATCCGAATCGAACGAATCCACGCCTCGATAGTAATGTTCTTCTACCTCTTCCTCAGTGGGTATAAAAACTGATTTCTTTTTCTGCATGCTTGTTGTAAAGGATACATTTTTACGTTGCATGATTTCAACGACTCGGAAATAGTTTTCGAAAAATATCACACAAGTCCGGAACGCGAGACGAAAATGTGTAGAAGTAAATCTTTAAGTTTTTGTCGAAGACTTATATTCCCAAGCAAGCAAGCAAAAAAAAAAAAAAAAAAAAAAAAAAAAAAAAAAAAAAAAAAAAAAAATTTTTTTTTTTTTTTTTTTTTTTTTTTTTTTTTTTTTTTTTTTTTTTTTTTAGGGATGGAGGTTTGTATCTTTTACGATTTTGAATCTTAGTTAAATTTATCGTAGCGTTCTGGACTTGTAAAAAAATTCAATCCTGTTTCGCGTTCTGGACTTGTAAAATATCTCAATCTTGTTTCGCGTTCTGAACTTGTAAAAATTTTCGAACGAATTTCCTAGTCATAGAAACAATGTAAAAAAAAAAAAAAAAAAAAAAAAAAAAAAAAAAAAAAATTTTTTTTTTTTTTTTTTTTTTTTTTTTTTTTTTTTTTTTTTTTTTTTTTTTTTTTTTTTACATTTCGATAGGTTTATCGTTCGTTTGAATTTGATTCGCTTTCGTCGACGGTTTCGGTTTCGGTTTCTACGGCGGTCTTTTTCTTGGTCGCTTTCTTTTCGTCTCGAGGCTTAGACTTTTTCTTTTCGGTGCAGTTTTCTTCTTCGCTAGTTTCCGTTTCGGCGACCGTTCGTTTTTCTCCCCGAAGCCTCAGACTCTTTACGAGACTCTCCATCTGTTCTCTTTTCATGTTGTTCATGTACATGATGGCGATTTTCCCTTCCAACTCGCCGTCCATGGCCTCTTCCTCATTGAATTCGATTTCGGGGAGATTGGTCCCGACGGTCTGGTAGAAACATTTTCGCAGAATGTCGTAAACGTGTTTGGTGGGCTCGGGCGTACCCGCCATCATTCGATACATTTCTCGAACGGTCTGGACGTGCAGTCGCTTGAATTCGCTTTCCTCGTCAAAGTTGGATTTGGGTTCGCCCTTGTCGGCGAAGCGAAGGTTACCGATGTAATGTTTGTATTCGAAATTGGGTCCGTTGCTGATGTTTCCCGCCAGACCGTCCACGGCTAAAATTTCAGCCATGTTCGCTTCGCGCTGAGCCATCTGTTTGACGATGCGCACGAGTTTATCGTTTCGAACGAAACACTGAGACAGAGCGCATGCGGTTTCGTCGTCGCCGTACTTTGAAAGTTCCTGCGCGATTTTAGGGTGAACGGGCGTGTGGGTCTTGAAAAGCTTCAGGACGAAACTCCAACCGCCTAGCCTGAGCTTTTCGAGAACCGTACCCACCGTATGTAGTTTCATGGTTTTCATGGTCACGGAGTCTTCGCCGTTCGCGTTGAAGGCGTCTACGGTGGAATTCAACAGCTCGCGGATTCGACTGTCGAGTGATTCGGACGTGTTAGTTTCCATCTTGTTTATTGCCGACCAGCGTTCCGAGGACGCTTTTGATTTCGGCTTCGTATTCCGGATCGCTGGCCAGAAACAACTGGAACGTGTCCACGGTCCAAAGCAACTGGGTATTTCGCGATCCGTCCGGCATCGTTTCGAAATCGCGAATCTTGGCGATAAACTTTTGGACCGCACGGTGAAGGCTCTTGGCCGTTTTGAACATGCCTTTCACGATCCTTCCGTTGTTTCTGTTGAGCGTCTGGACCAGATAGTTGTGGCCGATCGTGAATCCCAGTTGGTCCCCGTGGTCCGTAAAACAAACGGCGGGAAACATTTGATGAAACGCCATTTCCTGCACGCGGTCGTGTTTACCCCTGCAAAATTTTCCTTTCAAAAACATTTGCAACTCGTGGAACGGCATCAGAAACGTGGAATAGTGTTCGATCGATTCCCCCGTCGTGATCTTCGTCAAGGTTTTGTAATGGTCGGATCCCGCCCGGCTCAGGATTTCGCGGTAGACGATTCGACTCATTTTCTCGACGAACGGGCAATCGGGATACGATTCCCAAAAGAATCGGCCCCTGCAGACCCTCGCGATGAAATCCATGACCCAGTTTCCGACCACGTCCATGTCGGCCGAACAAGCGAAACTGCAGACCATCACGTGAATCATGTCGAACGGAATCGAAAATTTTCCAAACTGTTTGCGGATGGTGGAAGACAGTTGGAGTTGCTCGTGCATTTCGCGGGCCAGATTAGGAAAAGGATCGTTTGCGAGTATCGGTTTCTCGTCGGGCGCGCAACGTTTAACGAAAGGAACCAGATCGTCGAAATAGGTGCTAAACAGGTCGATCGATTCTTTGCTCGTGTTCAAATGCTCGTACATGGAGTGTAACAGTTTGTTTATTATTTCTCTCGCGGAGGTCGATTCGGGATGTTCCTTCACCATATTCAAAAAATCAAACAGAAAATTGTTCATGTCTTCGAAACGATCCACTTGCGGTCGGGTGGTGAAAGGGGCGTTGATGGCTCGTAAAAGTCTCAAGCTCTGGAGCACGCGATTCAGAGACTGGCCGACGATCGTTTTCGGAAATATACCTTCCAAGTCCACGAGAGTGAAATTCATGGGCACGTTTTCGTCCCCGGTCCATTCGCGAAAAGCCTGCGCCAACTCGCTGGAACGAAAATGATCGGTCGAAATCCTGGTGATGTATTCGTAGACGGAGAAACCTTTTCCGCATTGGTGACAGAACAGCGCGGGCCCGGGAACCAGAGAAACTTTTTCCGGATGACAGATATCGGTCTGGACGAGATTAAAAAAATACATCCTCTTGATTATTTTTTCTTCATTTTCACGAACGTGATTTTTCTGGTCCGGCACACGGCGCACGTGCCTCTCAACATCGGCCTGTGAGTTTTCGACATTGTTTTTTTCACGTCGACGGTTTTCGTTTTGGTTCGACACCTCGCGCAATGCATCTCGATCTCGGAATCCATCGTGGATCTGTTCTTTGTTTTCCGTTTTCGACGTTTTACACACAAGGATGGAACACAGACGCGAAATCGTCAGATTGCACGAAGAGGAACATTTATCCGAACGCCAGATCGCGAGAATATTTCGAATCGCTCCGTCGACGGTTCATTACTGGCTGGTCAAAGAAATCACGGGAACCGTTCCCAAAAAGCGCGGAAGGCCTCGAGTGACGGACGAAGCTTTAGACTTGTACATCTTGAACGCGTCCACGACGAATCCTTTCATGTCGGCCGTCGAAATTCGAGACGAATTGGCTCCCAGAGTCAGCGTGGACACGATTCGCAAGCGTTTGAAAGAAAAGGGCCAGAGATGCCGCGTTCCGGCACGCAAGCCTTTTTTGAAGCCCGTGCACGTTCAAAAGCGATTCCAGTTTGCCGTCAATCACATCGCGTGGAGCGCGGACGAATGGAACGGCGTCGTGTTTTCCGACGAAAAAAATATTCCGAGCCTCTTCGAGGGGCCCGTTGCGCGTTTACAGACCGCGGGTCAGCGACCGATTCGACCAAAATTACATCGTGTCCAACAGTAATCCGAGAGGGCGATTCACCATATGCGTTTGGATGGCGTTCGGAAACAAATTCAAATACATACACAGGATCGCGCAGAGAACGCTCAACGCCGACTACTACGTGAACGAAATCCTTCCGATCGTGGAAGACGACGTTTTGGACAACGATTTGACTTTCATGCACGATCTTTCCCCGATCCACACGAGTCGACTCGCGAAACACTGGTTGGAAACGCACAACGTGACCGTCATGCACGATTGGCCGCCGAAAGGCCCGGACATGAATCCGGTGGAAAACGTGTGGGCCGAACTCGTCAGACGAACGCGCGCGGATTCGGCCAACAAAGACCAACTGTGGGAAAACGTGCTGGCGGCTTTCAACGAATTGGACGACGATTACTTTAACACCCTCATCGAATCCATGCCCCGGAGAATAGCGGCGGTTTTAGAGAAACGCGGAGGTTGGACGAAATATTAAGGGAACAATCGAATGGAATAGGTGTCTAAATAGTACTCGAACAGGGTTCGTTGGTCTTCTTGCGTCACATATCTCCAATTGCAGGGTTTTATCCTGGCATTTCTCAAGCACATTTTTTTAAGGTGCGGCCATTTCTCGACTCGCATGAAATACAAGTCGCGTTCCGAGTCGTAATTCACTTGTTCGATGTCGGGAATGACAGATTTGAGATCCTCGACGGCATCTTTACCTTTGAGAATAAACGTGTTCGATTCGTAAAAGTTTTCGACTTGAACCCTTTCCTCGGGCGTGATGATCTCGTTCGCCACGGCCACGTCCAAGTGCGTTTGGCTGAACCTTCCGTAATACATGCCGTGATGAATGTTGAAAAACATGAGAATTGAAACGCGAGAATGTAATTTATAATAAACTGAACAATAAAAAAAAAAAAAAAAAAAAAAAAAAAAAAAAAAAATTTTTTTTTTTTTTTTTTTTTTTTTTTTTTTTTACTTGTTTGAACGAGCTAGGTACACCAACAGGTTGACCGAATACCAAGATCGTGGTTCGTTCAATCTTAAATTTTTTTTCACCTGTTGTAATTTGATTAGTTTATGTTTTTCAATTTTCACTTTGGCAGCCAAGCACTTGGAAAATAAAGTAGGTTTATAACGGGCTGAACCTGTATTGCCCCATACGTCGCACGGTTTAGTTCGAGAGGGTGCGGGAACGGTACAATTGTTTTTATCGGAAAGAATCGAATCTAAGGACGGTAAAATTTCGAGAGTCGATAGACTTTTGAAAAACGTATCGTTTTCATCATAATCAAACGAAGCTAATGATAGTTCTTTTGTTTCATTGCAAAGAGAATGTAAAGAGATTTCATCCCACGAAATAGACATATTTAGAAATGAAAGGATGTTTTACTTTTAATAAGTAAAGATAATATATATTAAAAAAAAAAAAAAAAAAAAAAAAAAAAAAAAAAAAAAATTTTTTTTTTTTTTTTTTTTTTTTTTTTTTTTTTATCAAACTACGAGTTTGATTCATAACCCGAGTCCTTATCGAGAATATCATGAAATAATATAATTCTTCCTCGACCTACTTCGTCAAAATAATTCCGATCAACTTGCGAAAGTACTGTTCTACATTCAGGACAAGTGATTGAACGATTTTGAAAAAAGTTAAAAAGACAACGTGTGTGAAAAATATCTTCACAATCTAAACAATAATAAGTTCGCGGATCGAAAATGCATCTACGACATATTAAACATATATCATAATTTTTTAGAAAATACAATGTTTTATTCTTTTATTATTAACCCCCCCCCCTTAAAAAAAAAAAAAAAAAAAAAAAAAAAAAAAAAAAAAAAAAATTTTTTTTTTTTTTTTTTTTTTTTTTAAAGGAATAATTCGTCTTTAATGCGTTTTGTTTCCTCACCATATTGGTCGCAAAAGTCTTGTAGACTTAAAATTTGAAACAGAGGTACTCGTTTGCAAATTTCGCACCAGTAATCGCATCGATTTCGTATGGACTTTAAAAAAGTAACGTCTCTGATTTTGTAGGTTCTGGCAAAATAATCCACGACTCTACATCCTCTCACATATCGTCTCATGCATTCGAAACACATTGAAATCTCACCGAGAGTTCCACCGTATTCCTCGACTATAAATCTAATTAAAATTAACTTATGCGTGTCTTTGAATTGTTCGAAACAAATCGAGTCGTCGTTTAGAAACCAATCGGTAAAATATTTCGAAAATAATTCGTCCTTTTTCTTGAAAAGGTCGATTACACCGCGTATGTCAAAATATCGTACTATATCTGTTTTTCCCTGTTCCCGAAGTGGGATATAACGATTTTTCTGATATATATCTCGTTTGTAAAACGAGAGCTGCATACATACTTTTCGAGGCAACAGAGAATCCCATTTTCCTTCCTCGAATCCGCGTAAACCCGTCCGCTCGACGATCGCCCACATGCACAACTCCGACAAACGGGAGGGCATGGCTTGGATGCAAAACGAATTTCGCCGAAGTTTCTCCAAAGCTTCGTGGTGGGAAATGAACATTTTTTCTTCGTCCTTCAACTCCATGTCTCCGAAGTCGAACTTGTCGGGCATTTTGATAGTGTGGACTTCTAAAGGGTGAAGTTTGTACGGCAAGTTGTATTTCTCGTGTTTCATGATTTCACCTTTGAAAAAAGACCACAACAAATGTGGCACGAGCAGTCTATCGCAAATCCGTCGCTGTTTTTCATCGGGTGGATGTTTTTCGACCATCTTTCGGGCGGTTTTAGACTTTGCGTCAAACTTGTAAAAAACAATGTCTTCTTTTAGATGATTATTTATATTGTCGAAATGTTGACAATAGGCGATACATTTTCCTCCCATGACTTCAAAATTGAATCGTTACATGTGACGAATAGTTGGAAGAAAACAAAGTGCTAAGATTCGTCTGAAAGCAAACCGCTCTATAACCTCTCGTGTAAAAAAAAAAAAAAAAAAAAAAAAAAAAAAAAAAAAAAAAAAAAAAATTTTTTTTTTTTTTTTTTTTTTTTTTTTTTTTTTTTTTGAAATATTACTTTCTGAAAACTTAATTGACTTGTAATTTTTTTCAGTTTTGATCTCGCAGTCTGGACTTGTAAAAATTTTCAGTTTTGATCTCGCAGTCTGGACTTGTAAAAATTTTCAGTTTTGATCTCGCAGTCTGGACTTGTAAAAATTTTCAGTTTTGATCTCGCAGTCTGGACTTGTAAAAATTTTCAGTTTTGATCTCGCAGTCTGGACTTGTAAAAATTTTCAGTTTTGATCTCGCAGTCTGGACTTGTAAAAATTTTCAGTTTTGATCTCGCAGTCTGGACTTGTAAAAATTTTCAGTTTTGATCTCGCAGTCTGGACTTGTAAAAATTTTCAGTTTTGATCTCGCAGTCTGGACTTGTAAAAATTTCCAAAGAAATCTTTTCGAAAAAAATTTCATCATTACCCCTCTAGTTATATATATGTATCTCTAAATATGTATATTAAAAAAAAAAAAAAAAAAAAAAAAAAAAAAAAAATTTTTTTTTTTTTTTTTTTTTTTTTTTTTTTTTTTTTTTAAATATACATATTTATATTTATATTTATATTGTTCTATAATTATTATATAATTATATATTACTTATATTACATTTGTTTACAAATTCATTTAAATATGCTATGACTTTGTCGGTTCCTATAAAATATTCCAATGTAAGCAGAAACAGTCCAGTCAAAGTACACACAGCAAAAAAAAGATTTGTAATGATCACAAATATAACCATGGTTATTATCAAGAAAAAACAATTGGATAACGCAAGAAAAATACTTCCCATGATTTCAAAATTGAAGTGTTACAAGTGACGAATAGATCCAAGAAAACAAAGTGGAAAGATTCACATGAGTGCAAGCCAATATATAGCCCATATACATAAAAAAAAAAAAAAAAAAAAAAAAAAATTTTTTTTTTTTTTTTTTTTTTTTTTTTTTTTTTGTAGGCTGTTGGTAACCAAGGTAATCGACATGTATTTCAGCGTATACAATTTGCTTTCCCGTTTGAAAAATCAACAGACCAAACTCAAGTTTATAAAATACCTCGAAAAGCTGAACGCGGTCGATCCGTCGATCGGTTTGGCCTACCATCGAGGCCTTTTTAAAATCGTTCACATTTACTAAAGCATGTTGTTAGCCTTTTGGCTCCTTTTGTTTTTATACGTAGGCCTGACTCTTCTGTACGCGGTGACGAAAACGCAAACGACGGAAATTTCACCCTGGCCCGTTCTGACCGTCTCGCCCGAACCAGAACGGATAAAATCGGAATGCGCGACCGACAAGGAATGTCCGTCGAGTCACGTTTGCCTCGGAAACCTTTGCGTTCCGAAACTCTTACGTCGCGGTCGATGCAACCCGGCCACGGGTCGTTGGATTTCGTACGTTCATCAAGGTGCCACGTTCGCGATTTGCGTCTGTTCGAATCCGCATCTGGTGAACCAAAAATATTTCGGAGGAAACTGCGACGTGAACGTGGGATGCGGAGTTCACGGTCGATACGATTTAAACAAACAGGTTTGCGAGTGCGATCCGGGGTACAAAGCGGTCGGTTTCGGCTGTAAAAAACTACCGGCGATCGATCACATCAATTCTAATCCTTGCGGACCCGACGAAATCCGAGTTTCGCAGATAAAGCCTTCGGACGGATTTCACGCGGATTACGTGAAAAGTCTATCGAAATTCAAATGCGTGAAACGACCGTGTTCGTTCGACGCTCTGAGCGGACGGCCCCTCAAGCGAGCCAAGCACGTGGACGGATGGGGATGCGTCTGCGATCCCAGATACGGTCTTTTCGGCGTCGTGCTCGAAGGCGCGGACAAAAAATATTTAAACTCGCCCGGTTACGACGCATGCGCGAGTATTTTCACTCGAGAACCGCAAGACGCGATCGACGTCGAACACATCACGTATTTTTATTTAGGAGATCGGAATCCGTTCTCTGTCGTTTTCTTCGACAAGCCGAACGACGAGGATTTGATCGCGCCGCTGAAGGGATCGACGGGAATCACGCTGAGTCAAAAGAACTGGCGATACGATTACGCTCAGTATTTTTTCGAAACGAATCCGGTTTTCCGAGCGAGGACGCGAAAGATCCATTCGTCTTACATTTTCCAAATCGAATCGGTCCACGAGTGGTTGTACGTGAATAACTTTCACCCCGCGAAATGCGACGCGATTCCGACTTTTTGGGAAGACAGATTCAATCCTCGCGTGGACGTGTACGACATTTTATACAAAAGTCCAGTGTGTCGAATGACCGATATCGATCCGAAATATAGCATGTTTTGGAACAAGGTCGTGGTCAATCCTCAGCATCTGACGTATAAAGAACACACGAATCTGCATCGTTTCAACGCGTTCGTCTTGCAATACGACGCGAGCGTGGGCAACGAACGCTGGACGCTGGATTTGGGTCGCGAATACAAAGTAGACCGATATTTAGCCATGCAGACGAACGTGCCAAAGTACTACATCCGAAAGAAACCGGAGCCGGAGAATACGATAAACGCCCCCGGGCCGATCGCCATCTCCTAGCGATCGGGTCTATAAAAAAGTTTTTAAAATCAAGAATGAAACGTTCGGTGGAAGAAGTGGATTCGGAAATCGAACCGACCGCGTCGAAACAACCCAAGTTGAAAGCGGAAGGAACAAAAGAAGAAAAAGAAGACGATGCTTCTCCCAAAGAGACTTTGATTTTAAAAGATTTACAGGCGAATTTAATGAAAGGGGATCTGAACGACCACATGGAAAAACGTTTGTTCGAGACTCAGAGACAATACTTTACCGTTTACATGGAAAGACTCATGAGCAAAATGCCACTGGGAAAAGAACTGGTCAACATCATCTCGAGCAGGAACGGGCCGAACGATTTCGAATACATGTTCACCGCGGCGAAAAGCCTGATCCAGTCTCAGATGCGCGTAAAACAAATCAAAGCCTTCCACGCAGTGTTCGACATGGTTTACGGACTCGTCTTGCGTTACGTTCACGAAAAAGTCGTTTCGCCTGCGCTGCTCAAAGTTTTATCGTCCAAACAATTACAACTGGCATACGAAAAATATCAAAACTGTTCGGAGACCGAGGAAGACGGGACGGAAACCGAGTTTCAATGTCTTTTGTACTGTATTCAGGAAATGTTGGAAAATAAAGAAACGGTTAAAATTCCGAATCCGTTATACAGTCGATTCACTCAACAGATGAAAGCCATGAGCGAATATATCATAGCGTTGTTGGTATCGATGTCTAAGCCAGAGGCGCCTACGAACACTTTTAATACGACTCCGGAAGAAATAATTAAACTCCAACCCTAAAAAAAAAAAAAAAAAAAAAAAAAAAAAAAAAAAAAAAAAAAAAAAAAAATTTTTTTTTTTTTTTTTTTTTTTTTTTTTTTTTTTTTTTTTTTTTTTTTTTTTTTTTTTTGAGGTTGAATTTGATGATGGAGATCTGAGACTCGGAAATTTTTTCAAGTCCGCTGTAACTGTATAATTTGTAATTAATCAATTTAGTCTTCTGGATTTCGATATTGCCAACAGGGTGGATGTTTTTCTTTTGTTTTCAAAACCATTCCCTTTTTTAACATGTCATACAAGCATCTATTCGCCGTTCTTCTGTCGCATCCAGCACATTTACATATATTTTGAATGCTATGCGACGTCTTAAAATTCACAAGTAATATATGATAAATGTTTTCAGAAACTGTAGCATCGTTCATGATTCGATATATTACGATAATTTTTTTACGTGTTTTAATAAAGATGAATATTTCGAAGCGTTATCATAAGCGTTTAAACTTTTTAAACGCTTACAACTTGAAGTTTTTTTTAAGTTGTTTGATGGGTGTTGGTATCGCCTGTACGATTCGGCAGTTGTTAATTCTGTCCGGAATGAAAATATTCGAAAGAGGACTGGTACTTGAATTATACGACTCGCACAAATATAGCAAACCCTGAAACTCGTAAAAAAAAAAAAAAAAAAAAAAAAAATTTTTTTTTTTTTTTTTTTTTTTTTTTTTTTTTTTTTTTTTTTACGAGACGTTACAGAAACATTTTTTTCGCAAGTGTGAATCGGAACTGAGAGTCACCTTGTCGAGATCTCCCCGAAGACGATTTAAATTATCCCGTAGACGTTGCACAGAGTAATCGTAATATTGTAGACACTCGAGTACGGGAAGTAAACTCTCGTCTTCCGCACACCAGCCGTCGCAATCAATTTTTTCGACGATATCGGTCCATCTTTTCATAAACTTCGGATAAACCTTTTCGAAATCTCTCACGACACGCTCGAGTCTTTGTAAAAGAGCCAATCGCTCCGCTTTCGTAGAATCAGCCATCTTTCGAAAGATTACCTTGTTCTATTTCTGCCGATATTTTTTTCACAGCGACCAAACTTTTTTCACGCACGTTTTCATCGTGCCTTTCAGTCGCGTTCCGAACTGGTGGTATCGGTTTCCGTTCGCCATGTAATCCACGGTGATCCAATTCGTATGAGGATTCGCTAACAAGGCGTAAAAATATATCAGATACAGGCACGCGACGTCGTGATCCATCGTATTCGGATCTGAAAACTCTCTGGCAATCTTTCGAATTTTATTCAACACGCATTGCCTTTTGATCATCAGAGGAAACTGTTCGTAATCGAAATACGGAGCGTTGTACCAATGACTTTTATTTTCCGCCACGAAATATAAATAGCCGTAAAGACTCGGATTCTCCTTTACGGATTTAACGTGGTCGCGTGCTTCCCTCTGAAAAGCATCGACCAAGTTTGGCGTCACGTCGTAAAACATGCTCCAAATTCTACTCTGCGATCGCGTTTTACCGATCTCGCTGAGATTCTGAGACGCGACTCGGTCGATCAGGCAATCGATGGGTAAATTGCCCTGGCTCAAAAGTTTCAAGTCGTAGTAATCGTCGAAATGTTCCTTTTCGAGTTTGCAAGTCATTTCATCTTGGTTAGATTTCCGTGTTGGTTCGCCTCAAATTTTTAATCACGACCCCTTCGTAATACACCAGTATCGAATCGCTCGCCTTTGCCATTTTCGCGGGCGGTTCTTCTTCTTCTCGATCCACGATGCTCGTGTAACTGAACGGTTCGGACTTGAAATTCATGTCGGAACGACGCAGATGGCTAAATTCTTTCTGGAAGTGAACGAAAAGATCCGTTTCGTGAAACGAAGTGTTTTTGGTCGTTTTCAAAAATTGTCTGACGGCCGATTTGACGTCGTTTATCGTCGTCATGGTTCCCGCCATCAACTGCACGTCCATGAACAGTTTGAACTGAACGTAAATGTCCGTGTGAATCAAATAATCGTGCGTGTATTCTAGCACGTATTCGGGTTCGGGCCGGTAATGAAGCAGACCGTCGTCTAAACTCATGAATTTTCTCAGATGATAATACAACATGAAAAAACAACCTTTGTACGATTGTTCCACGACGTACACGTCCTTCATATAAGTGTTGGTGCCCACTTGTTCCGAAGTCGTTCCGGGAGCGTTGTCCGTGAATTCGGCGTCGAAAGGTATGGCCACCACGCGATCCTTGAACGCTTCCGAAGCCTTGCATTCCGGATAATTGTTCGTCGTGACGAACAACTTGGCCGTCGGTATCCCTCCGGAATTTTGTTCGTACATGTTCCTGAAAGTCACGAAAGAATTACCCGTGATTTGTTTCACGCGGTTTTCGTTGAGTTTCTTTTCCAGTTCTTCGCTCGTGACCATCCGACACGAAAACAACGTGGAAGCCAACTCCGGAGTCGCGTTGTTCGCCGAATGACCCGGAGCCAAATTTTCCGACTGGATCGAATGATAATAGCCTCCGAGTACCTTACCCATCAACTCGAACAGTTTGCTCTTGCCGTTTCGCGTCAAACCTTTCCACACGAAAAATTTTCTCTCGTAATTCGTTCCGATGAACACGCTCGCCAAAATGTCCAACATGTACGTGAAAACGTCGTATTCGAACGCGGTGCATTTGCAAAGGTTTATGAAAAAATGCATCATGGACACGGACAACTCGTCGTCCGTGTCCACGTCTCGGACGAGATCGCCGAGCGTGTCGAACAAATTGCCCTTCACGTCCAAAAACAAATTCAGCAAGTATTTGAAGAAAAAAGTCTGGTCCGTCAGCTTTTCGTATAATCGAACGTGTTTCGGAGACTCGTCGCACAAAACCATCATTTCCTTCAACGGTATCCCGATGTCTATCTGTCGATCGGAAAGAAAAAATTCAGGAACGACTCCGCCGATGTGCCCGGTCAGCAAATCCAAAAGTCCGTCGTGTAATCGAAGAAACCATTTATGGGTATCCATCTGAATGTGTTTTCGTTCCATGCTCGTGTCGCTCATGATGGAGGAAACGACCGCGTTGATGCTAAATTTACATATCAGCTCCTCGTCCGGCCCGCCCATTCCACCCGACGCGTGATATTCGTTGAGAAACTGTTTGATGTTGTTCCATAAATTGTTGATGTGATCCGAAACTTCGCCCGCGTTTGCGATGTCTTGCCAACAATCGGAAAGGGCGTTCCATATGTATCGACTGGATTTTTTTCAGAGTGTTTTTCAGTTTGAGAACTCGAATGGGGAAATGTCTGTCCTGTATGCTTCGGATCAAATCACCGATTTGATCGTGAGTGGTGACGGACAAAATCGCCCGTTTGTTGTTTTCCACGATGGATCTGAGCAACAACTGGTAACTCTTCGGCCTTTCCAGATACATGTTGTTGGCGCAAAAGTGCAGAGTGTTGACGGTGATGTTCGTCAACTCGTATTGTATGATGTTCGGGTTGATCGACTGTATTTTTTTCAACAGCGGATGAAACTCGTCGTCCAAAAGCGGATTCAAATTTTCGGCCATCGAATGAGAATCCGAATTGTAATGTCGACAGAGAGAATAAAATATGGGTAAAAAATAATATCCGTTGTTGAATTGCAATACGGTTTTTATGGGATTCGTGTTTTCCGACAGGGACGCGTGTTCGAATCGAAGCGATTCGTGCAAGTCGAGAAACATCTCCGGAACGTGGGAACTGGGGTAACTGAGAGAGTCGTTTTCGCAAATACGTTTGTACCAAGTTTTGATGACGTTGTTGTCGGTCTCGAAATCTTTTATCATTTTCGCGTTGAATTGTAAGTATTGATACACTTTGAACAATTTGTGTCTGTCGAAACCGAGAGTCTCGCTTTTGCGGATGAAACCTCGATCGTTCGACTTTTTAAAAACGAAACTCGCCACGTCTCGAGAATCCGGCGAATTACTTAAATGATTTCCTATAACCGTCGCGTACGCCAAGGTGTGAAATTGAGCCTTGACGACGACGGGCATCATGTATTGCACCAGTTTGATGACCATCATACTGGGCGTACAATTCAAAATTTCACGAAAGATGGATTTTTCGTTATCTTTTCGCTTGGTAAAATTTTTTTTCAGATTTTGTACTTGTTGTTGAAAACACGGTTCCCCGACTTTACTGACGCCCAGACAAAAATTTCTCTGTTCGTCCACGTAACATAATCTGAAGGGTACGTAAGGACTCTGATTGGGTTTAGCGGCTCCGGGTAGCATGACGTTGGATAAAATGTCCAGTTTGTAAGCTCGCTGACCCATCATGGCCTCTTTGAATTTATACTGGAGCGATTCGCAAAACAGAATATAATCGTCGCTTCCGATTTTGAATTCGGGTAAATGAACGTGCATGCCCTTTCCGTTCTTCCTCAGAGCGACGATGAAAGTGAAATTTTTCACGTTGGGTAAAAGGATCGATTTCAGTACGTATTCGATCGCATCGAATAGCGCCGTTGGGGAAAACGGTTCCCCGGCTCGGTAATCGAAATCTAAAACGATCGAGTGAACGAGAGCCGACGACAAATCCATCGTCAAGGAAGGTCGATTCGATGCTCCGATCCATTGCAAAACGAAATCGGGATAATTTTTCGTTTCGATCCAAAATATTCCTCCGTTGAGATCATATACGATATAAGTTTCCGGTGGAACTTCGGACGTGCTGTTGACCTTATTCAGAAAGGGTGACTTGAAACTCATAACTTTATTTTCCCCCAAAGTGAATGAGGAAAATATTTTCAAATTTTCTCATTTTTCGATGAAAAAATTCAACACGAAAAGTATTAATGTCGTCGCATACAAAAACGTGTCGAATAAAAAAATAATATTATAAAAATAAACAATTGTTTTTATCTTATACCAGCGATTAAAAAAAAAAAAAAAAAAAAAAAAAAAAAAATTTTTTTTTTTTTTTTTTTTTTTTTTTTTTTTTTTTACGCTTTTGAATCTTAGTTAAATTTATCGTAGCGTTCTGGACTTATAAAATATTTCAATCTTGTTTCGCGTTCTGGACTTATAAAATATTTCAATCTTGTTTCCCGTTCTGAACTTGTAAAAATTTTCGAACAAATTTCCTAGTCATAAAAACCATGCAAAAAAAAAAAAAAAAAAAAAAAAAAAAAAAAAAAAAAAAATTTTTTTTTTTTTTTTTTTTTTTTTTTTTTTTTTTTTTTTAAGCAATAGAAAAAGCATTTCAAAGCATTTCCATGTCCGCGTTGTCTTTCTTAGGCCTAGTTAATAGTTCAAGTCTCTCTGCTTCTTGTTTCTTAAATAATTCGTCACGTTTAGATTTATGAGCTTGAAGCATTTGTACATACATATATTTCATAAAGTCATTTGCAATGGTTACTGGAGCGTCCACATCATAATACAAATGATAGAGTTTGTTATCACTTTCATTATACAATGGGTGTTCTTCGTCCGTTCCGTGGTAAAAATAAACTAAACATTTAAATCTTCGCATCGCACGTAAATATTTCCTCATTTGAAAGTAGCTCAAAACTTTGTCGTTTTCAGGCGTAACTTCTTGGTCGACTCCACGCAGTTTCAGCTCTACTATTTTTTTATTTCGTTTTAATCCTTCTGCAGCGTTATTCATAGCTATATCCTTATTTATTTCGGCTGTTCTCTCTTTTTCGACTTTGTCACCATCCCCCTTCATTTCATCATTTTTACTATTGTATTTTGCCAATTCCTTATCTATTTCGACCGTTCTCTCTCTTTTGATTTTTTCACTATCCCTTTTCATTTTAACCTCTCTCTCAGTGTATTTTTGAGATTCCTGAAAGTTCTTATTTTTCTTATCTTTGTCTTTACCCATCTTTGCTTGTACTCACCAACATTCGATAGATACGCATCGGGTCGGCGTAAAATCTTTCGTCGAGCTGACGTTTTCGACAATTTTTTCGCACACATCCAACAAAACTCGGTCTTTGTTTTCGGGTTTGTCGTACGGCTTCACGTGTATCCTGGCGTCGTATCCAGGGTCCATGTTTTCGGTGACTTTGTCGTCCACCCCGATTAAAAATATAGGCTCGTCGTACATTTCTCGAATGCGTTGCGACGCTTTCGAATATCCGTACAGATTCATGGAAACTTTCGCTTCTCTCCGAGCGAATATTTTATGCGCGTGCTCGTAAATGGAAGGTAAAAAACCATTCACGACTCTCTGGACGTAACTGTCGTCCCCTAAACTCCACAGTATGATTTCGACGTCCATGGCTCGCATCATTTTTATCATGAAATCTAATTTGGGACGCGGATGAAAAACGTTGTTTTGGTAAACGCCCAGAGTTTCGTCCATATCTAAAACGGCTACGATCATTGCTTGCCTTGGAAAATAAAGTCGAGCGGGAATTAAAAAAGACATGAGTCGTAAAGAAAAACGCTCGACTAGCAGCAATTCGGATAGAGTCAAAAGTCTCATTCGCCACATTCAGAAACAAAACCCTCATTTTTCCGCGTCTCTGTGCGTTTTCCATTTCAACAAACCGTGTCTCACGCTGCTCAACAATTTCAATTCCGAGAGATTCCACTGCCTGTTTTCCAATCAGGCCAGCCGGTGGATGTCGTATTCCATCACGAAATCGTGCGACATTCCCGAACACTTTAACGACATGATGATTTTGAATCGGATTTTGGGAGATCGATACGTTTTACCGTTCGCGGGCCATTTTCGAGAAGAAACCGGGTACACCATCGGCATGTTTCGACAGAACGTGGGCATGTATCCGCCGCACATAATCGACCCGTCCAATTTCGTCGAGACCGTTTTCACGACGATCGTGTTTTTCGTAGCCGTCTGTCACCGACTGGGCGGCAATGCTCCCAACATGAAGTTTTTTTCCGTCTTGTACACCAAAGACCACCCGGTTTTATGCGACATCGGTAATCATAACGTGGAAAACAAGGAAAGGCACACCGATCGGAAGGAACATTTTAACAAGAAAAAATGGAAAAAATTCATGCAGCGTAGGACGCATAAACCCGTCGTTCAGTACTTGAAAGCTTATTTTCCGAAATTTTTTCAAAAGAAGAAAAAGGGAAAAGTCTGTATTTTGAACGAGGCGGAGAAACCGTTTCCGGACGAAACGCATCGACTCGTTTGCAAAAGCGACAAGAAAAGCTTGTTGGACATCTTAAAAGAATTTCGACATTTAATGGGAGATGGAAACATATCGTCGGGCTTATTGGTGGATTGGATCACTTCCGTAGAAGAAGAAGAGGGTTGTTGAAGGTAAAGCTTTTATCAACTCTCTCTCTCAAAAAAAAAAAAAAAAAAAAAAAAAAAAAAAAAAAAAAAAAAAAAAAAAAAAAAAATTTTTTTTTTTTTTTTTTTTTTTTTTTTTTTTTTTTTACACTTTTAATTTTTCTTCGAGGATTTTCTTTTCCCGAGTCAATCGCTCAATCTCTCGATCGTTCGACTCTTGCAATTTGTCGTTCAACTTTAAATTTTTTTCCCACAGAGTCTTGACATCCGATTCAACAATCTCGCATTTCTTTCTCCAGTGAGACGCTTCCTCTTCCAGCGCTCGGCACATCGTCGCCAACTGTCGGGCTAATTCAGTGTTTTCGATTTTCAGCCGGTCGTTACAATCGACCAAATTTCTGAAATGGTGGATGAGTTTTTCGTGGTCCGAACGCAGAATCCAATACTCGTTTTTGACCGCGTCATAAAATAAATTACCCATATCGGCCTGTTTCTTCAACCAGGCTTCGCGAGTCAATTTCTTCGTATCGGTACTGTGTCGAAAATAAAACTTTTTATCCCCCGTCAGATGGAGAAAAGTGCTCGTGTGATACGGGCTAGGTTCGAAATTCCGAGAAACGGGTAACACGACGTTGAGCTTGATGCCCGGAATATCTTTGATCTGCAATCGCCACTTTCCTTCGTAGAAAGACAATTTGACCCGCCCCAGTTCGACCGGGTTTAAACTTTCGAAATTCGAATCTAACAACTCTTGCAGACCTCCTTTCCACTGCAATACGAGCGGCAACTTATATTCTTCGGGCAGACTTTCCATTATATAAAAATGATTCTGTTTTTCCGGTAAATATTTGTCTTCTCCAGAAAAAATACAACGGGTTTCCCGTTTGCTCAAAGACCCCATCAAATCCACGAGCCGCATGACTGAAGCGATGGGCTCGTGACGTATAAATTTGTAACCTGTAGGAATCTCGTCGTCGTTTTCGACTTTAACTCGCGGTAAAAAGTCTGTTTCGAAACGTCCCGGGGTATGCGAAACGACGATCCAGTGACGGTGTTGCCTGAATCTATCTTCTTTTTCTTCGCCTCCGTCGCACCAGCACGAAAAAGGTAAAGTTTGAGTTTTTCCTTCGTCTTCGTCGAGAGCACGGCGGAACGAGGAAAAGGCCGGGGTTCGAACCAACACGTGGAACCATTCGACGGGATCTTCTGGTTCTAAGAATAGTCGGACGCACGCGACGGCCTTTTCCAGAGTTTCGTCTTCGAAACTCAGATCGTTTTTCTTTAAAAGCACGGGCCATACGTGATCGAAAGCTCCCAAAGGTTCGTTCTCGAGAAGATGATTAAAAAAACATTTTTTCCAGGCCATGGGCCTCATGCTGAAAGGTACACGTTTAGGTTTCGGACGTGATGGTGTGATATGGGAATCCATCCTGAAACAGAATTAAATTGATATGCTTGGCGTGCGTCGTATTTAAAGTCTTGAGACGATCAATTTAATCTTCGATTCAAAAAAAAAAAAAAAAAAAAAAAAAAAAAAAAAAAAAAAAAAAAAAAAAATTTTTTTTTTTTTTTTTTTTTTTTTTTTTTTTTTTTTTTTTTTAATTTAGTTTTCTGAATTTAGTTTTCTGAAAAGTTGCACTAAGATACCAATCAATACTATTGTACTCGTGCTATAGAAGATAGTTGTAGCCCATCTCGACTTGGGACACTTTAACGAATTTTCTGTTTCCGTGACAACCGACAAGCTTCTCACGCCTTCCCAGCCACCGTGATCTTCCACCCACGATTCGATCTTTTCTTTCACCAGTCTAGAAAAACTTTCGTACGTTACGTCGACGACCGAAGTGGGTAGATTTTTTTCAATACCCGCGATGGCCAATTCCCCGACGAAAACGAAAAAAGCTATTATCCGGCTCCAAGTTATGCCTTCGCTAAACAGTTCGTTAGATACGCCTAGTAAAACAGATTCAACAGTATTTTCGTTTACGACACCTAATTCCGCACACAGAATTTTCACCGCAACTTTGTAAGAGTCTGTAAAAGTAACGAGGAGTTTCGTCGTCTCTTCGAAGACAAGTTTTTCTTTTTCGTTCATCGGATCGATCGGGTGGAAGTTGTAATGATCACGTATCAAATAGGAAAACACATTTTCGAGGAAAAAATCTGTTCTGAATATATTTTCTTTAGTGCAAATTCTTTTTTCAAAATCATTAATTTCTCCACGCTGAAACACCGCTTTAAATAAACGACTCCAGGCCATTTTACCGCAAAATGATGGGTATCGTTCAACTTTATCCAACACTGTTTTCCGAGTCTGAACTTTTAAAAACTGAATGAAGACAAGGCAAGCAAACTATTTATGATAACCCTTAGAAAATATACTGTAAAAAAAAAAAAAAAAAAAAAAAAAAAAAAAAAAATTTTTTTTTTTTTTTTTTTTTTTTTTTTTTTTTTTTTTTTTTTTTTTTTTTTTTTTACTAGAGAGTAATGATGAAATTTTTTTCGAAAAGATTTCTTTGAAAATTTTTACAAGTCCAGACTACGAGATCAAATCTGGAATATTTTACAAGTCCAGACTGCGAGGCAAAACTGAAAAAAATTACAAGTCCAGACTGCGAGATCAAAGCTGAAAAAAATTACAAGTCCAGACTGCGAGATCAAAGCTGAAAAAAATTACAAGTCCAGACTGCGAGATCAAAACTTCAAAGTACGATTAAAGGAATAATCGGAAATCGACTTACCCACGAGTCCATCTTCCGTGCAGCAGAACTTCTGGTAGCAACTCCTTTGGCACCGACGATCAAATGAACGAATGTGGCTCGCACACCTGTATTTATACCCCGGGATTGCGTAACCTTCCTGAGATATTGCGTCAGAAAACTTGAACTCAATTCTCGAAACGCGTGGAAGGAAAACTCAAAAAAAAAAAAAAAAAAAAAAAAAAAAAAATTTTTTTTTTTTTTTTTTTTTTTTTTTTTTTTTTTTTTTAAGCTTTACTAGTTTACTCGACGCTTCTGAATCAAGTATCGAAGAGTTATGGATTATCGAACTCTAGTTTTACGGCTTTTGAAGGAAAGAAAATATCCTAAATTAGAAGATTACGTCGTCGTAGACGTTTACTACAAAATGATTCCCGCGGATTATCCGTCTTCGTCCGTTTCGCGTTACGATCGGCGGTTCGATAATCCCGAAGACGTTTACGTACGAGATTCGAAACCTTTCAGCGTCAACTTTATGGTGTGCGTGGGAGATTACGCTTTCTATCTACACGAAACGAGCGCGCTCGACCTCGAAACGTTTCCGACGAAATGCGTTTCGGTCAAGATCGATCGATCTTATTTGGACGACAGCGTGCTGCATCAGAAAAGCGACACTTTCGAAGAAGAGATTTATAAATTCTTGACGCTTTTAAACTACGACGTTCCGCGAGTGGCCGGCGTGTTGAACATGGAATTTTTCGCCAGTACGCGATTTCTACCGCAAAGAGTCAACCTTTTCGTTTTCAAATACGGCGTACGAGACGTCACTTACGAACCGCTCAGCGAGGCCGAACGATCGTGTTTCGGTCCCTCCGAGCGAACGGAAATCTTTCCGGCCCGAACGATCCTGGGTCGTTTGTCCGAATGCAAATCGAGTTCCGTTCTTCTGTCTCTCAACGACAACGTCGAATTTCCGCGTTTGAAATACACTCGACATTTTTCCACCCTGTGGCGCACTACGATTCCTCTGGCGTACAATCCGTTGGAAAATCCGATCATCGTTTAAGGTTGGCGGTCGTCGTACGAAATCTGGAAAAGATATTGTTTGTTTTCGCTAGAAAACTGCGAGTAACTCATGTATCGGCGATTGACATCGTATTTTCGACAGACGCGTCTCACGCCCGCGCAACTGGGCAAAGGCAAGTTGACATCGGTCGCGTCGCATTCGTCGTTCGAAGGAGCGATGGATATCGCGGACGCATCCGAATCCAAGTCCGAAATTTCTTGATCCGAAAAACTACCCAACGTGGAACTGTATTTTTTCGCCGGACCTTTCGTACGCGGCCTTCCCTTCTTTTTGGGAACTTTTTTCATGAACCGTCTCGCATATTTCTCGATCGACGGACACAGATCTATAGTGCGTGTCCAAAAATCATCCGCGACCGACATCATTTCTTTAAATTGCTTGAAGAATATCGGTTTTGCGAAAAATTTCCTCAGTTTCGCTACGGGTACTAAGAAACCGTCGTTGACCGCCAACGCGTTCAGTTCGTCCGCGTCGATTTTTTCGGGATTTTCGTATCCTCGATTCAGATCGTTCAATATGTAAGCGGCGTAGATAATCGGTACTTTCGTAGGTCTAGGCATACTTTATTTACGGTACACGACTTGTCCGTAAAAATGAAATTTGAAAAAGGGCGAATCTCTCACGTTCAAGTGCGTGTCGTAATAACCGTGTTCGTATTTGTCGTACGCGTCCCAGTGGGCCAAAGCGTGGAGCGTGTAAATGAACAAAAGGTGCCAGCAAGTCACGGTCTGGAAATATTCGGCCGGATTGTACCGATCGCTTTCCATCATCGAAGCCAAGTTGACCGTCCCTCGAGCCTCGTTGAAAAGCATCTGGTTCGATTTCGTATAGTCGAGGCAATACCGCTTCTGAATGATTTGAAACTCGTAAATGTTGAAAATCACGTAGACCGTCACCTGCTCGTCGGCCACGTTTTCGTCCATGTACAGTTTGATGATTTCTTTCGGGCCGTTGGGTTGGTTGCAGTAGAAAAAAACGGGCTCGTATCGGTCCAACCGATGAATGGGTCGATCGAAAACCCAGTTGAGAACTGGAACCCAACGTTCGAATACGGTGTGAAAATGTTTGAGATCTACGGTGGTGAATTCTTCGACTATTCTATAGCACGCCATCCACGCGTCCCGCCATTTGTTGATCCTGCTCATGGACCGAATATTACTGGGATTGCGTTTGGATTCGTGCCGATCGATCGGTCTTTCTTCACCCGTCATCTTGACTCTTCGGGAGAACAAAAAAGCATGCGCGACACGTGGATCGTGTTTCTCTTGATGTGGTTGGCGTACGCGTGGGTTTGGAAAACTACGAAGTCTTCCAGCGACGATTCGATAACGATTCGAACCGAAGCTCCGACTTTTCGGCAAAACTGCACGACCAAAGAGATCCCTTGCATCGACGACTGTTCGTTTCTGTGCGTGGAAAACAACACCGCGTGCATAGGCGGAATCTGCCAGGTTCGAGACGAACTGATGCCCGTTCCCTGCAAAGAGGAAACGGGGGGAATTTTAATGATCGTGGACGATCCAGTACCTCATTGGTCCTGTATTTGCACCAACTCGACGTTTTATCGGGGTCCGGATTGTTCGGAATTGAACCGAGACGTTTGCGAGCACGGAATGTTTTTGTACAAAAATCGAAGAAATTTTCTGTGTCTGTGTCTACCGCCGTACCGTTCGATAACGATCGACGACAAACCGCATTGCGTGGAAAAGGCAAAGTTGAATTTTTTCGACAAAGATTAATCCGGCGTAATAATTTTATAAATGTATATTGAAAAAAAAAAAAAAAAAAAAAAAAAAAAAAAAAAAAAAAAAATTTTTTTTTTTTTTTTTTTTTTTTTTTTTTTTTTTTTTTTTTTTTGACAATTATTATTATTGAAAGCGTCAAAAGAATAATAGCTATATCCATTGAAAGAAATAACTTTTCATAAAAGCTGAAATTGTTCTTATCAAACATGTCCTTACGAAATAATTCGACACTTTTATTTTTAATCGATTTTAACCACGAATAAAGGTCGCGAAAAACTTTTAGCATCGTAACACTTGGTCTTAATCAAGTATAATAATGAATACAGAAAGATACAATCCTCATTTGGACAGCCATACTCGAACACATAAACGACCTCAATTAGATTTCGAAGAGAAAGAGAATGATCAAGAATCAGTTGGGGATAGAGATGGGTATAGATTTAATAATCCCAATGCTAGATGGGAACATAAGGAGGGCAGGACTTTATTTGCAGTATTAAATGATGTAGAAAAGAAAACATAAATGTGAAAAGTTTTACAAGTCGAGAACGCTAGAATAAATCTGACGGAGATTCGAAATTCTTAAAAATATAAATCTGTATAATTTGAAAAAAAAAAAAAAAAAAAAAAAAAAAAAAAAAAAAAAAATTTTTTTTTTTTTTTTTTTTTTTTTTTTTTTTTTTTTTTTACTAGAGGGTAACGATGAAATTTTTTTCGAAAAGATTTCTTTGAAAATTTTTGCAAGTCCAGACTGCGAGATCAACACTGAAAATTTTTACAAGTCCAGACTGCGAGAACAAAACTGAAAATTTTTACAAGTCCAGACTGCGAGATCAAAACTGAAAATTTTTACAAGTCCAGACTGCGAGATCAAAACTGAAAATTTTTACAAGTCCAGACTGCGAGATCAAAACTGAAAATTTTTACAAGTCCAGACTGCGAGATCAAAACTGAAAATTTTTACAAGTTCAGACTGCGAGATCAAAACTGAAAATTTTTACAAGTCCAGACTGCGAGGCAAAACTGAAAAAAATTACAAGTCAATTAAGTTTTCAGAAAGTTATATTTTTCTCAAAAAAAAAAAAAAAAAAAAAAAAAAAAAAAAAAAAATTTTTTTTTTTTTTTTTTTTTTTTTTTTTTAGATATAGAATATCTAGTAGAAATAATAAGAATAATAAAATAGAAAATGAAAGGAAGTTGTAGTAAAAATACATATTGCTTTTTTCGTGGTTTAAAAAAACCTTTACATTCCGGAATTTAAAGTCAAGTTTAAAAGTTTTTCAAGTCATGCTTACAAATTTACGCATGTTTTATTTTTTTACAAATATTTCTAATATTTTTGATATTTTTTTACAATTTTACTCTACTTTATATATCGTGCATGCTTCCGTCAAATTACTTTAAGCATTTTGCATCCGCTTCACAGATTTACACGATCGCTTCGCGTGATTCGGCAAGCCTGAGTCGAATCACTTTAAGCATTTTGCATCCGCTTCACAGATCTGCACGATCGCTTCACTTGATTCGGCAGGCCTGTGTCGAATCGCTCTAAACGAATTGCATCCGCTTCACAGATTTGCACGATCGCTTCACGAATTTTTTATACCTGTGTCGAACTGCTCTAAACGAATTGCATCCGATTCACAATTTTGCACGATCGCTTCAATTGATTCGGCAGGCCTGTGTCGAACTGCTCTAAACGAATTGCATCCGATTCACAATTTTGCACGATCGCTTCACGTGATTTTGCATCCGCTTCACAATTTTGCACGATCGCTTCACGTGATTTGGCAAGCTTGTGTCGAACTGCTCGAAGCGTTTTGCATCCGCTTCACAATTTTGCACGATCGCTTCACGTGATTTGGCAAGTCTGTGTCAAACTGCTCGAAGCGTTTTGCGCGAATTCGGCACCCCGAATGCTCGAAATATTTTTCACGAATTCTACAACCTGTTTTTTTACCGTAACAGAAACAAGTCTCGTCCGGAACGACGGATTAATTTAATCGAATCTTCACTTTAACACTCGAATATTTTTTCTAACGAAAAGGGTCAAAACATTCACTTTTTCTAATTTCAGGGTACAATTCGGAAATGCACCCCGAGATTAGAAAAAATGAATTTTTAACCCTTTTCGTTAGAAAAAAGGGACTTTTGCGGCATCGAGGTGAACGGTCCGAAATACAGGACGTCGACCGTTCGCTCGCCGTAAGCTTTTCGAAAAACTAAAAAAAATATTAGTTTATCGAAAAGTATTCTGTTTTAATAAAGAAGGTTTCAAATCCGCGTTTTTACGTTTTAAAAGTTTGTTTTCGTGCTCAAATTATCGTTTTCTCGATAAACGGAGATTCGCCGAGAACGGATTCGAACATTTTCCGGTCGAAACTCAACGCGACGCGATTTGATTATTTTTACGTTTTTTATTTTCGTTCTTTTCTATCAGTTGCACCGACGGAGTACAATTAAATTCCATGTGATATTTATAACACTTTGCGTCTTCGATCACTACGTTGACCGATTTCGGTATCGTCACGGTCGGCGTCAGATGCACGAGATCCGCATGTTCGAAAAATTTTTCTAAAATAATAAATCCGGTTCCGTTGCCGCGCAGAGCGTTGAGTTCCATGTTACCGATCTTCATCCCGCCGTTCCTGCTCCGGCCTTTCAAAGGCTGGTTCGTCACTCTGTCGTAAGAACATTTCGCGATCGCGTACAAATGATCTTTCGCCCAATAAACGACGACGAAATAAAACGTTCTGCCGTAAAACGCCTTGGCCCCTTCGATCAAAACGCCGCTGGAATTTCGAACGGTCGCGGCATCTTTTCCCCCGCCCAACGCGACGGATTCCAGTATTTGACCCACGGTCATCCTAAACATACAGTACGGATTGACGATGATGTCGGGCGAAACGCCGTCGTCCAACTCCGGCACTCTGTCCATGACTCGAATGACTCCTTTTTGACCGTGCAAACTACAAAGTTTGTCACCCGTGTCGGAAACGTGTTCTTGCTCGACGCTCACGGACAGTTTGTCCCCCGATATCACATGCTGGACGACTCGAAAAGGCAACTTGGAAAACCGGACGCGGTACTCGCAAGGTGAAATTTTTTCCAGACTCGCGTGGATGGAAAACGGTTCGACTTCCAAGGGTTTTCCGCTGATCAGAGTGCCCAGCAAATCGGAATCCGGATCTCGGTCGCCGCGAACCGGATAGAAAACCGTCCAAGTCGTCGGGTCCGCGGTCATTTTCATCCTCACGGTGTAAAACCGACAGCAATCGAAAGAACGAAAATTTTTTCTTTTCACGATACAGTCTTCTTGCGTGCAACCCTGGAAACTCATGTAAGTGACTACGGGTTGAGGCATCATCGCGACGAAATGTTTCGAAACTCCGTCGTCGGCGGGTAGAATCAAAACGCTGTGGTCGGGCGTCGGGTCTCGAAAATACGCAGTCACCGTGTCCATGAAATAGCGTGCGTATTTGTCGTTCGTAGCCAAAACGGCATTTTTCATGGCGTTGAACGCCAGGATGACTTTAGAAAATCCCGTGTGGGCGTAAAAAGGATTGAAATCCACAAAGTAACTGGTCGTGTGGGTATACAAATGATACCTGTTTTCCACTCCGTAAATACGCCTCGTCCAATAGATTTCGTCGTAAGGCGATACCCAGATCGGCATGTGGGGTAACTTTTTCATGATGATGCCCGTCTTGAAGCGGATGACGATAAACTTTCCTCGTTCGAAACACTCGATCGTCTCGAACTCGAACTTTAGTTTCTGCAAGTCGATGTCGAGAAAAGACCGTTTGGACACGGGCACGCAAGCTTCGTTCACGACCACGTAGTAAGGGCTGTCGGTTTCCGGCTCGAGATTCAACGCGTTCCAAAATTTTTCGTCGGGCTTGTCGTGATAAACCGGATCCAAGTCGTCGCACGTGGACACGATCGTGTCTCTCACCATCATGGTCGTGCGACCCACGTTTTTCGTTTCGAAAACGCCCAGTATGCACAGAAAATACAAATAACTCGGATGAAACGATTCGATCGCCGAATGGTTCACTTTCTTGGACGTTTGCCTCACGATCAGGTACAACAGATACGGATTCAGAGGATAAGTCTGAGTCGACACTTCTCGGTAACAACCCACGTTCTTTTCCATAAAAACTTTGCCGTTCGATCCGATTTCCCGATGGGACTCTTGCGGTTCGTTGGTCATTTTACCCGCCGACTTACCCTCCTTGAAGTAAACGGTTTTTCTAGACAACACGTGAAGCAAATACCCGTTTTCGATCGAACTGCACACCAGAGCCGTTCTCGATTTGACCAGTTTCCAATCTCGCTCCCTCAGAGGCCCGTACAGATATTTTATGAAAAGTTTCGTAAACATGTGTCCGGGGCTCACGACCATTTTGTTACCCAGGTGATCGATGTCGAAATGTTCTTCTCGATAGAGATGGTTCATGTACGCCGTCAGATGGACGGGATGGGGGCAATGGTCGAAAAAACGGGGATCGTGGTCGGTTTCCGATCCGTCGTTGTGTACCACGACCACGTCCCCGCATTTCTTTTTGTTCTTGTCGGCTACGTAATAGTTCAGTTCTTTCCCTCGATCCTGGGCGTTGTACGAATAAACGCGAACGCTTTTTCTCTGGATCACGTGCGTGTTGGTCGGGTCGTTTGTGTAAAAATACGGAAGGTGGCGCACCAAACCGCCGACGATGAAAAATCCAGTCGCGATGTCCAGTTCTTCGAATCGGGAACGGGGCGGAGACTCCGAAAGGTCGAACGGCTCTCGAAAACTCCGAACGCCGGCGTGGCGAACGGCCAGATCCAGACGCGATCCGATCATGACGGGAAACACGTTTTTCAGAATCTTTTTGGGATTGCATCGAACCGAGCAGGCGTAAACTGTTTTTTCCAAAATGTGTTTGCGGATTTCGTTCGGACCTTCGTACACGAGATGAATCTGAAGCCTGTCGCGTAAAAATCTGATGAAATTATTCACGTGCGCGTCGTAATTGTGCAAAATCGGCCTAATCATAGCCGGGACGTCGAGTCGTGGCATATTTGACTCTGAGATCGTGGACCCGTTGCCTGAAAGTGTTGTCGCAGACATATTGATGTTGGTGAAGCGTATACACGCAGAGCGAAATCGTCAAGGTGACGACAAAGAGACAATATAAATTCAACCCGTGGAGATACGGGCTATGAATCGAATATTGATTACCAAAGATTGATTCGAGAAAAGACTTGTAAGTCATTTTTAAACTTTATCTATCAAAAAAAAAAAAAAAAAAAAAAAAAAAAAAAAAAAAATATATATATATATATATATATAATTTTTTTTTTTTTTTTTTTTTTTTTTTTTTTTTTTTTTTTTTTTTTTTTTACTAGAGGGTAATGATGAAATTTTTTTCGAAAAGATTTCTTTGAAAATTTTTACGAGTCCAGACTGCGAGATCAAAACTGAAAATTTTTACAAGTCCAGACTGCGAGATCAAAACTGAAAAAAATTACAAGTCCAGAGCGCGAGGCAAAACTGAAAATTTTTACAAGTCCAGACTGCGAGATCAAAATTGAAAATTTTTACAAGTCCAGACTGCGAGATCAAAACTGAAAATTTTTACAAGTCCAGACTGCGAGATCAAAACTGAAAATTTTTGCAAGTCCAGACTGCGAGATCAACACTGAAAATTTTTACAAGTCCAGACTGCGAGAACAAAACTGAAAATTTTTACAAGTCCAGACTGCGAGATCAAAACTGAAAATTTTTACAAGTCCAGACTGCGAGATCAAAACTGAAAATTTTTACAAGTCCAGACTGCGAGATCAAAACTGAAAATTTTTACAAGTCCAGACTGCGAGATCAAAACTGAAAATTTTTACAAGTCCAGACTGCGAGATCAAAACTGAAAATTTTTACAAGTCCAGACTGCGAGATCAAAACTGAAAAAAATTACAAGACAATTAAGTTTTCAGAAAGTTATATTTCTCGTTGGGTAAAAAAAAAAAAAAAAAAAAAAAAAAAAAATATTTTTTTTTTTTTTTTTTTTTTTTTTTTTTTTTTTTTTTTTCAAGAGGTATACGACTCTGAAATTTTCTACAACACCTGCACGTGCGATTTATAATAGGCCATGGTGGTTACTTCAGTACCCGGGCAGGGATAACACATTAATTTCGATCGATCATGATCATGGTTAACTTTTGCGATTTTTCTGCCAGTGGACAGCTTTACTCTTTTTACGTTTAGATACCCGCAAAAGTATTTGAAAAATCTATATTGCGATCGGCCACGAACGTACAATACAGTTTCCAGAGGAATAATGTTTCTCAATTGGACTCTCCATCTGCTGGGTTTTAACCTCATTTTGCGTAAATTTATATCCAAATCCAATTCGTCACATTCCGAATTGTAAAAACGATCCTTGTTGTACATTCTGGACCTACTGGTGGCCCAATCCCTTAAAGTCAACCAATAATAATTGGGTAACGGAGCCACTTGAAGTAAAGTCACCTCTGTAGGACAAGAGGTAAAAGCAATTTCTAATGGCATGTACCATCCACTAGAACAACTCGCCCAAACAGCCTCGGCGAACAACATGGTAGAGTAGTCGGAAAGAAAAGTAACCGTTTAATTTTTGATTCGGATATTTATAACAGAAAACCTTCTGAATACATATTAAAAAAAAAAAAAAAAAAAAAAAAAAAAAAAAAAAAAAAAAAAAAAAAAATTTTTTTTTTTTTTTTTTTTTTTTTTTTTTTTTTTTTTTTTTATTGAAAAATTTTTCCCACTACTTCATTTTCATCTTCGTCATAACAGCAAACGAAATAGCATTTGGGTAATGAATTCTCCAAAAGTAAATGTTTATAATCAATTTTCATTTCTTGTTGTTTGTTTAAAACTAAATACGCTTCCGATAAGGTTAACAATTCGCTTTGAAATACGAGTCGATCATCGTTCCAGCTTTTTATTTTAATCGTCGACAACAGAGGAATTTCGTAGGAATCGAAATATCTATATCTTCGCAGTTCGTTTACATTTTCGACGACAAAATAAAATTGCTTATAGTGCACGTGATTGCATCCTGTAAACTCTACTTTAACAATCGGATAATTTTTCACATCTTCTCTTTTGAAATAAAATCTATACCCAGTTTCTTCACGAAATTCCCTATACGATTCCATAAAATATTGATATAATGTTTGCGGGTGTTTATGAGATAATTGCCCATGTGGAAAATCATAAAGGTCTTCGAACATTTCGCCATTTATGAAACGCATGTAATCCAAGCGGTCGCTTTCATCGAGTGTCGGTAACCATCTCTCTTCGAATAAATCTTTTATGTGGACGAACGGATCGTGCGTCATTAATTCGTACGGAACATTATTTTTATGTAAATAAATATAAAAATTTTGTACGCAGTAAGGCACCTTACGTTTTATCATTACAACTCGACCATTATTTGTCTTAACGATCAAACCGTAGGAGTTGGTAAAATTATTGTAACGTTTCATCTCAATTTTACTGCTTTGCTATACAAATACTTATCAAGTGAAAAAGCTTAATATATATGAGATCGATACCACTTGTAAAAAAAAAAAAAAAAAAAAAAAAAAAAAAAAAAAAAAAAAAATTTTTTTTTTTTTTTTTTTTTTTTTTTTTTAACGGGTATTATCGATTAATATCATTTGTCAAAACTCTACGGATTATATTGAAATTTATTCGTTTTTTTTAAAACGTAAAATTCTTTAAATTCGTTCGTAATCTAACGTTCTCCATGAGACTCGGCGAAAGCTTATCCATCAATTTTTTATTGTTAAACCGCCAACACAGCGACGCGTTAGGAGTCGACGCTTCTACCGATATTTTATCTTTACCCTTCAACGAAATTTCAAACCGACACGCTTTTCTGCTGAGGGGTAACGGATCGCAGCCTATCCAATTTTCGCTCGAGAGATATTTTTCGGATTCGGTATGAAGGCCGTCGTCGGTCAAGAGGATCGACTTTAACGACCTGGATCGGAGCTTGCGTATTTCGTCGCAACCGTCGTGTACGGTCACCGTCTTACCGTTTTCCAATCTCACGTGAATATCGGCCGAGAACAAGTTCCACGGACTACTTATAGAACACGTATCGCATTCGATCGGATACACGAAACCGTCGTGCCACAACACTGCGTTTCTAGAAGAATTGATAAAAAAGTCGTAAGATCCTTGGTACCGATAACCCGAGACCCGTTTTTCTTCCACCGGGCAATAACGGTCGAGAAAATACTCTACGAATTCACGCAGGTTGGAAACGGACGTAGAAACGTCGAACCGATGCATTTCCAAGGGGCTCGTGTAATCGATTTTTTCACCGATGCAACACAGTGTGAACGCGATTTTATCTTCCGAGTCTTCCCACGAAACGTAATAGCCGTGATCGGGTAAATCTGTCGAAACGACGTACAGACCCTCTCGGAGCGATCGGAGAACCGCGATCGACCGCTGGAATTCCTCGGACACGTTCATCCACGAAGACCGATCGCGAAGCATTTCCGAAAACTCGGGTATCTGGTCGAGCGCTTGGGTCTTGGAGAGAACCGGAACGTACTGTTTTAAAATTTTAGATTGAACCAGCGCGGGTAACCGAAGAAACGGGAAAGGTTCGACCGCGGGACGACTCCGACGATTTCGAGGATTCTTCCGGTGATTCTTACGGCGATTCTTCATGATGAGGCAGGCACAGATCTTGTAAATTATATTTTGAAAATCTCGAATACATATAGAAGAGAATATCCAACCAAAAAAAAAAAAAAAAAAAAAAAATTTTTTTTTTTTTTTTTTTTTTTTACACTTATGATTTCTACGACTCGATTATTTTTTTTGAAAAAAAATTTACGAGTTCATTCCGACGAGATGAAATGTATTTTCTATTTTGAGATTTAATAAAGTAAGTCAAAAGTTATTTTATTATCTAATAAAATAATGCAAGTTTTTCGAGAGGCCCTTGCCTCTAAACGTTCCACGATTATCTATGGTCATTACGGTCGTTACCCGTCTCTCGTAAAATTTTATTTAGATTCCGTTCCTGAATTGGAACCCGCATCGGATTACGAATTGGTGTTTTGGTATCGTCCGAGTTTATACGAATCTCGACTCTTGTACATTTTAATCGAACCCCCGTTCGATACACTCGTTTCGTCTAAATATTGGACGATCGTCCTGTCGAGCCATTTACAACTCTTTTGGGATCCTTTGACGACGCGAGTCGTAAAATGCGAAAAATATTTAAACATTTCACAACCCGTCGAACCGGAAGCCGATCAGACGATCGTGATACCCCCTACGTGCCACGCTGATCCGATTCTTCCCGCATTCGATGACGAAGAAATTCGAATCGACATGTCGAACGTAAAGAATTGCCACGAAGGATATTTAAAACTGTTTACGGTTTTCGACCTCCTTCGACCATCGACGGTGTGGTCGTTATCGATTCCACAACGATTACGCCGAGACTTGTTGAAAAAAATAAAACCTCACGATTCAAATTACGATAAGCATCTCTTACGAGTTTTAGATGGATGATTCGGAACACAATTATTAAATCGCAGGTCCAATGCGTACCGTGTCGTTTTCGATAGATGAAATTTGTGTAAGAAAATAAAACTTGCTTTTGAACAGTTTGCCTGCCATGAAAAAAAAAAAAAAAAAAATTTTTTTTTTTTTTTTTTTTTTTTTTTTTTTTTTTTTTTTTTTTTTACTAGAGGGTAATGATGAAATTTTTTTCGAAAAGATTTCTTTGAAAATTTTTACAAGTCCAGACTGCGAGATCAAAACTGAAAATTTTTACAAGTCCAGACTGCGAGATAAAAACTGAAAATTTTTACAAGTCCAGACTGCGAGATCAAAACTGAAAATTTTTACAAGTCCAGACTGCGAGATCAAAACTGAAAATTTTTACAAGTCCAGACTGCGAGATCAAAACTGAAAATTTTTACAAGTCCAGACTGCGAGATCAAAACTGAAAATTTTTACAAGTCCAGACTGCGAGATCAAAACTGAAAATTTTTACAAGTCCAGACTGCGAGATCAAAACTGAAAATTTTTACAAGTCCAGACTGCGAGGCAAAACTGAAAAAATTTACAAGTCAATTAAGTTTTCAGAAAGTTATATTTCTCAAAAAAAAAAAAAAAAAAAAAAAAAAAAAAAAAAAAATTTTTTTTTTTTTTTTTTTTTTTTTTTTTTTTTTGTTATAGTATTGATTAATACATTTCGACTCAACTTATTTTGCATTACGATATTTTCAAAATATCGATTAAATAAAATACACATGTTTTTTTACGGATTTTGTGGCGAATCGGCTGGGGAAATCGGTTGCGGAATATCGATCGACGAGTTTTCTTGAGTCGGAATTTTTCTTTTACGTTTGTTGGGTTGCTGCTGAGCTTGCAACTTGGACAATCTGTCCGACCTTATGCGAGCCATTTCGTCTTTTCCGACCATATCCGCATAAAGGCCCACGCATCTGTCCATGTCCGGGTCGGATTCGTACGGATTTTCCTGCTGGATGTCGAGCGCCGTCCCCACGATCTGTTTGATTTGTTCCGGATTACTGTAATAACCGTACAGTGCCCTCACGGCCGTGTTATGTTTTTCGAAATTCGTGGAAAAAGCGTCGTGTACGTAGACCTTGGGATGCGTTCCGATGATTCCGTCGACCGCCAACCATTTACACGCGGTCGTGGGATCGTGTTTGTACCAGCAACAAGCAAATTTAGTCAATTCGGTCGGATGAGGACAATCTTTGGACAAGACGCGTTCGACGCTGGCTCTCTCCTCGTGAGACATGTTGGACTTGAGGGACTCGTAAGCGTTTAAAATTTCATCGTGCCATTGGGAAAACAAGACGGTTTTCTCGAACTGATAATGGGCGACTCGTGTGTGCTCGAAAATTTTTCTATACACTCGTAAAATGATGGTTTCCAACGTCAGATATTGATTTTTATTCTGCAAAACTTCGTGTTGAATGGCTCCGTCGATCAACATCGTAATGGGATCGAGTTCCATTATGAAAAAAAGTCAATGTAATCGACAAAAGGCGAAAGCGTAACAAAAGATCCAAAAGAAATTTGAAAGTCGTCGGCGATCGAATGGTTATATACACTCAAACCACTTGATTACTAACAAAAAAAAAAAAAAAAAAAAAAAAAAAAAAAATTTTTTTTTTTTTTTTTTTTTTTTTTTTTTTTTCTAATGAGGTAAATATGGTTTTCAAATTGTTTTTTAATTTTCGCAAATTGTACATTTTTTCTGTTTTTTTATTCGTTTGCAATTTATAACGTTTTTACCGACTTCTACCTCTTCCTCCATTTTCCTTTTCATTCTTTTCGCTTCCTTTTTTAGGTTTTTGATCTCTCGTTCAATACCAAGTTTTAATTTGTTGTAACGCCGATTGAGGCATGTTATCGAAACCGATGCTTCTGCGCAAGCCAAAAAGTGTTTTCTTCTCAATACAGCATTTTCCGTAAACAATAATTTATTAAACATTGATAGAAATTCATTAGTTTCTCTAAACTGACCATTTTCTGTTTGCAATTCGCTTTTGTCACGTTCGAGTTGATCGATAGACTTTCTCAATTTTTCAACTTCTTCAGTTTCTAAGCATGCAATCACGACTTTATCCAGGCCGTTTTCCGAACATTTATCGTCAAATAAAAAGTAGTTTAGTAGATCGTCCAAATCGACATCCTTTAATATATCATCTATTGATTTTGTTGCTCGTCTATCTGCTGAGTTTTCAGATTCCATCTTGAACAAGTGAAAATTATACCAGCAAAGATTTGGAATCCTTTTATACTTGTTACAGACACACACACGCACACACAAAAAAAAAAAAAAAAAAAAAAAAAAAAAAAAAAAAAAATTTTTTTTTTTTTTTTTTTTTTTTTTTTTTTTTTTTTTCATGAGGTAGATAAGGTTTGTTGAGGTAGATAAGGTTTGTTGAGGTAGATAAGGTTTGCTGAGGTAGATATGGTATTTTGTTCGTTCAACTCGAAAAACTTTTTTTCGATTATTTTTGCGCTATCGTATTCTTATAATGTTGTCGACATACGGCGGCAAAATTTCGATCTACCCCTACAAACGTTAAATCCAATAAGATGACAGAGTCGATTACTTTCGATAAATAGTCGTAAGTGGGTTGATCTACAGCCCCCAACTGAGCCGTCCACCCATCCTTCCAGTATTCGTCCATATATATAGCGTAAAGATCAGACTTGAAATTTTCTAACTTTATTTCATGATTCAATTCGATGGAACCGTATCTGGGAAAATCATCAGTCATCCTTAAATTGTATTTCAGATCATCGTGATTCCACGTCACATCGTTCGTCGACAAGCCGATTCTGAACGTGTTGAATGGAGGTTTATTAGCCGTCAGAGTAACATGCCAGGGAACCAAGGACCCCTGAAGGCGAACGAAAGAAACATGAGCCGCGTACAAAAATGCAGACATTGCTGTATTCGAAATCACGCTGAACAAACAACTCGGAGTGATATACGACGTAACAGTAGTGTAAAGCGAGATGGAAAATACTGCGAGGCGGGGATATATATAAGCCGAGAAAACTAAGGTTCGAACATTTACAAAAAAAAAAAAAAAAAAAAAAAAAAAAAAAAAAAAAAAAAAAAAATTTTTTTTTTTTTTTTTTTTGAGACTTGAAATTTTTCAGTTTTGACCTCGCGTTCTGGACTTGTAAATTTTCTAGTTTTCTTTAGCTTCTGGACTCGTGTAAAAATTCGACTCGTAAAGGTTAATCCGTTAATTCATCTTTCCGTAAACATGCATCAGCCCACGTGAATATATGTAAATTTCGTCCGGTAAATTGTCGAGTGTTTCGTATTTCATTTGAAAAGTGAAATGGTTCGAGGCAAGCCGAAACGGACTCGCGATCGGATCGTTTTCCTCAACGAGATTCGAAGACGGAGCGGGCACGTTTCGTTCTGCAAGATTCGGAGACGATACGGGTACGTTTTCGGCCTCCATGCGATCCTGAAACGGAGCGGGCTCATTTTCTTCTGGGACTCGATTCGAGGGTTCGATTTCGTCGACGGCGGATCGGGAAAGATCGTCGTCGATCACGTGACAATTTACCTCGAGAGAAGATTGCGGAAGACGATCGTCTGACGTGGACGGCGAAAGACGCGACGCATCGAAACTGGAAGACGAAAACCGATTCTCGACTGCGGACGGCAGAGAAACTCGGTCGGACGGCGGCGAAAGAACGCGAGCTGAATCCAAACGAGGTCTCTTGGAGTTTTTCATCCGATTTTGAATTTCTTCCGAGTTTTTCCATCTCGTCAATTGCTCGTCGATGAATTTTCGAATCCAGTCTTGAAGATTCGCCTTTTCCCTTCCCAAAGGTCGCACGTGCAAGGTGAACGCTTGACGCGGTTTGAGGAGCAAGTGGCGGGGCGTGAGTTCGTTGACGGATCCGAAACACCACAAGTCGATCAACTGCTGAGTCGTGTTCTCGTCCAATCGACCCGACATCCGAATTATCTCGATCATTTCCAGGAAATCGACCAAGTGTAATCTGTCTTTTTTCCAATACGAGGGTAAGTAATCCCGAGGTATTATTTTGGACAAATCACCAGTGCCGTATTTCCGCGCGAAAGAGTAAGTGTCGGAAAAACCCAAGAATTTTCCCAAGCCCGCCGCTCTGAAATATACTTTTCCGTCCGACGAGACGACGGCGAGCAGGCTCGGCCTGTCGGGGAAGAAGAAAAACTTTAACCACATGGTCGTTTCGCTTATGGAATGGAAAATGTTACCACCACTAAGAAAAATCTGCGATTATTAAAAACGTATACCTCGAACGAGATTTATGTACTCTAGCAATTTGCATGCTCTGTAAACTCAACAAAAAAAAAAAAAAAAAAAAAAAAAAAATTTTTTTTTTTTTTTTTTTTTTTCTTAGTGAAATATTTCTTGACAATATATTTTTTATCGTTGCCACATTTTATCACTGTCGCATTTCCTGTACGCCGCTGCAAGAGTCAGATCTTCGCTTTGCGGTTTAGAATCTAAGAGAATAACATCTACTATTATTTCTTTCAAATATTTATACGTTGCAACGTCTACTGCTCCGATAACCGCTTCCCAACCACCTGTTGTATGTTGCATGTTTCTATACACGTCTTGAATGGTTTTTCGCATTTCTAATACATCGACGGTATAATCATGCGTAAGTCCACGAGGTTTAGGAAAGTTATTCACGATGTAATTATAACTGAGATCATCGTGATAAAATATAAGATTTTCAGTTTTCAAACCGATTGAAATCGTGTCAAAAGGTGGAATGACAGACGTAAACGCAACGTGCCAAGGTATCCAACTTCCTCTCTGTAGGACAAAAGTTATATGAGCAGTACAGTCAAAGTTTAACATGTTGACGAATTATATTGAAAACAATTTGTCTGTGCTCGCCTCAAACAAAGTTTATATAGTCTGGCAAGCTGATTTAAAAAAAAAAAAAAAAAAAAAAAAAAAAAAAAAAAAATTTTTTTTTTTTTTTTTTTTTTTTTTTTTTTTTTTTTTTTTTACTAGATGGTAATGATGAAATTTTTTTCGAAAAGATTTCTTTGAAAATTTTTACAAGTCCAGACTGCGAGATCAAAACTGAAAATTTTTACAAGTCCAGAACTCGAAACAAGATTGAAATATTTTACAAGTCCAGAATGCTACAATAAATCTTTTTTTAATCTTGCTTTTTTATCGACTTTCGTTTTGGCAGTTTAGCGAGTTTTAGGTATTTTTTACACTAGGTGGAGTTTTTTTCAACACTAAAATCTTTTCCACGATCTCATTTGAAAGTATATTGAATAAATCAGCATTATTAAAACGCCAAGTTACATAATCGTTAGCCGTCGACACGTCTACAGATATCTCTTCGTTTTGTTTCAATGAAATTTCGAATTGACCGGCTTTTCTGGTAAACGGTAACGGACCCCCTTCCCATTCGTCACGGAGCAAGTCTTCACGTCGGTTATGAAAATTGTACTCGTCATCGTTTAGCAGGTGCGACTCTAAAGACTTGGGTTTCAGTGTATATTTTCTACGGTACATGTGTAATTCGACCGTATCATCTTTTTTCAAGGAAAGTCTGTAATTTCCAAAGTAACCGGAAAATTTTTTATCTTTAATCGGATATATTCCACCACACCACATCAAGGTGTCGGTGAGAGGATCGATGAAAAAATTATGAGAATTTTCGAATTGATAGGCAAAGACCTTTTTCCGTTCCAACGGACAATATTCCTCCAGGAACCGTTTTAAAAAGTCGCGCAGGTTCAACGCTCGCGTGGAAACGCCGAACCGGTGAACTTTGAAAGGGAACAACTGATGCATCCTGGAAGTTATACAACACAGGGTAAACGTGACGCTGTTTCCCGAGTCGCTCCACGACACGTAATAGCCGTGTTCGGGAATGATTTCTCTCGAGGGTACGTACAGGCCTTCCCGGAGAGATCGAAGGATCGAAGTCGATTCGGCCAACTCGTCGGAAACGTCTGTCCACGAAGAACGATCCTCGAGCAGATTCGTAAACTCGGGTATTTTTTCGAGCGCGTGGATTTTAACGAGGATCGGAACGTACTGCCTTAGAATTTTCCACTGAACGAGCACCGGTAATCGGAAGAAGGGAAATCCCGCGGTTGCGTCTTCAGAACTCATCATGGCTGAGGGATGATTCGAAAAACCTAGAAACGTGGTTTGGAGTTTGTTTATATACTTGTAGTCTCGGATAAAAAAATAAAAATCATCTTTGATAAATCTTGCAACTCGAAAAAAAAAAAAAAAAAAAAAAAAAAAAAAAAAAAAAATTTTTTTTTTTTTTTTTTTTTTTTTTTTTTTTTTTTTTTTTTTAGTTGCGAGATTTATGAAAGATGATTTTTTTATTCCGTAGTTATAAATTGTTCATCGAAATTCGGTGGCTTGGTAAGTGGTAAAACTCTTATTCTTTGCCAATCCTTTTCCGGGCAATATTTTGTACATCTTTTACATTCGATTCCGTCAACATCGTTAAATATAATTTGCCTTGCACAAAATCCATGATAATAATGTCTACATGAAAATAAAAACATCTCAGACGGACGTATTTCAGTATCGCAAAATTTACACGTCATACCAATCGGAAAGGCTTTTTCGCATACTTCAGCTACCTTTTCCCCGTGATCAGTTGTATCTGGAACAACTTTCGTCCGTCCACTAAAGGACGAAGAACCGCACTCGATTCGGCAACTCTGGGACATGACAATCGATCACTGATAGTCGACAGTTCTCTCAGCCACTTTACATCTGGTTTTCCAGGATACGGTTATCGATCCACTGTTGAGTTTCTGCGAGCCTCATTTCATCTATATCAGAAATGTTTCTGCATGTCTTACATCGTATGAAATTTCGATATTTATACACGCAATTACAATGATAACAATGACCACATTCAAACATAAACAAAAATACCAAGTCTATAGATTGTTTACAAAAATTACATTTAAGATTTGGTAAAGCGTTTTTAGGGATCTCTGTCGTATTAAAAGTCGAAATCTCCATAAATTTTCAACAGAGTCGGAACGGCCTGTAACTCGCGTAGACGGCTAGAGTCAGTCTGATCCAATCGGCCAGAGCACCCGCTTTATATACCCTCAAAAAAACTATCAAACTAGAACAAACTCTAGCAAATCAAAACTCTAGCAAACCAAAGCTCAAAAAAAAAAAAAAAAAAAAAAAAAAAAAAAAAAAAAAATTTTTTTTTTTTTTTTTTTTTTTTTTTTTTTTTTTTTTTTTTTTGTTAGAGTTTTGATTTGCTAGAGTTTGTTCTAGTTTGATAGTTTTGTCGAGTTATAAAATACGTAAAACAAGACATAAAAATAAGGTTTGTCACCTTCTTACCGATTTGAAAAATGGCGATTCAGCGAGCACGGACAGATTACATTTTGTCGAATGTTCTTCCTCTTCTAAAAGTACAATTTTACACTACCACGGTGCCTGTATTACCTCCTTCGGATATGCATGAAGAAAACGTTCTCGAACGTGTGTTGGAATATTGCAAAATAGTTTATAAAAAACACGTATCATGGATATTTCAAATTTCTTCTAATTTTCCTCACGTCGAGACAAACAGATTAGAAGAATTGTTGACGAGTTTATATGAACAAATCTTTGCGGATCGTATTAGTTGGTATCGAATCATGTTATTCATCGGTGTCGTTGCAGATTATATGGTCTATTTCCATAGTAATAATATTTTGTTTCATCATTTTTACGATATTGTGAGGAAAAACCTTTTATCTTGGATCGAAGATCATAATGGTTGGGAAACGATAAAATTTGACGAGCCTTTGTTTGAACCTCCGAGTGTAAATTTGGACAGCGCAATCTTTCGACGCAGTGAGAGGCTGGCTGGTAAAGAAGAAATAAATTTCGAAAAATACTTTTGTGATGAAAATCCTAATTAGTGACTTATAAAGACAAGGTATACTTTCCATATTTTACTCTACTTCATCATGGGTCTACAAGCTTTCATTGATTGGTTAGTTTCTTTCACTTTTAATCAATTTCAACCACAAATTAAATTTGCTAAAAAGTGTTCTTGGGCCATAGAACCAACACGTCGAAAAGATGGGTCTTTAGGCTACGATTTGTATACGCCGATAAGTCTCGAATTTAAGCCTGGTGAACAGATAGTCGTCGACACCGGACTTATTTTTGAATTTCCATCGTATTTAGGCATGTTTATTTGGGACAAATCATCCGTAGCTTTACGCCAAATCCATGTCTGTAGCGGTGCTGTGGATCCTGGTTATACCGGTTCTGTCGGTGTAATTTTGCAAAATGATTCTTCAAAAACAGTTACAATTGATGAAGGTACAGCTATCGCCCGAGTCATGTTTCAATTGGCAATAAGACCGATTATAATTGAAATAGACAAAAAGGATGTGTCTGAAACTGCACGTGGGGAAAGGGGATTCGGAGGAAATAAGGAATGGCATATTCCAGAAAAGGAAGTCCGACCAAACGATCATTAAAAAAAAAAAAAAAAAAAAAAAAAAAAAAAAAAAAAAAATTTTTTTTTTTTTTTTTTTTTTTTTTTACTAGATGGGTAATGATGAAATTTTTTTCGAAAAGATTTCTTTGAAAATTTTTACAAGTCCAGACTGCGAGATCAAAACTGAAAATTTTTACAAGTCCAGACTGCGAGATCAAAACTGAAAATTTTTACAAGTCCAGACTGCGAGATCAAAACTGAAAATTTTTACAAGTCCAGAGTGCGAGATCAAAACTGAAAATTTTTACAAGTCCAATCTGTTCGAAAAAAACTTCAAAGTACTATTAAAGAAATAATCAGAAATCGACTTACCCACGAGTCCATCTTCCGTCCATCAGAACTTCTGGTAGCAACTCCTTTGGCACCGACGATCAAATGAACGAATGTGGCTCGCACACCTGTATTTATACCCCGGGATTGCGTAACCTTCCAGAGATATTGCGTTAGAAAACTTGTAAAAATTTTCGAACAAATTTCCTAGTCATAGAAACCCAAAAAAAAAAAAAAAAAAAAAAAAAAAAAAAAAAAAAAAAAAATTTTTTTTTTTTTTTTTTTTTTTTTTTTTTTTTTTTTTTTTTTTACCCATCAGAGTTTTCATGTCGATTTGTTTTTGTTTGTTTTTTTACACGACTCACAACTCTGTCATTTTTTCACTCGGAGCGGGAGTTTCTATTTCTCGTTCCGTTTCGGTTCGTTTTTCGCCTCGGAATCGTTTCAGACCCTTCACCACACTTTCGATATTTTCTTTTCCCATCGCCCTCATGTAAAAGGCGCCGCATCTTCCCTGCAGTCTGGCATCCATCGTTTCGTCCTCGAGAAACTCCATGCGCGGTAACCTCACCCTGGCCATTTCTTCGAACGAAACCCTTAAAATTTCATAAATTTGCTTCGCGGGTGCCGGTGCATCGCCCAACATGTCGTAAATTTCTCGAACGGTTTGAACGTGAAGGCGTTTGTACTCGGGATCCAGATCGAAGCACGATTTGGGATCGCCTCTGTTTCCGTATCGGAGATTAGTCACGTAGAGTTTTCGTTCGAAATTGGGTCCGTGATGCAAGCTACCTGCCAACCCGTCTACGGCTAGGATCTTGTTCGTATTCACCTCGTGTTTTTCCAACACTTTCAACAGGCGAACGAGCTTTTCGTTTCGGACAAACATTTGAGCCACCGCGCAATCGACTTCTTCGTCGCCGATCCGTTTGAATTCTTTCGCGATTTCCGGGTGAACGGGCGTGTGCGTTTTGTACAGGTCGACGATGTAGTTCCATTCCAAACCGAGGCCTTCCAACACTTTTGCCACCAGCATCAATTTCAGGGTTCTCAAGCTCACGGCATCGTCTTCCATCAAGTTGTAGGCGCGAATGCTAGCGTACAGCAAGTCATGAATTCGTTCCTGGAGAAAATCCGGGCTGAGGTTTTCCATCTTTATTCCTTGTCTGGAACCGGCAGACGAACAAATCGCGAAATTTTCGAGAATCGCCGGCCGAGACTAGTTTGGCCGGGTTCCAGACGAGACGGGTCGGATCCTCTTTCCACGAGATGTGAGAAAACTTTGAACCGAAATTCAGTAAAACTCGAAATATCTCAACTTTTCTTTACTCGACAACCTGTCGCTACGACGCTGAAGGAAAACGTGTTGCAAATTTATGTACGGTATTTTCGTCGGCGGTTCGTCGACATTCATCGCGTCCCAACCACCGTGACCCTCGATCCAAGGCGAGAGTTTTTCCTCCGCAAACTCGGAAAAGTACGAATGCAATTTTTCGTTAGAAACGAAAGGTTCGATGAAACTAGAAACGATGCAAATAAATAACGCTATTCGAGTCCAACTCGTATGGTCTGCGAAGAGTCTGTCGTGCAAGCTCGACAGAAATTGTTCGATTCTGTTTTCTCTAACGTACTGAAGACCCTGGGTCATTTGAATTATCTTATACTGGTACGTCTGATAAATTTTTTTGCAGACGCTCAGCGCATGTTGAAAAATCTTTTCTTCATTTGCATTCAAAGCGGGTAACGTTATTTTTATGGGAAAAGAACGAGGAAACCATCCATTCATAAATATCTGGACATTGTTCAGATTGACGAGTAAATTTGACAAAATGTATTCCGTTCGAATTCGTTGACTGGTCATCCTTATTTTATTTGTATGAGTAATTGTAAAAAAAAAAAAAAAAAAAAAAAAAAAAAAAAAAAAAAAAAAATTTTTTTTTTTTTTTTTTTTTTTTTTTTTTTTTTTTTTTTTTTTTTTTTTTTTTTTTTTTACATTATAGGATTGAGATATTTTATACACTTTCTTTTATACACTTTCTTGGATAAATATCTGGAAAATTTTACAAGTCCAGAACGCGAGATTAAATGTGGAAAATTTTACAAGTCCAGAACGCGAGATTAAATGTGGAAAATTTTACAAGTCCAGAATGCGAGATTAAATGTGAAAAATTTTACAAGTCCAGAACGCGAGATTAAATGTGGAAAATTTTACAAGTCCAGAACGCGAGATTAAATGTGGAAAATTTTACAAGTCCAGAACGCGAGATTAAATGTGGAAAATTTTACAAGTCCAGAACGCGAGATTAAATGTGGAAAATTTTACAAGTCCAGAACGCGAGATTAAATGTGTAAAATTTTACAAGTCCAGAACGCTACGATAAATTCAACTAAGATTCAAAAGTGTAAAAGATATAAATCTCCAACCCTGAAAAAAAAAAAAAAAAAAAAAAAAAAAAAAAAAAAAAAAAAAAAAAAAAAAAAAATTTTTTTTTTTTTTTTTTTTTTTTTTTTTTTTTTTTTTTTTTTTTTTAAATATGAATGACTTTGAATTTTTTTTAGAAAATTAAAAGTCCAGGAAACAAGGTATTTTCGAAACTCAAATTAGGTGTTATATTTTTTACTATTAGACGTTATTTCGAATCAACACGTTTCCCGATTTCAACTGAAGTTCGGTCCATTCTTCCTCGTTCAAATCCCACAGGCCGTCGTCCCTTTCAAAGTACAACTCGGATCCGTCCATCGAATACAAAAAGTAATCGGTCGGACCTTTCTTCGCGGGTCTGAAATTCTGTCGCACCGGAAAACAAAATCTCGGCGGGGGTGATTTTTCCTCGACTCGGAGCAGCGTCTGCAATCCGCCCTTCCACAGACTCGCCAGGACCCAGAGGCTGTGGCGCGGTAACTCGCGACTGGCGAAAGGTAAATTACCGATGTCGACGAGCACGCGAACCAGTTCGATGGGTTTCGTGATCGTAGAGACGCATCTGTCGGCCACGCGAGCAACGTCGAGTTTTCCCCACACGTTTTCCACGAAAGTATCTTCCGGGCACGCCTTGACGTAATGGTATTGTTTTTTTTCGTCGCGGCCGAAGATTCTCAGAGTCCAGCGATCGAAACGAACGGGTTTTCCGAGAACGAGGTGATACCATTCCAAGGAACCGCCGAGAAATTTACGCACGTAGCGAGCCATCCAGTTCAACCGTGCGTCGGAAAAGGGCAATACGGAACCGGAAGCGTCCTGCAAATCGGGCGATTCCGGCACGACTCGCCAGTCCATACCGGATTTAACGTAACCGCCTCGCAGCCTGTGGCATCGTGTCGGCATTGTTCGAATCGGGAACGATTTTCGGGAAAAACAAAAGTATAGTCTCCGAGAAGCCTACCGAAAGAAATGGAAACGGTGGAGAGTTTTTTATGAACACCGCGAACCGAAACTGACACAGGAAAGGTAACGGTATTAGAGTGAGATGTGGAAACTTGCGAGGTGGGAATATATGTAAGCCGAGAGAAATACAATCTGATTAAAAAAAAAAAAAAAAAAAAAAAAAAAAAAAAAAATTTTTTTTTTTTTTTTTTTTTTTTTTTTCACATTATAGGATTGAGATATTTTATACACTTTCTTTTATACACTTTCTCGGATAAATATCTGGAAAATTTTACAAGTCCAGAACGCGAGATTAAATGTGGAAAATTTTACAAGTCCAGAACGGAAGATTAAATGTGGAAAATTTTACAAGTCCAGAACGCGAGATTAAATGTGAAAAATTTTACAAGTCCAGAACGCGAAATTAAATGTGAAAAATTTTACAAGTCCAGAACGCGAGATTAAATGTGAAAAATTTTACAAGTCCAGAACGCGAGATTAAATGTGAAAAATTTTACAAGTCCAGAACGCTACGATAAATTTAACTAAGATTCAAGTCTAAAAGATATAAATCTCAAAAAAAAAAAAAAAAAAAAAAAAAAAAAAAAAAATTTTTTTTTTTTTTTTTTTTTTTTTTTTTTTTTTTTTTTTTTTAATCATGAAATTTATTCGAAAAATTTTATTCGAAATCCAAAACTGAAGATTCTTCAGTTTTGTCTAGCGTTCCGCAATTGTAAAAACACGTGTTTCTTCCCGCGCACGACTACATGAATTTCTTCCGGTAAATTATTTTCGAAACCGTCGTATTCTAATCCGAATACGGGATAAACCGACTTGAAATGTTGGGGTTGTCGCTCGTTTTCCTGTTGTCGATAAGAGTTACACGATGGCGGCGGCGAAGAATAATAATCTATATTTACGGATGGAGGGGGCGTATCGTATAAATCATTCACCGGTTCGTTCGATTTCGGCGAAGACGCGTAACCACCGTCTCGTCTTATTTCTTTTCCACCGACGGAGACGGAAACTCCGTCTCCTCGACGAAGAAGAAAATCATTCGCTTCCTCGAACATTTTCAAAACGCGGTCCGAAAATTCTCCGATCCATTCCTGGACGTTCACGCCGTCCGGTCGATCCAGGCGCACTTCGAGCGGGAACGGCGCCGTGTGAGACATGTGCGATATCGGATCGGGTACGTGGATCTGCTGCCGAAAATTATCGGCGTCGTGTTTTTCGGTCGACACGGTCCCCGACTGCCACAGTTTTTTGAGTTGATCGATCCTTTTCTCGTCGCAAGGTATTTCGTGATTCTTAAATGTTTTTCGGATGGTCGAAATCATTTCCTCGAAATCGAAAACCATGGTAGTGTTGACGTCAGTGGCAGCACGTCCGCCTCGTCCGTGCGTGAATTTACAGGGAATCATTTTCCTGAGATTCCTGGTTGCGTGTCTCTTCGCGAAAGTGTAATGACTCGAATAACCTAAAAATTTACCGACTTCCGAAGCCTTGAAATACACGTTTCCGTCCGACGCGACGACGGCCAGCAGACTGTGCCTGTCGGGAAAAAAGGACAATTTCAGCCACATGACGAAAGTTTTTTCTGAATGCCGCGAACCGAAACTGGTAAAGGAAAGGTGACGGTAAGTAGAGTGAGATGTGGAAATTTGCGAGGCGGGAATATATATAAGCCGAGAGAAATACACTGCGTTAAAAAAAAAAAAAAAAAAAAAAAAAAAAAAAAAAAAAAAAATTTTTTTTTTTTTTTTACAAACATCTGCAATGCCACGGGCAAGAAAATATGTGTACGTATACTTCTTTTTTATCTTTTGAAGTATTTAATTCGTCAATCTCAACATTCATATCAAATTTCAGATCGTACTCAACCCCAACTTTAACATTATGGTAATTTCCTCTGTAAATATACGTTTTTTTAAAATCGTTCAAATATATTCTGAAGTTCATTACACCACATTCTTTTTCAAACCCGCAACGAATCAGAATAGGTTCGAAATTTCCATTGTTATTTCTTCTAATAGTTCCCTTAAAATACGAACGAAAACAATCTAATCCGATCTCGGAAAGTAATTCGTCTCTGTTCAAATTCGTCCGACAAAACGGACAACGCAATTCGTATTCCGATTCGGTTATCAATGAGGCGACGCAATCTTTATGGAAAGAATGCTTGCAGTTCGGAAACGTAAAAGAATCCTCGGGTAGTTTAATTTCTAAACAAATGGCACACTCGTCCGTCACGTCCGACGGTCGATTATCTACAGCGACCGTCAAGCGTCGAGCGGTACAGGCATCCATGTTTGAATCCAAAGTTTACATTCAGATACTTTTGCGTCCCAGAAGTAGTTGTTTTATTCAAACAAATCTATATATCAATATATCAAAAAAAAAAAAAAAAAAAAAAAAAAAAAAAAAAAAAAAAAAAAAACAACCATTTGAAAAAATGGTTTTTTTTTTTTTTTTTTTTTTTTTTTTTTTTTTTTTTTTTTTTTTTAGGATGGGGTTTGTATCTTTTACGCTTTTGAATCTTAGTTAAATTTATCGTAGCGTTCTGGACTTGTAAAAAAATTCATCTTGTTTCGCGTTCTGGACTTATAAAATATTTCAATCTTGTTTCGCGTTCTGGACTTGTAAAAAAATTCATCTTGTTTCACGTTCTGGACTTGTAAAAAAATTCATCTTGTTTCGCGTTCTGGACTTGTAAAAAAATTCATCTTGTTTCGCGTTCTGGACTTGTAAAAATTTTCGAACAAATTTCCTAGTCATAGAAACCATGCACAACTCAACATTTGTTGGTGCGAGAGTTTGAGAAAATTATATAATACTTTTTGGGGAGTGGCTCCTCTTCGATCATACCGACGGAGTTCGCTTTTGCACATTTCTAAGTAAGATGGATCTTTGAATCTCGTGAAATGACGAACTTGCCCACAGTAAATTTTCGGATAGGAAAGTTCATCTCCGAGCGTATCGAACCACAAAGATATAGGCATTTTATTTTCACACGGAGCCAAACATAAACCCTTATTCTCGAAATCTTGATAGCGTGGCATGATGATTGTTTCAGCAAGGGTCGTAAATTCGTCGTCGCCATCGTCATTTTGAAATTCATCGTCCCAAAACTCGATCGGTTCTTCATCCTCATAATCATTATCCGACGAAATTAAATCGACCTCGGTATCAGTACCCGATGGAAACGTTTGTTCGTCGTGATTTCCGAGCCGAGTCAAATCCAATTCGACGCCTTGAGACTGATATAGCGGTGTTCGCGAAAGATACCTTGCCGCTTCGTGGATTCGTTTTTTATCGATCATTTGAGCCATGTAATGAGATTTGTGTCTCAGGCGTTTTTTCAGTTTCACGAAGATTGTCTGTGATTCGTTGGGATTTCTTGGCAGGAATTTTACGGTATGTCCGAGTTCGATCGGCACGTTGGTCACAGAACCTTTGCAACCAAATTGCCGAGTGGATCCCAATTCTCTAATTTGCATGAAAGGGTTGGGTTGGGTTGATTGTTGACGGCCAATTATCTACACGAGGAATATGGGCCCTAGGGGGAGTGCCTTCCGTGGAGGTCTTTCTAAGGGAACCTAATCCGTATTAACGCATGGAAACCCACGGTTCGAAGAAAACCACGAAAACTCCGAACGATTAGGCCGACGGGCGCGATTGGGTTCGAACCCAGCACCTCCCGTCTACCAGCTTCGAGAGCAGAACCTCTCAGCCACTGGTGGGGCTTGCATGAAAGGAATCCGAAGTGACACCAAGCGTTCTTCCAACTCGTTTAAATTGGAAAGGCGAGGTGGTAGAGGGAGATATTTAAATCCGCAATTGGCTGCCAAAGGTGGGGTATGGCCGTAACGAACGTGAGAATAACACGTTTTGCAAAACGACGCGACATCTTGAATCTTTTCGGAAAAAACAAAATCGTAAGAGTTTGGTAAATACTTTTTGATTTTAACCACTTCACCGGTGACAGGTATAGGGAAACAGTGCTTTTACCCCCGACTTATCTCGGGGCAGCCGGTGAAGTGGTTAAATAGCGGAACATTTGTCATGGATGTTTTGAACCATAGCCGATCGCAACACGTGCACCTGTGAGTGGGTCCAACGGCCATCGAATCGAAAAAGTTTTTCTCTAGTTTTTCCCAAGCGGACATGGGTTGTTTTTAGATTTCTTTTTAAGTTGTGGAGAGTAAAGAGTAATAGGTGGTACATCTACAGGCTTGTTAGAATCTGAACTCGAACCCAATTTTTCATGGCTAGAATCGACCGATTGTGAAACGCCGCGGCTAGTGGATTGGAGCCCCTCGAGACACGGCCTTTTACTATCAATCGATTCAAAATTAGATTGTTTCCTTTTTCGTGATCGTCTTTCATTTCGTAATTGGTTTTCATGGGTTACATAATCAGTTGAAGACCTCGATTTTTGCTTTGCAAGACATTTTTTCATCCGACGTCGCTCTTTGGATTCGGTTTTTTCTATATCTGATAATTTGCGTCTACCCATTTTGCAACTTTCTTTATTATGAACGATTTTATGCATTTGGATCGCCTATTCAAATACAAATTCTTCTAAAAGTAAAGAATTTCTTTGGAAATGGTTAAAAATAATAAATTGCGGACATCAGGGGGTCAATCCTCGACCGAAAACAACAACCATTTTTTCAAATGGTTAAAAAAAAAAAAAAAAAAAAAAAAAAAAAAAAAAAAAAAAATTTTTTTTTTTTTTTTTTTTTTTTTTTTTTTTTTTTTATGACTGAATTTTTTTTAGAAAATTAAAAGTCCAGGAAACAAGGTATTTTCGAAACCTAAACTAGGTGTTTGCATCTTTATCTTTTCAAAAAAACCGCCGCGACGGGTAATAACGAAAACGGCGATTTTTTTACCATTCGAATTTTTCTAAGAGGCTGCTTTGCCAGCCATAATCATCGAAAGTAACAGGAACGGGAAAGCGTAAGTCATATAATTGGGGGAATTTAGAACATCTTGCAGAGTCGGCGGTTCGCATTTTACTTTGTCGACCGACGGCACCCACGATCCGTGTGCCCCGCAAAACAGAGATTTGTTGCCCGTCATTTTATAACCGTCCTTACACTCGTAACTCACTTCGCCGTTATATGAGAAATCCGAACCCGTTCTCGTCGCGTGATCCACCTGCCCCGGATCGCCGCAGTTTATCGGATCGCATTCCGTATCCATCTTCCACACGGCAGAATCGCCATCCAGCTCGCATCGAAACACGGGAGTGTTCGTTCCGATAGCGAAAGACATTTTGTCGCGGAAATCGTAACCCGGATTACAGTAATAGGGTACGTAGTCGCCTATGGCGAACGGAGGTTTCTTCCTGGGGTCGAGTACTAACGATGCGTTTTTCGCCGTAGGATAATTTTCACATTGAACCGACATTTTTTACACTTTATTTTTAATCCGAATGTGGTTTTTCGAGCCGTTTTTCAAAATGTCGAAAAACCCGAAATTATTTATGACGTCACGTGAATTCAAACGAGCAAACACCGTTATCAGACAACGTTTCGAACGAGAGACGCCGACGATTTCACGTCATTCGTCTACCCGTTCAACATTTTTCGTTCGACCGGCAAGCACTTTCCAACGTCGGACCCCGGCCGTGAATCGACAACACGACGGATTTCAACATAAACACGGGATCCTTCTCGAGCGTGTAGATTTCGCAACACTCTCCGTGGCGAGTTTTTCGAAACAGGCCGTCGTGCGTCGCCGGTCCCAAAGTTCTTTTCAACGTTTCTTCTTTGTCGTAGTGTTTGACATAGGGGCCTCCGATCTCGACGACGCTCCGAAAGGTTTTCATTCGGTGGCGCGATAACCACGCGACCACGACGTTGGTTTCTTCCGACGTGCAATCGGGCGGCAGAGCGTACAGGGGGTAACCCACCACGGCGTGTCCGTCGCGCGGAACCGTGACGCTCCGTCCACGAATGGCCAGACCGTGACGGGTGGAACAGGCGCAGGAATCGGTTCGATCGAAAAGTGCGTGGGGCTCGGTGAGCACGGGAACCAGGCGAACGAGCTGCGAATCTTCGGCGGCAGTTAAAAAATCTCTGGGCACGCCGTCGGGAACGTAGAGAGAAACGAGCGCCATGATAGTAAAGAGACGAAAGAATGCGAGTCGCGTATAAAAACGAAAATAAATTTCAAATATAAATCTATATGCTTGAAAAAAAAAAAAAAAAAAAAAAAAAAAAAAAAAAAAAAAAAAATTTTTTTTTTTTTTTTTTTTTTTTTTTTTTTTTTTTTTCATTATAGGATTGAGATATTTTATACACTTTCTTTTATACACTTTCTCGGATAAATATCTGGAAAATTTTACAAGTCCAGAACGCGAGATTAAATGTGGAAAATTTTACAAGTCCAGAACGCGAGATTAAATGTGGAAAATTTTACAAGTCCAGAACGCGAGATTAAATGTGGAAAATTTTACAAGTCCAGAACGCGAGATTAAATGTGGAAAATTTTACAAGTCCAGAACGCGAGATTAAATGTGGAAAATTTTACAAGTCCAGAACGCGAGATTAAATGTGGAAAATTTTACAAGTCCAGAACGCGAGATTAAATGTGGAAAATTTTACAAGTCCAGAACGCGAGATTAAATGTGGAAAATTTTACAAGTCCAGAACGCGAGATTAAATGTGGAAAATTTTACAAGTCCAGAACGCGAGATTAAATGTGGAAAATTTTACAAGTCCAGAACGCGAGATTAAATGTGGAAAATTTTACAAGTCCAGAACGCGAGATTAAATGTGGAAAATTTTACAAGTCCAGAACGCGAGATTAAGTGTGGAAAATTTTACAAGTCCAGAACGCTACGATAAATTTAACTAAGATTCAAAAGTCTAAAAGATATAAATCTCCAATCCTAAAAAAAAAAAAAAAAAAAAAAAAAAAAAATTTTTTTTTTTTTTTTTTTTTTTTTTTTTTTTTTTTTTTTTTTTTTTTTTTTTACATGCATGATTTCTACGACTAAGAAATTTTTACAAGTCCAGAACTCTGTTCAAGATTGAAAATTTGTACAAGTCCAGGAAACAAGGTATTTTCGAAACCTAAACTAGGCGTTATATTTTTTACTAATCGATGTCGTTTCGAATCAATTCGTTTCCCAATTTCAACTGAAGGTCTGTCCATTCGTCGTCGTTCAAATCCAGCAAGCTATTGTCTTTTTCAAAGTATAGCGGCGATCCGTCCCTCGAATACAAAAAGTAATCGGTCGGGCCCTTTTTCGTGGGTCTGAAATGCTTTCGCACCGGAAAACAAAAACGCGGCGGAGTCTGTTCTTCGTTCTCGTAATCGAACAGAGTCCGCAATCCTTCTTTCCACATGCTCGCCAGGACCCACTGGCTGTGAGGCGGCAACTTGTAATTGGCGATGGGTAATCGACTCGTTCTGACGAGAACGCGAACCAATTCGATGGGTTCGTAGATCAGACTGGCACGCTTGTCGACCATGTCGAGTTTTTCCCACACGTCTTTCTCGAAACGACCCTCGTGACACGCCGCGACGAAATGGTAGCGTTCTTTTTCGTCTCGGCCGAAGATTCGTAGAGTGCAGCGGTCGAAATCTATAGCTTGGCCTAGAACGAGGTGATACCATTCGAAACCGCCGTCTAAGAACGCGCGCACGCATTTAGCTATCGAGTTCAAGTATCCGTCCGAAAAGGACAACCTTGAGGTCTTTGGGATATAAACGTAGCGGCCCGATTCGTGGGAAATTTTCATCTCGGAACAAGCAGACCCTGTCGACTGTGGAACACTGGAAAGCGATACGAGATTTTTTTCCATGGCTGACCGGACACGAAAGGAAAGTCGAATGTAATGGCGGGCGAGAGCGAGATGCACTATCCGAGAAAAGGAAATTATACACAAGTCGAACCGAAGGAAAGTCTTTAAGTACTTTCATTATGAAAAAAAAAAAAAAAAAAAAAAAAAAAAAAAAAAAAAAAAAAAAAAAAATTTATCTTAAGTTTCCAAGTTCTCGTTCCACTTCGTTGCATCTCAAAACGTTTTTGCATGGGTTCTTGACTTTCTGGTGTAATTATTCCATACTCCGTTGGATCAATGTGATTTATAAATAATTCCTCATTTGATTTTCCTTTTTTCATTCCTCGCCCTTTGAATTCCATAATAGAGTACCTATTTATAGTGTCTATTCTGTGTTCAAGCAAATTATCTAAAGGTGCGGAATCGACAATAGATTTATAAGGATTAAAATCTGGAGGATTACAACAAACGCAAGATGAATCTAAAAGAGTCGAATCATCACAACTCGCCATCTTAGTATCTGTTCAGAAAGTAGAACACGATTTTTCTAGCAAAGTAATACTTTACTTTTCAAAGTAAAAAAAAAAAAAAAAAAAAAAAAAAAAAAAAAAAAAAAATTTTTTTTTTTTTTTTTTTTTTTTTTAAATAGAAAATATTGTCAAAAGAATTTTATCTTAAACAATTTAATAATGGAATATAAAATATATTTTTAATCCTAGTCTAAATCTGGGAGAGATGCACATTTTACACAAATATCGTATTTTTTTATCTTAAGTTTCCAAGTTCTCGTTCCACTTTGTTACATCTCAAAACGTTTTTAGAATCAACTCGTTTCCCGATTTCAACTGAAGTTCGGTCCATTCTTCCTCGTTCAAATCCCACAGGCCGTCGTCCCTTTCAAAGTACAACTCGGATCCGTCCATCGAATACAAAAAGTAATCGGTGGGACCTTTCTTCGCGGGTCTGAAATTCTGTCGCACCGGAAAACAAAATCTCGGCGGGGGTGATTTTTCCCCGTCTTCGAGCAGCGTCCGCAATCCGTCCTTCCACAGACTCGCCAGGACCCACAGGCTGTCGGGCGGCAAAGAAAAATTGGCGAAAGGTAAATCGCTCATTTTCACGAGGAATCTAGCCAGATGGACGGGGTTCATGATCAGAGAGACTTGCCCGCGGGTCAAATCCCGACTTTTCCACGCGTTGCGCCAGAGATAGTGTTTCGGCGACGCGATGATGTAATGGAACCGACCTTCTTCGTCTTTTCCCGAGAAATGCACGAACCAAAAATCGTCGATTTCTTCGCGGAGAACCAGGTGATGCCATTCCAATCTACCTTCTGAAAATTTGCGCAAGTAGTAGGCCGCCGTGTCCAAGTCTGCGTCGTGAAAACGCAAACGCGACTTTCGGTTCTCGTCGCGCGATTCCGCGGATTCGCTTCGGGGCTTTTTCGAAACGCGAAGGGCGTCGGATGTTTCCGCGGAATCGGAACGAGACGCCTTTCGGGATCCGGAATCGGGTGGATTGCCGGGAGGATCGGCCGGGATCAACATGATTCGCGAGTTTTGGTAAATTTCACTCTGACGAAAGACGAGAGTTGCGATTCTCTTCGAAGCCGGTTGGAATTGCGACTGGCACGAGACAGGAACCAGGACGAGGAAAGGAAATGCTAGTATAAAACCCGAGAGGGATAACGCGTATATAAGTAGTCTACCGAACCGAAGGAAAAGTCTGTGCCCTGAAAAAAAAAAAAAAAAAAAAAAAAAAAAAAAAAAAATATATATATATATATATATTTTTTTTTTTTTTTTTTTTTTTTTTTTTTTTTTTACAATTGTCTAAGTTGTACAAATTTTCAATCTTGCCCACAGTTCTGGACTTGTAAAAATTTCTTAGTGGTAGAAATCATGCATAAAAAAAAAAAAAAAAAAAAAAAAAAAAAAAAATTTTTTTTTTTTTTTTTTTTTTTTTTTTTTTTTTTTACATTATAGGATTGAGATATTTTATACACTTTCTTTTATACACTTTCTCGGATAAATATCTGGAAAATTTTACAAGTCCAGAACGCGAGATTAAATGTGAAAAATTTTACAAGTCCAGAACGCGAGATTAAATGTGGAAAATTTTACAAGTCCAGAACGCGAGATTAAATGTGGAAAATTTTACAAGTCCAGAACGCGAGATTAAATGTGAAAAATTTTACAAGTCCAGAACGCTACGATAAATTTAACTAAGATTCAAAAGTCTAAAAGATATAAACCCCCTAACCCTAAAAAAAAAAAAAAAAAAAAAAAAAAAAAAATATATATATATATATATTTTTTTTTTTTTTTTTTTTTACAATTGTCTAAGTTGTACAAATTTTCAATCTTGCCCAGAGTTCTGGACTTGTAAAAATTTCTTAGTGGTAGAAATCATGCATAAAAAAAAAAAAAAAAAAAAAAAAAAAAAAAATTTTTTTTTTTTTTTTTTTTTTTTTTTTTTTTACATTATAGGATTGAGATATTTTATACACTTTCTTTTATACACTTTCTCGGATAAATATCTGGAAAATTTTACAAGTCCAGAACGCGAGATTAAATGTGAAAAATTTTACAAGTCCAGAACGCGAGATTAAATGTGGAAAATTTTACAAGTCCAGAACGCGAGATTAAATGTGAAAAATTTTACAAGTCCAGAACGCGAGATTAAATGTGGAAAATTTTACAAGTCCAGAACGCGAGATTAAATGTGAAAAATTTTACAAGTCCAGAACGCGAGATTAAATGTGGAAAATTTTACAAGTCCAGAACGCGAGATTAAATGTGGAAAATTTTACAAGTCCAGAACGCGAGATTAAATGTGGAAAATTTTACAAGTCCAGAACGCGAGATTAAATGTGGAAAATTTTACAAGTCCAGAACGCTACGATAAATTTAACTAAGATTCAAAAGTCTAAAAGATATAAACCCTCCCAACCCAAAAAAAAAAAAAAAAAAAAAAAAAAAAAAAAAAAAAAAAAAAAAAAATTTTTTTTTTTTTTTTTTTTTTTTTTTTTAAGCCTGTAGATTTATATCTGAAACTTATTTGTTTCCTCTGTTGTCTCGAAAAGAATTTTATACAGAGTCGAGTCTTATTTTTTCAACTTTACTATTCGCATAAGCACGGTCGAAAGAAGCGGTATCTAATCTCAAATCGTCTTCTTCGATTTCCGACGCGTACTCTGAAACCTTCGAAGCGATTACAGATTCCGCGACCGGTTTTTCCGACATCCAGCACGCATCGTAATCTTCGTTTTCGCTAGCTTCGATCATTCGTGAAGGATGAGGCGGCGGAAGCGGTATTCGAAACGGATCGCGACGGCTCTCGTTTTCAGCGACGGCAAACGTTAAAAAATCATATTGGAATCGGATATTTTCGGCCATCGAAACTTTTCGTTCTAATGACGATTCGCCCAAACACTCGCCTTCCCCTTTCTTTTTTCGTTCGTCGAACGGGTAAACATTACCGTTCTTCACATTCGGTCGTTTTTTCACCGGTACCTCCAGGTACCGCGAAACTCGAGTCGGGTCGGAATCTAGCGGTACGGAGACGATCTCTCCACGGTCGGCGGAAAAATCTTCCGAGCACGTGCTTCCCCGAGAGTGCACTCTGAGACGTAATTTATTTAACATTGCTTCGCATCGCCAGGTGCCGCGAAATCTAGAGCGCGTCGAGTATCGCGATACTCGGACCGTCTCCGTACAGTCGGTCGCGAAAATCTTCGAGCACTGTAGCCGTCGCGTTTTCCGACGGAAAAGATGTTTTCGGCCTCGAATCTAGTTTCGCCTTTCGCGCACGCGTTTTTTTTCTCCAGAGACCGGTAAACGCGGAAGAGCCCGGACGAGAAATGAATAACCACGCGTCAAACTGGTATCAAATATACAAATATGTAAAAAAAAAAAAAAAAAAAAAAAAAAAAAAAAAAAAAAAAAAAAAAAAAATTACCAGTTATATTTAAACGATTCCAGACGCCAGTCAAGATTGTTAGAGGTAAATTTTCGGCAATGACTATCAATACACAGGTGATTGTTTTGCACAGTTATACGCATTTACTTTCCAACCGCAATTTCAATACGTTCGATATATCTTCCGTCCCAGTTAACGTAGAGGAGAAAGAAACTATCCAAGTCGTTAAATTCCTAATACATAGATTTTATACCAGATTTAATCAGCGCATTCTTCGAGATGTAGTTACAGCAAAATTAACTTTTAAAAATCTATCGGATTGTTTAAATAATTTGCTTCTGCAGTCGTTTCCGTACGGAATCGATTGGAGTCACATAATCGGTTACATGGTGTACCTCGTAGAAGCAACCGTCTGTTATGTGCGAAACGACTCGACCGAAAACGCGTTCGACTTTGCCTGGTCGATCTTATGGAATAGCTTTGAAAAATACTTGGACGTTTGGATTCAAGAACAAGGCGGTTGGCCGACGTTGATAAAAATCGCCGTAGATAAATGCTGTATATGAAATTAAAAAAAAAAAAAAAAAAAAAAAAAAAAAAAAAAAATTTTTTTTTTTTTTTTTTTTTTTTTTTTTTCTACGCGTTTTGAGAATCGAGTTCAAGTTTTCTGACGCAATATCTCTGGATGGTTACGCAATCCCGGGGTATAAATACAGGTGTGCGAGCCACAATCGTTCATTTGATCGTCGGTGCCAAAGGAGTTGCTACCAGAAGTTCTGCTGGACGGAAGATGGACTCGTGGGTAAGTCGATTTCTGATTATTTCTTTAATCGTACTTTGAAGTTTTTGCCTCGCGCTCTGGACTTGTAATTTTTTTCAGTTTTGATCTCGCAGTCTGGACTTGTAATTTTTTTCAGTTTTGCCTCGCAGTCAAGACTTGTAACAATTTTCAGTTTTGATCTCGCAGTCTGGACTTGTAATTTTTTTCAGTTTTGCCTCGCAGTCTGGACTTGTAAAAATTTTCAGTTTTGATCTCGCAGTCTGGACTTGTAATTTTTTTCAGTTTTGCCTCGCAGTCTGGACTTGTAAAAATTTTCAGTTTTGATCTCGCAGTCTGGACTTGTAATTTTTTTCAGTTTTGCCTCGCAGTCTGGACTTGTAAAAATTTTCAGTTTTGATCTCGCAGTCTGGACTTGTAATTTTTTTCAGTTTTGCCTCGCAGTCTGGACTTCAGTTTTGCCTCGCAGTCTGGACTTGTAAAAATTTTAAGTTTTGATCTCGCAGTCTGGACTTGTAAAAATTTTCAAAGAAATCTTTTCGAAAAAAATTTCATCATCACCATCTAGTAAAAAAAAAAAAAAAAAAAAAAAAAAAAAAAAAAAAAAAAAAATTTTTTTTTTTTTTTTTTTTTTTTTTTTTTTTTTTTTTTTTGATTGGGAATATAACCCTTTGAAAAACTAAAACTTAAAGATTTACCTCTATACATTTTCCCCTGGCGTTCTTGCACTTGTAAAATTTTCCAGTTTTATCTCAGCGCTCTGGATTTGTAAAATTTTCGTAAGGCTATTTCAATCGACGCATTTTCATTCATTCGAGATGAAAAATTTTTTCCATGTATCCGCTTGGAATAGATTCTTTATTCATGTCGACGGGATGTTACTTTCCATAGGGCGCCGTCGTCCGTACGAAATCTGTTCTCATCCACGGCGTTCGAAATTATTACGAGAACGATCGAAGTTCCTGTTCTTTCGAGGTCCCGAATCAGACGAAACACGTAAAGGTCAACCGTTTCCCTTTTTCGACTTACCGGTAGTCGTGATTCTGAAAATTTTAAAAGACTTCGTACCTGTTCCTGATAAAACGGGCCCTTTGTCCACGATCGAAGCGTTTCGACCGTATCTCGCCCTGAACGGCGTCTGGTATCGGTCGACCCTGAATTTATATCTTCTGGTTCGCGGTCTGGAACCGGGATGGTATTCGGACGAAGACAATCCTTGGAACCGGTACTGTTTGTCGGTCGATTACGATCGTCTCGCCTTTACGTTGCATTCGTTTAATATAGAGTACGCTGCCAGGTTTTTCAGCGATTTTTTCCGAAAACCGAATCTGTGTTATTTACACAGAGCCGAGGTACCTATTTATGACGCGCGACAGACTTTAACCACCTTGCGAAACTTTAATTTAACCCGTCTCGAGAGAAACAACGTCTTGGTGTATCGTTTCCCGAACGAATATTTTTACTTTTGGTTCTGCATCTTCATAAAAGAAAAAACTGTTTACTGGGGACAACGGCAAACGCGATATCGTCTGAAAAATAACGAATGTGTGATACCCGAATGGGATGACGATCATAAACACGACTTGGTCTTGAAACTCGAGAGGGACGAAACGGTAATTTTAGAATGTAAAACTCCTTGTCGCGATAAATTTTATACCTGGTTGACCCCGTTGTCGTTCGAATTTTGCGATGGTCGTCCCGAAGGGGAATGCGTATGCGATTGGGAGAATAATGATTTTCTACACGCCGTCTCGACCGTGACATTTTCAAACTTTGAGGAAGAAAACAACACCGCCTCTATGACGATCAGGCACTTTGCGGCTGAATATTACTTGGACAATTATGAGGTTATTTCCATGTTTCGTTTAAAAAATCATCCAGAAAAACGATGCTATATTGGATTATGGTCAGACAGACTTTAGACCAAATCGATAAAAAAAAAAAAAAAAAAAAAAAAAAAAAATTTTTTTTTTTTTTTTTTTTTTTTTTTTTTTTTTTTTTTTTTTTTTTTGGGTTGAAGATTTATATCTTTTAGACTTTTGAATCTTAGTTAAATTTATCGTAGCGTTCTGGACTTGTAAAATTTTCCACACTTAATCTCGCGTTCTGGACTTGTAAAATTTTCCACATTTAATCTCGCGTTCTGGACTTGTAAAATTTTCCACATTTAATCTCGCGTTCTGGACTTGTAAAATTTTTCACATTTAATCTCGCGTTCTGGACTTGTAAAATTTTCCACATTTAATCTCGCGTTCTGGACTTGTAAAATTTTCCAGATATTTATCCGAGAAAGTATATAAAAGAAAGTGTATAAAATATCTCAATCCTATAATGTAAAAAAAAAAAAAAAAAAAAAAAAAAAAAAAAAAAAAAAAAAAAAAAAAAATTTTTTTTTTTTTTTTTTTTTTTTTTTTTTTTTTTTTAAATTGGAATTATAACCCTTTGAAAAACTAAAACTTAAAGATTTACCTCTATACATTTCCCCTGGCATTCTGGACTTTTACCTTCGCGCTCTGGACTTGAAATTTTTCAGTTTCTTCTCGCGAAAGATTCGCTTCTATTTCGTCGCGGGCGAAGAACTCTGGGCCCGATCAGCGATTTCAAACCTGTGATCGACGATCGGTTCCGTGAACTCGAGTCTCGAAACAGGGAACTGGAATCGGAAAACGCGGGTCTGAAAAGCAAACGCGAGTCGCTGGAAGAGAGGCTCGCAGACTCGAAACGGGAAACGGCTCGATGGGAAAGAAATCAAGAGGAATCGGAACAGGAAATCAAATATCTGCCGAAGGAAAAAATTTCGAGACTCCAACTGGAAAACGACGAAATGAAAAAGGAACTCGCCGAAAACAGGAGAGAAATCGCCGTTTCAAGGATGGAGGTTTAAGGATGGAGGTTTGTATATTTTACGCTTTTGAATCTTAGTTAAATTTATCGTAGCGTTCTGGACTTGTAAAAAAATTCAATCTTGTTTCGCGTTCTGAATTTGTAAAAAAATTCAATCTTGTTTCGCGTTCTGGACTTGTAAAAAAATTCAATCTTGTTTCGCGTTCTGAATTTGTAAAAAAATTCAATCTTGTTTCGCGTTCTGAATTTGTAAAAAAATTCAATCTTGTTTCGCGTTCTGAATTTGTAAAAAAATTCAATCTTGTTTCGCGTTCTGAATTTGTAAAAAAATTCAATCTTGTTTCGCGTTCTGAATTTGTAAAAAAATTCAATCTTGTTTCGCGTTCTGGACTTGTAAAATATTTCAATCTTGTTTCGCGTTCTGAACTTGTAAAAATTTTCGAACAAATTTCCTAGTCATAGAAACCATACATGGAAAAAAAAAAAAAAAAAAAAAAAAAAAAATTTTTTTTTTTTTTTTTTTTTTTTTTTTTTTTTTTTTTTTTTTTTTTTACATTTTTATAGCCACAGAAAAAGTTTGTGAGACGCTCTCCCAAAAAAATGAAAAAAAACTACCGTTTGCAATATGCAAATGAGATGACGTCAGAGGTCATTGACCTCAGTTTCTATTTTTAGAATTTACATTTCTATAGCCACAGAAAAAGTTTATAAAACTGTCTCAGAAAAAAATGAAAAAAAACTAACGTTTTCAATATGCAAATGAGATGACGTCAGAAGTGAATGACCTCAGTTTTTTTTTTTTTTTTTTTTTTTTTTTTTTACTCAACCGTTTAAGTAGATTGATTTTTCTCGCGTCTCGTATTCGTGGCTTTTCGTGCGACCCGACCCTCCGCTTTCAAACAATCACATTTCTCGACGATCGGTCGTTTTTTCATCGACGGTTCATTTTTTTAAAATCTCGATTCTTCCCGCCCGCCGACCCTCCGCGATCGACGTTCGGCGGGTCGATCGGTCGCGGAACGTGGAAGACGATCCATTTCGCTTCGTCGGGGGTACGAGACTCGGGATTTCGCCAAACTCGGAGAAAAAATAAGCGCATCGCGAAGCAGACCGATCGAAGCGCGTCCGACATTACTCTTACGGCAGGTACCGCGAACGAAGGACCGTGCGTTCGATCGCGGTACGTAAACCGTTCTCTGACAGTCGGACGATTTAATCTTCGAGCACTCTGACCCCCGCGGGTTTTTTCCGAATCCGAAAAAGAAGCGAGAACGGGGAAGGAAAAGACAACGACGAAGGGTCCGAGGTCGTTCGCACGGGGAACGCGTAAAAATTAAACTCTCGACAGTCGAATCACGGGTCGGGGAAAAATAATTCGTGGGGGGGAGAGGGGGACGGGGAAACGAAAAACCAACGACGAACGTTTCCAGAAACAAAGCACTATCGGGTAAAAATCTAGTTTCTTTCGCGTCATCAAGTTTTTCGATTCATCAATATCGGTACACGACGCGTCTCGAAGAAACGGGCCAGAGGCGGCCCGTTTTCCCTTCCCCATTCGAAACAGAAAAAGGGAAAGAAAAACATTTCTCTCAACACGACTACCGTCTCAAAGCCAACGAACAATTTTAAATTTTAAATTTCCTCCATCGATTTCATCGAATCCCATAATAAATTCTACCAACCAGTCACCCTCATCAACAAACTCCCCAGTTCCGTTTCGAGAAGAAAAACCGAGACAATCGAAAGCAGTTCCACCGAATCATCCAGATCGCGCATTGCAAAGCCAATGAACAATTTTAAATTTCTAAATTTCCTCCATTAATTTCATCGAATCGCAAAGATCAAACTTCCGAAGAAAAACCGAGACCATCGAAAGCAGTTCCACCGAATCATCCACAGATCGCGCATTCCAAAGCCAATGAACAATTTTAAATTTCTAAATTTCCTCTATCGATTTCATCGAATCCTATCCGGAATCAAATAGCAAAGATCAAACTTCCGAAGGAAAACAGTTTAAAAATCGAAAGCAGTTCCACCGAATCATCCACAGATCGCGCGTTCCAAGGCCAATGAACAATTTTAAATTTCTAAATTTCCTCCATTAATTTCATCGAATCGCAAAGATCAAACTTCCGAAGAAAAACCGAGACCATCGAAAGCAGTTCCACCGAATCATCCACAGATTGCGCATTCCAAAGCCAATGAACAATTTTAAATTTCTAAATTTCCTCTATCGATTTCATCGAATCGCAAAGATCAAACTTCCGAAGGAAAACAGTTTAAAAATCGAAAGCAGTTCCACCGAATCATCCACAGATCGCGCATTCCAAAGCGGAAAGAAACAAAAACAGACGACAAAACATTACAGGATAAAATTCCGTTTATTACTCGTTTCGAGAAGAAAAATACACGAGTGAAACTTTTGCGTTTCGTCAATATCGGCAAACGAAGCGTCGCAAAAAAATGGGCCAGAGACGGGTATGAACCCGCCTCTGACCCATTTTTTCACTTTCACCTCTAACAATTTTTCGCATTCTTTCTTTTTCGAACGGGGGAAAACATCAGGCGAAAAAGTCTCCTCGTTTCGAGAAGAAAAATACACGACTGAAACTTTTACGTTTCGTCAATATTGGCAAACGAAGCGTCGCAAAAAAATGGGCCAGAGGCGGGTATAAACCCGCCTCTGACCCATTTTTTCACTTTCACCTCTAACAATTTTTCTCACCCGTTCGAAAAAGAAAGGGGGAAAACATCAGGTGAAACAAAGTCCATCACACAGTTTTTTTTTCGAACAGTTCTTCGAAACGTCGAGTGGAAAAAATGTCTCTCACACAGTTTTTTTTTCGAACAGTTCTTCGAAACATCGAGTGGAAAAATGTCCATCACACAAAGTTTTTTTTTCGAACAGTTCTTCGAAACATCGAGTGGAAAAATGTCCATCACACAAAGTTTTTCTCGTACTGCTCTTTGAATTTCAGGAAGCTTTTTCCTTTCAGATTAAAAATGTACTTGTAATCCTCCGCATCCGGCGAGAGAATCAGGATAGAATCCGAGTCGAAAGTGAACTTGGAAGGCTCGAATTTCGTAACGTGTTTCCGAAGATCTCTAGTTTTCCGAAAGGGTATTTTGAAAACCTCGTCTTTTTTCGACCGGGCGGGGGCAATCTCCATGGCTCGAAACACTTTCCTTTCCTCTTTCTTCGTCCGAGGAATTCGAAGATTTTTCCGCTTCGGCTCCGCAGCTTTCGAAACCATCTTTTCGCGAGAAATCGGTTTCGATTTCTCTTCGGGAACCGGCGTTCTCTTCGGGATCTTGAACTGTTTCAACCCCTCTCGAATTTTAGCTCTGGAGGCCTCCACGGCTTCGAAAAATTTCCTTTTCCGAAAATCTTCGGCAGGAACAGGGACTTTCTCTCGGGGCGGCTCTGGTTTCTCTGGAATTTCGGCAGGAACAGGTTCTTTCTCTCGGGGCGGCTCTGGTTTCACGGGAATTTCGGCGGGAACATGCTTTTTCAGTTTCTCGTTCGCGGGCTCGGGTTTCGCAGGAACTGGTTTTTTCAGTTTCTCGTTCACGGGCTCGGGTTTCACAGGAATTTCTGCAGGAACAGTTTTTTTCTGTTTCTTGTTCACGGGCTCTGGTTTCACAGGAATTTCGGCGGGAACAGGCTTTTTCAGTTTCTCGTTCACGGGCTCTGGTTTCACAGGAATTTCGGCAGGAACAGTTTTTTTTTCTCGGGGTGTCTCGGATTTCACAGGAACTGGTTTTTTTTCTATCGGCGGCGAGAAAACGAGAGCCTTCTTCGATTCTTCCGGGGCGAGATTTTCCGGCTCCGGAGGCAAGAAAACGGGAGAGAATTTTTCGGGCTCGGGCATCGGTGCAGGCGGCGGCAAGAAAACGGATTCGTCCAGGGCGAAAACCTCCGAAAACTTTTCCTCTCCGGACGAAACCGGCATAGGATCCGGCGGGCAAGGACGATCTTCTTCGTAAGTGACGAGCGGCGTGTGCAGTACCATGCGGTACGGATCGTAGACTCCGTTCCGGTCGGAACACTGTTCGTCACACCATTCCATCAGTCCTTCCAGGTCTTCGAAATTCAGAGCCATCTCGTCCGAGAAAATCGATCCGATTCGACAGCACTCTGGCAACGAGTAAATGAAATTTAAAATCCAACAGCACTCTGGCAACGAGTAAAGAAAACGTAATCCAACGAGACTCTGGCAACGAGTAAAGAAAACGTAATCCAACGGGACTCTGGCAAACGAGCAAAGAAAAATCAGCGGAGCAACAGCAACAGCGACAGCGCGCTACGAAAACTCAGGAGGGTATGATTTCGATCAGAATATCTTCGCCTTTTTATACGGAACATCGAGGTCGCGCGTTTCCCGCGGCCCCGACCGGTTCTGAGAACGACAGGAAATCCCCAGCCGAAATTATCCGAAGGTTTCCTCCAGGCAGATAAAAAAAGCCCCCGGGGAAGGACGTTGCGCAATCCGGTTCGCAGAAGAAAACAAATCTTTCCGGGTCGCCGCACCCGTTCCGAGAAAAAAGTGTAAACACGCGTTCGTCTTCCCGCGATTTCCTTTCGGTCGCGGGATGTTGCGCAACTCGATACGCGGAACGACAGGAAACGCCGGAACAAAAGCGGCCTGTTATCGCGGGAAGTTACGCAACCGGATTCCAGAAAAACGAGGCCGCGCGTGTTTTTTTCATCCGCGGTCGTGCGAAACGCGACCGACCGAGGTCACGGGAAGTTGCGTAATCGATTCGGCCGAAACGGCGACAGGAAGTCGTAGAACGAATTCGGCCGAGATTCGAAAACTACCGCATCGAAAAATATATTTAATTTTTTTCACGAGTCGTAGTATTGATATTTTCCCAGCCATGAAAAAAAAAAAAAAAAAAAAAAAAAAAAAAAAAAAAAAAAAAAAATATTTTTTTTTTTTTTTTTTTTTTTTTTTTTTTTTTTTTTTAGTATTGAGATTTTTATATAATTTAGATTTTCGAATCTTGATCAGATTTATGCTAGCGTTCTGAACTTGTAAAATATTTTAGTTTTTTCAGCTTTTTGATAAACCGTGTTGTTTTTGCACGCGACAGTCATTAATATTCTCGGAAATCAATTTTCTTGGATATTTTCTTTCCGTTCGAAAGGGTAAATATTTCTTTCCGAGCTGGATTCTTGCACTTTATTATATAAGATACAGTTCGACAGTTATAACTTTTTTCAGCTTTTTGATAAACCGTGTTGTTTTTTGCACGCGACAGTCAATAACATTCTCGGAAATCGATTTTCTTGGATATTTTCTTTCCGTTCGTTTTTTTTTAGGATGGAGGTTTGTATCTTTTACGCTTTTGAATCTTAGTTAAATTTATCGTAGCATTCTGGACTTGTAAAATATTTCAATCTTGATTCGCGTTCTGAACTTGTAAAAATTTTCGAACAAATTTCCTAGTCATAGAAACCATACATGAAAAAAAAAAAAAAAAAAAAAAAAAAAAAAAAAAAAAAAATTTTTTTTTTTTTTTTTTTTTTTTTTTTTTTTTTTTTTTTTTTTACATTATAGAATTTTATGTAAGCAGGAAAACTCTGAAAAAATAACGGAGAAACTGGTGTATACGAAAACAGTCGGATAACGGAAAAAGTAAAGTTATTTGTTAGACTAGAGAAAAAGCCAAGTGTCACGCGGCACAGTATCATCAAATACGTCACCATAACACTTTGTTTCGAAACGTACAAGTTTTATTCTGAAGAATTTTTCAATATTGGTTGTATATTTAACGCAAAAAAAACGGGTCGAACGAGGCCTGTGAGGAAAGATACGTATCTTTCCTCACAGGCCTCGTTCGACCCGTTTTTTTTTTTTTTTTTTTTTTTTTTTTTTTTCAAGTTTACAAGTATCACAAATATTTTTACAAGAGTTTTTTTTACAACACAGAAGGACACAGATCATAATTCATGACGGGAGAAGAATTGTACAGGTCGGAAATGATGCTGTCCAGGGCGACGTCTTCTTTCGGATCGAAGGGCATGTCCAACATGGCATCCAGATCCAATTCTTTTTCTGGAGAATCGGATCGGTCGACCTGGGGGCAGTCTGCGAAATTCTCGGGATTCGAAACGTCAGAGTTTTCCGAATCGGGCGTTTCTGGATTCGAACCGTCGGAGTTTTCGGGCATTTCTCCAGTCAGATCCACGCATTCCGCGTTCCGGCGGATCGTCAAGTCCAAGGGTTCCGGATCCGGTTCTTCGCTGCGAAAAACCACCGCTTTCGGATCGTCCAAGACCTTCGAGTTCAAGATCTGGTAATTTTTCACGAAATCCGGAGAAGCCGTGACCACGCGCCTTTCCAGAATCGGCGGATTGGGAATCAGCCAGTACGTGATCTGTTGCTGCGGCGCTTCTGGCATTGGCTGCGGCGCTTCTGGCATTGGCTGCGGCGCTTCTGGCATTTGCTGCGGTTCTTCGGGCACGAAAAACTCGTCGAAATCGCTTTCCGCTTCGGTCCTGGCCCGCTTTTGCCGCTGAAAGTAAGACGAAGTGCAAGGTTGCGGTGGAAAGTAAGGAGAAGTCACGGGTCGCTGTTCGAAATACGAAGAAGCCGAAGAAGGGCCGGGCTGCAGTTCGACATAGGAAGAAGCCGAAGAAGAGCCGGGCTGCGGTTCGAAATACGAAAAAGTACTAGATTCCGATCGCGGCAGAGGCGGCGGCATGGCGGCCCGATCTTCGTCTTCGTCCCTTTCGTCGTCGATGTACGGGGTCTGGGGTGGAAAATCCATCGAACATTCCAGTCTGGTGACTCGCTGGGCCACGGGATCGGTCGTCCGGAAAGGAATCGGAAAATCGCTCGCCAACAGATCCAGAGAGAAAAAATTCTTCTGAGTCGTGAAAAGCATGTACGTGGTTCCAGGGGGAACGGCGTAAGCGCCGTCGGCCAGCAAAATTCTCCTGTCGAAGAGATGGACGTTGTCGTAATGAAACAGTTTGTCTTCGCGGCTCAGTTCTTTTCTCCCCATCGTTCTCGGGAGCAGATAAAACAGCAAGGGTACGTTCAGGGTCTGGATCAGATGGATCGTGCCTTCCGTCACGGTTCTCAGGCCGAACGTGAAATAAGCTTTCACGAGAAACTGATTTTCCATCTTGAAGCTCATCCTCACGTCCGCGTTCTTCCGAAACTCCTGCCTCGGGTTTCTCCTGTACCTGGTGGCGATCAGGGACCAGTCTATGCTCTCGGGGTGAAACGAGTCGAATCTCTGGCATTCTTTTCCCATGTACTGCACGCTGGACATGTTTCCGTCGTGGCCTACGTGCTTGCAGAAATATATCTTGCGGTCTTCGTTCATGAACGGGACGAAAACCTTCACGTCCTTATTGGAAGTCCAGCACTTGAAGTTTTTTTCGGGATACTGGAGTCTGTAGACAGACGTAGACGGGCGTTTGGGGAACACGTCCGTTCCCTTGAAAGATTTCTTGGTGTTCATGGCTTTTCGAAAAACACGAAGGAAAAATGAAACGATCGGCGGTCGGGCACGCAGGTCTCGATGAAGAATCGAAATGATGCTTTCGGCCCGAAGCTCTGGCTTTTATACGCTCGGGCCGCGGGAAGTTGCGCAACCGGATTTCCAGAACGATCAGAAGGAAAGACAGAAATAAACGAGGTCATCCGGTCGCGCAACGCCTGTCGGATTCGTCGCTTCGAGGAAAAGACGGCATAACATCCGGTGACCTCGACGAAAATATCTCATCGAGTTCGAAAGCGTAAAAGATGTAAATATCCAACCTCGAAAAAAAAAAAAAAAAAATATATATATATATATATTTTTTTTTTTTTTTTTTTTTTTTTTTTTTTTTTTTTTTTTTCATGCATGGTTTCTATGACTAGGAAATTTGTTCGAAAATTTTTACAAGTTCAGAACGCGAAACAAGATTGAAATATTTTACAAGTCCAGAACGCGAAACAAGATTGAAATATTTTACAAGTCCAGAACGCGAAACAAGATTGAAATATTTTACAAGTCCAGAACGCGAAACAAGATTGAATTTTTTTACAAGTCCAGAACGCGAAACAAGATTGAAATATTTTACAAGTCCAGAACGCGAAACAAGATTGAAATATTTTACAAGTCCAGAACGCTACGATAAATTTAACTAAGATTCAAAAGCGTAAAAGATATAAATATCCAACCTCAAAAAAAAAAAAAAAAAAAAAAAAAAAAAAAAAAAAAAATTTTTTTTTTTTTTTTTTTTTTTTTTTTTTTTTCATTATAGGATTGAGGATATTTTATACACTTATAATTTTAACTAAGATAAAAGATACAAACCTCCATCCTTGAAAAAAAAAAAAAAAAAAAAAAAAAAAAAAAAATTTTTTTTTTTTTTTTTTTTTTTTTTTTTTTTTTTTTCATTATAGGATTGAGGATATTTTATACACTTATAATTTTAACTAAGATAAAAGATACAAACCTCCATCCTTAAAAAAAAAAAAAAAAAAAAAAAAAAAAAAAAAAAAAAAAAAAAATTTTTTTTTTTTTTTTTTTTTTTTTTTTTTCAAGGATGGAGGTTTGTATCTTTTACGCTTTCGAACTCGTGTCGGATTTATTCCAGAACTTCCGGTCGGTAGCGATAAGCCGTCGGGGTCACGGGAAGTTGCGCAATCTTTTTCCTCGAAGCGACGAATCCGGAAGGCGCGACCGGACGACGTTTTTATTTTCATCTCGCGCGGAAATCACGCGGCCCGGTGTTTTTTCTGCGAACGCGCCTTTCCGGAACCGATCGAGGTCGATCGCGCGTATAAATGCGTGTCTCCGGGGGAAGGGAAAATCATTCTGAATTTCTGTTCTCGCCAGCGGACGCGTCGAAAATTTTCTCTCCGCATCACTCTGCTGTCTTTTCTCGAAAAGCAAGCCGCCATGAGCCTGTCCGAAGTGTGCATGGTCTTGGACCTCGACGGATTTCGCATCGACCGGAAATTTCGGGCCCGCGAGATGGGATTCGCTTCGCTGACCAGAAACGACTGTCGTTGTTTCAGGTTCCGGCTGGACCATCTGACCCCGACCCCAAAAGAATGGCAGAGCATCCGCTATTGCACCGACAGGATACACGGAATGTCGCTCCGGAGCCTGCCCGGAGAAACGGACCTGTTCGACGAAGATTTCCTGAAAATCCTCCTGCGCGTGGTGTACGAGGAAAACGCCACGGTGGAAAAGCGCCTGGTCGCGTATAAGGGGGGCCACGTCGAAAAGGACGTCTTGGAAGAACTGGGCATACCTTGCGTGAACCTGGAAAATTTCGGATGCCCGAAATTCGACGACTTGCTGCATCCCATGAAATCGGCGGTCAGAGACTGCGGACACCACGGAAAACTGAAAGGGAAAGGGGCCGCGGCTCACTGCGCTAAAGTCGAGTGTTTCTTCTTCGCCGAGTGGGCGAGAGACCGGCTGGAACGAGAGTGAAAAAAAAACTTTGAAAAAAAAGAAAAAAACGGGCCGAACGAGGCGCGAAGGGTGAAAAGACGCGAGTCTTTTCGACCCGGACGCGCTTCGTTCGGCCCGTTTTTTTAAATCGGAAGCATCGCCAATATTGAAAAATTCAGAACGATAAAACTCGCGTTTCGGAACCGAGCGCGGCGCAGTGTCGAAACTGTATTAAATATAAGACACAGGTCGATGACATTCTCGGATATCGATTTTCTTGGATATTTTCTTTCCGTTCGAAAGGGTAAATATTTCTTTCCGAGCTGGATTCTTGCACTTTTTTACATTACGTGTTTGAAATAATTGTTATCGAAAATCTTTCGAAACATTTCACGAGTCCAGAACGCTACAATAAATTTAACCAAGATTCGAAAATCTAAATTATATAAAATTACAATATAGGATATTACAATATTACAATATAGGATAGAGATGATTTTTATAATAATAAAAAAAAATTATTTTCAGATTGGATCTTCCATGTTTGTATACGGGCTGACCATAGTGTCAAAATTGTATTGTCAACCTGAATTATATAAGATACAGGTCGACAGTCATAACTTTTTTCGGCTTTTTGATAAACCGTGTTGTTTTTTACAAACGACAGTCGATAATATTCTCGGATATCGATTTTCTTGGATATTTTCTTTCCGTTCGAAAGGGTAAATATTTCTTTCCGAGCTGGATTCTTGCACTTTTTTTACGTTACGTGTTTGAAATAATTGTTATTGAAAATCTTTCGAAACATTTCACGAGTCCAGAACGCTACAATAAATCTAACCAAGATTCGAAAATCTAAATTATATAAAAGGAAGGAAAAGTCTATGACATGTAAAAAAAAAAAAAAAAAAAAAAAAAAAAATTTTTTTTTTTTTTTTTTTTTTTTTTTTTTTTTTTTTTTTTTTCAATATAGAATAGAGATGATTTGAAATCACGCGCAAGATCTTTTTTCGTCTCGAAAGGAAGTTCCGCATCCGTTCTTCGAGGTCACGGGAAACCGCCCAGTCTTTTCTCGGACACGTGATTTCCTGGCACGCGCGAGATCTTTTTTCGTCTCGAAAGGAAGTTCCGCATCCGTTCTTCTAGGTCACGGGAAACCGCCCAGTCTTTTCTCGGACGCGTGATTTCCTGGCACGCGCGCAATCTTTTTCTGGCGAAACGGGATGTTGCGCACGCAATCTTTTCCGGCGAAACGGGATGTTGCGCAATCGATCGGGTATAAATGCGGGACTCTGGGCGAAAAGAAAATCATTCTGCATCAGACTACCGTGCTGTCGAATTGCTGTTGAATTTTTTGTCACTCTCGCCATGTTCTTCAACCTGTGCCACGATCGCCTGCCCGTTCCCATCCTGATAGTCGTGTCTTCCGACGGCCAGCCTTTCCTGAGGGCGATGGACGTGATCCGGATCCTGGGCCGCGAGAATCTCCGCCGGCCGGGCGAAAGACTCGCCGCGCTCAGAGTGCGGGACGTCGTCCGCAGGAAAACGGACTTGCCCCGTTCCGCGCTGAAAACCAGGATATTCTCCGTGGAAAAGACCCTGGATCTGCTCCGAGACTGCGGCGACAGATCCGCCCGCATGATCCGATTCTGGTTCCGGAATCCCGAAGTACCGAGGGTGTCCCTTCTCGAGCCCGTCAGGCCCTGCACGGACCGGAGAAAAGCCCAGGACGTGAAGATCGGGGTCGAAGACTATCGGAACGCGCCCAGCTTCGAGGAATTCTTGGAAGAATTCTCGCGCGCGACCGCGGAGATGTACGAGACCGCGGCCAGGGATTTCGCGGCGAGAAACCTGGAGATTAGCCTGCGAAACGAGAGCCTGGAGAACATGAACCTGCCGGAGCCGCCCGAAAGCCTGCTGGTTCGTTTCGGCGAACGGACTTTCGAGTACAGACTGTCGTAATCTCTCTTCGAAAGAAAGAGAAAGAAAAAACGGGTCGAACGAGGCGCGCGTGTGGAGAGACTCTGAGTCTCTGTCCGTACGCGCCTCGTTCGGCCCGTTTTTTTGCGTCGGACGCATCGCCATTATTGTAAAATACCGAAGAAAAAAATTCTTTATTTACGAGTGTTTGCGCTAAATTTTTCAGTTTTGATCTCGCGTCGCGGACTCGTAAAATATTTCGAAAAGTTTCTCCGAGCAATAAAAATTCTCTCGATCCTATAATGTACGCGTGATCCTGTAATAAACGCGAAACAAGATTGAAATATTTTACAAGTCCAGAATGCTACGATAAATTTAACTAAGATTCAAAAGTGTAAAGTATATAAATCTCTAACGTTACAAAAAAAAAAAAAAAAAAAAAAAAAAAAAAAAAAAAAAAAAAAAAAAAAATTTTTTTTTTTTTTTTTTTTTTTTTTTTTACGTTATAGGATCGAGAATTTTATACATTTTCTTTTATACACTTTCTCGGATAAATATCTGTAAAATTTTACAAGTCCAGAACGCGAGATTAAATGTTGAAAATTTTACAAGTCCAGAACGCGAGATTAAATGTTGAAAATTTTACAAGTCCAGAACGCGAGATTAAATGTTGAAAATTTTACAAGTCCAGAACGCGAGATTAAATGTTGAAAATTTTACAAGTCCAGAGCGCGAGATTAAATGTGGAAAATTTTACAAGTCCAGAACGCGAGATTAAATGTGGAAAATTTTACAAGTCCAGAACGCGAGATTAAATGTGGAAAATTTTACAAGTCCAGAACGCGAGATTAAATGTGAAAAATTTTACAAGTCCAGAACGCGAGATTAAATGTGAAAAATTTTACAAGTCCAGAACGCGAGATTAAATGTGAAAAATTTTACAAGTCCAGAACGCGAGATTAAATGTGAAAAATTTTACAAGTCCAGAACGCGAGATTAAATGTGAAAAATTTTACAAGTCCAGAACGCGAGATTAAATGTGAAAAATTTTACAAGTCCAGAATGCTACGATAAATTTAACTAAGATTCAAAAGTCTAAAAGATATAAATCTCCAGCCCTGAAAAAAAAAAAAAAAAAAAAAAAAAAAAAAAAAAAAATTTTTTTTTTTTTTTTTTTTTTTTTTTTTTTTTTTTTTACATTATAGGATCGAGAGAATTTTTCCTTTCAATTACAGTTTTGAATTTTCACGTCTTTTAGATTTTTCGATACAACTTTTTTATCGTATTTATTTGTCTTTTGAAAGTAATACGGTTGCGGGGGATCGATGTAGCCGCGTCTCAAACACTCTTCGTCGTCGGGAATTTCCGGTTCCCAATAATGTTCCGGTGTTTTCGGAGGTGATTTTCCCCTGTGTCTGGACACCCGATTCTTTCTTTCTTCCAATTCTCGATCTTTTAAATTCAGACATTCGTAATAATCGTTGCAGAGGGAACACGCGCGACCTCGATGACGTTTTCTTTCCGCGCGTTTACGAGACATTTTTCCGAAACAGTCGGGATTTTTCTTTTCGACGCGGTCGAAATCTTTGAGGTGTTTCGACGTCTCCTCCGGGAATTTTTCGAACGGTGCGTCCATGCTGCGATCTCACCTTTTATAGGTTCGAGACGCGAAAGACGAATAAAGCGAGCGGTCGAGAATTTTCTATCGATACGAAACCCCAGGCTCAAAACGTTACGAAAGCTTATAAAAAATAAATACCCTTTTTTACTACTCGATCCCGCGTCGAATTTATAGGCAACAAAGTCCCCTCTAAATATAAATCCCATAACGTAAAAAAAAAAAAAAAAAAAAAAAAAAAAAAAAAATTTTTTTTTTTTTTTTTTTTTCGGGATTCGGGATTCGGAAAAAAAAAAAAAAAAAAAAAAAAATTTTTTTTTTTTTTTTTTTTTTTTTTTTTTTTTTTTTTTTACATTATAGGATTGAGATATTTTATACACTTATAATTTTAACTAAGATTCAAAAGCGTAAAAGATACAAACCTCCATCCCTGAAAAAAAAAAAAAAAAAAAAAAAAAAAAAAAAAAAAAAAAAAATTTTTTTTTTTTTTTTTTTTTTTTTTTTTTTTTTTTTTTTTTTTGATATTTTTAAAAGTTAAGTTTAGAAATCTTTTTTTTACTCTGGTAATATTTTTAAAAGTCAAGTTTAAAAATCTTTTTTTGACCCTGATCATATTTTTAAAAGTTAAGTTTAGAAATCTTTTTTGACCCTGATCATTTGTTGCCCTCCGTGGCGGGACTTTGGCGAACCCGACCAGCATTCGCTCGAGGTTCGAAGGAAACCACGGAAAACTTCGAACGGTCGGGATGAACGGACGATGTATGGCGGAATAATCGGACGGGGCTCGGGATTCGGGATTCGGGGCAGTGCGCGAAGGGACGATGGACGGTGGAATGATCGGACGGGGTTCGGGATTCGGGGCAGTGGAGGAATGGACGATGGAATAATCGGACGGGGCTCGGGATTCGGGTGTGGTGGAATGTTTGGACGGGGCGAATGGATGGTGGAACGATCGGATATGATGGGATGGGGCTCGCGATTTGGGATTTGGGATTTGGGATTCGGTACGGAACGATGAAATGATGGAATGATCGGACGGGAAATCGGATGATGAAATGATGAAACGACGGACGAGCTGAAAAAGAAGAGCTGAAAGAGAAAATCTGAAAGAGAAAACCTGAAAAAGAAATCGAATCGATTCGAAAAAAACAGAGTTCCTAGAGCGTGTGAGAATAAAGTACGCGATCCGTCGAAGGAGAACCAGCGTTTTTTATTACCAGAAAAATTTTTTTCGCTCTGTTCCCGCCCGACGGATCTGTTTTCTGTCTGCGTGGGAAGAAAAAAATAAGGACTCGACTCGAGAAACAGACACGTACACGAGCGTTTGTAAAAAACTTTATTGAAAAAATAAAAATTTCACTCACCTCGTTTCCAGATTCCGCGGTACGGTTCCCGTTTTCTCGCTCGTCGGCCCCGCGTTTTTCCACCGGCCATCGGCAGAACGAGTGATTCTCGGCGGAAAATTCAGTCATTCGAAAAGTCCCAGAGCCGCACATCGTAGCTCGTTCCGTTCGGGGTGCCTAAACGGTTTACGCGCAGATCGCCGCCACCTACCGACCGATCTCGCATCGGCCAGCATCGTCCGGAGATTCATCTGCGTTACCGAGCAGGTGGACGGTTACTGCGGTTTACCGAACGGGAACGCCATCTTTACGGACCTCCTCGAGAAAAAGACAAAAAAACATAAAAAACAAAAAAACGCCGTCACAACTGGGATTGGATTCACCGCGGCTTCACGGAGGACAGCTCGACGGCAAATTTACTCCCGGACTTTTTCTGGCGCCGGGGGTGCGTGAAAAGATGTTCGCCGCGGACCGGTTCGCGTTTTCCTTCCCGATCCGAGAAGAAAAACGCGTCGATTGTCTCCGTCGACGCCGTCGGTATCTTTTCCACCGAACTGGAAAGTGTCTACCCGCCACGCCTTTCTGCGGTGCGTACCAGGTCAGACCACACGCAGCTGCAACGGGAATCGACCCGAAAATCGATTCTCGCTCCAGAGGCCACGCGAAATCTCCCGCAAGGGAAATTATATCGAGTGCTTTCCTTAAACGTTCGCCGGAGACAAAAGAAACCCTCCGAAAATCCGCGGCTTGGCGTCTGGGAACAGATCGTCGAGAAAATCCACGCTCGAGAGCCCGAACGGCTTCCGGCCGGCGTATAAAACGGGGACACCGAGAGAGAGAAGAACGGGAACCCGTTTCGAAAAAATTCTAGACCTTTCGAACCCCTGATCCACGAAAACACATCGCCGAATCGAACGAGCGATTCACCGACGCAGTCTCTGAAGGCATTGCACGTCTCTTCGCTCGAACGACGACGAAGGAACGAGTTCGATCGGTCGAAAAAAAAACATTTAAGAAAAATTCGAGATTCGGCCCGAGCCCCGATCCACGAAAACGCATCGTCGAATCGAACGAGCGATTCACCGACGCAGTCGCTGAAGGCATTGCACGTCTCCTCGCTCGCCCGAAGACGAAGGAATGGCTCGATGGGTCGAATCCAAAAAAAATAGTTAAGAAAACACTCCGACTCCGAGATCGAATTCGTCCGAGATGGCTCTTTCCTATCCGCGCGTTCGTCTCGGGAAAAAACTGTTTCTCGAGACGAACCGTGCCTCCCAAGACCAGCACCAAGGAAAGGACTTTTTGATTCGTGAAACTGGTTTTTGAGAACGCGCTAGAACCGCGCGTTTTTCGTTAAACACGCGCTCTGAAAAACTCGTCTTTTGCCGCAAGACCAGGATCAAACGGACTACCTGACTCGCGCCTGGTTTTTTTCGCTCGGTAATTGGCGGAACGCGCACTGACTCGAAGCGAATCCGACTCGGAGTGAAAAAAAAATGCCTGGGAAAAAACGAAAAGAATACTCACCCCTTTTTCCTGGCCTGCACGTCCCGAGAATTGAAATCCTAGCTGGCACGTCCTTCGAATCTGTTTCCTGGCTGGTACGTCCAAAGAATCGGAATCCTGGTTGGCACGTCCTTCGAATCTGTTGCCTGGCTGGCACGTCCTTCGAATCTGTCTCCTGGCCGGCACGTTCCGAGAATCTGTCTCCTGGCTGGCACGTCCTTCGAATCTGTCGCCTGGCTGGCACGTCCGGAGAATCTTCGCTCGCACGAGCAAAGGACGAAACGACACGCCAGAAAAGAATCGAGACGCTTTCCGTTAACACCGCTGGGTTTCCGGCGCCTCGAAGAAAAAGTCGAAGGGTTCTGGCACTTTACGTTAACACCGCTGGGTTTCGGGTGCACCGAACGAGAAGAAAGACAGAAAAAGACAAAAAAGCTGAAGGGATCGAGACGCTTTCCGTTAACACCGCTGGGTTTCCGGCGCCTCGAACGAGAAGAAAAGATAGAAAAACACAAAAAGAAAACACGAAACTTACCAATTTGTTCGTCCGAAGAGTCTTCTTAGTTTTCTGAAAGAAAACGCACACTTTTATACATTGAATTTTCAAAAAAAAAAAAAAAAAAAAAAAAAAAAAAAAAAAAAAAAAAATATATATATATATATATTTTTTTTTTTTTTTTTTTTTTTTTTTTTTTTTTTTTTTTTTTTTTACTAGAGGGTAATGATGAAATTTTTTTCGAAAAGATTTCTTTGAAAATTTTTACGAGTCCAGACTGCGAGATCAAAACTGAAAATTTTTACAAGTCCAGACTGCGAGATCAAAACTGAAAAAAATTACAAGTCCAGAGCGCGAGGCAAAACTGAAAATTTTTACAAGTCCAGACTGCGAGATCAAAACTGAAAATTTTTACAAGTCCAGACTGCGAGATCAAAACTGAAAATTTTTACAAGTCCAGACTGCGAGATCAAAACTGAAAATTTTTACAAGTCCAGACTGCGAGATCAAAACTGAAAATTTTTACAAGTCCAGACTGCGAGATCAAAACTGAAAAAAATTACAAGTCCAGACTGCGAGGCAAAACTGAAAATTTTTACAAGTCCAGACTGCGAGGCAAAACTGAAAAAAATTACAAGTCCAGAGCGCGAGGCAAAACTGAAAATTTTTACAAGTCCAGACTGCGAGATCAAAACTGAAAATTTTTACAAGTCCAGACTGCGAGATCAAAACTGAAAATTTTTACAAGTCCAGACTGCGAGATCAAAACTGAAAATTTTTACAAGTCCAGACTGCGAGATCAAAACTGAAAATTTTTACAAGTCCAGACTGCGAGATCAAAACTGAAAAAAATTACAAGTCCAGACTGCGAGATCAAAACTGAAAATTTTTACAAGTCCAGACTGCGAGATCAAAACTGAAAAAAATTACAAGTCCAGACTGCGAGGCAAAACTGAAAATTTTTACAAGTCCAGACTGCGAGGCAAAACTTCAAAGTACGATTAAAGAAATAATCAGAAATCGACTTACCCACGAGTCCATCTTCCGTCCAGCAGAACTTCTGGTAGCAACTCCTTTGGCACCGACGATCAAATGAACGAATGTGGCTCGCACACCTGTATTTATACCCCGGGATTGCGTAACCTTCCTGAGATATTGCGTCAGAAAAGAAAACTTGAACTTGATTCTCGAAACGCGTAAAAAAAAAAAAAAAAAAAAAAAAAAAAAAAAAAAAATTTTTTTTTTTTTTTGTTTTTTTTTTTTTTTTTTTGTTTCTATGACTAGGAAATTTGTTCGAAAATTTTTACAAGTTCAGAACTCGAAACAAGATTGAAATATTTTACAAGTCCAGAATGCTACAATAAATTTAACTAAGATTCAAAAGTGTAAAGTATATAAATCTCCAACGTTGAAAAAAAAAAAAAAAAAAAAAAAAAAAAATCTATATATATATATAATTTTTTTTTTTTTTTTTTTTTTTTTTTTTTTTTTTTTTTTTTTTTTTTTTACTGAAGGGTAATGATGAAATTTTTCTCGAAAAGATTTCTTTGAAAATTTTTACAAGTCCAGATTGCGAGATCAAAACTGAAAATTTTTACAAGTCCAGACTGCGAGATCAAAACTGAAAATTTTTACAAGTCCAGACTGCGAGATCAAAACTGAAAATTTTTACAAGTCCAGACTGCGAGATCAAAACTGAAAATTTTTACAAGTCCAGACTGCGAGATCAAAACTGAAAATTTTTACAAGTCCAGACTGCGAGATCAAAACTGAAAATTTTTACAAGTCCAGACTGCGAGATCAAAACTGAAAATTTTTACAAGTCCAGACTGCGAGATCAAAACTGAAAATTTTTACAAGTCCAGACTGCGAGATCAAAACTGAAAAAAATTACAAGTCCAGACTGCGAGGCAAAACTGAAAATTTTTACAAGTCCAGACTGCGAGGCAAAACTTCAAAGTACGATTAAAGAAATAATCAGAAATCGACTTACCCACGAGTCCATCTTCCGTCCAGCAGAACTTCTGGTAGCAACTCCTTTGGCACCGACGATCAAATGAACGAATGTGGCTCGCACACCTGTATTTATACCCCGGGATTGCGTAACCTTCCTGAGATATTGCGTCAGAAAAGAAAACTTGAACTTGATTCTCGAAACGCGTGAAAAAAAAAAAAAAAAAAAAAAAAAAAAAAAAAAAAAAAATTTTTTTTTTTTTTTTTTTTTTTTTTTTTTTTTTTTTTTTTTTTGTTTCTATGACTAGGAAATTTGTTCGAAAATTTTTACAAGTTCAGAACTCGAAACAAGATTGAAATATTTTACAAGTCCAGAATGCTACAATAAATTTAACTAAGATTCAAAAGTGTAAAGTATATAAATCTCCAACGTTGAAAAAAAAAAAAAAAAAAAAAAAAAAAAAAAAAAAAAAAATCTATATATATATATTTTTTTTTTTTTTTTTTTTTTTTTTTTTTTTTTTTTTTTTTTTTTACTGAAGGGTAATGATGAAATTTTTCTCGAAAAGATTTCTTTGAAAATTTTTACAAGTCCAGATTGCGAGATCAAAACTGAAAATTTTTACAAGTCCAGACTGCGAGATCAAAACTGAAAATTTTTACAAGTCCAGACTGCGAGATCAAAACTGAAAATTTTTACAAGTCCAGACTGCGAGATCAAAACTGAAAATTTTTACAAGTCCAGACTGCGAGATCAAAACTGAAAAAAATTACAAGTCCAGAGCGCGAGGCAAAAATTTCCATCTGTTCGAAAAAACTTCAAAGTACGATTAAAGAAATAATCAGAAATCGACTTACCCACGAGTCCATCTTCCGTCCAGCAGAACTTCTGGTAGCAACTCCTTTGGCACCGACGATCAAATGAACGAATGTGGCTCGCACACCTGTATTTATACCCCGGGATTGCGTAACCTTCCAGAGATATTGCGTCCGAAAACTTGAACTTGATTCTCGAAACGCGTGAAAAAAAAAAAAAAAAAAAAAAAAAAAAAAAAAAATTTTTTTTTTTTTTTTTTTTTTTTTTTTTTTTTTTTTTTTGGTTTCTATGACTAGGAAATTTGTTCGAAAATTTTTACAAGTTCAGAACGCGAAACAAGATTGAAATATTTACAACTCCAGAACTCGAAACAAGATTGAAATATTTTACAAGTCCAGAACGCTACGATAAATTTAACTAAGATTCAAAAATGTAAAGTATATAAATCTCCAGCGTTGAAAGATTTATATATTTTCTTTTATACACTTTCTCGGATACCTATCTGGAAAATTTTCATCCCCTTTCTTTTCGCGAAAATTCAATCAGTGGATCGCGTGGTCGAAAAATATTTCGAAAACCTCCGAGAGCAAGGACACGGCGATCCACCTGTGACAGTTCGCGGATCGGCAGTAAGCGCACGTCGCGTTCGCGTGCTTCGGGGCCTCGTGCCTTTTCACTTCCATTTTTCCCAACAGGTGCGGGTACGATTTTCGGAGATCTTTCACTTTTTTCCAGGTCCTGTCGTCGCACACGTGCAGTTTCCTGACGCCGCGTTTCGCGATTTCCCGTACCAACCCGGAATTGCTGAGGCCCCCGTCGTGGACCACGCTGAATCGTCCGTCGAACAGGGTGAATCCGTTCGCGGACACGGCCAGCGAGGCCACGCACCTGGAATGTTCGTGCACGATCCTCGCGGGCCGTTCGGATTCGGAAGAAAGGACCTTCGGCTTTTCGCCGGCGGGGACCGAGATCCTGGTCGAGTTGATGCGATTGTTCGTGACGTTCATCGTGTAATTCATCACGTTCACGGTTCCGCTCACGTTCACGATGCTCAGGGACATGAGTTTGGTCGAAAGGTTTCGTAGCAAACGCGTTCTCGGGTTTTCCGCGAGACCGTTTTGTAGAGCAAACGAAAAAAAAAATATATATATACATATATATATACATATATATATATATATATATATATACATATATATATATATTTTTTTTTTTTTTTTTTTTTTTTTTTTTTTTTTTTTTTTTTTTTTGCATGGTTCCTATGACTAGAAAATTTGTTCGAAAATTTTTACAAGTTCAGAACGCGAAACAAGATTGAAATATTTTACAAGTCCAGAACGCGAAACAAGATTGAAATATTTTACAAGTCCAGAACGCGAAACAAGATTGAATTTTTTTACAAGTCCAGAACGCGAAACAAGATTGAAATATTTTACAAGTCCAGAACGCTACGATAAATTTAACTAAGATTGAAAAGCGTAAAAGATACAAACCTCCATCCTTAAAGGAAAAAAAAAAAAAAAAAAAAAAAAAAATTTTTTTTTTTTTTTTTTTTTTTTTTTTTTTTTTTTTTAATGCATGGTTTCTATGACTAGGAAATTTGTTCGAAATATTTTACAAGTCCAGAACGCGAAACAAGATTGAATTTTTTTACAAGTCCAGAATCGAAAGTCCAGTTTATCGAAAAGCTGAAAAAAGTTATAATTGTCGCTTCTTTTCGATACTTGCAGAATTTCGTCGAGTCGTTTCAAATTTCATGAAAAATCGAACGTATGGGTTTTACGCTCGAGGAATTCCGTCACGTTATTTCACACGAGTCGGGTAACGAAAAAAGTTGGGATTTTTTAATACCGAATACGGTTTTTTGCGACAATCCGTTTCGAAACGTACAAGTTTTATTTTAATATATTTTCAATATTGGCGACCTGTCTGTTTTTAAAAAAAAGGCCGAACGAGGTGTGTATGGACAAAGACATAAAGTCTTTCCTTACACACACCTCGTTCGACCTTTTTTTTTTTTTTTTTTTTTTTTTTTTTTTTTTTTTCATAAAATATTTTTTTACAGAAATCAGTTCAATCGGTACTCGAAGACTTCGTCCCCGAAATGTACCAATACTTTTCTCGGCGGCTCGGGAAGTCTGAGGATTTCCAGGCTCGAGTTGTACGAGTGTATTTCGATCCTTTTGAACATGTATTCTCGGGCCAGGTCTTCGTACAGGAGAAACGTCTTCGTCTTGAACTCGTTCAGGAAATCCCGAAAAGTCATAGAATTCGAATACTCGGCGACCAGGAACTTGACGCGCATGGCCCTTTTCTGCATGGTGGCGGCCCTGATGGTGTCCAGGGGCAAGACTCGACAGGTATCCGACATTTCGAAGACGCAACGCAAGTAGAGGGCCGATCTCCGCCTGCACGGCTTGAGAAGTTCGACGGCTTCTTCGGCAGAAAAAATTTTCATGTCCAGCACCTGGCGGGGCAGCTCCATTCTCTTATACACGATGTCCCGGATCCTGAGACTGGCGTACATCGAGGAAAATCGGTGCGTGTTTCTGTATTCCAGGATCCGGGCCACGTCCGCGGCCCTCAGGAAAGGCAGCCCGTCGGCGGACAGGACGACCAGCACGGGGGCGGGCAGGCGATCGTGGCACAGGTAGAAAAACATGATGAAACTCGGCAGACGAAAGACTGAAAAACACTCGGCGGGCAAAAGTCAGAGAAACTCGGCAGGCGAAAGACTGAAAAACACTCGGCAGGCAAAAGTCGGAGAAACTCGGCAGGCAAAAGTCAGAGAAAAAAACTCGTCGGGAACACGGAGCTGTCCACACGCAGCGGTTCTCTGAGGCAGAATGATTTTCTTTTCGCCCACGGACCCGTATTTATACCGTCTCTCGAGGTCGAGAGATTGTTCCAGAACATCCTGTTTCGCCGGAAGAAAAACACGCGATCACGTGACTTCCTTTCCACGACTCGAGGAAATCGAAGCCGAAACGAAAATAATCTCGCGCGGCGTAAACATCCTGTTTCGCGGGAAACGGATCGCGTGGCGGCCTTCGACCCGTTTCTTTTCGTCTTTTCTCGGAACGACGCGGGCGGAAGCCGATAAGAAAACTCGCTATAATTAATCGCCCGCGCGACCTTTCGACCTTCCGGACGAAAAAAGCCGACGCGTCCTGTTTCCCGCGCGACGGGCTTCCGATAAAGATCCCGCCTTGTTTTCGCTGTTTCGGGAAAAAGTGTGGAATCTGACTGAATCTGAAGTTTGGAGAAAATCCGTGCATTAGTTTTCGAGATAGAGCTATAGCGAAAATCGTGAAAATTACTGCATAGCAGCGCCCCCTATTGGGTGATTAACACCAAAAACTAATCAGCATCAAATTGTATCAGGGACTGACAGAATATAAATTTTTATTAAATTCCGTGCATTAGTTCTTGAGATAGAGCGCCCACAAAATTTGTGTCACGTACACACAGACAGACAGACTCACAGAGTCACAGACAGACATTTTGTAAAAACATGTTTTTCGGGTTCTCTGACCCCTAAAATCGTGACCGTCGAAAACCGGAATTCGAAAATTTTCATGAATCCAATACTTTCTTCTCGTAAAGACAGAAGAAAGTAAAAAATGTCTTTTCCCCACCCGATGTCGAAAACTGGGCTTTTTGTTTACGCGATGTTTTCTCTCTCGCGAAGAAAAGAACGAGATGTAAAGAAAAAATTAAGTATAAAGAAATGGAATGGAAAGACGTGTTCTGGGGGATCTGTGCTGTGTTCGAACTCGCGTTCGCCGCGATCACGTTGTTCTTTGCTTGTTCCGTGGTGTGATCGACCGCCGATGTCTTTTTCGACACCGGATTCGATTCGCGGACGCGGTGCTCCGAATGACTGTTCGAAAAGAATACGATTCGAGAAGTACGGAGCTCGTAAATATGACGACAAAGAACTTAAAAAAGCCACTGAAAAATTCGCGTGGACGCTTCGAGAAGTACGGAGCTCGTGAATACGACGACGAAGAACTTTTAAAAGCCACTGGAAAATTCGCGTGGACGCTTCGAAATGAATACGGCTCGTGGTATCGGCTCGTAAATACGACGACAAAGAACTTAAAAAAGCCACTGAAAAATATGTTTCTCGAACGCTTGGAGATGGAAAAATTTCCGAGAAAAAGCATAGCGCTCTAGCCATTATCGTTTATCGCGACTCGTCTCGGTCTGTAATTGTTTTTCGACCGTTCGAAACGAGTTGGAAATTGCTCTTCGAACGTGGCAAATGAGGTGCGTTCGTACTATAACTAGTTTTATAATTATTTTTTGCATCCCATATCGTACTGAATGTATATTTTTTTACACTTCATGAGTGCGTAGTCTGTAACATCGTTGAAATGCACTTGCGATAATTTTTTCCCGTTCCCCGTAATGTAACGTGAAACTTTTGACTGTCTCTGTAATTAAACTATACACCGATTTTCATAAAATTTGAAATGACTCGACAAAATTTTACGACAATTACATATTTAAAATTTCAGACCATTCGGAAGGCTGTAACATCGTTAAAATACACTTGCGATGAGTTTTCCCGTTGGCCGTAATGTAAAGAAAAACTTTTGACTGTCCCTGTAATTAAACTATACGTCCGATTTTCATAAAATTTTAAATGGCTCGACAAAATTATAAACGATAGTATATTTAAAATTTCATACCGTTCGGTTGGGTAGTTTTTGCTCTGTTATATGCGGTGAGACGACTATAGGTGCTACGTATTTATATAATTACGAACGCATCTAAAAATGGTTATTGTTCTCGTCGGGATGAGAAATCAAAAACATATCTGAACGTTCGTTTAATCTGCAATTTATTCGTTATGTGATTGGTCTGTACAGTAATCTGTATTTCCCTTTGCTTTCGACGACGATGGGCGACACTCTGTTACCACTATGACAAAAAAGTAATAAAAACTACAAAAAAATTAATAACTCGGAAACAAACCGAGATACGGCTTTCGAACAAATTGCATTTAAAAGTACATTTTTTAAAATCGGAATCGAGGTTCGAAAAGGGCAGAGTTTATGGAGAAGACGCGTTATGATTTACAGTCGAATTAAATTACTCGCTTTCGAGAACGCGAGTTTTACGACATCCGTTGTTGGTGTTTTGTTTCTCGCCCCCCCACACACACACGCGAATTATTTTTCCCGATCCGTGATTCGACTGTCGGGTGCCGTGTGTCGAGAGTTTAATTTTTACCCCGTTCCCCGTGCGATCGACCTCGAACCCTTCGTCGTTGTCTTTTCCTTCCCCGTTCTCGCTTCTTTTTCGGATTCGGAAAAAACCCGCGGGGGTCAGAGTGCTCGAAGATTAAATCGTCCGACTGTATAGCTGCATCTTGCTATGGAGACTGCTAAATGGGCTGCTATCGGTCAAAATCAAGAGAGAAAAGGGCAGAAGAGGGGGGAAAGAACTCGTTTTCTTTATGTAGTTTTTCACACGGGAAGATTGACATGTCTGCTCCTCTCCTTTCATAGCTTCATGGTGGTGAAATAAACAAACGCCCCTTAAATATTTGAGAAAGTCTTGACACGCGTCACAAAAACATCACACAAAGCAGGCAAAGCAAAGGAACAAAATCATTCATTGGCTCGTGGATATGAACGAGCCAATGAATGATTTTTCTTCTTTGTTTTGCCTGCTTTGTGTGATATTTTCCTGACTTGTCAAGGCTTTCTCGAATATTTAAAGGACGTTGAATAGACCGGGATCAAGATAGATTTCACGCTATTAGCGCGATGAGATTGATCAATCAGAAGCCTGCATTTTTGAAAACTTTTTTTATGTTTGCAGTAAACACTCTGGATCCCGGACATTAACTTTGGTTGGTTAAGACGATTTTGAATAAAATCAAATCAGAAAGCCAATGTTTTTAAACTTTTTTGGTTAGTTTAATCGAAATCTTCCACGTCTATTAATGAAAACGGAGTTACTGTACTTTGGACAAAAACTTGAATATGAGTACACGACTTGTGCATATGTGTCACCACTCTTACATATAAATGTACTCTGTTATGAGCATGATTCTAAGCGCAGCTGGTTAAATTTGAGTATCTGGGTATTAGATAAAGCAATAGTGGCCCACCGTGGCTGAGTGGATAAGACACCACGCCGCTAATCGCTTGAGAACGTAGGTGGGGGCGGGTTCAAATCCCGCCGTGATCCTCACGTGATCTGATATATATGTGTTCAATAAAACAAACAAACAAACAAGCAATAGTGAAAGGTACAGTTGCCATGGAAACAACGACTTCTTTAATTCGTATAGAAAATTAATGGATAGTTGTAAATAATTTAAGTTTAAAATGTAGGCAAATGCTCTGAAAATATCAATGGCTCCCATTTAGTATTTTACAAAAGTAATTTAATATATTCACATGATGTATAAGTTGATGCAACTCTTACCTAATGAAAATTCTGCAACAAGACTTACGTAGGCAGATCTTTTCAATGATTAATTCAGAATTCTAAGAACAAAACGAAGTTCTTAAGCGCCCTTCCTCACCCCTCCACCCACTCAAAAAAAGAAATACGATAGAAAGGTATAAGTATTTGGATAATTTCAGTATTTCTGTGATCTTTGGTCAGAGTTTAGAAAAGGTGTCTGGGTATTAAAAAAAACATATAACAAATTTGACGAACGATAAGACTATAGATTTCAGGCAATTTTTAACTGCAAAAAAATTTTATTCTAATGATTATGCGGCTTTAATAATAGACTATTAAATATAATCAATTTACGGGAATTTTTATACGAAATTATATTCTCACATTTATGCAAATAGGTATGGATAAACAGACTTGAGTAAAATTACATATTTATTCTTTCTTCTCTATAACACGATCTAAATGAAGATGAAGTTATATGTACAGTTTATATCTTTAAATTTTTAGATTTTTTTTATCAAAAATGTTTCATCATCATGTCTAGAATTGCTAGATTTACTTCTTTAGACAGATCTTCGATTCTTTAGATGCCTGCGGGGCTTCATTTTCGGATTTTCCGTAGGTATTTGTAAAGATAAATTTATTTTGCAAAACCGTCAGCAAAAAAAGTTAGAACAAACAATTAACTGACAGACTAACTGTAAATATATATTTTATTTTGACTCTATTTGATTTTTACTAAATTTTCATCCTTCATAGAAAATTTTAAGGCGATATAAATTGAGAAAGACTGATACTTTGAAAGAAGAAATTGACTTTCCTTACTTTTAAATTATTAATTACTCTAAAAAATTAATGATAGGTAAACAAAGTGTATACTATTGTGTTTGTTCCCTACTTATAAAGGCTATACAAGGACTAATTTTAGCGAGTAGAATTATTTCAATTATATATAATCTGTTTAAAAAAAATAACTGATATCTACTAAAAAACAACTTTTCAAAAGTAAAAAAAAAAGCCAAGCAAAAAAAAAAGAAAAGAAAAAAGGGGAAAGTTGTGGCTAAAAAATAGTGTGATATCAAATTTCCAAGCTAATATTATGGTACTTATTTAACATTTTTTATTAAAAATTTACCATATGTAAGTCGAGTACCTAAGTATGCGTTGATAGAAAGCCTTTTCTCCTTTACTAAATACATCATAACGTGTTTCTGAAAATTAATTTTTTTTAATTATGCATCATGGGCTTGGCGGCCATCTTTCCATATTTTACACAAATTTCTAAGCAGACAAGCTCGTAATATGTTTGCATTATTAAGAATTTTGAACTTCTAGTTTTGGCTACAGACAGATAAATTAAGAAAGTCTTTTATTTTGAAGAAAAAAAAAATTGATTTTTACTGCTTTAACTAATTAATTAACCCCCTCCGAAAAAAGAGAATCATAAGATAAAACCTGAAGTTACTTCAACTTTATTTTAAGACACAAATTTCTAGGCACTCATTTCCATAAATTAAAAGCATAAAATGTTTGCTTTAGCAACAATTTCGAATTTCCGATCTTAACAATGTACTTGTGTGCTTAGAAAATTGTGTAAAATATGGAAAGATGGTCGCCAAGCCCATCATGTATAATTAAAAAAAAATAATTTTCAGAAACACGTTATGATGTATTTAGTAAAGGAGAAAAGGCTTTCTATCAACGCATACTTAGGTACTCGACTTACATATGGTAAATTTTTAATAAAAAATGTTAAATAAGTACCATAATATTAGCTTGGAAATTTGATATCACACTATTTTTTAGCCACAACTTTCCCCTTTTTTCTTTTCTTTTTTTTTTTTTTTGCTTGGCTTTTTTTTTTACTTTTGAAAAGTTGTTTTTTAGTAGATTAAACATACAGTGTAAAAAAAATAATAAAACTAGAAAACAGGAATTCTGCTTTTTCAGAATTTGGTGTCGCCCCCGATGAAAAAAATATATATGTATATATAATTACGTATACATAAATATATAAATATATTTATATATAATTATTAATAGGTATATATAAACATATTTCAATTTTAAGACTTAAAGCATACACTTTTATTTTATGTAAAATGACGTCGTCCGCATCCACTGAAGAATTCCGCATTTACGATCCACTCTTAAACAACTACAGTAAAGTATGCATAGGACGTCACTATCGCGAAATAATACAGAAACGATGCAAAAAGATGCCGTCATTAAAAAAAAAAGAAAAAAAAAGAAAATCGGCTATCTAATTATTCTTTTGCCTTCGTTTGTTTGTAACATTAATATAGATACTTAAAAATAAATATAGTTTATAGAAAATGGCATCAAAATATATAATTAATATTGTACAACTATTTTTCCTTTACTTTCTACAGAAATGGAGTACTTCCGTGCCAATATTAAGCAAATGGCTCCAAAAACTACAAAAAAATTTATGTTTCAAAAATAAATGGCGATGCAGTTTTCAAACAAATTGCATTTAAAAGTTCTTTTCTTTTTTTTTCCAATACGAGGGTATAAAAATTGAAAATATGCGATGCTTAGAAGTTAAAAAATTGCTATAGAGTACGTATTAAATCGTACTGCTTTGTTTTACGGCTGGTTTCTGCAAGGTAACGTAATTTTTCGAGGCGACACAAAATAAGCTGGAAGAAAGAAATAGGGTACCGTAACGGGGGCAAAAAAGCAGTCGAAGTGTTATTCACATCAATCAAATGAAAACACAATATAAAAATGTATACGTTTATAAAACAGACGCGGAAGAATACATCTGCAAATTAGCTTATTTCCATTCATCTTTTAAACAATCTAATATGTAAATTGTAATCTGTGATCTGGATTGAGACCAAGATTAAAACCTTTTGATGAAAAGCTGTTTCCGAGTATTTTGTTATTTAAATAATTTTTTCATGATTAAAAAAAATGTCAAATAAAAAAATTCTATGAATTAAAAAAAAAGAATGAAAGAAACTGAAATCTTTAATTTCAGTTCTTCCCTAAGAATGAGCTCTACGGACCTAAACCTTTTTAAAATTCTAATATACACGCATATACACACACATATATATGGAACAGATTTACAATGGCGAAAAAAAAATTCAGAGAACATACAAATGTTAAAATATAACATTATTTCCATAATCGGGTTTTCATCATGTTTCAATACATTTTTCCTAACTCATAGAAGTTATATAATCACCTGCTAAGGTCCATTATATTTCCAATATGACGTAATATTAACTTTTTCTTAAATTCGTCAAAAGTTCTAAAATAAGGTTTAAACTACATAGCAAAAGTCCACTTGGTTCCTTCACATTCTTACATCATAAATGCACTTTCATTTAAAAAAAACAGCAAAGTCCAAAAAAGAACGCCATCATCTGATTTATAGACTTGATTCCGAGTTTGCTGGCTTCATGCTGAATGAAAGCTTTCTATTTTTATTCCAGAATCCTTGGACAAATGCTCGTTCCTCGGCGGAACTGAAAAGTGAAGTCACTGTCGGTTGCTTGACCTGAAGATGCGTTCGGTATCGAAGTCAGGGAACCACCGTAGAGTCAACTCGACGACTAGATCTAGGCCGGTTAGAAGTATCGTATCGATGAATAAGCTCCTGACTCATGTGTGTCACTTGATTTCTCTGTTTTCTTAGCGCTCCTGATGTCGTAGATGAAGGCAAGCCACGTTTCTTTCCTTCTTTTATCCTTTTCTGAGCTGTGGGAGAGCCACTATTGTAATTAGTTTTTACACGTTTATATTGAATTCGTGGGTTGTGAAAAGATTTTTTATTTGTGGGATTCGATAATATCGATGTCAAATTGCCTGAGCGCTTATAGCTCCTAGGTGAATATTCACTTGTAATTCTAGGTTTCTTTTCACGTAAATGGCCCTATTCTGAACCTAATGATTTATGATCTCGTCGTTTGAATTTTTGCCCATATTGCCCTGTCGTTGTATTATGAGCGCTTTGGTTCTTAGCTCTATTTCCATGTAATTTACCATGAGGCTTTGACTTTTTGTCAGGCACAGATAATTGAGAATCACTGGACTCGTTTGACTGAGAGCCTTGCGAAACATCACCCGACAAGTGAGAACCATCACTACCACTTACCCTAAACTTATACTCTCTCACCTGATTGAGGTTTACCGTCATCTTTTCTACATCCATCTTTATCACCAGATTATTTTTTTGCACTTCCAATACTTCAAACGGACCAACAAACTTAGGAGCAAATTCAGCTACTCTTTTCTGTCGCCTAGAACTCAACCAATGCTGTTCCAACAAAACAAAACCTCCAACTTTAACTTCTAACTCCCCCCTAAGCATATTATAATATAGTGCTTGTTTTTTCTGAGCTTTTTCCATCTGAATTTGTGCTTCATTCACCAAGTTATCAATGTCCTTACACATGAACTGACTTTCAGCAGCAGACACCATTACTAATCTTTGAAACGGAGTTACAATTTTGCTATCTAAAAATAACACATCAGGCGTTTTCCCAGCTGATTCATAAACTGTTGTGCGTAGTGCATAAGCGAAGTGTTGCAGAAATCTGTCCCAATTTGAATGGTGAGAACCAACATACGACGATATCATTTGGATTAAAGTTCTATTAACAGGTTCCGTCATGTTAGATACCTGTGTTAACCCTGGTTTATCTGAAAATACTTCACAAAACTCCCCCAAAAATTTCGTAAACTTCGTCTTTTTCTCTTTTATTAACTGCTCTCTCGTTAACCCTGGATTAACTGACAATACTTCCCACAATCAACCAAAGATTGCTTAAACTCCTCCTTTTCGTCTTTTATTAACTGCTCTCTCGAACTTACTACCAAAGATGATAAACCACAAAGTTCTACTTTTTCCACTACTTCAACACACTTCTGCGCGTTTTGCGGCAACGCATCTTTTACCACGTTTTCCGTGCCTGCTCTATGTTCAATAACTATATTATCTTCAAACGCCTTCTTTACAACTTCCTCCACACCAGATTCTTCTGAATCAACCGCGACTGGTATCGACTTTTCCTTGCTTTCATTTTCCACATTATTTACAACCAAAGATTGCTTAAAAAAATCTAAACTAATTCCTCTATCTCTCATATAATCTATTCCCATTATGCAATGCGATTGTAAACCATCAATAACACAAAACTGCCCACGCGTTTTTACTGCACAAACCTCTACTTCCAATTCTACTGTACCTTTATTGACACAAACTGACCCTTGAGTAGAACCGATAACTAAGTTCGAAAATTTTAATTTTCTAGATCGAAAATACCTCTCAGAGGGATAATAAGAGATGAAACATCCCTCTGCTTCTGTATCAAATAAACATTTCACCAAAATACCATTTAATTGAATTGACAACTCAGGTAATTCTATTAGGTTAACTATAACACTACTTAGACTAACCGAAGGTTTTTCATGCTTAACTCGTGTCTGTATACCTTCATTTTCACTAGCATGTCTTTGAGTAATCCCTCTATCCAAATTGTTTCCATTCCTCGTCACTTGCCTTACTTGTGGAGCAGGAACATACCTATCACAAACTCCCCGTCTTTGAACAAATCTACTATTCCTCCCTAAATTCTTTTCCAACTATCATTTCTATTATTTCCATTCACTCTATTACCTGCATTAGACATATTACGACCATAACTATTATTTGCCTGATTCTGAACACCACCACTTCTATAAATATTATATATTTCACGCTCTGCCCCATCTGAAATTACGACCAACATTCTCATTCTGAAATGTGTTATTGCGATAGGTTCTCGGTCGAGGACTACTCCCTTCCAAATCGCCTGAGCCACGACGAGATTCATATTTCAATAAAAGTTGATATAATTATTTCAATAAAAGTTGATATAATTCGCAACTCAATATAGTCTTGAATTTGCACAGTAAAAAGGGGCAAGATAATGTCTAACAGTTCATTAAATGATAAGTCTAGAGTTTATGCAAATAGAATTTAGATGCACTTTCAAAATTATCTTGCTGGTGACAATAAAACTCACGTTGTAACGCACTTTTGTCGTTAACCTCCAGAAACGCCTTTTGGAGCTTAAATACAGTTTCCTCATATCGTTTGGTACCATCTTTAACTAAAAATCTACCTATATTTTCTAACCACAGAACAGCTTCTTCCTTAAGGGAAATTTCCAGTACTAGATATTTGTTTTTACAGGTATATTATTATAACTTATATAATCTTCTTAGCTTCTGTACAAAGTCCTGAACATTTTCTTCACCCGTAAAATATACTCGAGACACAATCTCAACAGACTTAGCAAAATGGTCATAGAAAGTGTCATTTTGTTCAAAAACATGGCTATCTGTAGCTTCAATATAATATGGGCGTGGTCTGAAATCTTGTTGAGTGCTATCTGAACCGTTAGCATAAAATGTTCGTGGTCGGGGTTTGAGACCAAGTTGGGCGCCATTTGTGGCGTAATTATAAGATGATCGGGGTTCGAAACCTCGTTGGGCGCCATTTGTGGAGTACTTATTGGGGTGGGAGATCATGAGGAGTCTTATAGGCTTTAAATATAGAGCTTTTATTCAACAACGGGCAAAGGGTTGGCAGACAAGATCTCATAAACTTCTCCCTCACTCCGTGATAGCAATAAAACAATCTTAAATATAAAGTCAAAAGTTAACTCACGTAACTTCATTTCTCCGGAGCGTGATTAAGCTGCGACGGCGGGGTTCATTTCAAATCCATATCTAGATTTGATCTCATTCTATATCTGTTCTTGTTCCCAGGCTAAGCTCCAGCCATACAGGCCGTTTCTCCACACCAAAACTATTTACGCCAACTAACATTTTCTCCAACGGCTAACTGCACTGACTAACCGCTTAACATAATTTCGCTCCCCTATTTATACTCTGGCAGACTGAGCAAATAAATTTGCATGCGGTTACCGCTGACTTGCGGAACAGCGAACTCCTAATTAAAAATGCACCGCGGACAATTAGAGTGCCTCTATACTAGAGTTACGTCTTACACCATGTTCACCTTTAAACCACTAAAGAGCCTTTAGAACAAAGTTCCTTACAAGCTATAAATTATTTCGATTCCAGATTACTTTATTTGCCTCGGCCATGTTTTAATACACATGTACGTATCATTTCACAGTTCTGTCTTTCAAACTGTGGATTTGTATAGAATTACAGACAGAGAGACACTTTTTTATTTTATATATTAGATGTTTGAAAAGTTTGCGCCGTTGAACTATGCTTAACTTGAAATACATTTTTCCATTAATAAAACTTAAGTAGAAAAATTCATATGATTGTGTCAAGATGACGTAATTTTCAGAAAATTTTCCTTTCTTAATTCTAAAAATTAGAACTGAATATACTTTATTGATAGTTGAACTATTTCAGAAATTGAATAATGAGTAAAAAAAAAATATCGTCATCCTTTGTATTTGTAGAAATAATTTGTCATTTTTAAAAAGTACTTTTCTGAAATACAAACCTTCAATAATAAAATTTTCATGCAATTTGTTTGTATGAAGTGTTATGAAAAGAAAATGCAGATCAATATTCCGTAATTTTTTGACTGTGGTGTGTACTAGTATATATATATAATTCTCTTAATATTTTAGTACTGTCCTACCTATAGCTGTTTATTTGTATTTGTAGTAAAAGCTTGTGAACTTTGTGTATTATTCTCTTGTTTTTAATATTTATAAATATTTAGCTGATTCTCATTCTTAATTTGATTTGAATTCTGTAAATATAAAGACGTTAGTTTAAAAGTTATTAAAAAAAATTTCTGGGTTCATTAAAGTCCACGCCGTAGCATAAAAATAATTATTAAAATTTATGCATTAAATTAAAAATTCGTGATACCGTAAAGAGTCACAGATTTATCAAGTTTTTATCTTATATATATATCTAATTATATTTTGCCAGTTTTATTCTCAATTGTGTCGAAAGAAATAGTCGCTTTTGAATAAATTCAAGGATTAGATGGAAAAAGGAAAAAGAAAATTATAATTTCTTGGAAATATTCGCAACACGAATTCCGCATTTCAGAACTAGAACCTCTTATCTTTGTAATGGAAATGGAACTCCATATATTATTTCAAAGTAAATGCTAAGTTTTTCTTTCTCTTTACTTGAATATTTTATGCAGATACACTATTGCACTTCTCACATATCTCACTGTCCGTAATGAAGTCTAAAAAGGATTTTAAAAAGCTAGCTGTCTTTATATTACAGAAAGAACAACTTAATAAAAGATTTATCAGTTATAAGAAAAATCTTATAACAAGAAAATTAGATTATGATACTGATATATGCTTAATTTTTATATATTCAAGTAGTAGTTTCTCAACTATTGTCTCATGACTTGTATTATAAAACTGTTCAAGTGTAACTTCGAGTGTATATTAGTAATTTAAGGAATCATGTACCATATCACACTATATATTTCAAACGGAAATGTAAAATCATATAATTTAATTAATTTTTCAACTACTTTTCAGTAGTGAAATTCCGCTTGAAATTATTGAATATTAAAAACGTTTGGATATTTAATGACACGGCTTGGACATTTTTCACTATGTTGGCTTATGCTTAGTTAGCAAAGTGATAATTCATGTCTTTAATATTCAATAAAAACATACATTAAAATAAATTATTTAAAAACAGCGTTTAAATACAGAATAAAATAAGTTGATTTGATCAGACGTATACGTTACATGAGTACTAAGACTCACATCCTCAGTGTAAAAACTTTAAAAACTATAAAAACAATATCCCCCCAACTGCATGTACGGGAAAACCCAAATGTCAAAACATAATACATTTTTATAGTTGTTTTTATAGTTTTTAAAGTTTTTACACTGAGGATGTGAGTCCTAGTACTCACGAAACGTATACGTCTGATCAAATCAACTTATTTTATTGTGTGTTTAAACTTTGTTTTTAAATGTTTTATTTTTCCACACAAGTTTTGTACTTACTATATATTAAAATATTTATTACTATATAAACTTCGGGGAGGCTTCGCGATCAAACATAAACCAAAATCTCTTAAAGGATTTTTTGTATACTTAAAGAAACCCGAGAAATAATTTGCCACCATCTTTTTCATGCTAACTTCATAAACAGTTTTATGTTTAGAAGTATCCGCGTAGATTTTATCAAAGGAGTTCTGAATTAATTTGTTAATTAATTTTACCTGATACCCATTATGAATAGCAATACGTTAAATTTTTCTCTAATTCATCCCCCGGATTTATATCGGAAGAAATTTTGAAAGTACGATTAATTAGGAATCTGAAGGTAGATATCTTATAAGATACTGGGGTGCATGAAACGAAAGGTATAATGTTTAAATCCACGATAAGTTTTTGGTAAACTACTCCCCTTTTCTTTAACTCAACTTCTAAAAAAGGTAATCTTCCACCCGTTTCTTGTTCAAAAGTAAATTTAATATTATTGTCAAGCTCATTTAATTGTTGTATGAAAGCCATTAAATCCTCAATATTTTTACCCCAAAAAATAAAAACATCGTCTACGTAACGTAATCACACTAAAGTAATTGTGATATGGATTTTAGTAGACATAATTAAGACTTACTACTCTTATATATACTTATATTTGGATCATGTACCTTTATAAATGTCCAAAAATGGATTTTGTTAAATAGCTCATAAATAAATATGAATCTTTAGGAATATTTAAAAACAAACACCATTCAAAAACTAGAAGAGATGTTATGCCTAAAACACTTTGAGCTTTTCCTATATGATAAAGGTGTGATTTAATCTTTAAAGTCAAAATTTCTCAGAACGGCGATTTTGATCATTGTGCGCAAGATTTCTGAACAATGGTTGTCCAGAATTTAAGAAAATTTTCAGAGAATGTACTAAATGCATGGAGGCACTATTACTATGTTTTTCAAGTAAGAAGTTTGAATTCATGACTACTTTTGTATAAAAAATAACTTGATATTTCGAGCATCTTTAAAAAAAATATTTCTCGGAATATACAAGATTTATTTTTTCATTGTAGATCATTTTAAAAACACATTAGGGGAGGAGAGTACACAGTGAGACGAAAATTATTATTACTTAACGAATGGCAACGATTTTTATTCTTTTGAAAAATATTTTGCTACATATTTAAGCTACACAATACGCTACAAACACGCTACACATTAATGTACAAATAGTTTTAAAAAAAAGTTATTTTTAAAAGCACAGAAGCAGCTTAATGGAGTATCAAAAATTGCCTCATTGTGTACCACAAGTGGTACACAGTGGGAAAATGTATATATTTTCATAAATCATACATTTTTACAGTCTATCAATAATTTTCTGCTGTTTATGACTTCTAATTAATGTTTCTAGATTTTAAAAAAATTAAAAATATGAGTTTCGCGTGAACAATGGCAGACATTGGGCTACCTGCATGCAAATTTTCAGCCTCTTACGTTTAGTAGATTTCACTAGCCATCGCACGTCCCCCCCCCCCCCCCCACACACACACACAGAGATAGAGAGAGAGAGAGAGAGAGAGAAAAGCCTTCTTTTATTTTTAAATAATTTTTTTTTACATCAGAACCGCATAGTAGATACACAATGAGGCACTTCTCACTGTGTGCCACAACTGTGTACCTCACTGTGTACTTTCGTTACGTTGTAAAAAAGTGGAAGCCATGTCTGATTCATCAATTTCATCGCTTTAAAAAGTTTATGTCGTTTTTTCGAAATAGTCTATTATTAGATATAGCTATGTTTGGTTAAGTAAATATATGACATATTGAAGGAAATAAACCCGGAAATAGACGTTTATGTAACCTTAACCATTATAAAACAAAGAATAATTTACTATTTTGTCGGACGAGTAACCGAAGTGCCGAAACTACATCCACGTGTTACATAAGATGAGGTGGTTCAATGTGTGTTCCAGCTAGGAGAAAAAGTTATAACTGTTTGTCAAAATGACCGCTCTCTCACTGTGTACCATGTCTCACTGTGCACTCCCCTACCCTATATCTGTACTCATAAAAAACCTTGGTTTGTTTTAGCCATTCAAAGATGAAAAATTTTGCGCGCAATGGATGCAAGAATAATTATTTGTAAAATTGAATTACCTATAAAAAAATTCTATATGTGTATACTTTTTTTGCGAACTTTAATTAATAAAATGAATATTTCTTAGTAGGGTGACTGAGCCAGTAATTGATCAAATAAGGTCGGTGCTACGGGGTTTTTATTATATTTCCTTCCTTTTATGTTTTAGGAGTAAACTAACATAATTTCTACATCACTTAATGATTGTCCGATAACGGGCAAAAATGAAGTATGCTGAAATTAAATAGTAACAAAATTATAAGTAAATCATTTCCTTAATTGCCATTTTCCCAGTAGTTGATCAATCGAAGAAATCTGTCGAAAATTCAAAAATTAATCTTTAAAATATCATGCTTAAATATGCTTAACAATAATTCATATAAAACTAGTATTTGAAAGAAGCAAGATAGAAGTGGATTGTTTTAACTTGCCGTAATTGAATCCACCTAATCAAAAACTAAATTTTTACATTTTCTAATTAAAAAAAAAAATCATAAAATTGCTTCGCTTTTAGCAAGCAGCTGACAACAATGTGACAACGGGTCCTCCAACATTCAAACAAAAATATTACGTCTAGTGCCACGTGCAAAACTCATTTCCGCCTGAAATGGCACAATATTTCAAAAAATTGATTAACTACTGAAGGGGTATCAACTACTGGCTCGGTTACCCTATGTGTTTTAAATTTATAATTTAAGGTCAATTAGGTATAGAATGGCTGCTGTTCTTATAGAGGTCACTTTTTCATACATTTTGTTAGTTCAAAGGGTACCTGAGCCCTTAACAGTAATAAATCCTATGTAAAAAACTTCTAAAAAAAAAAAAAAGGAAACAGGTTATCTGAAGATAAGAAACACACATAAAACTTCTGCTAATGAGTTCTTTTTATTGCCTTTCCACAGTGCGTTTGTACTCTGTGTACACTGTGTTTCCACAGGATATATCCTCAGAACTGTATAATTGACGGTCTATAGACGCGTAAAACAGAGTGTACAGAATATTGCCAATACTTAATATGACAGTTATAACTGCGCGGCAACATTATGTGTTGTGTTTAAATTGCATGATACCTTTAAATTCTTTAAGGGTAAAGAAATATAATTTTCCAGTGAATTTAGAAACGAATATGAATATATATAAATATTGCATTACATATAGAAATATAGATATATAGAAGCAATGACATAGAAATATATAATTTTTCTTTTCTGTCTTAACCTGCAATTTATTCTAATAAATAAATAAACCTGAGATCCTATGATCCATTAAGTACAGGGTGTCCAGCGAATAAGACCCTGATTTCAAAATTAAATATCTCAAAAACAAAGATCAATAGAATTATGCGGTAAATGGTTTGTTTATTAGCTAAGCTGTAAAAATGTTATACAAAAGTTTCAAAATTTAGTTGCAAAAACCGTTAACAGATTGGCGCTGTAATCGCAATACTTGTAAACTGTGCTCTCAAGTCCAGAGCACTAGCATCTCATTCCTAGATGGCTCTCTACGGAAGAATGAATATTGGGAAAGTCCACTTTTTCACTGATGTGATGTGCAGAAGTGGAGAAATGTGGTCACAGAATTATTGCATCAGCTTTAATTTTAGAAAATTTCAGTTAATAGAATTTTCGATAAAAAGTTTAGAAATCATCATATAAGAACTTATTAAAATATTTTGTTAAATTCAATTTTTAATGCATTATAATTATTTACATTAAAATGCATATATTTAGAAAAATAATTTTGTACTTTTTATTTATTTTTTATATTTATAAATCACGGCATAATATTTTGGTATCATTGTTTATACCTGAATTATTATAAATAAAAAAGTAATTTTGCACTTTTCATTTATTTTTAAATCACGGCATAATACTTTGGTTTTAGTACGCATATATTTCTTTTCTTTGTAAACAAAGTTTTAGAGATAGAAATTATGCATAATTTTTTTTCTTTTTTAAAAGGAATTGATGATAAGTCATATCATCAACGTCAAAGCAAAAGCATTTTGGATGCTGCATTCCTTCCCAAAACTTCGGATCCTATCGCTAGAAGCTGCGCCATATTCCTGTGCTCAATGATAAAAAAATAAAAACGAGTTTTTAAAATTAAAATTATTTTTTAACTTAATAAAGTTTTTAAAAATAGAAACGTTGTTCTTTGCAATTTATTTTAAAGTGATTATTTCTTTTGACTTAAAAAATAGTTAAGTTTTAAATTTATAATTTAATGTCAATTAGATATAGAATGGCTGCAGTTCTTATAGAGGTCACTTTTCCATACATTTTGTTAGTTCAAAGGGTACCTGAGCCCTTAACAGTAATAAATCCTATGTAAAAAACTTCTGAAAAAAAGAAAACGAAAACAGGTTATCTGAAGATAAGAAACACACATAAAACTTCTGCTAATGGGTTCTTTTTATTTCCTTTCTACAGTGTGTTTGTACTCTGTGTACACTGTGTTTCCACAGGATATATCCTCAGAACTGTATAATTGACTGTCTATAGAGACGTAAAACAGAGTGTACAGAATATTGCCAATACTTAATATGATAGTTATAACTGCGCGGCAACATGATGTGTTATGTTTAAATTGCATGATACCTTTAAATTCTTTAAGGGTAAAGAAATATAATTTTCCAGTGAATAGAAAATACACAATTAAATGAACACACTAAAACCTTGATACTCCTGTGTCTCATTGCGATATCACAAAATTATTATATAAAAAATAATAATAAATGAGGCATTTTAAGTAGTAAATAATTTCTACAATGTATGCTTAAAGTAATCTCATTAAAAAAGCATATTATCAATGACTTCAAATACCAAAAACATTTCGTTCTAGAAAGATTTGCTTCCAATTGTGGAGTTACTGAAAGAAACATAACATCATTTTGAGGATCTTTTGTACGAACTTATTCGGAATTAATTTAGATTTATAAAAGACAATAAATTCTTTAAAATATATCATTTTACATGCTAAACCATCCGGCTTTTAGAGCCTTCGTTCTTTAAAAGAAGTTTTAATCGCCATCTGTAAGAGATAATTTTTTGAAAATCTGTGTTTCTTTAAATTAATTAATTTTATTCGTTGATAATAATTTGTAGTTTAATACATGGAGCTGAAACGTATTTTTCTTAAACCTCCTTGGTCGTGATGGAAAATTAAAATAAGCTACGAATCGATAGAATGATCGATTGATATCAATTTGTCGACAGATGAACTTTTGCTTTCTAAAACTGATTCCTGAGGCTAGAATATGTGAAATAAGCCTTTATTTCTTAGATGCGGTTTAATGTAATTTAATATCGGTATAGTTTTCAGTATCTATTCAAATTAAAAAATATATATTCTCTCCATTTTTATTGAGGAATTAACGTCAGTAGAATCGTGACAATTTTTGGAATTCCCATCTTTTCTACACATTTGGCGCAAATTAGTTGCCTCCTTTACAAACAGGTCATTAAAAAGTACTAAACAAAATAATATCTCGGAACATAATTTAAATTTTAAGAGCATATATGACATTCTCTCTGCCAAACGAATACCTGACGTTAATGTCACGTTAATCAACCTGTTCTGCTCAACATTCAGGTTGGGTTGATTTTTGACGGCCGATTATCAACACGAGGGATATAGGCCCTAGGGGGAGTGCCTTCCGTGGGGGTCTTTCTAAGGGAACCTAACCCGTATTTACGCATGGAAATCCAAGGTTTTGAAGAAAACCACGAAAACTCCGAAACGGTTAGGCCGACGGCGCATTTGGGTTCGAACCCAGCTCTCCCGTCTACCAGCTTCGAGAGCAAAACCTCTCAGCCACGGGTGGGGCGATCAACATTCGGAGATAAGCCTATTCCAAGTCTTTCCACATATATCCTTACTTTGTGACTTTTTGGATATAGAAATATTTTAAGTCAGACTAACAATAATTATCCAGAACCCACCAACGCTATTGCCTACGCCGAAAGGTGTTATTTGGTAACATGTGTATACATATTGTGCATACCATCCGAACAGTATGCTGATAGTTGTTTGTATAACTGTGATTAAAGAACGGTCTTAACAACAAGCATAAATCGTAATTTCTACCATTGTCTTAACCACATGGATTTGATTGAAAAACGGAAGCTCCATCAGCTGATCTACAATGTTGAATATACAGCAAATAAACATTGGCATTTTCACTAAAAAGGGCATTTTTCTGTATAAATGGTATCATTTTAATTTAAGTATTGTTGATTTAATGTTTTTATATCTTTTTGATCATGCGGTATGCCTTTTTTGACTTAAGAAAACAGACGTCTTTTTACAGCTACAGTAAGAGCGGGGTCATTATCTGAGGCAGTGATCACATTGACCAGATGAATGGGCGGTGTAAATTCCAGACAGAAAAAAAGACAAATTTTATACATTCATTAGAACAGAATGCAGAAAAGATAACAACTGTTTAGTGAGTATCAATGATTAAGCAAACATTTTCTTTTTGATATAAAAGCAAAAACTAAAATTTCTTTATAAATAGCAATTTATATATTTAAAATATTCTGTCCTAATGCATATAGGCAACCGTTGTGGATAATTTACGTCTATTTTATTGTCAATCGTACAATATATATTTATCCTAGAAGACTTCCACTAATTGTTTAATAAACGGCTCACCTAAAAATGTATTTATAGGTTTTGTATTCTACATCATTTTACCAGATGCTTGACAAACCACTAGTTGAAATTTACATAATTCAATTAATTTCGATATGAAAGATTTGCAAAGCATTTTCTAAGAAAGTCAATTTTAAGAATAAAAAAAAATATATATAGGTTTAATTATACTGTGTAAAATCTCTATACGAGCAATTAGAATTTGCATCCACCATGAAAAGAGTTTTCAATATTTGAAATAATGCATCGAGTAGAAAATATAGAAAACATCCTACTAAAGATATTCGGAACATGTTCTACATTTTTAAGAACATTTCATATTCAAATGAAAGGAAGTATAACTCTCTGTTTCAATATAAAAGTGGAGTGTATACTTTTCCTTCGTTCAAATTTTGTATGAACACCTACACATATCCTTTTCATTTCGCTCACGTGCAGGTGGCAGTTCAGTCTTTTTCATCTAAACTAAAAATGAATATAAAAAAATAATTTTAAATTATAGCATGAAATCTAAAGGATGTGAAATAAACGTAAAAGATAAGTCCTTCAAGTGTGAAAAAGCTGGTGATATCTTTATTTTCTTTTCCAATGAAAAATTATTGGGGCATCAATCCATTTTCAACCATTCCCGAATAACCATAATTTCAGTTGAAAAAGTGTCTTACAGAATTCTCTCGAAATTTCAGCTTCATGTGTTAGAAATATGAAATGTAAAAGATTAATCCATTTATGCCTGAATTTTTGTTTTCTGAAATTTCTTGGTAAAATTACTTTCAAATGTTGCAAAATTAACTGGAAAAATACTAAAAAAAATTACGCTAAAATATTTTTGTATTTATTTTCTAAAATGTAAACGTACTAAATATGGAAATATCCATATGTGGAAAAATGCATAATTATATGTTTTGTCTAAATTTATATGAATTAAGCTTTTAAATTATACATTATATAATATAATTAGTATTTTTTAACTATTAAAAATATATTTATTTATTAACAGAAACTAATAACATTATGTGTGTTATTAATAATAAATTAAAAATATTCGTATTTGAGGCTAAAAACAATTTATTTCAAAATCATCACGAAAAGGACTTTACACAAATAACTGTCCACTAAATGGCTAATAGAAATATGTATCCACTTGCGCCTACCGCCCTATATTTTGTACGGTACAAACAAGCATAAAAATTTGACATGAACAGAACATATAATTTAGCAATTAAAAACAAGTGGGTAAGTGCGATCATAGATCGCACAAAGGGTTTCTTTTAATATTCCTTTCAAAACGTCCAGTATATTTATCGCCATGGTTGGTATATTTATCGCCATGGATGGTATATTTATCGCCATCTATTAAATTTTGGCAAACCCTTCTTAAACTATCGTAAAAAGATTCGCCGTGTTATATTTCCTAATTTTGTTCGTACCCCCCCCCCCCCCCCCGAAATGCTACGATATTTCACATGACGGGTATCTGCCAAATTTAGAAATGTGCCCCCTTTGGGGGGGGGGTAAGCGGTGTAATGGTCACGATAATTTTTGACACGGCCTGATGTTTAAAATTTTTGTTATGTTTTATAAGCTATATTAAAGTTTCAAACAGATCGTCCAGCTATATTTCCTAATTTTGCTAGCGCCCCTCCCTCACTACCCCTCGAAATGCGACACGCCATTCTTTTTTATGCTTCATTATCATTTGTTATAAAGTATCTTAAAGTTTAAAACAGATCGCATTGTTAGATTTCCTACTTTAAATGAAATCGTGGTCTGTTAGTTCCACATTCCACCACCAGAGAGCGCATTGTATTATTAACAAAAGCGTATCTGAACGAAACTCCTTTACACAGCCTATTAGCAGATATGTTACTCGAGGGGGTAGCGATCTTCAGCAAGAATTTAAGATAATTGTTGAAATTACACTTGTGAAATAGTGGTAATTTAACTTTTGACATATTTATATTTAATAAGTAGCATGTATCTGAGGACTCCGTCACAAAAAACGCACCTGAAACGGTATGAAACAAAAAAGAAATATTTTGCCCCTCCTCCTCTCCCCACCTGCCCGAAATTTCACGCGCCATTTTTTATAAACTTTTTCTTATGTGTTATAAACTATGTTAAAGTTTCAAACAGATCGCCTTGTTAGATTTCCTTCTTTAAATGAAATCGCGGTCTGTTAGTTCCACATTCCACCACGAGGGGGCGCACTCTATTCTTAACGAAACTGTATCTGAATGTAACTCCGTTAAAGAACCTATCAGAGATATGGTAGTCGAGGGGGTGGCGGTCTTAACCAAGAATTTATTATATTTGCTGAAATTACTATTCGAGAAAAGTGGTATCAATACTTATGACATTTTTATCTGGCATAAGTAACACTTATGCTGTTTTTTTTTAAATCGGACACCGTTCAGAAGTATACTGCAATGAAACATCACGTGACTGCCGTGTAAAATAAGTATATAATAGAAATAAATCAATTAGTGAAATTAGCGCCTCCTCCCCTGCCCGAAATTTCACACGGCCATTTTTATAAACTTTTTCTTATGCGTTATAAAGTATCTTAAAGTTTCTAACAGATCGCCTTGTTATATTTCCTAATTAAAATTGCGATATGTTAGTTCCACATTCCACCACCCGGGAGCGCACTCTATTCTTAACAAAACTGTATCGGAAGGAAACTTCGTTAAACAACCTATAAGTAGATATGTTTATCGAGGTGGTGGCGGTCTTAATAAGAAATTAAGATATTTGCTGAAATTACTACTCGGAAATAGTGGTAACAAAACTTTAGACAATTTTATATTAAATAAGTAGCATATATCTCAGAACTCCCTCAAAAAAGATACCTAAAGCGGTCAGAAACGCTAATTTTTTAAATAGAAATCCCCCCCCCCCCTCCCCGGAATTTAAAAATAATTCTAGCTGCCCCTCCCCTCCTCGAAATATCACACTCCATTCTTTTTTACACTTTTTCTTATGTGTTATAAACTATCTCAAAGTTTCAAACAGATCGAGTGGCGGTCTTAACCAATAATTCAAGATATTTCCTGAAATTACTATTAGAAAATAGTAGTATCAATACTTGTAAACTTTCTGATGATGAATGAGTTATACTTATCTCATAGCGCTGTTCAAAAACACCACGCAAATTATTAGATTTCCTAATTTAAGTTAATTCGTCGTTAAAAAAGCACGTGTCTCCATTTTAATCGACGCATTTGATTGCAAAAAACGACGCAATAAACCGATTAATTAAATAATAATTAATATTTCAGCTTGTAATTAAGATAGGACTTAGATATGGGAAGGCAATGAAATCAGCGAGAAATTTGACATCGGGATGCCAAAAAATTTAATCAAAAAATTTAATATTTAAAAAATTAAAATTTCGTATTAAAATATGCTATTATGGAAAACCGCAGCGTTGCCATGTCTACCCGTTTTCCCGCCGAATTGAAATCTTTTTTTCGTGTCTTTCCAATTAAAGAAATTAAATTTTTATCTATCGATTTTTAGTGGATATTTTAACTTATACCCATCGCAGAAATGTGAACTTTATACCAAATGAAAGTAGATTTTTTTCCGCGTCTGTCTAATCCATTTACAAATTTCTCGGACCAATATTTTCTGATATGCGATTTCCCTTTAAAATGTCCACTTCATTTTTCGGCTTAATTTCCTCCGTGGTAACCGTGCATCGGCTGATTTTACTGGCAACCCTTAAAAGAAACACGGATGATTTGGAGAAGGTCTGTTTGAACCGGCGTTAAAAAGGTGGATTGGTTAATTTTAGAAGTTAATTAGCCCGTAATTCAGTTAATTACCAACTTTTTCAAAATTTTATGATTTGTTGTTTGATGTGAGGTTTTCAGCTATAAGTACCCAAAATTTCAAGTCTCTAACATGTATAGTTTCTGAGAATGGACTCTGTGACGGACAGACAGACAGAGGAGTGAGACGAATGGGGTTTCGTCAGATGAATGAAACCCTAAAAATAAGTATCTCAAAGAAGTCTGCAAACTAAGATTATGACTTATATATTTGGATCCTTGATACACAAATTACAAATAAACTTACTTTTTAAATTTCGCTATCTTGAAAAATGAAAAATCTATAAACACCAAAAAAGGCCTTCATTTAAGCAAATAAATATTAATCTTGTGCTGTCTTCTCTCAGTAATAGATAAAAAGATTTATAGAGAATAACTTCATACAATTTTCATGTTGTGATGTAGAAGAAAATTATAAAAATTTATTAAAATTTGAAACGGCCCAAAAATGGGACGCTAGACATAAATGGGTTAATAAAACTTTTTCTCAGAGGAGTGTGTTAAAAAGTATCATCAAACAACTAAAGTAGATGTAACAAGAATTAATCTGCGGGGTTCATAATAATTAACTGAGCAATGTGTTTTCTTAATACACATTGAAATAATGCATTGGGTAAGGTGGTGCACGAGTGTGCGGTGCACGAGTGTGCGGTGTACAAGTGTACGCAGAGCAATTATCTAATCCCAAAATAGAGTTTTGCATTTACCTACATTTGTAAACGATGCAATGATATGATAAGTTGATGATGAAAAACAATTGCGCATTTTGGAGAATTTTTTTGTGACTTAGAAGAGAAAAAGTTATTTTGCCCTTCTCGTTATGAAATTTATAGTTCTTGAAAGCAGGATCATAATAAAGATTACAATCCAAATTTATCTTTCTTTTATTTTCGTGGATTAGGAAATTATTGGACTACATGTCACCTAATTGGTTTGGATTTGGTTATCAATAGATGACATTATTGATGTTTCAAAGATATTTAGTGACGATAGTGCAAGCGTGCGCAGTGCCGAAATTTGCAAGAGAGCGCACTTTATTTTGGAAAAGCTGCTACCGTTGCTAATGCATGCTTTAAAATATAGATTTTAGAGCCCGTCAAAATTACATTTTTTTATATACTGACTTTTCAGCTAGCAGCTTTACTGAAAGACCATTAGAATGTAAACGTATTGAACCACACACGTTAGGTGAACCACAGAACTCTGAGGGGGTCGGGGGGGGGAGATTTGTCATCAATAGAAAGTGATATTTCAGAAAAGGCCGAAAAACTATGTAAAGAAATGACGCACGCATAGCTACCAACTCTTATGCTTTTCTGTATCACAAAAGTTTAATGGTAAATTTGACCCTCTTAAATTGTTGTAATTTGCCCATTAAATAAGGCAAATATTTCTATTAAATTTTTCTGGTACAAAAAAGCGTAAGATGTTGGCCATTATGCGGCACGCTCAATGTGAAATTTCGGTTTCGTAAAGTATAGCTTAGACTTCAACAACTTCATCTAACATCAAATTAACAAAGTTGTCACCATATCCAGAATGATCTGTGCTGCGATTCTATAATAATGGGAGCAGATAGTCTGAAATTTTATGCAGTTCGCCACACAAAAGGCAGCTTGAAGATAACGCTACGAAAAGAAGCCAAAAACCTTTACAAAAAAAGTAAAAGTTAACCCATGATATGTTCAGGTTACTCAGAATCCTACAGAGCAGCGGTTCCGAAACTTTATTGTTACAGTATACCTTTGAGCAAAAAGTTCTAGGAATTTTGTGAAAGTTGCGTTATTATGCACAAATTAACAACAAAAGCAACGAGGACTGTTCTTCAAAGTAGAGACCATCATAGTCCATGACTTTCTGCCATCGTCTTCCGGATTTTCTGGAAGTACCATGGCGGCTCCTTGGAATCGAAAAACTCTTGACATGCTTCTTCAACTTCATTAAAGGATTCAAATTGACGGCCCATGAAAAAGTGTTGGATTGGTCGAAAGAGGCCATAATCGGATGGAGCAACGTCTGGATTGTACGCGGGGTGTATAAGAATTTCAATACCGTCCAACTGTGCAAACCTTTCATTGGTCCTCTGGGCCTCGTGCGGTTTGACATTGTCCTGCTGAAACAAAGTGCGCTTTAGGCGGATCAATCTTGGATACTTCTGCACCAATTTGTCGTAGACGCGATTCAACTGATGGCAACAGAGCTCCTGCGCACAATACAAATTGTGGTAACAATTACATTAAAAATTTCCCCGAACTTTTTACTCAACCTAATTAATAAATCCTTCGCGGCCCTCCAAATATAAGGGTAAATATCAGTATGTAAATTTTTGTATGACCTTTATAAGTTATCGCCTATTCTATTCTACGACAAAAGGAAATTTTAGTACAAAGGATACACTATCAACAAAAACAAGAATTGGCAATCCCAATGTGTATAAATGGAATAATAATTAAAACAACACACATACTACAAATACACTTAAAAATACGTTTAATTATTATTAAAACATAACTTTATAATCAGTGAGATATCTGAAACTGGCGTTTACCGATGAGGGCATCTATATCATGGTTAAAACTGGTTACTTTTAACCTTAAGTCATTTTCTAAGCTTAGTTTGTTTCTGTACTTGTTTTTCAAAAATAGCAAAGCGGAATAAGCATGTTAACACAAGTATGTCGTGTTGAACAACATCAAGGAATTCAAAGCTGATTTAGGTATTTCTGGATATTCTGCCAGTATATTCATCCAGAAGGACATTAAGAATTTTCCCTGGAAATATTATTTGCTGTTGAAATTGTTATATTTTTTAAACCGATGAAACAAAAAATACATTTTGTTGCAAAATTTGATTGTTTCGTGATCCACTAAAACACCCTCCGACAACCACCAAACACCCGCCAGGTTGGGAACTGCTATCATGGAGAACCAATTGTAGGGGGTCGGATAGAGTGCATTTCTTGCAAAGACTGGTGGCATGAAGAGTGCACCGACTACGCAGATAGTGGACACAACAAATGTGGCGTTTTTAAGTGAAAAGCTTCTCTTTTATATTGCGCACTCTAACACATTTCACTGCGCACTCTTGCCCTTTGTACAAGAGTGCACATTTCGGAGGATAATATTTTAGAAAATAATACCATAAGTGTTTCTTCTAATTTGATGAATGCTATTTTTTTTTTGTTACCTTAATAATCTAAGATTACAAATAATGTATAAGATCATACATTAAATCTCTTCATTTATTGTCATTAAATAAAATAGATAAAGTGCGTACTCGACACCACCTTTGCATAATTGGGAAGAAATATGCAGTCAAAATAAAATGTAAAATATGGAAATTTACGTTTAGTTATCAGTATTATTATAATCCATTTGTACGATCATTTTCAAGCATTGATTTGAAGGAACGAATAAAATATTGAACACTTGTTTCATAAATTTGCGACAAATACATTTAACGGCTCCGACTCCTTCCGATCATCTCCCTCTTCTTCTTTTACTTTATGTACTTTCCTTTTGCCCCTATAACCCCTTTGTGACTATCGTAAATCTGACGCAAAATCCTCTCAACTTTCGCCCGTATGCCAGCGTTTTCTTGTAAATGCATTCTACAACAATTGCATCAAATTTCTGTAACTTAAAAAATTACTTCTCAGTATTTATTTCTCAATTCTCATTTATATAAATATTAATAGACTCAATTATATAATTTATTCTCAGGGCATAAGTATTATATACCAATTTAAGGGAGTGCGGGACACAATTTAAAATAATTGTTATTGATTGAGTTAAAATTTTGAGTTTTTTGTAATGGTTAATCATGTTATTTGTAAACCAAATCACATGATAATACTTCTCATATATATATTTTTTTAAATTTTAATTTAAAATTCATTAAAAAGTGGGGTAATATAAAATTGTTATAACTCGAAATATTATTTGTAGAATTTCAATTTGTTTCATTTAAATGAACAGAAATATATACGTTTTAATTTAGATTAAACGTCTGTGATTAAATCTGTGATTAAATTGATCTGTCACTTGTAATTCGCTGAGTGTGCGTGTTTCGAGTGTTTCTGGAATGTAGTTCTGCTTAGTCAGGCGCATTCGAACCTGTGCTGATAGTATGTTTGATTCGCTTGCATAAAAACTGCTGAGCGCCTGCGTAATGTTAGACTGAGAATTCACTTATTAACCATTTGGAGAAATGGTTATTGTCCTCGGTCAAGGTCAGGAAATCAAAAACATATCTGAAGCTTTTTATTAGTTGAATACGCATTTTAATCGTTTTCTGATTGGTCTATACAGTAATCTGTATTCTCCCTTTACTTTCAACAGAGATGGATACTTCTGTTGCCACTATGACAAAAAAGTAATAAAAGCTACAAAAAAATTAATAACTCAGCAACAAATTGAGATACAGCTTTCAAACAAATTGCATTTAAAAGTAATTTTTTTTCTCTATACGACGGTGTAAAAAGTAATATTGTCGGATATTTAGAAGTTTAAGAATGAAATTTCATTTAAAATTGATTTAGGAATATTAATGTTTAATCCATGGCGTACGTAAAGTATGGCCAGCTCCGCAGAAGTTTAAAAATTTACTGTACAGAAAAATGTAATCCATGGCGTATGTAATGTATGATCAACTCGTGCAATTTTTATGGATATTTAGAAGTTTAACCCTTTAACCGTCTGGCCCGGATTTTTCCGTTTCTAAGTATCATGATAAAAAGGCTGTAGACAAAAATATTTTAAATAGAATTTTACTTTGAACCATATATGGAAAGAAGTTATATTAAAGCTATTATAGCATTAAACTGCGATTAAAAAAATTAATATCCTGGGATTTACAAGCATTCTTATAAAAATACGGGAAAATCCTCGGACGGTGAAAGGGTTGAATGAAATTTCATTTAAAATTGGTCCAGGAATATTAATGTTTAATCCATGGCGTACGTAAGGTATGGCCAGCTCCGCAGAAGTTTAAAAATTTACTGTACGGAAAAATGTAATCCATGGCGTATGTAATGTATGATCAACTCCGTGCGATTTTTTATGTCTTAAATTTTAGTCTTTGAAAAAATCATTTTTCAAATGGTCGTTGTAATTTTTTAAATTGTATTTTTTTTTTTCATTCTGTTACTGAAGGGATTAAGGGAATCAGGTGTATGCAATACATCTGAATGATATAAGGAATATTCATTTAATTTTATGTTAATTAGCGAATTTATTAGAAATTCAACGTTAAAATAAATTTGGTTCAAGCCGATTTCTTTAAATGTGAATGAAATTTCAAGTGTTCAAATTCAGGTTGGTTTATAAATTATTTAAATTAAACTTATTTTACTTAAATATGCTTTTTATGTGACGATTTTAATGTTAATGTTTTGTTTTAGAAATGTTGTTATTTAAATGTTCCAAATCATGCTTTTATGAAAAGTTTTATTATTTAATAATTAAATAACGAAATAATATAGTTTTGTTTTTATTAATTTAGTTTCTGAGGTGATGTTTATAATATATTGGTGCACATTTCCAAATACGAGGGTGAGTCGGAAAATAAGTTTCCCCTGGCAACTGTGGACTGAGGTGTGTATGAAAGACAAAAAATAAAATGAAACATTAAAGATAAGACGTAACTTTATTTTTCTACTTAAGTGCCAAGTGAGTTGAATCGTTTGTCATACCCTTTATAAGCTTCACAAAGCCCTCTAGGGAAGAAAAACAGGGCTCTTCATACAAAAGAAGCGTTAAACGGCTTGTGTAACTTCAGCATTGCTTACAAAGAAGTAGTCAAGCATTGCTTTCGTCTGTAGTGGCCGTGTACGTCCGTCTAGGTTTCTGTCTGTCCAACACTTGCTGACGCCCCTCACTGAATTGGCAGCACCATTTGTTTTGACATCACATCTGGCCTATAGACTCCCACGTACGGGTATGGATTTTTGCTCCCGATACTCCACGTGTCCATTCATAGCGGACAACCACTCTCACTTTCTCCTTTGACCACGAATTCACAACGCACTTTCTCTCCATATCTACTGGGAACAGAAGGATGCAGAGCCCTGATTTTTTCAAGGAGCGCTTTTTGAAGCTTATAAACGGGTATGACAAATGTCTCAACTCACTTGGCACTTATGTAGAAAAAAAAAGTTACGTCTTATCTTTAATGTTTCATTACATTTTTTGTCTTTCATACACACCTCTGTCCACAGTTGCCAGGGGAAACTTATTTTCCGACTCACCCTCGTATTTACATTCGTTCTTTAGATTACAGTTTAAATAATTTTAGTTATAATCAATTTTAGTTATCAAGCGTATTCTGCAAACAGAATTATTCACCCATTTGATAAATAATTTGCATTCATACATGTAATAATATTTGTGCTGTTTGATGCATTTTAAGGATAAAAAAAGGAAAATAAATATTTAATGTCCTAAAATCTTTATTAAAAACTGAAAAAATCTCATAATCGTTCGGTGATAACAAAACAGTAAAATTACACATTTATAAATATATTTAACAAATCTCCGGAAATAATTTGATTATAATATACTATATTTACTACCTATTTCTCTAAATATGTTGAAATATATATACGTTCAATAGATTATCTGAAAAAAGATTATTGTATCTGAAATCAATTATTATTAACAAACATCATCTTTCGATTCAAATACTCGAGACAACTGACAAATTTCTTTTCGCAAACTCAAATGTTAGAAAACTGTTATTTGGTGAGTTTTCCCAATCCTTTTATCGACCAAACGTAAAGATAAATGCTTAACGTCTCCAGAGTTTTATTAGGGATGTTACAGTAATAAATTTCAGTAATGTATTTGTACGCATGCTTAAGAGAATTACAATGAATAAACATCCGTAAAATGATGTTTCTGGTGAATATCTTTAAATTTAATGGTTTCTATTTAATGAAAAACGAAACAGCGCGCAAATCATGCTTAATTTAATATAAATGTAACATTTGTAGGTTGTTTTTCCAGATAAATGTGCAATCTGAATGTCTGGACTGCAGTGTGTTTGTCCCTTTATTATTTCTCTTTCGCTTTTTTTAGTTAATAAATCAGATGATACAAAACCGGTCAACTAAATAAGATTAAACTTGGATTAAATTTGAATATTGTTTTGAACGACATATATTGGTAATTTACCAATGATGAGTATCGGTGATTGCATTTCATCTAATAACTAATAAAATACAATAAAGTAAAGGCGAAAATAAAGTATTCAGACAAATAATAAAGTACTGAGAAATACTTTCCTTTATGATTACATATATATCGGGTGCAGTAGGTATTTGAGAACAACCATTATTGGTGAAATAGCACGCTGTATATGACGGTTACAAATCCTTTTCTGTTACATGTAAGCAGGATAGAACCCAGATTAACTGAGGGAATGAAGAGGCATGCTCTCATTGTCTCATTGGCTAAAGAACACTCCACTATAGAGACTGCTGCATTCTTGAAACTCGCCGTGTCATTCGTCTTTAAAATAAAGAGCGAACTGGAGGCTGTCAGGTTTGATGTGGACGACGTTTCATACAGGAAAAGTCATTGTCGGCAATATGAGATTATCAAGACACCGAAGTTCGTCATTCGTATTGATAAAAATCCTAGGAAGTGGATGAGGGCAATCTCTACGGAGCTGCAGGTTGATGAGGCCATCATCAGATATGAGATTCGTGAGGACATTTGTTAGAAGTCATGCGTGATGATGATCGGACAGTTCTTGCCCGAGAGAGCCAGGGATACTGCTTTACCAAAGCCAAACGCCTCCTTAACAAGCTGAATCATGAAGAGTAGCAAGGAATACTCTTGTTTTTCTCAGATGAGACAAACTTTATCCAGGTCCAGAAAGTGAACCGCAAAAAGATCGGTAGCTGTGTAAAATCCCCGAAGAGGTTCCGACCGTCAGGCAAAGAAAATGTCCAGCCGCACTGATAATTAGCGGTGGGGAGGCGGGTCATGACAACACTCCCTATAGCAGGGTTGGCGAACCTTTTTATAGTGGCGTGTCATTTAAAAAAAATATTTTACATAACCTTGACGTGCCAACTATAAAAAAAAAAAAAATTAGTGGATTGAAAAATAATGAATCAAAACTACTTGAAAATAACTTATTAAAACTTTTTCCTAATATTTGTAACATACATGTAAGTATTACACTGAAATAATTGTAGAAACACTTATATTTTAGAAATTAATTAAAAAATGATTAATGGTGTTGTAACTTGGATGAAAAATAATTACTATCATTCTAATGCTCAGTTAATTTTAATAGAAAGCAAAATAAAATGGATTTATCTGGCAACTGCTCTCTATTTGATTTTTAATATTATTCATTTGAGAAAATAATGACTCACAGGTAAATATAGCATGGAAAATTATTAAAATGAAAAAGAAAGGCAGTTTACATTTAAATAGTTTTCAAATTAATTTTCAAGTTGCCACAATTTACCATCGGTATTTGTATTAATACATATAATAATCTTTCCTTTTTGGTAGTTTTCAAATATTTTCTTCGTTTAATAAATTTTCGAACTATATTGAATATGATTAAAATTCTTCAATTTCCAATTAATCGAATTTAGAATTAAATCAGGTCGTCTTAATTTGTGTCTTTTATGTAAAATCACTGTATCCTGATTTAGAGACATAATCATTGCCGCGCCGTGCCAAAATTATTCTTTCGCGTGCCAAAAGTGGCACGCGTGCCATAGGTTCGCCGACCCTGCCCTATAGTCAAAGCCTTCACACCGATTCAAGATGGCCGATCACGAAGTCCTTCTTCCCACTTCAATAATATGTGTTTATGCAAGCCCACACATTAAAGTTTCCTGTAACTTAAAAAAAAATTAACATTAGTGTTTATTTTCATTTAATTAAAAAATCGAATAAAATCGGATTTATCTAATATTTATTGGTTTTTTTTTAATAATCAAGTTAATAATTGTCATTTCTAATACATAAATGTTGTAATTTAAATATTAAAATTTATTAAAAATATTAAAAATTAAAAGTTTTAATATTAAAATATTTTTATAATAAAAATATTAAAAACTAAAATCTTATATTATTTATTTTTGCATTAGATTTGCATTTATTCCCTTTGAACCAGATTATTTTTTTGTAATATATCCTTTGTCTTATTTTTCTGTTTTCATTTAAATCATATTGTAGTTTAAAATAATTTTTGTAAATAGAATTTTTTTTCTATCACTTTTTAATTTTTTACACAACCATTTATATATAAAGGTTTGTTAACTGAGTTAAAGAATTTTCCTGATTTAAAAAAGGGGTCTTTTGACAAACAAAAAAAAAGTTATTAAAAGGGTACTTATTGTTTAAAAAATATATAAAAAGGGACTTAAATTACAAAATTTTATAAAAGGCAAAACTAAATTGGATTAGACCTTGTGGATTTCTAAATAGATGTGATTTACTTTACAAATCGAAAACTTCCTTTACCTTATCAATACCACACTATTTTAAAAGAGTAAGCATAAAAATAATCTACATTAAAGAATTAATTAAACTTATATATTAAAACAAAATTCAGAAAAAATCTTAAGCTGAATTATAACTGTATATCAATTTTTAAATAAAATATACTAAATTTGCAATTTAAATTAGTTTTATAACCCTGAAGCTAATTTTTTTATATGACTGGAATTTGATGACTGACTTAAAAACAAAAATACAGAGAAAAGTGTACTAAAGTAATAAGTGTTGTGACAGCCTGTGAAAGAAGAAAGGGTAGATATTTTTTTTCACTTCAAATACTGCCCCCCCCCCACATACACACACACACACTCCCATGTGCTTTATTTATTTACTTTTTTTTATTCGATACTGAGGCATATTTAAAAGACAGGGCACTAACTATGTGTTATCTCTTATTTACTTATATCATTGTTTTAATATCATTATTATGTAATAATTTCTGTTATAAATCTTTTATAAAATATTTTCAGTAAATCAAAGCAAATAAAAAAAAAATTACTTCTTTTCTAGTTTTAATTATTTTATTATACAGTATTTCCTTAGAAGATTCTGTGTGTCCATTTGTTTGTATTCGAAGGTACTTGGTAATCTCAATTATATGTATATGTATCACAAAAATTTTAAGTTTATTTTCTGTAACTATTTAAGGACTTTTGTTAATTCATTATACTCATTACCCCCCTCTCCTCACACAGATGTAAAAACTTTCTGCTATTTAAATCATCATATATATATATAAGTAATAGTAAGACATTATTGTAAACAACTTGCTCTACAGAAACATTATCTTTTTTTTTTTTTTTTTTTGCTAAAATAATTCTATAAATCAATATTAAATATCGTCAGGTACTTAAAAAAGGTCAAACAACGTCTATCAATCTATAAATTGTTTTTAAATTACTATTATTATTATAAATTATTATTATCAAAGAAAAAAAACCTGTTCCCATAAAAATAAATTTAAAGTTAAGAGTATACATAGAAAGAAAAAAAAAAGATAATTGTTAAAATGTCAAAAGCAATATAAGAGCTGGTGCTAATTAATGTGCTAATGAATGCTGCGATAGCAGTAAATAAACACTTGGAATATTTTACGAAGTAATTTAAACAGCGCATCCAGATTACTCATAGTAAATGAAATGATTTTAAACTGGTAGAGAGTAAAATTGTGTAATTTAATAAGTGTAAGTCCTGTGAGGAAATACTGAAAGTTAAAATAAACTGGATAAAAACCAAATAGAATATCTTTTTTTAAATTATTATTTAAGACAAAATACTAATTCTAGGTATAGGTAAATATCTTGAAAGCTATTGTCATTGTTGTAATATACACGTGGCTTGAAGACTAAACTGGTAATCTTACAAATATATATAACAAAAATTATATTAAAGTATTTTTATTAAAACAATAATATGAAGAAACAAAGATAAAACTTACTTTTATTCTTAAAATATCCTAATGCACAACACAACCTAGAACTTAAAATGGTGAGAGCGAGGCAGAAACATGCACATTACAATACTAGCAATGCACTGACTACGTGAAGGTCAATCGTAAAGGGAAAAATTCTTGGACTACAGACTCAGCCATATTGGCACTTCGGGAATTCACTGTGAAGGCTTTGACTATAGGGGATGTTGGTCCTGAGGAGTGAAAATGACCTGTTGCCTACACATTTCCTTCTTCAAGGTGCCAGAGTCAACGCCGTAATTTATATGGAGGCGGAAAAGTTCTTGATTAATTCTGTAACACGTGGGAGGCCGTACATTTTTCAACAAGACTCTCTCACGAGCCCATACAGACCATATACAACCAAATAATGGATGTCCGAAAACTTTAATGACCATTGCATCGATAACTTGTATAGCCCTATCTCAGGGTTCTCGCTGGTTTTTGACCAACATTAGCAATTTGGCGAATAGGAAATAAACAAGTTGAAAATTGCTCGTCAAACGTGGCAAATGAGGTGCGTTCGTACTATAACTAGTTTTATAAATATTTTTTGTATCGCTTATTGTACTGAATGTATATTTTAGTGCGCTTCATAAGTTCATATCCATTGCATTCTGTTCGAAAGGCAGTAACATCATTAAAATGCATTTGAAATAATTTTTTTCCATTGTCCGTCATGTAACGAAAAACATTTGACTGTCCCTGCCATTAAACTATACATCCGATTTTCAAAAAATTTGAAGTGATTCGACAAAATTTTGCAACAATTATATATTTAAAATTTCAGACCATTCGGTTGGGTAGTTTTTGCCCTGTTATATGCGCACAGACGGACAGACGGACTGATCGACAATAATAGGTGTTACGTATTTATATAATTAGAACGCACCTGAAAACAGTAGCCAAATGAAAAGAAATGTTAGCAAAGTAGATTCGGCGTGAAACATTGACAAATCTGTCATTATATTTAAACCCTTATTGTATCCTGTGATGTGGAATCACATATATGTTTCTTAAATTATTCCTTTCTCTAAATTTCAGTTAAAACTAATCTTTAATTACTCATTCATTTTATCCTAACCTTTATTTCAGTTCCCATTGTAACTTTCCTCCAAAAGAAAAGAAATTTAACAGATGCCTTTACCACTAAATCGGCTCTCGCATTCATAAAATTCATTTAGAGGATTATTCACGCTGACTAGATAAAAAAAAGAATAAAGATCGACTTTGCTTTCGGCCAGTAGAAATAACTCTTTGATCTCCGCTTAATTTTTGAGTATGATTTCCTTGTTAAATCATAAACATTTCCAGTAAATGCGGTCTGTATTGTCTTTAACGCTATGTTCTCAAAACTTTTCTCTTAACGTACGAATTGGCGTTCGAATTCTTTTTGGCTTATTTTTTAGGACTGCTATGCTGGTGGCCCTGCCACACAATTCAAAATTCTCCTCATTGTCCAAAGGTAACAGATAATTTTTCTCATATGACATCATTCATTTTTCATGTGCTCTTTTCGCCAATTGTTTGATGCCAATGTGTATATTACAGAATAATTGAGAATTGCTCCCTTGCACTTCATGAACTCAGTCATGTAAAAAAATCGTCTTTAGAAATTCTATCAGGCACCATCCCTATCCATTTCTGTATGAAAATGCTTTAATTTTATATAGTTATTCCAAATAAACAGATTTCGTAAAAAACCATTTAAAAGCATTATTTCTACACTGATCACAGCCTACAGCTATTTATAGACTCCAGCGAATGCAAAGAAACTGAACCTGGTAATAATTTACGATCTCCAAATATTTTAAAGTGCGGATCTCTACTACATATCCCTTTTTAGGTACGTTCGTAAATATAAATACGTAGAACATATAGTCATCGTTCAGTCCGGCCGTCTGTCCGCATATAACAGAGCAAAAACTACCAAACCGAATGGTTTGAAATTTTAAATATATAATTGTTGCTCAATTTTGTCGAGTCATTTCAACTGTTATGAAAATCGGATGTATAGTTTAATTACTGGGACAGTCAAGAGTTTTCCGTTATATTATGGCCAATGGGAAAAATTATTGCAAGTGCATTTTAATGATGTTGCAGCATTTCAAACAGAATGAAATTGATATGCACTGATGAAGTGCACCAAAATATACATTCAGTAGAATATGCGCTGCAAAAAATATTTCTAAAACTAATTATAGTACGAACGCACCTCATTTGCCACGTTTGACGAGCAATTTCCAACTTGTTTTCAAAATGTTCGAAAATAACCAAATTTTTTGTAACTGCTTATAAAATAGAAATTCGACTATCCGCTGCAGAAACTAGTAAAATTAAGTACATTCTAAGTGCCTCCTAAATATGTAAATGTTGCAGACATTATTTTAGAAGTCTAAATAAAAATTAATAACAGCTATGATTGATTTACCGTTGTGAAAATATAGACTAAAAATTGCTATGAGATTTGGACTCTCAACCGATAGAAAAAGTTTGACGGGGAAATGATACTTGCATACAAATTATAAATAGTATATTAAATGGATAATTTCAACACAGTTTTCCAGCAAAACTTTCCTTTAGTTGGCGCTTAATGCGAGTAATTTTGTTTGTGTTTTTACCGGCGCAATACCGGTGGATAGACAGTGATTAACTGAGAATAGAGTAACACCTATCACGTAATCCTTCATGTGCCTTTAGCTGTTGCTAAACTGAATTGGTGTTGATCCAGTATCTCTAGAAATAAAACAGTGTAAATGGCACGGTGCGATTGAAGATGTAAAGCGACATCAATAGTTCAGCAATGCGGATAAGAATCTCGACTGTATTGGCACACACACATAAAAAAAGATCAGAAATTTAGCACTTGCAATTTGGCGTGTCTCATTGTTGTTTTACTCGCCAAATGGAGCATTTTGTTGCGATTTGGCGCAATGGCCAGCGGAAGCGAGAAACCTGTCCTAGTTTCAGAAGTATTAATCCTGTTGTATTTCTACTCTGGTTCTCCTGTAGGAGAACTCCTGTAGTCCTCCAAAAGGAGAACCAGAGCTTTGGCCAGATTACGCAGCAAAGAACCGTTACAGATCAATTTTAAAAATAGCAGAATAATTTATCCATCAAGATTTTATTTGCCATCCATTATCCGGGAATCAATAGAGATATTTTTACGCAACGAGAAAATTTGCAATGATTCAGTGTCCCTTCATTTACCTAAAATTTGAAAAGAGATGTTATGCAATTTTATTAATAATAGTAAAAATTAATCCACGCTCAAAAATATCCAGTTTCGTTTTATTTTGCGTTTGCACTGATTTTCATTATGCATGATGTCTCGTGACATTGTGTTCCAAGTTATTGTTTTTAAATTTTGTGAAAATATGTCTATCATAAAGAATTTGAAAATTTCTCCGTTTGTGCGATGAAACATTTGTTAATTTAAATAAAGATATTTTATCACTTTTATAGCATTATTTAGCTTAATCTCTTTATAAGTGATTATTATACATGTTGTTATAAGAAATAAAGTGTTTTGGTGCTTTAAACGTTACCTTTTATTTATTAACCATTTGGAAAAATTGTTATTGTCCTCTGTCAGGTTACGAAATCAAAAACATATCTGAAGCTTTTTATTGGTTGAATCCCGCATTTTATTCGTTTTCTGATTGGTCTATGCAGTAATCTGTATTTTCCCTTTACTTTGAACAGATATGGAATACTTCTGTTGCCACTATGAAAAAAAAGTAATAAAAACTACAAAAAAAATTAATAACTCAGAAACAAATTGAGATACAGCTTTCAAACAAATTGCATTTGAAAGTACATATTTTCTCTATACGACGGTGTAAAAAGTAATATTGTTGTATGTTTAAAAATTTAAAAATGAAATTTCATTTAAAATTTGTCCAGGAATATTAATGTTTAATCCACGGCGTACGTAATGTATGACCAGCTCCGTAGAAGTTTAAAAATTTACAGTACCGAAAATTGTAAAACTGAAATTTCCTTTAAAATCTTTTCATGATGGGTCCAGGAATGTTAATGTTTAATCCATGGTGTACGTAATGTATGACAAGCTCCGTAGAAGTTTAAAAAATTTACAGTACCGAAAATTGTAAAACTGAAATTTCTTTTAAAATTTGTTCATGATGGGTCCAGGAATGTTAATGTTTAATGCATGGCGTATGTAATGTATGATCAACTCCGTGCGATTTTTTATGTCTTAATTTTTAGTCTTCGAAAAAATCATTTTCCCAAATGGTCGTTGTAATTTGTTAAATTGCTTTTTTTTTTTTTTTTTTTTTTTTCTGCGCTAAGTAATTTCGTATTGTAATTTAGCGTTTTCAAATGGTTTAAAAATGCGTTTGCGAAGTAACAATTTAATCAGATGTATGTGTTTTTTGTACGTCTGTTCTATATTTATTAACCTTTTCTAACACTGTTGAGAAGTGTTTATGAATTCGGTTTGCCTGTCCGTCTTCTAGCTCGAATAAGTATAGTCCGATTGCAATGAAATTGATATACGTTACCGATTTTTACTCTAGCATGTTTGGTATTTAAAATGAAGTGTGTAGCACTTACGGTTCATTTACAGGGACACCTAACAGAATTCCATTCATTACGGTCTATTTGGGGAAAACGTTTGCAGTGTATTTTAATGATATTACAAAATTTTAAATTGCTGTATATCATTGAAGTGTACTACAAGGTTCTTACTATAGAACGTGGCGAGCATAGAATTTATGGCTCATTTAGAGGGCACAGAAAAGAATTTAGCTACAGAAGAAAATGAAAACAAATTGAAATGTTGAAGCCTGCGAACGCTGGAAGTGCGTTTTCAGTTGTGGTATGCAGTTTTAAATTTATTCATTTTATAAATATTAATTGGTGTGTATAAATTCTACATATCATATACAGGGCTGCACAAAAGTTTTCAACAACATCCGTTTTTGACTGAAAACGGTGGAAATTTCCAACTGTGCTATGCATTTTACTGAACTAATTTTTGCCATACTATTTAGTGTACATATATATCTATGGATCATATACAGGGCTGCACAAACAATTGAACAATGAACAATTCAACAACATTCATCATTTTATAAATATTAATTGGTGTGTATAAATTCTACAGATCATATACAGGGCTGCACAAAAGTTTTCAACAACATCCGTTTTTGGCTGAAAACGGTGGAAATTTCCAACTGTGCCATGCGTTTAACTGAACTAATTTTTACCATACTATTTAGTATACATACATATCTATGGATCATATACAGGGCTGCACAAATAATTGAACAATGAACAATTCAACAACATTCATCATTTTATAAATATTAATTGGTGTGTATAAATTCTACAGATCATATACAGGGTTGCACAAAAGTTTTCAACAACATCCGTTTTTAGGCTGAAAATGCTGAGTGGAAATTTCCAACTGTGCTATGCGTTTAACTGAACTAATTTTTACCATACTATTTAGTATACATACATATCTATGGATCATATACAGGGCTGCACAAACAAATCGTATATTTTGCGACTATTCATGGTAATAGCAGAAATTGGGTAGTCAAATGCATATGCGTTTTCCAAATTGTTCATTTATACATCATCTTTTGGCTTAGTAAACTGTGAAGCTTTGTTTACTAAGCTATTATTATTATAGCTATTACATTAGTATTCTGAAAGTGTTGGCAAGTGTTTCATAATCTATGCTTTACGCATGACATTTCATTCTTTTTTATTACTAAATAGAGTAATTTTCATAAAATTTATGATAGGCTAGTATCTATATTATAAAGGAAAAACGTGCCAGTAGGTATAGCTGATGTCATTTTGACGGTCGCAACAGCCGACTTAATCGTCGCGACGATTAAATTGATAATTAATTGCATTTTTGGGAGATTCACAAAAGGTGGAATCATTAAGCATTAACTATATGTAATTTTTTTAAATTTAAAAATTTAGGGCCAATTTTTTTTAAATTTTGCCTATAAATATAATACATAAATATTTTAATAATATATCTACAAAATTATACACAAACATTAAAAGACAACAACTATTCTGGAAAATTAATTATTAAAGCATGTAATTAGCAGTTGTGTACGTTATAAATTTTAGACATTTTTTCGCACGTACGTTATAGATTTTGGCGTTGATCTTAGTATTTAAAAATTTCTTAAGACTAAGAATGTAGTAAAAATGCGTCTGAATACATACATATATGTATAATTAACTTTTTGTTATCCAGTAATAATAATGATAAAATCAAATGCTTTGTTACGTACGTTACTTTCGGACATAACAAAATACAGAAAAATTCTTTATAGAAAAGTCCTTCTATCTTCAAAAAAGCAATAAATCAGCCTGCCATCTCTTAACGAAATTATCAAAAAATCATCCGTTTCCTTTATGCATTCGTTGTTTACCATTAGAACCATCTGGAAAAAAGTTAAAACTCTTTTTCTTGATGGTACATTGAAGCAGTTAACGTTACGAATGTCCGAAATTGGCCTCTTTAGCATAAAATAATAAAATTTTAAGATATTTATACAAAGCTTTTACAATAAATTATGTCATTTTCTGTCTCTGAATAGAATTAAAAACTCAATGTAAAAAAATAAAAAATAATAAAGTCAATGATAATTAAAGTTATGTTTGAAAGGCTTAAAGTTATGACTTGTGTCCAGTGCCCACCTTTTGAGAATCGCCCTTTTATTAAACTTCTATACATCGTACATTTTTAATTTTTACACCGTCGAATAGAGAATATAATGCAAGTTCAAACGAAATATCTTTCATCGCAATTTATTTCAAAAATCTATCACAATTTATTCAATTTCTATTGTTTTAAAATAATTTTCGAGCCTGATTTTTTACTTTCAACTATCTTTAATAGAAGAAAGTACTGTAATCAAAATTTTTTTCGACTTCCGGTTTTCGACGGATTTATACGTTTTATGGGGTCAGACATCCCAAAAAATTATCTTTATAGAAATTGTCTGTCTGTCTGTCCGTTTGCCCGTCTGTCTGTGTGTTTGTATGTCCGTGTGTCGCAATTGTACCATTAAAAAATGTGTGAAGTTATGCATAGAATTGAACCAATTTATTTTTTAAGTTTTTGGCTATGCCAAGCAGGTCATTCCTTAATTTGGAAAAATTATAAGAAATTTTTGTGCAATTTTTAATATTGTACCATCGAAAAGTGTATGAAGTTATGCATAATACTAATAAAATACTAATAAAACTAATAAAAATGAAATATTGACATTTGTAACAACATTTTGAAATATTAAAATATATAAGATAGAAGAACGTTTTGGGAATGGCACTCCATTTTAATCTATCTCTGTCGCGCGCAGATGATTACGAAAAATAAATCCGTTTTCATCTAATTTAATATAATTAGCTCAGCATTTGCTTCCTGCTTCTATACCATAATGTAATTAAAACATTCACAATCAATAAATGAATAAATAAAATATCATAAATAAAACACAAATTTAAGACACGTAATTAAACTCTGCACTTAAACCACTTAAATGATCAGAATCATAAAATTTGATTGTAAATAGGAATCTTTGGCAATTCTTTCTTGGTGCGTTGCCATTACAAAACTATCATTTTCGATAAATTTCAAAACTTTATTTAAACACATAAGTGCTATTTTTGATATAAGAATTTTTATCATTGTTATTGTGCATTAAAAAAATATATATAAAATGTAAAATATCTACTATAGTTATCAATTAAGAAAATGGTTTTTACCTATATTCTATAACGCGAAACCTGGGTACATTACCTTGTATCAATAGTTCTGCAGTACATCCATGCATTCGAATAGTTATTTATTATCTTGTAACATGAAATTACTTTAGCGATACTAATTTTCTAAAACCTAACTGTTGCATTTGCCAGGAGAATTTTCTGATTGTTTATCGATTAGTACTTGGAGGCAAATATTGATTGCTGAAAAGAACTTAATTAAATTTTTGCTTAAAGCAGATAACAAGAACCACATTTCTTAATATTTTTTATATTTATAAAAATTGGAAATTCCGATGGAAGTGTATTGAAGATATGGTTTGAATCGATTATTTAATTAATATAGAAATAATTGAAGCTAAATTTTAAATTTTAGCATTCCGATTATATATAATCAATCATATTGATTTGTAAAGAAAATATTAATTAATACATGGCAGTTTTCTTTATCCATCAGTATGAAAAATATTAAAATATCTGAAGTGTAATCAGGTATCTATTACATTATTCAGTATTTAAAAGGAATGTATTGCATTCGTGAAATTTTTCGACGTTCGATTTGTGACGGATTTATACGTTTTAGAAAGTCTTGAACACGATTAGACTACTTTTAGACTACTTTTAGAAAAGTATGCCTGTGTGTCCGTCTATCTGTCTGTGTGTCTGTATGTGAAACAAATTTTGTGGGCGTTCTATCTCAATAACTAATCCAGAAAAAATTAATCAATATTTAGATTCAGTTAGACCTTGAATTAAATTGGTGCTGATTAGGATTGAAGTTTTTAATCAGGTGGCACTGCTCTGTTGCAATTTTCATAATTTCTGTGATAGCTGTATCTCAAGAACTAATGCACAGAATTTTATCAAACTTCATGCCGATTAGGTTTTGGTGTAAATCGCTGAATAGGTCACTGTTATGCTGCGTTTTTAACCATTTTCCGGATTGCTGTATCTCAAGACCAAATGGACGAAATTTTATCATAATCCATATTCTGTTAGACTTTAATATAAAAATAGCAGTTAGGTTTTGTGTAAATTGCTAAACAGGTGGCACTGTTATGCTGAGTTTTTAGCCATTTCCCCAATTGCTGTATCTCAAAACCAAATGCACGGAATTTTATCCAAATCCACATTCTATTAGACTTTAATAAAAAATAGCAGATTAGGTTTTGATGTAAATCTTCTATTTCACGATTAAAAATTTCGAGCTGATTTGACCCAAATTTTGCTGCTTCAGTACCTATAAACATAAGAGGGTGAATCCTCGCTCAAAATTTTGGATTTCCTGTTGAACCGCAGCTCCAAATGCTGGAACAAGATTTCACCATCTTATAGTTGAAGCTACTGGAGCACCAAAGATTGGTTCAAACTAGCACAAAATGTTTAACAGTGTAGGCTTGTGTGTCTATCATTTAATAGATGTCTCTACAATACTAGATTTTTACGATTTCCGTGACAACTATTTCTCAACTAATGCACAGCATTTCACAATTCTTAATATTCTGTTAGACTTTGACATAAATAGATCTTTGTTGTATTTGTGTGTATATCGCCCAACTGGTGCGTTGCAATGCTTGTTTTTCCTGTTTTCCCCTATAGGTACATTTCACGGACAAAAATATTGTCATGTAATTTTCATTTCAGAGGATTTCATTTATATAGAATGGATTTTTTATTGCCACAACATACTAGTTTTTTATTGGAGTTATTTTAGCAACATTTTCCTGTTGAGCTATCTCATACGGCAGATTACACCTTATAGACAAAATGTTATCTGAGTAAAGTGTGTCCGCTAGAGTCATCCAGATAGCTGAGATAGTACGGTGTTGGTAATACAAACCAAATGCTCTGGATTTGACTATTAGGCTGCAAAATATTTACTCATTTAGGATAATTTTGAATCAGATAAATTTACCAATCAATATGATTGTGTTAAATTAATAAAATGAAAATTACTGATAGTTATGTGATAAAAAACGAGAATACCACGTTACTTAAAGTAAACGTTTAATAAATATCTTAAAAAACAATATTTTTCTAGTATAATTTTTTTTTTCAAACTAGCGTGAAATGTCAAGCACGAAATTTGGTCATTCACTGCCTAGCGATAAAATATTCAATTTTTAAAAGTATTTTCTAATTTATATTACAAAAGTTATAATTAAATATGAATAAGTACTTTAATTAAATAATAAAACATTGTATAAATCACCATAAAATATGCAGGACGCGTTTCGGGCCGGAAATTATAACAGCCGATGTAAACACTGTCCGTAAAGGGAGAAGGTTGCAAATGAACTGAAAAGTAGAAGGTAGTGCTTACAAAGAATGCGACAAGTGGCGCCAGGTGACAGGTAAACACCAATCACATGAGAGCATACACAGAAGAAAGTGTTCCCAAACTGATGGAAAAATATTTTTTTCCCTATGAATTTGATTTCGTACTATTTGATTTCTATGAATTTGATACTTCGTGTCTAGATATGTTGTCAAAAGCAGATTTGTCAAACCAAACAGCAAAAAGTACATCACATACATTGTTTTACATCTGAATTAGCTATTCAGATTAAATAAGTTTTATGCATATACATATGAAAAAACTTTTATTAGCCCCCTGCATGCTATTTCTTTCTACCACCTATTAACCCCTTGGGGACGAGCGGCACGTATACCTGCCGCATGAAGCGCTCAGAATCCTTGTTTTTCCTCACCAGTAAAATTTTACTGTAAAATTTGCCTTATTTAATCAGCGCATTTTCTCGATTCAAGAAGACATAAATTTCTGTTTTTAAAAAACGGCGACAAAAGATTAAAAATTTCGTAAAAGGCTCCCGTCCCGAAGGGGTTAAAGGGTCGTCTCCAAAATGTAATGTTCCACTTATATAGGCCAGGCATAAAACAAATCAGATGTATCATTGTACTGTTAAATAATCCACTGCAATTTTTCAAACTTCTAAGCATTGCACATTTTCAATTATTATACCGTCGTATTGCGAAAAAAGTACTTTTAAACGCAATTTGTTTGAAAACTGCATCTCAATTTATTTTTGAGATATATATATATATATATATATATATATATATATATATAGCATATATATATTTGTAGTTTTCATCACCTTTTGTTTTTTATTAGCAACTACCAATTCGATGCGTTTGAGAGCAAAAATGAATTTAAAAAATCGCTGCCGGCCCGGCCTACAGGCAGAGGTAGATTTGGAAGTTAAATATAATAATTTCACCAACAAAAACTAAATCATTATTAGATATAAATCCACTTTAGCAGTTTTATCTGACTGCTTTTGACGAGCTTTTATTTCCTTTTTATAAAATAGCTGGTTTTATCAGATCATGTTAAGGGGATATTAAAAAAAATATTTTTCCATACTCAACAACTCGAAATTTTCTGGTACATTTTCAGATTCATTTTGAATTTAAAAAAAATATGAAACATGCTGACGTAATTTTTGAAAAGATTTATAAGCGACCTGTGTTTTTATTTTTCTTTCAATTAATTAAAACTTGATTAATAAACAATTATTTTCTCAGTAGGGCAATATTTTTCGTTTCTAATACAATAGCTTCGGGAAATTCTGTTCAAAATGCCCACTCTGACATCATTTTTTGAAATATATTCTGCCTCTATAAAAAAAATCGATCATTACTGTACATTATATAGTTTCTGAATAAGAGAATCTAGCAATTGGATGCGTTTCAGAGCAAAAATGAATTTAAAAATGAGTAAGAAAATAGACAGTTTGGATTTGAATGCACCCTTAATAAGATGATTTTTTTCTTCAACTGCTATGTATTTTTAATTTGTTTTTGCTGTAAGAATTGGCCCTATCAAAAACTTGTCTGTATAAATGTTGAATACAATATTAAGAAGATATATGATAAATTCATGGATATTTTATATCTTGTGAATTGACGGAGTTATGAAAATTTTTCTTCTTCAACCCCCTCTTTTTTGTTTTCGTTTTTATTTTTTTTTTTTTTTTTTTTTGCGGTACGAATTGGTCCTATCAAAAACTTGTGAATATAAAAGTTCTAGATAATATTAAGGAGATGTATAATGAAATTATTGGATTATATATCTTGAGAATTGACGAAGTAAGGAATTTTTTTCTCCCAAAAACCCTATTTTTTGCGCCCCTTGAGCCTATTTTAAATTTTATCAAAAATCTGTGCTGCATGAATTTTCAGCGCTATTTTTAGAAGTAATAAAAACTTTAAACTGATTTGATATGTACAAAAATTAAGAAGTTATGGGGTTTTTTCCGCTTTCACAAAACACCTCCCTATTTCCATCCCCTTTGCCCGCTTTTGCCCATTAACGAACTTGACCGAGATTTTATGTCTCTTGATTATATGTATCAGTTTGAAAAAGATTTGTGCAGAATTGCGGATGTTAACGTGTCCAGAAGAAAGTGATAACACAATTGCTTCGGGAAATTCTGTTCAAAATGCTCAATTTGACATCATTTTTTGAAATATATTCTGCCTCTATCAAAAAATCGATCATTGCGGTACATTATATAGTTTCTGAATAAGCGAATCTACCAATTAAATGCGTTTGAGAGCAAAAATGAATTTAAAAATGAGTCATAAAATAAGCAGTTTGGATTTGAGTGCATCCTTAATGCAATGATTTTTCTAACACAGTCCGCTTCGGAAAATTTGGTTCAATGTGCCCACTTTAACAGCATTTTTTAAAATATATTCTGCCTCTATCAAAAAATCGACCATTACGGTACATTATATAGTTTCTGAGTAAGAAAACGTACCAATTGAAAGCCTTTGAGAGCAAAAATGAATTGTAAAATGAGTCAGAAAATACGCAGTTTGGATTTGAATACACCCTTACTTAGATGATTTTTTTCTTCAACCGCTATGTGTTTTTAATTTGTTTTTGCTGTAAGAATTGGTCCTATCCAAAACTTGTCCATATAGATGTTGTAGACAATATTAAGAAGATATATGATAAATTCATGGGGATTTTATATCTTTTGAATTGACGGAGTTATGGATTTTTTACTTCTTCAAACCCCTTTTTCGTTTTCGTTTTTTTTTTTTTTTTTTTTTTTTTTTTTTTTTTTTTTGCGGTACGAATTGATCCTATCAAAATCTTGTGAATATAAAAGTTGTAGATAATATTAAGGAGATTTATAATAAAATTAATTGGAATTGATATCTTGAGAATTGACGAAGTTATGAATTTTTTTCTCCCAAAAACCCTATTTTTTTGCGCCCTTTGAGCCCATTTTTACCTTTTTCAAAAATCTGTGATACATAAAATTTTGGCCCTATTTTTAGAAGTAATAAAAACTTTAAACTGATTTGATATGTTCAAAAATTAAGAAGTTATGGGGGTTTTCGGTTTTCACAAAACCCCTCCCTATTTCCATCCCCTTGGTTCGATTTTGCCCATTAACGAACTTGACCGAGATTTTATGCTCATTGATTTTATGTATCAGTTTGGAAGAGATTGGTGCAGAATTACGAAAGTTATCGTGTCCAGAAGAAAGTGATTATATATATATATATAAATATATATATAAGTTTTTTACTGATGGTGGTTTTGGGTTCTAGGGGTCATGATCGGTGTAGATCTGCAAAAATTTTTGAAAAATTCCAACGTAGGAACGATCCCAATAGGTAGTATTTCATACGAAATCTACCTAAAAGAGTAAGAAAATAAGCAGTTTGGATTTGAATACAACCCTTAATAAGATGATTTTTTTTCTTCAACTGCTATGTATTTTTAATTTGTTTTTGCTGAAAGAATTGGTCCTATCAAAAACTTGTCTATATAAATGTTGAAGACAATATTAAGAAGATATGTGATGAATTCATGGAGATTTTATATCTTGTGAATTAGCGGAGTTACGAAAAATTTTCTTCTTCAACCCCCCTTTTTGTTTTCATTTTTAATTTTATTTTGCGGTACGAATGGGTCCTATCAAAAACTTATGAATATAAAAGTTGTAGATAATATTAAGGAGATGTGTAATAAAATTAATTGGATTTGATATCTTGAGAATTGACGAAGTTAGGAATTTTTTCTCCCTAAAACCGTATTTTTTGCATCTCTTGAGCCCATTTTTAATTTTATCAAAAATCTGTGATACATAAATTTTTGGCCCTATTTTTAGAAGTAATAAAAACTTTAAACTGATTTGATATGTACAAAAATTAGGAAGTTATGGGGTTTTTTCGGTTTTCACAAAACCCCTCCTTAACTCCACCCCCTTGGTCCGATTTTGCCCATTAACGAACTTGACCGAGATTTTATGTCCTTTGATTTTATATATCAGTTTGGAAGAGATTTGTGCATAATTGTGGAAGTTATCGTGTCCAGAAGAAAGTGATATATATATAAAGTTTTTTACTAAGGGTGGTTTTGGGTTCTAGGGGTCTTGATCGGTGTAGATCTGCAAATTTTTTCAGAAATTCCAACATAAGAACGATTCCAATAGGTAGTATTTCATACGAAATCTACCTAAAATTCGATGGCTAGTTAGATTTTCTGAAAATTCCCTACTCCTGATTGAATGTTTTTGTTCTGTCCATTTATTAAATTTTATTGTATATTAATGCATATATATATAGTCAAAATATATTGAAAAATTTTTAGCATGAAATTGCTTTAAATTTTGCAAATGAGGCTTTCAGATACAATATTTTTATAGTTACAATAAATTTAACTGTTTATATTGAACATTTTCATTTGATGCAGTTTATCAAATTGTGCAATGAACGGCTCAAATAATGTATGAAATATAAATTCTGTGAGTGAAAGGGAGGGGTGAGAGAAACACTTATGGCTTTTACGACTGCAGAATATTAGAATTCCGATACTTTTTTGTTAGAAATTAACCATTCAGCCTATTATTATAATAGGTTTATCTTCTGAAACATGATTAGAGATTTTGTACAGCCGTATGAAAATGGCTTTTGAGATCTCAGGACCGAGGAGGTTATAATGCACTTTTTAAATTTTTTATACCCTGTTCAAAAGCACATTTATCTGATTAAATGAGCATTCAAAGCCATCAATACTTTAATTTTCTACAGTAGATGTATTCCACTTGTACTATTCAAATATGTCAATACAAAAATTTGTATACAAATATTCTGCGTCGTAGAATATTAGACAATACTATTAGTCGTAGATACACTATGGCTGTTATGCTTGCAGAATAATAGAGCTATAGTACATTTTTGTTAGAAATTAACCATTCAGCATATTATAATAGGTTTATCAACTGAAACATGGCCCCACCACTGGGTGAGAGGTTCTGCTCTCGAAGCTGGTAGACGGGAGGTGCTGATTTCGAACCCAATCGCGCCTAACCGTTCGGAGTTTTCGTAGTTTTCTTCGAACCTTGGGAAAACTTGAGTAAATACTAGGCTAGGTTCCTTTTGAAAAATCCCCAAGGAGGGCACTCTCCCTAGGGCCTATATCCCTCGAGTAGATAATCGGCAGTCAAAAATCAACCCAACACAACCCACTGAAACATGATTAGTGCTTTTGTGCAGTTGTTTGAAAACGGCTATTGAAGTCTCAGGACCGAGGAGGTTATAATGCACGTTTTAAAGGTTTTATACTCGGTTCAAAAGACCATATATCTGATCAAATGAGAATTCGAAGACATTAATGCTTTAAATTCCTGTAGTAGAGGTATACTGCGCACTTTTCAAATAAGTCAATACAAAAATTTGTATACAAATATTCTGCGTCGTAGAATATTAGACAGTACTATTAGTCGTAGATACGCTATGGTTGTTATGCTTGATTAATAATAGAGATATGGTACATTTTTGTTAGAAATCAGCCATTCAGCATGTTATCATAATAGGTTTATCCATTTCAAATAAGTCAATAAAAAAATTTCGTATTCAAAAATTCTGCGCCGTAGAATATTAGACATTACTATTAATCATAGATACACTTTGGCTATTATACCTGCAGAATACTAATAGACAGGGAGGCGCCAGCACAGACAATCACCTCATCGAGTTCACAACTGAAATTCCAGAATTAGTTAAAACTTGATTCGTATATTAAAACGCAATCGAGTTTTAACTAATTCTGGAATTTCTGCCACCTCTCGGTCTATAATGTTTATCCTACGGCATATGATTAGAGCTTTTGTACAGTCGTTTGAAAATATTCTTTTGAGGTTTGAGGTCTGAGGGGATTATGATATATGTTTTAGATATTTTATTCTCCGTTTAAAAGAACTTAAATCTGATCAAATGAGAAAATCAAAACCATTAATTCCTTTGTTCGCGTAGCAGAAGTATTCTACTGCGCACTATTCAATTATATCAATACAAAAATTCGTATGCAAATATTCTGCGTCGTAGAATATTAAATATGTGATGTAAAATCTTAAAAATGTATAAAAGAAAATATAAGCTGAGTTTTAACAGTCACCAAATTATTTTACTGCTTGATAAATTGTTCATTATAAAAATATTAATCTAATTTGTTAATTAGATCAGATTTTCGAAATTTTAAATTTTTCGATTGAAAATAAATTTACATAATTTAACAATATGTGAACCGTAAGAGATTAAAAAAAACATTTTTATATCTGTTTATAAAGACATTATAGTATTAGAACATCATGCTTTTACCTCGAGAATTTTAATTCATGTGTATTCTTACATGCATTTTTTTCCCTTATTTTCTTTAAATTTATTTCGAGAAAAATAGCCTTATTGAATCTTATTTTTTTTAGTGTCTATTTAATGAAGGTTTTTAATATAAATTTTAAATGCACTTAATGAATAGTAATGAAAATTCCTATATAAAGGGGTAATATTTAGTGTATTTATTTTTTAAATAAGTAAAATTTTAATTCACGAAACAATTTTATAAATTAATAATTTATTGCATAGAAATTTCTAAACGAAATTAATTAAACACATATTAAACGTGTTTGATTTAGTATACAAGAATATATTTTGAATGGGGATACTTCTTACATCTGTTTCCTAAAATGTGAATAACAAAAACGTATATTTACTGCTAAACGTAATTACTTTTAAAGCTATTCAGCCCTTTAAAAGTCAATTTTAAACAGTAAATACGTTTCTTGAAAAAGCTGTATTATTCATTTGGTTTATTTAATAAATTCAAATCTGTTATGCGTTCAATTTTATGTGTCACGTAATCCACAAAAGCATATAATTATAATGGAAATGTTCGAGAATAATACGATTTCTAGCTTTATGATTTTGATCCAGCTTTCAAACATGGATGAGTACGCGTATTTCAACCATTGTCTGTTGATGAATTGAATTTCATAATTCTATCTCTGGAAATCCTTAATATATTCTGTATACAGGATGATTCATAAATACCGAAACAATAGGCTATCTCCTTAAATATTGCCCCTAGGCACATACTTGCAATTGCAAATTTTCATAAAAAAGGTGCCAAATTTAATGACATAAGTTGTAACTCCATGGGGGGTCTATTTGAGAAAATACAGACACTAATTTTTTATACGGCCCTCGTTGGGTAAAATTTCCAGTTAGGAAATTTTCTCTTATCCCTTCCTGAATTAAACAAAAAAAAAAAAATCATCTCGGTATCGGCAAAACTCGCAGAGTTATTAAAATTCAAAATTCGCAACTTACACCATTTTCCCATGCCTCTGAGCGACGAGTTATTGACTCATTTTGAATGCAAGATAGGGATCATCCACAAATTGTACATTATTAAAAGTCGATTCAAGACAGTGCCTCTCCTTTGGACATAAAATAGCAGCGTATAGATTTTACGTTGAACCTGCTTTCAAAATATGCTGGTGGTCTGCACTAGAGGTCTGCACGTCCGAAATATCCAGATCCGGTCTCTAGCCGACCCATAGGAAAAAAAGTTCGTCCCGGCCTGGAAAAATGTTTAAATCTTAGCCCGAGTCTGGTCCGGCCTGATTGAATTTCTAGAAAACATAGTTTTTTACGCCGATATGGTTAAAAAAAAAAATTCGTATGAAAGAGCTCTGACCAAAAATAGCTTTATAGCTTTATAATAACTTATAGATTTTCTTTTTATATGTTTGTACTCTTCATTTTTAAAGAAGCGTCAAATGCTGTGATATTTATTTTTTTAATGAATCTCTATTTGTATGTAAATGCTTACCATTTAATATCTTTAATCCATAATCCATGTATAGGAGACTTAAATGATATACAGTAAAACCTTCTAAGACGGAATCATACAGGCAAGAAAAAATGCCTTATAGACAATTTCCCATCTTAGGAGGTGCAAATAAATGTATTCTATTCTTTTCTCAGGTATTATTATATTCATTTTGCATGGATCAAAAATTTTTCCGTTTTAGACTGGATTCCGTTATAGGCAGGTTCCTTTTCACTTGTTTTACTGTAATTTTTTTTCTTTTGGTTTGTTTAAATGTACTGTCCTTTAAAAACGATTTTTAAGGTGTAGTTGTAAATGGTAATATGTTTTAATTGTAATGGCGATTTAAAAAAAATATCCATTTTCTGGAAATTTTTTGGGTTGAGCCAAACTTTACTGATTTTTGCACGGATTAGGTGAGTCAGATTGAATGATTTTAATACGTGTTGTGTCGAGACCGGGACTGAAAATTTTGCCCCGTGCAGACCTAGGAAGAAATGAAGCCAGTCCCGGTTCGGTATGGAAAATACTTTAGGCCCAGTCGAGACTGGTCCGGCCCCAGAATACAGACTTTTTTTAACTGCTCGCCGGGACGATATAAAACCTGAAGTTGTGAGGGATAAAATTGTGAAAACACTCTTAATCGGTATGTTAGAAAAAAACTTGTTTTAAATAGTAACGAAAGAAAGTGCAAAGGGCAAAAGTTAAACTGAATCGGAAGTTTAAGCTACAGGAAAGAGTTACATACTTACCTGCATTTTTTTTAAAAAGCATTGAAACATTTTATTAGAAGCCAATCTCTGTTTAAAACATTAATTGCGCTTTAAATTATTAATTTAAATTGTTAAAAATAATTAATTTAAATGTATTAATTTAAATGTATTAATTTAAATGTATTAATTAAAATGTGTAATTAAAATTAAAATTAATTTAATTTAAATTATTAATTTACATTTTAAAGTCAAGAATTGTTTTTTAAAAAAAAGGGGGGGCGGGTGAAAAATCGGAACATGACCTTTTGGAATACTTTACATTAATTTTGTTTCGACAAATTTGAAAATATATTTATTTTTGAAACTATGATTTTTTTTTTAAATAAGTCACATCATTTTTTTAAATTTGTGTTTTTAATATTTTTAATGTTAATATTTAAAAAAATCCTGAAACAAAATTAAAATTATATTTTCCTCTTTAATTAAATGAAAAAAGTTTGAAATTCAACGATAATATTTCGAGTTATAACTATTTTAAATTATCCTGATTAAAAAAAAAATAATAATTTTAAAAAATTTAAACTTTCTAAGAAATCTTAGGATGTGATTTTATTTCCAAATTATATGGTTAATCATCACAAAAAACAGAAAAATCTAATTATAACTCAATAAATATATTTTTTACATGTATCCTGGACCTTTTAAAGTAACATTGTTTCTTGAATAACACGCATTTCAATTTATGTCTAATCCCTTAAAACCTGACGAATTATTTAAACAGGCATAACTTCAGGAGTTTTGCAGGTATGGAGATGAAACTTTTTGTGTTTAATTCAGGAATGGATAAGGAAAAAATTCCTAATTGGAAATTTTATCCTACGGGGGCCGTATAAAAATTTAATTTTCGTATTTTCTCAAATGGAGTCTCAAAATGGTCTCCCATGGAGTTGTAACTTATCTCATCAGATTTCCCACATTTTTTTTTTTTTTATGAAGCTTTGCAATTGGAAGTATGTGCCTAGGGGAATTAATTAAGGAGTTAGCCTATTGTTTCCATATTTATGAATCACCCTGTATAATTTTAAATTATATTGTGAAATATGTATTTCGTTACACAAACTTTTCTACATTGCATGCAAAATTTATCTTTGATGTAAGCTCCTAGATATTATACACGAACCTGCATAATGAAATGTATTTTATACATTGAATTAACATTTATTGAAATGGTATTGAAATAATATAGTTATGTTTTGTAAGCGATTGTGATTTAAGATATTAGAAATATAGGATTTTAATATAAAACTAGCTGTTTAACCAGTGCTACGCACGGGAGTTCATGTAGCTAATTCTAACACTAAAATTAAAAAATAACTATTCGATTTAGAAAAAATATTTTTCTACTACTGTGCATTTTTAAAAATGAAATTTAATTTATCATATTACTATGGCAGCAGACGATAAAAAAATATCTTTGGAAAAAGGAAATAAATAGAATAAAAAGTTTTGCTGATGTTTGTGATAAAATGATTTTCTTTATTTTTTAAAAAAAGGTAATACTTAAGCGAAATTAAGTAATCTTTAATTATTTGATATGAGGTAAGAGAATTATCTTAAAATCCGCTAAAACTTGAACGTGTGAACGTGGCGTACGTGTTGTGTATATCTCTAATTATTTGCCTGTAAAGTAAAAGAATTATCGTAACACCCGCTACAGCTTCTTAGTATTACAACGTGGCGTACGTAATATGTATGTGTTATATTGGTTTGAACTCACACGATAGTGTGAAATTATTCTAATACTTTCAGAAAGACATATTTTTAAAGTGTAAACATACAATTTTAAATATCATGAAGACGTTTCTGGTTTATAATTTTTCAGATTTATTATATGTATTAATTAATTTATCATGTCTACCAATACCATCGACACTAAAACTGGTTGCGAAAATAATACACTGTCACCCGAAATTTACAACATAACAATCGACATGACAATATATTTTCCATAATCGTGGTGTTTATATTCGTTAATAGCAGATTTTTACTCGTGAATTGTAATCAATAAGCAACTCTATAGTTTACAAAATTCCTGTCGGCTCGTCCTACAGGACAGGTAGATTTCGATGTTAGGTACTAAACTCACCAACAAAAACTAAATTAAGATTAGAGATAAACGCAGTCTTGTTAGTACAATAATTTTTTCTTCTGTCTTTTTTTTTTTTTTTTTTAAGAATCACACGCATTTCATAATGCAACCCTATATACAGCGCCTCTGAGGGTTGTCAAATATTTTTTATCCCGCCAATGATACTTTTTCATTGCATTAGTAGCTGATTAATGGAAATGTGATTTTTTTTCTTCTACAACACGCACCCATTTTTATTTTCTGTAAGAATTGGTTCTATCTTAATAATGCAACCCTATATACAGCGCCTCTGAGGGTTGTCAAATATTTTTTTCCCGCCAATGATACTTTTTTACTGCCTTAGTAGCTGATTAATGGAAATGTGATTTTTTTCTTCTACAACACGCACCCATTTTTATTTTCTGTAAGAATTGGTTCTATCTTAATAATGCAACCCTATATACAGCGCCTCTGAGGGTTGTCAAATATTTTTTATCCCGCCAATGATACTTTTTTATTGCCTTAGTAGCTGATTAATGGAAATGTGATTTTTTTCTTCTACAACACGCACCCATTTTTATTTTCTGTAAGAATTGGTTCTATCTTAATAATGCAACCCTATATACAGCGCCTCTGAGGGTTGTCAAATATTTTTTATCCCGCCAATGATACTTTTTTATTGCCTTAGTAGCTGATTAATGGAAATGTGATTTTTTTCTTCTACAACACGCACCCATTTTTATTTTCTGTAAGAATTGGTTCTACCTTAATAATGCAGCCCTATATACAGCGCCTCTGAGGGTTGTCAAATATTTTTTATCCCGCCAATGATACTTTTTTATTGCCTTAGTAGCTGATTAATGGAAATGTGATTTTTTTTTCTTCTACAACACGCACCCATTTTTATTTTCTGTAAGAATTGGTTCTATCTTAATAATGCAACCCTATATACAGCGCCTCTGAGGGTTGTCAAATATTTTTTATCCCGCCAATGATACTTTTTTATTGCCTTAGTAGCTGATTAATGGAAATGTGATTTTTTTCTTCTACAACACGCACCCATTTTTATTTTCTGTAAGAATTGGTTCTATCTTAATAATGCAACCCTATATACAGCGCCTCTGAGGGTTGTCAAATATTTTTTATCCCGCCAATGATACTTTTTTATTGCCTTAGTAGCTGATTAATGGAAATGTGATTTTTTTCTTCTACAACACGCACCCATTTTTATTTTCTGTAAGAATTGGTTCTATCTTAATAATGCAACCCTATATACAGCGCCTCTGAGGGTTTTCAAATATTTTTTATCCCGCCAATGATACTTTTTTATTGCCTTAGTAGCTGATTAATGGAAATGTGATTTTTTTCTTCTACAACACGCACCCATTTTTATTTTCTGTAAGAATTGGTTCTATCTTAATAATGCAGCCCTATATACAGCGCCTCTGAAGGTTGTCAAATATTTTTTATCCCGCCAATGATACTTTTTTATTGCCTTAGTAGCTGATTAATGGAAATGTGATTTTTTTCTTCTACAACACGCACCCATTTTTATTTTCTGTAAGAATTGGTTCTACCTTAATAATGCAGCCCTATATACAGCGCCTCTGAGGGTTGTCAAATATTTTTTATCCCGCCAATGATACTTTTTTATTGCCTTAGTAGCTGATTAATGGAAATGTGATTTTTTTTTCTTCTACAACACGCACCCATTTTTATTTTCTGTAAGAATTGGTTCTATCAAATACTTGTCAGTATAAAAGTTGTAGATAATATTTAGAAGATTTATAATAAATTTAAACAGACTTCATTTATCTTTTAAATTGACGAAGCTATGATTTTTTTTCTTCTTAACACCCTCACCCATTTTTCTTTTTCTTTATTTTTTCTAAAAGTTGGTCCTATTAAAAACTCGTCAAAGTAAATGTTGTAGTTAATATTAAGAAGATTTATAATAAATTTAAGTGGATTTGATATCTTATGAATTGACGAAGTTACAAATTTTTTCCTTTTTAAAATTCTATTTTTTACGCCCCTTGAGCCCATTTTTAATGATATCAAAAAACTGTAATATATACATTTGTGGTCATTTCTCTAGAAACAATAATAACTTTAAACTGGTTAGATATTTATTATAATTAAGAAGCTATGGGGACTTTCTGTTTTACAAAGTCCCTCCCCATTCCCATTCTCTTCATCAAATTTTGCCCATTAAGGAACTTGATCGAGATTTTCTGCTTCTTGATTTTCTGCATCATTTTGGAAGAGATTTGTGTAGAATTAGGAAAGTTATCGTTTCCATAATAAACAGAGGCCATGATCGGCGTAGATCTGTAAAAAATTTTCCGAAATTCAAACATAAGGAAGAATACAATAGGTAGTATTTCTTACGAAATCCACCTGAAAATAACCATTCATACTTCGAGAGTTTATTGGGGGTAATAAGTATATTAAAATTGCTGCTATAGTAGATTCTGTGGAAAATTTTGGTGTGAAAAAAAATGGAATGAATACCTAAGAGTTTTTTATGATTTATTTTTAAACTTCTAAACTTCATCTTCATCAAGTTTTAACCTTTTTTTTTAAAATACCATTCATGTTTCATTTTGTTCAAAATATGAAGTGTAATGGAATAAAAATATAATTTATATGTTGAGTTTTTTATTTCACTAATCACCTGAAAGTCATGTCAGAAATGATCTGTTAATTAACAAATTTCCTCTGTAATATTTAGAACATAATTACCTTAAGTAAAAATTTTAGAAAAAAAAGCATTAGCATCCGTATTGATTAACGTAATAAATGTTAATTAGAATAATTAGAAATGATAAAATAGAATAACATTGAATAAAAATGACACAAGTCACTTAATCTTAGAGAAAGAGTATGAAATATTGATAAAATGAAAAAAAATAGGAATGATCTTATCTATATAAACATAAATACGTATAATGTAATAATAAAAATTCTTCTTTACTATAAAATGTAATCAAGAGATAATAAATAATAAGTTTTAATTATGTAGGAAGTGAAATTCCTTGTTAAATTAATGCATTAATTTGTCTTTATATCTAATGTGATCAAAGTTACAGGAAACAGCTAGTATGATCAATAAAATGTATACATACAAAATTTTGTAACAAATTTCCTGTAACTTGAAAATATAAAACAAATTCTTGCTGCCTTTATACATCCTACATGATAATCTTAATAAAATGTTTTGAACAACCCTGTAGAGGAACTTTCACTGCTGTACATACCATTTTTATACTATACACCAAGGGAGATTTTATTATGCGTCTTATTAACGATATGAATGTCATTATGTTGAAAATAATATAACTCCGTTAAAAGCGTACTTCGATCATTCGCTGCCTACATACAGCTATGTAATTAAATTCATTGTATGCCTCTATAAATGGTTGAGAAAAGCTAAAACTACCACGAGTATTCGAGGCATGTTATAGTGCATATCAACAATACATAATAATTAGTGTGACTTAATTAAAATGTATTTCAAACATATATCGTACATAGACCCTAATGAATGTCATATTACTTACCTATGATACCTAGTATAGGGTAAGTCTTGTAATCATTTTTTTAAATCGAAATTTTTTTTTACGGATTTACACGTTTCAGACACTGGAGATTCCGAAAAATATATATTTAGAATTTTTTTTTTTCCTGTCCGTCTGTTTGTGTCTGTGTGTGTGTGTGTCTGTAAACGCTCTATCTCCAGACCAAATTGATATAGAGACTTTAAATTTGGTGTGTATTTAGTATGTAATAATGGGAAGAAGCCTATTGAATATCAGTAACCTCGATTATACGGTACTATTTTTTTCGGACTCTCGAAATATTCGTTCTTATGAAAGGTATATACAATTTTTCGAAATAGTTTATTTTAAGGAGTGAATGTAAAATACAATAAAAAAAACATAAATTTTGCATAAAAGAGGAAGTCGCTCGTATAACTAGTTGCCGATATATTTGTAATTCTATTTTTCACACTCTTATATTTTCCATGACCCTGTATTTTTTTCAAATTTCAATTCAAATATGTATTTTAATTGGAAATAAGACGCTTAATCCGACTCAGTAAACAGTTAATATGATTATCATTTTTAGTGTTATAACCCTCATAGCATGCATGGTCACGGTGACGTCGTTGTGACGTCACTGTAAGTCACTGTGGTCACGTCACATCTGTGACCAAAATGCCACCACTCAGTGATGTCACATTGTGACATCACTGATTTTCTCTGACATTTCTGAGATGTGAACATCTTAGAAAACTTAAAAAAATTACGAAAATTCTTCAAAACATGTTATTTACTGTAAAATTATATTTTTCTGGCAATTAAAAAAAAATTGTGACGTCACTGTTATGTCACTGCTATGTAACGTACGTCACGTCACAAATGTGACAAAAAAACCACCATGTTGTAAGTCACAGTGTGAGAAAAATATGAACTTCAAAAATCTTTGAAAATGAAGAGAAATATTTTAAACAGTCACGAGTTACAGCGGCATAAGGAATGAAAATATATTAGTGGATAGCAAATGGTAAATTCTGTCACTAAAGGGGAGGGGGGAGCATAATAAATAAAGTGCACGATAGAAGCATTAATAAACTAAATTTTCAGGCTATATTTTATCAACTTGATATCTAAGACAGTGAATGTATACTTTTTCATGATTTCAATTTTATCTAGCATTTGGATAATATATTTAGAATTAGAATATTAATTTGCTGGAAGGAAATTTATTTATTTCATTCTTTTTTTGCCGACCAGGATTATTCGAAACACTTCTGTGGTTTCAAACTAAAAATTTTCTATTACAGTTAAATCTGCACCTTTTAATGAGCACGTAGAAAGAGTCTTCAGAGTTTAGTCATCTATGCATCACTTGCTTTAGAATATTTTTATAATTTGTATTCAAGTCATAAATTCTACTTCTTTCAGACTTTTTAAATAAAATTAGCATTTTCCGAAAATAAAAGAACTATACAAAATTTGTGCAAAACAAAGTTTACTTTAAAAAAAAGAAAAAAAAAGGGGGGGGGGGTGTTCGTTATTACCATTAAATTTATTTTTACACATTTTTAAAAATTTAAACAATGTTTTATCTAATAAACTCTAATTATGAATATTATTATTATAATTATTTCGAAAAAAGGAACTTTACAATACATTTAAGTTGAATTATTTGGTACGGATAAAAAGAAAAGGTTAAATACATTGGACATTTCTTCAAATACAAAATTTTAATTAACGATACTTTCAGAAAATTACTGCGCATTCAAGTTCCATATCTTTTGCACACAAAAACAAATAATCTGTAACAGACCATCTGCTTGAAAATCGTCTGCCCACAGACAAATAAATATGAGAAGACGCGGGAAATAGTTGACTGTTTTCAGAACATCACCACGTCTACAACACTTTAAGATAAGGAAATGACAATTTTAGGATACACGGATATTAATGAAACGTATATGTAAGTCTTATTTAATTTAAATATTTTATTCCTGATTTGTATATTATGAGTTGAATAGTTTTATGTTATATTTGTAAGAGACTGATCTTTAACTGTCAGAAGTGATATTTTCCAATTCGATAACTGTAAAGAAAAATATACTATATATTTTTTTTCTCAATCTGCCATCGCTTGAAAAAAAAAAAAAAAAAACTGCGCAGAGACTGATTCATGCCTACATTCATACTGGAATTAATATAAACATTAATTTACTCTTACTTGAGATTGAAAATGTATGGAACGACAATGATTTGGAATTATTTTATCGGCTTCTTATAATTTTTGATTACTAACACTTATAGTTATTATTATTTTGGGGTTAAATATGATTTTCGATTATCATGAGATTACGAAACTGTTTCTGATTTGAAATTAACATTATACTGGGAAAATGTATTTTTACATATTACAGTATTGAAACATTTGAAAGAATTTTCTTTTAGTGCTAATAATATTTTAAATTATCTTTTAAAATCCTAAATCTTCAAACCAATGTTTTCAGATTTAACATTTGCCAAAATTATAAAATAATAGGACTTCCTTATACCATATAGAAATATTTTTGAGATATTGTTAAATCTAATAATGCATTTAATTTATCTATTGTAGTTTGCTGTTGTTTAATAGTACAATTATAAATAAGAATTATTATTTTTAGTGTTTTTCAAATTGGTATATTTATTTTTTTAAATTGTATGTAAGCATTTTTCTGTTTGTGATTTTAATCAAACATTTAATTATAGACATTCTGAATCGGTTATTAAATTTTCTTCTATTGTAAATTCATTTTCTACGTTTATGATACGCGTAATTATTGGCACTAAAAAGTAAAATATGATATTTAAGCATTGAAATAAAGTGTTTTTCATGCCTGATAGGAAGTTACAGATTAAACTGCTCTGGTATATATTTTTTAAAAGTTCATATAATACAGGATACATAATATAGGACACAAGTTGAAAAGTGCTTATGACTTCGGTTTGTCTCTCCGTCTGTCCGTCTAGCAGTCTGTCCGCAATCTAACTCTCGAAAATATACTCGGATTGCCCGGAAATTTTTGGATGTTATTGACGTTTACCATAGCACGGTACCTATTTGTAATGAAGTTTGTAGCATGCTTTGTTCATTTACAGGGACAGCCAAAAGTTTTCCGTTACATTACGGCCTATGGGAAAAAATCGTTTTCAATTATTTTTAATAATTTTACGCACGCTTTCAAACAGAATAAAATTTATATGCATTTATGAAGTGCACTAAAATATGCATTCTGTTGACTATGCGATGCAAAGAATAGTTATTGTTCATTTACAGGGCTAAAAATGGAATTCAAATACATAATGATATAGGGGTGGAGGGAATTGTTTGCGGCATACTTTAATTATGTTAACCCATTTCATGTATAATGAAATTGATATATGTCGCTGAGATTTACATACTATAAATTATTTCATGTATAGTACGAATAATATGTATATAGCATTTACAGGGACACACAAAATATTTCAGATACTATATTGTATCCGAAGTACTGTTCATTAGCGATGATTGCTGGAAATGTATTTTTAATTATGATATGCGCTTTTATGATTCACTATATTTATGCATAGTATATGGTGTATATAAATGCTATAATTACTATACAAGGCTACACAAAAGTATTCGTAAGGATTACTGGGTATGGCCGCAAATTGCTTAAAGGTGGTTTTTAAGTGAGTTATGCTTTTTTAGCTGAACTGCATTTAATTTACCAAAAAATGTTTGTAGAATATAGATAAAAAGGATATACAGAGTCACGTAAAGAATTGGATACATGGCCGTCTATATATTATAATTTCTGGAAATGTGATTTCAGCAGTTTTAAGAGTGTCTTAGTTTGAATTAAATTTTAACTAAATAGGGGCGTGAAATAAAGATTCTTGGTAAACTACAGGGTTGTACAAAAGTATTCAAGTATGTTTCTATACATTAGTATAAATTGCTGAAAAAGAATTTCAACCTGTTAGGCGTTTTCTTGCTAAACTAAATTTTCCCATTATATAGTATATATACACTTTAAAAAATGTGTACTCAAAATTGAGTAAAAAGCACACAAATTTTAATGCGTCACATACTCAAAATAGCTCTGATCCAAATGTACTCAAAGTTGAGAAACACATGTACTCATTTTTTATTCCATGGTTGTGATCAAATATGAATCGTTATGTACTGACCCCCCCCCCCCCAAAAAAAAAAAACCCCTAAAATTTAAAGTAAAAATGTACTGACATTTATTTCCCGTTTAAAGTTCTTAACAAGAAATGTTTAATTGATTATTTATTAAGAAAAATAGCAAAATTCTTAACAAGATACTCAAATTGAATATTTTTATGACAAGAGCATTATTTCCAAGCACTTTTAAATTATTTTTAAAATGCTGTGCATAATTTAATATTTACATTAATAAACATTATTTATGCCGTCATAAATGAAATGAACCATTACAGGGTGCAAAACTATTCGTTTGTTTGGGTTTGATAACATGTGATGTTTCAAAATAGAGAAAGCATCGGTTCATTTTTGATCCAAAAATAGTCAATTCGATATGATTACATCGGTTTACTCATTTTTGAGTACTTCATTTTTTTCAGTGTATCAACCTACAGATCAAATACAGGGCTGTTCAAAAGAATTGGAAACATATTTGGCTATGGACGGTAACTGCTGAAATCAGTTTTTCAAATGTTTTATTCGTTTTCTAAAATGTTTACTTAGTTATCTTATTAATGTCATTTCTCTAAATTACGATGTCTTGGTAAAGCATTCAGAAAGTGTTGGAAAGTATTTTATAATCTATACTTAACGCATGATTTTTCTTACTCGTTTTTTTTTTTCTATTTCCCAGATCAGTCTTTTCCTATAAAACATACCAAATCTATTTAGCTCATATTCACAAAATACAATATACACGGGAGTAAAAAAATTAAATAAATATCGCTTATCATGCCGCTTTATAAATAATAGTTGTATTAATATCCGTTAGTCTCCATGTTCGTATTTAATAAAGCAATGGCAAATCACAACAAATTAAAAAACTTACACATTCTAAATATCAAGCTTGAACTCAATATCAAGCATAGAACTTAATAAAAAAGTATGTCAGTTGATAAGCATTGTTTTCTAAGTGGAAAAATTTTAAATGTTTTAAAAGAATAGGACTCCAAAATAGCGATATTTTGCTAAAAAGATAAGATTTTATATTTACAGCAAAAGTTCATTTCAAAATTCATCGTTGTATTAATACTTAGAAATTTTTCCAGAGAGAACCATTCGCCTTATATACAATATTTCAAATGAAAATCAAATATCAAATTAATTGCTTAAAAGGCGCAAAGGCCAATATAGTGAAAACATTCCATGCCGGGACTCGAACCCGGGCCATCAGTATAGCACACTGACATTCTACCGACTAAACCACATGGAACGACGCCCAGCCTGTAAAATTTCTCACTATTACATGTTGGTAAGGCTACAAACGCAGCACAAGATGGAATATTTATCGTGAGCCACCGACATGGAGTAAACACGAAACTTAATTAAATCCAGCATCGATTGAAACTATATTAATAATTGGAAAAATTTCCAGGAAGAAACATTCACCTTGCATACAACATTTCAAATTAAAATTGCCTTTTAAGCAATTAATTTGAAATTTGATTTTCATTTGAAATATTGTATGCAAGGCGAATGGTTCTCTCTGGAAAGATTTCTAAGTTTTAATATAATTTCAATCGATGCTGGATTTAATTAAGTTTCGTGTTTGCATGATGTTGGTGGCTCACGCTAAATATTCCATCTTGTGCTTCGTTTGTAGCCTAGCCTTGCAAACATGTAATAGTGAGAAACTTTCCAGCCTGGGTATCGTTCCATGTGATTTAGTCGGTAGAATGTCAGTGCGCTGTACTGATGGCCCGGGTTCGAGTCCCGGCATGGAATCTTTTTCACTATTTGCGTCTTTTAAGCAATTAATTTGAAATTTGATTTCCATTTGAAATCACAGTGTTTATGACAAGTTCGTCACAAATGACACATATTTCACAAATTGGTCACAGTGTGACTTCAAAGAATTGTCGCTTTCGTCACAGGTTCGTCACAAAGTTAATGCCAAAATAGACACAAATGACACACCTTTCACAAATTTGTCACATCGTGACTTCACAGAGTGGTCACAATGTGACGTCACAAACGACCTCTAAAACGGCCATAACGACTTCGCCTTCTCGTCACTATGACGTCACATCGACGTCACGTGACGTCACATCGACGGTCACAAAATCACAGTGTGACTTCACAACGACGTCGCCGTGAAGTCACTATGCCTTACGGGAAGGATGTTTCTTTTACGCAATTCGGTATTACTCGGTTATCCCATCGACCAAAAAACTTTCGCCAAACTATCGCTAAATGTCTCCAAGTTTATCGCCGACTTGGCGATATATCACCAAATCTGGCGATAAAAAACTTTCACCAAAAGTGACACAACTTGATGCTTTCTTCGGTATTTCGCCACATTCCCATAGACTCCCATTGTAATACAATCAGGGTCCTGTTTTGTTAAAAATATTTAAATATGCGTTTAAATATTATTTTGGAACTGCAATGCATTTTATTAATAGTTTACACATGTTTTATTTTCATCTTTTATGTTATGCATATCCAGGATGGGTAAGTATTACGGTGGCCCTCAACGATTAGTTATTCAATGTACCTGTAAATCAACCATAAAAGTTTCACACTCTATTTTAAACATGGAACGTAGTATAATAAATCTCAATAACTTACGTAAATTACTGGTTAGGGCGTGTCAATTTGGAGGGCAAAAATAAAAATTCGTGATTTTTGTGAATGAGGGGGTCCAAAAGTTTGGCTTTTGATGCGTAATATCCTAATTTAAAAGATTTTTTCTTGTTCATAAAGATTTAGCTTGGTAAATTTGCGCTTGATTATAATCTGTATTGAAATTTCCGAAAAAAGGGATAACTTAATATGAACGGCAACAAAATTTGCCCAAAAAAGGGTTTAATAAACTCAAACAATTTTATTTATATTTTACCTTTATTATGAAACACTGAAAACAAATTGTCAAAAAAGTTAAAAGCTTCAACCAACAATATTCATCAAATCTTGCTTCGATTCATTCCTAGACATGATTCTTCTTCTTGCTTCCTGGCTTCTAATGAATCCTTCTCATTTCTCATGAGTATATACTTTGCCAGATGCCTCTGTTACTTGTTTTACACACCTCTCTATGGACTGTCCATGACATGGCCACTTTGGAACTTGCATTGGCTCTTCAACAAACTTCTTTATTTCAGATATTTTGAGTTTACAAGTAAGTGGAGGTTCAAATACTTTTTCCAACCAGTCTATCAGTTCCAAAAGGGATATTGCATTTGGATTTACTGCAGGTGTTTTCCTAGGCCGAACAGATAAGTCACCTGGTGTATTATCATCTTCATTCCTTAATTCGATTACCTTCTGGACCCAGCTTTTCTTTCTTCTTGGTCTTTCGAGCATAAAAGTGTCTCAAGCACCATTTCACTAAATGCAAACCACGATGAACGTTGGATTGTTGGCAAAACAATATCAGCTACTGCTTTCTTCTGATATTTTAGGAGCTTCAATTGATAAAGAATGTGGCGAGGTCCTTCCACACAGGAGAATTTCGATTTGATTGTAAACCAGCGGGGATAGTAAACACCAACAATGTATTCCACAAGTAGTTGTAATTTCTTCATGTTGTTGCCTTTAAGGCCATGTTTTGAAACCCATATCCGACGAATTCTATTTGCAGTTGTTAACCACCGAGAGTGGCTTACAGGAACAATTTCTAATAATGCCAGATCCCAGATCAGTTAGAAGTACACCTGTCCTTATGGCCTGAGTTATCCTGTAATCATAACCCTGATCTGTAGAGAGATCTTTGACAACAGTGTTACTCAATGGAACCATAGATTCTGGAAAATATATTCTGACAAATGAGGGATTGACTTCAAGTTCTTTTGCAGTATCAAGCATATTGCCAATCTTACCACTCCACTTGTTGTTAGACAAAGTTTTTCCATCCGACTCAGTGATCATGTGCCGCAAAGGTAGCTCAAACCAACCAGATGAGTTTACGATTTAGCTTTGCCTTAACCCAATGCATGACTCCTCCTTCCCAACCAGTGTTAACATTTGTTGAGTCACCACCAATAGCCTGAAAACTTCTGTCAATGCTGTTTTTATTTAAAAAATCCACAAGATGGTTAGCAATAATTTCAGCAGGTTTCCTTTTCCTTAAGTCTTTGTCTGGAGTAAAATGGCAAAGATTCCTTCCTCCTGGCTCACTGCAAACAGTGTAATGCTCTTCTTTCACAATACTTGGAAACTGATGACTTGAGTTATCTGCTTGTAACAGAACTTTAGTGGAATCTTGGCGTCCATTAAAAAAAGATACATTCAATATTGCTAGTACGGCATCGAACATGGAATTCTTCATCAAGTGATTTCATAACTTTTTCTTGCGCTCTTTTTACTTTATTGTGATCAACCACAAGTCTCTTGTCTCTTTCATTAATTAGTCCAGCATCCAAAAAATGCTGCTGTTGTAATGGCAGCTGTAGCACGGAGACTGACACCATACCTAATACTTTGCAATGCAACATTACGCAATTGTAACGTATTATATAGACTTGTACTTGAAGTAGAAGGTACATCAGAATAATCACATGGATGTGCAAATGATCTTCAAGTTCTTCATCTGTAAAATCAGTTAGCTATTCATCGTCGTCGAAGAAAAGAACTTCATTTGTTTGTAATGTTAACTCTTCCTTCCTTTTCTGCTCATATTCAGAAATTCTTCTTAATTCATCTTCTTGCCTCTTCTGTTTTTTAATTTGTCTCCTGTGCTCAGGTAGATCTGGTAATCCAATTTGATGCTGTCCAAGAGATCCAACTTTCTCTCTTTGACTATTTGTATAATATTAATAAAAATTAATAAAAATACATTCAACTGCAAATGAGTATTGCTAGTTTAAAAGCTTTCACGAGTGGAATAAAATTATTTTACAGATGTTATAGCATTATATAAGTATATTATTAACCTTAGAGTAGAAGTACAAGCAGAAATAGTGATAAGAAAGCACTTCTTGAGAGAAGACAGTTTGCTGCGATTTTTACTTGAAACAGGAAAATCTCACGAAATTGAAGTAGCTATTTACCAAGCAAACCATTGTAATTTCCAGTTCATGTAAATGTATTTGTGAATAGCTAACCAAAACACAACTTTTTGACCCCCCTCATTTTTTGAAAAAGGAAGTCGAAAAAATCGACGCGCCCAATTACTGGGTAGTCAAAGAATATTTACGAAATTTAGAGCGTTCACTGTTAGATAGTCTAATGAATGGAATTCATAAACAATTTTCAACTTTGCTCGATATTACTGAAATACATTTTATAACATTAGAGCATATTAAATTTGATTAAGCGGACAGAAGCAAGCAAAATTTGGGTTGTTTCATATTGCTTAGCTTTTGATAATTGATTCTTACGAATTTTGTAGAACTGAATCCTTCATTTTTTATCATCACGTCAGGATTTTTTGCAAAATTTTTACTTTTTAACTTTGGAATTTAGCATTTGCGAACCATTCTGACGTGATGGTTAAAAATGAAGGTTATATTCAGATTTAGTGCTAAAAAGTTACATAAAAATCAGTTATCAAAATTTAAAAACACAACCAACACATCTGTTTTATAGTATCACCATTTTGCTATTTTTTGACTTCGAAATTTACGATTTGCTAAAAATCACTGACTTGATGGTTAAAAGAGTTCACTTTCGAATTCAACGCTAACAAATACATAAAAATCAGTTATTAAAAGTTAAGAAACACAACCAATCCCTGCATCTTTCAGTATCAGATCTTCTCTATTTTTTTACTTTTTACCATTGAAATTTACGATTTCCAAAAAATCCTGACGTGATGGTTAAAAATGAAGGTCATTATTGGAGTCAGTGCTAAAAAATACATAAAAATCAATTATCAAAAGTTAAACAAAACAATCATCGCAGGCTTGTGTTATTAATATAGGGATATAGGGTAACACTAGGATAGATGGCCATAGTTTTTAAAGATTGAAATAAAAATTCTTAGAATACAAATACAAGAAATATTGATGCATATTTAAAATTCTTATACATATACTGATAATATTTTATGCAAAAAATAATTAAATATTAAAAACAAAAAGTGTTAAACAAAATTTAAATTTAAATAGCAGATGGCCATCTCTCCTTAAAGACGAGGAGAGATGGGCGTCCAATACAAGAAAGAACAAAGTTAATTTAAATAGCAAAAAAAGAAAACACATTTCATATAGTTAATCATGAAAAACATACAGGAATTTGTAAAGATGCAGTTATATGATGGAAAATGAGTGAAGAAAACTCGAGTAAACAAAATTTGAAGTATGATTTCAATACTTCACTTTTCGTAAAATCTTACCACATGCTTGGCAAAGGTCGTGATAATTTGTACATGTTTCATGGAACCACTTCAGGTACCTTATGCATTCTATCCAGACATTCTTTTTGGGTGTGATATTATATTGTTTTGCACAACCAACACAGTGATCCTGTTTACTCTGAATCTGTAGAATCTGATAATTTAAATGTATTTCGTTTTCTTCGCATCTGGAAGTGTCGTGTTTTTTTTTTCTAATGTTAATTGTAGGTTTATTATGTTAATTTAATTTATTTATCAACTTTATCAGTTTCTGTTTTGAATGTTTCCGACATTTTTCAGTATTTTCTGAAACAAATAAATCGTCAGGTCTTATTATATTATTATTATTATTATTATTAAAATATTTATATTAGTTAAAATTTAAATAATTATAACAATTAATATACTTATAAACGTAAACGTTATGTATTTATTTGAAATTTAATTATATTTAGTTAAAATCATCACTAAGTATAATTTTGAAATATTGATTAAAGATGACCATCTCTCCTCGATTTCCTATGGCCATCTATCCTAAAATTGAAGGACTGATGATTGCCCAATTTAAATCATCAATAGCCATTGTACGTGTTTGTTTTAGTCTTAGAAGTTAAGATTAGATTATATACGTGCCTTAAAAGTCCATATAGTAATATATATATATATATATATATATACATTTACGTACTGCAAAACATTCAGATACCTAAGTAAAAAAAAAAAATATTCGACCACCTATTTAATTTACATTAAAATTGCACTTACTTTTTATAATCGAAAAACACAACTGCACGTCTCAATAAATAAACACATTGAACTATTTCATACGAACAATGTTTATATTGCAATCTATGATCAAGTTTTGGAGATATTTAGACTGGCCATCTCTCCTCTATGTCCATCTATACGAGAGTTACCCTATCCGTAAACAAATATTTGTTTATTTTTAAAAGTTCATTTCCTGTGTTTCAAATGGGTTGAAAATATTATTCTATTTAATCATCAAGAAAAACTCACTTTATATAACATTTGCTTATTATATTTGACTTGTTTCTAGGTTTTAATCATTGCTATTACTAGTTATTAAATGTTATTTAGGACAACTTTATTAGGATCTATAATAACAAGCTTGCGAAAATGTTACTATAATTATACATATTTTCAAAGTGTTTATTCATAACACAAAAGTAAAAAAAAAAATCATAACAAATATTCAGAAACTTGATAAAGTTAAAGAAGTATTATTCTTTACAAATCGAATAATACATAACTAAATAACTTAGTTTCTGATTAGTTATATAGTTGTATTTATGATTAATTAATGGTGTGTTATATTAAGTTTATAAATAGCTCTGTTTAGTTAAGAAAGAATATCATGTCAATTCTAAATGTCACAGAAACGTATCTGCTTTATTATGTAAGTACTAAAAAGTTATGAACATAGAAAAAAAACTTAAGAAATCTGATTTTATCTTAAACTAATTAAATAAATAAACATGATTTTTTACATATAATACATTCGATGAATTCTAGAATAAGGATATGGTTTCAAACTGTAGTCTTTAGAAAACAATAGATTATGTATGCAGTAATAAGTGTAAAGTCCGCAAGTCATAAAATATCAAACGAAGTTATATTTTTCTTTGTATAAAATGTATGCATTTGTAATTATCTCTATTTTGTATAAAAAACAAATAAAGTCAGAACACAAAAAGAAATATAATACTTTGTAAAATATTTCACAATATTTTTATAAAATTGATTAAGTTATTTTTTTTACTCACATATATATATATATTTCTAAATAAAGTATTCCATTCATCGTCGAAAAGAAACCAATTTCCGTAAACCTTAACATTTGAATTATTTTTTTTTGTTTTATACTTATGTGATACACATTATATTATAGTTAATGGAATTCAAAGAAACTTTAATTCCGTGTTCATAAAAATTTTATGATCATACAGAGAACAAAAAGTAATATTATTTTCTTGTCAAAGTCATCTGTTAATTATTAGAAATAACTCAGTGTATTTTATTTAATCTTGTACATAAAAATATAAGGTGTTGTTTCATTAAAATATAATTTCCTTTTTTTACGTAAAAAAAATAAATAAATTTTGACCTTTAGAATTTTATTTCCGTAATCCCTAGGACATCTAGATGCTACGTGTTACAAAACAAGACAATTTTTTTTAAATTAAAAAAATAAACAAACTTAAACTTAATGTTTTTTTCTTAAGAAACAAAAACAGTATATATTGTAAAATGCTAAATAATAATTCTTATGGAACAACTAGTATCATTATAATAGATGTACAAGTTCATTTGCTTCACTTTTAAAAGTTTATATTATCTTTATACAAAGATTTTTTAAGATTTCAGAAGAATGAAAATTTATGCAGTTCTAAATAGAATTCCAAATGAAGATATAAATATATACTAAAGAATCTTTTCTAATATAGTACAAAATGCCCTGATAATTTTAAGGCCCTGGACAGAAAAATAGATAGCCCAACTTTGCCTCAAATAGTTGTAAAAATTTGACTAGTACCGATCGTTCAGAAATAACACCTACAAATTAACACTATTCTAAAATTTGTTCGTACGGTTGTCGTCTACATATAGAATTTGTAACAAACTTTGAAATTGTCACTATTAAAAATTAAATTGTTGTCCTATTAAAGTTTTTCGTCAAATTTTACCGATGGATATGGAACGGGAAATCTTTCGGTCAAGTAGTTTATGAATTACGCATATTTAAATCAAGGAACACCTAATGATAAAAACATTTATAATAGTCCAAAAATATTGCAATACGGGTAATTTTTTAAACAGCACACAGAAATTATGTGGCGGAATGGGCTCCAAATTTGCATCCGCATATATATATAACACTGGCGCCCGACTAACAAACAAGTGGGTAAGTGTGATCACAGATCGCACAGAGGGTTTCGTTTAATATTCCTTTAAAACACTTTATCCTTTTGCGAAATCTGTTAGTTCCACATTTCGCAACCAGGGGGCGCACTCTATTCTACACAAACCTCTATCCAAAGGAAACTCCGTTTTACAACCTATCCGTAGGTATATTAGTCGAGGGGATCGGGTCTATAGCACCCGAGATAGGTAGGCGCCCCAGGAAATTGCACGGAACATTCTTTTATAAGCTTTTTATTATGTGTTATGGACTATGTCAAAGTTTCCAGCAGATCGACTTGTTAGATTTCAGAATTTTAACAAAATTGCGTTATGTTAGTTGCAAATTCCACCACCAGGGAGCGCACACTATTCATAACAAAAGTGTATCAGATCGAAACTCTGTTAAAAAACCTATCAGTGGATGTGTTACTCGAGTTGGTGGCGGCCTTGAGCGAGAAATTAAGAAATTTGCTGAAAGTACTATTCGGAAATAGTGATAACTAAAATTTTGACATTTTTATATTTCATAAGCAGCACGTGTCTGAATATATCATAGTGCTCAAAAAAGACATCTAAAAAGGTCGTAAACGCTAATTTTTAAAAAAGAAATCCAGCGCCCCTCCCCCGCCCTCCCTTCACAGGAAATTGCATGCACCATTATTTAATAAGCTTTTTATTATGTGTCATGAAGTATCTTAAAGTTGCAAACGGATCGCCTAGTTATATTTCCTAATTTTAACAAAATCGCGTTAGGTTAGTTCCGCATTCCACCACCAGGGAGCGCTCTCTATTCTTAACAAAAGCATATCTGAACGAAACTCCTTTGCGCAATCTCTCCGTAGATACATGGTCGGGAGGGTGGCGGTGCAGTCTTAACCAGCAATTTAAAACATTTTCTGCGATAACAAATGCTAAGATTTAATAAATAAATCTAGTCCCCCCCCCCCTCCACTCCTCGAAATATCACACTCCATTCTTTTTTACACTTTTTCTGAAAGTATCTTAAAGTTTCGAACACATCGAGTGGCGGTCTTAAACAATAATTTAAGATATTTCCTGAAATTGCTATTCGGAAATAGTGGGATGAACACTTATAAACCTATAAACTTTTTCATATTGAATAATTAATACTTATCTCATAGCGCGCCGTCGAAACACCCCACGCAAATTGTTAGATTTCCTAATTTAAATGAAATCTCCGTTAAAAGAGCACGTGCCTCCATCTTAATCTGGCATTTGATGGCAATAAAAGGAATTAATAAAATAATAATTAATATCTCAGCTCGTAATGAAGCACTCTCTTTGAACCGGGTACGTATGAAATCTGCGAGAAATTTCCAGCCCGGATGTCAAAAATTTTAATCGAAAAATTTAATATTTAAAAAGTTTAAATTTCGTATTAGACTTTCCTCCCCTTAAATTTCTCCCGCGCCGATATGTCGAGAGATGACGACGGCTGCCTTCCGGTGAATGGAAATCTGTTTTCATTGTCTTTAAAAACACAGAAATTAAATTTTTATCGATCGATTTTTAGTGGTTTTTTGCGTTCTATCCTACGCAGAAATTTTAAATTTATACCAAAATAAAGTAGAATTTTTTCCGCGTATTTCTACACCTGTTACGAATTTGTACGACCAATATTTCGGCAGATCCGATTTTGCTTTTTAAAGTTCCACTTCATTTATTGCTTAAAGTACTCCGTGGTAACCCTGCACCGGCTGATTTGACGGAGCATACGCCGAATTTACTGGCAACCCTTAGGAGAAACTGGGGAGGATTTCGATAACGTGCATTTGCACCTGCATTCAAAAGGTTGATTGGTTAATTTTAGAATTTAATTAGCCCGTAATTAGGTTAATTACCAACTTTTTCAAAATTTTATGATTTGTTGTTTGATGTGAGGTGTTCAGCTATAAGTACCCAAAATTTCAAGTCTCTAACATGTATAGTTTCTGAGAACGGGCTCTGTGACGGACAAACAGACAAAGGAGTGAGACGAATAGGGTTTCGTCAGATGAACGAAACTTTAAAAAGTACCAAAATTACTTTTCAAAATAAATATGAATTGAAAAATCATAATCTATATTCAGTTTACTTATATTGCCAATTACACGACAGCAGCTCAACTTTACTATTAAATTACAGTTTAGAATAGAATATATTAAATTATTTTGTCTCAATGAGAAGAACAAATACTCAATTAGTTCAAAAATTTAATTATCTGATACGCTGCGATTCCCAAGTCATGGATTGCTTAAATTCTCTTACATTTCTCTTCAGTCTTAAACTTTCAGTAAATTGTTTTCATATCTATTTCAAATTTAGCAGTTAGTCTAAATAAAATGAAATTATTTTAATGATAATGAGATGAGAATTCGATAATTATTACACCCCTTACACTCATTTGTATTTCTTAGTTAGCAATATTCAGTGAATTACCGTCAGTACGAACTACAAAGTTGGCTATTTTTTGTTCGATTATTCGATGTAAAGATTAAATTGTGTAAAGGTTAAATAATATAAAACAATCTTGCTCCTGAATTCAGTCAGAAATTCTCTCAAAAATTCAATACGTTGCCAAATTAATGCTAAAATAAAAAAAAATTATCCTAATTTAGTAAATTTAGTTACAATTGACAAAATGACAATACTTTAGTGCTATCATATAAATTACAAAGAAAAATCAAAATATGCAACGAAATTGCCGTGCTTACTTAATTAACTTTTATTTAAAAATCTTCCATTTTGCGTTACTTGCAGAAATGTTATTTTTACTTCATTATTTTTCAGTTTTGAAGTACATTCGAAAATTATGTCTGTTGTGTCACATTTTGATTGGAACAGACATTAGCGCTTTTTAAGCCTATGACATTTTGCGTGGAAAGTTTTCTTTGTCATCACTATTGTCACTGGCAATTTCTTAATCTCAAATTAGAGAATATACATATAAGATGCTTTTAAAAAACAATATACAAACGCAGTTATGTATGTTGATTATGTATAGATTTTCTTATGATCAGTTTGTAAAAACAATTTTAACATTTTACGATGAAAAGTATATTTTAATCGATGCCTTTAACATTAATTGCAAATAGAAAATGATGCGGAGAAAGAAATTGACGTCATTGATGCGAGATACATCGTAAGGCTGTTCTCAACTGCTCTGCTCAACAAGTGCAAAACGTTTCGAAAACACATCTATAAATTCATTTTTTAACAGAAAGATAAAAAATTGGAAAGCCTGACTATCGAAGCGATTTGGAATCGAACAGTGTTTTCTATTTTTTGATAAATAAATTACCTATTGAGTTAGAAGCGATTTTGATCACGTCATAAAGACATTTTTCACCCCTCTTTGAGTGGTTTTTCTTCATTCGCGCGGAAATTCGGTTCAAACGCCCACTCTGACACTATTTTCAGAAAGATCAATTGCGTTTGCAAAAATCGGAAAAGAACAGCTCGATTCCATAGTTTCTGAACAACAACACCTGCTAGTTTCATGCATTTCCGAACAAAAATAAATTAAAACTTATATATTATTATAAGTTGCCCAATTGGATTTGAGAACAGCCTTAAGAGGAGAAATATTAACGAGATTCCACAGTATACCTTCATAATAATTTTCAATATTAAAACACATTTTTAGTAGTAATTATTAAGTTATAACATAAGTAATTTCCTTTAAATTGAAACTTAAATACATTGTAAAGCACTCTACTTTTAAAGTGATAAAGGAAGCTAACATTTTTTACCATTATTTAAGTTCAATTTGTTTAAGTAATGCCACGATTAAACAATAAGAGATAAACTTCATAATGAAGTTACAGTTTGGAATACAATACATTAAATCATTTTGTCGCAATGAGAAGAAAAAATACTCAATTAGTTCAAAAATTTAATTATCTGAGATGTAACAATTCCGAAGTCAAGATTACTTAAATTGTCTTACTTTTCTATTTAATCTTAAACTTTGTGTAAATTGTTGTCTAAATCTATTTAATATTTATAAGTTAGTTTTAATTAAATTTAATTACTTTAATGGAAATGAGATGTAAATTTATATTGAGTACTCTTGGAAATTAAAAATTCATGTGCAACAAAAGATGTACTTAACCCCTTAACAGTGACATTTGTTTTCTTACAAAAAAATTAAAAATGGAGCTGTACACCTCTTTTTAAATACTGAAATATTTACCTTACTTAATCGAAAAATAACAGACAATCAATAAAGATAAATTTACAGTTAAAAATTAGTGGTATCAAAATGCTTTTAATAAAGAAGCAAGCAAAGTGTTCTTGCCCGAATCCAGTTCGGGCCACACTGTTAAGGAGTTAATTATTCTTCAACTGTATGAAATGCAGTTCCGTTTTTTTTTTTTTTTTTTTTTTTTTTTTTTGGCATAGCAGATAAGTTTACAAGAATGTAATCTAACGTCATTATTATCCACGATTGAGAAAAGATTTCTCTTATGTTTAGAACACATTTGAAAAAATATAGGTAAGAAAAAGCAAAAAAAAGTTTACAGAACATGTTGTGAATGTTTTTCGCTAATTATTATTAGCCATCGGACAACCAAAGAAACAGCATACAAGAACAACACTAATGCGCCCAACCGCAGTTAAAATCTATTGTTGTTTTTTTTTTTTTCGAAATTCCTTAAAAATATTTCTAGACTTTTATGAATTTAGACCTAAAAATATAAGTTTACAAACCAACATCTTAATTTTATCAAATTCAGTTGTATTTTACTGTAATTGAACTAATTCTGGTTTTCCTGTCGAGTCCATTGGACCCATCTGGTAGGCAGAAGGTTAAAAACCCTGCCAATTAGTGCGCTTGTGTTAGGGGTATGAAAGGATTGTTCCACGATTTAGGTCTTACATGGTTTTATGGATTTATGTCGGATGAACACGTTTAACGAACTGTATAACTTCATATAGCAATGTAGCGCATATACAGCAAGGTACCGAGATTATATTTCAGACGTCAAATACTGCCTTTCCTTACAGAATGAAATCTTGTTTTATTTATAAATGCGCAACAAGTGTTGACCAGGATCGAAAATACATGCATTGGATTAAAATTTTCATATCATATATACACTATATGGTCAAAGGTGACCGGTCACTTGCAATTTTTGACGTTTTGTTAAATATCTAGAAAAATACCTGAGGAATCAACCTGAAATTGCAGGTGTGTAAACAGTATTGTATAGGTCATATAATTCCGTGAAGATTTTTTCCCGAAACCCCATAGGGGATCGTCAAAATTTGAAAAAGAACGAATATCTTTGGATAACCCTGTAAAAACTAATGGAGCAAAAGCGTTTAAACTCAAGATTTTTAATAAGTGGCTTATTGTAATATACTGTGTTCATTTTTATGAGGATAGCATGTATACTCGTAGAGAAATTAAGATTTTTATAAAAACAGTCCCAAATTTCGCCAAATTTTTTGCTTATAATTTGCAGAGTTCTTAATATAAAACAAAGTTGTTTTCAGAAAATATGACGAATAATATTGTACACAATACTCCGCAATCAGAATGAAAAAATAATAAAAATTGGATGAAAAATGAGCAGGTTTACTAAAACATGTTTCACTGCGCATGCGCGTAAGCAATCAAAATATAATGTGCATGTTGTGTTAGCTAAGTGTATAGAGCAACTTTTGTAAAAGTCTCAAAAACATAGTTTGAAAAGTCTGATAATAATCGTTTATAGAATAAGCTCAAAATCTGTTGTTCCCAAAATGAAGCAAAAACATAAGGGGTTGTATCCATATATCCATTGATTAGTGCCAATTTAGCATACACAATATTGTATGTAATACTGTATTTGGATACAATCCCTCATCTTTTTGCTTCATTTTGGGAACAACGGACTTTGAGCTTATTCTATAAACGATTATTATCAGACTTTTCAAACTATGTTTTTGAGACTTTTACAAAAGTTGCTCTTTACATTTAGCTAACACATTATGCATATTATATTTTGATTGCATTCGCGCATGCGCAGTGAAACATTTTTTAGTAAACCTGCTCTTTTTTCATCCAATTTTTAGTATTTTTTCATTCTAATTACGGGGTATTGTGTACAATGTCGTTCGTCATACTTTCTGAAAAGAACGTCTTTTTATATTAAGAACTCTGCAAATTATAAGCAAAAAACGGCGAAATTTGGGACTGTTTTTATAAAAACCTTAATTTCTCTACGAGTATACATGCTATCCTCATACAAATGAACACAATTTATTACAATAAGCCACTTATTAATAATATCGAGTTTAAACGCTTTTGCTCTATTAGTTTTTACAGGGTTATCCAAAAGATATTCGTCCTTTTTCAATTTTTTGACGGTCCCCTATGATGTTTCGGGAAAAAAACTTCGCGGAAATACATGACCTATACAATACTGTTTACACACCTGCAATTTCAGGTTAATTCCTCAATTATTTTACTAGATATTTAACAAAACGTCAAAAATCGCAAGTGACCGGTCACCTTTGGCCATATAGTGTATATTTTATATTTCAAACGTATAAAATTAAAGTGCTTTGGTAATGTATTTTGTAATAGTTTTTCCCAAGTATTTTATATTTTCAAATTACACAAAGCACATGCTTCTAGGTTACAAATTTGTCATGTTTGAAACTGCAGATGAGATATTCGCAACTGGAAAATGCATACTTGTCTTTATTATATAGTTACGGATTCTTTAATAGAAGTTAATATAAACGCAATTTTTCGATTATGTAAAGTATGTTGATATAAAAAAACATTTTTTTAACACTTTCCAATAAATTTGAAAGGTGTTCATGCATTCGGTTTGTCAGTCCGTCTGGCCGTCTGTCCACTCTCTAACTCCCGTAAATATACTCGGATATTCATGAAATTGATAAAGTTTATTTAGGGTCACAAAAGCATCTTTGTTACTGTAGATGAAGTATGTACGATTAATCGTTCATTTACAGGGGCACTCAAAAGTATTCCATTACATTATGGTATACGGGGAAAAATCGTTTGCAGAGTATTTTAATGACATTATGCTATTTCAAATGTATTGAAACTGATAGAAATCATTGAATTTCACTACGATCAGGTTATAACAGGACATTCATAGCATTTTTTATTCATTTACAGGCACACACAAAAGAAATCGGTTACAGTACAGTGCTGTCTTTGAGTAATAATTGCCGGAGATCACGGTTTAAAATTTGGTATGCGCTTTTAAATTTTATTAATTTTTTGCATCTTACCCCTTATATATAAATTCTATACCTCAAATACAGGGCTGCACAAAATTATTCACGTACCGTTCTCCTTATTAGAGGAAATTGCTGGAGGTAAATTTTCAACTGAAGTATATGTAGCTCATAAGTGAACTAAATTTTGGCTTGCATGTAGCTAATATATTCAAATCTATAAATCATATACAGGGCTGCAATTCGTGTAATTTTCCGATTGTGGATGAGAACAGCTGAAATTAGGTTCTGAAATGTATTATGCGTTTCCATATGGTTGAATTAGACGCAATATTTTAATTTTTTAAACAGTACAGTTTTGTTACATTATTCTGAATGTGCTGGAAAGTGTTTCATAATCTATGCTTGACGCATGATTTTTTCTTACTTGTTTTTTTTTCTTTTGACTTGAAATGCTGTTTAAATAGAATCTATATGTAGACCAGGTGAGCCAAAAGTTCGTTACTATTTTAAAAACTCATAAAAAGTGAAGAAATTATGATAAATGAGTGCGGTTTCAAGAAAGGGCTCAGAAAGTAGTCGGGTTTTTCGGCAAAAAAAGGTTAAAAAATAACATGTAGAGGGCGCTGATGACCCGAAATACAATGAACAGGAAAACAATACGCACCAATCCTTTGTTCCTTCCAATAACAAAGGTTCAACATGACTTTCATAACATGCTACAGCACAACTATTGTCCTGTTTATTGTGTTTCGGGTCGTCAGCGCCCTATACATGTGATTTTCATAACATGCTACAGCACAACTATTGTCCTGTTTATTGTGTTTCGGGTCGTCAGTGCCCTATACATGTGATTTTTAACTTTTTTTTTTTTTTTTTTTTTTTTTTGCAAGGAAAAATTTGACTACCTTGTGAGCCCTTTCTTGCAAACCGCACTCCTTTATCATAATTTCTTCCCTTTTTATGAGTTTTTAAAGTTGTAACGAATTTTTAGCGCACCCTGTATATACATAATGCATTTGTCTTTCTATATATAAAAAATACAAATGGGAACGAACTTGCCATGCAACTTTTTAAGCTTCTGAATACAACAGGTTATCAATTTTTGCACCGTCGAATAGGGGAAAAATGTACTTTTAAATTAAATTTGTTTTAAAACTATGTCTTAGTTTGTTTGAAAACTGTATCGCGATTTTCTCAGCTTTTATTGTTTTTAAAATTAATTTTTAAGCGTGAATTTATTTTAAATGTATCTTTACCGCCTGAAGACGATTACGAAAGGTAAATCCGTTTGATTTAAATTGATACCAGTAGCTCGTCATTTGTTTCCATCTTATATTCCATAACGAAAGTAAAACATTTACCAATCAACAAATAAAAAAAAAATATATAAATAAAACTCAAATTTAAAACACGTAATCGAATTTCGCACTTAATTCTCTAAAATGAACAGAATCAAAAAGGCTGATTATAAATAGCGATCTTTCGCGATTTCTTCGGCTGTTAAACTCTGACGTGAGCCCAATATGAAAATATCGTTTTTAATACGTTTCAAAACTTTATTTCAACGCACTATTGGTATTTTTCATATAAAAATGATTTTTACTGTTGTTAGTGGGCATCCGAAAAAATATAATAAATGTAAAAATTCTATTAGAGTTGTCTATTAAAGCAGTCAACGCGGTCTTAGAGATTATTTGCTGATACTTTTTTCAATAATTTTTTATTAACTTTCTTTTTATCAAACAACGTGTTTTGATATCTAAGCACACTATGTCAAAAGTGGCTTGCAGAAACATTCCAAAAATAGCTCATTCATTGTTGTGCCTTTTGGACCAGGAGGCGGCACCTCATCGAGTTTACGGCTGAAATTGCAGATTTAGTTAAAATCTGATTTGCAAATTAAAACGCAATCGGTCTGCCAATTTTTATCTTGGTGGAAAACGCCTGAAAATCCGATTTGCGGTTCATTCGTAGGTTTACCATTATGTTTTGCTCTACTCAAAGGAATGAAAGTATGGAGGACTGAGAACAGGTAAACGCAATAGTAAACCTAAGAGTCAACCGCTAAAATCTGATTTTCAGGTGTTTTCCACCAAGAGGACTTGGCAGACCGATTGTGTTTTAATTTGCAAATCGGGTTTTAACTAAATCTGCAATTTCAGCCGTGAACTCGATAAGATGATTGTCTGTTCTGCTGCCTCCCCGTCTATTCAGTGTGTAAGGAGAAAAAGGGTTGTTTATATCAGAAATAATATATATGATGGTTTTCACCATCTATTCAGTAACTCGGGAAACCGGGGTTTATCACAGTAACAATAAACACCGTTTTACACTAATGACAAAAAACAACGAACTATATTTTCGATAGTTTTGAATTTTGCATAAAAGCCAACACAAATTCATTTCAGTTTGCTTTAGAGTTTATTTCTTGGTGATGTGTCACGTGGAAGGTGGAATTAAATGTCTTTTTCACTAACCGTCATATAAAACTTAATATTCTTATTGTTTTAAAAGCAATCCAGGAACTCATATATTTTAGGAAGAATGAAAATGTGAATGTCGTAGAGTAGAGGTACTTAATTAAGCAGATCAGTGCACATTTGATGAAAATTTGAAGAACTTTTTTTAACAGAATGTTATATCTAACCAAAGATTTTTAATATTATTATTGTTACATATATTAAGTCCCATTTATGTTTCATTAAAGAATCTATTTATATAAAATCCAAGTCTCTGTGTGTCCCTCACGATTCCGGTAGGACCACCTCATTGAAATGAGTAATTGTTGAAAAATACTAATGCAGGGTTACCACAGTAGCGCCAAATGTTGGCCAACTTCGCGATAGCTGGCTGATTTGGCGAAATTCCCATTTAAAACCATTAATCTTTCATAAAGGAGGTCACTAAAATTTAATTTAAACTCCGCTCTTTTAAGATATTTTTTTTCAAAATCTATGAGTGAGAATTTAAAGTACATCTTTACATCTTCCTCCCGATGCTACCAATAAAATAACCGCCAATAGACGACGCTGTACTGTATGAGCTCCTAACTGCGCGATTTTAATGTGCTTTAGGTACTTTTCCAGTATAGGTGCCTTGGCGAAAAAGGGAATTTGGCAATATATTTTCCGGGAACCTATCCACTGTTTCATTTTATATACATACGCATTTTTTTTCTATATTTATACGATTTATTTAACATAAAAAAGCCGTTTCTCTAATTTTATACAGAAACAGATGTAATTTGTATATAAAAACATGAATAATATATATATAAAATAAACATATAAAAAAACGAAAACGCTCATCAAGTTTGTTTTCATAGCTGTTTATATGATTTGACAACAAATCTCAATATTTTTCCGTTATACGGACACCATGCCAAAATGTATGCTAATGCGCCAATTATTTCAAAATGCTAAAAGATATTTGTAATTTTATGCCAGCAGTTTTATTTTATTGCTTTTTTTTATAACAGTTATTTGTTCAATTATTTTAAGTATATATTTGTGAGTTAATGAAATAGTTCGTAAAAGTCTGGAATTTTCAAATGTTATATTTTTTAAATGCTCACTTTAGTATCGACAATATTTTTTCTTTTATTTTTCAAATGCCTCAATTCACGTGATTTTCATTTTGCGCCAACTATTACGCTTGGCGACAATGATATCCGTAAAACGGAAAAGTTCCCAAATCTCACTTTCTGATGCCCAAATTACACCAAGCTTTTTTTAAAAAACGCCAAAGCCCCTACAGTGGAAAATTATCAAACTGTCTATTATTTTGCGCTATCTGTGTTATAGTTTATACTATATGCAAGGTGGGTGGAGCGAAGAGTTTAAACATTAAATATTAAAGTTTCGGCACAGATGACATATACGCGCCCCATGTTGGCGCTATTTTTTTCTGACGCCAATGTCATATACACAACGGGTACTTAACTGTCGCCAAAGTGTCGTTATTTTGCTTGATATGGTAACCCGGATGTTGTTTATGCTGTTGATGTTTTCGCCAAATTGGCGTCGGAAAAAAATCGCTCCAATATGGGGTATATATGACAACTGTGCCAAAGTTTCTATAAAGCAGTATAACACTAGAAAATTAAGAATAAAATAAATGCAAAATAAGACTAAAGAAGAAAGAAAAATCATTTTTTTTAAGCATAGAATATGATACAATTTCCAACACATCCTGAATGCTTTAACAAAACTTCGTTATTTAGGGAAATAGGGTAAATAAGATAACTAAGTAAACATTTTAGAAAACGCATAAAAATTTTTAAAAATTGATTTCAGCACTTACCGTCCATAGCCAATAGTACCGTTATTACATGCCACTATTTAGCTAAAATTTAATTTAAACTACTCTTAAAGCTACTGAAATCACATTTCCAGATATTATCATCCATAGACGGTTATGTATCCAATTCTTTGCGTGACCCTGTATATCATTTTTTCTATATTCTACAAACATTTCTTAGTAAACTAAATGCAGTTCAGCGTAAAACTGCATAACTCCTTTAAAAACCACCTTTAAGCAATTTATTCTCATACTCAGTAACTTTTACGAATTCTTTTGTGTAGCCCTGCATATGAGCTGTAGCATTTATACACACGGTATAGTATGCATAAATGTAGTGAAACATAAAAGCACATATCATAATTAAAAATGCATTTCTAGCAATCATTGCTTATGTACAATACTTCGGAGAAAAGTTTCTTGGCGAGAAAGAAGTTTGCCAACGTATTTTCTGACAACCTATTTACTGCTTCATACTCACAAGCAATTTTTTGCATATGTATACAATTTATTTAATGTAAAAAAAGCTATTTACCCATTTTTTTAAAGAAACAGAAGTAATTTTTGCACAGATGTCATATACGCATCGGGGTTGGCGTGATTTTTCTCTGACGCCAATTCGGCAGAAATTTCGCTTTCGAATACCAGTTACTTATATATTTTTAAATTATTTGCTATCATTTGGAAAAGGAAATAACTATAAATAAATAAAAGTTTGAATAATAACTATAGAACAAAACAGTTTATATAATTTAAAAACAGAAAATAAAAGTAAATAAACAATTTATTAATAAATAAAAAACAATAGCCGGGTTACCATAGCAGGCAAAATAAAACCATTTTAGCGCCAGTTAGGTATCCCGGTTCATATCTGAAATCTGTGCCGTAATTTGTATATAAAAAAATATTATATATATTCAGAAACGATTTTTTTATGTATATGAGTGCATATATAAACAAAAATAAAAGTTCATTAGATTTGTTTTCATAGCTGTTTATATATTTTGGCAACATATCTCACTTTCTGATGCCGAATTACGCCAAGCTTTTTTTTAAAATGCGCTATAATGGAAAAGTACCTAAATAAATAATTAACATAAATAACCAATTATACAAACTAAAACTTTTTATTTCGAGATCAAAGCATTGTTTTTAATTTCGATTAAAAATACACATATCCTTGGATAACTTTAGTTGACATTAGGTTCAGGGCTTAATATCTCATTCCATAAACCTAAACAAACACAAGTGACTCATTCATCGCGAACCGTAAAAAATATTAAATCATTGAGGTAATCATTCACAAAGTAAGTACTCCAACAATCAATGGACAATATTCTAATGACGTCATAGTAGGTAAAATGGTGGCGGTATTATTTGTTTATGGTTTGAAATCACAAAGATTTAATTTTGCAATGTCTCTTAGTTACATTATTTTATTGTCATATTTATGAGCTCAGAACAAAAGCATATTTTTTCATTATTTCGTTATTAAAGACGGAAAAAAATTATAAATGTGCATGATTTGAAAAATTTAAATAATTTTCTTTCTTAATACTAAAAAATAACATCGGGAAGTAACAGCGAGTTTAAGTTAAATAAACTTAGCTGTTTAATTCTGTTGTAATATTCAAAATAACTGTATTTATTAGATTTCAGTAAACAACATCAGGGCCCGATTAAACTTTGAAGTTAGAGGAATTACAATGTCATTTCAGGACCTTTCTTTTGGAGAAGCTTTTCTAAATTGCACATATACATGGAAACTCTTCAGTGTTAGAAATATTATTCCTAGGACTGGCATAACATGAGAACGGCCTGCAATTTTACACAAGTTTTTGAAAACTACTTTATATCAGAAATTTTACTAAAAACTGGTTACTTTTTTGTTATAGAGGCCCACACTATTAGAATTATGACAAGTTGCAGCCAATTTCGCCAAAGTCGTAACCAAGATCGTGAAGCACACACATATAATACCATTTCATGAAATTGTATACGATAATTTAATAGTTTTTACCTTACTTCAAGTGTGTAATTTATTTATTTTAAAGGCTTAACAATCTAAATTGTCCAATATATGAATTAAAAAAAATGGAAACAAAGATTGAATAGACATGACCGCAAAGATCCTCAAATTTGCATAACACTTGGAACCAAACTGTGCAGATTAGTGGTCTTCTACTGTACACAGTTTTTCATAAATGTGTTTCGTTCTTAAAATGTGTTATTTTCATCTATCACTGCGGAACAAGCGAGAAAACTCATATTCTTGCACATGAGTTGTATATATCTTTATATCTAAATTTCCGTCATTTTTGACGGGCTACCTTTCTAGTTTTAAGATAATGACTGTCAGAAGTTCTCTTCGGCACCTTATCTAGATTGCAATAAGAAATTAAATTGCTTGGCGCAGCACAATATAAATAAACAACAACGTTTAAAGCACCAAAATACTTTATTTCTTATTGCAAACTAGTTCCAGTAGTCATAGCGTACCGTCATCACCCTTACAAAAATTTCTTATAGAATTCTATAAAAAAATATATAGATAAAGTATTGTAGTATCCTATAGAATTATGGCCCGTTTTCTATAAGCTAGTTTCCCGAAAGCTACAGAAATCTGTAGAAATTCAATAGAAATGCCTATAGAATTTCTATAAAATATTCGAATTTATTCTATAAAAAAAAACAGCGTCTGCTGACGCTGTTTTAAGAGCAGGTATTTTAATGTGGCCACCCTCCCATGTACTAACCATGCTCGATGCTGTTTGGCCTCCGTGATCGGACGCGAGCCAGTACATTCAGCCCACTCTACGGTTGCTCGGTGTCTATTAGCTCCCTTTACATTATTTCAAGTTTATTTATTTATTTTTTTTGTGATTTACATTCCCGATCATTAAATTTGTATAGAAATTATTGTATTGTATAGAAATTATTGTATTGTATAGAAATTATATGTATTTTATACGCTGATTAATTCTCAACTGGGTAAATTATGAAAACCAAAATCATTTGTAAATTAGAAAACCAGATTTAAGGAGGAAAAAAATGTCAGTTAAAATAAAGTATTTATTTACTTATTTAGTTTGTTGGTGGTAAAGGTGCTACATTATTTACAGTTTTAAAAAAAGCGAGCGTCACAGCTTAAATCGTGTTAAGATATTCATTTCAGATTTCTCATTTCTGTTAAAATTTATTAATATGACGGCATCGGACGCGAGTTGATAAAAATAACCCTTATTTTAATATAGACTTGAAAAAATATTTTAAATTCTGATAAATTATTATTTTTTAAACTTGAAACGTAATTGTTTAAATACTTTTATACTTCAGATTTTTTTTTAATAAAAATTACATTTAGTGTATAAAGTTTATTAAATTAGATGAATTACCATTAGTGAATAAAGTTTATTAAATTAAATGATTTTTTATGAAATTAACAGCAAATTAATAACTGATTATAAAATAAAAAGACAAATTAATGAATCATTATCAAACATATTAATTAAACAATTTAAATCAGTGTAGTTCGACTGATATATTATTACATTAACAATTGAATCACAATGTATTAAAATTATGAATTAAATTATAATGATATTAAGTGATGTATTACAAAATTAATTAATATTATTATTTAATATATATGTATAGATAAATTAGTACACATAAATTTTAAAGGACCAAAAAATATGTTTTTTTTTTTTTAAAAAATCTATAGAATCATTAGTCTATAGAACTTCTATAAGTTTTATAGCGCTCTATAGAAAAACTTTTCTATAGAAAACAATTCTAACAAATTCTATAGAAATATTTTCTTTAGAAAAAGTATTCTATAGAACTCTTTAAAACTCTATAGAAACAATGTTCTATGGAAATTCTATTCTATAGAACTTGTAAAGAATTCTATAGAGTTCTATACAGCTCTATGAACTATTTTCGTAAGGGCAGTATAATGTTTCTAGCATTACGACAACGAAGGAATAGCAAATTCACAATTAACAGCATTTTTAACATAAAAATGTATTATATGTCGCATATTTATACATTAAAATGTATATATTCTCCGTTGTCAGATTGCTGAAAAAAATATATAAAAACTTCTTGTTCATAAATTCCACTTGCATGTTTTTCACATTATTTTAATGATATCTTATTGGCTATTCTCTAAACTTTCCTGAAATTCTATTGGCAAATAAACTTCAATTTTGAATCCGGTTACATGCCCCGTTTCCTAAAATTTGCTGTCATAATTCTATTGGCTAATGAACTTTATCTTTGAATTGAAATAGATATATACAAATTGCATTATACGTAGACGATATTTTCGTCATATGACAACATGCAGATACCTTGCTCAGTAACTTTTGAAACCAATTAATAGCCTTGATTCTGTAATTAAATTTACATTGGAAATAGAGCAACATGGTACGCTACCTTATTTAGATGTATTACTAATCAAGACGCACGAAGGAATAGAACTCACTGTTTTCAGAAACCCCATAGCCGGTCAATCCATTATCCCTCATAATGCTCAAGCGCCTTTTTCATACAAAGTTTCTGCATTTAGACATTCTATTCATAGAGCTTTCACAGTTTGTACCCCGGAGCAATTAAATAATGAAATAAATAAAATATATGATATTGCAAGAAACAATGGATACAAAGACAGCACCATAGAAAAATTAATTAAGAGCTTGAAGAATAAAAAGAAAAGAAATATCAATCCACAAAATTCCATGTTATCCACTTGACAATATTTTCCTGGTTTCTTCGAACGTTTGAAATATAAACTCAATAAATTCAATATCTCCCTAGTCGTAAAACCTTCTATGAAATTAAAAAATACAGTATGCAAGAAAATAGGTCCAATAGAGTCAAACCAGTTATCAGGAGTATACGAAATATCCTTCACCAAAGAAGATTGAACAAAGCAGTTTTATATAGGTATGACAAGTAGAAAACTTAAAACCAGAATTAAAGAACATATAGTAGACATAAAATACAATTGGAGAACCACAGCATTGGCCAGATTATGTAGCGAAGAACTGTTACAGATCGATTTTTAAAATAGCAAGTTAATTTATACATCAAGATTTTATGTACCATCCATAATCCGAGAATCCATGGAGGTATTTTTACGCAACAAGAATATTTGCAATGATTCAGTGTCCCTTGATTTACCTAAAATTTGGAAGGAGATGCTATGTAATTTTAATAACAATAGTAAAAATTAATCCACGCTCGCAAATAGCCAAGCTAATTTTATTTTTATTTTATGTTTTGCAATGTTTTTCATTATGCATGTTGTCTCATGACATTGTTTACCATGTTATTGTTTTGTTAAATTATATGAAAATTAACCCACGCTCACAAATAGCTAATTTAATTTTAATTTAATTTTATGTTAGCAATGTTTTTCATTATGCATCATATCTCGTGACATTGTTTACTATTTTTATTGCTTTTAAATTATGTGAAAATATTTTCTATCGTGAATGATTTTCAAAATATCGCTGTTGGTGCGAAGAAACGATCGTCAATCTTAATAATGATATTTTATCACTTTTTGTAGCATTATTTTACTGAAAATATAATCGTTGCAGAATTTTGTCGAGTACTTTCAAATTTTATGAAAATAGAAAAAAAAAACTTTAAAAAATATTAATAAAAGTTTTCTGCATTCTCTTAAATCCTATCATATGTAATATAATTCAACGATATCCCATGATAGGTAATGATTCTAGATTGCCAGGGTGGTTACTTCCTATTTAAGTTTGCGTCATATTATTTCCGTATTACTGAATTTAATATATATAATCGTAATAAACTTTATACTCATGAATTTTTGCATACGAGTGCGACAGCTATCACACCATGATCTGAATAGTTATAAAACTAGTTATAGTACGAATACCCCTCATTTGCCACGTTTGACGTACAACTTCTGACTTGTTTTTAATTTAGTAAAGTTTTAATTCATGAAACAATTTTATAATTAATAACTTATTAAAAACTAGTTGGATGTGCCAATCCCAAAACTTTCTTCTATCTTATACATCTTAATATTTCAAAACCTAGTTACACATGTTAATACTCCAATATTATTAGTTCAATACTATACCAACTTTGATTTTCATCTTAAATTTCTGCTCAAGTCAATTAAACGGACTAAAAACGAGTTAATCTATATCATGATATTTGTTAAAATTATTAATTTTTCCTTATTCTGTTGTTATCAGCAGTTTGCGAATAGCCGGCATAGCAGGAAGCGAGTTCCCGCCGCTGCATGAGCCGCCGATGCACAATAGAACTACGAAAAATCAAGAAAAGTATACAAAAATCGCTAGCACGGAGCCTCTTTACCGCGCAATATTTCCAAATTCAAGGAGAACCTGTTGGCCAAAGCCAAAAACAAGCACAAACATTTTGGTTCAATTGTATGCATAATTTTATACGCTGTTCGATGGTACAATAATGAAAATGCCACAGAGATCGGAATTATAGCGCCCCCTTCTTTCGGAATTTTTTCAAGTTCAGGGAGGACTTGTTTGCCATAGCCAGAAACATGCACAAAAAATTTGGTTCAATTATATGGATAACTTCATACACTTTCCGATGGTACAATAATGAAAATGGTACAGACATCGCAATTATAGTGCCCCCTTCCGGCAGAATTTTTCCAAATTCAGGGAGGACCTTCGTGACATGACCAAAAATAAACACATAAAATTTGGTTCAATTCTATGCATAACTTCATACACTTTTCGGCGGTACAATATTCAAAATGGCACAAAAATTGTATAAAAATCGCTATTACAGCGCCCTCTACGAGCGATTTTTTTACAAATTAAGGGAGGACAACCTTGCCATAGCCAAGAACTTAAAATTTTTTTTTGGTTCAATTCTATGCATAACTTCATACACTTTTCGATGGTGCAATATTCAAAATCGCACAAAAATCGCTATTACAGCGCCCCCTAACGGCGAATTTTTTGCAAATTCATGGAGTACCTGCTTGCCATATCCAAAAACTTAAAATAAAAATTTGGTTTAATTATATGCATAACTTCATACACTTTTGGACGGTACAATATTCAAAATTGCACAAAAATCGCTATTACAGCGCCCCCTACCGGCGATTTTTTTCCAAATTTAGGGAGGACCTCCTTGCCATAGCCAAAAACTTATAATAAAATTTTGGTTTAATTCTATACATAACTTCATACACTTTTTGATGGTACAATGGCGACAGACAGACGGACAGACGGACACACAGACAGACAGACATTTTCTATAAACATGTTTTTTGGAATCTCTGACCCCTAAAACATGCAAATCCGTCGAAAACCGGAAGTCGAAAAAAATTTCGATTACAATACTTTCTTCTATTGAAGATAGAAGAAAGTAAAAAAAATTGAACGAAATTAATTAAGCGCATTTTAAATGTTCTTGATTTATGCAAGAATACATTTTTAATGGAGCTACTTCTTATATCTCTTTCCTAAAACGGGAATAGCACAAACTTGTATTCATTGTTAAACATATTCCATCACTTAAATGACAATTTTAAAGAGTAAATACATTTCTTAAAAAAGCAGTATTATTCATTTCGGTATATTTCAGCAGTATAATTATAATCCGTTATTCGCCCATCTTTATGTGTTACATAAACCAAATATAAAGGAAATATTCGACAATAATAGGATATATGGCTTTATTATATTGATCCAGCTTTTACACGTAGTTGAGTAGGCGTGTTTCAGCATTTGTTGGTAGATGAACTGTATTTCATAATTCTATGCAAATCATTAATACATTCTGCACATAAATTTAAAAATATATTGCGCAATATGTATTTAGAAGCGCAAGATTTTCTGCATTGTAGGTAAGTTAGCTCTTTATAATATAATTGTACATATTCTACTTCATTAAGAAATCTATATTATACATCGAATTAACATACATTGAAATACGTAGTTATGTTCTGTAACTGGTTCTGTTTAAGGATATTGGAAATATACCTATTTTAATATAAAATTTTAATAAAATATGTATTTATCTATTGCTACAGACGGAATCTCATTTCTGGAGTTTTATTTTTTATGTCTAAAACAAAGTTTTTTTCTAATGTATGTTACCACATAAGTAAATTGCATTTTCGACCGATATTTAAACTATCACATTTTGCTAACTGCATCTATTGTAGATACAACTGTTATGTTTATCATTTCTTCTCTATAATTGAATTTATGTGTAATCTAATTAATAAACGTTTTCTGTAAATTAACCAGTGAGACGATAAAAAAAAAATAATGAATGTAGTATATGGATATGAATAAAATAAATGTATAAAACCTGGATACATACGAGAATGCTTTAATGCATTTAATGATATGACGACAGAATAAACACTCAAAGGGTCTCAGTACACTTAAAATTGGAAAAATATGGATATGAATAAAATAAATGTATAAAACCTGGATACATACGAGAATGCTTTAATGCATTTAATGATATGACGACAGAATAAACACTCAAAGGGTCTCAGTACACTTAAAATTGGAAAAAATTAAAAAAAAGACTATTTCCAACATTTAATATCTTAAAATGTATATGATTTCAACACAAAATGTTTTGGGGTATAAAAGATATATGTATGTTCTTTCATTTCACGTATTTAAAAAAATTGCAAGATGCAGAATTAGCATTTATAGGCGGCTCTAAACTGTCAGACATTTGACAGCAGAAAATTGCTATAACAGCTTACGCTCAGGATTACAAAATAAATTTTGCAAATAGAATGGAAATTGGTGCCTACTTTTATTCAAGATTATAATAATTACCCTGAACCTATATAAATTCGTTTTTAGAGGATTTTTATATTTTTAATACAAAGTTGTATTTAGCTAATGCAAAATTCTGAAATTTTCAACGGTATAATCACCTAAAAAAATACTTTTTTTAAACACTATAAGAGAAATTTTAGGTTTCGTTTTACACACTTAGATGAAACATACCTGTTGAAAATTTCATTAAAAATATTTAGAAGTTTTGAGATATCGTGCGTGTTATGCCCTAAAATGCCATGGAGAAAAATGACTTCAAAATTTAGGAAACGCCTCTTCAGCAATTGAGAGGATATAATTCTAAAAGCCATAACTTCTGTTATAAAGGGAATTTAAAGGAAACAATTATATCAAAATGTTCAGAAAAGACATGTAAAATAGACACATTTAAGTCTAAGAAAATAAAAATTCGAAAATTTTCAAGCTTTAAGATGCCAAGGACGCCTTAATCTATATCTATATCTATCTATACTCATCATACTCCTATTATAAAGAGGTAAAAATTGTTTATTTGTCGGAGATAAGCTCAGGAACTACCGAACCGATTCCAAATGTAATGGTATCAAAATGATGGTGTTCGCCCAACTTAGAACATAGGCTATATCTTATGTCGGTGCCACTACCCCAAAGGGGGTGCAGGAGCAAAAAACGTTCTAAAAATGCGAATTTTGCGTTACTGAAGGGCCTAGAAATATGAAATTTGGAATATTAGTTACTTATAAGATATAAATGGTGTATAAGAACAGTTCTTAAACAATTCGAAATTTTAAAGGGGTGAAAATGCACAAAAAGCGTTCTAAAAAACGTTCTAAATGGTAGTTTCTACATAATCTCATGAAATACCAAACCGATTTCAAAAGTAATGGTATCAAAATGATGGTGTTAGTCCAACTTAGAACATAGGATATATTTTATGTCGGTGCCACTACCCCAAAGGGGGTGCAGGAGCAAAAAACGTTCTAAAAATGCGATTTTTGCGATACTGAAGGACATAGAAATATGAAATTTGGAATATTAGTTACTTATAAGATATAAATGGTGTCTAAGAACAGTTCTTAAACAATTCGAAATTTAAAAGGGATGAAAATGCACAAAAAGCGTTCTAAAAAACGTTCTAAATGGTAGTTTCTACATAATCTCAGGAAATACCAATCCGATTTAAAAAATATTGGTGTCAAAATGATAGTGACAACGTTTACTCCAAGATAGGCTATGTTTTATGTCGGTGCCACTACCCCAAAGGGGGTGTAGGAGCAAAAAACGTTCTAAAAATGCGATTTATGTGTTACTGATGGACCTAGAAATATGAAATTTGAAGTATCAGCTACTTATTAGATATAAAGGATTTCTAAGAACAGTTCTTAAACAATTCTAAATTTAAAAGGGGTGAAAATGCGCGAAAAGCGTTCTAAAAAACGTTCTAAATGGTAGTTTCTACATAATCTCTAGAAATAACAAACCGATTAAAAAAAATATTGGTGTCGAAATGATGGTGAAAATCCCTGCTCCAACATAGGCTATGTTTTATGTCGGTGCCACTACCCCAAAGGGGCTGCAGGAGAAAAACATTCTAAATTGCTGTTTTTGCGTGACGGAAGGGCCTTGATTCGTGAAATTTAGAATGGTAGTTAGTTATAAGATATCAATGATCTCTAAGGACATTTCTTAAGAAAATCGAAATTTAAAAGGGGGGGTCAAAATGCGCAAAAAGCGTTGTAAAAAACGTTCTAAATTGCAATTTCTATGCAATCTCAGGAAATAATGAACCGATTTCAAATATAATGGCGTTAAAATGATGGTGGCAGATCTTGCTCCAAGATAGGCTATATTTTATATATGTTTCCACTAACCCAGAGGAGATGCAGGAGCAAAATGAGCGAAAAGCGTTCTACAAACGTTCTAAATGCCAATTTGTCATCAATATCTCAGGAAGAATCAAACTGATTTCAAAAGTAATATTAAGAAATTGATGCTGATAGCCTCTATTCTAACATAGACGCTATTTTAAGTCGGTATCACTATCACCTAGACGTTGCAGGAGCAAAAAAGCGTTCCAAATTTCGATTTTTCTGATCGGTAGGGGCTAGCAACTTAAATTTAGGCAAGGTACATATGTATTACATATAAATGATCTTTAAGAACAGTTTCGAAAAAATTGGAAATTTAAAAAGGGGTGAAAATGCGCGAAAAGCGTTCTAAAAACATTCTAAATTGCGATTTCTACTAAATCTCAGGAAATTCAAAAGCTGTTTCAAAAGTAATGGTTGCAAATCAATGGTGACAGTCCCTGCTATAACATAGGTTATATTTTATGTTGCTGTCACTACCATCTGAGGGTTGCAAAAGCAAAACATGTTCTAATTTACGTTTTTTGCATAACTGAAGGGTCTAACACTTTGAAGTATGGCATGGTATTTACTTACAAGATGCAACTGCTTTCTAAGAACTGTCGAAAGAAAATTTCAAATTTAAAAAGATGAAGTGAGCGAAAAGCGTTGTAAATAACAATTTTTATGTAATCTTATCAAATACCAAACCGATTAAAAAAATAATGATGACAAATTGTTGATGATAGAACCTGCTCAATCGTAAGATATATTTTATGTCTTTGCCACTACCACCAGAGGGTTTCAGTAGCTAAAAACTTTCTAAATTGCGATTTCTGTGATACTGAAAAGGCTAGAAACTTTAAATATGGCATGGTAGTTACTTATAAAATATAAATGCCCTCGAAGGACTGTCGAAAATAAATTCGAATTAAAAAGGAGTGAAGTGAAGGGGATATGCGAAAAGCATTCTAAAAAAGTCCTAAATTACGATTTCTACACAATTTCAGGGAATATAAACCAAATATAAAAGTAATAGCTGCGAATCAATGGTAGCAGTCTCTGATCCTACACAGGCTATATTTTATGCCGATGATTCTACCACCTGGGTTTCACACAAACAACAAACGCTCTAAAAAAGGCCTTTAAAAGCTTTCTAAATTACGTTTCTGTGGAATATTAGGAAATAACAAACCAATTTCAAAATTAATGTTGGCAAATTAATGGTGACAGTTTCTATTTCAACACAGCCCTTTATGTTGAGAGAGGTGGTAGAACTTGGAATTGGACATGATGGTTTAATTTAAGATGTAAGAAGATGGTTTCTAGAAAATGCAAAACTTCAAATGAATACTGAAATGAGCGTGTTAACTGAGCATAAAAGTTTCAAAATATTTTCTAAATTATTATTTATTTAGTTTTATTTCGTTTTATTAATTTGAGTCTCATTTCTTCTTTATGCAGTGTAACAATGATGCTTAATCAAATTGTGTTTTAAATAGTAATTCTTTTAATTATTGCTAAAAGTAATAAGTACCTTTTAATAAATTAAAATATTACCTTTTAATAAAATAAAAATTTAGTTAGTACCTTTTGATAAAAATCAAACATATAAATATCACTTGGCATATTTCAAATATTACGCGAGCAAAGCCGCGGGGTTTGCTAGTCATATTATAAAGAGGTAAAAATTGTTTTTTTGTAGGAGGTAAGCTCTGGAACTACCGAACCGATTCCAAAAGTAATGGTATCAAAATGATGGTGTTAGTCCAACTTAGAACATAGGCTATATTTTATGTCGGTGCCACTACCCCAAAGGGGGTGCAGGAGCAAAAAACGTTCTAAAAATGCGATTTTTGCGTTACTGAAGGGCCTAGAAATATGAAATTTGGAATATTAATTACTTATGAGATATAAATGATGTCTAAGAACAATTCTTAAACAATTCGAAATTTAAAAGGGGTGAAAATGCACAAAAAGCGTTCTAAAAAACGTTCTAAATGGTAGTTTCTACATAATCTCAGGAAATACCAAACCGATTTAAAAAGTATTGGTGTCAAAATGATGGTGACAACGCTTGCTCCGAGATAGGCTATGTTTTATGTCGGTGCCACTACACCAAATCGGGTGCAGGAGAGAAAAACGTTCTAAAAACGCGATATTTGCGTTACTGAAGGGCCTAGAAATATGAAATTTGGAATATTAGTTACTTATATAAATTATGTCTAAGAACAGTTCTTAAACAATTCGAAATTTAAAAGGGTGAAAATGCACAAAAAGTGTTCTAAAAAACCTTCTAAATGGTAGTTTCTACATAATATCAGGAAATACCAAACCGATTTAAAAAGTATTGGTGTCAAAATGATGGTGACAACGCTTGCTCCGAGATAGGCAATGTTTTATGTCGGTGCCACTACACCAAAGCGGGTGCAGGAGAGAAAAACGTTCTATAAACGCGATTTTTGCGTTACTGAAGGGCCTAGAAATATGAAATATGAAATATTAGCTACTTATTAGGTATAAAGGATTTCTAAGAACAGTTCTTAAACTATTCGAAATTTTAATGGGTGAAAATGCGCGAAAAGCGTTCTAAAAAACGTTCTAAATGGTGGTTTCTACACAATCTCAGGAAATACCAAACCGATTAAAAAAATAATGGTGTCAAACTGACGGTGACAACCCTTGCTCCAACATAGGCTATGTTTTATGTCGATGACACTACCCCAAATCGGGTGCTGGAGAAAAACGTTCTAAATTGCGTTTTTTGCGTTACGGAAGGGCCTAGAATCGTGAAATTTGGAATGGTAATTAGTTATAAGATATCAATGATCTCTAAGGGCATTTCCTAAAAAAATCAAAATTTAAAAGGGAGTCAAAATGCGCAAAAAGCGTTGTAAAAAACGTTCTAAATTGCGATTTCTATGCAATCTTAGGAAGTACTGAACTGATTTCAAATATAATGGTGTAAAAATTATGCTGACAGATCTCGCTCCAAGTTAGGCTATATTTTATATCTGTTTCCACTACCCCCGAGGAGATGCAGGAGCAAAATGCGCAAAAAACGTTCTAAAAACGTTCTAAATGCCGATTTGTCAGCGATATCTCAGGAAGAATCAAACTGATTTCAAAAGAAATGGTAGGAAATTGATGCTGACAGACTGTGCTCTAACATAGACGCTATTTTATGTTGGTATTACTATCCCCTAGACGTTGCAGGAGCAAAAAAGCGTTCTAAATTTCGATTTTTGTGATCGGTACGGTCTAGCAACTTAAAATTAGGCAAGGTACATATTTATTAGATATAAATGATCTTTAAGAACAGTTTCTAAAAAATTAGAAATTTAAAAAGGGGTGAAAAATGCGCGAAAAGCGTTCTAGAAACGTTCTAAATTGCGATTTATACTCAATCTCAGGAAATACCAAAGCTATTTCAAAAGTAATGGTTGCAAATCAATGGTGATAGTTCCTGCTATAACATAGGTTATATTTTATGTTGCTGTCACTACCATCTGAGGGTTGCAAAAGCAAAACATGTTCTAATTTGCGTTTTTTGCACAACTGAGGTGTCTAATACTTTGAAGTATGGCATGGTATTTACTTACAAGATGCAACTTCTTTCTAAGAACAGTCGAAAGATAATTCCAACTTTAAAAAGATGAAGTAAGCAAAAAGCGTTATAAATTACAATTTTTATGCAATCTTATCAAATACTAAACCGATTAAAAAAATAATGATGACAAATTGTTGGTGTTGGAACCTGCTCAAACATAAGCTATATTTTATATCTGTGCCACTACCACCAGAGGGTTGCAAGAGCTAAAACTTTCTAAATTGAGATTTCTGTTATACTGAAAAGGCTAGAAACTTTAAATATGGCATTAAATATGGCACTTATAAAATATAAATGCCCTTGAAGGACTGTCGAAAATAAATTTGAATTATAAAGGGGTGAAGCGAAGGGGAGGTGTGAAAAGCATTCTAAAAAAGTCCTAAATTACGATATCTATGCAATTTCAGGGGATATAAACCGATTATAAAAGTAATAGTTGCGAATCAATGGTAACAGTCTCTGATCCTACACAGGACGATGATTCTACCACCTGGGGTTTACAGGAACAGCAAACGCTCTATAAAAAAGCCTTTAAAAGCTTTCTAAATTACGTTTCTGTGGAATATTAAAAATAACAAACCGATATCAAAATTAATGTTGGCAAATTAATGGTGACAGTTCCTAATTCAACATAGCCCTTTCTCTTGAGAGAGATGGTAGGACTTGGAATTTGACATGATAGTTAATATTAAGATGTAAGAAGATAGTTTCTAAAAAATTCAAAACTTCAAATGAATACTGAAATGAGCGTATTAATTGAGCATAAATGTTTCAAAATATTTTCTAAATTATCATTTATTTAGTTTTATAAATTTAAGTCTCCTTTCTGCCTAATGTAGTGTAATAATGATGTTTAATCAAACTGTATTTTAAATAGTAATTTTTGAATTATTCTTAAAAGTAATAAGTAAAAATTTAGTTAGTACCTTTTAATAAAAATTAGTCATATAAATATCACTTGGCATATTTCAAAAATTACGCGAGCAAAGCCGCGGGGTTTGCTGGTAGTATAAATAAATATAAACATTAAACATGACATTTTAATTAATACCATGATTTATTTAAATTTTAAAACGTGTATTAATTCTTTAACTCTTTATATCAGAAATTATGAATTCATGAAAATTTCATCTTCTAAAGCATTTATCCTCAATTTTTAAAACTACATTAGAAGATTTACACAAAAATTTATTAAATTTTAAAAGGATTTTGTCAATTAAAATCAGTTAATTAACTTTGAATTTATAGGGATTTTGTGCAGTATTTAAAACTCTAATCAAATCTTTTATTTAAAATCTTTTTTTTTGTGTGTGTTTTAAAGAATTAGTAAAAAAAATGGACAAATAGAATGCTCTTACAATACAAATATAAATATATTTCCGAACTGAACCCCCCCCCACCTTCCCAATGCCAAGAAAGCTGAAAAGATGTAAAGACAAAATAAATCATTATTTAAAAAATATTTTTGTTTTGTGTAACCCATAATGCTTTTGGAACAAGATAAAGTAATGCCTCTATAACTCATTCTAAACTATATTACAACTAATCCATGTATTAAATGAATTTTATAACACGTTATTTTAATGGTACATGTAAGTACCGGCAGTAGATAAAGGGTCATAGAAACCGTGTATTTTAATTTAATTGCATTTTATTTTTACCAACTGAATATATTTAAAAGGTTAAGAAAAACGTGCTTTTTATTTGACAATAAATTTAGTTATTAAAAAAGAAACACTAATAAATTGACTTAATAAAATAGTCCAATCTTGAATGCCAGATTCACCTTTGTTTATTATATAAAAAACATGGAAACATTTAAAATGCTTCATTTAAAATACATTACTACATAGGTGTGTTAAAATATATACAAATGTTTTGAAAAATTAAAAACACTAGATGTTAAAATGATAAAAAGCTACTCCGAGCGCTTTCGGCTAACCTTAAGCCTTTGTCAAGGAGAAGAGAATTGACTGATAAAAACACTGGACGCTCGATGTTCACTGCTACACATTGACCGGAAACTCACTTCAGGAAGCTCGCAGGTAGTCCTATCCATTAAACTGAAGGGGGGGGGGGGAAGGTAGAGAAAGCTCAATCCTCCGAGAGACCGAACTCTCCAGTAATATTGCTCTTCATTGCACAAGATTAATTAATTTGGTGTTAATTAATTTGGAGTTGATCCTATTAGTATGGAAAATAAGTCAGGAGTTTATATCATCCCATACAGAAGTAAAGAAACAAATAAAATATTTAATTACATTGGTATGACCACAAGAAAATTCCAAACAAGAGTTAAAGAGCATATGCAGGATATTAATAAAAATAGACCGGCTACCGCCCTCTCAAGGCTGTTTCAAACTAAAGATATTGACATCCTTTTCAATAGAGCGAAAGTCATTATGCAGGCTTCCGATTTTAATAGTTGTGCTATTTTAGAGTCTTTGGAAATTTTAACGCAAGCAGAAAATTGTTGTAATGACGTATTATCATACCAAATTCCGCGTATCTGGTTTAATTTATTTAATATTAGTGGCGAGTTCGGTCTCTCGGAGGATTGAGCTTTCTCTACCTTCCCCCTCCTTCAGTTTAATGGATACGACTACCTGCGAGCTTCCTGAAGTGAGTTTCTGGTCAATGTGTAGCAGTGAACATCGGGTGTCAAGTGTTTTTATCAGTCAATTCTGTTCTCCTTGACAAAGGCTTAAGGTTAGCCGAAAGCGCTCGGAGTAGCTTTTTATCATTTTAACATCTAGTGTTTTTAATTTTTGAAAACATTTGTATATATTTTAACACACCTATGTAGTAATGTATTTTAAATGAAGCATTTTAAATGTTTCCATGTTTTTTATATAAAGAAACACTAGTTCATAATTCGATTTAAATTTGAGTTTTTCATCAGATTTCATAAGAAAAGCTTTATTGAATACATATATCTCAGAGAATGTCCTCGGAGAATAGTATTTTATAATATTTTCTTCAGAGGCTGATCTCAGTAGATTTTACGAAATACCATGTATATTTCTTTATTATATTGAAAATGCAATCTTCTTGTGAGTTGCAGTCTTGTCGCTTTTCACTTCTTATCAATATTTTTCTGCGCTTTCCTTTTAAAAAGATTTTCTGTGTTGGGAAGAAATGTTATTATTTTTTAATGTATTTCGAAATGTTATTTATCTTCAGTGTAAAGAGATTGAAAAATATCCGTATATAAAATGGAGCGTACGGAAAGTCTACAAATAAAATAATCACACATAAATTCTGAAAAAATTCCAAAAGACATATTATATACAGCGCTATCCAGTAATGAAATATATATACTTAATTAACTTGTGCCTGGAAATAGTAACATACTAACGAAAAAATCTATAAACTAGAGAACAGAAATTCTGCTTTTTCAGAATTTAGTGTCGTCCCCGGCATTTCCATTACTTCATTGTCTTCTATTATTTTTAATTTCAACAGTAAACTTAATAAGGTTACCAATAGAGTTAGAAATCGTGAGAATTAAACCTCTTACGTTAAACTCCAGTTACAGTCTTAATTCACCTTACAAATTTCTGGATGATTTACAGAGTTTTGTTTTCCCTATCGGTTACATCATGGCTTCTCTGGATGTTGTTTCGCTGTTTACTTCAATCCCTTTCGATCTGGTCTGTAAAGTTATTAAAGATATTTGGCCCACTCCTACACACCCTACTGATTTTAATGTCAAAGAGCTTGTTGAATTGGTTAGTTTTTGTTTGACCTCAAACATTTTTGTATTTAATAACTGCTTTTATAGTCAAATTTCTGGTACCGCTATGGGGTCCCCCCTCTCTGTTGTAATTGCTGAACTTGTAATGCAGAATATTGAAAAAGCTATTAATTCTGAACTGGGTCCACGTATTCTTTTTTGGAGACGTTATGTCGACGATATTTTTTTTTTATAGTGAAAGAAGCAGATTTAAATGATATTCTCACGATTTCCAACTCTATTGGTAACCCTATTAAATTTACTGTTGAAAGTGAAAATAATGCTGAATTACCATTTCTCGACATTCTAATCCGCAGACACACAACTAATACCTCTCAATCTATCACCACTACTGTTTACAGAAAACTTACATCTACTGGTCAATATACTAATTTCAATTCAATATGCACTTTCAACCATAAAATAGCAGTTATTAAGACTTTAGCCTTCAGAGCCATAAGATATTGCAGTTCCAGTAATGATTTTGAAATAGAGAAAGGTACAATTTATCGCGATTTGGTTAATAATAGCTATCCTATTGGTCTTGTTAAACAAAATCTTTAAACATACTTTAAATTTTGTAAATTCTGCTCCCCCCCCCCTCTTTTTCAATTTTCTGGCATTCTAAAATCATTCAATATTGGGGTTTCTTTTAAGCCAATTAATAAAGTGAGTTCCTTTTTCAATAAGTATAAATTTCAATATGATAAGTCTAAATTACTCGGTGTCGTTTATATTATTCCCTGTAAAAATTGCAATAGTGTTTACATTGGTGAAACAGGTATAGCATTGAAAATTCGTCTAAAAGAACATACTGGTGCTTTAAGAAATGGTAATTTGAATTTAAAAATTGTCCAGCATTCACTTCAAACGAATCACATCCCGCTTATTGCGAACGCCAGTACTTTGAAATCGAGTTGCAACAGCTATCACGGTAGATTACTCCTTGAGGGATGTTTCACTCAATTGCGATCGCAGACTTTGAATGAAGCTCGTTCTGTCCCTAGTGAATATTGTCTGTTTTTAAAATAACTAACTTTAACTGTCCTTGATTTGTTCCGTCGTTTGCTATGCAATGGATATGTTGTACAGATGATGACTACGTGTCGCTTGACGAAACGTTTACTAATTGTATTTTTAATTGCTTTTAAGTATATTTTTTATAAATTTTATTTTTTAACTGTGCTCATATTTTATTTGGTGTTTTAATTATTCATTTGATTAATTTAGCAAGCTCGAATCCGTTTTTCTGAAAAGCAGTGTTATTAATTTGGTTAATTTAACTGAAATCCGTTAGGCCCTCAATTTTATGTGTTACATAATCCATCAAAAACATATAATGAAAGTGTTCCAGAATAATAGGATTTCTAGCTTAATGATTTTAATGAAGCATTCAAGAGGCGTTAAATACGAGTATTTCAGCAATTGTCCGTGGATGAATTGCATTTCATAATTCTACCTCTGCAAACCAATAATATATTCTTGATGTCATTTAAAATTATATTGCGTCATACGTAATTCGTTACGCAAAATATTCTCCATTTTAGTAAGAATTATCTGTTATATAAAATACTACATATAATACATGAAGTTTAATCAATAAATCTCTTTTCTATGCATTGAATTAACAATCATAGAAAATTTACTGACATATTGTTGTGGTGTTTTGTAAGCGATTGCATTTAATGATGTTGGTTATGTAAGGATTTTAATTAAAATTCTAGTAAAATATATATTTTACCGACGACTACATATGGAATGTCATTTTACGGGATTTAAAAAGTATGTTTTAAACAAAGGCTTTTCCAAGTAAACAACCCCATTTCAGGTACGATTTTTGTGTTATTCTTTACTTCTATTCTATTGAATTTATCTGTATTTTAATAAATGAAAGTATTCTGTATATAAAGCAGTGAAACATTTAGAAAGTTTAATGAATATAGTGAAATAATATTAATAAAAGAAATTTATATAATGTGAATATGTATATGCACGCTTTAATGAAAATAATGATATTAAGACATAATAAACGCAATATAGTGCAAATAAATATACTAATCATGACGTGTTAATAAATATCATGCATTTATTTAATTTTTATATTTCCATACGCATTACTTCTTGAAATACATAAAAATTTATATTTTAATGGTGCAGAAAAAATTGCAATTGAAAAACATTTACATTTAACATACATGCAAACAGGTTTAGCTGCGTTCTATATACTCTACATTTTCAGCCAATTTTTTCCAAACAACAATTTTGCGGTATATTCCGATTGTAAATGTTAAAGAAATCTAACACAAAAATATTTGTTTTTGAAGTAGCAGTAGCAAATATATAAAACATATAGAATGTTTCAAACCATGTGTAAATAATACTTTTCCATCTCTAATATTATGTCATGTACTATTTAATATGCTTTGTCCTCTAACTCTTTTCTATCTTCTTCGATTTGCCTTCCATCTTCTTCTAGTTATTCTTTTTTCTTCTATCTTCTATAATAATAACACAATGAATTTCTGAGACTGTCTGTCAGCCTGTGGAGACTCTTATGTTATCACGATACGTTCAACAAAGTTAACACTGTGACTTTAGACACGGCCGTACTGTTCAGTGTAACTTAAGCCTAGAGGTTTTTAGAAGATTCGATTTAGATTTTTTTTTCGCCATTTCTTTTTATCATAGTAAAAAAGCAATCGTTAAACTATCGAATATAGCGGAAAGTGATAACTTATTTCTTCTTTTAGATAAGCAGAAGGATTCTTCGCCAAACTTGGACTATAAATCCGGAATATAATTTTCAAATTTTTTGCAATTGTACTTTTGCTTAGCCATGAGAAAAGTGTTTGAAATCCATGTATGAAAATGCAATTGTTTCAATTAGAAAAGGACTTAGCTTTAATGACAAATTTTTGCTATTTAGCTCCTTTAATAATATCACTGCATGACTTATCCGTTAAAATTTCATGTGCGACATTTTTTTAAAAATAATTTATCTTTGTGTTGTGAAACTTTAATCTTAGTTTAAGCTAAAAGTAAAAGGGAAAATTGCGCATTATTTTAACAGTCATTGTAATATGTTTTATTGTGGTCGATGCAATTTTGCCTATAAACTTTTACAAATTAAAAAAAAAAATTATAAACGCATTGTAACTCATCTAAATACAATGGTTTTTATATGAACTGTGGATAGACTAATATTAATATTTTATCAGAATTTCCACATACTTAATAAACTCTAAATATAAAGTTTATGTAACCTTGATTTTTATCTATGTTTCATTTAGTGAGTCTCTAATGTGCTTTTAAAGCTATAAGTTGTCAGAATATTTTTCTGCACTTTATATATTAATACGTATATAGTCTTCAGTGTCAAATTTTGTATTTATATATAATAAACTAATCTTTCTATTCATTAAACAATAATTCAAGGTAAATATTGTTAGTTATTCAAGTGTGTACACATAATATAATTAACCAAGTGACAGAACCTATGGATATAAAATAATAAAGCCATATAGGATAACTCGGACACGATGATGAATCATTGAAGGTAAGAGAAATTTACTACTTCTTTGTTAACTCATATATTTGTTTATAAGGGAAGCTAAAAAAGCAGCCGTAGTTACCTTCTAACAAGTGATGCATACGAAAGTCATTATGCTTGAAGTACAGTAACATCCACCGCAAAGGTGCCGCAAATGATTTTTCCCATAGACATTTATATAAAGAAATCATTTTGTGTACCTCTGTAAACGAACTATATCTGATACAATTAAAATAATAAAACTTTGTAAAAATCACCATTAAATCAAAACAATGCATAGGACGCATTTCGAGCTTGGAAATCAACAGTCCGTCATCAGCTACAGTAAACACGTGTGCGTAAGGGGACAAGCTCACAAATGAACAGAGAGGGAAAGGGGGTAGGATTACAAAGAGTGCGACAGATGGCGTTAGCAGTAAGGTAAAAACCATAGACTTCTCATATAACTGGACTCAGAAATTGCAACCCTTTCTTGACGCCGGGATCACTACCCACCGTCACGTGATGGTGGGCAGAGATAACGCGCCAAACCGATTTTTCTCTTCTGGTTCCCGCTGAAACTTTCTTGCGTCGGCGTTTCTCTCGCATAAATCAAATCCGACAGTTGCCAATAAGGTGATCACCGCCAAAAAAGACAACCTTTTGGCGATGAAAGCAGAAACATGTGTGCCTCAAGTTCTGACCGAAATAACAATGGGTTTCGACCTCTACTTCTTATCTTTACTCTGGGGTAAAAACCAATCACAGAGGATCGCGTGATTGGTTGATAGCGCCATCTGTCGCACTCTTTGTAATCTTACCACCTTTCATTTTCTGCTGATTTTTACAAAGTTTTATTATTTTAATTGTTAGTTTTTGCAAGGTTGCGATGGTCTTTTTGCTATATCTGATACACACTTAATTTTCAAAAGTGAATATTTTGAAGGGAACCTCAATAACATATAAAAATTACATGGCATTCTGAATACATTTCCGAGAGTTAGAAAACAACGAGGTAGATGGCAGAAAAATCGGAAAAATAAACCTTTTTAAACTATGATGGAATGTGTTAAAAACGAATGAATGACGTTCATTGTTGTATTTTAATGTTGTATTTTAAGGGGTCTCAGGACTCTTAAAGTTGGAAAAAATGAAAAAAAAAAAAACCATTTTCAACATTTAATACCTTAAAATGTATTTGATTTTAATATACAATTTTAATTGGAATAAAATATACATGTTCTTTTACTTCATGTATTTAAAAAATATTAAGATGCAGAATTAGCATTTACAGGGGGCTCCAAACTGTTAGACATTTGACAAGAAAAAAATCGACATAACAGCTTACGCGCACGATTACAAAATAAGTATTGCAACTAGAATGAAAATTTTGGTGCCTACTTATACTTCAGATTGTAATAATTACCCTGAACTTAAATAAATTTGTATTTAAAGCTTTTTTATAATTTTAATAGAAAGTTGTATTTAGCTAATGCAAAATTTAGAAAATTTCAACAGTATAATCGCCTAAAAAAATATTGTTTTGAACAATAAAAAGGAAATTTTAGGTTCAGTTTATACAGGCTAACATGAAACAAATGTTTTGAAAATTTCATGAAAAAATATTCATAAGTTTTTTTAGATATCGTGCGCGTTATGCCCAAAAACATCATTTGGAGAAAAATGGCTTCAAAGTTTCCGAAAGGACGTTTCAGCTTTGAACGTGTATAAATGTAAAAGCCATAACTTCAGTTCTAATAGGAATTTCAAGGAAACAATTACATCAAAATGTTTAGAAAATATAGGAGTTTAACATAAAAAAAAAATAAAATTTCGAAAGTTTTAAAGCTTTATGAGTCCTGAGACCCCTTAATGTTAAATAACAATGATTTATTCTGATACCCATATTTAAAAATGCATTGCATTTATTTTTATTTTATTTCTTGTTCCTTCAAAATAGATCAAATTATTATCCAAATCTACAGTAGCGCTCAAAAGTATTTTTACAACCTTAAATTCGCTCTTATTTTATTTAATATAAAAATATGAAAGAAAATATATTCCCTATCATTGAGAACAATATAACGGCTGTTATTTAAAGGTATCAAGTTTCAACTTGTTCGTTTACATCCGGCGACACGGAAAAAATATGACTCCTCCTTAGTTTAAAAGTATTTTGACAATTTGTTCAAATTTAATTGTTGAAGACGTCAGTTGCTCTACAGCTTCGTTTAGTGTTTATGGGGGATTCTCACAATCTTTTGACTTTCATGTCCCTGAATAATAATTTTTATTTGAATACACTTTTTTGTGTTTTTTTTAATTTCATGTACTGGGGAACATTCCATTGCATGATTGCACAACAATGTTAAAGAGATAAATAAGTTTTGGACGATGTTGGGGGTGCAAACACCTGGAAAACTCCTATACCGTCCCGTGTCCCTATGCTGATTTTTAAGTTTGGAGTTGTCTGTATAAAATTGTTTCAATAAAAATAATTAGATGTAATTTTTTTCCGAAACTGGAACTATTGTTTTATATAAATATGTAGCTAAAAATTAACCTGCACACATTTATAGAGTTGTTATTATTTTTTAAACTATGTCCCTGGGTTTTAGATTCCTTACCATCCCTCTTTTAAAAATATGTAGAAAATCATTTTAGATGCAGCCACAGAATTTTTTTCAAGTTTTTTCTCATGCAGAAGTATGCTAGAGAAAAAATGTCTAAAATTCTTTGGCAGGAAATTTACTGTAGAATTTAAATCTGCATTTAAATATCAATTTCAAGCATCGTGGCTTTACTGGTAGTCTCATCGTTCCCTAGGTTTATTCCTGCACTTTTCGAGGTAAATTAAAAAAGAATTAATTTAGTACAATGTTAACAACTGTTTCTAAAAATCAATGAACATTGTGGCTATCACTTAGTCTTAACATGATTTTCCTAAAAATAGGTGGTAATTTTCCTTACCGTTCCATCCTTTCCGTCCCTTTTTTTCAATACCATCCCCTTTTTTTACCTTACCGTCCCTTCTTTAACAGCCCTTTAAGACAATGTTATACAAAAATTCTGTATTAAAAGTACTACATTGTTATTATTTCTTATTTGAATGTCCTGTGGGTACTATGCAAATTCATTACAAGTCAAAATTTAGAAAAAAATAAAAAGTTATAGGGGTAAGATTGTAAGGGAAATTAAACTCGCCAGTTTAACTTAAACCTCAGTTAAATAAAAAAATTTTTCGCTGCTGACCATTTTTTCTTTATTTTGAATCATTAAGGCATCCGTCTATCAGATTAAAATGTTATTTTAGCAAGTTTAATTTTGATCAGATTTTTTTCCCCAAAAGTTAAAAGATTGCGAGAATGGCCCTTATACTGACTTATTTTTATTATTTTTAAATGCCCAGAAGCAAAGAATATTCTAGTGATTTTAGAAAATCCGTTGTAAATGAACTTAAGAAAGGAAGGACGCAAGCAGTTGTTGCTCTTTTCTAACATGTCTCAGCAGCTCGTTATTACATGGAATATAGTTTTTAACAAACGGAAATATGTCGAAAATAAGACTTGAAGTGTCCGTCTGAAAAAAAACTTTCTATTTTTGACCTTATTATAAATAAACTATTTACAAGTGATTGTCGTTAATCAGCTGTAGTAATGAAAAATGAATTGGAAGAAAATTATAGCATAGGCATACACGTTTCAATTGTCAAACGACGCTTAAATATCTATGGTTTACATGGCCGAAGACCAGCAGAAAAGTGTTTATCTTCTAAGAATAGGAAGGCTAGACTTAAATTTGCAAAACAACATAAATCGTGGACAAGTGTAGTGTGGTCTAATGTTTTTTGGAGCGATGAAAGCAAGTTTAATTTACTGTCATTTGATGGAATCAAGTGCATTCGACTTCCTAAAAACAAAATATGATGTTCTATACCAAATACCCACCGTCAAACATGGAGGCGGTAGTCTGATGGTTTATAGTTATTTTTCACGCTACAGAGTTGGACCCTTAGTTCAAATTGATGGGAATATGGATCGGTTCGTGCATGTTGACAGATTAAAGATTCATATGCTACCATACGCTAAACAATACATGTCTGCTCAGTGGTATTTTCAGCAAGATAATGACCCGAAACACAAATCCAAGTACGTAAGTGATTTTATGAAACGCAGAAAAGTCAAGGTTCCAGAGTGGCCAAGCTAAACTCCGAATTTTGATTCCATAGAGCATTTGTGGGAGGAGTCAGATCGTACAGTAACATGCCAAAATTATTTAAATAAGGCTGTTTTATACGACGCTCTTAAAAATGAGTTGGACCGAATTCCTTTATATCTAATGCAAAAGTTAATCGACTCAATGCCCACTCGCTGTGAGGCTGTCTGAAAAGCTAGAGGATATGCCACTAAATATTGATTGACTCATTAATATATTTGATAATTATTGTGTTAAAACAATTTTTTATTATAATGTCAAAATACATTTGATTTATCATTTTTTCTGATTTTTCTCGGGTTTCACGTTATTTTCTAGAAAATTATAGTTAATTTATTAAAATTCTCTAAAACACTGTGCAGGGTTAAATAAAATAAATGATTGATTTTTGTATTTTATTATTCTTTTTAATTAAGTCAATTATTATCTTTGTCAAAATACTTTTGAGCGCTACTGTATTATTCAGGAAAGCATTTAAAATATATATGTGCGTGAAAATTTGCAATAATATACTCTTATCACCATAAGATAAGACTAAAAGAATTTATGAGTTAGAATTTTTTTACAGCGTCATTGTAATGCATACTTACAAACGTAATTGATTGCTTTATTTTTTATCAATATAGTGTATGATCAATAAAATTTATACAAACTACATATTCTAATAAATTTACTTAAATTTGAAAGTATATAACGCAAGTCAAAACGCATTTACACCCAATACCGTTTAATGATGATAGCCTTTTAAAATACTTTGAGCAGCGCTGTAAATGAACTTTAAATGCTGCATACACCAGTTTCTTCAAGGGAGATTTTACTGTGCGTTTTTTAATGATATCAATTTCATTGTGTTTGAAATAATATAATTATGTTAAAATTTTTTTCGAACATTTACTGCGTATAGACGGTTATACAATCGAATTATTTTGCATGTCTCTATAAATAGTTGGCGAAAGCTAAAAATACCACTGTTCATTCAAAACATGTTATAGTCCATATCAACAATGTATTTATTAGTGTAACATAATTAAAATGCACTTCAAACATTTATCGCCCATAGATCACAATGAACGCGTTATTTTTGAAAGCGCCCGTAAACCAACCCTAAAAGCTTCACACTCTATTTTAAATATGGCGCATAACATTGTAAATCTCAATAACATATATCATTCACGTGGGAGTCAATGACTATTTACCACAGTTAGAGCGCTGGAGGTTTGACAGACTGACGGACGGAAGTCATAAGCAATTTTCAAGTATGTTCGATAATATTAAAAACACAGTTTATATTATTAGAACATATTAAATTTGATTGATATGTGCATTTTCTTCATAAAAGTATAATTATTAATAGTTATATTTGTAAACAGAATTTTGTTTATTTTAAAAATTCTTTTTCGGTGTTTCACAGAGGGTACAAGTATTATTTTATTTAATCATTAAGAAAAACACACTTTATACAAATTGGGTGTATTATCTTTGACCGATTTACGTTTGTTAATTATTCCATTACTAATTGTTAAATGTAATTAAAAATAACTTTAATATGATTTCTAATAACAAACTTACGAAAAATGTTTCTATAATTATATATCTTCTGATGATGATTATTCAAAACACAAAAGTTAAAAAGAAATTCATAATAAACATGCAGAATCTTGTTATAATTAAAGAACTGTTATTCTTTACAAACCAAACAATACGTAAATAAATACCTTAGTTTCAGATTAGTTACACAGTTGTATTTATAATTAATTACTGCTATGTTATATTAATTTTATAATTATTTCTAGTATAGTTAGAAAAGAATATCTTTTCAATTGTAAATGTCACAGAAATGCATCTTCTTTATTATGCAAGGAATATAAAGCAATTATCATAGAATAAATTTAAAGAATCTAATTTTATCTGAAACAAAATAAATAAATAAATGTGATTTTATTTTGTATAATATATTCAATGGATGCTATAATAAGGGTATGTTTTCAAACTATGGTCTTTAGAAAAAATTGATTCTCTATGCAGCAATAAGTGTAATGCCCACAAATAATAAAATATCAAACGAAGTTAAACTTATCTTTGTATAAAATATGTATTTGTATCTATTTTATAAGGAAAACAAACAAAGACAGAACACTAAATGAAATACAACACTTTGTTGATTATTTCACAATATTTCTTATAAAATTGATTAAGTATTTTTTTTTTTTTTACTCGCATGTTTTTTAAATAAAGTATTCCATTCATCGATGAAAAGAAAACAATTTCCTTAAACCTTAACATTTGAAATTTGTTTTTGTTTTATAGTAATACACATTATATTATAGTAAATGGAATTCAAAGAAACTTTGATTTCGTGTTAACAAAATTTCTATGAAAATACAAAAACAAAAATTAGTTCTATTTTCTCATCAAAAGTCAAACGTTAATTATTATAAATAACTAAGTATATTTTATTTAATCGTATATGTCAAAATAAAAAGTGTTATTTTTTTAAATATAATTTGCTTTGTATGATAAAAAAGATAATTTAAACATTTAGACTTTTATTTCTATAATCCATAAAACATCGAGATGCTACATGCCATTAAATAACACAAATTAATTCAAATAAAAAAATTAATAAACTTAAATTCCATCTTCATATTATATTTTAAAGGAACAAACAAACAGGATAGTATATATTGTAAAATACTAATTAACAATTCTTGTGCAATAATTAATATCATTATAATATATGCACTTTAGTGATTGTAAACAAATATTATAGCAGATTGTACGCAACAGATCATTTGCTTAACATTAAAAAAATTATGTTATCTTTATGGAAAGTATTTTTAAGATTTCAGAAGAATGAAAATTTATGCAATTTTAACGTAATTCTTTATGAAGATATACGTATATACTTAAGACACTTTTCCTCACAGAGTACAAAATTCCCTGATAATTTTAGAGAATTGGAAAAAAAGATAGATAGCCCAACTTTGCCTTGAATGGAACTTATGCATGCCACCTGAGGTCGAGGCTAAAATTCGTCTGCTGGCGGTATTGTAGCATAGCAGACCATGGAGTGTGAGTATTTAATGCTTGTTTGTTAAAAATACCGCAAAAGAACTCATTGTTGTAACAGCATATACTTAATATATTGCAATATAAATTCAAAATGTTGCTCTGCATGCAAGAAATTCCGTAAGTTTGTAAATTTTCAGTAAAAAGGTATGCACTCAACAATGGGTCAAGGCTAAAGTCGTCTGTCTGCTAGCGGTGTTTGCGCCTGCGCATACTGGCATTCTGGCGGTGCATTGGCTAGAATAACGGATCAACATACCGCCAGCTCTGGCGTCTGACATCACCTGCATAAGGTCCATAGTTGTATAAATTTGACTGGTACCGATCGTTTAGCAATAACACCTACTAATTAATGCTTATCTAAATTTTGTTCTTATGTGAGTCGTCTAAATATAGAAATTACTTTTCATTTCAATATTAAAAGTTCAATTGATGTCCTATTAGAATTTTCCGTTAAATTTTATTCGATATCAAACGGGAAGTCTTTCGATCAAGTAGTTTAGGAATTACCCAGATTTAAGTCTGGGAACTCCTAATGATACAAACATTTACAATACTAAAAAGAATATTGGAATGTTGGTATTTTTTTAAGCATCACACAGAGACTATATGGCTGAATGAGCTCTAAATTTGCATCCGCATATATATATAAGACTAGCGCCGGTTAACAAAAAAGTACCAAAATCATTTTTCAAAATAAATATGAATTGTAAAATCATTAACTATATTCACTTAATTTATAAAACGACACAATTACACAACAGCGGCTGAAAATTATAGTTAAATTACAGTTAAGAATAGAATGTATTAAATTATCTTGTCTCAATGAGCAGAACGATTGCACAATTAATTCACAAAATTTAATTATCTATGATAATAGGAATTCCCAATGCATTCATAGTTAATGTTGTTTTCCGTTTGTCTTAACCTTAAATCTACTGTAAACTGTGCCTAAATCGATTTCAAAGTTATGAGTTACTCTAAATAAAATTTTATTTTTTGGATGTCAAGAACATTTGAATTTCATGCTTATTACTCTTGAAAATGAAAAACATATTTCTATACTAAACAAAATAGGTGTTGTTATCCAACGTGCACTTTATTCACTAATTAAAAGGTGATAAAAATAAACACATGAATAAAATAAATCACAACGTCAAAATTTTACTCCTAACTTTTTAAAGATTAAAATAAATCTTTAAAAGTTAGGATTAAAATTTTTTGAAATACAAATCGGCAGAAAACAATCTTATATGCTACATCTTAAAAATTAAAGATGTAGCATAGTATGAAAGATGTAGCATGTAAGATAATTTTCTGCCGATTTGTATTTTAGAAAAAAATACTCCTGACGATGGTTTTAAAGATTAAACCGAAACGTTGAGATTTATTTTATTCATATGTTTATTTTTTATCACATTTTAATTAGTGAATAAAGTACACGTTGAATAGAAACACCTATTTTTTTTAGTATTGGATAGTACAAGTAAAGTCTTTAATATCATACTTCTATATCTCTTCAGATTAGTTAGAAATATTCCGTTAACTACAGTTAATGATGACTCCCACGGCTTCCGGTGTTTGTCCGGTGTAACCGAAGTCCATTTTAAATGTTGAAAACATTCAATAGGGAAAATAATCCAGTTCGTTGAAGAAATTGAATTCAGTTTATTTCGAAAATTAAACAGGTTTCTAACTTAATCATAAAACAAACAATATTTCTTTAATTGAGTAACTATATACTTAATTAAATTGATGATAGATTTTTAATAAAAACTAAAAGAACAGTAAAAAAGTTTTTAATAAGATGTTTACATGTTTCTTCTCTACATTCTTATTCATTATTGAAATAAACAAACAAAAATTATATTATATGACATAATATGTTGAATAATATTATATGATAATGGCTTCGGTCAACTGGAAACATTTAAACAGTCTTTTAAGATATTTTTAATGTTTTTTCTAGCTTTCATTTTACACCTTTTAGCAATTTAATAAAGAACAGCCAAACCCGGTTAATACCCCTCATAGCATGCATGGTCACAGTGACGTCGTTGTGTCGTCACTGTGAGTCACTGTGGTCACGTCACATCTGTGACCGAAATGCCACCACTCAGTGATGTCACATTATGAATGAGATGTGAACTTCTTAGAAAACTTTAAAAAATTACAAAAAATCTTCAAAACATGTTGTTACTGTAAAATTTTATTTTTCTGGCAATAAAAAAGAATTGTTATGTCACTGCATGTAACGTAGGTCAAGACATACTCACAAAAAAAAGTCCCCCGCCCCCATATTGTAAGTCACAGTGTGAGAAAAATACGAACTTCAAAAATCTTTGAAAATGAAGAGAAATGTTTTAAAAAGGCCCGAGCTACAGCGGCATAAGGAATGAAAATATGTTAGTGGGTAGCAAGTAGTAAATTCAGACACGAAAAGATGGTGGTGGTGGGGGTGGGGGGGGGGGGGGCATGTAAAGGAAAATGCACGGTACAAGTATCAACAAACTAGATTTTCATGCTATATTTTATCAATTTGATATCTAAGACTGTGAAAGTATACTTTTTTTAAGATTTCAATTTTATCTAGTATTGCAATTTAATATAATAATCCTTCTCTTATTCTTATTATTATAAAAGTGTTTCTCGGAAATTATAATACAGAAAGAAGATAATATTATAATAAGAAATAACATATTTAGAATTAGGAATATTAAATATATACACTTTACATATTTAGTTTGCAGGAAGGAAAATTTTCAATTTATTTTTACCGACCACTGGTATTCGAAACACTTTTGTGGCTTCAAACTAAAAAATTTCTATTATAGTTAAGTCTGCAGCTTTTAATGAGCACTTAGAAAGAGTCTTCAGAGTTTAGTCATACATACATTTCTTGCTTTATAATTTGCATTCAAGTCATATTTTTTTCTGTTAGTGTACCTATTTTAAGTAACTATTTTTTTTTAAAAATTCTACTTCTTTCAGACTTTTAAAATAAAATTAGCATTTTCCGAATAAAAAAAAGTAATACAAAATTTATGCAAAACCCATGATATAATTTATTATTCGTATTTCAAATTTGTGTTTTAGAGATATGACTCTAAAAAAAAAGTTATTTTACGAATAGTTATATTCTACAGGAAATTAACATGAAAAGAATGACGATTGACAAAGGAATTTTTTTTATCCTCGATATTTATTTATATATTTTTAATTTTAGGAAGATATTTTGTATTTATTATGTGTGAAACAATCTTTACTTAGAAAAAGAGAGGGGTGGGGTGGGGGGGGGGGTTAAAACTGATAAAAAGAAAAGGTAAGATACATTGGAAAATTCTTCAAATACAAAAATTTAAATACAGACAGTCTCATAAAATGATTGCACATATAAGTTCCATATCTGTTTATATAAAAGGAAATAAATTAACACCTGCCCCAAATCGTCTGCCACGATACCGCAGGGTAAACATAGAACTTTTTGCTCTAACAGATGCGGTAAGTTACTAGTCTAAAATGTAAGCTTTTGCGTGTGCTTTTTTTAATGGAAGAAAAAGACGTCGCCATTTTCGGATACACACGGATATTAATAATTAATTTATGGAGCTCAAAAAGTAAGTCTTATTTAATTTAAATTGTTTATTCCTGTTTTGTATATTTGGTGAGAGGAGTTAAATAGTTTTATATTATACCTATAGAAAGAGACTGATCTGTGATTGTTTTTCAGATTAGAAATTAACATTATACTAAATGGAAAATGCCGTTTTACATACTATAGTAGTGAAACTTTTGAAAGACTTTTTTTCATTGCTAATAATATTTTAAATTATTATTTAAAATCCTAAATCTTCATATCAATGTTTTCAGATTTAACATTTGCCAAAATTATAAAATAACAGGAATTCCTTGTAACATATGGAGAGATTTTTGAGAAATTGTTAAATCTAACAATACATTTAATTCATCTATTGTACTTTGTTGTTGTTTAATAGTACAATTATAAATACTAAATATATAGTTTTTTTCAAATTGGTATATTTATTTTTTTAAATTGTATGTAAGCACGTTTTTGCTGTTCGTGATTTTAATCAAACATTTAATTGTAGACATTCAGAATCAGTTATTAAATTTTCTTCGATTTTAAACTCATTTTCTACGTTTTTGATACACGTTCGATACTTCGCATTAAAAAATAAAATATGACAATTAAGCATTGAAATAAAGTGTTTTTCATGCCTGATAACAAGTTTATAGATTAAACTGCTTTACTATACTTTTAAAATTTCATATTTATAATATTTATAAAAAATATTTATAATTTATGATATTTATAAAAGTTGATATTGTACTGTTCATTAGCGATAATTGCTGGAAATGCATTTTTAATTATAATATGCGCTTTTATGATTCACTATATTTATGCATAGTATATGGTGTATATAAAAACTATAATTTATATACAAGGCTACACAAAAGTATACGTAAGAGTTAAGGGGTATGGGCACAAATTGCTTAAAGGTGTTTTTTAGATGAGTTATGGAGTTTTATGTTGAACTGCATTTAATTTACTAAGAAATGTTTGTAGAATATGGATAAAATGATACATAGGGTCACGCAAGGAAATGGATATATGGCCGTCTATAAATTATAATTTCTGGAAATGTGATGTCAGCAGTTATAAGAGTGTTTTAATTTGAATTAAATTTTAACTAAATAGTGGCGTGTAATAAAGATTCTAGGTAAACTACAGGGTTGTACAAAAGTATTCAAGTATATTTTCATATATTAGTATAAATTGCTGAATGAGAATTTCAACCTGTTATGCGTTTTCTTGCTAAACTAAATTTTCACATTATATACTAGTATATATCAACCTGCAGATTAAATATAGGGCTATTCAAAAGAATTGGAAAACATATTTGGCTATGGACGGTAACTGCTGAAATCAGTTTTTCAAATGTTTTATGCGTTTTCTAAAATATTTACTTAGTTATCTTATTTACGTTATTTCCTTAAATTACGATGTCTAGTTAAAGCATTCAGGAAGCGTTGGAAAGTGCTTTATAATCTATGCTTAACGCATGATTTTTCTTACTTGTTTTTTCTATTTCCCAGATCAGTCATTTCCTATAAATCATACCAAATCTATTTAGCTCATATTAACAAAATACAATATACACGGGAATAAAAAATTTAAATAAATATGGCTTATCTTATTCTTCTTTAAATAGGAAATGTATTAATATCCGTTAGACTCCATGTTCGTATTTAATAAAATAATAACAAATCACAACACATAAAAACTTACACATTCTTAATATAATGCTTGAACTCAAGATCAAGCTTAGAACTTAATAGAAAAGGATGCCAGTTGATAAGCATTGTTTTTTTCAGTGTAAAAATTAAAAGTATTTTAGAAGAATAGGACTTCAAAATAGCGATACATTGCTAAAAAGTACGGTAAAAATATAATATTGTATATTTCAAACAAAACTTTATTTTAAAATTCATCACAGTGTTTATAACAAGAATCATCACAGTATTAATGCTTGGAAATTTTTCCAGAGAGAAACATTCGCCTTGCAAACAATATTTCAAATGGAAATCAAATTTCAAATTGATTGCTTAAAAGGCGCAAAAGCCAACATAGTGAAAAAAATTCCATAACGGTACTTGAATCCGGGCCATCAGTATAGCGCACTGACATGCTACCCACTAAACCACATGGAACGAGACCCAGCCTGGAAAATGTCTTACTATTAAATGTTGGCAAGGCTACAAACACAGCACAAGATGGAATATTTATCATGAGCCACCGACATGGGGCAAACACTAAACTTAATTAAATCCAGCAGCGATTCAAACTATATGAATACTTGGAAATTTTTCCAGAGAGAAACATTCGCCTTGCATACAATATTTCAAATGAAAATCAAATTTCAAATTAAAATTGCATTTTAAGCAATTAATTTGAAATTTGATTTTCATTTGAAATATTGTATGCAAGGCGAATGGTTCTCTATGGAAAAATTTCCAAGTATTTATATAGTTTGAATCGATGCTGGATTTAATTAAGTTTCGTGTTTACCCGATGTTGGCGGCTCACGATAAATATTCCATCTTGTGCTGCGTTTGTAGCCTTGCCAACATGTACTAGTAAGAGATTTTCCAGGCTGGGTCTCGTTCCATGTGGTTTAGTCGGTAGAATGTCAGTGCGCTACACTGATGGCCCGGATTCAAGTCCCGGCTTGGAATCTTTTTCTCTATGTTGGCCTTTGCCCTTTTAAGCAATTAATTTGAAATTTGATTTTCATTTGAAATCATCACATTGTTTATGACAAGTTCATCACAAATGACACATATTTCACAAATTAGTCACAGTGTGACGTCAAAGCATTGTCGCTGTCGTCACAGGTTCGTCACAAAGTTAATGCCAAAATAGTCACAAATGACACAATTTTCACAAATTTGTCACACCGTGACTTCACAGAGTGGTCACAATGTGACGTCACAAACGACCTCTAAAACGGCCATAACGACCTCGCATTCTAGTCACTATGACGTCACATCGACGTCACGTGACGTCACATCGACCGTCACAAAATCACAGTGTGACTTCACAACGACGTCGCCGTGACGTCACCATGCCTTACGGGACGCGATTCCGCTTACTTCGCTGATTTTCTCCGATCCGCTGAATTTCGCTCGTAAGACTAAATCAACAATATCGTGCTTTGCACGCGAACGTTTATTAAGCAAGCCAGCTTAGCACGCAATAGAGTTTCGGTCCTCTAAGGCAAAAAAATCACGCTTAAGACGCGAATTCATAAATCTAGATGTGAAATTCACTTCAGTTTTGCCAGTTTAGTGGATTTTTTTATTCAGATGATTACCACTGTTTCCGAATAGTAACGTTTGCTTTTTTAAAATAACAGATTTGTTAAGGCGAGCATCACTAATATGAAATAATAGTAGCTATTTCATTTAAAAACTTTCCAAATTAGCTTCTCTGCAATTCTTTTTTGAAACAGAGTTCTAACATTCTCTGGCTGTTGAATCGTATGTGTTTTCACTGTACTAGAGCGAGATAGCCGAATGTTACTTCTTCTTTTTTAGATAAAGTATACTATCTATTCTTTTTTTTTTTTTTTTTTTTTTTTTTGCCTCTCTTACACTGCCGGAAATGAAGCCTTCCTGGTACTATGAACTTTTGTTTATCTGTATCGGATAAATATGTGTCATTATACAAAAATATGACTCTGAAGGGCATCGTAAATAAAACAGCATCAGCAAAATCACTTTCAATTTCAGAATCAACGTTACGTAAAACATCCAGGAACAACCAATAAAATTTCAGCTGCTTATTTTCCAAGAGAAAGAACATGTAATCCAATAAATACGATAGCGTATAAAGATATTGGTCGAATCTCACACTCGAGCTCGAGCTTTGAACATTTATCTTAATGATTAGTAGGCAAAAACTGTCAACAAAAAATATAACTGTCCAGCGGGTGATTGTATTGATTTCAAAATCAGTATCTAATCATATATAAGTATATTTCTGAGGAAGCGTCAGAAGTAAACACCGAAGATAGAGGGTGTGGCAGAATCAGCGTGCTTCCGAAAATTTTCTAAATATAAAATAGTTGTAATATGTTCTGTGCGATTCGATGTAGACTGTACATCAAAGTAATATATCAAAGCCTGATAAAACATTAAAAATGAGATCTGTAAATAAGCCTAGATCCTGCAATATTATACAAATCACGTTTAATACGCGACTTTTGTCCTCTCCCTTGGAACACATCTTATCCGTATATTAATCCGTATATGATTTGTTATATATCTAGCAATTTATTTTTGTTAAAAATCAAGTTAGTAACGATTTCTTAATACAAATGAATGAATTACTGATAACATACAAAACAGGAAAAGTTGTTGTATTTGCATAATTTAACTTTAACTAAAATAATTTCTCACCTTGCACATCATTTTTTTATTTTCTCGGCACGCTCGAAAATTTGATCTGATACTTCAGATTTGGATTGGTAATATCGGCAAACACCATTAGCAATTTTCGACCCTATTGCGTATTTCGTGGTAGGAGGTTATCTTTCTCTTCATTATTGTCACCGGAAATTTCTTTCTCTCTCAATGACCGAATATACATCAAAGTTGCTTTTGAAAAAATAATACGCAAAAGCAGTTTCGATCGCGTTCGAGCAGTTTGTGAAAACATTGTCTGTATTATCCGATGGTAAGTAGGGTAAAGTGACCTATTTTCGTCCCCCAGTCACTTTTAGACCCTTTAAAGATTTAATTTTCTGGGAACACCTAGCAAATTTGTATTTTGCTTAGACCAACTACCCACACATATATAAACATAGGCAAATATCGTACAAAAAAAATTTAACTGTGCGAAAAATTGTTCTTTTCAAAAGTGTCCATAAATGGAAAATGAAAAAAAAGTCCCATTTTCGTCCCCCTCAAAAAATTCAATACGCCCCCTGGATTCCTGAGCAATCTTTCGTCTTTTCCTTATTCTTCTCATTTTAGTTGTTTATCCTTTTCCTCTTTGTTTCACTCTTTTTAATTTTCTTTTTTCAGTTTGTTATTTCCTGGCTATGATAGTATCAATAACTCTTCCCCGTTTGGCATTCGAACTTATGGGGACCCAGTACCGGCTTTTCGGGCTCTACCTAGTGCCGTCCATGATTCCGTTTGATGATGATTGAGCATCCGTTTGATGATGGTTGATCAGGCACGCTCGCTGGCTTCATTGAAAAGTTGTGCGACAAGTTCTCAAATTTTCAACCGGGATAGTTTGACAGCAAATTTTCCATTGCCTTAGCATTAAACGTTTTAAAGGAAGCATAAATGCGATACCGAGAAGTTGCAGGTTTGATGTTGAATGGGGAGGGAAACACGCGATTATAACACCATTCTGCCGTTCAAAATTTTTCTTCCGTGGCATCAACTGCAGCGATCAAGAGAGACAATATATTTTTTTCATAAATATAAAAGTATTTTTTTTAGTAAATGATTATTTTCGTTTTGACTTTTATTTTAAACTTTTTTCATCCTATTTTATTTTATTTTACTTGTTATTTTATTTTATATCGAACTTTATTTTCATTTTGAAACAGTTGTCATGACCAAGCATTCCTAATTTCGTTCCCAGGACGAAAATAAGAGCTGCAAGTTGGACGAAATTGGGACCATTCTACTTCCCAATAAGGCGGCGCTTCAATTCCCGTAATATGAACTGAGCATCCTAAAACTCACTGTATATTACTGCCAGCATCTTACCTACGTAAAATACATGCAATAAATAAGAAATAAATACTTATAGTAAGTAAATAACGTTCTACAAACGACGTAGTAAAAACTCAGGTCTTCTAAAAATAGGAAATCCGGCGACTTTAACATATACATGCGTCTTTGCGAACGAAATTTTCACTACTGACTCCTTTTACCTTCCGTTCCCTGTGCTTCACGTGTTAAGTGGCGCCACTTTCTCAGAAGCGGAGTTAAGGGGGACAAAATTAGGAAAGGGAACGAAATTAGGGCACTTTACCCTACGCTTTAAGCTATAGGGCCTTTAAATATGTTGCAAAAAGAAAATGATGGGGAAAACGTAATTATTCTCATTAACAGAATATACGTCTTAAGCGGAGATGCCATAACCCTTCGTCCACTGTATATCTTATGAATTCCCTATGAATGCATTGCTTAAAGTTATTTTCCTTTCGTCTTTAATTTGTAAATTGTTTTCCAAATCGTTTATTACCGTTATCAAATCATTATCAAATTTATACGTTAGCCTATAGGAAATTTAATTACTTTAATGGCAATAAGATGAGAATTTAATACTTGTTATTCTTATAAACAAAAAATTTATTCATGTACCTCTTAGTTAGCAATATTCAGTGAATTACCGTTAATGCGGACTTCAAAGAAGACCACTTTTTGTCCGTGTTAATCAAAGTCTGCATTAATCGATATAATCATTAAATGTTGCAAAATAATCTAATTAGTTGAATCAACTGAATTCAGTTTATCACAGAAGTTAAATACGTTGCCAACTTAAGGGGTTATTCTAGCCTAGAAGCATAAATTTTGGGCATTTTATCAAGCTCGATAAAAAAAAAAAAAATACCAGGTAGGTTTTTACAACATATTTATTCACAATTTGAAAATATACAAAAATTTAAAAAAAAGGAAAATTAAATAAGTTATAAGCTGGTAAAATTGGGGGTAAAAAAGGGGGTGTGACGACTGACACGATTTCAACTCTTCTAATCATCTGAAACAAAATAAAATAAGTTAGAAATTGCATGTCACACGTGGAAAATGAGGTGTGTTCGTACTATAATTAATTTTCTAAACATTTTTTGCTCTGAATGTTGTAATGAATGTATATTTTAGAGAACTTCATAAGTGCACATCAATTTCATTCTGTTCGAAAGGCTGAAACATCATTAAAATTTACTTGAAATAATTTTTTCCCATTGGCCGTAATGTAACGGAAAATGTTTGACTGCCCCTGTAATTAAACGATACATCCGATTAACATAAAATCTGAAATTTTGGTTGGTTGGTTGGTTGTATGAGGTTTTATGGTTGTATGAGGTTGTATGAGGTTCTTCCAAAATCACTTAAGGGACATGCTGCGCCAAAATAAATATTAAAAACACCAAAAAGTGTGAAAGAAAACAGTAAAACCAGCAATCTGGATGGGGTATCCCATCCAGATGCAGTCAGACACGTGTAAAAAAATAAAGGTTAAGTCCTAACAGTAGTAGAGTATAAAAGTAAAGTAATACAATAAAGAGTGAGGTCTGGATGGGGTTCCCATGCAGATGTCATAATAGTGTGAAAACATTTTCCAAGTTGTAAACCAATGATGGAGATAAAAAACAAAATTATATTTCAAAATAAAATCCTGCATGTTTTAAAAAAGTAAAGAGTGCCCCACGAAGTATTTTCCCAATGAGGTTTGTCAAGGTTGGTGATGATGAACCAAAATACATTCTATACAAGTGTCGGAGGCCCGGACAGTCGGTTAAAATATGACGGATGGTCAGGATATCAAAGTAACAGCGGGGACACATGGGTGCATCCTGTCGAAGTAAAAGATGCTTGTGGGTGATTCTTGAATGTCCAATTCTCAGACGAGTCAGAATAACATCAGTTTTTTTTTTTTTTTTTTGATAAATCGGAAACCAGGTCATGATTGTTGGTTTAATATGCTGCAGTTTATTATTGTTTTCTAAATCCGAACTTTCTTGCCATTTATTCTGAATAAAAATATTTATAAGTCGTTTAACGTCTGATAAAGGAACATTATGTTGTAACGGATTAAGAGCATCTTTTGCCGCCTCATCTGCTTTCTCATTGCCAGGTATACACATGTATCCAGGTACCAGGCAGAATAAAATATTATAACCACGTCTTGTCAATTTGTTATAAAAATCTAGGATGGATGAGACAAAAGGATGCTTTTTAAAAGATTTAATTGCGTCAATAGAACTATTTGAATCTGTATATATAATGAAGGATGAGCTATGATGATGAGATATGTGCAACATGGCTTTCTCTATTGCGATAAGTTCATCTGTAAAGACAGAAATAGAAGGATGAAGTCGATAGCTTAATGAAGTGTTGTCAGAAAAACGCCACAACCAGCAGTATTACCACTCTTAGAGCCATCTGTATCAATCTCAGTATAGACATTAAAATTTGCTCGGTGTGCGGCAAATAACTGTTGAAAAACTGCAGGGGCCAAGTTCTTTTTATCATATCCTTTAAAAGGATGAGGCGAGGTAATATTAGGAGGTTTCCAAGGAGGGAGTACATGGGAGTGACAGGAACTTACCTCGATATTACTCAGAGGGCCATTGTCAATAATGTTCCTCATTCTGACTCCAAATGGTGGGATGCACGATGGTCGATGCTGATAAAGAATATCATTGTCAGTATTTGTAATGTAGGAATGAAGTGGGTGACCATGATGGGAAAGGATACGATAATACAGGTTCAATCAGAGTTCGTCGCGAATATGATGGAGTGACCGCTCTTTACAATCAACATACAACCTTAAAACTGGAGATGTACGAAATGCACCAGAGCAAGCACGGAGTGCGCTATGGTGCACAGTGTCAAGTTTTTTAAGACCAGAATTACGTGCTGAACCGTAGACCTGGGAGGCATAGTCATTTTTTGAACGGATTACAGAATGATAAATTTTAAGGAGAGATGTACGATCTGCTTCACATGAAGTGTTTGAAAGCACTTTAAGTAAGTTAAGCGATTTTTCACATTTTGTCCTTAGTTGTAAAACATGTGGTTAAAAAGTCAGTTTATTATCAAAATAAAGGCCTAGATAACGAACATTGTCCATAACAGGACTTTGAGAAGAACCAGTAAAGATTTCAGGATCTGGATGCAGACCCCTACATCTACAGAAATGCACACAGGAAGTTTTGTCAAAGAAATAATAAACCCATTTTTATTTGTCCAGTTAAGAATATTTTTATTGCAATTTGCAGTTGTCTCTCAATAAAACGCATATCCTGTCCCATACACATAATCCTGAAGTCGTCAACGTATAAATCTCCCTTCACAGAAGGGGGTAGTTGATTCAGGATATCATTTATTTTGATTGCAAAGAGGGTGACACTCAGGGCACTACCCTGAGGTACACCTTCTTCTTGTTCATAAAAATTAGATAAAATTCCACCAATTCGAGCTTGAAAAAGTCGAATTGTGAGGAAGCTTTTGATAAAAATTGGAAGGTTCCCTCCAAAGAGTAAGTTAAAAAAGTCTCGAAGGATCCCATAACGCCAGGTTCTGTCATAAGCTTTCGCAATATCAAAAAATACTGACACCAAATGGTTGCGTTTTAGAAAGGTTGTCCGTATGTGATTTTCCAAATGAATCAAATTATCAAATTAGAGTAGACCTACCACGTCGAAACCCTCTTTGAAAAGCGGCAAGGCAATTGTTAGTTTCTAAAACATGAACAAGGCGGCAGTTGACCATTTTTTCAAGTAATTTGCAAAGGCTGCTAGTAAATGCGATCGGCCTATAATTATTTGGATTGGTACCATCTTTTCTTGGCTTAGGAAAAGGAATAACGATAGCTCTGCACCAAGCATTAAGAAAAAAATTTCCGTCCAAATCCTGTTATAAAAAGAAAGCAGATACTTAAGTGAAAGATGGGAGAGATGTTTGAGCATGATGTAAGTGATGCCATCGTGACCTGGAGTAGATAAGTGGCTGTCTTGCAAACAATTTAAAAGCTCTGATATAGTAAACGGTTGAATGTATGAAAATGAGTTAAGAATATTAAAATTAATCCTAATCATTTCAGTCTGCCTTTTGTAAGATAGAAAAGGCTCCGGATATGCGTCTGATTTTGAAATAGATGCTAGGGTACTACCTATTGTCTCAGCTATATTTTTAGGAGAAGTAATGGTTTGACCGTTATGTTTTTAAATAGAAATATGATTTTCTGAGTACAGGCCCATACATTTTTTTACATTTACCCAGAGTTCTTTGCTTGAAGTATTGGAGTTTATGCTTGATACATAGTTAATCCAGGACTCCCGTTGGTTTTTGCGTCGCACTCTTCTAGCTTTTGCCTTTGCCTTTTTAAATGCTATATAGTTATTATTATTTGGGTATTTCCAAAAGAGACCCCAAGCCCTCTGCTGTTTTTTCTTTGCACTTTGGTAATCGCTATTCCACCATGATTTCCTGTTCTTATGGTTAAATGATGTTTTTGGAATGCTGGAATCAGCCGCATTGATAATTCATTGAGTTATATTATCAAGTGCATTGTCAATATTCCCCGCAATCATGTTAGCGGTGATGTTTGAAAGTGATGTAAAAGATGGCCAGTTGGCTCTGTCATATATGTAACGTTTGGTATAGTTATAACAATCGGTAACAGGAGTAGTCAGTGTAATAAAAGTAGGAAAGTGGTCACTGCCATGTAGGTCATTTGAGACCCAGAAGTTCCAGAAAGGTTGAGAGATATGAGGAGCAAATTGCGAGATCTATTGCATAGAAAGTGTGAGTCGGCTCGTGAAAATAAGTGTGATCACCATTATTGAGCAGGCATAAGACGTTGTCAGATATAAGTTTTTCAATAGTATCGCCACGTTGATTAGAATCACTGTTGCCCCAGAATTGGCTGTGTGCATTAAAATCTCCAATAATGATATATGGAACAGGGAGTTGGAGAAGTAGATTATCAAGATGTGCTGTCTGAATAGTTTGGTTAGGATGTAAATAAATGGTACATATTGTTATGAGTTGTTTTATATGTACACGGACTGCAACAGCTTGTAAATTTGTGTGTAGATTAATATGAGTATGGGGTGAATTGCGAGAGATGAAAAGAGCTACTGCACCAGTAGCCCTTTCATTACCAGTAAAATCTTTTTGGTAGCTAGCATAATTTCGTAACTTTGCTATGTCATTGGGTTTTAAATGAGTTTCCTGCAGGGCTAAACATAATGAATATATGAGAGAATATTACGGATTTCGTCATGTTTATTGTGATATCCAAGCAGTTCCACGAGATAATATTAGTCATGATTGAGTTTTATATATATTTTTAGATAAATTTATTTACATCCTTTTATCTGGAGACAGTAGACATACTATCTCCATTGTTAAAGTCTTCATCTGGTTCTGAGTGAAAATCTACAGCATCATCCTCCTCCATTTTTTCTTTCTGTTTTGGATGGATTTCATTTTAGATGTTTTATTCTTTATCTTTTTGGCTGCATTTTCAGATGACACAGTGGTTTTAACTGTTGGTAGATTAAATTTTTCTGTATTAGATCTACGGTTTGTTTTAAGAGGTCCTCTTTTGGTGGTATTTTGAGAGCCTCTTTTAGGAATATGAGATTGTGATGATTGTGAAGAGGCATTTTTTGATGGTTTAGGAGGAACAGATTTTGGTGACTTAGGAGGAAGAGAATTCGGTGACTTAGGAGGTGCAGATTTCAATAGCTTAGGACTGACAGATTGCGTTGAACTATTTGTTTTACCAGAATTAGTAGACAGGTTGATTTCTTTTTGTTTTGATTGCCAATTTGTTTCTGTGGGGAAGTCGGTTTGAGTTGGAATTGTTTGATATGTTTTATGGGCTGTTCTAGATAAGGCAGCAGCATATGAAACACCAAATTTGGGTGTCTTGGATTCAATTATTTTTCTGGTTTCTGGGTACGAAATGTTATCTTTTGTGCGTATGGTCTGTATCTCTTTTTCCTTTTTCCACTGTTCACACGATTTACCGTAATATGAATGATTTTTTTTACAGTTGACACAACAAGGTGGAGCATTGCATTGTGCACTTTCGTGACCAACTGCACTACACCGACCACATTTTGCCTTCCCTCTGCAATTTGTTTTTGAATGCCCAAAGCGTTGACAATTAAAGCAAAACAATGTTTTTAGGATATAGGATCTCACAGAACATGATAGATATCCAGCTTTTATATATTTCGGTAAATTGGGTGTGTTAAAACTAAGTATAATGTGCTTGGTAGGTATTTGTATTTGATTAGGTGGTATCTGTTCGTCCCAACGGTATATTTTTATTCTTCTAGCTCCTGTGACATTTTGTTCTTTTAAGTTTTCTAGTAATTCATCTTCAGTAACATACAAGAGGTCAGCTCCAGAGATCACTCCACGAGTTGAGTTTAAAGTTCGATGTGGGGATATTGTAACAGCAATGTTGGCAAAGTGTGTACACTTTTTTAAGTTAGCTGCTTCTTGGCTATTGTTTACTTCAATTAGCAGTTCACATGTACGGAATATTTTTTTCGTTTTGGGTACCCCAACCAGTCCTTGGACAGATTTATTAATCAAAAAGGAGGATGTTTTATCAAAACTGCCTATTTGGCGTTTGACTACGAAAAATCTTTCTTCTGTTTTATTTGCATCAGAGTTGACATTTTTACATTCCATATTGGAAGCAGAATGTTCAACTCTCTCACCCTAAGATTGTTTTTTTCCCTGATTAGGAGTAGCTTTTGAGGTAGTGCTGAATACATTATCCTCCTCTTTAGTTGATTGTGGGGCTTCCACATCGCATATCTTATTTTCGTCAGTTGTAGCCATATTCGAGAGAGATTTTGTAAAACGCCAAGCATCGGGCTGGGCACCGACTCTTCTTCTTTAAACTTTCGACCCCTACTTTAGACGCAGGTCTCAAAAGGGTGAAAACTATTCCGAACAAACTTCCACGTTTTTCGAACGTTGGATTAAACTCAATAGCATTTCCTAATAACCAGTACATTCACAGTGGAACTCGGTAGTCGTAGGTAAGCCATTACAGCTCTGTCCAACCTACAACCCCTTACGCCGAAAGGCACCTGTCCTTCGGTGGATGTCCTAACCGCCGCCATAAAATGCATGGCACCCACCGATCATGAAACCGGAATTCGGAAATGCCCTGCACTCTGGGACTCGAGATCAGCCTAAAGAGGTGGAAACGAGTCGATGAGATTAAAAAACCTCAACACCCAGAGTGTCTCACGTGAAAATATAAAAAATCCACTATTGTATAAAAAATAAGTTATTTGAGAGAGAACCTAGAAAAAAGGCGTATTTTTAGTCTTTTTTAAGCTGTTTTATATATATTTTTTCAAACAAAGAACGAAAACAATGTTAGTAGAACAAAGAACGATTTGAACAAAAAAGTTAGTAAATAAATCAAACATGAAAAAGAATAAAGACGGATAACAAACTAAAAATAGAAGATTAAAAAGTGTGAAACAAAGAAAAAAGGATAGACGACCAAAAAGAGAAGAAAATAGCAAAGGAGAAAGATCGCTCAGGAATCCGGGGTCGCGAAACCCGTAAATACCTAAAGAAGGTATTCCCCTGGGGGAAATTTTGAAAGGACTCGAAAAAATTATGCAACAATTATATATTTTAAATTTCAAACGATTCGGTTTTTGTGCTGTTACATGCGGACGGACGGTCAGACAGACAGACGGACTGAACGACGACTATAGGTGCTACGTATTTTTATAATTACGAACGCACCTAAAAAGCTTCTTAATCAGTCGTTATAGGCTCTACCTTAGAGAAAACGGAAAAAATTTCAAAATATCGGCTGTATGACAAAAAGGCATTTTAGACACTTTTTTTTCATCATTTATAATTTTTTAAAATAGTAAAGAAATAATTTTTATACAAAAATACAAGAGGCGATAGAAAGTATATGCATTGAAGTTTTGTACGAAATTTGAAGTAAATCGGTTAAATAGAACTTGAGATATTATATCAACCATGTTGAAAAATGTAGTTTTGAGAAAAACGCAGTATGTCGTGTCGTGAGAAAAATAAATATGCAGATGTGCAGATGTCACGCATGGTGCTGATTTAAACGATTTACATAATGTTCCTTTCGTGAATATTCAAATCTTTACAACATGAAAAATGGTCGGCTAGTCGGGCATTGCCCATTGTCTTTTGTCCAATTTGCTCCAGCGTGACGGACTTGGTTGCTGCGGCCGCGTCACTAAAAAAACTCCATAAATTATTGGAATTAAAAAATATTCTTAAAAGTCTAAACTTTAGGAATATGGTAAAGAAAAATTGATTTTTTCAAAATTCTTGACCCCGAACAGCCCGCTAATGCGAAAATAAATAAGTTAACCCTAATTTATTATTTCAAGTTAAAAGTGATAAAGTGACGATCTTTTAGTACAAAAGAATAAACTACTGGGAAGAAACAAAATATGCAAAGAAATTGGCGTACTTACATAATTAAATTTTATTATAGAAATTCCCCCCTTTGTGTTACTTTCACAAATGATATTATTATTATTATTTTACAGTTTTCCAACACATTTTGAAATTTAATCTTTTTTTATCAGATTTTGGTTGGAAGTATGATTGAACAGCTATTAGAAGTTTTCGAACCAATTACAGTTTTCGTGATAGAAAGTTTTCTTTGTCTTCATTATATTCACGGGCGATTTCGTGATTCCATATAACAGAACATACACTAAATTTGCTTTTATAAAGAATAATATACGGAAGCATTTTCAATTATGTATAGATTATTTATGACCAGTTTGTGAAAACAATTTTAGCATTTTCCGATCATAAGTATACTTTAATCGATGCCTTTAACACTAGAACCGCCGGCAATTTGAATTGTATTTCAAACCAGAATTTTTATTTAAAACTATTCAACTTATTAAATTACCCCATTTTCGCGTTGAATAAATTTAACATATCTTATGAAGAAATTTCCTGTTCGAATGGACTATTATCAGTTTGGCAGGGGTAAAAATGACCCCTTATGGCGGTTCTAGTGTTAACATTAATTGCAAATAGAAAATGATGCGGAAAAAGAAATTGGTTTCATAACTCGACGTACATCTTAAGAGGAGACGAATTAACGAGATTACACAGCATACCTTCACATATTTTCTGTATTAAAAAACATTTTAGTAGTAATTATTAAGCTATAACTTATTTTCTTTAAATTGAAACTTACATACATAGTAAAGTAATTTGTTTTTAAAATGCTAAAGGAAGTTAGCAATTTTTACCATTGTACAATTTCAATTTATTTTAGTAATAACATGATTACACAACAACTGATAAACTTTATAATTAAGTTACAGTTTGGAATGAGAATGTATTAAATTAGTTTGTCTCAAAGAGAAGAACAAATGCTCTATCAGTTCAAAAATTTAATTATCCCAGATGTAGCATTTTCCAAGTCATGCATTGCTTAAATTGCCTTTTTTTACTCCTTAATCTTAAACTTTCTGTAAAATGTTTTCTAAATCTATTTCAAATTTATAAGTTAATCTGAATGAAATTTAATCACTTTAATGGAAATTAGATGTGAATTTAATATTTATTACTCTTATAAATTAAAAACCTTTTTCTCTATCTCTTAGTTAATAATACAGTGAACTACTGTTAGTGCAGACTTCAAAGGATCTCACTTTTTTGTACACCTAAGTCTGTATTAAAATATGTTAAAATTAAATGGTGTAAAATAATCTCATTCATTGGATCAGATGAATTCAATTTATCTCAGAAATTAAACCCGTTGCCAAATTAATGCTAAAATAAATAAGTTTGCCTTAATTTAGTAATTTTAGTTTAACACGTTAACTGCCAAAACTATAAAGTAAGAATTTTCAAATTTCTTGTTGAAACTCGTTTGCCACCACAAATTCAGAAAGGTAAATTTCGCTTTACTAATACAGCGAAATTTTTGCCAATAAACAAGGCATTTTTTTTTTATTCTAAAAAAGTGGTGACAAAGTAATCAGTAAATTAAAACAACGAGTAAACTATGAGGTATATTAGTGGTTGGCAGCAAATTGGTTAAAAGTGACAATGTGACAATATTTTAATAGAAAAGAATAAATTACTGAGGAGAAACAAAATATATGCAAAGAAATTGCCGTACGTACATAATTTAACTTTTAATACAGAAATTCCCCCATTTTGCGTTACTTAGACAAATGATGTTTTTAGTACATTCGTTTTCAATTTTGCAACACATTCTAAAATTTGATCTGTTATATCACATTTTGATTGGAAACTATGGTTGAACACCAATTAGCAGTTTTTAAAGCTATTACATTTTTGTTGTAGAAAGTTTTCTTTGTCTTCATTATTGTCACTGACGATTTCGTGATTTCAAATAATAGAACGTACACTAAAGTTGCTTTTAAGGGGACAAGGGACCTTTAAAACCTTAAAAATTAATTTTTCATTTTTTGTAAATTTCACTTTAAATAATATTGAAGGGTACATTATATGCATTGTGGCAAGCATTTATCAAAAAAAAAAAAAAAGAAAAAAAAAATTATTTTTGAGGCAAAAATGGAATTTGTCTTAGAAACCTTCGAAATTGCGCGAAAAAAATTCAATTTTTTTTTTTTTTTTTTTTTTTTTTTTTTTACCCTTTATATTCAAATATATAAAATTCGATGCACAGTTTTATTTATATATATACACCAAACTTTTATAAAAAATATTGGGGATTTTCATTGATATGGAACGCGCAGAGGGCATTTCGAAGATTTCTATGATGACGCGTAAAATTCCATTTTTTCTCAAAAATAATTTATTTTTATTTTCTTGTAATAAATTCATGCCATAATGCATATAATGAACCCTTGGGTAATATTTAAAGTAAAACTTACAAAAAAAAAAAAAAAATCAAAATTTTTAAAATTATAAAAATTTTAAAAATTATGATTTTCTTTTTAAAAAACCTTTATAATCAAATATAAAATTCGATGACAAGTTTTATTTATATATAAAAACTAAACTTTTATAAAAAATATTGGGGATTTTCATTGATATGGAACGCGCAGGGGCCATTTCGAAGATTTCTAAGACAACACATAAAATTCCATTTTTTTCACAAAAATATTTTTTTTTTAATTTTTTTGTGATAAATGCTTGCCATAATGCATATAATGTACCCTTAAATAATATTTAAAGTGAAATTTATAAAAAATAAAAAATTGATTTTTAAGTTTTTAAAGCTCCCTTTTACTCTTATAAAATAATATACAAAAGCATTTTCGATTATATATAGATTCGATTATGATCAATTTGTGAAAACAATTTTAGCATTATGGGATTAGAAGTACTTTTTAAGCAATGTCTTTATCAATATTGAAAAAAGAAAATGATATGTACAAAGAAATTTTCGTCATGAACTCGAGATATATCATAAGCGGAGACTACTTAACGTGACTCCACTATATATCTTCACATATTTTCTGTATTAAAACAGAATTTTAGTAGTAATTATTAAGTTATAACGTAAGTGCTTTTCTTTAATTATCGATTGAAAGACTTAGTTACATGTTTAAGTACTCTGCTTTTAGAATGCAAACAGAAGATAACAATTTTTATCATTATTTAACTTTTATTTATTTAAGTAATGACACACAGCAACTGGTAAAATGTATAATTAATTTCGATTAAAAGTTCCAATTGTTTCGAATAGAATATATTAAATAGGTTTGCCTCAATTAGAAGAACAAATGCTCTATCAGTTCAAAAATTTAATTATCTCATATGTAGCAATTCCCAAGTCATGCATTGCTTAAATTGTTTTTATTTTCTCTTTAATCTTAAACTTTCTGTAAATTGTTTTCTAAATCTATTTCAAATTTATAAGTTAGTCAGATTGAAATTTAATTACTTTAATGGAAATGAGAAGTGAATTTAACACTTAGTATTATTGGAAATATAAAATCCATATGTAGTCAAATGATGTACATAATTATGCTTCAACTGCATGAATTGCATAAACTTACACTATGTGCAAAATACTTAACAGATGATAAATTTTTTTAAAGATGTTAAATTACTTTAATCTCATTAGTTTCAGCTATAAACAAAGCTTTTCTCAGAGAATACAAAAATACTCTTATTAACGTCTTATATTTCAATTTTCACGTTGTTGGTGTCGAAAAGAGTGAAAGTGAAAGTCAATTTTTAGATCCGGAAAACATTGGAAAAATAAAACATGGATATAGAGGGAAGTAAAATATTACTTGTATCTTAGACACATTTGGGCTGGAAATATGGTTGAACAGCTATTAGAAGTTTTTGAACCTATTATAGTTTTTGTGGTAGAAAGTTTTCTTAGTTTTCATTATTGTCACGGACGATTTCGTGATTTTAAATAACAGAACACACACAAAAGTTGCTTTTGAAAAATTAATATACAAAAGCATTTTTGATTATATATAGATTCAATTATGATCAATTTGTGAAAACAATTTTAGCAATATGTGATTCGAAGAACTCTTTAAGCAATGTGTTTATCAATATTGAAAAAAAAAGAAAATGATGTGTACAAAGAAATTTTCGTCATGAGCTTGAGATACACCGTAAGCAGAGACTAACTAACGAGATTCCACTGTATACCATTACATATTTTCTGTATTAAAACACAGTTTTAGTAGTAATTTTTAAGTTATAATGTAAGCACTTTTCTTTAAATCTCGATTGAAAGAATTGCATACATATGTAAGTATTCTGCTTTTAAAGTGAAAAGAGAAGCTAACAATTTTTACCATTATTTAATTTTAATTTATTTAAGTAATGATACGATTACACAACAACTGATAAACTTGATAATTAAGTTACAGTTTGGAATAGAATATATTAAATTAGTTTGTCTCAATGAAAAGAACAAACGCTCTATCTGTTCAAAAATTATCCGAGATGGAAGAATTCCCAAGTTGCCCAAGTGCCCCCCATTGCTTAAATTGTCTTTCTTTTATCTTTAATCTTAAACTTTCTGTAAATTGTTTCCTAAATCTATTTCAAATTTCAAAGTTAGTCAGAATGAAATTTAATTAATTTAATGGAAATGAGATGTGAACTTAATACTTAGTATTATTGGAAATATAAAATACATATGTAGTCAAATGATGTAAATAATTACGCTCCAACTATATGAATTGCGTAAAATTACACTATGTGCAAAATACTTAAAACATGATAAAAATATTTAAAATGATATTAAATTAATCTAGGGCACTTTCAGCTATAAACACAGCCTTCGTCAGAGAATACAAAAATACTCTTATTAACGTCTTATATTTCAATTATCACATAGTTGGTGTCGAAAGGAATGAAAATGAAAGTCAAATTTTAGATCCGGAAAACATTGGAAAAATAAAACATGGATATAGAGGGAAGTAGAATATTACTTGTATCTTCCCTCAATATCCATGTTTTATTTTCCCAATGTTTTCCGGATCTAAAAATTGACTTTCACTCCTTTCGGCACCAACTTCGTGAAATTTGAAATGCAAGACGTTAATAACAGCATTTTTGTATTCTCTGACGAAGGCTATGTTTATAGATGGAAGTACTAAGAATTAAAGTAATTTAACATCTTTTTAAGTATTTTTATCATCTTTTAAGTATTTTGCACATAGCGTAATTTTATGTTTAACTTTTTTAAGATGTATTTAGCCTTCTACTTATTTATTTGCTTATATGAATTGCAGTTCCATTGTTTTTCGTACAGCAGATAAATCATAAAAAATGCAATTTAACTTTATTATCCACGATTCTGAAACGATTTTTCTTATGTTCAGAACTCATATGAAAAAATATAAATAAGAAAAAGCCAAAAAATGTTTACAGAACATGTTGTGCATGTTTTCCCCAAAATTATTATTAACAATCGGACAACAAAAAAACAGCGTACAAAATTTTCCATAATGCATCAAACCGCAGTTAAAATTCATTTGTTTTTATTCTATTTTCTTTTAAACAGTTTCTACATTTTTACGAATGTAAGCCTAAAAATACGAGTTTACAAACCAATTTCTTAATTATATCACATTCAACTTGATTTTACTGTAATTAAACCGATTCCGCGATTACTGTCCAATCAATTGAACCCAGGGCCGAAACTAAGCAAGGGAGGGGTAGAGGTGTACGTTTATAAAGGTCTACTGTGTACGCTTATAGAGCAAAGTGCCGAAATTACATTTCAGACGCTAAGTACTTCCGTTCCTTCCACAATGAAAACCGGATTTATTTACACATCCGTAACACATCAAATATCCATGCTACGTTGGATATGCATTTTCAACAATTATTTGTATTTTATAGATCAAGCCGATAAAATAAAAGTGTTTGGGTATAAATTTTGTAATGCTTTTTCCGCGTCTTTTGTATTTTAAAAATACTCATAACCCATTTCTCCAGATATCAAACAGTTATGTTTGAACCTGCAGATAAGCGAGTCGAAAATGAGAATTGCATATAATTATCTAATATTTACTTATATATTGTCTAATTTCGAACTCTTAATTGGACTTTAAAATATACACTTCTCGACTATATAAAGACTCGATAAAAACAAACTTTTATTTTTATATGCATTTTGTAATGCTTTTTCCTAGTCTTTTGTATTTTAAAAATACTCATAACTCATTTCTGCAGATATCAAACTGTTATCTTTCAACCTGCAGATAAGCGAGTCGAAAATGAGAATTGCATATAATTATCTAATATTTACCTATACAGGGTGATTAAAAAAAGATGGGAAAAATTTTGTGAGGCGATAGTACACACCCAAACAAACATTTTGTATCAAAGAATGCATGGTCGAAAACTAAACGTAAAAAAGTTAGAGGATGCCAGACGTTATGTTCTTATACGAGGCAAAAACACACAATGAAGGATTAAGTTAAGTTACGAAAACAAATTTAATGGCATTTGATTACAATAAGTGCTCAAAACATTGACCGGCAGCTGTTATGCACGCAGTACAACGGCGAAGAACAGATTGGCGAATTTTCTGAAACACACCAGGCACCACCGCGCTCGCCAGATCTTTCATGTCTCGATTTTTCTTTTTTTTTGTGGGGACAGCTAAAGGCTCTTGTGTATGAGACTCCCATTGAATCCGCAGAAGAACTTGTCGCCAAGCTTTCGGCTGCTGTAGGGGAAGTTCGCGATATGCCTGGTGTGTTTCAGAAAATTTGCCAAACTGTTCTTCGCCGTTGTACTGCGTACGTAACAGCTGCTGGTCAATGTTTTGAGCACTTATTGTAATCAAATTTCATTAAATTTGTTTTCGTAACATAACTTAATCGTTCATTGTGTGTTTTTGTCTCGTATAAGAACATAACTTTTGGCGCCCTCTAACTTTTTTACGTTTAGTTTTCGACCATGCATTCTTTGATACAAAATGTTTGTTTGGGTGTGTACTATCACCTCTTAAAAAATTTTCCATCTTTTTTGAATCCCCCTGTATATTGTCTAATTTCGAATTCTTAATTGGACTTTAAAATTAACACTTTTCGACTATATAAAGACTCGATATAAACGAATTTTTATTATTACTTTTGTCTTGAAATGTCATTTTAAAGAATCAATCGGTTCGCGCCTATCGGAAGTCATTTTTCTTTCAACATAAACCAGAATGGTAGAATAAGTCCGATCACGGCGTTTGTCACCGAAAAAATTTGAAAGCTAAATTTGATAAGTTTAAGACATCAACCGGCGTATATAGGGAGGGGCGGGACTTAGAATACTTCCGAAGACCCTCGTGTGTTTTGAGTTCAGTATAGCATAGTATTAATCAGAGGACCATTTCCTTCAGTTAGCGACCAGAATTGTAGTAGGCGGATCACGAAATATCCTACTGTAAAATTTTAGAAGCTAAATTATATCAGTATACATGTACATACAAGGGAGGAGTAAAAGAAAACTTCAAAGCGTAACTGAAATTATGTTTTTCGTTCTAGATATTTGGAAATTTGCACACACAGTCAGTGAAATCTTCCCGAGCTGGTACTGCGACGCAGTGCCGGAAGGTAGAGTTAGAGGTGCGGAGAGGTTGTTTAAGATAGCGGCACCACTACTCAGTTGTACTAAAGAAGAACAGCGTGCAGTTATTCAATTTTATGTTGTGAATGTGTGAAACTGCTGATATCTATAAAATGATGTAGACGATATCAACGGGTTTCACGACTTAACTTCATAAAAATCGAATAACTGCATGCTGTTCTACTTTGATGCAACTACGTAGCGATGCCGCCATCTTTAATCAACTGCTGCGCAACTCGAACCCTGCCTACCAGTACTGCGTCTTACTACCAGCTCGGGAAGACTTTACGAAACGTGTCTAACAATTTCCAACCACCTAGAAAGAAAAACATAATTTTAGTGACAGTTTTGCTGTTTTGCATTTTCCAATTGATCCTCCCTCGTATATGTGACAGGATAAGAAATAAAACCCTCTTAAAATTCAAATTAAAATCGCAAGTTCTTTATTATAACTTTAAATCTTATAATCCAAAACCAGTTTTATCCCTTGTAGCTTTGTTTTCCATACCAAGAGTTATCACGTTCGTCATCATAATCAAAGAGTAACTTACAATAAAAAATGCTGAAGTTTTGGACAATTCGCCTTCGTTTGTGGTTAAGGTCTTGAACGTCACAAAACCCGGGAATTGTGCGGCTCTTGACCATACATCAATTAAGATATAATCAACCAATTAAAATAAATGTTCCTCCGAGATTCACATCTAAGTCCCCTACTGGAAAATAATATTATCACCAAAATATTAGCAACAAAGACCGAATTATATTAGCAGAACAGATCATTTGAGAAGCCTGAACAGTAGGGTGGTCACAAGCTACATGGGAAAAATTTATTTTAATATTTTCTTATGGGTGACCCCTCTAAAAGTTGCCAATAAGTTAGAAAATGAGATTGGCAAAGTTTAAGCTCATTTGAATAATAATAACCCGTGCCTCATCGAGGTTGAAATAATGAAAAATCGTAATTTTTGAAAAAACTTGTAGTTTTTTCATTCATTAAGTGAAAACTCTTTGTTTTAGAAATCTGATTCTTGTTTTATTTCATAGAAAATGTTGTTGCCTTGAACTTTCACTCTCATCAAAACTTATATTTGATGACATTTAGTATTTTTCAGGTCAGCACGTGAACCATGCTGTCAAACTCTGCATTTTTGAAACAGATTTGAAAAATGACAAATGAATATTTTTTATTACTTTTGACAATTTTGTTTTGTATTATTTGAATTAAAAAGCAAAAGAAATTGAACACTTTTTGTAACTTTAAAAATATTTCATGAATTTTAGTTAATTATTAATTATCTAGTTCTGTGCCTGGAAAGAAAGATCTCAATTTGTATTGCAGGTGAACCGTATTTAAACGGAACATCTAAATTTCTCTTCTTATTACAAGGCTGTTTTTGTTACCTATTAGCGTTATCTATCTTCATTCATTCAGGCACCCACCCCCTTTTCGAAATGATGGCAGAAATGCAAGATTTTTTTAAATTGGCCACATGTCTCATGAAATAACCTACACTAAGTTTCCAAGTAGTTGTAAAGTTTTACGTGTTTTATTTTTCAAATATTCTCCAAGTGAAACTGAGCATCAGAAAAGCAGCTAGAGTTACAGTATACCCACCAATTAACCACAGACTTTAATTTTAATGAGAATTGTAATACGACTTCGCAAGCAACTATTTCGAAAACAAAGAACTGAGCTCATCAAAGACAGATTTATAAATTCAGATTTAGAGGGAGCTGTTGTTCACAGGGATGATGGAAAACTACTTCCTCATTTTTTGAATAAAGAAAATGCAGAGAAGATAGTAGTTTTAATTAGTTGTGGAGATGAAGAACAGTTAATAGAAGCTCCTCAGTTTGAAAATTGTATCGAAATAAATCAAGCAAAAGCTGTATTTTCAGCAGTTGAAGAATGGGAGGAAGTTGATAAAATCCAGGCAATGTGTTTTGATACCACTGCAGTAGACACTGGTCGCCTCAGACGAACCTGCATTTTGCTATAGCAATTATTAAAGAAAATATTTTCTTATTTACGATGTCGCCCCCATAATTTAGAAATTATCCTAAAAGCTATTTTTTTATTGTAAAGTGGGCACAATTACTGCCCCCCAGCCAGACATTTAAAAATAATTTCAGATTGGGTAGTCTAAGTTAGTTCAGACTAAGTATAAAAATGCTATTGAAGAGGAAATATTGGATACAAAACGCTTAATTCAGTAGAAATTTCAAATTTTTATGCAGAACATTTAAAAAATGAACTGTGGATGGATGATTATAAAGAAATTATCCACTTTTGTGTAATTTGTATAAGATGTCTTCCTCCATATGACATTTTTTCAGAGAACCTGGTACTATTCATCATGCCAGATTGGTGGCAGATACCATTTAGAAAAAGAAGGTTATTTTGCTTATTTATAATCAATATTTATTGTCAAATCATGGTACAATGCTCCCTCGCTCACTTTGCGTCCAATCCAGACTTGAAATTAATAAAATGACTTGTTGACTACAGAAAACTTGATAAATAGATTACAGACAAAGCACTCACTATATAATGATAAGCCGCCTTTGTATCTTAACTAGGATTAAGTTACATTTTCATTTTTAGATGATACTTTGGAAAGAAAAAGTCAAAATAAGCACAGCATTAATTAAGCAAAAGCATTAATTAAGGTTATTTGAAGAAGAAAATTATGATGATGGTTTTAATGTAAGAACAACAAAAGGTTTCAACCAAATGGATTATATATAAGACTAAGAAGTTGAGGTATTTGTTTAATCTCAAACTGTAAATTTTAAGAGATTTTATATTAATATGCAATTTTTAAAAACCGATCCCAATGCATGTTGGGAAAAAAACACTATTTAAAAGCAAAAAAAATTGTTAATGGTTTTAAGGTTGTCAATGACACATCTGAAAGGGTAATAAAATTTTTCTGAGATTTCAGTTCCTGGTTAACAAAAGACGAAGAATAGAAACAGTTTCTACTAAAAGTTGTATCTGAAAGAACATTTTTTCAAGACACTTTAAAAGCTACCTTATCTAAGCGATTACCATCTTATTGTGACAATTGTAAGGGATAAAAAATTATTTTCTTTATAATGCTTCCTTTCTTGTAACACAACTTTAATAATAAAATGCATTTGAACATTATTTATTCTCTTTTTTTATACTTTCTTTACCCTTTTTTTCATTTAATTCTTTAAGTTTAGATTTCTATTTTTTCATTTACGTTGGAATTTTTTTTAATCAAACCCTTTATTATGATCAAAATGAAAACAAAATGGTGAAAAGCAGTTGAAATGGAATGTTACAATATTTTTTCGCACTTTCATAAAAAGTCAATTTTTTGGACTCATATCGAGTCTGGTCCTGAAAAATGCACATATATTTAAATCTATAAATCTTTACAAAAAATGGTATGTGGTTCTTTAAGACAAAAAGATTTTTATGAAATCAGACCCGTATTATGTTTCTAGGTTTAATTGTATGCATTTTATGAAGTAAAACGTCATTTTTTTGCTGAAAATCACGTTTTTCTCAATCTTTGACCTCAATGAGCCACGGGTTAACATTTTCCAAAATAATTGAAGCATTGCCAATCTCATTTTCTAGCCAATTGGCAACTTTTTGGGGATCTCCCGGAAAGAATTCGAAAATTGATTTCTTGTGACCACCCTACAGAACAATCTACGATCATGTAGGTCCAAAAATGGACGTAAATGTCTTGCGAGACAACCGATCGAACTCGCGAGGATGACTGTAAGAAGAGCGACGGAAAAGACGAAATAGATCCAAACAGAGGTTTCTAAGTCGAATTATTATCTTCAACTTATCCCACTCCAAGGCACACACTCATATAAGCTACGATATTTTGTATCATTCAGGCAAAAACTTATGTCATAACAATAAACACCGCTCTGTCTAAGTGCTTTTAGAAGATTCCTCAAAAACCACTCACAAAATTCTATATTCAGGAACTTTAATCAATGCCTTTCTACAAAGTACCTAGTAGATAAATACTGTAGTACATGCATTAGAACAGCACATTTGCAGTCGTCGTTAGCCATTTTGCACTGGATCGAAATGTATAGAGTTTCTCTATTAATAAGAGAGCAGAACTACTTTTACTCTATCTGTTTAGTAGAATACAAAACTAAGCATTCGCTACAGTCCTATACAATATTTCGACATTTTCATTAGTTAAACTGTAGTAATTAATAACGTCTTCATGAACCACAATTTAAATCAATCTATCATTTTTTTTTTAAATCACTTCCAAACGACAGGCATGACTTTTTGAACGCAACATGTGACATAAAAATCTGAGCTCCATCATTCATATTTTAGGGTTTTAAACCTGTAACCGTGTGTTTTTCGCTGTATTGTAGATATATTGATTAACGAAAGACACCCCGAATAAGCGTAGTTCTATATTTAAAGTGTGGAAGAAAAATGAAGCGAGTCTGTTTTCGTGGAAAATTCGTGACAACCGACTTTTAGAATACCTAAAAAAGAATATGGTACAAAAGAAATAATTTTAATAGAATTCATATCGGCATTTAAGATTCAAAAATAAAAAGAGCTTGAAACAAATAATAACTAAAAGAAATGTTTTTGGGAATAAATTTTGAAATAAAATAAAATATTAATATACGTATTTTAAATGTAAATGAAATTCATAAATTGAATAATTAAAATATTTTCTAAGATAGGAAATAATTTAATAAACTAAGATTGTAGAAACATGTTAGGAAATTTTTATGGAATATTTTGAATGAACGCAGAAAATTAATCTTTGTAGTATACATACACCCACATATATATATAAATATGTATATATATATATATATATCAATTCATTTTGAATTATTTTTCCTTATTAATATTGGTATCTTATATATATACATTTAAATATATACCATGGTAGCTAAATGATTTTAGCAATCTTTTAAATATTATACGCTTAGATCTCTGCTGCAATTGCACATAATCTTTGTGTATTATCTATATGATTTCTACTCGGTAGTTATCTGATACCTCTCTTAGGAAATGCCATTAAATTTTTCATTCTTATCATCGCAAAGACTCATTTAATGATTTTTACCAATCTAGATATGTAAGAGTGTTGGGGGAAACTTTATTATTGTCATTTAATTCATAATATCATAATTTTTGATATATCATGTTTATTTAATGGTTATATATATATATATATATATATATATAATCGCAATGTAGCTAAATTCTACTTAAAATAAAAATATTTCTGTATTCCTCAACATGTAAAATTTTACATATCATGTAATTAATCTCCAAAAAATGGAAATTAATATAAACGAAATATACGAAACAATTTTAATGCTGTCTTAAAGGGATTTTGGAAAAAAATGTATTATGTACACAAAGAAGCATGGATAGTAACTAAATACAAAATAAAATTCTAAATTAAATATCTTTCATAATACTCCTTTCGCTTAAGAAAAAACATATTTCATATTTTATTAATTTATATTAGATTTAGTTTATCTGCACAAAAACAATTTTTGGAAATTTTAAAATCCTGTTCATATAAATTTCGACAGAAACATCCGTATTAGAATATTTAATTTACGTGTTTTGCTTAAAATAGTTTAGAGGAATTTAAATAATGAGAGATTTAAAGATTAAAATTAACTAAAACTTACGTTCTTTTTTATGCTCAATTTATTTATATAAGGATGGTGTTGCGTAAAATGAATTAACATTTATAAAGAAATTCGTCTGTTCAATAGGAATTTTTTAATAAATACGTTTCACCAAAGAAAGGATATATGTGAGCTTGCATTTTTAAAAAATATATATGTATTGAAAATAATTTACAAATAACAGGCATTTACAAAAATATTTTCCAAAGAATTACAAATTTGTTGTATATTAGTGTCTAAATATTACTGATTTTTTTTTCTTTTTGCATAGATAAAATGTTATATATTTAAATGAACATAATATAAAATAAACTTAAATTTCTATTTATATAATGCGCATAGAATTAATAAACGTTTCGATGAGAACGTCTGAAAAATAATTTCGATTCACAGTCGTTAGCCAAAATAAATTACGTAATTCAGAAAATCGCTAAGTGTATTATATTTCTTCTAGACTGTAAAAAAAAATCTGTAATTCTACAGATGTAGAAGTTACAGAAATCTGTGTGCTTACTAAAATTTTATCTGTACACTGTACAAAATAAAGATCTAAATCTGCAAAACTAGTTTTTGTAAAGCTACAGAAATCGGTAGCTTTACAAAAGAATCTACAAAAATTATACTAATGTTAATAAAATTTTATCTGTAACCAGGGTTGCAGTTACATAAAAAAAAAAAAAAATAAGATATCCCAGTTTCCTAAAAAATTCTTAGTAACCTTACAGATTTTTTGATTTACGGTGCAAACCTGTGTCTATTACATGAATTTCCGTTGTTGCCGATACATAAAATGTTCTAGGAATCCCAGTTTCCTACAAAAATTTTAGTAACTGTACCGATTTTTTTTTTTTTTTTTTTACAGTGTAATCATACGAAATTTTAACAACAGAGATCCGCTACTAACATGTTAAAACTAGTTGGATGTGCCAATCCCAAAACTTTCTTCTCTCTTATACATCTTAATATTTCAAAAACTAGTTACACATGTTAATACTTCAATATTATTAGTTGAAAACTATACCAACTTTGATTTTCATCTTAAATTCCTGCTTCAGTCAATTAAATGAACTAAAAACGAGTTAATCTATATCATGATATTCGTTAAAATTAATAGTATTTCCTTATTCTGTTGTTATCAGATGTTTGCGAATAGCCGGTTTAGTAGGAAGTGAGTTCCCGCCTTTGCACGAGCCGCCGATGGACAATAGAACTATGAAAAATCAAGAAAAGTATACCAAAATCGCTATCACAGAGCCCCTTTACCGCGCGATATTTCCAAATTCATGGAGGACCTGTTGGCCAAAACCAAAAACATGCACAAAAAATTTGGTTCAATTGTATGCATAATTTATACACTTTTCGATTGTACAATAAAGATAATGGTACAGACATCGTAATTATAGCGCCCCCTTCCAGCGGAATTTTTCCAAATTCAGGGAGGACCATCATGCCATGACCAAAAAGAAACACAAAAAGTTTGGCTCAATTCTATGCATAACTGCATACACTTTTCGATGGTACAATATTCAAAATAGCACAAAAATTGCTATTAAAGCGTCCCCTACGAGCGAATTTTTTCCAAATCAAGGAAGGACCTGCTTGACATAGCCAAGAACTTAAAATAAAAATTTGGTTCAATTCCATGCATAACTTCATACACTTTTCGATGGTACTATATGCAAAATCGCTGTTACAGCGCCCCCTAGCGGCGAATGTTTTCCAAATTCAGGGAGGATCTGCTTGCCAAAGCCAAAAACTTAAAATAAATATTTGGTTCAATTCTATGCATAACTTCATATACTTTTGGATGGTACAATATTCAAAATCGCACAAAAATAGCTATTACAGTGCCCGGCGATTTTTTTCCAAATTCAGGTACTGCTTGCCATAGCCAAAAACTTAAAATAAAAATTTGGTTCAATTCTATGCATAACTTCATACACTTTTTGATGGTACAATGGCGACAGACAGACGGACACACGGACACACTGACATTTTCTATAAACATGTTTTTGGGGATCTCTGACCCCTAAAACATGTAAATCCGTCGAAAACCGGAAGTCGAAAAAAAAATTCGATTACAATACTTTCTTTTATTGAAGATAGAAGAAAGTAAAAATGCATTGTACAAAAATTAACAAATAATTCATTCTCTGGTGGAAAGCATCTATATTGAAAATATAGATTTTATTAAAAACCTTGAAACGAGTTAGGAGAAACCGAAATCTACTATATACAATGCTTAATTCTTCGTCTCTGCACAGAAGTGATTGAATATTTTTTTTTAAGTTGTTTTTGTTTTATTGGAGAAAATGCCCGTTTAAAAGTAAAAAATCAAATACATTTTTGTTAATATGAACCTTAAAGAATTATTTTCATTTAGTAAATGATAATTTACCTTAATAAAAAAAAAGATGTTGTCTCTGTGGATCTGTCTGCGCTGTAAAAAAAAAAAAAAAAAAAAAAAAAAAAAAAAAAAAAAAAAAAAAAAAAAAAAAAAAATCTGTGACATTACAGAGCAGAGTACATTACTGGTAATCGATTATCTTAAGTCTGATGGAAATTTAGAGAGATTAGAGTAACATAAATTCTCTTAAATAACAGATAAAATACCCTGTAAATTAACCGTAGGCTCTGTTAACCCTTTATACATCTACAGACGGTACTTATAATTAGCATTAAAATAACTTGTTATAAAATTCATTTAATACATCGATTAGTTGTAATACAGTTTAGAATGAGTTATAGATACATTACTTTATCTTGTTCAAAAAGCATTATAGGTTACAAAAAGAAAATATTTTTTAAAGGATGATTTTTTTGTCTTTGCATATTTTCAGCGTTCTTGGCGTTGGGTGGGGAAGGGGATTTTTCAATTCGGAATTATTTCTACATTTTTTAAGAACAGATATATTAAAAAAAACTATATTTGTACGTTTTGTAATTCTACAAAATACTAAGAAAATATTTAAAATAAAAAAATTGAGTGGTGTTATAAATATTGCACAAAATTCCTATAAATTCAAATTTAATTAATCCTTCTAAAATTTATTAAATGATTTTGTAAATTGTCTAATATAGTTTTAGCAATTCACGAAAAATGCTGTAGAAGATAAAATTTTCATGAATTCATAGTATAAAGGGTTAATTGATTCAGTTTATTCATTTTTAATTACAATACCTTAATTTATTTTCAGAAATATTGGAATATTTTAACATCGACGAATTCTTCGAGTGAATGTGAACGGCTTTACCATTTATCTTTTACGATTTTTAATTCTAGCCTTCCTGTGATTTGAACCCCAGTCTTCAGTGTTTCAAACGAACACCTTACTGACTGCGATACATGAGTTGTTACTAGTATAAGAAAAGGCCATTTCTTATGATTCAGCGGGGAATACTTTTACTTTTAATTTACATTTAACATTACAAGCCTCATGCGCATAATGAATGAAACAAATGCAAAGTGTTAGTCGATAAAAGTCTTAGCTGGCTCCCACAGACGAATTTTCCCTTACTAAAATGTTCTAATTTTCATAAAACAATTTTTAAATAAAATTTTCTTCCTTAATATTTCTAATAAAATTGTAAACGAATTTTAAAAGTGTTTATTTTAAATATAGCCTATAATAAAGATAAAAATATCTATAAATGAAGAAACAGAAATCCCTACAAAAAATTCGTTGTATGAAAAGGGAAATGTCTGTAAAATGATGGCCGATAAACTCATTCTAATGCATCTAACCGAAAAATATAGTAAATGTACAGAGTGTAGTTTTTTTCTGTTATTTTACAGAATTTTTTAACTGTATGTTAGCGACATCTAGCCCTCTGAGCGGTTTGGGCGTATTTTTCCGTCTCCCAAAATATCTTAAATCTCTTGTAGAATAAAATATTTTAAACAGAATTGTATTTTAAATTGTATTTCAAGTAAAGGGACATGAAATGTATTTTACAAACAAACAGGGAAAAAAATTAAATAAATATTATTTTTATAAGCATTTTTATGAAAATGCAGGGAAGCCCTCAAGACGCTAGGAGGACTAGAAAAATGTATCGAACGTAGTGGTCTGCTAGTTTGGTTCTGTAAAACGAAAATAAGTCAGAATAGACAGGAAGATCAGATTTTGGATTTCTGGATTAGATATTTTGTTGTTTTATATTTAACAGAACGATTTCCGTATACGTTCGTCGGTTTTGAGTCACTCATAAAATCAATACGTCCTGCATAGTAAGTTTTTTTCCTTGTTTGAACACAGTGCATTCAGTATTCCTACATCGAATGTTGATTTTTACGCTATTTTTGATTAGAAAAATCTCCATTTTGCCGAAAATAAGAAGTTTGTTTTTATCACACTTTTGTTACCCCTGTATAGAGCAAAACTTTCTGAATCGATTAAAATTATACAGGATCGTTACGAGTGATGAGATGTGGGATGATAAGTGTGATAAGTTGGTTTGATTGATAAAGGAAAGACTTCTATGGTACTAGGCCTCAAAAAATTATCGCACGTTGTGACATTTGTAACAATTCAGGTGGTTCATATGCTGAGAAATAGCTTAAACATTGTTGTTTGTTTTGCAGTTTTAAAGAGTGTGTGAATTGACGCCGATTGGATTTGAACCAGGAATCTCATGATCGGGCGGCGAGAACGTTAGCGTCGAGCAAAAGGCCAAGCCAGTAACTCGCTTTATACTGATCATGTGGGATGAGATTGCTACACACTCCATCCCCAGTGAGAAAAACATCTAGTTGACGTCTGACGAGCTATATGCACTCGTGATTGATGCTGTCGTATGCGTGTGTGATGCGCAGTATGAAAGGCTTATGTGCTGTGAGGGTTTCACAGTCTTTGCATGCTGGAGATGATTTATTTGGTGCCGCCATCTATTGGTTTTTGAAAAGAGATAATAGTTGTTGAAGGTTGTTGTTGTTTGCGCGTTTGTCCGGGTCACCACTTCAGAGAGTGTGTGTTTGTTCGGGACACCAGTAAGGAGAGTAATGGATTTTCTCAGCCGGGATATGAACCAGGGATCTAAAGATCAAGAGGCAAGAACGTTAGCGTCTAGCATAAGGCCAAGCCATGTGCTCTAAGCTAGTAACTCGCTTTATACTGATCACGCGAGATGAGATTGCTACGCAGTAAATCTTTCCCGGTAATTATGCTTTGCACCTTTTAACGGCCTGTGGCAAACTTATTTTCCGAATGACCGTCGTGCATAAGCGGAAACGGTTTATTATGTTTTTAATGGTGTTTTAACACATTTATTTTAAGTAAGAAAAATTATTTTTTCTTTCTTTATTTATCTTTTAAATTTTTTTCATTCGTTTAATTAGGAATAATTAAATGTAACAACAACGAATACACATTTTCGAGTAAAAAATACTTGGGTGGAAAAAGCAAACTTCTTGTTCTAACTTGTATTTTAACGGTATTTTAATCTTTTTACTCTAAGTAAGAAACAATATTTTTAGGTGCGTTCGTAATTATATAAGTAGTTATATAAGTACGTAGCACCTATAGTCGTCATCTGGTCCGTCCATCTGTCTATCTATCCGTTTGTCCGCATATAACATCGCAAAAACTACCCAACTGAATAGTTTGAAATTTAATATATGTACAATCTTTGCAGAATTTTGTTGAGTAATTTCAAATTTTATGAAAACTGAATCAGAACTTAAAAATATATTAATGAAAGTTTTCTTCATTCTATTGAATCCTGTCATACGTAATTAATTCAATGATATCCCATGAGAGGTGTTGATTCTAGGTTTGACATGGTGATTACGCCCTGTTTAAGATGGATTCCTATTATTTCTGTTTTACTGTACTTAATGTATAGACTCGCAATAAATTCTGTATTCATGCACATTGCATAAGAGTGCAACAGCTATTGCACCAAGAACTGAATATTTAAAAAACTAGTTATAGTACGAACGCACCACATTTGTCATGTTTGACATACAATTTCCGACTTGATTAAATATCTCTTAATTTTTTTTAATTCCAGGAAATGATTTAAATACACATGAATAATTAAATGTCACAACAACGAATACACTTTTTCGGGAAAAAAATACTTGGGTGGAAAAAGCAATGTTCTTGCTCTCATTTTCAGAACATTTTTTTTTAGCATACACTTTAATGCAGAAGAAATAACTTCGAAAGAAAAAAGAAAACAATTAAAATTAATAAATTAATACAAAATGAATTAAATTACTATTATAATGAAGTAAAATAAACATTAAATGGAAAATTTTAAAGAGAAAATTGCAGTATCAAATCAGAATCAATGTAATGAAGATCAAAAAAGTGTCGAATGATCAAACCGTTATCAAGAAAACAGGCAAACTATATACTTTTATTTAAATAAGGGATACAAATGTCTTCTATTATCCGATTATAAAATAAGTTAATAAGATCGGGTCAATCGGTAAATTATTCCAGTGAATTTAAAGCAAAAAAGCAGGTTCAACCATAATGGTACTTGGCTGATAACGGAAGATCTCACTGGAAATTTTACAATATATATATATACTAGGGGGATCGGCCCCCTACGAGCTACGCTCGCCAACCCCCGTCCAGACACCGCAGACTCTAAATGCACGCTAATTTGATCGGATTTCAAAAGATTTCAAAAGATTGAATTATAATTTAAAAAACAGTGGCTATTTCCCTATAAACGGATTTCTATTCATTTCTCTTTGATTGGGGAATTTTAACGCCAAATCCGCTGCGGTACTACTTCATTATCCAGTCGACCAATTTCGCCAAATTATATAAATCGCCAAATTATACAAATTGACATAATTTTTATTTTAAATAACGAAAGAACAAATAAATTAGTACAACATTAATAAAAATACAAATAAAACGTCGAAATAAAAATAACTTGATGACGTAGACATGTGTAACAACATTTTAAAATAAGCTAATATAAAAGGAATTAAGTAAACAAAGTCTTTGACTCCTGGTATTTTTTAACAAAGCGAAAAGAAAGTTCTTTTAAATGAGACATTTTAAATAAATCGTTTTTAATCTGACGTAATTTTGACCAAGCTATTCTTTCTCTTTTAAATATTCACGTGAAAATACTTTTGTTAGAAATGAAATATTATTTGTGCTTTCCTAGCAAAATTAGTTGAAAAGATCCTCTCAAAATATCAAATAAATGTCACGAGCAATTTTAAAATTTAAACGGTGTTGCAATATTATTTTGTGTTCATTTTATGCAATAACTGTAATGTGACGTACATATGACGTAATTTCTCCTAATTAAGACTTCTAACGCATGTTAATGAATTTATTATTTTACAATTTCCTTTCTCTATTAAAATCACGTGTAAATATAGTTTTTATGAAGTAATTTTCAATACGTTCCTGCTTCTTATACGTAATTATTTAATTCTAATTTGAAAGTTTTTTTCCTGTTTATAATAGTCACGTGTAAATAAATTTTTAATTTGAAGCAAACATTATTGTTTGCGCTTTTTATACAGTTGACAACAGTTTAAATTAGTACAATTTTCTGAAATAAGTAAAAAATATCTCTCGAAATGCTGAAAATGTGAATTTAAAATAGAGATAAAACCTCAAAAAATAAGTCAAATTAAGTAAAGAAATACAGTCTGCACACCGGGAACTTCAAACGTATAAAATGATCTAAAGATGATTAAATTCCCATCAATAGTTTTTACTCCTATAACACTTTTTTAGTGGAACGATTTTGTCCAACTTTAGCATTAAATATCTCTTAAAATAATTCTTTGATTTGAAAACTGTCTGCATCAGCGTGTTTATCAAACATTTCTGTATTATACTACCGATTTTCATACTTTTGTATGCATTATTTTTCTTAATATTAACGAAGTTGGTCACAAAAAAATCAAAACCGGCGGCGGCGGTGACAGCGATAGTTACTTTTTTTTTTTAGAATAGAGAGATATATATATAATAAAGATGAAATCACAAATATATGAACAAATGGTATGGTAAAATTATAAAGATGAACAAGATATGAACATAGGAAACCAGTATGTAAAATAAGAACCTATGAATAGCCCACATAATCATCAGAGGAGCTTGCAGGTTAATTCATAGTGAAGATGCATTGTTTCATTCAATTTTGTCGACCTTAAGGCTAAAATAACAAAATTTAGCTCCTAATAGCGCATATTAAAAGAAAATAAATGATAAGAAACAAAGAGATCTAAAGAAAGATTCACCTCACACAGGATATTACAAATTATTAGAGCACAATACCTTAATTACATACTAGGATCCAAAATTTCAGAAAGTTGACTCACTATAATAAAACAAGTGAGGATGCAAACAAATTTATATATATGACAGAATAAGAAAAAAAATCTGTTTAAAATTCAAATTTAATTTCAAAATTTCAAATTAAAATCTCAAGTTCTTTATTCTAACTTTAAATCTTATAGTCCAAAACAAGTTTTATCCCTTGTAGCTTTCTTTTCCAGCCCAAGATTTATTACGTTCATCATTATAATCAAAGAGTGACTTTCGATAAAAAATGCTGACGTTTAGACAATTCGCCTTCGTTTGTGTTTAAGATTTTGTACGCCGCAGAACCCAGGAATTGTACGGGTCTTCACTACACATAACTCAATCAACCAATTAAACTAAATTTCCTTCCAGATTGACATCTTCGCCTCCTGCTGAAAAATGTTATAATCGCCAAAATATTAGCAGGAGTTGCCGCAAAAAATATTGGAGTTTGCACAATTCAGATATATGCTCAACTTATGACCATGTAGCACCGAAACTGTCGTAAAGGTAATGCAGTACCCCCTATCGAACAACCGCGGGTGACTGTAATATTGGTTACGCGTCATTAGTTTGTCGTGATATAATTTAAACCATAAGTCCAGGTTCTGTAAATAAAATTCTTTCTAGAAGCAAAAGGAAATTAGTCTGAAGACAACTTTATGTTCTTTTTAAAATATTTAATTGGACAGGTGAAGCTTAAGCAAAATACAGTAGTGCGGGTGGTGCCTTAATCCCCGTAAAGATAAAAAAGCCTATATCTTAGCAGGCAGGCGGTCAGAGAAGGAATGAATACAAAAATCAAAGCCCCAAATTCTCCTTTAAGTTTCTTGGCATACTAATTTTTGGCAAAAGCTCATGAACCATCAGATAACCGTTAAAAAGCATATGGATAATTTTGAACGTAATGTAAACCTTCATAATTTAGAATGACTAAACCGCAGCCAAATAATCCGTGGCTCAAAAATTTCAATAACGCATGGGAATGGAAAACTAGACAAAATACAAAGAAACTCACGCTTCGTTCGTCCTGGATCCCAGAGAAATTATTGCATAAAGAAACACATAATGAACGTTAAAGGGGTCCGGGTCACATTTTCAAAAAATTTTTATTTATTGGGTTAAATTTTTGAATTTTTTGTGATGGTTAACCATATCATTTGTAAACAAAATCAAATGATAAAACTTCTCATAGCTTTTTTTTTAAAATTTAAATTTAAAATTTATGAAAAAAGTGGTATAACTTAAAATCATTATAACTAGAAATATTATTTGTAGAATTTAAATTGTTTTTCATTTAAATAAACAGAAATATATATTTTTTCATTTAGAGCCAGCATTTTAAAAAATAATTATTTTTTAAAAAATTAAAAATATTTAACTAAAAAATTACAAAAAAGTGGTGCAACTTTAAAAAAAAATCCTATTTTCAAAAGTAAATACTTTTTTCAAATATGCTGGCTCAAAAGTAAAGTAAAATAATTCAAAAAGATATGTTCCGAGTTTTAACCCTGTATCTTTAAAGGTTCTCGAGTTATAAGAATTTAATTATGAGAAATGGCGAAAAAACCTATCTTGAAGAAAAATGCAATTTCACAAGACCTCGTTTCCTTGACAACCATAGCTTGAAAGGCAGATTTTGAAAACAAACCAAAACGAAAAAATAATATTTCCTGTTCTAATTAAGATAGAAACATGATTTAAACATCATTTTAAGCAGAAAACGGCAGAGAAATTTTTAATCCAAATAAAAAAAATTTAAAATTTGAAGATTTTTGTGTCCCGTACCCCTTTAAAGGAGCAAAGTTATCTCATCAGCTGGGATATTTCTTTTATTTATTTATTTTTTGTATCTGACTTCAATGATTGAATTTAATGGGAGACTAAAGATGAGACTTTTTGTGGAAGCATTTAACCACAGAAATGATTAGTTATATCTGTTATTTCTTTCTAAGAAGAAAAATGGTGTTTAGATAAAAATTGATATAATTTTAGTCCATGAATGATAGAAAGATATATTTAAAAAATTAAAAAAGCTAATTAAAAATTGTATGTGGTTTCTACATCACAGATGACTGTAAGATGGACCAGCGAAATAAACGAGTTCGATCCAGAAAGAGGATCCGAGACGAATTATTATCTTCAACGAGTCGAAAGCCACTCACAACATTCCATATTTAGGAACTTTAATCAACACTATTCTAACAATTATCTAATAGATAAATACTGCAGTAGATATATTAGAACAGCACAGTTACAGTCGTCTTTACCAGATTTGCACTGCATCAAAATGTATAGAGTTTCTCCATTGATAAGATGAGAGCACAATTATCTGTAACGGAAAACGCCTTTGCTGGTTCTATTTTACAGTTCCATAGAATATTTCGACATACTCATTACTTAAACTCTAGTAGTAGTCCAGGGAATAGGGAATTTTACCTAGCAAAATTAATGGTAGTTCCGGAAATTGGCTTACTTTATGTTTTTTGGATCGCTGAATCCGAATTTGTAACTTCCCACCAAAATTTCCCCAGGCAACCCCCTCAAATTTTGGTAAAAAGCCCCCAAAAAAGTTTTTTATTAAAAAAAAAATCGTTTATTGTTTTAGCGAAAAAGTATCTAGAAATTCAGAAAGTAGACAAAATTTGCAACAAATTAGATATATGGCATTATGACTTAGGATGAAGGGGAAAGGGGGATCAGCCTCGGAACATGCGCCGCGGTGCTGCGTAGACTAAGTTGCGCAATTCCACTTAACCACTCACACGTTTACATTCGCCTTCCCATCTCCCCTCCGAACTTTCCTTATAAGGTTTACTTTAAGTTTTTTGGGTCGCTGAATCCGAATTTTTAACTTACCTCCAAAATCGCCCCCCCCCCCCCAAAAAATCCCCAAAATAGTTGTTATTAACTTAAATTTCTTATTGTTTTAGGGGAAAAGCATTACAAAATTCAGAAACTAGACAAAATTTGCAACAAAAATGATACATGAAATTATGACGTACGATAAACGGGGAGAGAGGGGGCTGCCTCGGAACATTCCCCGCGTGCTTTTCTCAAAAACCAAATTTTTTATAAAAATTAATTTTTGGGGGGGTTGCAGGGTGAAATTTTGGTGGGAAGTTACAAATTCGGATTGAGCGACCCAAAAAACATAAAGTGAGTCGAAATCCAGAACTAGTCTTAATTTTTTCACGTAAAATCCCCTATTGCCTGGACTTCATAACTTAGTGCATGTAGCTCCTCAGTGCATGTTCGAGGCAGCCCTCTCCCTCCCCGTTCATCCTACGTCATAATGTCATGTATCCTATTTGTTGCAAATTTTGTCTAGTTTCTGAATTTCGTAATGCTTTTCCCCTAAAATAATAAGAAATTTAAGTTAAAAACAACTATTTTGGGGGGTGGGGTGGTGGGGGAGTTAAAAATTTGGATTCAGCGACCCAAAAAACTTAAAGTAAACCTTATGGAGAAAGTTGGGAGGGGAGATGGGAGGGCGAATGTAAACGTGTGAGTGGTTAAGTGGAATTGCGCAACTTAGTTCACGCAGCCCCTCGCACATGTTCCGAGGCAGATCCCCCCTTCCCCTTAATCCTTAGTCATAATGTCATATATCTAATTTGTTGCACATTTTGTCTATTTTCTGAATTTCTAGATACTTTTTCCCTAAAACAATAAAAAAAATCGATTTTGTTTAATAAAAACCTTTTTTGAAGGCATTTTACCAAAACTTGGCGGGGGGGGGGGGGGTTGCCGGGGGAAATTTTGGTGGGAAATTAAAAATTCGGATTCAGCGACCCAAAACACATACAGTAAGCCTTTTTCCAGAACTACCATGAATTTTGCTAGTTAGAGCCCCTATACGCCTCTATTGCCTGGACTATAGTTAGTCACGTCATTTTAAAAATGAACTACATTTAAAAAATGATGTTATGATATCGATCTAATATTTTATTTTATTTTATTTTATGTCTAAGTGGAGCAAGATCACCAGATCACTAGGATCTGGTGTAGACCTTATTTGCTGCACCCGTGTAAGTTCCCCGACATGCAGGGATTTACTACACATAGTTCCTGTCCTCGGACAAAAGGCACATGCCAACGAGGCAAAAAAAAAAAAAAAATACATTAACACATAGATATACATAAAACTAGCCGCTGGAGAACAAAGCTCATACGCGACAGGTAGCGGTGGATTGATGCATGAGATAAAAGTCCATTAATCAAAAAAGGAAATTTGAGGATTGTATCATGATACCGGACCACATCGTACAGATGGTATGTGCGCCGGAGACCTGCTCCTGCACGTCAAGGGGTGCTTAAAACAATCACTTCCAAACACCAAGCATGAGTTTTTCAAAACAACTTATAACACAAAATGTGTGGACGAAAAATGGAGGGAGCCGGCCTTCCCTAAAAAAAAAAAACGTGCCAAGCGACTTTTAGAATAACTGAAAACGATATTATACAAAACAGATAATTTTAGCAGAGCTCATATCGGCTTTAAGATTTGGAAATGAAAAGAGCTTGAATCAAATAATAATTACGGATAATATTAAATGTAAACATCTATATTTACATCTAATATGATTTATTTACCAATTAGAATAATTGTGTTAAAATTAATCTAGTGTAAGTACGTATCCAGCGATTTCTGGAGTTCCATTACCGGCGATTTATTCTGTTCAGTTGGACCAGATTTCTGACCAGATGCTATAATAATTAAGGTTAGCATGGTGAAGAAGTTCCATCAAATTCGTCCGGGATAGCTCAGATGGTAGAGCACTGACTGTTTCAGCCAAGAGATCCTGGTTCGAATCCTGGTCCGGACATTTTTTGCCCAGCTGGAAATTTAGATCTGATATGATTTATTTATCAATTAGAATAATTGTGTACAAATTAATCTAATTACGATTAATATTTTTCAGAATATATTTTGAAAAGAAGTAAAATACTAATATATGCATTTTACTTAAAAATAAAATTAAGTAAACGGAATACTTAGATATTAGGAAATAATTTAATAAACGAGAATTGTAGAATCATGTTAGATTAGAAAATTTTATCGAATAGTTTTAATGAAGCATGACAATGCAATTAAATTCTGTTTAAAATATAAATATTTTCGTATTCCACAACTTATAAATAAATTTTTATCATGTAATTAATCTCCAAATAATAGAAATTAATATAAACTAAATATACGAAACAATTTTAATGGAGAGTCTTATGGAGATTTTGAAACAAAATTTATTATATACACAAAGAATTATGGATAGTAACGAAATGCATAATAAAATTCTAAATTAAATATATTTTATAATATTCCGTTTGTTTAAGAAAGATTTATTTTACATTTTACTAATTTATATTACATTCCAATATTACACCTCTTTTGAAATTTTAAAATCCTGTTCATATAAATTTCGACAGAAACATACGCATTTGAATATTTACTTTGCTTATTTTGCTTAAGGAATACTTTAGAGGAATTTAAATGATGAGAGATTTAAAGATTAAATTAAACTAAAATTAACGTTCTTTTTTATCCTCAATTAATTTAAATAAGAAAGGTGTTGCGTAAAATAAGTTAACATTTATTAAGAAATCCGCGTTTTGAATAGGAATTTTTTAATAAATACGTTTTACCATAAAAAGGGTAAATGTGAAGTTGCATTGCTTTAGAAAATTATTATATGTATAAAATAATGTACACATGTATAAAAGTATTTTCTTTATTTAAAAGAATTAAAAATTTGCTGTATCTAAATGAAAAATGGTAATGATTTTCTTTTGTTTGTTTGTTTCTTGATTTTCTTGTTTTGTTTTACGTCGTTGAAATGTTCCATATTTAAATCCTACAATACATCCAGGATCTGGTATAGAATACTATCTATCTCTAGCGATTTTGGAACATAATTATCATATTTTGACCCCTCTCCCTTCCCTTGAAATAGACTCGTCAACTGCTACTCAAGTAAAGAGCATTTTTGAGCTTTCACACCTATGATCCTTGACACCCTTGATGACGGTTGTAGCATTGCAGTTGAAAGCTATCTTAGTTTTTAAGATCTTATCACGATTTTAATGTTATAAAGACATTTTCATGGATATTTTAGATCCATTTTAAGTAAATTAAATCAGAATTTTGCTTTCGTATAATTTTTCATTCAAATCAGAATGAATGTAATGACTAATAAAACTGCATCAAATGATCAAACAGTCATGTCACATAGAGAAAACAGGCAAACTATATATTAGGTTGTAACGAAAGATTTCCGCCAAATTACCATTACATAATACTAAATATAATATATTAGTCCAGGCAATAGAGGATTTTACCTGGCAAATTTAATCGTAGTTCTGGAAATCGGCTTACTTTATTTTTTTATGTTTTTTGGCCTGCTGAATCCGAATTTGTAACTTCCCACCAAAATATCCTCCGGCAACCCCCCCATCCCCCCCCCCCCCCACACACACACAAATTTTGATAAAAGCCCCCTCAAAAAAGGTTTTTATTGAAAAAATCATTTTTTTATTGTTTAAAAGTATCTAGAAATTCAGAAAGTAGACAAAATTTGCAACAAATAACATATATGACATTATGACGTAGGATGAATGGGGATGGGGGGATCTGCCTTGGAACATGCACCGTGGCGCTGCGTGACTATGTTGCGCAATTTCACTTAACCACTCATATCGTTTACATTCGCTCATTAAGTCATTACGACATTACGTCATAATGTCATGTATCCTATTTTTTGCAAATTTTGTCTACTTTCTGAATTTCTACATTCTTTTCCCCTAAAACAATAAAAAAATTAATTTAAAAACAATTATTTTGGGAGGGTTGCGGGGGGGGGGGGGATTTTGGCGGGAAGTTAAAAATTCGGATTCAGCGACCCAAAAAACTTAAAATAAACCTTATAAGGAAAGTTCGGAGGGGAAATGGGAGGGCGAATGTAAACGTGTGTGTGGTTAAGTGAAATTGTGCAACTTTGTCCACGCAGCACCGCGGCGCATGTTCCGAGGCAGATCCCCTCTCCCCATTCATCCTACGTCATAATATCATATGTCTTATTTGTTGCAAATTTTATCTACTTTCTGAATTTCTAGATATTTTTTCCCTAAAACAATAAAAAAAATTGATTTTTTTTAATAAAAACATTTTTTTGGGGGGCATTTTACCAAAATTTGAGGGGTTGCCGGGGGAAATTTTGGTGGGAAATTAAAAATTTGTATTCAGCGACCCAAAAAACATATAGTAAGCCTTTTTCCAAAACTACCATGAATTTTGCTAGGTAGAGTCCCTATACGGTCTCTATTGCCTGGACTATATATAATTAACTGAAATTTTATATATAACCACCATTCCGACAAACCTTCACGGTGTCATATGATACAACACTAGTACCTAAAGCTGTACACTTGATTCGGTGACATTCTGTAGCTGATTTTTTGCAACAGAGCTGGAAGTAAATGATGGTTCTAATCTGGTTGCGTGATAGTTCCAATTCAGACGTCTTGTACTTAATGATAACGATATTTTTTTTTTACAAATTTCACAACACAGTGTTATAAAGCAAGTCTCTTTCTTTCAAATGCCAAAAATTGTTTGGCAAAATATGAGCAAATGCGTCAACGCGAACTGTTTCCACAGACCGTATCAACTGTGACAGGAAACTTTCGTTACAACCTGATCCCTTTATTTATATAGGGGATAGAAATGACTTATATTTTCCCATTATCAAATAACTTCTGTCACCACAGGCGCTAGGATAAAGTCTACCCCAATTACATTTTTCCTTTAAAAAAGGGATAATTTTTTTTTTAGGACGCTGCTGACCTGCACTGTACCATTCAAGGTCATGGTCGAGAAGGAGTGAGTGAAGCAATGTCTGTTCTTTGTTCACTAGGAGGAGAGAAGTATACCTCTTGGAACTAAAAAATCCCGCGCGTTTAGAAACGTTTTATTTTTTATGGGATAATACACACTAAAATAAATTTAATGAATGACTAACATAAAATCTACTTTTATGTATAGATTAAAGATTATTAAACCTACTTAATATAAATTTTGTGAAATAATTCATCTTTTAAGTTATAAAACAAATAGTTTGCCTGTTTTCTATTAAAAAAAATGATTTTTACAGAAACGGCTACAAAAACTGAAAATAAACATTAAAAGCATGATTTTCTTTATAAAAGAAGTACGACGCTGGTTCATTAATTTTTGTCCCTTGTGTATATAAAATATTTGTACTGCGATGGTTGATGCGGAATATCAAAGCCGAATGTCTTAAATGCCTATATGCTCAATTTCAGAACCATAGTTGCTATATTAAAATAGTTTTAGAGGGAGGGGTGAAGTTTTAAAGAGCTGTTTTTGAGGCAGTTTTTAAGGAGGGGGGGGGGGTGCGGGTGAAATGCTGGTTTGGAGCTTATGAGGCTATATATGTAACAGTGGATGAGATTTGGTTACATCATTATTATCCACATTCCAAACGACATAGTTATGTCTCATCCACTGTCACAAATCTAGCCCCATAAGCTAAAAATTAGCCTTTAACTCTCACTACCCGCTTTTCACTCCTACCTCCAAAGCTATGTGAATATAGCAGCTACGGATCTGAAATTAAGCATATAGGCATCTAAGACATTGGGCTTCGATATTCCACAAAAACCATCGCAGTACAAATATTTTATATGCACTAGAGACAATAATTACACAAGCCTGCGATGTTAGTGTTGTTTAACTTTTGATAATGGATTTTTATGTATTTTTTAGCTCTGAATCCGAAAATGACCTTCATTTTTAATCATCACGTCATGATTTTTTGCAAATCGTAAATTTCAGTGGTAAAAAGTCAAAAATTAGAGAATATCTGATACTGATAGACAAAGGAAACGTTGTGTTTTTCAATTTTTGATAATTGATTTTTATGTACTTTTTAGCACAAAATCTGAAAATAACCTTCATTTTTAACCATCATGTCAGAATTTTTCGCAAATCGTAAAATTTCAAAATTAAGGGGTCAGGTAACCTTTGAGGCGTCCGAAAATCGATTTTTTTTAAAAATAGCTTATAATTAAATATGATTCTTTAGGAACATTTAAATCAAACCCCGTACAAAAATTCGCATTAAAAGAGAAGTTATGTCTAAAACACTTTGAGCTTTTGTTATATAATCAACGGGTGATTCAATCTTTAAAGCTAATTTTCTCAAAACAGCAATTTTAATCATTGCGCGCACGATTTCTGAAAAACTGTTACCAAGAATTTAACGAAATTTTTGTTGGAGGTATTGAACGTACAGAAGTACAAAATGACCTATTATTATGTTTCTCAAGTAAGAAGTTTAGAATTCACGACTACCTTTTTATAAAAAAAATCTCGATATTTCGAATTACTTATTTTTTTTTTCTTTTCTCGGGATCTATGAGTTTTATTTTTTTCATTGTAGGTTATTTTGAAAACACTTTATATCTGTACTCATTAAAAAAATCTTGGCTTGTTTCAGCCATTCAAATGGGAAAAATCATGCGCGCAATGCATGCAAGAATAATTCTTTCGTAAAAATTGTATTATCTTTAAAAATAAATTATAAAAAACTATATATGTGTATACCTTTTCTAACAACTTTAAATGATAAAATAAATCGTTTCTAACATGTGTTTTCAAATTTTTAATTAAAAGTTAATTAGTTAAAGAGTAACTGCAATTCTTACAGAGGTCACTTTTCCATGTATTTTATTTGATCAAATGATACCTGACCCCTTACAAAATAAAAATTTTGCAAAAAATCCTGACGTGATGGTAAACAAGTAATATAAAAATTTTGTTTTTAAAATCAATTCCTACTTAGGCCATCAAAGAAAAATTTAAAATAATCCCTTAAGCTAATATTAGTTTTTGTTGCATTAAAATATCTCAATTTGTTGATTTTCTATAAGCAAGTAGGTTTACAATGGAACTCTGTGGGAATTTGGCGAAATATTAGAGATACCGCCAAGTTGGCGTCACTTTTTGCGACTCATTTTGACCGCCAAATTTGGCGATATATCGCCAAGTTGGCGACAAACTTGGCGGTATTGGGCTTCAGACCAGGGTCCCCCTATGGTAACCCCTTATTGAAAATACTTTCATTGATCATCAATAACCCATGGCCGCCATTTTGTTTCACATGCAAAACTAAAATTAATTAATTAAAATTTAATTAATGAATTAATATTTGTAAAAACTGTATTAACATGCATTGTCATCTAGTACAAGTTTAAAAAAAAGTATTTCAACTTGATAGGATGGATAATGAGTATTTTATTAACGATTGAAAATTTGAATAGCATAAATATATAAATAAATATAGGGAGAGTGTGAGTAGGAATTGAAAAATGAAGACCATTTTCGGATTCAGTGCTACAAAATACCTACGAATCAATTATCAAAAGCTAAGCAATATGACACAACCCAAATTTGGCAGCCCTGTGTTATTGAACCAGCCACGTAGCACTGATGCATTTTACAATATAGGGCAGTAGATTTGTTTTTAAAACGCATTTAGCTAAAAATATAATGGGAGAGAAATTGCGGTGAGATTTATCCCACGCGCGTAGTAACGTAATAGAAACGTGCGCGTGTGCTGAGGGCAGCATAATAAGCATAATATGCATAATAAGATCGCGTGATTCGGTAGATGTTTCCAGTGAATCAAAACGAATAAAAATAGATACTTGCGTATAATTCTGTTGTTGGATTCATTAAACCGACGATAGATTTTTGCAAAAAAAAAAAAAAAAAAAAAGAAAGAAAAAGAAAAAGAAAAGAAACATGCATACCTGTTTAGGCAGCATTCAGATATTTACACATTGGTAAAAATAAAATTTTATAGTGGAGTAAGCACATAAAATTGGGGAAGAGTTCCATATCATGTGCTGGTTGGCGCGATTAGCGAAATAATCCAAAATGGCGCCAAAAAGCCATTTTAACATCATTTTTCAAGATAGTGGAAAAACAAGGTCTTTGAATATTTATAAATATATATATATATTTAATAAATGTTATATATCTCACATGTTAAAAAAATACGATGTTTATACAGATAGTTTTATTTTATTGTGTACATATTACAGATAGAGATATACCTTATACATACATAATATATAAACCAGTGGCGTGGCGTCCGGTCATCGCTGGATGCGGCGATGACCAAGCAATATTTTAAAACTCTTAATAAGCTTTTAAAACTCTACGATCAAGTTTTAGCAGAACATTTGGAGTTCATGTATAAGTGAAGGTAAGATTTAAAGTTTCTTTTTTGAACATTCAACCATTGAATTTTAGAGTTAATAATTTTTCACCACAAACTTAAATAATAGCAATGACCACCGAAAATTTTCACGCCACGCCACTGATATAAACCTATAAATAAATATTATGTACTTATATATAATTTTATATATTTATTATATTTATTACGTATGTCAAATTAAAACAAAAGTTAAAAATTTTTTCCGAAAAAAAAAATGCTGAATGAAAAAAATAACACAAAAAATATATGAATAAAGTCCATTCTAGAAAATAACTACTCCAAAGGCTGTGAAGATCGCAACCACATCGATCTATTTAATGCCAAAAAAAAAAAAAAAAGCTCGCCAAAAAAATTAGCACAGGATATGGAATTCAGTGGTGGAAAATTGGCACAGAGGTGGAGCCTATTGACACCACTAAATTATAGTAGTATTTTGCCTCTTATCTAATGATCAAATTTTTGAGTTTTTATTAAACTGAATAATACCATAAAATTAAGTGGTGTCAATAGGCTCCACCTCTGCGCCAATTTTCCACCACTGGGAATTCTTCCCTAAAATTAACACGTTCACGCCGGCGCGGTGGGTCACACTCGACTGTCTCAGAGTTTTCAAGTCTCAGGCTTTTTGCACACCACTGTTATTTTAGAGAAAATGCCTTTCCTTTAAATCGCCCAATTGTTCTAATTAAATAAAACAACATTTTCTGTATTAAAATACTGGTATCCAAAAAACCGGAGACTTGGCAGCTCTGAGACAGTCGAGTGTGACCCACCGCGCCGCCGTAAACGTGTTAAATTACATACTGCAGAAAATATGTAAGTATTCTTTCCAAAATTAATACCTAAATGTGTTCACCTCGATTTTTTAAAGCGAATAAATATCCATAAAAGGAATACATTTTGCTTATTTTTAAGTAACTATTTTAACAGTTAAAACAACATTTAAATATAGAATTGTTTTCCTAAAAATATTTTATTCTATAGTTAAATATTTTTCTAGAAATGTTCATTGCATGCTTAACATATTTTACTTAAGTGCTCTTCTTTCATAATTCAAAAGAACTGATAATGTTTTTCTTCATTATTTAAGTTTAATTTATTCAAGTAATTATAGAACAATTGTATGAATTTAAATTAAATTTCAGTTTTGATTTGGATATATTAAATTATTTTATTTCCAAACATAAAACATGTGTATGTTTATTTATTTTAAAATTTAATTAACTGAAGCAAAGCAATTTACAATCCATAACTTTCTAATATTATTATTTTCTTTTGTCTTTTATGCTATGCTTATTTGTATATATGCATTTACTAAATCTGCTTATAATTCTCTTAAAGCTTTGTTATTACATGATTGGAACTTATAAAAGGCAAATTGAATAACCATTAATTTAATGTAAAACAATAGTTGGTAATATGAGAAAATTTCGTTAACTTATTAATTAGAAATTAATTAGAAGATTATATTTCCTTTAAAGTAAAGGGTGATTTTTACTTATCTTTTTAATTAATTTGAACAAAGTATTTATGAGTTTGGTTTGTTTGGTCATGTGTGTGATCTGCATACAGTAACTAACGTAAATGGACCCTAATTGCCATGTAATTGGTGCATATTACAGAGATTTACTATAACTTGTTAGTTATCAAATGTGAAGCCTATAGCAATTATTGTTTATTTACAGGGATGCAGAAAAGAATTCTATTATATTATGATTAATGGAGAAAATCGTTTTTTGTGTATTTTATTCCTTTTTACCATATTTCAAACATAAATATATTCATATGCGTCACTGAGGTAGATTGAAACATGTTTTCTCTGGAGTATAGAGTAAGTAGCATTTATATTTCCTTTAGAGGGACGCCCAAAATAATTCCATATGATAATTGTGTTCGAAAAACTAATCTCTTTCAGAATTAGATAAACTCATCCTTAATCAAGATAGACTGTTTTTCCTGTTTTTCAAAAATACTTTATAAATAAGACTAAATTATTACTTCACAAAATTACTTCCTTGTTTGTGTAATATGCCCATCAAAAACTGATAAACATTTAGATTAAATGACTGCAATTGTGACAGATGAATGAACTATATTAATAATTTATAGAATCTAAATAATATTGATTGTTTTATTAATATAAGTAATCAAGATTTTTTGTTTATGTTATTTAATCATATATCAATAATATTTTTTGTAAGTTATAATTTTCTTCAGTGTGTATATAGATATGTAATCAGATGGGAGGAAAGATGTATGCTCCAATTTTGTATTTTAGAAACATATAAATATTATAGTTTAACCAGAATTGTTACAATGTTCCTGAAAAATTCATCGGATACATTAGGAATTAAAAATTACACCTATTAATAAAAGAAAATAGAAGTTTATTTTACAGGATAAATCTCAAAGATATTTTATATAGTAATTGGATATACATATAGCTCTTCAATGGATATGAAGAAAAAAGCTCCGTACTACCGTGGACGATCATGAACCAAAAGGTAAGGAAATTTACCTTATCTTTATTTTGTGATTTAATGTGATTATTGCTATTTCACGTTAAGTCTCATTTTTTATCTGACAATGATTATGAGACTGACGCGCTGCCTTCCTTAAATATTAAATATTAGTATATGATAATTTAATTAAAGGGTTTATTTGAAAATTAAAAGGTGGTGGCAGAAGTCAAAAATGACTACAGCAAAAGATGCACAGATAATAGAGAAGCTAAACTCTAATAATTATAATGTTTGGAAATTTAAAATCGAGATGCTTCTCATTAAAGAAGATCTTTTTGAGATCATCACTGATGAACCAAACCCAATTACGACCGATTGGTCCAAAAAGGACCGGAAGACAAGGGCTATAATTAACCTCAGCACTGAGGATAGCCAGATCGCCCACGTAAAAAATTATAAATATGCAAGAGATACCTGGAACATCTTAAAAGCAATTCATGAAAGAAGCAATTTGTTGAGTAAGCTATACCTTTTACGCAAGTTGTACAGCACAAAATTACCTGAAGGTGGTGATATGATTAAGCATATCACAAACATACTTGAATTAATTGAAAAATTATCGGCAATCGGAGAAACCATAAAGGATAATCATATTTCAGGGCTTTTGCTGTGTAGCTTACGAGATTCATACGACACATTGATAACGGCATTTGAATCCCGAAATGAGGAAGAATTGACACATAGTTTTATTAAGAGTAAGTTGATTGATGAATATAATCGCAGAAGTGATAGTTCAGAATCATCTGAAAATACCGCTAGAGCATTCAAAACTACAAAGAAATTTAACAATGCAGGATACAAATTTAATAATGCGGGATATAAAAAGGAACAAAAATACTGTTCAAATTGTGAATTAAAAAACCATAACACTAAAGATTGCTGGCATAATAACAAATATAAAAATAAACAAAACAATCGTTCACATAATACGAACTATAAACCAAACTACAAAAGAAATTTTAATTCTTCTCTTGTTTTACAAAAGAATGATAAAACTGTTAGAAATGATTATGTATCAAATTCGGATAAAAATGCCAATTGCAATGAATCTGAAAGTCATCAAGGTAATAAACATTGTGAGTTTATAATAAAACCGCACAATAACAAAACGTGGATAATTGACAGTGGCAGTTCCAGTCTCATAACAAATGATGAACATTTATTTACAGAAATTAAATCAAATGAAAAAACTAATGTCGTTATTGCAAACGGAAACAAATTAGTTTCTTATGGATCAGGAAATACACTAATAAAAACTTTAATTTCAGACGGTGAAACACATAACATAACACTTAAAGATGTTCTGTTTGTTCCAGATATTGAATCAAACCTATTTTCCGTTAGTAAAGCTACAGAAAATGGATGCGAGATTTTATTCAAAAATGATAAATGTAAGTTAACGTATAACGGAATAACCCGCCTGGAAGCGGTAAAGAAAAATAACTTAAATGAAATTAAATTAGCAAATGAAAGCGAAAACGTAAACTATGTAACTAAAACTTACAATTGTAACAATAATAATTGCATAGAATTATGGCACAGAAGGTTCGGCCATAAAATTTTTGCAGCTATAAAACAAATCGAAGAAAAACACCTAGCGAAAGGAATACAAATAAATAAATGTAAACATGACACAACTTGTGAAACTTGTATCAAAACAAAGCTAACAGATGCATCTTACCCCAAATTAGCAGATTATAGAGCCACTAAACGATTAGCGTTGATACACTCTGATGTATGTGGTCCTTTCCAAATACCAACTTTTGGGGGGAAACATATTTCTTAACATTTGTAGATGATTACTCTAGATTTAACATTCTGTTTTTATTATAAAAGAAATCAGAAGTTTATGAAAAACTTAAGGAATTTGTTGACTTAGTTAGTAATAAATTTGGCGAAAAGCCGAAAAATATAAGAACAGACAATGGAGGGGAATTTAACAATGATTTAGTTGACAATTATCTTATAAAAAACGGCATAAAGCACCAACACACTGTTCCGTACTCTCCGAGCCAAAATGGCGTAGCTGAATGGTAAATTGAACTTTAATTGAAATGACGAGAGCTTTGCCTAGCGAAGCAAACTTGCCTCAAAAATTCTGTATCTGTACGGCGAATCACCTGCAAAACCAATTATCTATAAAAGCTAATGAAAAGTCCCCGTTTGAGCTTTAGAATGAACGACCACCAAATTTACATTACCTTAGAGTGTTCTATGTCAACAAAAATAAACGACAAAAATTAGATGATAAGCATGAAAATATATTTGTCGGCTATGACAATTACTCCAAAGGGTACCGCATTTACACAAGTGGTAATGAAATAATAATCGCAAGAACAGTAAAATTTCTAGAAAACAAAAATACACACGAGAAGGTAGAAATACAATTAAATTTGAGAGAAAACCATCCGATGAAAATGACAAGTCACAGAACAAAACTTCGTAGAAATTGAAGTCACAAACACTGAAGACACACCAAGTGAGTCTAAACAATTAACACCAGAACCAAGGCGGTCAGATAGATCAAATAAAGGAGTCCCTCCAGATAGATTTATTTACATGACAACACACGAACATATAAAAGAGCCATAAAATTTTCATGACATAATGAATATTGAAAATCCAGAAGAAAAACAACATTGGTTAAATGCGACACAAGAAGAGATAAATTCTCTTAATAAAAACAAAACATGGACTCTTGTTGATCCCCCACAAGGTAAAAAAATAATTGGATCCAGATGGATTTTTAAAATCAAATATGATGGTCAAGGAAGAATACAGAAATACAAAGCGAGATTAGTGGCAAAAGGATATTATCAAAAATATGGCGTAGACTACGAAGAAACTTTTGCCCCTGTTGTTTCATATACGACACTTAGATCTTTTATAGCAGCAGCAGCTTACCACAAATTAAAAATTAATCACGTAGATATTAAGACGGCTTTCCTGTATGGTAATTTAGATGAGGAAATTTACATAACTCAGCCAGAAGGCTATATTATTCCAAATCAGGAAAACAAAGTATGCCGATTAAATAAATCCATTTACGGCTTGAAACAAGCAGCCAGGGCATGACCCACTAAGATAACAAAATCATTAAATGATTTAAATTTTAAACAGTCTAATTCAGACACATGTTTATATATTCGAAATAAAGGAGAAAGCAAAACGTATATTATCGTTTATGTGGATGATATCCTGATAGCAGGAAAAGATGACGAAATTAAAGAAATAATAGAAAAACTTAAGCAAGAATATGAATTAAAAAATCTAGGAGAACTAAGTTATTATTTAGGAATCACAATAGAGAAAACAGCAGAAGGTTATGAATTAAATGAAAGGGGTGAAACTAGAAGAACTAGAAAAAAAAGTTTAATTTAGAGGAAGCTAAACCAATCGGTACTCCGATGGAACCTAATTTTAATAGATTAGAAGATAATGACAATTTACTGCCAAATAATGTTAAATACAGACAGGCGATAGGTGCATTGCTTTATATCTCTTCTGTCAGTAGACCTGACATTTCTGCTGCTGTGAATATATTAAGTAGAAGAAACGAATCCCCGCGTCAAAAAGATTGGATGGCAGCTAAAAGAATAATACGGTATTTAAACTGTACAAAACAACTAAACTTGCGCATTGACACTAAATCTGAACCGAATTTAAAGGCTTTTGCGGATGCCGACTGGGCAGGTGATACTAGTACAAGAAAATCAACTAGCGGCAATCTTTTTACCTTAGGTAATAATCCAATTCAATGGATTACAAAAAAAAACAATCATGCATCGCCCTTTCATCAGCACAGGTGGAATATGTCTCAGCCGCAAGTGCAGGGCAAGAAATTATTTATTTATTGAATCCAGGAAGATTTGGACTTAGCACAGACAAAACCTATCTGTTTATATGAAGATAATCAAAGCTGCATCAAAATGATTGAAAGTGAGAAGTTTTCAAAAAGGAGTAAGCACATAGATATTAGATTTCACGCAATAAAACAACTCAAAGAAGATGTAATAATTGAATTAACGTACTGTCCATCGAAATATATGATTGATGATGCACTCACGAAACCCATTCCCAAGCTTGAATTAATGAATCACAGAAATTCAATGAACTTGTTTGCCTCACCAATCTGAAGAGATTAAGGGGGCATGATAGAATAACTAATCTCTTTCAGAATTAGATAAACTCATCATTAATCAAGATAAACTGTTTTTCCTGATTTTCAAAAACACTGTATGTCTGTCATAAATAAGACTTGATTATTATTTCACAAAATTACTTCCTTGTTTGTGTAATATGTCAATCAAAAACTGATAAACATTTAGATTAAATGACTGCAATTGTGACAGATGAAAGAACTATATTAATAATTTATAGACTCTAAATAATATTGATTGTTTTATTAATATCAGTAATCAAGATTTTTTGTTTGTGTTATTTAATCATATATCAATAATATTTTTTGTAAGTTATAATTTTCTTCAGTGTGTATATAGATATGTAATCAGATAGGAGGAAAGATGTATGCTCCAATTTTGCATTTTAGAAACATAGAAATATTATAGTTTAACCAGAATTGTTACAATGTTCCTGAAAAATTCATCGGATACATTAGGAATTAAAAATTACACCTATTAATAAAAGAAAACACAAGTTATTTTACAGGATAAATCTCAAAGATATTTTATATAGTAATTGGATATACATATAGCTCTTCAATGGATATGAAGAAGAAAGTTCCGTGCTACCGTGGACGATCAGGAACGAAAAGGTAAGGAAATTTACCTTATCTTTATTTTATGATTTAATGTTATTATTGCTATTTCACGTTAAGTCTCATTTTTTATCTAACAAATTGTTTATCGAGAAAATCCTTTTTGTGTATTGTATTCATTTTACGATATTTCAAACACAATGATATAGATATGCATCACTGAGATAGACTACAACACTGCTTCCTCTGGAGTGTAGAATAAGTAGCATTTATATTTCATTTAGAGGGACGCCCAAAATAATTCCATATGATAATGTTTTATGAATAAAATCGTTTTTTGTGTATTTTATTCATTTTACGATATTTCAAACATAATGATATAAATATGCATCACTGAGATAGACTACAACATGTTTCCTCTTTAGTATAGAGTAAGTAACATTTATATTTCATTTGGAAGGACGGCCAAGATAATTCCATATGATAATGTTTTATGGGAAAAATCGTTTTCTGCGTATTTTATTCATTTTACGACATTTCGGACATAATGATATTGATATGCATCACTGTTATAATCAACAACATGATTCTTCTGCAACACAGAATAAGTAACATTTGTATTAAAAGTACAGGGACCCTCAAAATAATTCCATTACATAATGATTTTAGATATGCTTCACTGAGATAGACTACAAAGTGCTTCCTCTGGAGTATAGAGTAAGAAACATTTATATTTCATTTAGAGGGAAGCCCAACATAATTCCATTTGATAATGTTTTATGGAGAAAATCGTTTTTTGCGTATTTTATTCATTTCACGATATTTCAGACATACTGATATTGATATGCATCGCTGATATAGGCTACAACATGATTCATTTGCAGCATAGAGTAAGTAACATTTATATTAAATGTACAGGGACGCTCAAAATAATTCCATTACATAATGATTTTAGATTTGCTTCGCTGAGATAAACTACAACGTGCTTCCTTTGGAATATAGAGTAAGAAACATTTGTATTTCATTTAGAGGGACGTCCAACATAATTCCATTTGATAATGTCTTATGGGGAAAATGGTTTTCTGCGTATTTTATTCATTTTATGATACTTCAACATAATGATATAGATATGCACCACTGAGATAGACTACAACATGCTTCCTCTGGAGTATAGAGTACGTAGCATTTATATTTCATTTAGAGTAACGGCCAAAATAATTCTATTTGATAATATTTAATGGAGAAATCATCTTTTGCGTATTTTATTCATTTCACGATATTTCAGACATACTGATATTGATATGCATCACTGATATAGACCACAACATGCTTCCTCTGCAGTTTTGAATAAGTATGAGTCTATGAGTAGTTAAAAATGAGTCAGAACATCTTTAGACTTGTCTTGAAACAGTTGTTTAGCTAATATTCCATATTGCCCAAAGCACAAAATCTTTAAAACATAACCTGTTCACCCTTCAACAAGTTAGCATAGAGGAAAACAGACTAACACACAAATAAATATAAGTGTTCAACTTTATACTGAACTGAATCAAAATCACTGACAATGAGATGTTATAATTAATACGAGTTTTGTAAAATTTACCTGCCGAAATCTTCAAAAGCCACCGTAGATTAGAACTTTGTGTTTTGTAAAACAAAAAAAAAATATGAAAATTATCACGACAAAAGGTATTGATGCAAAAAAAAGCGTACAGAAATAGTGAAAACACAGTTTTTAAATCAGCACAATTTACCGACGCAAGTGTTAAGTTTGTATAAGGTTAGTTGGGGTAACTGGACCCACGAGGTAACTTGGCCATAGGCTATTTTATAAAAAACTGTAGATGTATTTTAAGTTTTAGCTTTTATGCACACTGCCCTTAACTTCTACTTCCTAAAACATAGTTTATCGACTCAATCATAACTCTCTCTTTGCTGTGATAGGTTGTCGAAAATTTACGTTTCTTTTTTTTAAAAACATCGTCAATTTGGTTGAACTTCCTCGGCTTTTTATTAAAATGCTGTAAGTACTTTTATTAAACAATCTTTTTTTTTAAAGATTAGTCATATAACTATGTTAATATTATTAGGTATCTATACATATTTACTTCATGTTTCAAATGCAAGCCAAGTGTCCCAGTTACCCCATAAATTTTTCAAGAATGGGGTAACTGGGACAAGTATCCGGGGTAACTGGACCATGCTGGATCCAGTTACCGCAATAGTTATAAATACTTTTTTTGATTTTCTCTTACAACGGGAAGTAAATTTCTTCATTGTTTTTTGCTCACAATAAAGAAAATTATAGAATAGCTTATTAAAATTACGTAATAAAATTTAAAAAAAAAGCATATTGGGTAGTATCAAACCAAATTTCTTGACCCCTTGAGAGGCGGTGATACCGTTATGGCATCACATAATTTTAATTTCTAATTGCCAGATTGGCACCGGAATTTTATAACTAAAAATTTCACCTTTATTAAGTACGCGAAAATATAATTTATCTTGTTTTCAAGTAAATTCTCTTGTAAATACTGGTGTCATTAAATTATTTCCACATTTTACGAATGCAAGTACCTTGCCCCAGAAAGCGAGATAGCCAAACCTTGAAATTATACGATACACAGGGTTCGCTCCTATAGGGAAACTTTTATTGTTCCTTCCACTATTTTGAAAATAATATCTTCATAGCACCTTTCTTTAGAATATGTTAAATAAAATTATCATGCAAGTAACTCATTAAGGGTTCTGGTAGGAACAATAAAATTTTCCCTATATAATGCGACTCCTAGATACAGATAAAGTACTTAAGTACTTACTTAGCCGTTTGTTCATAGATTTGCATTGCTATTTTTCTCCTTAAAATATCCATGTGACTTTTATACTTATTACCTATATGCTAAAGTACATTAATACTTACTTATTTTTTTTGTTTCTGGTATAAATAAATATATTTTCACTTATAGTGCATTTTTAGACATTTTGACAGCAAAGGTTTCCCTTACAACGCAACATATAATTTGCATGATCTGCCTGGTTTAAATTTTTTTAAATTGTTTACACTTTTTCAAACAGGGCCTGATATCCCATATGAAAAAAAAATAAACGCGTGTGCAACATAGACCCTCCTGGTCCACTTACCCCGTTTCTATGGGGTAACCGGACCCATGAGGAAAGAAAGATAAAATATGCATATTTTTATATTTTTAAATATTAAAATATAACTTTGAGCATTTCTGTCTGATAGAGAGAACCTAACTGAATACATTTACAGAAGTTCAGACTTTAATTCAAATGAACATTAGCTTTTTGAAGCTGAATTGTCAGAAGCTCCAGAGTCACATTGTAAAATCATGGACCAGTTACCCCAACTAACCTTACCATTAAATTCTAGTATTAAATACAATCGCGGTGATACGTCTACTATAGCATGGAACAGAATGTCGGCGAGAATGGAAACTGGTTCTTGCCATATTTCGGTTGATAAGGGTGAAGTATTACCTCTATATATCCCTTATGATATATAACAATCAGAAATACAGGAAATGTTCTTGCAAGCCATTTCGTGTGTTATGTCTGCTTAATATGTGATCAGCGTGAAACACGTTTCATCTCTTGACGTTCCGTACTGTGTAGAGCATTTTACTCCATGAATTGGTAGAGACCAGTTTCTTATGATCCAGAAAGCTATAGATACAAGGATATGTAAAATTTTATAATAGTGTGAGCGCTTTTAGTTTTAGCACAAGGTTCCTGAAGGAAGAATATTCCGATCGTGAAGATAAATTCACAATACGTCGCCGTAGTGTCAAGGCTTTAAATTCACCTCCGAGTAAATTTGCACGCTTCTACTGTTCATATTTTGAAAGTTCATTTCATCATGCAGCGTAAAAATTCCTCATTTATTCGTAAAATTTTAACCCACATCGTTGAGTCTCATGGACTTCTGCTCCTGTACAAAACAATGGCAACGCGACTGTCTTGTGAAACGGACCTCATTGCTCTTCATCTTTCTATGTCTCACAGTGCAAATACTTTGCATTTTGGCGCAGCCACAGGGTTCTCAGAATGTTGGTTTGTAGGTGGTTACCTTTGTAATGAATAGTCTAATGAACTCTAAACTCTATTTATTGATATACCTCCAGTCTAAATTAGTATGGTTTGGCTATCACAAAACTCTCTTCTATATGAATCAGACAGTCTTCATCCAAAATGGAAATGAAGCCCCATCGTTCTCCATCTTCAAAAGTCTCACAGTGCAAATACTTTGCATTTTGGTGCAGCCACAGGATGACCAGAATGTCGGTTTGCATTTTTTTTTAACATTGTAATGAGTATTCAAACGACTATCCAAACAGCAGTTATTGATATACCTGCACTGTAAACTTGTATATTGTGGCTATCAAAAAATTTTCTTCTATGTAAATCAAATGGTCTTCAACCAAAATTGAAATGGAACCCCATCGTTCTTTATATTTAAAAAAAAAACTCAAAAGACAAAAACTTTGTATTTTGGCATAGCTAGAGAGTGCTAAGAATGTTGGTTTGCATGCGGTTACCTTTGTAATGAACGGTTGAATGACTCTCCAAACTGCACTTATTGATATACCTGCACTGTAAACTTGTACATTGTGGCAATCACGAAAATTTTTGTTCTATATAAATCAAATTCTCTTCAACCAAAATTGAAAAAAAACTTTGCATTTTGGCGTAGCTAGACAGAGTCAGAATGTTGGTTTGCATAAAGTTACCTTTATAATGAACAGTCGAATGACTCTCCAAACTGCACTTATTGATACCTGCTTTTTAAACTAGCATGTTGTTGCTATCACAAAACTTTCTTCTTTATAAATCAGATCGACTTCAACCAAAATTAAATGGCATATATTCGGCCTCGATATATAATTGTTTATTTATTGGCCAAATGTTTTTAACATTCTACTTTTAAAAAATTGGTAAATTCTAGAACTCAATGTATCAGTTAAAAGAGCTGTCTTCGTTCTGTTTATAAAAAGCGAATAAACTAACTTTTAAAAACTCATCGTTAACCTTTTAAAGACACGATCAGCCTATTAAGTATGCTGCGAATTCCAAAATAATTACATTATTAACAACTGATTCTCATTTACCCCCAAGACCCTCCAATTTTCAACCAATGTTTAAAGTTAAAATATGCGATTTTTTAACTAGTTCTTATTATTTTTTTAATAAGTCATCAATGGCATATGGAATACATCGTCCGTGTTTTCCTGTACTTTATTCCAATTGCTTTCTAAATAAAATTATTTTTTTTAATACTATTAGTAGGTTTCGTGTTAGAGAAGGATATCATTAAAAGTTGATATTAAGTTTTAAGGAGTTAACGTATACTGTATGCCGTCCGTGCGTGTTAGATTAATTGTTATTTAATTAGACTTTTTTTTATCAATTTGATGTTGCGACTATTCGACATTACATTACAGAAATATATCAATGCCTTGGCGCATTTAGTAAGCCTTTTTAGGTTACTACAAACCTTTGAATTTTTTAAAGATTAAGAACTTGGGAAATATATAAGTAATGATGAATAAAATTGCAGGAAATCAGTTCATTTCTTTCCATCATATTTTTTGTACCGGAATAAAAGCCATAAAATCGCGTTAAAAAGTTTGAAACAAGAACATTTTACTCATGCACTGAGAGCACAAGAATCATTCTATCTTCTGTATATGTTTAAATTTTAAAAATTGGCTACGAGTGTACATTTATGAAATGCCAGACATTCACAAAAGGTAAAAAGAATATTTATATAAATGCATTTTACGATAGAAAACCCCCCATAAGCCTTTTAGTGAATTTTATATATAGCAGAATCCCGCTAATCCAAAATTCCGGTTAATCCGAACCTATTTTATTTCCAAAAACTATATTTGAAAAGATTAACGGAAAAGATTAACTTTCGAAAATTTCCGCATTACAGGATGAATGTTGGGAAAAAATGTGTAAAAATTAGAATTAAACAAAAAATGGTAGTAAAGCATGTTTTTTATTCTCTAAACAGCTCGAATATAATTAAAAAAATTCTTAATAATGTAAAAGTACAACATATGTTCACGAATATAAAATGTAAACATGTTCTGTATTACTCTTAGAAGCCATCTTTAAAAAAATATAGTATGTTAGTTTGTTTGTCAGTCACAATAAAATTCTCTTCTAAAATGTAAAATGTATTTACTTCAGATGATAAAAAATTATATTTCCTTTCAACAGTATGATTTCGCGTAATATCTACAAAAATGTTTTTTCTACCCCCTCCCCTCGTAGACCTGGTGACTGTATTATTTATAGATTCGTGATTTTGAACCGTTTGTAATGGGTTGTTACGTAATTCTTCATTTTGAAGTTCCATTGGATAATATACTATAACCAACAAGAATGATTAAACAAGGAATACTGTTTTTTTTTTTCGAAAGTCGTGCCAAATTATCCAGGATGCCGGATTAGAGGAAGTTTATTGTATTACTAAGTACTTATAATTAACAGTTTTTAGCATGTATCTTTTTCTTTTCTATTTTTATTGGAATTTCGGGTAATCCGAATTTTTTGTAATCCGAACAGTTACCGGTCCCAATTCGTTCGGATTAGCGTGGTTCTACTGTAATATATTTACATCTGATAAAAATTTTGAAGGTATATTACCACTTGAATGCCATAAATATTTTTGTTTATTCGAGGAGAGAATTTATGTTACACTGATAATTTTTCATACTTTTATAACTTGTTTACTAATTTGTAAAGCAATAAATATTAATATTCAGTGATGTAAAATATTTCAATGAAAACATTCAGAAGAACCTTGGAATTTCTAATTAATATTATGAGAATATGGAATATTTCAGCAGTTTGAAACATAAAAACATATTTAAGTCTACACTAACGTACATTGCTGTTAATATATCTTTATTAAGCTTTTACTCCTTTATATAAAGTGCAATGTTTTAAGAGAAAAATGTATTCTATTGAAAATTAATTTATTTTGAAGATAAAATCAGCAGTTCTTTATATGTATCAGCATGAATACCTTTTACATTATCATTAAGTGCTGCAAAAATAATATCATTCGAAAACTGAAAATAATTTTGCTTATTACTAATTAATATGAGTAAAAAATGTAATTAAACTTTTTTATAAAAATTGCCACTTACCTATTATTGCGTTTCGTATTTTGTATTTAAAATTTTTTTAAAGAAATGCATTAAACATTATATATATTTAAAGTATTATACTACGCAAGAATAATACTTCTATTTTGTTTTATGTATTGCATGACATGTATTGAACTTGTTGATAATCTTAAATACTATTATTCAATGAAATAACCATTAAAATAGTTTCTCCGATTTTTTAACTGAATTTTTCAACCGTGTGTGTTAATTGCATAGGTATGAAAGAAGTAACCGCCGTCCAACTTTCGGAAATCCGGGATTACTAAATCGTAATTTTTTAATTTCGCGATCCACAAATAGCCACAAATAGGAATTTTTAAAATCATATATAAATTTGTGCAAGCTGAAAAATAAAAAAAAGCAATAGTCACCCTCTACTAACTTTGACTCAGACCGAGGGTAACGAGAAAGACAGGCTAACGCGGTGGGTCCGATTCTTCTTTTTTTACAGACCGCTGGAGTCACGTGATGCTCTTTTCGCACACCTTCATTGGTGCATTCGAGCATCACGTGACTCCCGCGGTCTGTAAAAAAAGAAGAATCGGACCCACCGCGGTAGCCTGTCTTTCCCGTTAGCCTCGCTCAGACCATGGCATAAAAATGTAGCTGGTTCCAATTGGTGAGTTTTAATGTCTACAAATTATTGTCAAGTTTTGGTTAGGGGAGCAAGCATTGTAATAAACTTTATGATCCATATTACAGGCTAATTTCAACATCATTTTTTTGGATTTTTCAATTTATGCAGAGAGAGCAGTAAGGACCGTTCAATTTCTTTTTAATGATCAATTTTTAATACTGATCAGAAAACTTCATTTTATTAATATGAAATGAACCTCTTTAATATAGCAAGATATTTAATGCTTATTTATTTATAAGGAAATCGTTAAAGTTTATTTAAATACAACAGAGGTTTTTAAAGATTGATTATTGTTACATGTGTATTAAAATTAGTTTACTTAATACAAACGAGGTTATTAATATATACAAATACACTGATGTCCAAAATTAAGGACCAATCACAAAATGCTAATTTTCAAGAACGCGAATACTCAAAAGGAAATAATATAATTCGAATAATTACTATCTCTACAGCACGGCTAGTCCATATAACATCACATTCATGTCACACATGGTCACACGTGTCACAGTCACTGCGGTGAAACAAAAAAAAAAGGAAATTCCATACATCTCATTATGAGCCTCAAATGATGAGTATATGCGACTCCACTGAGACGTCACTATAACTGCTGCTTTGCGACGAGTCACCATGTGACTTTACAATGTAGTTACATTGTGACTTTCATGTGACTGTCATCTGCAGACTCAATTTCAAAGTCATCGTGAACGCTGCATTGTGATAAGTTACCAAATAATGTCACATTAAAATCACATGATGACTTTCAGGTGACAGAGAGACTACTGTGGAGTCACCATTGTGCTTTTTGCGAAAAGTCACCATGTGACTATAGTGTGATATTATTTGGTGACTTATCATAATGCAACGTTCATGATGACTTTGAAATTAAGTCTAAAAATGACAGTCACATGAGAGTCACAATGTACCAACATTGTAAAGTCACATGGTGACTCGTCACAAAGCAGCAGTCACATTGACGTCTCAGTGGAGTCACATATAGTGATCATTTAAGACTCATAATGAGACGTGTGGAATTCCCTATTTTTTTGTTTCACCGTAGTGACTGTGACACTTGTGACCATGAGTGACATGAATGAGATGCTATATGGACTTGCTGTGCTATAGGGATAGTAATTATTTGAAATATATTATTTCCTTTTGAGTATTTGCTTACTTAAAAATTAACATTTTGTGATTGGTCCTTAATTTTGGACACCAGTGTAGTACAAACTAGATTATTATGATACTTAAAGATTATTTAAATATCATGCATTAATGGTGTGTGATGATTGTTACGATTTGTTTTAACTACATTCACGGATTTTTAGTTCTACTGAAATTACTGCTCGACGGAGAGCTATTTTACGAATTTTTTAGAATATTATACTTTGGAATAGAACATTTTTTTCTTTACTATAAGGAAATATAACATAACCACAATCGAAAATATACAACTTACTTTAGTGCGGAATCACTTGCAATACTTAGTTGTGAAAACATTGGTTGAAAACATAAGAAGAAAATATAAACAATAAGCAGATTTTATTTATTTTAGTGTAGTTATAACTCTCCTAATGCTTTTAGATTTTTTTACTTTATAGCATCAGTTATTTAACCGATGAATGTCTAAAAACGTACATAGGTACGTAGCTATAGTCTGCTATTTTAAGTTTTTGAGTATTTTGAACAGTTGAGCTCATGCATACTGGAAAGATGATTATAAGAAGAAAAAAACAAACAAGAAAACGAACTTTTGGAAAGATATTTTTTAAGTATTTAATATTAATATTTCTTTAAACATATTGTACCGTTAGCAAGGAAACCGTAAGATTATACGATGGGTATTATTTCAGTTTTCGCATTTGATGTGTCGAGTCGATGGGCTCTATGATATATACCTAAGAACCTAGCTTCCGCAAAAGAGTCGGAATAAGTGGAAGAATAAAGGGCTGCGGACGAAGAGGGGTCGCTCGCCGCGGCGGTTGACGCACCCGCCCACCCTCAGCCGCCGACCCAGACTAATAATAAGCTAGAAGCAGCAGGAGTTGTTCGGTAGCTTCAACGCTCCGAGGCCTACCTTCCCGGTTTTCGGTGTCTTTAATTTGTGTAATTTCCCTTTTAAATTTGTCCGGTTTCAATTTTTGATTTTTTTTTCAATCTGGTTTTCGCTAGATTGTCTTTCACTCGGGACGTGACAGGGGACATAAAAACCTAGCTTCCGCAAAAGAGTCGGAATAATTGGAAGAATAAAGGGCTGAGCACGAAGAGGGGCTGCTCGCCGCGTCGGTACACAAAAAAATAATGTTTTTAACTCTCGTTTTTTTGCCTGTTTTTAAATCTGTGGAATTGTCTTTCGGCCGCACTGCCCTGTTCACGCCATTTTGCGATGTATATTATGTTTTTCAATTGATATTTCTGTTAATAAACTAAAATGTAAAATCTAAACCTCGGTTGCATTAGGATCTGCCTTGGAATATCTCAGCAAAATTTCAAGGCATCTATGTGCGGTCGACTTTCCCAGCCATTGTACACGCACATACACACACAGTCGGACAAACATCTTTCTTTTATTAGTTAAGATGATAAAAATACACGTAATTATTTAATTACGATTCATTTTTCACTGAAACATTCAAAAACACTAAATCGTATGAAATAAATTTCTAACAGGATAATTATTAAATTTGCATGACATTCATATTTAAAATAAGATGTTTTCCTACAAATTACAGTTTTGAAAACATTTTCGAAAATAACACTCAAAATATATTAAATACAATATTTAACATATTTTGAGCAAATTATGCATTGTACAATTCTCTATTTAATATAATTTAATTTTTCAGCTAATCAATACATATGTTTTCATATTAATGCAAAGAAAACAAATTAATAAATCTATTCTGAATCTGGAAATAAAAAGCTTAGCATTTTATCTCCAATTGAGTCATTATTTGAATAATTTCATTGAAAATAACAATGAAAATTATCAATTTATTTAGATATCTAAAAGCAATAGGATTAGTGAATATATAAATCTCAATTTGCAAATTTGAACAATAACTTTTTTTCGTACAAATAAGTTTTTTATTAATATAAATGAATAATTTTTATTATGGGAAATACGTGTTTTTACAATTATGAGTTGTTTTCTAGCTTTGGTTATCATTCCTCTTACACAATAATTATTTGAAACAAAAAACTAAATGATGATGTTAAAACATGTTATTCCGTTTTAATTATGCAATTATTCAGTCATGATGGGTAAGATCTGTAATGAAACTTTCCAAAAATACAGCGTGTTTCATAAAAGATGGGCAAAACTTTACGAGGTGATATTACGCATCCAAAAAAAAAAAAAAACTTTCATGGATGATCGGAATTAAAATGCAAAGGTGCGAGAGGGAGCCAAAGGTGATGCTGTTATACGAGGCAAAAACACACAAAGAATGATTAATTGACCAAAGCAAGTATAATGACATGTGCTTGGCTGATCAGATACCATATCCAGAATGACTTTTTCCTCAACTAACATTCCGTCCATCTGTGCACGACCTGCATCCGGCCAGGAAGCCAGAAAAGATCCCATCTCACACGACTGTCGGTGCAAGTCCTCAAATTTCTTACGGTCTGGAAACTGCCTGTTGGGAAACCGCTCTCCGGTACAACCGTTGAACCACTGAGCAGTTTCCATTGGCAGTTCCGTACATAAAATGCTTATCAGACTTTTCCCTAGTAGTGAAGGGCAACATCTTCCGGTATGTTCCGACCGCGATTGACAGTTGCATACTCGGATATGCGGATTTCATGTATTAATAGAAGTAAAATTCTCCTTCGAGGCGTTTTTCTTCTGCCCCATATCGCTATGCATGCTGTTAGTGTCGTTCTTCCTAAAACTCACAACAGAAATGGAGCTTTAACGTTTCAATGGACCAAGCTTCCAAATGTGCCAGCACCATTGCGTTTTATTTCCAACCATGCATTATTTGATGGAAGTTGTTTGATTGGATGTATACTATCAACTCTTAAAGTTTTGCCCATCTTTTATAAAACACCCTGTATGTGTGTTCTGGTCTACATTTAAAATAATGTGAATTTATCTGATCATACGTGATAGATACTTATTATCTCTGTTAAATATAACAGATAAAAATATGAGAAAACGGTTCAACGATATTTCTTTTCTTTAATTGATGATGCTCAAATACTAAGTTTTCATCATAATTTGATAAATGTTAAATTTGCATCTGTTGATTTTGAAAAGAAATATTTCAAGCAAATAATAAAAAAAAAATTCTCATCCTCCGGTTTCCTTTTGCAATAAGGGAGAGTAGCCTAATTTGGACCACTTCGCTTATTTTCAGGTGTAACTCACTTAATTTTTTGAATATCTGAAAAATATCACTACACGGGGTCAATCAATTCATCCACTAACTAAATAATACTTTAGATCATTTTCTTTTTGAAAATCTTAAATTTTGTTTTAATTTGAAAAATTTGTCAAAAGTGGTGAAAATTGAGCAACTGGTCGCCTAAGTTGAACCACCAGTCTCCTAAATTGGACCAAATAAAATCAGGTTGTTTTAATGACTAGGAAATATAACTAATTTTATTAAAAGTAAAGTTTGCTGTTACTGAAACAATCAAACAAAATAACAGCAATGAAATATAATGAAATCAAATATCTGAAAATAAGTGTAATTGTTTTAAATCAAAATGTATTCAAAATATAAATCAAAGTTATCAGTAATTAAGAATAGAAATTATGAAACTAATTGCCAGTTACTTGAATATCATTTAAAAAGTGGTGCAAAGCTTACATATGAATTTCGTTTATTGATTTCTTTTTCCAGCGCACACAACTTGGAACCGTATTTGGCAATATAAACACTGAATCATTTCTGCTGTTTTATTTTCTTACAAATCAGGCAAAACCAATCATCACTATTTAGATTTTTCTTTTTAGATTCCGAATTATTAGACTTTTTTTTTTTTTTTCAGCAAAAGTTTTCTTTACATTATGATTGTAGTTCTCCCCTTTCATCATTTCCTTGATAATGGCATTTTGCCTATTTTTTAAAACTTGATGTTCCATTTGCTTTTATGCTGTGATAGCTTCCTTTTAGTCGATTTTTTTGTGGTTTTTCATTTCAAGGTTTACTTTATATGGAGAAGATGTTAACACAACTGTTTCTTTGGCTCGCTCTGTGCTTTTTTAAAACTAAATTTAGCAAAATATATAATATTTCTAATGATTTTTTGGCTTTTGGAGAGGATTTGTAGCTACAGCGTTATTGAAGGTCAATTTCTTCACAACTTACTCTCTCCTTTTTATTTCCTATATCTTTAACAGATTTTGCTGTCACCTGTTTTTTTTTCTCCAAAAGCTTGTCCGTGTCTTTTTCAACATTTTTAACATTATATTATAAAAGTGTTTAAAAAAATATGCTCTATTGAAAAATAGGCTACGATTAATTATACGCAAACATTATATATTCAACAGTATTGAATTCACCCCCCTCCTCCCGGAAGGTTTGAGGTTTTATGAGTTTTAATGGCAAAATAGTGTAATTCCACCCTCCAGAACTGTAAAGAGTTTGCGCTTCCTCGGGGAATCGCAAATATTCTCCAGGAAGAAAACGTTTGAATTCAACTCTGTAAACCAAATACGCTGTAGGAATAAAGTATTCAAAGAAAATAAATACAAATACATACAAGATAAAATAAATTGCAAACAAAATTTATTGCATAAACATGTAAAAATATTTTTTTGTATATATAGGCCTAAACTGTATAAAAAAAAATTAATCCAGATATAACCCCCAGCCCCCACCCCCCACCAACACCCCTTCAAAAAAAAAGTTGCATGGAGATAGTAATCCATTATAAAATATTAAAAAAATAGTGTACAAAGTGTACCGTCCTCGAAATTCATTACTTAATTTTCAAAATTTATGATTGCATATCTGGTCCAATTTAAGCAACTTAAAATGGTCCAATTATGGCAACTGCGCCATTTTTTAAAACAGATAATTTCAAGACTAAGAACAAAAACGAAATCAAACAATGCCACGTGAGAAATATGCGCAATTAACAGATGAATTTATATATGTATATGAAAACATAACAACTTACCTTAGTTTTAAAGTATTCACTTACGTTTAGTAGGAAAAATGTAGATCAAAACAGCTAACTTTAGGTTTTTTAAAATTGTCTGAAAACAACACGTGGTAGGTGGTTGCTTCTTCTAATCGTGAGTGACGGCATTCTGATGAGTAGGATTTCAACGGCAGATGGCGTCTCTTCCTGTAATTAACGGCAGAATAGCAACGGTCCAATTAAAGCGGCGGTCCAAATCAGGCTACTCTCCCCTATGATGGTACAGTTTATTAAAAAACATGGTTGCTTAGACTTAAAATGTGTGTCATTCGGTTTATCACGACCAGTAGCCACGTTTTATTTGGCAATTTAAGTAACCTTACGAAAGGTCGCTTTGTACATATTTATCTAGACGATATTTTCATAGTTTTCTGATGTTTTGGGGTTCATTCTGTTCATTTGGAACAAGTATTTATCTTACTTTGTAATGCTATGTTTACTCTTGAGTAGTCAATTTGATAGAAAGGTAACAAAATATCTGGATGTTAAAATCACCGCGTCAGATATATTTTAAGATAATGGGAAAAGTTGTTTCTTCACTCTAGTACAAAGCAGGCGGTATATTTTCTTGGTATATGTGTATGGTATGCTAATTTCAATCCCACTTTTTAAGAAAATTGTGAATTTTTTATTAACTTAAGTGTAAACGTGTCATGTTCAATTGGTCTGAGGCATGCATCTCCAAATCTTTTGATAGTTAAGAGCTTATACTAGAGTATAAGCTCTTTACACTTATACTATTTCTTTTGAGTTAGATAATAAAGCTTCTTCTTACGGAACAAGGAACGGATGATTTCAGTACCGGCCGAGGAAGCTCTTGCTTGTTATGTTAGGAGCTTAAAACTTAATTTATGACGTCATTTTACGTGACCTCCTCCGACCCAATTGGTCGAAAAAAACCTTCTCAGACAGGGGAAACTAACAAGAACTTTCTTAGTCGATTCATTCGGCTGGAGATCCTGTGATTTGAAGTCATGAATTCCGTCTTAAGGTGAGAGAAACCAACAAGAGCTTTCTTGGTCAATAATAAAGTTGCTAATATATGTCTTATATTAAACCCAATTGAATCTGTAATTAATAAAATACATAAACGCAGATTGAAATTAATTTTAGTATTTTTATTTTTAAAAATCCTGAAAATCTCTTCTTGTTTATTAATCAATACCAAAACCTCTTCATAATAAACAAATCTCGCAATGTAAATTGCGATAATTAAAACTCTATTATGCAACACAACTCTATTTTTAATAATATCAGAGATTGTTCGATTTTGAATTTTTATTTTATTAGTTTTTAAACTGATTTTTTCTTAAAAGTCAAATGTCAAATAAACAATAATCATTGGAATATAGAAAGTATTTTTGTTTTTCTCTTGAAAAAAACATACTACTTTTCATTAAAACTCAGATTATTTCAGTTACTTAATTTCACCTTCTTTTCATATTTTCATTATCGAAATAAAGGAGGCTCGGGAGCCTAGCAATATCGATATTTCGTAAAACCTTCGATTTGAAAATTTTTAACTTATCACATAACATGTACTTTCGACAAAATTTCGGACTAATTCTGCATATAAAATCACAGTTACTGTGATATAACAAACACCTAAAATCATATTCACCCTTTGAAAGAAATCTTTAAACTCACTTATATCATTTTTTTTTTTTTTTTTTTTTTTTTTTTTTTTACATTTTTAAACTCTTCAAAGTACTAATGTTTACCTAGATATGAATTAAAAGACTTGATTTTTTTTTTTTTCATTTGAACATCATTCCATATATATGAGACTTAAGGATAGAATTTTAATAGTTAGATAACTTCTGTTTAAAACATTTTTTCAGATGTACAAAAACTAGTAATTTCCTCTGGGGTTTTTTGGCTTCCATTTACTTATTATTCATTTTCTCTAAAACTTGTGTTTTTTAAAAAGAAATCTGATCTTTAAAGCTGTTTAAAATATACCTAATTGCCTGCAATAAAAAAATAGGTGAAAAATTAAAAAAAGATAATTCTTGTTGCGTTTTAATTTAGTTTTTTAAAAAGGAACTTTTTAAAATTTTATTTTAAAAAGTATTATTTTTTAAGTTTTTTTGGATTAAATTATTTTTATTTTGCATTTTTAACAATAATGTTTTTTTTCTTTCTTTCTTTTTTTTTTTTTTTTAAAGTTGATAATAAAAAAAAATTGTTTTGGGTTCTGCGTCCCCTTAAATGTCTTTCGAAAATAAACTGTACATCTATCTTAAGAAATGCCTGCTATATTTCGGGAATGATAAGAGCGATGCGATTTATATAATGTGAGTTTTAAATACAGGTTTAAAAAAAAGTTTTATTTGCGTGATATCTTCAATTATTTATCTTTATCTTCACCCAATTTTTTAATTCGTCGATTTTTCTACTTAATCTTATCTAAGAATCGGTATGCCTTAATTATTATTATTTTTTTAACATAATAAGCATCAAGAATATTTTAATCGTTTTGCATGTCTGCAATATACCCAAAAGTGAATGTTACTTTTTACAGTTGGCTTGTTGCTGCTGTCTTCCAAAAGAGCAGTTAACCCTTAAATGCCGGGTGTTGCTTTTCGGCGACATACCCAATTTAGGCTCTAAAATACTATTAGAAAAATATTGAAGCTATAATGCCTAATGGTGCCAATAAAATACATTCTGAAAATATTATTAAATCGATTTTCAACATGTAGATGACAACACTTGTGCTGTTTAAGAATAAAGATGGATTAATTTTTTCAATTGCTGCTGCTTGTTCTTTTTGTTTTGTTTTAAGCTTGCGAAATATCCTATTTTCTTCTGCAGTAAGCAAGTAAAATTTATTTCTTATTATAGTTCCTAAAACTCTTGTGTATTTGATATTATAGAATTTTATCAAGGAAAATTATTTTTTCAATTAAAGACCAGTATTGCAGATTAGTAACAAACTGTTTTTCTGCGGTAAACCATACTTAAAACAAAATATGATCTTTTAAAGTATTTTTACTATGATTTATTTAAAAAATGAAAGTCGAAAAACATTATTACAGTGATTTTTGAAAAATCAGGCATTTAAGGGGACGGTGGAGTTTAAAATCCTTAAAAATATTTTTTTTTATTTTTGTAAATTTCAACTTAAATATTATTCAAGGGTACATTATATACATTATAACATGCATTTATCCCCAAAAAATTTTAAAAAAAAATTTATTTTTGAGAAAAAAATGGAATTTTACGCGTCGTGTTAGAAATCTTCGAAATGCCCCATGCGTCTTCCATATCAATGAAAATCCCCAATATTTTTTATAAAAGTTTGGTTTATATATAGAAATAAAATAGAGCATCGAATTTTACGTAATTGAATTTAAAGGTTAAAAAAAAAAAAGTTGAAAAAAATTGAAATTTTTTCGAAAAATTTTCAAAATTTCAAATTTTTTGAATTTTTTTTTTATTTTTTGTAAATTTCATCTTAAATATTATTCAAGGGTACATTATATGCATTATGGCATGCATTTATCACAAAAAAAAAATTAAAAAAATTTTATTTTTGAGAAAAAAATGGAATTTTAGAAATCTTCGAAGTGCCCCCTGTGCGTTCCATATCAATGAAAATCCCCAATATTTTTTATAAAAGTTTGATTTATATATAGAAATAAAATAGAGCATCGAATTTTATATATTTGAATTTAAAGGTTAAAAAAAAATTTTTTTTGAAAAATTTTGAAATTTTTTCGAAAAAATTTTGAAATTTTGAATTTTTTTTTTTTTTTACCTTTAAATTCAAATACATAAAATTCGATGCTTGATTTTATTTATATATATAAACCAAACTTTTATAAAAAATATTGGGGATTTTCATTGATATTGAAGACGCATGGGGCATTTCGAAGATTTCTAAGACGACGCGTAAAATTCCATTTTTTTCTCAAAAATAAATTTTTTTTTAAATTTTTTTGTGATAAATGCATGCCATAATGTACATAATGTACCCTTGAATAATATTTAAGTTGAAATTTACAAAAATTAAAAAAAATATTTTTAAGGATTTTAAGCTCCACCGTCCCCTTAAGGGTTAATATATATTGTTCATAATATTGCTACATACTATTGGGTCTATTTTCCTACATACTATGTTACGCAGTGAGAATATATGCAATGATTCAGCCTGCATGGAGCTTCCTAAAATTTAGAAAGAGATGGTCTGCAGAGCAATAAAACAATAGTATTAAAAAAAAAGCAATTTAACAAATTACAACGTCCATTTGGAAAATGATTTTTTCAAAGACTAAAATTTAAGACATAAAAAATCGCACGGAGTTGATCATACATTACCTACGCCATGAATTAAACATTTAAAATGTTATTACACTTAAAAATTGCAAGCGACAAAAGTTGCCTGCGACTCGTCAGACTTCCTGAAACTTACGTATTATCCAAGCATTTCATTGGCTGTTTGGGAAAAGGCTTTTCCATCGTCAGATTTCCAAGAAATCTGACGACCCATTTTAAATGGAATTTCATTCTTAAACTTCTAAACATCCCACAATATTACTTTTTACACCGTCGTATAGAGAAAAAGAAAATACTTTTAAATGCAATTTGTTTGAAAGCTGTATCTCAATTTGTTTCTGAGTTATTATTTTTTTTGTAGTTTTTATTTTTTTTTTTGTCAACACTCTGTTGTTCATCTCTGTTGAAAGTAAAGGGAAATACAGATTACTGTATAGACCAATCAGAAAAGGAATAAAATGCGGATTCAACCAATAAAAAGCTTCAGATATGCTTTTGATTTCCTACCCTGACGAGGACAATAACCATTTTTCCAAATGGTTAAAAATAATTCATGTTCACAAATATCCAATTTTAATATTGCAGTTAATTTTCATTATACATGAATTCGCGTGATTTTTGTTTAATAGTAGTCAGTAGAAGACGTTGTTAAATTAATTTATCATCTAAAGTTTCATTTATTATTTGAGCAGTTTTGCATTGTTATTGTTAAAAGAAACTTTTTAAATTTTGTCAAATTAAGTTAACCGTGGCCCTTTTTTGAGCAAAAACCTAAATTCATTTCTGTGTATTTTATTATTCTTCAATTTACGATGTGTCATTTGTGAAAAACCCCATGTACAAGCTCAAATTTTTTGAAAAGTTACCACTGTTTTAATTTTTACACAAACAATTTTCTGGCTTTTTAATATAATTTAAATCTGTTTTTCTCAAAACAGATTTTCCAACGTTTTTAGATTTTTGAAAAGCTCCATACGTCTTAATATTTGATCACAATTCATGAAATTGATAAGATTGAATCCAGATATAACTAACAAAGAAACTGTGTAAGCATTTTAAAATTAGATTTCATTAAGTTCATTAAATTTGATTTTTAACTTATTAAAAGTCAAAATTTTGACGAATATTGACATCGAATTAAAAAAAAATCTCTAAAAATTAACTATTTAATCAAATATCTGAAAAATTAAGATGAATGGAGCATTTTAAAATTTCGTTTTAAAATTTTAATTGTTTTTCTTAAATCTTAAAATTATAATATTATTGAAAGTTTCTTTTAAGGTGTTCTATATACTTATGGTGAAATGTATATTTGCACAAAATTTTATATTTCTATGATCAAAATTAAAGAAAAAAAGAACTTCGTTTTAAAATTTTAATTTTTTTTCTTAAATCTTAAAATTATAATATTATTGGAAATTTCTTTTAAAGTGTAATTCTATATGCTTATGGTGAAATGCATATTTGCACAAAATTTTATATTTCTATAATCAAAATTAAAGAAAAAAAAACGTTAACTTCCACCGTCTCCTTAAAAAGACTGGACACGTCCAAAAATAGCTTTAATCAAAAATAATTCGTATTTTGTATTAGGAAATTTCGTATTAGAAAATTGGCAATCTATATTACGTTACCGTATGTGGCACAGAAATCGCGATTATTTGTCAATTGTTTAATGGCAACGTCCGAATGAAACGCATCTCATTGGTTATTGAACAGCATTTAATGCATTTTCATACCTAGGGGGCGTACCTTGGGGGGGGGGGGGGGGGTGACCCTGCTCTGTAGCCAAACGCCGCCGTTTGTCGCCAACTTGGCGACCAAAATGAATCGCCAAAAGTGACGCCAACATTTCAATATCTCTAATATTTCGCCCAAATTCCTAATAGACTTCCATTGTAAATCAATAGGGTTTATTTGCTTACAGAAAATCAACAAATTGAGATATTTTAATGAAACAATAAACGGTCAATAACGAGTATTACTCGCGCACAGAGTGTTCCATAGAATAAACATATTAATACACTTTTCATTAGTCATTGTATTATTAAAAAACCGTTGCAAAAAGAATACTAAGACAGACTTTGTAAAAAAAACTATACAACGTAGGGTTGGGTGTAACTATATATACTAGAAAAGTGTAACTTAATATACCATGAAAGTTCAAAGAGGTACGGAACCTAAATAATATCAAATGCAGCAATTCTGTATAACTCATTTTTTAATAATATCCTAATCTGTTTATGATGAATTTAATTCGGTACTGACAATAAATGCAGTACATATTTAAACTTCATTTGGCATTTCATAAGTTTCAAGTTTTTAACTTGAGGGGTATTGAGAGAGGGGTATTGAGAGATCATATCAATGTAAACTAGTCGCGAATCCTAGTATTTATGTGATCCATTCTAAATAAATTAGTCTGTTTTTAACAATTTGACATTCATTGCTTTTATACTGCTACTGGGCATTGCATTACACATATATATCATTAAAAGTTGTTAAGTAGGCTTTAAAAGCCGATGGTACATAGAGTACGCCGCCCCTGTTATTATATATGCCCAAACCGACCGTATCTTTAAGGGTTAATATCTCAGCTAATTACAGACGATTTAAAAAAAAAAAATTCTTATCAACAATGCTTTTATGCTTCTGCTGCGATAAGTGCCTCCAGCGCTGCTCAACACCTTTTCTGAATGCCCGTAAATCAAAATTGGCGTGTAACGGAAAAAATGCGATTTTTTTCAAAAACTATGGGACGTAGGGTAATCTCCATAATTTCCCTTGAAGGTTTAAATTAATGTCTACAACCTCTAATTTTTTCATAATTTTAGTTTCAGTAGATTCGGAATTAGATGGGGAAGGACATATTTTGGCTCCATATTTTCGACTATATCTCTGAAGGTATAATACTTAAAACTAAAAGAAATGCATTTTTGAGTTCGGCGTTACGGAAGCTTTCACACGATATACAAAGAAAATAGTTTTTTTTTTTTCCCTAGTAACTTTAATAGATCCTCTACAATTTTCCTAAATATATTAATGAGTATTTAATAATCTTCAAATACGTGGGTCAATAGTCTTTATTACTTCCCCCCAATTTGTCCTTTCCTCATTCCATAGTTTATGAGTAAAATAGCTGTGACAGACAGACACAGGAGTGATTTTATAATGGTTCCGTTTTTGCTTTTTAAGTACGGAACCCTAAAAACTAATATTAGCTTAAGGGATTATACTAATTATATTTAAGGGAGTCCAAGTAAATTAAATTATGAATAAAAGTAACATGATACAATGCTTAGCATGCTTTCCCAAACATAAATTTTAAGGGAGACCAAACTGGTTGCCAAGGGCAGCTAGTATTTATGAAAGTGTGTAATTATCTGTTTTTGCAAATGTGAAAAAAGTACTATTTATAAAACTATGTTTGAAAACCATTTTAAACATAAAACTAGCTTAATGTTTGCTAAAAGTGATAAAAATACATTTTAAAGGCAAATAAATACCTTTATTTATTACGATCGACATGCTTCGATGCTGTGACGGCGAAATTCTAAAAATCTATAATGATACAAATATTTTCGCAAAAAACTTTTAAATTGGAAACCGGTAAACAAAAATCACGCTAATTCGTGTATAATGAAAATTGACTGCAATATTAAAATTGGATATTAGTGAACATGAATTATTTTTAACCATTTGAAAAAATGGCTATTGTCCTCGTCAGGGTAGGAAATCAAAAGCATATCTGAAGCTTTTTATTGGTTGAATCCGCATTTTATTCGTTTTCTGAATGGTCTATACAGTAATCTGTATTTCCCTTTACTTTCAACAGAGATGGACAACAGAGTGTTGCCACTATGACAAAAAAGTAATAAAAACTACAAAAAAAAATAATAACTCAGAAACAAATTGAGATACAGCTTTCAAACAAATTGCATTTAAAAGTACATTTCTTTTCTCATTACGACGGTGTAAAAAGTAATATTGTGGGATGTTTAGAAGTTTAAGAATAAATTCCATTTAAAACTGGTCGTCAGATTTCCAAAAAATCTGACGATGGAAAAGCTTTTTCCCGAACAGCCAATGAAATGCTTGGATAATACATAAGTTTCAGGAAGTCTGACGAGTCACAGGCGATGTTTGTCGCTTGCAATTTTTAAGTGTAATAACATTATAAATGTTTAATTCATGGCGTACGTAATGTATGATCAATTCCGTGCAAATGTTTATGTCTTAAATGTTAGTCTTTGAAAAAATCACATTCCAAATGGTCGTTGTAATTTGTTAAACTGCTTTTTTTTTTTTTTTTTTTTTTTTTTTTTTAATACTATTGTTTTATTGCTCTGCAGACCATCTCTTTCTAAATTTTAGGAAGCTACATGGAGGTTGAATCATTGCATATATTCTCACTGCGTAACATAGTATGTAGGAAAATAGACCCAGTAGGCCCAAATCAATTATCAGAGGTGTGCAAAATACCTTTCACCAACGAAAATAGAACAGTGCAATTTTATATAGGGATGAAAAAAAGAAACTTTAAATCTAGGATCGGAGAACATATAGCAGACAACAAATACGACAAGAAAACTACAGCTTTAGCCAGACTATATAACAAAGAACCTTTGCAGATTAATTTTAAAAATATTAGAATAATTTATCCATTAAGATTTTACTTGTCATCCATTATTCGAGAATTAATAGAAATCTTTTTACCCAGTGAGAATATATGCAATGATTCAGCCTTCAATGACCTTCCTAAAATTTGCAAGGAGATGCTCTGTAAAATAATGAAACAATAGTTAAAAATAATTCATGTTCACTAATATCCTTTTTTAGTATTGCATTTAATTTTCATTATGCATGAGTTCGCGTGCTTTTTGTTTACCATTTTTCAATTAAATTTCCTTGCAAAAATATTTGTATCATTACAAATCCTGAGAATGTTACCGTTAGAGCAATGAAACATGTCCATCTGAATAAATAATAGTATTTATTTGCTTTTTAAATGTATTTTTATCACTTTGGCAAATAGTAAGTTAGTTTGAAATACTATTTAGTCAATATTTATTTTTCATTCTTATGTTCTAATTTTTTTAATTTATTTTTTACATGCTTAAAATTACATATCCCAGTTGCTGTGTCACAAAGGGTTAAAAACAGAAAATGCACTCTTCGGTATTTGAACGTTTTATCAAATGATAAATTGAAATATGGTGATTTCTTTATTTTACCGTACTGATATTCAATATATATTTTAACTATCTCATTACGCTATACTAAGTAATTGTTTTGTTTATTGTTTACCTGATTTTGATGAATATTTACGTTGAACGTACAGATAATTATATTTTTGCACTAATTAAAATGATGAAGTGTTCTCGGAATAGAGTTCTAATTATTAGGTACGAGTGCGAAATATTTTTTAAATCTATTTTTGGCTTCATTTGATAATGATAATGAAATAAATATTTACTAAAGTAATATTGCAATTTCAAACTTCTTGGTTTAACCCTTTAACTACTGACTATACTTATAAGTACTATTAAAATAACTTGTTATAAAATTCATTTAATACATCGATTAGTTATAATACAGTTTAGAATGAGTTATAGATATATTACTTTATCTTGTTCCAAAAGCATTATTGGTTACACAAAACAAAAATATTTTTAAAAGGATGATATCTTTTGCCTTTCATATTTTCAGCTTTTGTGGCGTTGGAGAAGGGGGGGGGGGGGGCGGGGATTTTTCAATACGGAAATATTTCTATATTTCTATTGTAAGAACATTATATTTGTACATTTCCTAATTCTACAAAATACTGAGTCAAGTATGTAAAATAAAAGATTTGAGTGGGGTTACAAATGTTGCACAAATTCCCTATAATTCAAATGTAATTAATCCTTCTAAAATTTATTAAATCATTATGTAAATATTCTAACGAGTTTAAACAATTCACGAAATATGCTTTAGACTATAACATTTCCACGAATTCATAATTCAGTACATAAAGGGTTAAATATTATCCAATTATTCAAAAGTAGATCCAGACAATTTGATTGAACTGACATAAATAGTAATAAACATTGTAAAAATATGTTAAATGTATAAAGAAAATTATGACTCATGAATTTCTTATGAAACATTAAGCAATATTGAGCATTTTAATTTTTTGTATAACAAATTTTTAATTCTAGTAGCGTGAAAAAGAGATTTGAAATTCGAAAGCGATTGTTTGAACGGGAAGCAAGAAAATATACTGCTATGAATATAAGATTTCCATTTATATCAGTTTTAAAAAAGAACTCTTAATTATTTGGATGATAAATTTTTATGTGCTAAAGATATTAAAATCTTTGAAGCGAAAACATTTTATAAAATAAACTAGGGGGCTCGGCGCCCTACGAGCTACGCTCGCCAACCCCCGTCCAGACACCACAGACTCTAAATGCAAGTGAATTTGATCGGCTTTAAAAATATTTCGAAAGATTGAATTATAATTTAAAAAACAGTGGCGATCTCCCTATAAACGAATTTCTATTCATTTCTCTTTGATTGGGGAATTTTAACGCCAAATCCGCTGCGGTACTACTTGATTATCCTGTCGACCCATTTCGCCAAATTATATAAATCGCCAAACCACTCGCCAAATTATACAAATTGATATAATTTTTATTTTAAATAACGAAACAACAAATAAATTCGTACAACATTAATAAAAACACAAATAAAACGTCGAAATAAAAATAACTTGATGACGTATACACGTGTAACAACATTTCAAAATAAGCTAATATAAAAGGAATTAAGTAAAGAGAGTCTTTGTCTCCTGGTATTTTTTAACAAAGCGAAAAGAAAGTTCTTTTAAATGAGACATTTTAAATTAATTCTCAAAATATCAAATAAATGTCTAGCGCAATTTCTAAATTTAAACTTTTTTGCAATATTATTTTGTGTTCATTTTATGTAATAACTATAATGTGACGTAAATATGACGTAATTTCTCCTAAGACTTCTAACGCATGTTAATGAATTTATTATTTTACAATATCCTTTCTCTTTTAAAATTAACGTGTATACTTTTTATGACGTAATTTTTAATAAGTTCCTGCTTTTTATACGTAATTATTTAATTCTAATTTGAAAGTTTTTTTCCTGTTTATAATAGTCACGTGTAAATAAATTTTTAATTTGAAGCAAACATTATTGCTTGCGCTTTTTATGCAGTTGGCAACAGTTTAAATTAGTACAATTTTCTGAAATCTGTAAAAAATATCTCTAGAAATGCTGAAAATTTGAATTTAAAATAGAAATAAAACCTGAAAAAATTAGTCAAAATAAAAAAATTAATGCAATCTGCACTCCGGCAAATTCTAACGCATAAAATGATCTAAAAAGGATTACACTGCCATGTATAGTTTTTGCTGCTATAAAGCTTTTTTAGTGGAACGATTTTGTCCAACTTTAGCATTAAATAACTCTTAAAATAATTCTTCGATTTGAAAACTGTCTGCATCAGCGTGCTTATCAAACATTTCTGTATAAAACCACCGATTTTCATATTTTTGTATGCATTATTTTTGTTAATATTAACGAAGAAAGGCCTCCGGTCACAAAAAAATCAAAACCGGCGGCGGCGGCGGCGGCGGCGGTGACAGCGGTAGTTACTTTTTTTAGAATAGAGAGATGATTGCATAAAAATCCTAGAATTTTTATTTTGATATGATCATTATAGAAGTAGCCAATTCAAACTTCTATTTTCTCGGTTCAACGTGTCTGCTCCTTTTGAAAACTTTTATCTGAATTCATTTTTCGATATTGTTTTTACATACGCCACCGCTTATTTATAAAAACGGTCAATGAAGAGTCATTAACGGCCAAAAAAACTCTGATTTTAGACAAATCTTTCCAGCCTGTACCGGGTGTAAAAGATAGCTTTCCCCTTCCTTGTTTTTAAGAAATCAGCTAATTTTACTTAAACACACGAATTTAACATTTGTGGAATACGAATTACAGTTTCAGATTACTTAATATTGAATTAAAATTAGAATTTTGAAAATTTTATCGGCTGACGCAAAGTGGACTTCATTGATGGCGGTTTATTTTTACACAATATTTCAACAAATATCGCTAAACTTGGCGAGGATTAGAGGGTAGCGGATATGAATATGTAGATTTAAGCATATGAGATTAAGAACAATAATTTAAACAAATAAATTTCAAAAACTCACAAATTAAATCCGATTATGGACAAAAAACCGCAGTCTTTTTTCAAAATGGCAGTCTCAAATTGCTATATCACAGTCGCTTTTAGAAGATAGAAAGGAAACAAAAAATGCTCTACAATTCTTGTATCAACGCCTAGCACTTACGAAAAAATACATTTTGATTTTTAATTTTTTTAATATTTTTTTTAATTTTAAGATATTTTTTAAATATATTTTTAGTATGAAATCCTTAGAGGGCCGCCATTTTTAAACAAGGTAGTGGATCAAACTGGCCGACCAACTCGATCAACACGTTGATAAGCACTTAGCATATGCTAAGTTACATCCAAATCTGTTTATAAATGCGTACGCTATTATATTACAAAGATCAGACACATACTCGTACAGTACGGTTCATAAAGATCGAAACAATAGACAATTTCCTTAGATATTGTCCCTAGACAAATATATCCATTTGCAAAATTTCATAAAATAAAAGTTCAAAATTTGATAACTTATGTTGCAACTCCATGAAGGGATCTATTTGAAAATATACAAAAAATAAATTTTTATAAGTCCCCCCCCCCCCCATAGGGTAAAATTTCCTTATCCATTCCTGAATTAAACACAAAAAATTCCATCGTGATATCTGCAAAAACTTACAAAGAAATGCCCGTTTAAATAATTCGTCAGGTTCTAGGGGAATAGACACAAATTGAAATGCGTGTAATTAAAGAAACAATGTTAATTTAAGAGGTCACGAAAACATTTATTTTTTTTTTATTTATTGAGTTAGAATTTTGACTTTTTTGCGATGGTAAACCCTATAATTAGTAAATAAAATCCCATTCTAAAATTTCTAAAGAAGTTTAAAGAAAATTAAAAATCTTTATAACAACACCAAATATTATTTGTCGAATTTCAAAAGAAAAAATCTGTTTAAATTATTTTTTAGCATTTTTTAAAATGTTAATTAAATATATATATATATATATGTAACTTATTTTTAAAAAATCATATTTTCAGAAGTAAATATTTTTTAAAAAAATTGTCGAAACAAAATTCATGTAAAATTATTGAAAAACATATGTTCCAAGTTTGAATCATTTATCTTTGACGATTCTTGACTTAAAACAATTTAAAGACGACAAATGGTAAAAAAATACCCCATCATCAGAAAAACGCATGTAAATTTAAAAAATTGATTGTCTCCTAATAGAATGTTTTAATGCATTTAAAAGCTTGCAAGTGAGTAACTCCTTCCTATAGCTTAAACTTCTGATTCAGTTAATCATTTGCTCTTTCCACCTTTTTTATGTGCTGTTTAAATATCTCAGTTGATTTAAATAAGGCTTTTTCTAACATGACGATTTCGATTTCTTTCTTTCTTTTTTCTTTTTTTTTTTGTAATTTTAGCGCACACAACTTCAGATTTTTTATCTGCCCGCGCCGCCCCCTTAAAAAATGTCTCTCTTGGCGGCCTGGACCGTTTGAAAGTATCCTATCGTTTTGCTGGTCCAGCCTGCGGGTCGGGCCTCGGCCTGCCCTGGGGGCTATTTTCGATTACCACACTCGGGCCAGGTATGATCTTCACAAATTATTTAAAAACAACGTTTAAACGCACAATAAAATAAGTTGATTTGATCAGACGTATACGAATCAAAATTAAAATTATGTCCCTCCCCCCAGCAATGAGAGGTGATAGTATCTATCTCATTGTATTATACTATTGTTGTTGATAGTACTATCGCCTCTCGTTGCTGGGGAAAGGGACACAATTTTAATTTTGACTCAGCTACCATTATGAAGAAATGCATTACTCCTCTGGATTTAGACTTTTTTGAGGCTGTTCATATCCATAAATTAAAAAACTCCTTGGTTAATGATTTATCTAGTACACCATACATCTCAACTTTCTGGGTGGATTTGTTATGTCACGACACTTCACTTCCTCATTAATTTTATTGGCTGTTGGAACTTGATGGTCTTTTGGTATTATGTTTTGACATTTGGCTTTTCACCATACATGTAGTTGGGGGATATGGTTTTTAAAGTCTTTTACACTGAGGATGTGAGTCCTAATACTCACGAAACGTATACGTCTGATCAAATCAACTTATTTTATTGTGTGTTTAAACGTTGTTTTTAAATATTTTACATTTCCACACAAGTTCTGTACTTACTATGATCTTCACACTTTTCAGACAGCGCCGGGCCAGTCCCGTAACTTATATTCTTATAGGGTCTTTACTTTCCCGGGTCTTACTTTTTTCTACAGGATCCGGACGGACCTAAAATATTTTTCCATAGCATTGTCAGTCCTGTCCTCGACCCAGCTCATGTTAAAATCATTAACTCTGGGCGGTCTAGTCCGTCAAAAATTAGTAGAATTTGGCCAAGCCCAGAAATTTTTGAAAAAATGCATAAATTTTTAAATCGCGATTATTCTTCAATTAAACTTTGAAATTTCTTCTTTTTAAAAAATAGTAGATTTCTAGGAAATAAAATTAAAATATAGTAAAACATGTGAAAAAGAACCTGCCTGTGAGGGAATCCTGTCTTAAACAGAAATATAATGTTGATCCATGCAAAATGAATATAATCATTTGTGAGAAAAGAAAAGAATAAATTTACACCTACTAAGAAGGGAACTTGCCTGTTACGCTTTTTTTTCCGCTCCTTTATGATACCACTTTAGAAGGTTTTACTGTAAAACATTTTTCAAAATCTTCAATATATGGAATATGGATTAATGATATTAATGAAAACTAAGACAATTTCACACGAACAGAGATTCATTAAAAAATAAATATCACAGTCTATGACGCTTCTTTAAAAAAATGGAGATTATAAACATAAAAAAAGAACTAAAATAAATAATTCTGGTCAGAACTCCTCCGTACGAAAATTTTTTTAACTATATCGACGTAAAAATCCATGTTTTGTAGAAATTCAGTCGGGCAGGTCGGTCCGAGACTACATAAGCTTCTCTTTAGAAGTTTTTCTGACATACAGATAAAATATTCTTGTATCTTTAAACTTTTCATTATTTTTTATTTAAATTGTTTAGTCTTTTAACTTTAAAGTTAGCATAACTGTTAATTTAAATTTAGTTCAAGATGACAAATTAATCTGAAGAATTTCATGAATAATATTGCCACAGCTATACGAAACAGGTTTTTAAGCGCAGCTTGGAAGTGTTAACAATAAACTAAAATCATAATTTTTAAGAGTGTCTACTACATTATTTCCCAAATATACCTATTGAAAAAATGAAATTTTGTATTGGAATATTAAGCCATGTCCCTCGTAATCTCAGAAGTTATTTAATGTAATGCATTAATTTTTTTTTATAGCTCTATGCAAAATTTAGGTTTATGAACTTTATAAATAAGCTTCTCTTTATAGAAGTATTTCTGACATACAGATAAAGTATTCATGTATCTATAAACTTTGCATTATTTTTTTATTTAAATTGTTTAGCCTTTTAACTTTAAAGTTAACATAACTGTTAATTTAAATCTAGTTCAAAATGACAAATTACTCTGAAGAATTTTCATGAATAATATTGCCACAGCTTTAAGAGAGAGGTTTTTAAGCGCAGCTTGGAAGTGTTAACAATAAACTAAAATCATAATTTTTAAGAGTGTCTACTACATTATTTCCCAAATAAACCTATTGAGAAAAAAAAAATTCTTTTAGAATATTAAGCCATGTCCCTAGAAATCTCAGAAATTATTTAATGTGATGCATTAATTTTTTTATAGCTTTATACGAAATTTAGGTTTATGTACGTTATAAATAGGCTTCTCTTCATAGAAGTATTTCTGATATACAGATCAAATATTCTTGTGTCTTTAAACTTTTCATTATTTTTAATCTAAATTGTTTAGTTTTTTAACTTTAAAGTTAGCATAACAATTAATTTAAATCTTAGTAAATAATATAAAACATCATATTGATTATTTGTTCATTATCTTTTAAGTTATATATTTAAAAAACCACGAAAGAAAATATAATAAATTTAATTAAGTATAAATCAAAACATTGCGTTACCGAATCTTTTTGCATATGAACATTGAAAGCCAAGTTTCAAACTTTATGCTGATCATCAATTATTTTAATTCTGAAACATCTGTTTGATAATGAGATTACCAATTATTCTAATCAAAACTCATTTTTCTAAAAGCAAAGGCGCGTATATCAGACAAAGACAACTAATTTTTCACGCCCTGCTTATCGCCTGTATCTCCAGACAAACTAAAGCTCTCGCACATTCTCTTTTAGTTTTGCGATATGCAAATATAACAAATTACTCTGAAGCATTTTTCTCAAGTATATTATTAGGAAAAGAGCAAACATTTCTTAAAAGTGGAACTTAGAAATACTTAAAAAAAGAGAACATGATAAAAAAAAAAAAAAAAAAAAAAAAAAATGAATACGTTAAGGCTGTTCTCAAATCCAAAGGATCAACTTTCTGACATAAGTTTTAATTCATTTTTGTTCGGAAACGCATAAAACTAGTACGTGTTGTTATTCAAAAACTATTTCATCGAACTGTTTTTTCCGTTTTCTTGTAAACGCAATAGATCTTTCAGAAAATATTGTCAAAATTGGCTTTTTGAACTGAACTTCCGAACGAAAGAAGAAAATCCAGTTAATAAAGGGAGAAAAATGCCGTGTCACGTGATCAAAATCGCTTATAAATTAATGGGTAACTGATTGATCAAAAAATGGAAAACAGAGTTCGATTCCAAATCGCTTGCATGGCCAGTTTTTCCAATTTTATATATTTCCGTTAAAAAATGAATTTGTAAATGTGTCATAACGTTTTGCGCTTCATGAGAAGAGCAGTTAAGAACAGCCATAACTCTCTACGTCAAAATTATTATACATAATCAAATGTGTGTATTTTTAGTATGATGTTAGTCTCTAATTTCGCATACATTTCAAAAATAATTTATCAGATATATATTATATTTATCGATATATTAATAATATACTTATATTAATTTTTTTATTCGGGGCTTAAAAATTAGCGTTTGGTTAAATAACATTTTCTTGTTTATGAGTAAAATATTTTTCACCTTTTAATTTCTTTCATGTTCCATTTTAATATGTTATTTTTCAATTTAAATATAACAAAAGCATCATTGTTCAAATACATCTTAGTACATTTAGAAAACCAGCATACTAATTATCTCTCTAGTTTCTTTTAAAATATTTCTTTTAAATAATTACTGTAGAAAATGCAGCCCCCTAATTACCAAAATATAAATGTAAATAGCATGTAAGAAAATTTTCACTATTTAAACACACGTAAATTATAAACATAGTTTCAAACTTTCAGTTCTAAACTATTACTTGATACCGAGCATGGAAATTATGCTAATTAAACATCCATTTTTCCAAAAACAAGGAATGTGTTCCTAGACAAATGCCAGAAATCTTTCAGACAAACTGGATTAATTAATCCCAGCTACATTCTCTTTCAGGCTTTGAATGTGCAAATATGACAAATTACTTTAAATCATTTTCATAAACAATATTACCACGGCTAGAAGAAAGCTTTTTTTAAAGCGCTTTTTCCAAGTCTTTAAAAAATAGAACATGATAAAAAAATTTCAAATACCTTAAGCCATTACGTCTAAATTATTATATCTAAGCAAATGTCTGTGTATTTTGTAATAGCATGTTAGTCTATAACTTCGCATACATTTTAGAGAATATTTTGTCAGATGTTATAGTTTTGTAATATATTTATGACAAATTTGTTATTTGGAGCTTAAAAAAGCATTTGGTTATGTTTTCTTGTTTAAGGGCCTTGTTTACGAGTAAAATATTCTTGCCTCCGAGTCGTCAAGTGAAGTAAAATATTCTTGCCTTTACGAGTAACATATTCTTGCTTGAAATTTCTTGTTTATGAGTAAAATATTCTTGCACCTTTTAATTTCGTTCATGTTCCATTTTAATAATTTATTTTAAATATAACAAAAGCATCATTGCTCAAATACATCTTAACAAATTAAGAAAACCAACATATTAATTATCACTCTACTTTCTTTTAAATCATTTATTTAAAAGAATTATTGTGGAAAATTCAGACTAATTACCAAAATGTAAGTGTAAATAATCTAGCAAAATTTTCACTCTTTAAACATATGTAAATTATAAGCATAGTTTCAAACTTTCAGTTCTAAGCTATTAATTGATACCGAGCTTGGAAATTGTTCTAATTAAACATCCATTTTTCAAAAACAGTGAATATGCACCCAGACAAATGCTAGTAATCTTTCAAACTAATCCCTTCCACATTCTCTTTCAGGCATTGGATGTGAAAATATGACAAATTACTCTCAAGCATTTTAATGAATAATATTACCACAGCTAGGGAAAAGATTTTTTTAAAGGGCTGTTTGGAAGTATTTTAAAGTAAACTAAGATTGATAATTTTTATGAGCATTTAATAATTGAAGGGATTATTGGAAAATATATGTAACAAAAATTAAATTTCCAATAAATTGAAGGGAAAGGTTTTTGTTGTATATTTCATTGATTTATTACTTTCTTCTAAATTTAGAAGAAGAAATTGTGAAATTTAACTTCCGGTTTTCGGCGAATTTATACGTTTTAGAAGGTCTTAAAACGGTTTCACTGTTTTTAGAAAATATAATTCGGAGAATCTGTCTGTCTGTATGTGACACAAATTTTTTCGGCGCTCTATATTAATAACTAATGCACGAAATATAATAAACATTTAGATTAAATTATACCTTGATATAAATTGGTTCTGATTAGATTTTGGTGTAAATCGTCCTACCGGTGGCGCCGCTCTGCTTCTTTTTTCGCGATATTCGCAATAGGTCTATCTCAAAAACTATTGAACGGACTTTCATGAAACTAGATTCAGCTAGACGTTCACATAAGTTATTGCTGATTAGGTTTCAGTGTAAATCTCGCATTATGTGGCGCTGCTTACTGCGTTTTACATGATTTACACGATTTTAGCATTAGTCATATCTCAAGAACTATTGCACGGAATTTCATCAAATTTCATATTTTATTTGACTTTACATAATTTGGTGCTTATTGCAAATCACGTGAATGCGTAGGTGTGGCATTATGAAAAGCCTGCGATGAAGCTCAGTGACGCTTGAAATTTTGTAGAAGAAGCACGATTATTACTCACGGTCTGGGAGCGTAAATTTCGCTTTCATGGAATATTCCAGAATTAAATAATTAATTTTTGTGTTAACCCGTGTGCTATAAATGTTAGTGTTGCTATGCTTGTTATTCAAATTGTGATTGTGAGTTCAAATAAAATCAAGAAAAAGACAAAGATTCAAATATTACAAAATGCGACACTTGAGTAATTAATAATTTTTTGACGTCCTCGTTGTTCTATACTCGAATGATACCACAATTTAATTTTACTGAGAAATATTTCATGGTGCCGAAAACCCGACACTAGAAATTAGGTTTCTTGCATATGACTTCGTTCTATGCTGCACTTTTCGCGATTGATGTGATAGCTACATGCACGGGTTTCAGTCAAACTTCACATTCTGTTGCACTTTGACAAAAATACCTCCTTATTAGGCTTGAGTGTATAGTATGTTTACTTTGAAAAAAATGTCGCTTTTATGGTCTTTGGGTTGCGAATTCTGATTGCAGACATCTAAGATGGTGGGGGCCGAAATTTAATGATTTGTTTAATAAATGCGATGTTTATATCTGCATTTTAAATACATACAATTCAACGAACCTACACCTTTAGAATCATCATTATTGTCATAGGTTGTCATTTAATTTTGGCAATGTGATAGAAAATTTTGTAAACATGTATGAGAAAGAAGAAAAGTTTATGAATGGCACATCCGACTAGTATTTAAGTGAGCTCGTAATTATATTAATACGTAGCATCTATTGTCGTCGTACTGGTCCGTCCGTTTGTTTGCATATAATAGGGCAAATTAACTCATCCGAATGGTTTGAAATTTAATATATATAATAATTGCAGAATTTTGGCGCGTTATTTCAAATTTTATGAAAGTAGAATAAAAACTTAAAATGAGATTGATGAATGTTTTCTTTCTTCTATTAAATCCTATCATACGTAATGACTTCAGTGATATCCCATTTTAGGAAATGATTCTAGGTATTCATGCATTTTTTCATAAGAGTGCAGAAGCTATTGCACTAAGATCTGAATATTTATAAAACTACTTATAGTGCGAACGCACCTCATTTGCCACGTTTGGCGTACAATTTCGGATTCTTTTTTTATTGGTAGCTTGAATATCATAGTAGGCGGGACTTAAGAGTCTACCCTAATCATATGGCAAAACTTCCAAGGTGGTAATTGTCTGTGACCATTCTTTTTCAAATCATTTTCTCGGATAGTATAGCTGAGGTCAATCTGTAATTGGTATTATTTTGCTTTTTTGATTTTGTTTTAAGATTTTTTGATGAAGGTACTTTCTTTTTCGAAACCGGTTACAAAATAGAAAGGGGTCTCACACTGCAAAAAATAAAAACAGTTAAAATACGGAAATTATACTGGCAATCGAGACGCCAGTACTATTTCCGTATTTCAACTGAATTTTTTTCGGTAAATTCCAGAAAAAATTCCGCTTTTTACACAAAATTTACGGGGAAAAAAATTCTGTTAAAATACCGAAATAGCGATTGCCAGTGCAATTTCCGTATTTTAACGATTTTTTTTTTTTTTTTTTTTTTTTTACAGTGCATAAAAAAACTACAATATAAATCGAAAAAATAACCAATGAGCAAGGTTAATGTAAAATAAAACAGAACGAAAAACCTTGCGTGCAGCATAGATAATGAAATCCTTTCCAAAACATGTTCAGAATAATGTAACAAAACTTCACAGATTTTAACGTGGCTATAACATTTGAAAATACAATTTTTGTAATTACAATTGATAGTTGGAAGAATGTGAGAATGTATGAAACATTTTATTCTATGTATTCCCTCATTCCAAAGATATCGCTTTATCGTCAGCTGCGATAGCAGCATGATAAATTAAATTTCATTAAAAAAATGCACAGTAGTAGAAAAAAATTTCTAAGTAGAATAGTTATTGAACAACTCAACATTTTACCAGGAAAATTCTTATTTCTTATATGATGTTCTTTAATGTTGTTTGTTATCATTGCGTTTTTATGCTAATTTTCGTTTCATATTCGATTATTATTATGTCTATTTGATGTGAATTTTTTACATACTAACACTTTTTACTACGGATTTTAATTTTAAACTCCCTTGCGTAGAATGAGTTAAACAACTATCTGTAATTAAAATCACACACCACAACTCAGAGCGCACTTTCAGCATTTATTGTTCACAGACAGTAGTGTCTTAACCCTTGAATGCATGATTTTTCAAAAATCATTGTAATAATGTTTTTCGGCTTTCATTTTTTAAACAAATCATGGGAAAAATACTTAAAAAATCATATTTTGTTTTAAGTATGGTTTACTGCTAAAAAACAGTTTGTTACTAATCGGCAATACAGCTCTTTAATTGAAAAATTAATTTCCCTTGATAAAATTCTATAATATTAAACACACAAGAATTTTAGGATCTATAATAAGAAATAAATTTTACTTGCTCACTGCAGAACAAAATAGGGTATTTCGCAAGCTTCCAAACAAAACAAAAAGAACAAGTAGCAACAATTGAAAAAATAAATCTATTTTTATTCTTAAACAGCACAAGTGTTGCCATCTCCATGTTGATAATCGATTATAATTTTTCAGAATGTATTTTATTGGCAACATTAGGCATTATAGCTTCAATATTATTCTAATAATATTTTAGAGCCTAAATTCGGTATGTTGCCGAAAAGCAACACCCGGCATTTAAGGGTTAATACTTTTGTGTATCCTGTAAATGAACAGTACATTCTATACAGACCATATTCTACAGAACGAGCTTTCTAGTGCACCTTATTGATATATATCAATTTCAATGTGTTTAAACTAGTGTAACATCATTAAATTACACTGCATGTGCTTCCCCCCTGCAAAGACCGTAATGTAGCAGAATTATTTTGTGTAAACTTGTAAACGAAACATAAACGCTAGACGCTTCATTTTCAGTGTTAAACGTACCATAGTAAACCTCAATAACACATATAAATTTGATGGAAATCTAAGTATATTTACGCGAGTCGGACAGTCGACATAGAGACAGACAAACTTATTTCATAAACACTTTTAGACTAAAAAAGAATGTCTCTATGCGGGCATACTCAGAAAAATCTGAAAAAAATTATAGAATGTTCTACTCACGAGGATAGATATGCCTAAAAAAAAAATTTGGCGGAAATTCGATAGAGCGTCCGTAAAACAAATTATGACCATTTCGATATTAGGCGATTCATTACCGGTTGGCGATGAATGAAATTTCAAAATATACTTTTTTATGTCAAATACTCTTTAAGATAAAAATGTTTCATATTGAACTTATTAAAATAGCAATTAAAGCCTTTATTCAGGAATATTAAAAAGCAGAAAACCAACGTTTGAAAATGCACAAAAAATACGTTAAAAGTAGAAAACAGCTGTTTCGAATCTACTAGCGAGATTCTTCTTCAGTGCAAGATAGAGCAAGACACAGCGTGCTAGAAAAAGCAAAGCTGAGCAAAATAACAGATCGCACGGCTTATATACCCGATACGGGTAGCGAATGCGCCAAAAACAACCAATGAAACGAAGCAAATGAAATGAAGCTCACAGTGGACTGAGTGGACAAGTAGCGACATCGACCGGAAAACGAGAGAAAAAAAACTTAAAGAGACGAAATTAAATTAATTCTTTCCAAATACTTGGAAAAGCAGGAGTACTAGATAAGTCATTGACTAAAGGGTGAGAATTTTTAATGATGTGGTAAGCTTCCCAAAAATCAAGTCAAGGTTAGAAGAACATTTCTGGACAATGATGGCAGTAGACAGAGAGGGGGGGTTCTGCCTCAGCAAGCAGGAGCAAGGAGCAAGGCTCCTGCGTGCTGAATATCATACTACAGTATGATGTGGGAAAGAGGGACTCCTGCGTGCTGTCTACTGCATGTTGACGTCTTAGAGTAGGAGGGTAAAATTTTTGTGGGGGCTTAATTTTTGAGGGGGCTTATTTTTTGAGGGGGCTTAGGGTTAAATATCTTACTACAGTATGATGTGGGAAAGAGGGACTCCTACGTGCTGACTTCTGTGTGTTGACGTCTTAGAATAGGAGGATAAAATTTTTGTGGGGGCTTAATTTTTGAGGGGGCTTATTTTTTAAGGGGGCTTAGGGTTGAATATCATGCTAGAGTATGCTGCGGACTCCTGCGTGCCGACTTGGGATGATGGTATGTTAGAGTAGATAAGTCCTCCCCCCCCTCCCCTCCCCCCCCCTAATTTTTTTTTTTAATAGTGTCGCACTCTTTCGATGAGAAAATTTTTACGTGTTGTATCATATTTAATTTTTTGTTTGTTTTGAACTTTGACAAAATGGTAGGTTAGTTTTGATGAGATTAAACTGGACTTGTGTTATTAGATGATGGTGCTTTTTTTAAATTTAATTTGTATTCTTATTGAAAGGTTTTTATGAACAACTCTGTTTTTTGTAAAAACTTTAGAGAATCTTCGAAAAAATGAGAAATGTTATTCTTTGCATTATTGAAAAAACAGTAAAAAATTAGTAACCACATCTAGTTTTAAGTCATTTGATGGAGATCTGATTGCAGTGGAAAGGATTAAACACAATTTAATTTTGCATCGTCCTGTATACGTTGGGTCTGTCATATTAGTATTGTTTTCCTTACGGGTTTCGAACCTTGAAACTCCCCATTATTCGAATTTCTGTAATGAGAATTTAGATGGAAACTTGAAAAATTTCATTTAGAACTGAAAATTGTTAATTAGTATTATCCTCTTGTTGCAAGTTCATACATCTCTTTACCTATTCGCCTGGTTAAGAACCTACAATCTTCCCATTATTAGATTATTTCTATAACCATTGGGCTGGGTGGGCCCCATTGGTTTTTCACTTGAATTTGCTTTCTTTCAGTTTTGTATCCACTTCTTTTAAACATTCAATTTTTATATATTATGTACTTCGAGAAATTAATTCACTTTCTTAGATTTAATAATGCCTTCTTCAACTTCGGGAAAGTATAGTAATTTGAACGAAAAGATAATTTATAAACAGGATTTTAGGAAAGTAATGAAATTTTAAGATAATGATATTTTTTTTTCAATCTGGATTTTCTCGTGCAGTTAATGAACTCTTTCATTTTCACTCACCCAGAATGTTTCTTTTTTCTTATACTGTAACACAATTTATGTATTTTAGTTTAAAAATATTCGCCTTTGGATGGATTCGAACCATCAACCTATTCATTAAGGGTGAATTGCGCTTACCAATTGCGCCACTAAGGCATTAAAAGGATATACAATTAAACCAAAACAAGTTTATTCATAAGCTTTTAAAAACTAACCAGTTCTTCAATTTTCAAAGATTTGTGGTCATATCTATTTGTGTGCTTGTTGTTTCGATCATACATAAACAGGATGTACTGTTTCTAATCTGGATATAATGATAAAGCGTATTTCCGTACTATGTGAAAAACAAGATAATAGTTCTTTTATTCCATTGTATTAGGAAAACAAATTTTCTTAATGGGTCACTATTTTAATTAACTAACAATAAAGAAATGAACCAGATTTTTTTATAACACTCGCATTTCAGTAGGATTCACAAAAAGTTAATCATTTAATGATAAAAACAGGTTAATTCAAAAAGAAATGAATTTATAAAATGATTCATTTTGTACACTTGCTTATTAAATGAACACAAAAGTTTATGTATTAAATAGTTATAGCGTGATCTTCTTTTTTCTGATGCGCCACCTACATTGATTTAAGTGTAGTTGGTTTTCCTTTCACGTCATTATTCCGTTTTCTACTGTTTTGAATACATGTGCTGTATTTTTCGTCCTCGCACAGTTAAAACAGTTTTTAAATGAATATGCATGTTATTAATGATACACAATCGCCTGTTGTCATCAATTCGGATAAGATGAGTGAACAGGAGATAAAAGATGTGCCCGTTTCGATTAGTAAAAGTATTCCTTCTTCATCACAAATGTTTAAATTGCCTTATATTTGTGGAAAATGTAAAGCAGAATTTTACGAGAAACATGAGTTTTTAAAACATATGAACATTCATTTAGAAAAAAAACTTTTTATGTGCGACGTATGTGGAATGTTGTTTTTTCGAAAGAGTTCTTTAATGGAACATATGATAATTCATCGCATGACATCTACCATGTACCAATGTGAAACATGTGGTAAATCTTTTTCAAGAAAGAGTGTGTTAATCAGACACGCAAAGTTTCATTTAGAAAAAAAGCCTTTGAGTTGTGACAAGTGTAAGAAAACATTCGTTCAACAATGTGATTTACGAAAGCATTTGTTAATTCACATTAAAGACGGAAAATTTCATAAATGTGAACAATGCGAAGAAACGTTTTCGAGAAAGATGGACTTAAGGAATCATCTTAAAATTCACATCATTCCGAAGAAAAGTGAGCTTTCCAAACAATTCAAATGTGATGATTGTGACCAAGTTTTTTCTGATAAATTCGACTTAGTTGAACACAGAAAAATTCATCTTTCACCCACCCAACTTAAATTGGAACAGCGTAATGGATTTATTAAGCAATTAGAAGAATTAACACTTCAATTAAGAACTTTGCAAAACGAAATATCTTCTTCAAATATCGAATTTTCATTGATTTGAAATAGACATATGTTTTCATTATACATATGCAATCATTTTTGTAACTAACGAAAAATAAAAATTTTCTGAATTGGAAAAACGTGTATGTTTTCATTTTAACAAGATGTCTTAATATTTTATTGCTCCCACTACAAATGATCTCGATTTTTTTTTTTCTAAGTGAATGAAACTTTATGTTATCTAACATAATTTGTAATTGAATAGAGTATACTTAGTATATAAAATTATATACATACTTAGCATATATATACATATATATATAGCTAGTATATATAATTATATATACCTCTAGTATACTTTATTCAATTACAAATTATGTTAGATAACATAATACATAATCAACCCTAGATTATATAGATGATAAAATATTCTTTTTCGCTTTCATAAGAAAATTATTAATATAAAATAATAGACAGTTAAGTAAAACTTCTTAATAAGAATTTCGATTACATCATCTAATTAAAAATAAAAGATCTTTCAACTAAACATACTAAAAGGTGATGATTTTATTCGGTAATGAAAGTTTGCAGATATAAAAAGATAGGTTTTAAAATTATATTAGATCTTTCCAATATCAAACGTGTAAAGAAAATATGTAGTTCTTTTGTAATATGAAGGAATATAGAGATTAAAACTTAACGAACCAACACAATTGAAGACTGAGTTGGAAATGGGAAACTTGCTGTCGGTTTATCGGAGGTTAGAGGAAGTTACGTGATGATATAAACATCCGGTCAGTTATCTGCAGTGAGCATTTCATCTGTAGGAGCGAGAAATGCCAAGCTTCGTTTTAAATCAATGCTATTTGTAAGTAGACATTATTCTAATATTTGAATATAAATGAATTTGTATTAAAAATGTAGATGTAAAAATTAGAGTTTGAAGAAATAAGGTAGATAAGGATAAAGAAAAGTTTCATTAAAAAAATAATTTTATGACTTGTAATTAATTTTAGACTAAAAAAATGATTATTCTTAAGTCGACCATAGTACACAATTAGTCATATATACACACATTATGTGATATATAACTATCTACTTTGTTATACATACACATTATGTGATATATACTATGTGATCTATATTATGAGATATATAAATACATACTATGTTAAAATCAATAACTCATATTTTCCAACTTGTGTACAACTGAAAACTAATAACACACACACACACACATATATATATATGTCGTAGGCTAATTGAGAAATCCGGCTCTTTGCAAACAGCCTAGGCTGTTTGCAAAGAGCCAGGCTAATTGGAGAATCCATCTCCCTTTTTCCAATTAGCCTGATATTGTTCAGGCTTATTGCAAAGAGCCTAGAAAACGTTAGGCTAATTGAAAAATGACCACTTATTATCTGATCAGGGTGATATTTTTAGCTCACAGGCTATCAAAGCCTGAGAGCTTATGTTCCCGCTGATTCTGTATGTACGTGTGTACGTACGTATGTACGTAACGCGATAACTCTTCATAGAAATATCCGATTTGCTTAAAAAATTTTTCTAGGTTCATTCTGATGAGGTGCTTCCCTCATTAGTTTTGGGGGTTCATTGGTTAAGGATAAAGGGGGAAAAAGAGGCTAGCCCCACCCCCCTTAATTTATGTAAATGGGTTTTTCATGCAGAAATATTCGATTTGCTCCAAATTTGGTATACCGGTTTATTGTGTTAAGGAGCTTCCCTGATTATATTTGGAAGCTCATTATTTAAGTATAAAGGGGGAAAGGGGGGCTACCCACCTTAGTTGAGATAAATCGGTTTTTCATGCAGAGTTATTCGATCTGCTCCAAATTTCGTATACCGGATTATTATGTTAAGGAGCTTCCCTGATTAGATTTGGAGGTTCATTAGTTAAGTATAAAGGGAGGAAAGGGGGGATAGACACCCCCTTAATTTAGATAAATGGGTTTTTCATGCAGAGTTATTCGATCTGCTCCAAATTTCGTATACCGGTTTATTATGTTAAGGAGCTTCCCTCATTAGATTTGGAGGTTCATTAGTTAAGTATAAAGGGAGGAAAGGGGGGCTAACCCCCCCACCCCTTAATTTAGATAAATGGGTTTTTCATGCAGAGTTATTCGATTTGCTCCAAATTTCGTATACCGGTTTATTATGTTAAGGAGATGCCTTGATTAGATTTGGAGATTTATTGGTTAAGTATAAAAGAGGGACAGGGGATAGTGTCCCCTTAATTTAGATAAATGGGTTTTTCATACAGAATTATTCGATTTGCTTCAAATTTGATATACCAGTTTATTACGATATGGCTTCCTTCATTTGATTTGTAGGTTCATTGGTCAAGTATAAAAGGGGGGAAAGGGGGGCAATTGCCCCTCCCCTTAATTTCGATAAATGGGTTTTCATGCAGAATTATCTAATTTAGTTAAATTTTTTCAACCGGATCCGAACTTGAAGGTTCCATTTGAAGTCAACCAGAAAACCGACCACAACCAGGTTTCGGATTGAGTTCAATTAGAACTTTCAGGTTCGGATCGGGTTGCCGTTGGACGGAGATTATTTTGTCTGGCTTGCATCGGGTTATAGCTCTTTGGAATATTTTTGTCGGTTAAGATTTGGTTCGGGACGGGTTTCAGGTTGACTTCGAATGGAATTTTTAGGTTCTGGTAGCATTGTGTGTCCACGGAAACTAATTTGTCTTGTTCGGATCCAGTTATGGATCTTTGGAATATTTTTGTTGGTTATCAGATTTGGTTCGGGATTTCGGGTTTTTTTCAAATGGAACTCTCAAGTTCGGGTTGGGCTGCATGTAGACTGAAATTATTTTGTCTTGCTCGGTTCGGGGTACTGTCTGTTGTAATTTATTTTTCGGGTTTGGGTAGGGTTATGCGTTAATAAACCTAATAAAAAGAAAATTGCCCAGTTAAGCTGACGGCATTGAGCTCACAGTCTATTCACATTAATTGTATATTATACTCTTATTTCAAAGAACAATGCCCCTCGAAAAATAAATGAAGGGATTAGTCCCCGTTGCCCCCCTTTCTACTTATCCAAAGAACCTCCAAATCTAATCAGAGAAGCTACTTAACATAATAAACTGGTCTACCAAATTTGAAGCAAATCAGATAATTCTGCATGAAAAAACCATTTCACTAAATTAAGGGGGAGTATTAGCTCCCCCATTTCTCACTTTATGCTGAACCATTGAACTTTCAAATCTAATCAGAAAAGCTGCTTATTAGAATGAACCTAGAAAAAAAAAATTAAACTAAATTAGATAATTCTGCATGAAAACCCATTTATCTAAATTAAGGGGAGGCGCAATTGCCCCCCTTTCCCCTCATTTATACTTAAACAATGAACCTCCAAATCAAATGAAGGAATCCATATCCTAATAAACTGGTATATCAAATTTGAAGCAAATCGAATAATTCTGTATGAAAAACCCATTTATCTAAATTAAAGGGACACTAGCCCTGTCCCTCCTTTATACTTAACCAATAAATCTCCAAATCTAATCAAGGCAGTTCCTTAACATAATAAACCGGTATACGAAATTTGGAGCAAATCAAATAACTCTGCAAGAAAAACCCATTTATCTAAATTAAGGGGGGGGGGTCTAGACCCCCCCCCTTCCTCCCTTTATACTTAACTAATGAACCTCCAAATCTAATTTAGGGAAGCTCCTTAACATAATAAACCGGTATACGAAATTTGGAGCAGATCGAATAACTCTGCATGAAAAACCCATTTATCTAAATTAAGGGGGGGTGTCTAGCGTCCCTTTCCTCCCTTTATACTTAACTAATGAACCTCCAAATCTAATCAGGGAAGCTCCTTAACATAATAAACCTGTATACCAAATTTGGAGCAAATCGAATAATTTTGCATTAAAAACGCATTTATCTAAATTAAGGTGGGGGCTAGACCCCTCCCCCCTTTCCTCATTTTATACTTAACTAATGAACCTCCAAATCTAATCAAGCCATCTCCTTAACATAATAAACCAGTATACCAAATAAGAGCCAATCGAATAATTCTACATGAAAAACGCATTTATCTAAATTAAGGGGAGAGGCAATTGCCCCCCCTTTCCCCCCTTTATACATAATAACGATCTTCCAAATGTAATCAGGGAAGCTGCTTAACATAATTAACCGGTATACCAAATTTATAGCAAATCGCATATTTCTACATGAAAAACCCATTTATCTAAATTACGGGGGGGAGGATAGCCCCCCTTTCCCCCTTTATACTTAAATAATGAGCTTCCAAATCTAATCAGGGAAGCTCCTTAACACAATAAACCGGTATACCAAATTTGGAGCAAATCGAATATTTCTGCATTAAAAACCCATTTATATAAATTAAGGGGGGTAGGACTAGCCCCCTTTTCCCCCTTTATCCTTAACCAATGAACCCCAAAAACTAATCAGAGAAGCACCTTATCAGAATGAACGTAGAAAAAAAAATTGAAGCAAATCGGATTTTTCTATTAAGAGTTATCGCGTTACGTACATACGTACGTACGTACACACGTACATACAGAATCGGCGGGCACATAAGCTCTCAGGCTTTGATAGCCTGTGAGCTAAAAATATCACTTTAATCGGATAATAAGTGGTCATTTTTCAATTAGCCTAACTCTTTCTAGGCTCTTTGCAATAAGCCTGAAAAATATCAGGCCAATTGGAAAAAGGGAGATGGATTCTCCAGTTAGCCCGGCTCTTTGCAAAGAGCCTAGGCTGTTTGCAAAGAACCGGATTTCTCAATTAGCCTACGACATATATATTCTTTTTTTAATTGTAAAACTAATATATATGTGTATATATATATTTTAGAAAACTTAATTGATTTTTTTTTTTTTTTTTTTTTTTGCAAAACTTTTAAATTATTTTTTAGAAAACTGAATTGATTTATTTTTTGTAAAACTTATAAAATATTTTTTAGAAAACTTATTGAATTTTTTTTTCTTTTGTAAAATTTATAAAATATTTTTTAGAAAACTTAATTGCAATTTTTTTTCTTTTGTAAAACTTATAAAATACCTTTTAGAAAACTTATTTTTTTTTTTGTAAAACTTATAATATATTTTTTTAGAAAACTTAATTGAATTTTTTTTTCTTTTGTAAAACTTCTAAAATATTTTTTAAAAAACTTTTTTTAAATTGAAAAACTAATAAAACATTTTTCTACACTTGTAAATAATTTTGTGCTAGAAAAATCTTTGTTCTTATATGAAACATAGTATATACTATGTTACATAGTATACAATATATTACATTGTGAACATACTACATATTTATGTATAGTATGTAAGCATGTTTAAAAAATTTATACAATGAACGAAAAATTTTAACTAATGAAAATTTTTAAAAACTTTTATAATTTTATTTCTTAAATTGTAAAACTTTTTTTTTTCTTTTTTATAATTTTTTAAAACTGATAAAATATTTTTGTAATATTTAGAAAACTTATTTTAAATTGCAAACTAGTAATTTTTTTTTCTAACTTGTAAATATATAATTGAACTAATAAAATATTTGTTCTTACATAGTATATTTTTCCAACTTAATAATTTTGAACTATTAAATAATTGTTCTTACATAAAACATACTACTTATCTATGTGTAGTATGCAAACATAAAAGCATGGATAAAAAAATTTTACAACGAATAGTTTAATTAAAAAAATTTTTTTTTGATTAATTGAAAACTTTTTTATTTCTGAAATTGTAAAATTTAAAATTTAACTTGAATTGAAAAAAATTATTTCAAAATATATTTTTAATTATTGAAGTAAAAACTTTATTCTAAAATTGTAAAACTTGAAAAATATATTTCCACTAGATTTGAAATTTATTTCAAAAAATATTTTTTTTTGAACTTGTAAATATAATTTTATTAAATTGCAAAAGTAGAAAACTTTTATTTTCATTATTAAAAATATTAATAACTTGGAATTCATTTTAAATTCAAAAAATAAAAACTTGTATATATACATTTTGATTAGGTAATTGTTAATTTCTTTTTTTCCAATATGTCATAATTAAAAGATAGACTAAATGAATAAACATATACATTTAACAAACAAAAACAACAAAATTTATTATTTAAACAATACATATTGTATAGTTTCTACATTGATGTTACATAAAAAGTTTTTACTAACACATCCAGTTCCGTTTAAAAACATAGAAACAACATAATCGAAATTCACTAACATTAATACCGTGTCCCCTAGTTGATTAAACTTTTCGCGATTATTAAATGTGAAACATGTATGAAGACTCGTGCTTTCGTGTTCAAAAATACAACCTACGCACTCATAAATTTGGTTTAAAATAGTCACTACATTACTCTCAATACACTTGATGAGCTTTGAAAATAAAGCAGATTCGTTTTCGATGGTTACGTCACCTAGTGTACATTTTTGCTTAATTAAACGTGGTAGATAATTTGTATACATGTGTTGCAAAAGCTTCTTGTTAAAATGATGAACTTTATCCTTCAAATTTAATAATTGGCAATCGTTTAAGTCAAAATGTGAAAAATTCATCAAGTTTTTCATTCGCACAGTGCTATTATTGTGATTCGTTACCAACAGAGTATTATTAGCAATAAATGATGAGGATTTATATTTCAAATTAAAAGCAAAAAGTTTCGATTGAAATTCATACCACGTATTAATGTCCATCAGAAGTCTATTTTTCGTCATCATTTCTTCATTTCTAATCACATTGCGTTTAAACTCCCCGATATACACATAAAATCGTTTGATGCGATGTTTTAAAATTAAATAAACACAATCACTCAACTTGATTTCAATAACGCTAAAATTGCGTGGTTTGCTTTTGGGAATGTCTTTCATAAGGGGATCTTGTATTATATTCAAAACAGCATTTGTTGGTTCTTGTGATGATGAAATTGAGGTACTTGGGGAAATGAAGGATTCCAAGTTTTTAAAATCTACGTCATTAAAAATAGTGTCCAAAAAACTCATAGTAGAAGTTGCGTCGTCACCATTATGAGTGAATATTGGGGTCGTCGAATCCATATCGAACATGGGTTCTGCAGCATGTAAATCCTTGTTTGAGGGTAATGTTGAACAGTTCTCGTTTGAATTACAAAATTCTAAACTTGGGAGATTTAATTCCTTCATATCAGTATCCAAAGATGATTCTAAACGTTGATACTTTGCTACGCAATTCATTTCTAGGGGAGATCTTTTCAGCATATTTAATTCACAAGCCATTTTAAATAGCAAACAGTATGTGGTATAGACTGATCAAAAGTCAACAGTAAACTGATTGAGAGGATTTCGAAACGATTATTAACATAAGTTCAAATCAGTGACGGTTTCAGTTAGAAACAATCGTATTAATTAAAAAACCGTGAGCGACTTAATTTTCAAATCACCGACTGAGTCGAAAAGCATGACTATTGCTAGTATGAATATTTCATCATGTTAGATATTTTTCAAACTTGAGAATGGCAACACACGATGAGTGAATCACAAGTTCAGTACAAATAATAATTTTATTCATATGAAATTAATTAAAATATATAGTGGAAGTTATAATTATACTTATATGAAATGGATTAAAATAATGAGTGGATAATAATACTCAAATTAAATTAATTAGACTCAAATGAAATTGATTAAAATTGTGAATAATTATATTTATATGAATTCAAATCAGTGACGGTTTCAGTTAAAAATCGGTATCAAGTAAATTTTTCAAATTGATGATTAAACCGAAAAGCATGATTAATGCTAGGATGAATATTTCGTTATGATAGTTATTTTTTAAACTTGTGAATGGCAACACATGGTAAATGAAACGCAAGTTCATTATATTTTTTCTCATGAAATTGATTAAAATAAATAGTGTGTGGATAATTAAACTTATATGAAATAGATTAAAATAATGAGCGGATAAATATAATCAAATGATAATTATACTCAAATTAATTAAATTAATTATTTGTTAATTAAACTTTAAAAAATATGTAATAAAGATAACAATAATTTAAATAACTTCATTTTCTAATCCCTCTAAACAAAAGTAATAGAAGTTGATTGTTTAAAATAGTTTTTATTACGATGTAGTCATACTCATATGAAATTGAATAAAATAATGAGCGGATAAATATAATCAAATGATAATTATACTCAAATTAATTAAATTAATTATTTGTTAATTAAACTTTAAAAAATATGTAATAAAGATAACAATAATTTAAATAACTTCATTTTCTAATCCCTCTAAACAAAAGTAATAGAAGTTGATTGTTTAAAATAGTTTTTATTACGATGTAGTCATACTCATATGAAATTGAATAAAATAATGAGCGGATACATACTTCCTTTAATATATCCCTCAAAAATGTTGATAGTTGATTAAATTAATTAGTAGATGATTAAATTTATTTACAATTATTAGTAATGCTACTCATTAATATTACTAAAACTTTATTATTAGAACTTTATTATTTTAACTTTATTAAAATATACTTTAATTTTGCATTGGTTTCAAATTAATAGAGTGAGTTAAATGAAGAAAACTTAAAAATAAAAAATGCATTTCCAAAATATTATTAGAGTTTCATTCACTTAGAAAAAAAAATCGAGATCATTTGTAGTGGGAGCAATAAAATATTAAGACATCTTGTTAAAATGAAAACATACACGTTTTTCCAATTCAGAAAATTTTTATTTTTCGTTAGTTACAAAAATGATTGCATATGTATAATGAAAACATATGTCTATTTCAAATCAATGAAAATTCGATATTTGAAGAAGATATTTCATTTTGCAAAGTTCTTAATTGAAGTGTTAATTCTTCTAATTGCTTAATCAATCCATTACGCTGTTCCAATTTAAGTTGGGTGGGTGAAAGATGAATTTTTCTGTGTTCAACTAAGTCGAATTTATCAGAAAAAACTTGGTCACAATCATCACATTTGAATTGTTTGGAAAGCTCACTTTTCTTCGGAATGATGTGAATTTTAAGATGATTCCTTAAGTCCATCTTTCTCGAAAACGTTTCTTCGCATTGTTCACATTTATGAAATTTTCCGTCTTTAATGTGAATTAACAAATGCTTTCGTAAATCACATTGTTGAACGAATGTTTTCTTACACTTGTCACAACTCAAAGGCTTTTTTTCTAAATGAAACTTTGCGTGTCTGATTAACACACTCTTTCTTGAAAAAGATTTACCACATGTTTCACATTGGTACATGGTAGATGTCATGCGATGAATTATCATATGTTCCATTAAAGAACTCTTTCGAAAAAACAACATTCCACATACGTCGCACATAAAAAGTTTTTTTTCTAAATGAATGTTCATATGTTTTAAAAACTCATGTTTCTCGTAAAATTCTGCTTTACATTTTCCACAAATATAAGGCAATTTAAACATTTGTGATGAAGAAGGAATACTTTTACTAATCGAAACGGGCACATCTTTTATCTCCTGTTCACTCATCTTATCCGAATTGATGACAACAGGCGATTGTGTATCATTAATAACATGCATATTCATTTAAAAACTGTTTTAACTGTGCGAGGACGAAAAATACAGCACATGTATTCAAAACAGTAGAAAACGGAATAATGACGTGAAAGGAAAACCAACTACACTTAAATCAATGTAGGTGGCGCATCAGAAAAAAGAAGATCACGCGATAACTATTTAATACAAAAACTTTTGTGTTCATTTAATAAGCAAGTGTACAAAATGAATCATTTTATAAATTCATTTCTTTTTGAATTAACCTGTTTTTATCATTAAATGATTAACTTTTTGTGAATCCTACTGAAATGCGAGTGTTATAAAAACAATCTGGTTCATTTCTTTATTGTTAGTTAATTAAAATAGTGACTCATTAAGAAAATTTGTTTTCCTAATACAATGGAATAAAAGAAATATTATCTTGTTTTTCACATAGTACGGAAATACGCTTTATCATTATATCCAGATTAGAAACAGTACATCCTGTTTATGTATGATAGAAACAACAAGCACACAAATAGATATGACCACAAATCTTTGAAAATTGAAGAACTGGTTAGTTTTTAAAAGCTTATGAATAAACTTGTTTTGGTTTAATTGTATATCCTTTTAATGCCTTTGTGGCGCAATTGGTAAGCGCAATTCACCCTTAATGAATAGGTTGATGGTTCGAATCCATCCAAAGGCGAATATTTTTAAACTAAAATACATAAATTGTGTTACAGTATAAGAAAAAAGAAACATTCTGGGTGAGTGAAAATGAAAGAGTTCATTAGCTGCACGAGAAAATCCAGATTGAAAAAAAAATATCCTTATCTTAAAATTTCATTACTTTCCTAAAATCCTGTTTATAAATTATCTTTTCGTTCAAATTACTATACTTTCCCGAAGTTGAAGAAGGCATTATTAAATCTAAGAAAATGAATTAATTTCTCGAAGTACATAATATATAAAAATGGAATGTTTAAAAGAAGTCGATACAAAACTGAAAGAAAGCAAATTCAAGTGAAAAACCAATGGGGCCCACCCAGCCCAATGGTTATAGAAATAATCTAATAATGGGAAGAATGTAGGTTCTTAACCAGGCGAATAGGTAAAGAGATGTATGAACTTGCAACAAGAGGATAATACTAATTAACAATTTTCAGTTCTAAATGAAATTTTTCAAGTTTCCATCTAAATTCTCATTACAGAAATTCGAATAATGGGGAGTTTCAAGGTTCGAAACCCGTAAGGAAAACAATACTAATATGACAGACCCAACGTATACTGGACGATGCAAAATTAAATTGTGTTTAATCCTTTCCACTGCAATCAGATCTCCATCAAATGACTTAAAACTAGATGTGGTCACTAATTTTTTACTGTTTTTTCAATAATGCAAAGCATAACATTTCTCATTTTTTCGAAGATTCTCTAAATTTTTTACAAAAAACAGAGTTGTTCATAAAAACCTTTCAATAAGAATACAAATTAAATTAAAAAAAAGCACCATCATCTAATAACACAAGTCCAGTTTAATCTCATCAAAACTAACCTACCATTTTGTCAAAGTTCAAAACAAACAAAAAATTAAATATGATACAACACGTAAAAATTTTCTCATCGAAAAAAAGCGACACTATAAAAAAAAAAAAAAAAAAAAAAAAAAAAAAAAAAAAATAGGGGGTGGGGGAGGGTGGGTGGGGAGGACTTATCTACTCTAACATACCATCATCCTAAGTCGGCACGCAGGAGTCCGCAGCATACTCTAGCATGATATTCAACCCTAAGCCCCCTTAAAAAATAAGCCCCCTCAAAAATTAAGCCCCCACAAAAATTTTATCCTCCTATTCTAAGACGTCAACACACAGAAGTCAGCACGTAGGAGTCCCTCTTTCCCACATCATACTGTAGTACGATATTCAACCCTAAGCCCCCTCAAAAAATAAGCCTCCTCAAAAATTAAGCCCCCACAAAAATTTTACCCTCCTACTCTAAGACGTCAACATGCAGTAGACAGCACGCAGGAGTCCCTCTTTCCCACATCATACTGTAGTATGATATTCAGCACGCAGGAGCCTTGCTCCTTGCTCCTGCTTGCTGAGGCAGAACCCCCACTCTCTGTCTACTGATGGCGGAGGAAAAATTGAATCTATGTTGAAAAGGCCAACAATGTTGAGCAATAGAAGAACGTTTAAGCTCCTGATTTTTAACATAACCTTCATGCTCTTTTAAACCGAATCTAAGAGCACGTTTAGTCTGCCCAATATAAGATAGACCACACTGGCGAGAGGTTTGGTAAATACCCCAGTTGATATAAGCCAATACTAATACAGATCTTGTTTAAACAAATTTAATGTAAATAAATTAGTTTTGTCAGTTTTAATTTGATTTAACTATAGTTTTGTCATATATTCAATGGTGTGCAAAAATTAAGAACGGGACTTTTATAAACATCGTACAGAAGTTCTGCAAATCGATACAAATTTAACCATATTTATAAAAATGTGGAAAAGGTGAACAGAATTTTCAAAAAATATACAAATCCGTTCTACGTTTTCGTGCCGCTGCTAAGTTAATTTCTTTATTTCGTCTTTAATTTTTGGTCACTAGTAGATATATTTATAATGAACGTTAACTATTAAATTTTATAAATAAAAACAAAATTTTAATTGATTAAAATTGTTTCAATCTTAAAATTAAGTCCAATTGAGCATTCTAGATTCAATTATGCTGCTACAGAAACGACGACATCTTTGGTATTTAAATGAATAACTGCAGCATTCTTCATCTGGCCTTTATTTTGGAATACGCTTAAATATATGAAAATGTGTTTTATATATGAATTTTTTAAGTAATAAAATTAAATAACAAGCAACATAAATATGTAATACAAAAAAAATGTATTTATTAAACTCTCTCATTGTTTAAGTTTAAGTTCATTAAATACTATTTACAGGCGTTCTAAAAATCACTCAACAAGCAATTTTCAGATGTTTATTAAAATCGTTTGCTTTTGGCGAGGAAAAGTGCTGCTCTCCCAATCGCGTGATGCCTTTGTCTTTTCCTGCCAAATATTCGAAAATGTTCTATTTTTTTACAGACTCTCTGCTGTAATTCTGCCACTAAATTTGACTGATATTTTATTACATACATAAGTAGTTTAATTAGCATTTTTTTTTCAAAATATTCTGAGTGCCCAGTTAAGAAGACCTTCCTTCTAAGTTGCAAAGTGTCAAAAACCCTTTTAAACATTCTGAAATGAAGACGATAAAGGATTCTATTAAAAGAACTGTGGCATAAGTTTACAATTTGCTTGAGACAGTAGTTATGTGACTAGTGTTTGCTGGTTGCCATATAAAACAAATCATAAACTGTACTTCAAAAATGCCAAATGAGAATACTAGTATAACTCGTATAATTCGTACTATAACTAGTTTTATAAATATTCAGAGCTTGGTACAATAGCTGTTGTACTCTTATGCAAAAATGTATGAATACAAAATTTATTATGATTATATATATTAAATTTAAAAATACGGAAATAATATGACTCTATCTTAAATAAGACGTCCTCACCATGACAACCTAGAATCATGAACTATCATGAGATATCATTGAATTAATGACGTATTATAGGATTTAATAGATTGAAGTAAACTTTCATCATTATTTTTTAAAGTTTTGATTCGATTTTCATAAAATTTGAAATGACTCGAAAAAATTCTGAAACGATTATATATATTAAATTTCAAACCATTTGTTTTTGTAATTTTTGCGCTGTTATATGCGGACAGACAGACGAGCAAGGCGTCGACTATAGGTGATACGTATTTATGTGATTACGAACGAACATAAAAAGTAATTGACATTTAATTGTCAATTTAAAGCAAAAAAAAAACAAAACAAAAAACAATTATTTAAATTATTAAAAATTGAAAATTAGCAAATAAAGTGCAATCTTGAAGACTAAATAGAATTATCAATATGTTAGCGTTACCATATGATATAATCCATCGTAATCATTTCATCAATAAAATGGAATAAATTTGGAAGAAAGGTAACTTAACATGTTCTCTACAGAGTCCCCCAGTTACAGCTCATTTTCAAAATATTAGAATAATTGAGAAAAAGTAATAAGAAAAAATTACTTTTCATTAATTTATTTTGGATACTAAGTAAATGCAATTAAATTGCTTATAAATTAAATCTGGAATGTTTAGATAAGATGTTAACATTTACAAAATATAAAATACAGTACAATAAATTAGGTATACAGATTTCTGAAACACATCAAAATATTAGAATAAAATTTAGATTGGTTCAAAATATTAGAATATTTTATTTTACGCAAAAATATTACCTTATAAATATGAAATAAATGGTAGTTAATATTTTGTAGCATCGCCTTTAGCTTTCATAACAGCGTGCATGCGATCTCTCATACTATATATAAGGTGTTTACAAACATTTCTATCAATATCAGCCCAAATAGACTTTATACGTGCCACTAACTCAGTTTTACTTGAAGGAGGAGTTTCTTGGAGTTTTTTCTTTATTATACACCATAAGTTTTCGATGGGATTATGGTTATGTGAGTTTGGTGGCCAAGGAAGTACCCTAATGTTGCGTTGGCACAACCAATTCTTAGTTGACAACGAGGTATGCCGTGACGCTAAATCTTGTTGAAAAATGAAATCATCTTCAAATAAATCTTCTGATGATGGAAACACGTAATATTCCAAAATTTCTTGATATAGCTGAGAGTTAACATTTTCCTAGACGATGCATAACTTTCCAGGTTCCTCTGCACTCATGCTTCCCCTAACCATGATACTAGCAGCAAAATTTACGGAACGTTTATGGCATTCTTTATCAAATGCTTCTTGCTTCATTCTCCAAAATCGAATACCTTGATTACCATATGAAACACAAAACATTCTTCCATCACTAAATAATATATTTTTCCAATCTTCTTCCCTCCATAATCGTCTTGATTTACACCAATTCAACCTTGTACCCTTTTGTTTTGCAGTCATGAGAAGTTTCGTTTTTGGTACACGAGATTCAAACTTAAATTTATGGAGACGTCTTAATGTTGTCGATGTAGAAACTTCAACTCCTTCTTCTTTCCATTTTCGGTGCAAGATTCGCACTTTTTTAAAACGGTTTTTCTTAACTATACGCTTCAGTTTCATGTCATCTCTAGCAAATGTTTTTGATTTTCGGCCGCCATTTCGAACAATGTAAAGAATTCGCTATATAACATTGATTTTTACCGTGCCGATACAAATCAACCATACGAAGGTTAATAGATTCAGGAATATAACTCACACGACCCATTTTAAGCAAACAAACTGCAAAAAGAATACTGATTTTAAATAAAATCGTCTGAATTTAATCAATGATGCCACCAAATATGAATTGGTGACAATTAAAGGAGAATTAATGTGAAATATTCTAATATTTTGAACCACTTGAATAAATATTCTAATATTTTGACTGTTCAAAATATTTTTTCAATTAATATTTGCAAAAATAATATTAATTTTAAGATAATAAATAAGTTTAATCAACAATAAGTTCTTAATAAAAATATCGTTTGAATATTTGCATTAAAAGACACTAAATTCTCAAACGATATTTTCAATTTATATATAAAAAAAAGTAATTATTCTAATATATTGAATATGAGCTGCACTATACGCATGTTATGAACTATTCCAGATAACGAATATATTTAATAAATTTGCCCCTTTCTGTAAAAAAAAAAAAAAAAAAAAAAAAAAAAAAAAAAAAAAAAAAATGTTAAATTGAAATAAAATAAATTTGTAAGTTGTAAAAAAAACTGTATATGCAATGCATTCATAAATTACGGGGAGGTTTTTTTTTTCTTTTTACCTCATGACTTTGATCTTAGGTGTGCCTACCCTCAAATCTCTGTTTTTGCAAAAAATTTTGATTTTTTTATTGTTTTAAATTAAAGTTCAAGCATTTAGGATTCCAAAAATTCCTTACTTTTGGCTCACCGATATTTAGAAGCAAAATTATAGCCCAAAATATAAACCGGAAATGAATTTTCTGAAACCGGAAATGACCGTTTAAAGAGGCGCAAAAAGGTAAATAATACATTTTAATACGCAAATATACAATATATAATATAGACACAAATATATAAGCACCTACAAATAGGGTGTATTTTAAAGTTGTAAACTCTATACATAATTTTGTGTGCTACATCAAAATCTTAATTTGCGTTTTCTGGGAAAATGCGTTTTTCATTGTGTATGTTAACGAGAAACCTCATTTCATAAAAAGTTTTTAAGATATTGAAATAAAATTTTATAACAAGGTTCTGCTTAATCTTTTGGTATGTTTTTACGCAAAATATAGCTTGTAAGTCTGTATATATTAATTTACTGGAGCTGTTTTTATTAAAAGCTACACATTTTTCTTCTAAAAAAATCCCGTATTGTATACAAAATTTGGTATACGTTAGTAAATTTAAGAGGTCGTGAAAATCTTTTGCTTCATAACACAAGTAAGTGGTTTACTGAAATATTGTTGCAAAAAATGAAATATATTGAATAGATTTAGTTATAGAAGGTTTGGCATAAACGGAATTCTTTACTAAAATTTGAGTGAATATTGCCTAAATTTGAAAAGTTAATTAAAATTCCATTAATAAATTATATGAATTCATAGATTTATTCCTCGTTTTAACTAAAAACACATGTGTTTGATAAAAATTTCATATTTTTTAAAAAAACAGTGCCCCGAAGGTTGGCACCTACCTTAAAAACAGGACGAAAAATAACCTTACATACAGTCGAACTCGCTTATAGCGAGCGCGAAGGGACCGTGATAATTGCTCGTTATAACCGAGTGTTCGTAAAAAACGGGTTCATAAAAAATTCAAAAATTCATGCATACTTACTTTAGTGTACATACTTTAATTATTTTTTTATTTCTGTACAGTACAAAAGAAGTTGGTTAATTTGCTTTGAACTGTCTGTCTCTTAATTATGTTATTGTCCTTCGGAGAAGACTCGTGGCACAAAGAACATCGTCATTTGCACCCCTAACTTCGGAACAATTTCAAGTTTCTCTGCGCACTCAATTTCGGTTGACTTCGGAATGTTATAAGAATTTTTCCAAGAGACGATTATCTGAGATGGAGCGGTGGAAGTCAATAGAAATTTTATGACTCACAAAAATATTGCTCGCTTTAACCGGGGTTTGCTCGTTAAAAGCAAGTTATGCTCCCATAGACTTAACATTGTACCAACCAAATATTTATGATTTCCTCGTTAAATCTGTTTTCTCGTTAAATCATGGGCTCGTTATACGCGACTTCGACTGTATTCGAAAAATACATAATTTCTTTTTTAATAACACAATAAAGTGACATATAGTACTTAAAATTGTAACTCAAAACTATATTAATCAAATAAGGCGTATAGCAAAATAATAATTATTATGACTAATATATCAAATTTATCAAAATGCAGTTTTTAATGAATTATGAACAAAAAATTAGATTTTTTTGTTTCGAAGAACCTTAATTCAGACATTGCTTTCTCCTCTTTACGAATATCTCATATTTTTCGTAAGGTTCTTAAATCAAAACTTACGAGTTGAGGAACCCCTCCCACCTCCACAATAATTAATGGATACCCTGTACGTACATAAAGAAAAAGAGAATAATGCGTTAAAAATAAAACAAGATAGAAAAAAATCATGTGTCAAGCATAGATTATGAAACATTTTCTAACACATTCAGAATAATTGAACAAAATTTCACCATTGAACATATTCAAAAGGGATGTCTAATTGAACCATTTCAATACGCATAACACATTTGAAATCCTAATTTCAGCAATTCTTATCTACTTTCGAAAAATTCTTTGTACAACCCTGTATATGACATATAAATTTGTATCTATAAAGTACATGCATTCAAAAAATTAGTTCAGTTAGATAATACGTATCACAGTTGGATATACCCGTTCAGCAATTTCCGCTAATAAGAAGAACGGTAAGTGATTTCTTTTTGGGAGCCCTGTATACAAGTTATAGAATTTATAGAATTTATAAAAGAAACGAGTAACATGCAAAAAATGAGTTAAATTTGAAAGCACATAACTAAATTGACAACGCACTTCCACCAACTATTGCTAAAAGACAGTACTGTAACCTATTACTTTTGTGCATCCTTGCTATAAATGCTATGGAAGCCTTATTATATAGTAATCATCTTTTTAGAGTGAATGTCAGAGATTTATACCAGTTTCGATACCTTTGAAATAGCGTAATGTAATTTAAAATACTCTGTAAATGATTTTTTCCCATTGACCATAATAGAAGTGGAGTGGCAGCACAGACGATCCCCTCATCGAGTTCACGGATGAAATTCTAGGTTTAGTTAAATCTTGATACGCATATTAAAACGCAATCGGTCTGCCAAGTCATATCTTGGTGGAAAACACCTGAAAACCCGATTTCAGCGGCTGACTCGTAGGTTTACGATTGTGTTTTAATGTTCCCAGTCCTCCCTGTTTTCATACCTTTTGGTGTAGGAAAACACAATGGTAAACCTACGAGTCAGCCGCTAAAATCGGGTTTTCAGGTGTTTTCCACCAAGATATGAGTTGGCAGACCGATTGCGTTTTAATATGCGAATCGAGTTTTAACTAATTCTTGAATTTGTTCTGCAACGGTTAGTTTTCTCTCGATAGTAGATATCTATGTATCATTAGCTAACCTTAGGAATGATCTGCTTTGCACGACTATTAACAATTGAAAAGAGTATACAGTTGAATTCCGTTAGAAAGAACTTTGTATGACCAACTAGCTCTTCGCAGTAATGAATTTTAATTAAAACGGTTGTTTTTACACTTTTTGTCATTTTTCGGAAATATATATGATAATTTTAATGTATTAGTAAATACATTTCAATACATTTATGGGAGACTTGTTCAGTAGGATTATTATTATTATTATTATTATTATTATTATTATTATTATTATTATTATTTTACGTTCCTTAATGTACATTTTTTATGCAATTACAAATACACTGGGAGGCGGCAGCACAGACAATCACCTCATTGAGTTCACGGCTGAAATTCTAGAATTAGTTAAAACTCATTCGCATATTAAAACGCAATCGGTCTGCCGAGTCATATCTTGGTGGAAATCGTCTGAAAAACAGATTTTAGCGGTTGACTCGTAGGTTTACCACTGTGTTTTCCTACACCAAAAGGTATGAAAACATGGAGGACTGGGAGCAGGAAAACACAATGGTAAACCTACGAGTCAGCCGCTAAAATCGGGTATTCAGGTATTTTCCACCAAGATATGAGTTGGCAGACCGATTGCGTTTTAATATGTGTATCAAGATTTAACTAAACCTAGAATTTGTTCTGAAACGGTTAGTTTTCTCTCGATAGTAGATATCTATGTATCATTAGCTAACCTTAGGAATGATCTGCTTTGCACGACTATTAACAATTGAAAAGAGTATACAGTTGAATTCCGTTAGAAAGAACTTTGTATGACCAAATAGCTCTTCGCAGTAATGAATTTTAATTAAAACGGTTGTTTTTACACTTTTTGTCATTTTTCAGAAATATATATGATAATTTTAATGTATTAGTAAATACATTTCAATACATTTATGGGAGACTTGTTCCGTAGGATTATTATTATTATTATTATTATTATTGTTATTATTATTATTATTATTATTATTATTATTTTACGTTCCTTAATGTAGATTTTTATGCAATTACAAATACACTGGGAGGCGGCAGCACAGACAATCACCTCATTGAGTTCACGGCTGAAATTCTAGAATTAGTTAAAACTCGATTCGCATATTAAAACGCAATCGGTCTGCCGAGTCATATCTTGGTGGAAATCGTCTGAAAAACAGATTTTAGCGGTTGACTCGTAGGTTTACCACTGTGTTTTCCTACACCAAAAGGTATGAAAACATGGAGGACTGGGAGCAGGAAAACACAATGGTAAACCTACGAGTCAGCCGCTAAAATCGGGTATTCAGGTATTTTCCACCAAGATATGAGTTGGCAGACCGATTGCGTTTTAATATGTGTATCAAGATTTAACTAAACCTAGAATTTGTTCTGAAACGGTTAGTTTTCTCTCGATAGTAGATATCTATGTATCATTAGCTAACCTTAGGAATGATCTGCTTTGCACGACTATTAACAATTGAAAAGAGTATACAGTTGAATTCCGTTAGAAAGAACTTTGTATGACCAAATAGCTCTTCGCAGTAATGAATTTTAATTAAAACGGTTGTTTTTACACTTTTTGTCATTTTTCAGAAATATATATGATAATTTTAATGTATTAGTAAATACATTTCAATACATTTATGGGAGACTTGTTCCGTAGGATTATTATTATTATTATTATTATTATTGTTATTATTATTATTATTATTATTATTATTATTTTACGTTCCTTAATGTAGATTTTTATGCAATTACAAATACACTGGGAGGCGGCAGCACAGACAATCACCTCATTGAGTTCACGGCTGAAATTCTAGAATTAGTTAAAACTCGATTCGCATATTAAAACGCAATCGGTCTGCCGAGTCATATCTTGGTGGAAATCGTCTGAAAAACAGATTTTAGCGGTTGACTCGTAGGTTTACCACTGTGTTTTCCTACACCAAAAGGTATGAAAACATGGAGGACTGGGAGCAGGAAAACACAATGGTAAACCTACGAGTCAGCCGCTAAAATCGGGTATTCAGGTATTTTCCACCAAGATATGAGTTGGCAGACCGATTGCGTTTTAATATGTGTATCAAGATTTAACTAAACCTAGAATTTGTTCTGCAACGGTTAGTTTTCTCTCGATAGTAGATATCTATGTATCATTAGCAAACCTTAGGAATGATCTGCTTTGCACGACTATTAACAATTGAAAAGAGTATACAGTTGAATTCCGTTAGAAAGAACTTTGTATGACCAAATAGCTCTTCGCAGTAATGAATTTTAATTAAAACGGTTGTTTTTACACTTTTTGTCATTTTTCAGAAATATATATGATAATTTTAATGTATTAGTAAATACATTTCAATACATTTATGGGAGACTTGTTCCGTAGGATTATTATTATTATTATTATTATTATTATTATTATTATTATTATTTTACGTTCCTTAATGTATATTTTTATGCAATTACAAATACACTGGGAGGCGGCAGCACAGACAATCACCTCATTGAGTTCACGGCTGAAATTCTAGAATTAGTTAAAACTCGATTCGCATATTAAAACGCAATCGGTCTGCCGAGTCATATCTTGGTGGAAATCGTCTGAAAAACAGATTTTAGCGGTTGACTCGTAGGTTTACCACTGTGTTTTCCTACACCAAAAGGTATGAAAACATGGAGGACTGGGAGCAGGAAAACACAATGGTAAACCTACGAGTCAGCCGCTAAAATCGGGTATTCAGGTATTTTCCACCAAGATATGAGTTGGCAGACCGATTGCGTTTTAATATGTGTATCAAGATTTAACTAAACCTAGAATTTGTTCTGCAACGGTTAGTTTTCTCTCGATAGTAGATATCTATGTATCATTAGCTAACCTTAGGAATGATCTGCTTTGCACGACTATTAACAATTGAAAAGAGTATACAGTTGAATTCCGTTAGAAAGAACTTTGTATGACCAAATAGCTCTTCGCAGTAATGAATTTTAATTAAAACGGTTGTTTTTACACTTTTTGTCATTTTTCAGAAATATATATGATAATTTTAATGTATTAGTAAATACATTTCAATACATTTATGGGAGACTTGTTCCGTAGGATTATTATTATTATTATTATTATTATTATTATTATTATTATTATTATTATTTTACGTTCCTTAATGTAGATTTTTATGCAATTACAAATACACTGGGAGGCGGCAGCACAGACAATCACCTCATTGAGTTCACGGCTGAAATTCTAGAATTAGTTAAAACTCGATTCGCATATTAAAACGCAATCGGTCTGCCGAGTCATATCTTGGTGGAAATCGTCTGAAAAACAGATTTTAGCGGTTGACTCGTAGGTTTACCACTGTGTTTTCCTACACCAAAAAATATCAAAACATGGAGGACTGGGAGCAGGAAAACACAATGGTAAACCTACGAGTCAGCCGCTAAAATCGGGTTTTCAGGTATTTTCCCCCAAGATAGGACTTGGCAGACCGATTGCGTTTTAATATGCGAATCAAGATTTAACTGATCCTAGAATTTCATCCGTGAACTTGAAGAGGTGATTGTCTGAGCTGCCGGCTCCCAGTCTGTAAAGTAGCGGAAGTCCGTTAAGCGCCTCTATAAATGAACTATTAATACTACACACTTCAAATTCAATACCAAACATACCATCTTACACTTTATTAATATATCAATTGCATGAAAATCCGATTATAATTACTTGAGTTATTACAAGATAATATTATTACAATATAATATTATTTGAAGGAATTACCTGAAAAGGTATTACATTTTTTTATTATACAGATTTTTTTTTCAATTATTCCCTTGACCAGTTAAAAAAAATGAATACAGTGACATAAAACTTTCTTGTATAAAATTAACAATCATACAAAATTAGGAATTTCGCTTAATTCAATTTATTTACTATTTTTTCGAAAAACAAAACAAACATTTGCTTTACTTTTTCTAAGAATGTCTGTCATTAAATAAAGCTAAGAGTATTATTCTGAAATAGTAATAGATATTTTGTGCAAAAATATCCCCCGAATTTTGCAACATTAAGTTGATGTAATAGTGAATTTCTTTCACTTCTAGTTTTAGCGTTTGAATACCTTAGTTACTTTAAAATTCTAACGATCATTAAAATAAATCATTATAAGCTACGAAAAAAAAATTCCTACTTCTTACACTTTTTTGAAAAGTATATTATAAATAATGTTAAAGTGTCAGGTAATTAACACAATATAAACGCAAGTAGTGTCTTCCTGCAACACAATTAAATTAACTAATGTGTAATTTATAAGCATAAGTTTTGAAAATTGGTGCTTATCATCAATCTTTCAAACACTGAAACTTTTTATTGATACTGATATTTGCAAATTATCCTAACATACACTTTTTAAAAAGCAACGTAATGTATGCAAAACAAATGCGAGTAATTTCTTATGATCCCTTATCGGCCTCCAGCCAAAGACAAATTTAATCCCTCACGCTTTTCCTGTTAAGATTTGCATGTGAGAATATTATACATTACTCTAACGAATTTTTTTGAATAATATTAATAGGGAGGAAGAAATACTTTTTGACGCTCTACTTTAAAATATTATAAAATAAAGTACTGTTTTAATTTTCAAAAGTATATTTATGCTATCACATATTATAATTTTTCATATTATTATAAACAATTTAGTTTGAGGGATTTCAAATAATAACATTTTAGTATATTAAGATATGTTTGTAGAATAGAGATAAAAGTATATACAAAATCCACGCAAAGAATTAGATATATGGTCGTCTATGGTTGATAATATCTGAAAGTGTTATTTCACTAGTTTTAAGCGTGTTTTAGTCTTACGTGGCATGTATTTAACCCTTAAATGCCAGATTTTTCAAAAATCATTTCAAAAATGTTTTTCGGCTTTCATTTTTTTAAATAAATCATGGGAAAAATACTTAAAAAAATCATAGTTATTTTTTAAGTATAGTTTACGGCTAAAAAACAGTTTGTTACTAATCGGCAATACTGGTGTTTAATTGAAAAAAAAATAATTTCCCTTGATAAAATTCTATAATATTAAACACACAAGAATTTTAGGAACTATAATAAGAAATAAGTTTTACTTGCTCACTACAGGTCAAAATAGGGTATTTCGCAAGCTTCCAAACAAAACAAAAAGAACAAGTAGCAACAATTGAAAAAATAAATTTATCTTTATTCTTAAACAGCACAAGTGTTGCCATCTACATGTTGAAAATCGATTTAATAATATTTTCAGAATGTATTTTATTGGCAACATTAAGCATTATAGCTTCAATATCATTCTAATAGTATTTTAGAGCCTAAATTGGGTATGCTGCCGAAAAGCAACACCAGGCATTTAAGGGTTAAAGATAGTAGGTAATATACTTAGCTGTATAAAAGTATTCAAGTATGCTTCCTTCCGTCCTTTGGTGTATATTTCTGAAAGTCAAATTTTAACCTATTAAGCGTTTATAAAACTTTCCGACATGGATGAAAGTCTTTATGGATTCTGTTTGTCTGTTTGAGCGAACTCTGACTTGCGTTAATATAGTTGTATTTCTCTGTCATTGATATATGTTATTGAGATTTGCTATGCAATGTTCGATATTGAAAATAAAGTATGTATCATATCAAATGTTATGAAAATCAAATTAAAACTTAAAAATATATTAATAAAAGTTTTCTTAGTTCTATAAAATCCTATCATACGTAATTAATTCAATGATATATTATGACAGGTAAGGATTCTAGGTTGCCCTAGCAGTTACGTCCTTTTAAAAATAGATTTATATTACTTACGTATTACTAAATTTAACATATAGAATTGTAATACATTTTGTATTCATACCTTTTTTCCAAGAGTGTAACACCTATTGCTCCAAGATCTGAATACTTAAAACTAGTTATAGTACGAACGCACCTCATTTGCCACGTTTGACGTGAATTTCCAACTTGCTTAATCAGTAATCATTAGTGAGAAATTTATCGAAAATTAGACAAATTCCGAGCCCGGGAACATACCTAAAAACGGATTTCAAAATGGAGGACTGAGTCATATGTCGTTTAAAAATCGTCACCTAAATTGGTGTTTGGCTTCCAGAATTTGTTTAAGGCAGTATTAAATAAAATATTTTTCCACGCTTAACAGTTCGAAATTTTCTGTCTCATTATCAGACTCATTTTTAAAAGTAAAAACATTAAAATTACTAAAGTGATTTTTGAAGATATTTGTAAGCGACCTGCGTTTTTATTTTTCGTTCAATTAATTAGAACTTGATTTATAAACACTTATTTTCTCAGTACGACTAGGTTTTTCGTTTCCAGTGCTATCGCTTCGGGAAATTCGATTCAAAATGCCCAATTTGACAGCATTTAAAAAAATATATTCTTCCTTTATCAAAAAGTCGACCAATGCGGCACATTATATAGTTTCTGAACAGGAAAACATGCCAATTGGATGCGTTTGAGAGCAAAAATGAATTGAAAATTGAGTCAGAAAATAAGCAGTTTGGATTTGAGTACACCCGTAATACGATTTTTTCGTCAACCCCTATTTTTGTTTATTTATTTATTTATTTATTTTTTGTAAGAATTGTTCCTATCAAAACCATTCCGTGTGTGATGAAATTCTATTCGGTGCTCACACGAAAAGGAGTATATATTTAAACCTCATTTGGCATTTTATAAACCCAAATTAAGCGAAATAATAGTTCCTTCTTTTTACAGCGTATAGAAATCATCTTCTAGTGGAATTCAGTAATTAATATCAATTTCAATACATTTGAAATAGCATGATGCCATTAAAGTACTCAACAAAAGGTTTTCCCCATTGACTATAATGTAACGGAAGTCATTTGAGTAAATGAACTATTAATGCTACACTTCTTATTCAATACCGAACGTGTTATGGTAAACATTATTAAAATATATGAATTGCATGAATTTCCGAGTACATTTACTTGAGTTAGAGCGTGTACAGATAGACAGACTGTCAGGCAAACCGAATTCACAAACACTTTTTAACTCTGCTGGAAATAATTAAAAAATAATAATCTTCTATGCTAATATTATAAAGAAGTAAAAATTGTTTGTTTGTTAGAGGTAATCTCTGGAGCTACTGAACCGATTTCAAAAGTAATGGTATCAAAAGAATGGTGTTAGTCCAACTTAGAACATAGGCTATATTTTATGTCGGTGCCACCACCCCAAAGGGGGTGCGGCAGCAAAAAAGGTCTAAAATGCAATTTTTGTGTTATGGAAGGGCCTAGAATCATGAAATTTGGGATGGTAGTTAATTATATGATATAAATGATATCTAAGAACATTTTTTAAACAATTCGAAATTTAAAAGGGGTTAAAATGTACAAAAATCGTTCTAAAAAAACGTTCTAAATGGTTTTTTTCTACACAGTCTCGGAAAATACCAAACCGATTTTAAAAAATAATGGTGTAAAAATGATGGTGACAACCCTTGCTCCAAGATAGGCTATATTTAATGTCGGTGCCACTACCCCAAATGGGGTTCAAGGACGTTCTAAAAAACGACCTTCAAAAAACGTTCTAAAAATGCAATTTTTTGCGTTACTGAAGGGCCTAGAAATATGAAATTTGAAATATTAGTTATTTATTAGATATAAAGGATTTCTAAGAAGAGTTCTTAAAAAATTCGAAATTTAAAAGGGTAATAATGCGCGAAGAGGGTTCTAAAAAACATTCTAAATGGGGATTTCTGCTCAATTTTAGGAAGTATCAAATCGATTTCAAAAGTAATGGTTGTAAATTGAAGCTGATAGGACCTTGCTCTAACATGGCTCTGTTTTATTTTTGTATTACTACCACCTTGGGGTTGCAGGAGAAAAAAAAAAACGTTATAAATTGCCGTTTTGTGTTATGGAAGGGCTTAGAATACTAAAATTTGGAATGGTAGTTACTTATAAGATATCAATGATCTCTAAGAACATTTCTTTAAAAAAAAATCAAAATATAAAAAGGGTGAAATTCCGCGAAAAGCGTTGTAAAAAACAGTCTAAATTGCGATTTCTATGAAACCCCAGGAAGTACTGAACCGATTTCAAATATAATGGTGTAAAAATGATGTTGACAGGACCTGCTCTAATATAGGCTATATTTTATGTATGTTTCCACTACCCCAGAAGAGATGCAGGAACTAAAACCGTTCTAAAAATGCGATTTTTGAATTATGGAAGGACCCAGATTCAAGAAATTTTGCATGGTATATATTTATTAGATATTAATGATCTCTAAGAACATTTCTTTAAAAATTTGAAATTTAAAAGGGGTGAAAATGCGTGAAAAATGTTCTAAAAACGTTCTAAATGCCCATTTGTAAGCAATCTCAGGAAGAATCAAACTGATTTCAAAAGTAATGGTTGGCAAATTAATGCTGACAGCCTCTGCTCTAACATAGATGCTATTTCATGTCGGTGTCACTATCACCTGGAGGTTGCAGGAGCAAAAAACGTTCTAAATTTCGATTTTTGTGATCGGTAGGGGCTAGAAACTTGAAATTAGGAAAGGTACATATTTATTAGATATAAATGATCTTTAAGAACAGTTTCGAAAAAATTGGAAAGTTAAAAGGGATGAAAATGCATGAAAAGCGTTCTAAAAACGTTGTAAAAATGTTCTAAATTGCGATTTCTGCTGAATCTTAGGAAATACCAAACCTATTTCAAAAGTAATGTTTGCAAATTGATGGTGACAGTCCAACAGGTGATCCAACATAGGCTATATTTTATGTTGCTGTCACTATCATCTGGTTGTGCAAGAACAAAACATGTACTAATTTGCATTTTTTGCATAACTGAGGGGTCTAGCACTTTGAAATATGGCATGGTATTTACTTACAAGATGCAACTGCTTTCTAAGAACAGTCGAAAGAAAATTCAAATTTAAAAGGGTGAAGTGAACGAAAACCGTTCTAAAACCGTTCTAAATTATAATTTTTATGTAATCTTATCAAATACCAAACCGATTTAAAAAATAATCGTGGCAAATTGTTGGTGAGAGAACCTGTTCAAACATAAACTATATTTTATGTCTGTGACACTATCACCAGAGGGTTGCAGGAGCATGAAACTTTCTAAATTGCGATTTCTGTGATACTGAAGAGGCTATAAACTTTAAATATGGCATGGTAATTACTTATAAAATATAAATGGCCTCGAAGGATTGTCGAAAATAAATTCGAATTAAAAAAGAGCTAAGCGAAGGAGAGGTGCGAAAAGCGTTCTAAAAAAGTCCTATATTACGATTTCTATGCAATTTCAGGGAATATAAACCGATTATAAAAGTAATAATAGCGAATCAATGGGAACAATTTCTGATCCTACACAGGCTATATTTTATGCGGATGATTCTACCTCCTGGGGTTCAGTAGGAACAACAAAAGTTCTAACAAAGGCCTAAGCTTTCTAAATTACGTTTCTGTGAAATATTCGGAAATAATAAACCGATTTCAAAATTAATGTTGGCAAAATAATGGTGACAGTTCCTATTTCAACATAGCCCTTTATGTTGAAGAAAGAAAGAAGAGAGAAACAGTGGGCCATCAGCTGGAAAAAAGATGGCAGCCAGCAGTGCTATCAGCGGAAAAATGCAAGGGTGCCATTACTTAAACCTGTCGAAAAGTGTCCAAGCCGAATGCAGCTGGCCCATCAGTGAGGGCCAACAGCAGGCCAGCATTGATATGCCATCAGATTACTTCAATTCGGCACTTTTCCTGCAGTGCTAGCACCTATCCCACTGCTATTCCTTTGCTGTCCCAGCACTTTCCTTACAAAATTTTTTTATAGAATTCTATAAAAAAACAAAGTATTATATAATTACGGCTCTTTTTTCTATAAGCCAGTTTCACCAAGAACTATAGAAACATCTGTAGAAGTGTCTATAATAGAAATGTCTATAGAAATATATGAACTGCTTGTGGTCACCCTCCCAATTACTGACTGCGCTCGATGCTGCTTGGTTTTCGTGATCGGACATGAACAATTGCTTTCAGCGTACGCTACGACTGCTCGTAGTTTTCAAGCTCTCATTACACTATTTCAAGTTTGTTTCTTTTATGATTTACGTTCCCAATCATTAAACTGGTATAGAAATTATTCTATTGTATAGAAATCCTATGTACTTTAGACGCTTTTTTTTATTATTGATTCTGAACTGGGTAAATTATGAAAACTGAAATCCTTTGTAACCTAGTAAAACAAGATTTAAGGAGAAAAAAAATTGCGTTGAAATAAAGAATTTATTTATTTATTCTTTAACTTATTTATTTTGTTGGTGGCAGTGGTGCTATATTTTTTACAGTTTCAAAAAAAAATTAGCTTCACAGCTTAAATTGTGTTAAGATATTCATTTCAGATTTGTGGTCAAATACTCAATGTCTTCGTTATTCGCAGCGCCACCTAGCGTAAGGGTTCCCAGCAATAATACTTCAAAAGTTCGTGCACTTCCATGTAGTGGTGGGCCAGTGGATGAGATAAAATGGATGCCCACCAGAGTTTTATCTGATGATTTCCAACAGCAAAGTTGACTGAAGCTGTCCAGCTGTGGTTATGCAGTGGTAGACCATCAGCCAGCACTTCTCCATCATTGCCAGCACCTATCTTGCTGCTGGCCAGCAATTTCCTCTTTGCTAGGTAGGACTTGGAATTTGACATGATGATTAATTTTAAGATGTCAGAAGATGGTTTCTAAAAAATTCAAAACTTCAAATGAATACCGAAATAAGCGTATTAATCGAGCATAAAAGTTTCAAAATATTTTCTAAATTATCATTTATTTAGTTTTATTTCTTTTTATTAATTTAAGTTTAATTTCTGTCTAATGCAGTGTAATAATGAAGTTTAGTCAAACTGTACTTTAAATAGTAATTTTTGAATTATTCCTAAAAGTATAATTTCTTTTAATAAAAATTAGACATATAAATATCTTTTGTCATCTCTCCAATATTAAGCGAGCAAAGCCGCGGGGTTTGCTAGTTGTTAATATTTTTCAAAGTGATTAATGTATAATTTAATGATGCATAAATCATACTTAACGTTCTGGATTATTTGAAAAGTATACAAATTGAAATTATGTTAATTAAGCACACATTCTCCTATAGTGAAAGGAATGTATACGAAACAAATGTCAGTAATTATTCATGAGCGCTTCTCGAAGTTATATTACACAATCATTTATTTTCAAACATAATCCACGAGGCTTGCGATATGTCTGAATCGAGTATGTACATACTTGTCAACCTCCGTTTTAAATTCAGTAAATGTGAGATAATTTAAACCATGTTAAACAGATTTTTAAAATGCTTTAGATGCAACATTGATTATTTAATTTCATGTTTTTACGTGGAAATTTTTTGACGTACTTTCTTTTAAAAATTCTGGTTCGAAGCATCTTTAACCTTTTCGAGGGTGGCGTCCTTAAAAAAGGACACATAATTTTAATTCTAAAGTTGACAAACGGCACCAAGAATATTTAATTAAAATTTTTATTTTATAATGTACCTGAAAATAAGCAAGTTCGTATTTTCTAATAAATGAGTTTATAAATTGTGGTGTCAGTCCGTTATTTCCTCAGTTTATAAACAGAATTACTCCGCTCCGGAAAGGGTTAACCGGTGTCAAATTAACCCAAATTTTACCTAAGACTATACGAAGGCTGGCAAGTATGTGCATCACAAAAAAATGTTCCTAAAAATTTAATTCCCACAACAAAATAAAATAATTTTTAAACAACGATTTAAAAAAAATCTCGTATTATATCATAATTAGCAAGACGAAGAAAATTTATTCTGTGAATCATGCACATAATAAAAAAATTAAATAATTGTATAATATAAATTCATAATAATTCATATACAAATTTCTGGTGCATAATTCACGCTTTTAATTATGAACTCTTTTACAAGTATCCAACAAAAAATTATGTTAATTGCGCACAGCGTTTTATAAAATGAAAGAAATATATGCGAAACAAATGTCTGTAATTTTCCTTGAGTGCTTATTGATCTTTAAAACAATAATATATTTGTTTTCACGCATTGTCCTTTAGTATTACGATGTGCATATTTGTCATTTCAGAAGCAAAATTACCAAAGAATAATAAAAGAATTTTAAATACTGTTTTGAAAACATGGTGCGTTACATTTTAATTTGCAATAGCACTTAAAAATAAAGAAAAAGAACGTTATGAATCACAATACTTTATAGAAATCTTTGATTCATTAATAGCATAATTAAGAATACTGGGTTTTATTTATACATACTGTTGGGAATATATTTACAGGTGAATAAATCATACTTTTATTTGTGAATTATTTGATAAATAATCGGCATGAGATTATGTTAATTTAGCTCACGTTTTCCCCAAACAGAAGAAATTTACGTAAAATAAATGACAATAATATTTCATGAGTGCTTATCGACCTTAACATAAGAGAAACATCTATTATTACACATACTCCGTTAAGCTTACGATATTGCATATAAGTCAGATAACTGTGAAATATTCCAGAGTTACTAATGTAATTACAACAGCGCAATAAAAATTTTAAATAACGGGAAGAAAATATTTTATGTTACTAAACTGTAATTTGTAAGAAGTGGAAAAACAATAGTACAGCTCATATTCAAAATATTAGAATAATTACTTTTTTTTTTAGAAATTGAAAATATCGTTTGGTAATTTAATGTCTTTTAATGCAAATATGCAAACAATATTTTTATTAAGAACTTATTGTTGATTAAACTTATTTACTAGGACTTCCCTCAGAGGGATTAGTCTGAGCGATATTGTTGAGAACATAAATTTAATAATAACATGTGGAAGCAAAGAAAATGATATGTTATCTTTAATTGTCCATATACTGCGATAAATTGAAATGATGAAAATAGACGAATCGTAGAATTACAAAATCCTATATATAAATTCGTATACACTGTTTAAAGAAATGAGAAATCAATCCATGCAAGACAGCCATGCATGGATATAAAATTGAAAATCCGCAATATATTAAAAGTAAAATAGAAAATGAAACACTAAATTATCTTATATCGGAATTTAAACTGTATAAAATGATGTCGAGAGCATAATCAGACGCTCCGCACCAATTTGATCAACTTTAAATGGCAAATATATGATGTTTAAAAAGAATGGACTATACTTTATATGGTGTGGGCTCCCACGGAATAGTTAATATTGTACAATATCTGTTTTCCACGGATGCAATGAGGTTGTTGATAACATTTAAGGAATTCCCTCCTCAAAATCTGATATAGTAACAAAGTACCGAATACATCAACAGTGGCATGCAATGCTTCGTTAGAGTGTGTTTTAGATATACTCGATCGGATTTAAATGATGAGTGTATGCTGGCCACTACATACGCTGTATTGTTTTATTTTCAAACATATTCTGCACAAGTTGAGCTGTATTTAGCATGCATTAAATAAAAGAAATCAGCAATGATTACAACATAAAGTATGACCCAAGATCTGAATATATCGTCTGCATAACTTTTGAGCTGTCAAAGTGTCATTTGAAGTAAATTACAATTCCATACATATTTATTCAGCAAATCATGCAAGCTAACATACGCCAATATGAACCGATTATGAAATGTCACCAGAATAAGTTAATATATAAAAAATCTACTAATGATAATTGAGAATATGACCTTATGATAAAATGTCTAGAAAAATGAATCAGATAAAAAATTCATATCACATTTAAAACGGCACTTCCCTCTGTTAGTGGCCTTGGCGAGAGAGAGAAAAGCCTAGAGAAGGAACACTTTAACAAGTACTTTCGGGCAACCTACTCACTGTTTCATACAGGTCTTTATTCAATATTTACACAATTTATTTAACGCTAGGTGGGTATCTATCAGTTTTGTTGCATTTAAATTGCATGTTTTGCGGAGGAAATGCAGCATTATGAAATATTTAAAGTTGCTATACCTAATAATTCCAAATTAATGGTAATTGAGATCGCTTTCCGTTAATTTCATCTTTTTAAATTTTAAATTTTTTAGAAACCATTCAAAAAGACAATTGTATATTTTAAAACTAACCCGAAGCAAAATATCAAGATTTTGGGCTCAGCAGTAACACAGAAATAAAAAATTTCGAAAGTTCTTTGTTTCTGAACTGTTTTATATAGTGACATTTTTAGAAATTGTTCTATTGCCAGAATTTACGTCATGATAAATACAGCCATGTCAATTTTCATGTTTATATTCCTAACAATTCCATGTACTTCGTTACTTAGATCATCTTTAGATCTTTTTCCGCTTTGTTTAGTCTTTCGATTTTTTAGAATTCATTCTACAACGAGCATTTACATCTTATAAATTACTACCATGCCAAAGTTCTACTTTCTAACCCCAACAGTATCCCAAAAATTTCAGTATTCCAAATAAATCATAGTTTAGAACCATTCTAGAAATTTTTACATTTATCCGTAAAATTGAGAGCGTTCATTAGGAGTATTTGCGTCTTAAAAGTAACTACCGCACCAAATTTGAAGTTTCTAACCCAATCAATATCGCAGAAATCGCAATTTTGCACTGACATAAAATACAGTTTTTTTTTCGGAGCAGAGATAGCCACCAACATTTTTTTAAAGTAGGCTATGTAGTTCCAGAGATAACACCTCACAAACGTACAAGTATTAATAATATTATACACTTTATAATATTATAACGCTTTATAATATTAGCATTAGATGTACAGATGCAAAAGCCATTTATCTCTTACAAACTAAAGTGACCGACGTTGCCCAGAATTTCAAGGATGTTTGTTCTGAAAAATCAATTTCAAAATTTAACATACAACACAAAACAAACATTAAAAAAGCAGTTGAAATGTTGTATGAAATAATCATATGAAAACGCTATATAGAAATGTATAAATGTATATAACAGACGCAAAAGAATACAGCTATAAATGAACTTATTTCAATTTATAATTGGAGCAATAAAATTTAAACACGCCAATATTTCACTAATCGGGTTTTTATCATGCTTCAATACATTTTTCACACCCATATGACGTTATACTATATCTACCACGTCCTTTATATTTCCAATATGACGTAATATTTTCCTCTTTCACGTGGAAACCTTGAAATAGAAAAGTTATGAAGTTATATTCACTTTCATTTAAATTCGTCAAACTATTTATTTCATTTTCATTTTTCACGTGGAAACCTTGCAATAGAAAAGTTATGATGTAATATTCACCTTTTTTTAAATTCGGCAAACTATTTATTTCATTTTCATTTTTAACGTGGAAATCGTGCAGTAGAAAATTAATTGTAGTAGTAATAATTTTATTGTGTATTTTAATTGTTGGCAACTGTTTTAACGAAAAATGTTTAAATTTGATAAGAAATTGCTGTTAAATTGGTGGTTTTTTATTAATGAAACATTATCTATAAATTATTTCGATTCCGGATTACTTTAGTTGCCTCGACCATGTTTTAATGCACATGTACGTATCTTTTCACAATTTTGGCTTCCAAATTGGGAATGTTTATAGAATTACAAACAGACAGATAGACAAGTTTTCATTTTTATATACTCTCTATTCTAAAAAAAGTAACTAACGCTGTCACCGCCGCCGCCGGTATTGAATTTTTTGTGACCGGAGGTCTTTCTTCGTTAATACTAAGAAAACTATTGCATACAAAAATATGAAAATCGGTGGCATTATAGAGAAATGTTTGATCAACACGCTGATGCATACAGTTTTGAAATAAAAGAATTATTTTAAGAGATATTTAATGTTAAAGTTGGACAAAATCGTTCCATTAAAAAAGTTTTATAGGAGCAAAAACTATACATGGGAGTTTAATCAATTTTAGATCATTTTATTCAATAGAAGATACCGGTGTGCAGATTCCATTAATTTTTTTTAGTTTGACTCATTTTTTGAGGTTTTATTTCTATTTTAAATTCAAATATTCAGCATTTCGGAATATATTTTTTACGTATTTTAGAAAATGGTATTAATTTAAACTGTTGCCAACTGTATAAACAGCGCAAACAATAATGTTTGCTTCAAATAAAAAAAAAATATTTACACGTTACTATTATAAACAGAAAAAAATCCCCTTCAAATTAGAATTAAATAATTAGGTATAAAAAGCAGGCATTTATTGGAAATTACGCCATAAAAAACTATATTTAAATGTGAATTTTAAAAGAGAAAGGATATTGTGAAATAAATTCATTAACTTGCGTTAGAAGTCTTACATAGAAGAAATTACGTCATATTACACTTATTATGCAAAATGAACAAAAAATAATATTGCAAAACAGTTTAAATTTAAAAATCGCGTGAGACAAAATATCAGAGGTTAACTATTAGACTCTTTCAAAATTTTATTATTTGTCATTTGATGTGAGGTGTTTAGCTATAAGTATGCAAAATTTCATGTCTTCAACTTGATTAGGGGCTGAGTTAGAAAAATTGCTTAAAATACGCAAGTTAAAGCCCAGAGGGTTAAATATTAGACTTTTTCAAAATTTTATTATTTGTCGCTTGATGTGAGGTGTTCAGCTATAAATATGCAAAATTTCATGTCTCCAACTTATTTAGGGGCTGAGTTAGAAGAATTGCTTAAAATACAGAAGTTAGAGACCGGAGGGTTAAATATGACTTTTTCAAAATTTTATGATTTATCGTGTTATCGCAAGTGTTCAGCTATAAGTATGCAAACTTTCATGTATCCAACTTAATTATGGGCTGAGTTAGAAAAATTGCTTAAAATACACAAGTTAGAGCCCACAGGGTTAAATAATAGACTTTTTCAAAATTTTATTATTTTTCATTTGATGTGAGGTGTTCAGCTATAAATATGCAAAATTTCATGTTTCCAACTTAATTATGGGCTGAGTTAGAAAAATTGCTTAAAATACACAAGTTAGAGCCCAGAGGGTTAAATATTAGACTTTTTCAAAATTTTATTATTTGTCGTTTGATGTGAAGTGTTCAGCTATAAGTATGCAAACTTTCATGTCTCCAACTTAATTAGGGGCTCAGTTAGAAAAATTGCTTAAAATACACAAGTTAGAGCCCAGAGGGTTAAATATTAGACTTCTTCCAAATTTTATTATTTGCCGTTTGATGTGTGGTATTCAGCTATAAGTATGCAAATTTTCAAGTCTCCGACATACATAGTTTCTGAGAACGGGCTCTGTGACAGACGGACAGACAGATAGACAGACAAAGGAGTGAGACAGGTAGCGTTTGTTTAGATGAACGAAACTCTAAAAACATGCTGCGGATGACTGTAACAACATCCTAAAATTACATTACCATCAGCGATCTACCAATCCCGAATTTAGATTATATTCGTTTCATATATTCTTATTCTTTTGTGCGGCCCTGTAATATAACTATCAATAATATATACAGTAAAACCTCTGAATAGCGGACACCTCGAGAATGCAGAATTTGTCCTCTTTTTGGAGGTGTCCGCTACTGAGAGTAAAAAATGTACAGTTATTTAAGGGTTGGTAATCGAAAAAAAGCCCGCTAAATAGAGGTGTCCACTAACCGGGTGTGTCCGTTATGGAGGTTTTGTTGTATAATAGTATCATCCTTTACAAGAAAATTGCATGCGGTAGGATAGACAGACAGACATCCAGAGAAAGATTACCTAAAGGAGAAATGAACACTCATGACTTTTCTTTTAATCATCCACAAAATTTTCTAAATTTCGTTATATGAGTATTAAAAAAATCTGTTAATTTCCAATCGATAGGCTGACAACTATCTTTTAGCCTGAGTTTTTAGCCGGACTTAGCCTGTTGTACAGATTTTATACAACAGGCTAAAAACGGTCACCGTGGTACGGAGTACTGTATTATTATTTGTTTGCCCACCAAAACTGGTTGCCACGGGTTGTTGCAAGGTTTGTGATCACGTGGTTGAAACTGATCTATTCAATATTACTGCGTGTGTATTTTTTTTATTTGCTCCATGTGTTCAAACCAGTTGTCCACGAAAACATCAACCGGTGAAAGTGACGCACACGAAATTTCTGTGACGTATGCAGATAAATTGTGCTTTTTATTAGTTTTTTAATATAATTTTTAAACGGTTTGGAACCTATTTTTCATAGTAGATGAATTCAGTAGGTGGCCCTCATACGTACCTTCTGGTGCAATCCGAAACGAAATCCAACAAATATTTTTTGAGTTATGCTTGACGAAAGGTTTTTATTAGGCTTTTTTTTTAGTAGGACATGGCGTTAATATCCATCGTAGTTGTAATTTGTCCAGACAGTATTATTTCGCTGAGTATTAGCCTTCGCTTCGCTCAGACAATTATCTTAAAATTAATATAATTTTTGAAAAGATTAATTGAAAAAAATTATTTTGAAAATTCAAAATACTAGAATATTTATTCAAGTGGTTCAAAATATTAGAATATTTCACATTAATTCGCCTTTAATTATCGCCAATTCATAACTGGTGGCATCATTGATTAAATTCTGACAATTTTATTTAAAATCAGTATTCTTTTTGTAGTTTCCTTGCCTTTTCGTCTTAAAATGGGTCGTGTGAGTGATATTCCTGAATCTATTAAACTTCGTATGGTTGATTGTATCGGCACGGTAAAAATCAATGTTATATAGCGAATTATTTACCTTGTTCGCAATCAAGCGTTAGTAAAATACTAGCTCAATATTCAAAAAATGGAAAATTTCTAAATAATCGCCGAAACGGCTGTCGAAAACCAAAAACATCTGCCAGAGATGACAGGAACCTGAAGAGTATAGTTAAGAAAAACCGTTTTAAAAGTGTGAGATTCTTGCACCGAAAATGCAAAGAACGTGTTGATATTTCTACATCCCCAACATTAAGACATCTCCATAAATTTAAGTTTGAATCTCGTGTACCGAAAACAAAACCTCTCACGACTGCAAAACAAAAGCGTATAAGATTGAATTCGTGTAAGTCAGGACGTTTATGAAGCAAAGAAGACTGGAAAAATATATTATTTAGTGATGAAAATATGTTTGTGTTTCATATGGTAATCAAGGTATTCGAGTTTGGAGAGTGAAGGAAGAAGCATTTTATAAAGAATGCGTTAAACGTTCCGTAAAATTTTCTGCTAGTATCATGGTTTGGGATTGCATGAGTGCAGAAGGCCCTGGAAAGTTATGCATCGTCTACGAAAAGGTTAACACTCAGATATATCAAGAAATTTTGGAATATTACATGATTCCATCATCACAAGATTTATTTGAAGATGATTTTATCTTTCAACAAGAGATTTAGCGTCACCGCATACCTCGGTGTCAACTAAGAATTGGTTCCGCCAACGCAGCATTAAGGTACTTCCTTGGCCACCAAACTCACCAGACCTTAAGCCCATCGAACACTTATGGTGTATACTGAAGCAAAAACTCCAAGAAAATCCTCCTTCAAATAAAACTGAGTTAGTGGCACGTATAAAATCTATTTGGGCTAATATTGATAGAAATGTTTGCAAACACCTTGTATATAGATCGATTGTACGCGGTTATGAAAACAAAAGAGGATGCTACAAAATATTAACTACCATTTACTTCATATTCATAAGGTAATATTGCTACGTAAAATAAAATATTCTAATATTTTGAGCCAATCTAAATTTTATTCTAATATTTTGATGTGTTTCAGAAATCTGTATACCTAATGTATTGTACCGTATTTTATATTTTGTAAATGTTAAAATCTTATCTAAACAATACAGATTTAATTTATAAGAAATTTAATTGCATTTAATTAGCATCAAAAGTAAACAAATACAAAATATTTTTTCTTATTACTTTTTCTCAATTATTCTAATATTTTGAATGTGAGCTGTATAATTCACAATACTATATCAAAACATTGGTTACTGAAGATCATAAATGAAAGTTTTAAAATATAAATTCCTTTTGCATAATACATAATTTAATTCTGAACTATTTGAGAAGCATCCAACTGGAAAATATTTTGTTCATTTAGACTTTATTTGCAAGATTACTTAACGCTTTTACATTAATCGCACACTATAAAAAAGATGTAATTCTACACATGTAAAATTACAGAAACATGTATAGTTACTAAACGTTTATCTGTTCACTGTACAAAAAAAAAAATTGTTTATCTACAAAACTAGTTTTTGTAAAGCTACAGATTGTTAATGCTTTACAAAACAATCTACTAAAATTACAATAACCTTACTAAAATTTGATCTGTAACCGGGGTTGCAGTTACATAAAAAGTTCTAGACATCCCAGTTTCCTAAAAAATTCTAAGCAACCTTACAGATTTTTTGATTTACAGTGCAAAAGTCTATCTGTTACATGCATTTTTCTTGTTGCCGTTACATAAAAAGTTCTAGGCATCCCAGTTTCCTAGAAAATTCTTAGTAACTTTACAGAATATTTTTACAGTGTAATAATAAAAGCACGTACATATATTTACATGTATTATTACATTGTCTTGTAGTTATTTTTTTTTGTTATTTTCATGGAATAATAATAACACATGTTTTTACATTTACTATTATCACTTTATTTATGTTTCATTATTTAAGGTAGACACACAAGCAGATTGAAGATTAACACATTTATGCTTAGCATCCCATTTTTGAGACGCTTCAAATTTTAATATATTTCTATAATTTTCTTCTTCTTTATAACATAAAATTGTATGAAATAATTATCTATAAATATCTTTATCTGTTACCGAAAGATGACAGTAGAAGATGAATATTTATTTGCTTAAAACAAAGGCTTTTTTCGAAGTTTATAGATTTCTAATTTTTCTAGATGGCGAAATGTAAAAAGGAGGTTTCGCTGTGCTTTTTCTACAAATTATCCAAAATTATACCAATTATAATATTCTCATCTTGTAGGCTTCCTTGAAATATGTATTTTTTTAATTGTGAAATTATATGTTCAACCCTATTTTTCATGCGGTTTTGTAACACGCTATACGCGTTGTATAAGACGCTAGGCACGAATGGATACATATTTTTATTAGCCATTTAGGGGACAGTTATTTTCAAGTCCTTTTCAAGATGATTCTGGATTAAACTGTTTTTAAGCCTCAGATAAGATTATTCTCAGTTTATTATTAATAATACTTATAATGTTGTTAGTCTTTGTAAAGAAATAAATGTACGCATTTGGTGAAATTTCTTTTTAATATAAACAGTAATAGAACATAGATTATATATTGTACTTGTTTAAACAAATAAAGTTCATGCCTACTTTTCTCAGTAGCGCAGGTTTGGCTTGTAGTAAATAAAGACATGACCAGCAAATAAATAATGCAGCAACACCTTTCACATAATATATACATTTATCTGGACAAACGGCAGACATCACCTTTACATAACACAATCAACATTCAACTACAAAAAACTTCATAGAACATCTTAGAATGTCTATATATTATCAAATCCTATTTCCATGGAAATACGATAGGCCTTCTAGCGGCAGAAAAGAAAATAGATATACGAATCGTTAGATTACATAAATAAAATAAAAGGAGTATATTACAACATCCCCCCTTAATCTAGCGGTTCGAAAAAGAAATTAAATTTAGTTTTTCACTTAATTTTAAAAATTGGGGTCTGGAAAGAGGCTTTGTTAATATATCTGCAATCATTTCCTTTGAACTACAGTAATCAACAAGCACTATATTTTGTTCTTGTAAATGTCTAATATAATGATATTTGACATCAATGTGCTTGGTTCAAGCACTATGTTTCCTAGTTTGTGTCAGTACTATACAAGATTTATTATCTTCATATAGCAAAATTGGTAAGGATTGTTTGAGACCTAAGTCATCTAGTAGAGTCAGCAACCACTGTATTTCTTGTGCAGCATTTGCAGCTGCTATATATTCTGCTTTGGCAGTGGACAGAGCAATACAATTTTGGTGTTTTGAGAACCACGATATTGGATTGTCTCCTAAAAGAAAGATGTTACCGCTTGTAGACTTTCTGGTAGCTTTATCACCAGCCCAGTCTGCATCAGAGTAGCAAGTGAGAATTGGGTCGATTTGGCTGCTTATAACAAGATTCAGGTTCTTTGTTGCGTTTATATACATGATAATCTTTTGAACTGATTTCCAATCTTTTTCTGGTGGTTTTTCAATTTTTCGGCTAAGTATATTAACTGCTAGGGCAATGTCCGGTCGTGACACTGTTGCTATGTAAAGAAGAGCTTCCATGGCTTGTCTATATTCTTTATTATCGTCGAGAAAATTACTGTCATCTCCAGTTTTTTGGGTATGAAGTTTCCATTGGTATGTATATGGGCTTCTTCTCTTCTATGCTAAACTTCTTAAGTAATTCTTCAATTTTATTTTTCTGATTCAATTCAAAGCTTCCATCAATATTTCTTTGGATGTTTATTCCAAGATAATGTTTCACTTCACCTAAATTTTTAACTTCAAAGTTTTCTTTCAGAATAGTAATCACTTTGTTTATTTTTGTTTCATCTTTAAAAGAAATAAGAAGATCATCTACGTACAGAATAATTAGTATATTTTCATTTTCATCTGTTTTTCCAAATAAACATGCATCTGCCATACTTTGCTTGAAATTGTTTTTCAGCAAACTTCTGCTAGCTTTTGATTCCACGCATATGCCGCTTGCTTAAGCCCATATATAGATTTTCTTAATTTGCGAACTTTCTTCTCATGATTAATTTCAGGTTCCCTCTGGCTGTACCATATAGATATCTTCCTTGAGGTCTCCATGCAAGAATGCTGTTGTGATATCAACAAGTTTGACATGAATATTCTTCTGAGCTGCAGCTGTTAAAAATGCTCTTATGGTTGTGTGGTTGACTACTGGGGCAAAAGTTTGATCGTAATCTGTTCCGATCTTTTGGTTGAAACCTTTTGCGACGAGCCTTTCCGTATATCTTTCAATTGTGCCATTTTCGTTTAACTTCAACATTCTTTAAAACAAAACTTTAAAAACATTCGTTTTAAAGTCTTTAAACGTGCATTTACAGCCTATTGCCTTTTAAACTTTGGGTAGCTTTACAGGATCCCACGTACGATTCTTTTTGAGAGATTGCATCTCTTCTTCGATTGCTTCGAACCATTTATTCTTTTCATCAGGATTAAGAGAATTCAGTTCTTTGAAACTAGCATGTTCTGTCACTGCTTCTCCTGTAAAATAAGTTAATCTTTCTGGCGGTTTTCCTTTATTAATTATATGGGATCTTCTTGGTTCCATTGGTGTTGGAGATTGTTTCTTCATAATATTCGAATCTTCTTGAAATGTTTCTTCATTCATTTTTTCTTCTTCATTTTCTATTTGTTTTGGTGGAACTACTGTAATTTCCCTGTCAGAGGTTGAGGCTTCAATGAATCTGACTGTTCTACTTATAATTACATTATGGTCAGATATTAAAATCCAAAATCCTTTACTTCTGTAATCATAGCCAGTCATAATTCCTTCTACAGCCTTCTCGTCTAGTTTTCCTCTTTTACTTTTGTGAGTGTGTGCGAAAGCTTTAGATCCAAAAACTCTGATGTTTGATAAATCTGGTTTCCGCCCATTGCATAACTCATACTGTGTTTTAATTTTGGCTTTAGTGGGTAATCTATTCTGCAAATAGTTTGCTGTCATTATGGCTTCTCCCCAATATTTGTGTGGCAGGTTGGCTTCAGACAGGAGGCATCTTGTCAACTCCATTAAGCTTCTATTTTACCTTTCAGCAATTACATTCTGTTGAGGCAAATGTGGCACTGTGAACTGGTGCTCAATTCCATGATTTCTCATGAATTCTTCCATTTCATTGCTGATGTATTCCCCTTCATTGTTGCTCCTAAGCGTTTTTAGCTTGTTATCGAATTTATTCGTAGTTACAGCGACGTATTCTTTTAGTTTAGCGTAAATTTCATTTTTGTTTGTTATTAGATAAATCATAGTGAAACGTGAAAAATCGTCAACGAAAGTAAGGAAGTAACGCTTCCCGCTGACGCTGGTTGTTTTCATGGCGCCACATAGGTCACTATGCACAAGCTCAATCAGACTGTTTGCTTTGAACTTTATTCGTTCGGATAGGGAAATTCTGAAAGTTTATTTTTAATACAATTTTCGCAATTATTAACTTTTTCACAGTTATCAATTTCGATGCCATCAGCGAGATTTTCTCTCACACGTTTCTTAATAGCATCTGAATTTCGGTGCCCAAGGCGTTTGTGCCATAATTTAATGCAGTTTACATTTCTGCATTTCAAAGCGAACGTTTGTTTTTTGCTGTTCCCTGTATATTCATTTTGTGTTACCTTATAAAGACTATTATTACTTGAAACTTCTCCTAAGTACGTAATTTCATTCTTTGTAACGAAGCATTTGATTTCGTTAAATGTAACTGTAAATCCTTTTTCAGTAATTCTTTTTACCGATATTAAATTACACCACTCTAATTCAGGCAAGAAATATACATTCATTAGAATGACATCATGACTAGTTCCATCAGACAATTTAGTTTAAATGTGGACGTTACCGATACCTTGCGAAAATAAACTTTTCCCATCTGCAATAATAATTTTCACAGGTTCCGCGTTCGAATTAAAATCTGTAAACATATTTATGTCATTAGCTAAGTGTTGTGTTGCACCGCTATCTATATAGGAATCTCCTTTAAAATTTTGCGTTAAATTACAGTTAAGTTTTAAAGTGTGTTCTTCAGTATTTTTATTTTCATTATTCAAGACAGAATTAGCTTCTCGATTCATTTGATTATTTTTATCGCAAGCTGTTGTATCCTGAGTTTTTATTTATTTTATTTTTCTCTCACTAGATCGTCTGCAATCTTGGTTAGAATTGGAATTTTGTCCGATGCTTTGCATACAGACATTATTCTGAATCATATTTTTATCGTTCGTTGTCATGGAGATAAAATTGGATCTTCAGAGATCAACGTTTTGTTACTTGTTATTTTTGCTTTGTAATGGATAATAAGATTTATTCCAGTTACGGTTTTGAAAAGTTTTGCTGTTCAAGTGATAACATTCGTTTCGGAAATGGTCTGTTTTCTTTTAATGCGAGCAGTGTCATTTTTAGGCCAATTTTGTTTAAAAATATTCGTTTTAAAGACTTGTGAAACTCCACGATCATTATTCATTTCCATTCTACGATTGTACTCGTCTATCAGTTTATTTCTTATTAATTGGAAATTTATTTCGATTTCAGGTCGCGCCTCCATGGCAACAGTTAAGTTATCGCAACATTTAGGAACTGAGACTAAAAGCAAGGCCGCTATATGATAATCTTTTATATCCCCTATAAATAAAAACATACATTTATTTTACTTAAATAGGTGTCACAGATAAAAATCAAAATATGTTGACATGAATTCCTTAATAAATACTTAAAAAGTGAGTCTGGTAGAGGGAGCCGCGGTAGCGGAGGCTATTTGAGATCATAGAGGGCGCAGTGTTTGCATTTTTATGTTTTTGGTTTTTAGAGTATTTTTTGGTACCCAGTGTCATTCATTTTCTATTGATTATGTGTATGTTATGAATACGGTTTTTACTATTAAACCGAAACATGTCAACATATTTTGATTTTTATCTGTGACACCTATTTAAGTAAAATAAATGTATGTTTTTATTTATATGATATGAAAGGGTGAAGTAAAATTTGTTTGAGTTTTTTACGAAAACTTACAACAGTTTTTGACATTTTATATCCCCACCAACGACTTTTAACCTATCCACTAATTCGAACATTTGAGCGATATGCTCATTCATGTTACCATCTCCTGGCATTTTTGTAGCGTATAATTTTCGTAATAAGAAAAGCTTACTAGATAACTTCAATCGTTCGTGAATAGCTTTAAGCTTAAGTCATGTGGCTTTTGCCGTGGTTTCATATTTGACATGAATAATTTGAGAATCTTCTATGCATAAGATAACTATCGCTTGTCTATCGCGTTTTAAATATTTTTCATCCGGATTTGCTGGAGATTCATCCTCAATTACATCAAATAAATCCTCTTTTATAAGAATCATTTGCATTTTAAATTTCCAAATGGAAAAATTGTCATTACTTAGTTTCGTAATATTATTCTCTTTCAAGGAAGCCATTTTGCTTATGTTTAATAATTTGTCATTCGTTTTCGTTTTACTACAGTTAATAAATGTTATTTAATGTATTATTTTATTTTAAACAATTCAAATCACTATTAATAATATATTATAATTTCAGTCTCGTGATCTGTAAGCATTTGGTGAACTTTCTTTTTAATATAAACAGTAATAGAACATAGATTATATATTATACTTGTTCAAACAAATAAAGTCATGCTTACTTTTCTCAGTAGCGCAGGTTTGGCTTGTAGTAAATAAAGACATGACCATCAAATAAATAATGCAGCAACACCTTTAACATAATATATACATTTATCTAGACAAAACGGCAGACATCACCTTTACATAACACAATCAACACTCAACTGCAAAAAACTTCATAGAACATCTTAGAATGTCTATATATTATCAAAACTTATTCCCATGGAAGCACGATAGGCCTTCTAGCGCCAGAAAAGAAAAGAGATATACGAATCGTTAGATTACATAAATAAAATAAAAGGAGTATATTACAACAATAAATATATATTTTAGTAGTTCATAAAAATACTAATTATAGTATAAAATGTACAATTTAAAAATTTATATTATATAAATTTAGACTAAGCATATAATTATGCATATTATAATATTATAAAAATTATGCATATTCCCATACTTAGTACGTTTACATTTTATCAAATAAATACAAAAGGTTTTTAGTGTAATTTTTTTTTTTAGAATTTTTCCAGCTCATTATGCAACGCTTTAAACTTTTTTTTGGTAAGAAATTTAAGAAAACAAAAATTCAGGCACAAATGCGATAAGAACATTTTTTGCCGATTTTTAATATACCATTTTTAATGTTACTGAATATCACACAAAAAAAAAAAACTGTTAGGTAACTAAATGTCTCTTCTTGAACACGACAGTGTGGCAAAAATTACGCCTTTAAACATTTTTCTGCAAAAAATTAATTTTTTTGGAAGAGCTTATAGTGCTTGAATAGTAGGGACACAAAACTCATTCGTGACACTTGTTTGTTCAATTAGTGAATATGAATTCCAGCTTAAGGGGGTCCGGGAAACATTTTAAAATAATGTTGATTCATTGAGTTAAAGTTTGACACTTTTAGCGATGGTTAACCACATCATTTGTAAACAAAATCATATGATAAAACTTCTCATAATCATTATTTTTTTTATTTTATTAAAAAAGTGGGGTATTTAAAATCGTTATAACTCGAAATATTATTTGTAAAATTTAATTTTTTTTATCGTTCAACTAAACAGAAATATATAAGTTTTAATTTTGATTCATCATTTTTAAAAATATTAATTTAAATAAAAAATAAACGAAATTTAATTTAAATAAAAAATAAAAATATTTATTTTAAAACAGTGATGTAACTTCAAAAAACATATTTTCAAAAGTAAATAAAAAAAAAATTGCTGAATTAAAATTAAAGTAAAACAAATGTAAAAGACATGTTCCAAGTTTGAACGATTTATCTTTAACGGTTCTTGATTTATAACAATTTAAATACGAGAAATGGTGAAAAAAACCCATCATGAAGAAAAACGCATTTTTACAAGAAATCGTTTCAACGAAAACCATTGCTTGTAAGCTAGATTTTGAAAACAAACCAAAAAAAAAAAACTTAATATTTCCTGTTCCAATTAAGATATAAATATGATTTAAACGTCATTTTAAACAGAAAAAACAGAGAAATTTTTAATGTTTTTCTTTTAAGATTTTTGTGTCCCGGACCCTCTTAAAATAACAAGTAAAAGATAAAACTGCCGGAATTTCACAGTTGGTAATTTGAGTAATAAAAGTTATTGTTGTTAGATTAATGAGTTAATACAAAGAAGAAGGAACAAAAAACTTGTATTAAAAGTTAAAAACAGCATTTCTTAAAAATGTAAATATTTTTAGAATATTACATATCAATAGCAGTGCTTTAATTGTAGAATATTTATGAAATTAATTCTTAATGCGTAAATGGAATTTTAATAACAGCAATGTGTAAAAACTTGAAAAGAATTAACCTAGTGGCAGACCCTGAATAATACACATACGCGCTGACTTGAAAAATAGTTGCTGTCGTAAGCTTATTACTGTCCGTGTTCAAACGATCCATTTCATTTGGCTACCATTGTTTCCTAATAATAAACGTTTCTAAGTAAGAGGTTTTGCCTTGTTTTAAACGAATTATTTAGAAAAAATGCTGTATTTCCAGCGTAAAACATTCGGATTAAATCTTCAAGTGGAGGCATTTTTCTCTCGGTTTGCTGTGGACCCCTTTCATTTAAACATATTTTCGTCGTTGATATGAATCAAGTTGTTGTTGAATGTTGAGGTATTTGAGAAAATACAATGTAAAAAAATCCGCTAATTTCTAGTACGAATTTCGTACTGTCACATTTTTTTTAAACCGATAAAAATTTTGTGCATTTCTCAAAAACTATGGGTTTGAGATTGTTTGAGATTAACAGTAATTTAAAGTTAAGTTTTTATTTTCTCTAAATTTCTGATATAAATTTCTATTATAACACTGTAAAAAGAAAAAAAAAATCAGGGAAAAGAGTTAGCAAAACATTCTTCTCAGAATGCAAAAATATAAAAAAGTCAATGGTCATAAAGCGAATAACAAACTAATTATAAGTTTAGCATTATTATCCGACAAGGATATTTAAAATCCATAACCGTTAATTTCTGATACATTCAGGAAATCATTTAATCATAAAATAATATTTCGTAAAATTACGGAAAGAGCACTGGCAATACTCTGAGTCTTATTTACAGTGTGGTTCTTATAATCAAGTTCCTTTTTAAGCTGTTGCACACTATTTGCAACATCGTCCTTTGTAGCCAGTCTTTTAGCTTTTGACATGGATGTCCACTACAGACTATGGTGTTATGTCCTCATTCCAGAAGTTGACACTAATAAGAAATGCATCAAAGTAATGCAAAATTAAACTAGTCGAATGTGGCAATCCCGAAACTTTCTTCTATCTCATATACGTTAATACTTCCTGAAAAATGCAGCATAGTAGCACCTCTGGTTATATGATTTACAGCAAAATCTATAATAAGCAGCAACTTATGTCAACTTCTAACTGAATCTGGAGTTTCGTGAAAATTCGTGCATTAGTTTTTGAGTTGAGCTATGGCGGGAATCGTAAAAAATTCTGCATAGAAGCGCCACATTTTGGGCTATATATACAAAACCTAATGAGCAACAACCTAAGTCGATTCGGTAACTGAATCTGAAGTTTCATTAAAATCCGTGCATTACTTTTTGAGATAAAATTATTCCGGGAATCGAAAAAAATGCAGCATAGCAGCGCCACCTTTTGGGCGATTTACATAAAAACGTAGTTAGAGCCAGCTCATATCAAGGACTAACTGAATCTGAAGTTTGATGAAAATCCACACATTAATTCTTGAGATAGAGCCATTGCGGAGATCGTAAAAAAGTGCTATATAGCAGCGCCACCTGCACCTGCACACCAAAACGTAGTAAACAACAACACACAGTAAGAACTAACTGAATCTGATGTTTCATAAAAATCCGACCATTAGTTCTTGAGATAGAGTCATTGAGGAAATCGTAAATGCAGAATATCAGCGTCACCTGTTCAGCAATTTGTCCCAAAAAGTAATCAGTACCAATTTATATCAGAACTAGCTGAATATAAATATTTATAAATTCCGTGCATTTAGTTCTTGAGATAGAGCGCCCACAAAATTTGTGTCACATACAGACAAACAGACAGACTCACTGACAGACATTTTGTAAAAACATGTTTTTCGGGATTTCTGACTCCTAAAACGTGTAAATCCATCGAAAACCGGAATTCGAAAATTTTCACAAATCCAATACTTTCTTCTTGTAAAGATAAAAGAAAGAAAAAATAAATAAAATAATTGAGTTCTATAGACAAATTTAGCCATGTTAAATCTACATTTACAAAAAATAACATAAATAAACGTAAGCATAAACTAAAATACAAAAATGATATACTTTTTTCCAAAATGCAAGAAATCTCGACTTCGTGGTCCCACTGTTCCAGTTAAAAGCAACTCGCCCCTGAACTGATTATCCGAAATTTCTGTAGCTAGATCTGTTAACACTAAAAGGTTTTATCAAAGCTTCACGAGGGGAGTGAATCACTGCCGGACTTTCAAAGCATATTTTTTAGTTCAAATTCAAAACTTTCCAATACTGGTATAGTGTCCTCCACTGCACTAATAACTGATATCACACTGCAAATAGAAGCGTCTTAAATTTAGACACATATGTGACTGAAAAAGAATTTTAGACACTTAAGTGTCTTAATCTGAAAATTCAGACATTATAGATGTCTTAATTTAAGATACATAAGTGTCTTACTATGACCATGGTGCAAATGAACTGAGAATAATGTCTAAAATATCCTCAAACGTCTTATTTTAAGACACTTCATTGCTTTAAACGTGTCTTAATTTAAGACGTTTTGATTCTTCCGACGCAATAACCACCAGGGGGCACTCACACTCCCAGTTGCGCATGCGCTTTAGATGTCTTCTTCCGAAGTGGTATACGTTGTAATTCAAACGAAGTTTGTTTTTATGTACGCGTGTATTTTAATTCGTTTTTTGCAAAATATGAAGTACTGTGATTTACTGTGTTCGTATTAACTTGGATTATTTATTTATTGAATACATACATCTGACGTGTGTGCTCGACATCAAATGTCTCTTAGAAGCTATCGTCGATATAAGGGCGGGATAGACACAGAACATAAGTAGACGACTGTTGAAGATTACACCCGGAAATTCTACAAAGCGTGTGCAATGGGCTTAATGTTAACTCTATTAATTTATATCAATAATATTGTGTTATTCATCTTCGTCCTGTCGAAGCTGGCAAAAAAAAAAAGAAACTTTTGTCTGGCAGGTCCTGTTTTGAGGATGAAACATCTCATTCTTTAAATATGGCTAGTCGGATGTATTATGGGATTACCTTTTAAACTGGTGCAAGTCTTTCTCCCTCACTGTGGTTGTGGTAGTTTTTAAAATTTCAAATCGAGGAATTTTTCTTACCTCTTGCAAACAGCGATTTAAGTAAGTGCTATAATTTCTTTATAGTACTAAAATTAGTGCCTTTTATGATTTTATTTATTGTACTAAACAAAATCTTACATGAAATTTAATTAGTTTTGAATCTTTTTGCAAAAAAAAAATAATAATAATTCTAGAAGTATATATTTTTTAATTTATGACGTTGTCTTTTATTACAAATTATGTATTATTTATTCTCATCTTTTTTCTCAAATTTAAAGTAATAACATCACTAAAAAACAGACATATTTAAAAGTTAAGTTCATTCCCTTGTTTTGTTTTGTTTTCAATATGGCAGTTCTTAGTTTCAATGACTAATGCTTATCTCATACTAAACGACCACAAGGAAATAGAAAAAAAAAAACTTTGAAAGATCTCGTAAAGCTTTCTTACTTCCTAGCTAGGGATTGCAATCCCGGATTGATATCCCGGGATCCCGCTTCAATTTTAATCCCGATTTTCGGGATTGCCTTTTTTTTTTTTTTTTTTTTTTTCAATTGAACAATATTTAGCTGAAACTAAAAAATATATTTATAGACTTTCGCTTTTGGAAAAAAAATCAATTGATTTTTATGAAATTTATATATAATAGAAAAAGAATATTTATCTCAAATATTTCTTAGATATATTTCTAAAGCTATTAAATCTTTTACCGAGTAGATTAAATGTGCAAAGCTTTTGACTTGGAAACATAGATGTAACCCATAGATGATCAGAGAGGTAACATAGTCAGGAAAAAGGAAATCATTTGTTTATTTTGATTTTGCTGCGTGTAGAAAATATATTTCACTTCGAAGGTCATTTTCCAATTAGACTTTACTGATAAGCATCGCAAGTGTGTATCATAGTGATTATGTGGTAACTTCTTTTTTTGCGGCTTTATTTTGCTTTAAAGATATCTAATGAAAAGTGTTTAATAGGAATGATAACAATAAGCCCATGTGGCAATATAAATTTTTAAAAAATCTAATTTTTAAATGATAAGGATTTTCATTTTTTTTCGGGGAGGGGGGGGGGGATTTTGTATGAAATATTCGTAAAACTGATACCTTAAATCTTGCACTGATTATAATTAAAGTTTTGAACTTTTAGAGTAGGACCAGATTAAAAACACAAAATATAAATAAACAAAATACCGAAGTAATTTTTTTCTCTATATTAACCCTTTGCACTCGAGGGCTCCGGAGCGGAGCCATTTAAAATTTGTCTTCAAACTCGAGGTCTCCACTACGGAGACAATGCAAATAATTTTGTGATACCATGTAATCTTGGCTTTTCTAGACAGGTATCACAAAATTATTTGCATCGTCTCCGTAGAGGAGCCCTCGAGTTTGAAGACAAATTTTAAATGGCTCCGCTCCGGAGCCCTCGAGTGCAAAGGGATAAAGTAGAATATTTATTTATTTATTCATAGTTGTGATTATCATCTGATATATATGTAAAATTGCCTATGTGGCAATATAAATTTTTAAAAAAGCTATTTTTAAATTATATGAAGTACAGTAGGACAAGATTATAAGAAATATATATATTTATCCATGTACTTTAAAAGCCATCAATAGCCCTTGCCGTTGAATTTGTCCGATAATCGGAGATGTCTGCTTTTGTGAGGTAAAAATATGCAAATATGTATGCCACGCGGATTAAAAAAGTATTCGCTAAATAGATGCTGCAGCTATTCGGGAATGTCCATTAACCTCCACAACGGATACTCCCGAGTACCGGACATCTCAATTTAGATAACAATAATGCAGGGTTGCATTTTTTTCAAAAGAACTTCTTAATTAAAGAATGGGCATACTGGGCCGTGCCCCGCCCGCCCCCCTACGATTGTAGTGCCCACAAATTTGATGTGCAATATTTGTAAAGCTTATGTTTTAAATCTGTTTCGAAATTGTACTGATTATAATCAATATTTTGAACTTTTAAAGTAAAAAAGGATTAAAAATATAACAAATTTAAAAAATCTAATATTTAGATAAATATCTTTTGTTTTAATCTTGTTCTACTCCTGAGTTCAAAATATTGATTATAATCAGTAAAATGTCGTAAAAGATTTAAATTATCAGCTTAACAAAAATTGCATACCAAGATTGAGAGCACCAAAAAAATCAGGCTGTAGGGGGGGGGGGGGGGCAGGACACCAGCCAAATATTTTTCCAGGATTAAACGTGGTCAAACATGGCTACGTATGATGCTTGAAAAAAAATGGATGCTATTAAGACGTTTGAAGTGTCTGAAATTCAGACACAAAAAATGTCTGAAAAAATTCAGACATTTTAAAATGTCTGAAAATTGAACACACCGTTTCAGACACTTAAGTGTCTGAATTTCAGACATTTTAATTTAGAGTGCATTACCTAAAATACTTATTACACGTAAACATTTGAAGCGACAAAAATCGCCTGCGACTCGTCAGTTTTCCTGCAACTTCTGTACCACTTTTTTCATTTTCTAATTTCATTCTTCATTGGCTGTTCGGGAAAAGGCTTTTTCATTGCCAGATTTCCAAGTATTTGGTTGGCTATTACTGCCGACTCTCTTCGTTTCAGCGTCAAAATCGCCCCGATACAAGTTAGGTGCTTGCTTTCGAAGCAACTCCCTTGAAGCTATAAGATAAAATAGAGACACCGGTAATTTGAAGCAACTTTGACGCCTCGTGTAATAACACTTTTTGTTAGAAAATAAAATTAATTGTTTGATGTTTTGAACAAAGTTTTCAAAACTTGAAACTTGTGTATCATTTTTCAATTTTACAAATTGAGACTACTCTTTCCAAATCAATAATGTATATTAAAATACGAAAGTATATATTTAAGTTTAAATAAGAATGTATTCATTAAAGATACATAAATTTCTTGCTCAGTGGTACACGTAAAAAAGAACTTTTATATGAACTTGTACAATTAAAATTAATGATAAAAACCTAAATTGTACGTTTCGAAGTGCTTCTGTAATCATGCTCAGTATACAATATGATGGCGAAATGACTAAAATTCAGAGATGTAGGTTTCTTTAGCATGAGACAATTTGTCGAGTCTTGATCCAATGACATTATTGCGAAAATGCAGTGGCGCCATTCAATGAGTACCTCAGATTTTTTCTAATTGAATAAGTTTGAAAAGACTCAAAAGTTCGATTGAAGATCAACGAGTGTCTCCACCTATGCTCGAGGGAACGAACCACATTCAAACAAGTTCCTAGCAAAAAAGGGGAAACTGAAATATATGCAAACAGATAAAAAATTAAGACTTTATGATATTGTACCAGATTTTTGCTGTATTATAGGATAAGTTATCATTACATGCCCTATGCTCACGTGCAATGATTTCAAGTGATTCTCTAATCATGCATTCAAATGGATTATCACATGGACTGTGATTTTTGCCTTCTCAAAATTCATCAGCCTTCGTTATCCAAGTAGAAACAAGAAAGAGCTGTATTCTGTTTATGCTGTTTAGTTTGCCTACGATGCTCCTTTATTGTTACAGAAAATTTACGTTCAGTCATGCAATACAGACTCTTTTAACATTACTTGATAAAGTAATAGGTTTTTCATATATTTCAGATTTTTGATACATTAGAATTTTTTCAAAACAATCTAAAATATTTATTATATTTTGCAATTCAATTGTCCAGCATGTTTAAATATTTAAGTTTAAATAACGTAAGATAATTTATGCTAAAAGAAAAAACACAACTAGAAAGATCTTATGTCAATTTATTACTTACATAATACTTATTATACTTACATAGTATACATAGTATACACAATACATATTATACTTACATATTACTTACATATTACTTACATTTTTGCAAAAGTTCAGCTTCAAAAATTCTTCCATAGTATTTTGTCTTGCTAATAGTACGTTAAAAAACTATACATATGTCCGTTAAATTTCACTGAAACTCGGTTTTTTGACATGCCTGGATAGTAACTTTTAATTTTTAGAATTAAAAAGTAATTTTGTCTCTAAAAATGACAAATCAAATGCAAAAGATTTAAAAATAATTAAAAAGAACATGGTGAATTACAATGTTTAATCAAGCTATTTTTTTACGTTAAATATAATTCAAAAGAATTAGTGTTATCTTATTGATGGTATACATTATTATGTTAATTCTGAAATTTGATTACATACCATCTTGCAAATGATGGTAATTAAAACCTGTATGATATTATTAAACAGTATGTTAATTCAGCTTTTAAAAATGGTTATGAAATATTTGAAATTAGAAGGATATAAAAATTTCAGCGAAAACACAAATTTTAGGAATTATTGATATGAATGGCAATGTTTAATGGATAATATTGAATAATGAAAGGTAAAAATCACAAATTTAATCTGCATTAATTGAAAATGTTAATTTTAATTATTTCGTTTTTGATAATCAAATTATAATAATTAAACTTCATTTCCTAAAACGAATGGAATACATCCGAAACAAACGCAATTAATTTTTACCGTCTGCTCATCGACCTGAATTTCAATCGAATATTTCTTCTTCCCTTAAATTAGTTTGCGACATTCATTTGGGAGAGATCACTGGTAAACATACTCAGAAATTGTACTAGCATAGCTAAGTAGATGATTTAAAATAATCGATTGGAAAACATTTATATTATTAGATCTTTAAGCGGTTTAAAGATTATGACGATTAATACTATAAATCACAGTGCTTAACGAGTAATATGAAATAATGGATTATATGCATATATCATAAATCTTAAAATAAATTCATTAATATCTTAAATCTTAATTTAATTCATAAACGATTAACTTTTATCCAAATTATAATTAAACACACCTTTCCATAAAAGCAAAAGAATGAATTCAAAACGAATGCTTTTCACAATTTTCGTTTTACATCATTTGTCTATATGTTTTAAGTTATGTAAAAGATCACAAGAATTAATTCTGCGAATTATAATATTTAACACCGATTCCCTCACCAATAAATCCCTCACCGATAGAATAAACCACAATTTAATTTATCAAGTTTTGAATTTTATCCAAATTATGCTAATTAAAACACTCCTTTCTATAAAAACAAAGGAATGTATGGAAAATAAATGCCAGTATATTCATAACTTTCATTCACATGACTAGATGATATGTTTTAAGTCATGTAAAAGATCACAAGAATTAATACTATAAGTGACAATATTTAACAAATAAAATTAAATAAATGATGGTATAAATGATATATCTTAATATTTCCTCATCATTAGTAAAAATCCTAAATTAATTCATCAACATTTAACTGTTATCCAAATTATGCTAATTAAACAAACATTCTTTTCTATAAAAAAAAAAATAATGTATGAAAAACAAATGAAAGCATTTTCAAAATATACCTTTTGCACAACTGGACTATAGGTTTTAAGAAACGTAAAATATCACGATAATTAATGCTATAAATCACAATATTTAAGAAATAATATTAAATAAAAGATGGTATAAATCATAAATCTTAATATTTTCTCGTCGACAGTATAAATCCAAATTTAATTCATGATATTTTGACTGCCAACCAAACTATGCTAAAAGCACTTCTTTCTATGAAAACAAAGAATTGTAAGCAAGACAAATGCAAGTACTTACATAACATTAATTTTTTTTTACTGGACTATAGATTTTAAGAGCCGAAAAAAATCAAGGGAATTTATACTGTGAATCACAATATTTAACAAATAATATTAAATAAAGGATCGTATAAATCATAAATTCTTCCGTCGATAATCCCAATTTAATTCATCATATTTTAATTAATAACCAAACTATGCTGATTAAGCATTCTTTTCTCCAAAAACAAAGGGACTGTATGCAAAACAAAAGCAAGTATTTTCATAATTTTCATTTTATATATTTTTACATTGTAAGTTTTAAGTACGTAAGAGTTCACGAGAATTAATATATAAGTCACAATATTTAACAAATAATATTAAATAAAGGATGGTATAAATCATAAATCTTAATATTTTCTCATCGATAGTAGCCAATTTAATCCATCAATTTTTGACGGATATCAAAATTATGCTAAATAACATTAGTTTTTATAAAAACAAAGGAACGCATGTAGAAGAAATGCAAGTGCTTTCATAACTTTTATTTTAAATGACTAGACTATCGCTTTTAAGAGACGTAAAAAGCACAGACACGTAAAAAGCACGAGAAATAGTATTACAAATCACAATATTTAACAAATAATATTAAATAAAGGATCATATAAATCATAAATTATCTCGTCGATAACTCCAATTTAATTCATCATATTTTGACTGATAACCAAACTATGCTAATTAAACAATCCTTTCTATATTAACAAAGAAATGTATGCAAAACAAATGGAAGTATTTTCATAAATTTATTTTCTATTATTACGCTATAAGTTTTAAATGACGTAAAAGATCACGGGAACTAATACTATAAATCACAATATTCAGCTATTAAAATTAATTAAACTATCGTTTAAATCATAAACATTAATATTTTCTCATCGATAGTATAAATGCCAATTTTATTCCTCAAATTTTGACTGATATCCAAATTATGTTTATTAAACATTTATTTCTATAAAAACGATGGAAAGTATAAAAAACAAATACAAGTACTTACATAACATTCATTTTTTATTATTGGACTATAGATTTTAAGTGACGTAAAAAATCAAGTGAATTTATACTGTGAATCACAATATTTAACAAATAATATTAAATAAAGGATCGTGTAAATCATAAGTTTTCTCGTCGATAATCCCAATTTAATTCATCATATTTTGACTGATAACCAGAAATGCCAATTAAACACTCCTTTCTATAAAAAGAAAGAAATATATGCAAAACAAACTGAAGTATCTTCATAAATTTTATTTTATATTACTACACTATAGATTTTAAGTGACATAAAAGATCACGAGAACTAATACTTTAAATCGCAATATTTAACAATTAAAATTAAATAAACGATGGTTTAAATAATAAATCTTAATATTTTCTCATCAACAGTATAAATTGCAATTTCATTCATCAACTTTTGACTGATATCCAAATGATGCTAATTAAACATTCCTTTCTATGAAAACAAAGAAATGTATGCAAAACAAATGGAAGTATTTTCATAAGTTTTATTTTATATTACTATACTATAAGTTTTAAATGACGTAAAAGATCACGGAAACTAATACTATAAACAATTAAATTTTAAAAATCAAAAAACCTGACTGCGTAAAAAGCGAACTAATTAATTATTTCTCATCAATGAGAAACTATTTTTTTCTAAATTCCTACTATTAGCTCACAATCTCGCTATATATATCGTGTTCAAATTTTCAATCGTTAATAAAATACTTATTATTCATCCAATCAACCTCAAATACATTTTTTTTTTTACTTGTAGTGGATGACACTTGGTGTTAATACAGTTTTTTTTTCAAAAATTAATTCATTAATAAAGTTAAATTAATTAATTTTCAATAATCGAAAGAGCCCTCTTCTTGATCAAGATATTTTCAGTCCGAGAGAGCCCTCTTCTTAATCAAGGCATTTTAAGTGCCATTCAAGAGAAAAGAAGAATGAGAGGAAAAAAATTCTCTTATTGACCTAATAGTCAAGGCAATAGGGAATTTTACCTAGCAAAATTAATGGTAGTACTGGAAATCGGCTTTTTAGATGTTTTTGGGGTCGCTGAATCCGAATTTGTAACTTCCCACCAAGATTTCCCCCGGCAAACCCCCCAAATTTTGGTAAAAAGCCTCCCCCCCCCCAAAAAAAAAAGTTTTTTATTAAAAAAATCCATTTTTTTATTGTTTTAGAGAAAAAGTATCAAGAAATTCAGAAAGTAGACAAAATTTCCAACAAATTAAATATATGACATTATGACTTAGGATGAAGGGGAAGGGGGGATCTGCCTCGAAACATGCGCGCGGTGCTGCGTAAACTAAGTCGCGAAATTCCAATTAACCACTCACACGTTTACATTCGCCCTCACATCTCCCCTCCGAACTTTCTCTATAACGTTTACTTTAAGATTCTTGGGTCGAATTAATCCGAATTTTTAACTTTCCCATCAAATATTTCGCCACCGAACCCCCCCCCCCCAAAAAAAAAAAAAAAATAGTTGTTTTTTAACCTAAATTTCTTATTGTTTTAGGGGAAAAGCATTAACGAAATTCAGAAACTAGACAAAATTTGCAACAAATAGGATATAAGACATTATGAATTAGGATGAACGAGGAGGGTGAGGGCTGCCTCTGAACATGCACTGCGGCGCTACGTGCACTAAATTATGAAGTTCAGGCAATAGGGGATTTTTATCTGGCAAAATTAATACTAGTTCTGAATTTCGACTCAATTTATGTTTTTTTGGGTCACTGAATCCGAATTTGTAACTTCCCACCAAAATTTCACCCGGCAACCCCCCAAAAAACTGATTTTTTGAAAAAAATTTGGTTTTTGAGAAAAGCGCGTGGGGAATGTTCCGAGGCAGTCCCCTCTCTCCAGTTTATCCTACGTCATAATGTCATAAATCCTATTTGTTGCAAATTTTGTCTAGTTTCTGAATTTCGTAATGCTTTTCCCCTAAAACAATAGAAATTTTAAGTTAAAAACACCTATTTCGGGGAGGGGGGAAATTTTGGGGGTAAGTTAAAATTCGGATTCAGCAACCCAAAAACTTAAAGTAAACCTTATAGAGAAAGTTCGGAGGGAAGATGGGAGGGGAATGTAAACGTGTGAGTGGTTAAGTGGAATTGCGCAACTTAGTTCACGCAGCACTGCGGCGCATGTTCCGAGGCAGATCCCCCTTCCCTTTCATCCTAAGTCATAATGTCATATATTCATTTGTTGGAAATTTTGTCTACTTCAGAATTTCTAGATACTTTTTCTCTAAAACAATAAAAGATTTTTTTTAATAAAAACCTTTTTTGGGAGTCTTTTTACCAAAAATTTGGGGGGGGGGGGGTTGCCGGGGAAAATTTTTGTGGGAAGTTACACATTCGGATTCAGCGACCCAAAAAACATCTAGAAAGCCGATTTCCAGATCTACCTTTAATTTTTGCTAGGTAGAGTCCCTATACGGTCTCTATTGCCTGGACTATAAGTAGGAATTGACTTAAAATATTTTTTTTTTATATTACTTGTTTATATTACCTATTTTTTTATTTACTTGTATTGATGACTTTTAAGTTGTGTTTAATTGTTAGTTCCTATCTATAAACGCTGTTTTGATGTGGTTTATAGATGTCTATGATGGTTAGAGTTGCAGTAAAGCTAGAGGACCACAATACATACAACTTCAAGGTGTATAATATTTTAACGGAGCTTCTGACTGAAAAATAGTCAATGAAACATCGTCTTCATTTTGAAAGACCTATCCAATGATATGCCACTCAATATGGTGCGTAATTTTTTTTTCCGTCTCTACTGCCATTTTGTATTTTAAGGCCGCCATTTTGAATTTATAAAAACAAAACCTAACCTATAAACCATTGGGCCGTTAAGACGAATTGGTAGAGACCTCATTCGTTAAAATTCCACCCAGTCGTTGGGATGTTTCGAGGGTATAAAGAAATCCAATAATTAAAAATCTTACGATACTAATCAGCGTACATGTAAATAAAAACTATATTAAAAATACATTACAAATAATTCCCAACGTTTCGTGCTCATTCTAACGAGCACATCATCAGGGGAGAGAGTCCTTGACCTCCTCGGAGCGAAGTCTCCAACATCACATTCACGACATCACAACTGAAAACATTACAGTGACTGATCATTAGAACAACCAAAATCAGTACTGCGCCTGATATGGCGCCATCTGTTGGTAGGTTAACACACTACGATAAGAAAATTGGAAAACTCGAAATAAACTTTACGAATGTACTTCTTTTAAAATATTCAACCAAACATTAGAAATTTGAAATGAAATATTGTCATTGCACCTCATTTTTTCTTAGACTTATTTCTATGGATTCACGTATAAGGGCTTTAAGTGGGCTGGAATATTTAGAGATAATTTTTACATTGTCAAAATGAACTGCCTTGACACTGCCTTTAAATGCTAATCTAGATAAAGCTGTAGATAGTCTATTGAATTTTAAATCACTTTTATGTTCTTTAATTCTTTCAAACAAGCATCGTTTTGTCATTCCAATATATGAAGTTAATAGACCAGTATTGAGTTGAATAGGGATTTCGTAAACACCAGGATGGAATAAAATTGGTAGAGGATCTTGCTTTCTGGTAATAGCTGCAAACAGATTATTTGAGGGGGGGGGGGGGGCAACAAGAAGAATTCTGAATTTATTGAAAATTCTCTTTAATCTTTCAAACATTGCTGGAATATAAGAAATTTTTCTATAAGTAGGACGAGTTAACTGAGTGCTTTGTGGATAACTATTGAACTTCTCAATTAATTTATGGATAACCTGTGGATTATATACATGATCTATTCCAATCTTGACAATATGGTTTAGTTCCTCTTCCAAAAATTCATCCGAACAAACAATATGTGCCCTCTTAATAAAAGAATTAAACGCAGACATTTTATAACCCCATAGGGTTGAAGCAGTAACAGGAATAATGCAATCTATTTTCATTGATTTTCTGAAAACTTTTCTTTTAAGCGTATTACCAGATTTTATAACCAAGACATCTAAAAATGGGAGGGTGTTATTGACTTCATTTTCTATGGTGAATTTAATATTATCGTCGAGATGATTGAAATCCTCAAAAAATTCCATTAAAGCTGGCTTTCCCTCTTCCCAAACTACAAAAACATCATCCACATACCTTAACCATAATTTGGGTTTATGTTTGAAAGTGTTGAAAATATAATCTTCCAAGGGCCTAAGCTTAAATTCAGCAAAGATACTTGAAACAGGTGACCCCATCGGTGCACCCTTATCTTGCTTATAATAATTACCGTTAAAATAGAATACATTACTCTGGTTAATTAAATTTAAACCTGCTCCTAACGAGGTTTTAATTTCTTGACTCAGATTATTTAATTTATCTATAGACTGGTTAATAGTATTCATAACTTCGGAAATATCTATGGAAGGGAAAAGCGAGACAATATCAGAACTAGCTAAAATAGTATTATCGTTAATCTCCACATCTGCAATCCTGTTTATAAATTCATCAGTAGAAGAAATAGAATAATTTGAAGATGGGATAATCGTTTTTAGAAAACTAGCATAAGCTTTTTCAACATAATAAAGTGGACCTTGGCATCTCGGGACAATCGGTCTAAGTGGAAAATCTGGTTTATGATCTTTTATTCTAGCTGTAATCCTAGGCGTAACACCTGTATGGTTAAGTTTAATTTAATTTTTCATTTCATCGGGCCATTTACTATTTCTAAGAAGCTCTTGTGTTTTTCTGTAGATCCCAGAGCCAAGTTTTTCTTACTATAAAGAAATCCACATACACAGATATGCGTGAAACACATAACCCTTCTTTTCAGTCGGTAATAAATCACAATATTCAACAATTGAAATTAAATAAACTATCCTTTAAACCATAAATATTAGAGGAGAAGATCCAAATACCAGCTACTAGGTGTTCTGAGAACTGAGCGCAGCGCAGCGTAGCGGCGATAGGCAGAGTTTGTAGCTTTAATTGAGAGAAGAAAGTTACGAAAAGTACGTAGCTGAAGTCTGTGTCTTTTACAAATAATAAATGCAAAAGTATCGAATCTACGTAATCTGGTACATCAAAAGTTTTTCAGATATGTGTTTCTCATTTTTTTAAAATATACTGATCGCATAGTGGCTTGAATTGTCGATGAAGTTATTTTCTAGACATATTTAGCTCTCAATTGCCACGCACACATTATTGTTATTTTATTATATGAATGAGTAATACCGTTTTTAACTTAAACATAGCAGTGGTCCGAATACCGGCTACCTAGAGTGGACTAATTACCGGCTAGCTGGTATTTGGACCTCTCTCGGTTGCTCTGCTTGAAGGGGAGGAAGATAAATTAATTTAAATAGTTCCATAATTAATAAAGTAACTTAAATGGTTCAGAAATAGTTACAGTCCCATTTCGCAATATCAAAAAAGCAACTATGTCCGTAATTCTTCAGGACCGACACTGGTTACTGGATCACGTTCAAAAAAAGCGCTGTTGGACACTACAAAATTGCCAGTAATAAATGTGAAGAGAAAAAAAATGACGGAGTAAACCAGGCGAAAGAGGAAGAAATTTGATTTTAACCCTCTCACTGCGCAACCCGAGATTTCCTCCGGGATGCATTTTTTCCATCTAATTAACTCTCCTTGATTATTCCCACCAGTTATTTTTTTATTGTAAATTTTACCTTATTTAATCGGAGCATTTTCCCGGTTAAATTAGACAAAAATTTTTGTTTTGAAAAACCGGTGACAAAAGAATAAAAATTCTTAAAAGACGCTCGTTGCGAAGGGGTTAAATACGCAATTTTTGAAGCTATTTTGATAAAACAATTACGCAGCGAGAGGGTTAAAAAAGTGGAAAAGGAAAATATCCAACAGCGAAAGATGATAAATTTGTGTCTTCTGCATTGGTGTTTTCGCTGTGGACAAGAATGGGGAAGGGAATTCTGGGTTCAATGTTAAGAATGCGATATGTGGGCTGATAGTGACTATACCGACGCAGAGAGTGATATTATGTTTTTGATTTTTTTCAGAAAAATAATTCTCATTTTAATCAGCAAGCTTTTTTTTTTTTTGTTTTACACGTTATAAAACAAAATTAGAAACATAATGGGAAGAAGACTGTGAGAGATTGTCGTAAAAAATTTTAGAAATTTGACAAAAATACTTATTTATTAGAAATTGCGTATTTTTTCTGTGCATAATAAATGTTATTAATCAATACAATTTATTAAAATAATATTCTTATTGCTTAATAATTGTCATTAGCTCTATTTGTGTGATCTTTTGGAAAAAACTTAGGTAGCTGGTATTTAAACCCCATTTTAAAAACTCAAAATTTAAAGACTTTCGGAGTTTTGCTTTTTATAAACAGAAAACGCCTTTTAAACCGATTTTTTTTTCTCTAAACATTTGTAAAACATGTCAAAGTACCCTGCTGTCACTTTTTATTTTATTAATTTTGGAAATTTTACGATCTAGATTGAAAACAAAAGTGGTAGCCGGTATTTGGACCTTTTCCTCTAATATTTTCTCGTCGATAGTATAAATGCCAATTTCATTCCTCAATTTTTGACTGATATCCAAATTATGTTTATTAAATATTCATTTCTATAAAAAAGATGGAAAGTATGAAAAACATACACAAGTACTACATAACATTAATTTTTTTATTACTGGACTATAGATTTTAAGTGACGTAAAAAATCAAGTGAATTTATACTGTGAATCACAATATTTAACAAATAATATTAAATAAAGGATAGTGTAAATCATAAGTTCTCTCGTCGATAATTCCAATTTAATTTACCATATTTTGACTGATAACCACAAATACTAATTAAACACTCTTTTCTATAAAAAGAAAGATACGTATGCAAAACAAATTGAAGTATTTTTATAAATTTTATTTTATATTACTACACTATAGGTTTTAAGTGACGTAAAAGATCACGAGAACTAATACTTTAAATCGCAATATTTAACAATTAAAATTAAATAAACGATGGTTTAAATCATAAATCTTAATATTTTCTCATCGATAGTATAAATTCCATTTTCGTTCATCAACTTTTGACTTATAACCAAACTATGCTAATTAAACCCTCCTTCCTATAAAAACAAAGAAATGTATGAAATGTACTACACTATAGGTTTTAAGTGACATAAAAGATCACGAGAACTAATACTTTAAATCGCAATATTTAACAATTAAAATTAAATAAACGATGATTTAAATCATAAATCTTAATATTTTCTCATCGATAATATAAATTTCATTTTCGTTCATCAACTTTTGACTTATAACCAAACTATGCTAATTAAACCCTCCTTCCTATAAAAACAAAGAAATGTATGAAATGTACTACACTATAGGTTTTAAGTGACATAAAAGATCACGAGAACTAATACTTTGAATCACAATATTTAACAATTAAAATTAAATAAACGATGGTTTAAATCATAAATCTTAATATTTTCTCATCGATAATATAAATTCCATTTTCGTTCATCAACTTTTGACTTATAACCAAACCATGCTAATTAAACCCTCCTTCCTATAAAAACAAAGAAATGTATGCCAAACAAATGCAAGTATTTTTATAACTTTTATTTTATATTACTACACTATAGGTTTTAAGTGACGTAAAAGATCACGAGAACTTTTACTATAAATCGCAATATTTAACAATGGTTTAGATCATAAATCTTATTTTTTACTTATCGATAGTATAAATCCTAATTTCATTCATCAACTTTTGACTGATGTCCAAATTATTCTAATTAAACATTCCTTTCTACAAAAAAGCAGGAAAGTATGAAAAATATATACCAGTACTTACATAACATTCATTTTTTATTACTAGACTATAGCTTTTAAGAGACGTAAATATCAAAATAATTTATACTGTGAATCACAATACTTAACAAATAATTTTAAATAAAGGATCGTATAAATCATGAATTCTTTCGCCAATAATCTCAATTAATTGCATCATATTTTGACGTATAGCCAAACTATGCTAATCAAACCCTCCTTCCTATAAAAACAAAGAAATGTATGCAAAACAAATGCAAGTATTTTCAAAACTTTTATTTTATATTACTACTCTACAGGTTTTAAGTGACGTAAAGGATCACGAGAACTTTTACTAAAAATGGCAATATTTAACAATTAAAATTATATAAACGATGGTTTAGATCATAAAATCAAAATTTTGCGAATTAAACATTCTTTTATATAACAGCAAAGAAATGCATGCGAAATAAATGCCAGCAATATTTTACGTCTGCTTTTCGATTTTTAATATTACTCAAAGATTGATTTCTTTTATATTCTCCATTAAACTTGGTGCTTTCGAGCGTTAAAGAAGATTAGAAACTTTTACCAGAAACATTACCAGAAATTCCAAATAAAATATATCAAATCTGTTATAAAATCAATTGTAAAAACTTTACATTATTAAGGGGATTCGGGACACAAAAATTTTCTAATTTTCTAAAACAAATTTGTTGCATTAAAAATTTCTCCGTTTCTTTCTGCTTAAAATGATGTTTAAATCATGTTTCTATTTTAATTAGAACAGGAAATATTATTTTTTTCGTTTCGGTTTCTTTTCAAAATCTAGCTTTCAAGCAATGGATGTTATTGAAACGACTTCTTGTGAAAATGCCTTTTTCCTTCATGATGTGTTTTTTCACCATTTCTCGTATTTAAATTGTTATAAGTCAGGGACCGCTGGAGCTAAATTGTTCAAACTTGGAATACGTCTTTTTTTTTATTGCTTTACTTTGATTTTTATTCAAGAATTTTGAAGAAATATCTACTTTTGAAAATATGATTTGTTTTAAGTTATATATTTTTTTCAATATTTTTAATTTTTTTAAATCAATATTTGAAAAAATTCTGAATCAAAATTAAAACTTATATATTTTTGTGTATTTAAATGCAAATTTGAAATTATACAAATAATATTTCGAGTTATAGTGATTTTAATTTACCCTGCTTTTTTAATAAATTTTAAATATATATATATATATATATATATATTTCATGCAATTTTGTTTACAAATATGTTAACCATCACAAAAAATTTAAAATTTTAACTCATTAAATAATAATTATTTTAAAATGTGTCCCGGACCCCCTTAAACTAGAAATTTACAACGAGATGACATTTAATATTTTGAATAGAAATTTAATATTTTGAAGAAAATGACATTTTCAAGAATATGACATTTAATATTTTGATTTACAATATTTAATGAATGATGTTAATTAATCAATAATATAAATTTAAATATTCTTCCATTGGTAGTATAAATATTAAATTTAATTTATTGACAAATGCGTATCAGCATTGTTTTAATTAAAAATTTTAAAATTTCGAAAATCATCCGGAAGAAACGCGAGTAAATTTTCATCCCTACTCATTAACTTTCATATGAAAAAAAAACATGTTACTCCTGTACGTCCCTGCCCCATTCTGATTGGGATGTGCACGCGTGATAAATCACTAATAAGTGTTCTGGGGAATATTTCTAGAGCAGCTGAACACGGTATAAAAAAAAAACGGTGATTAAAATTTATTTTAAATTTTAAGACCTTATATTTTAGACAAAATTAAACGCTGTGGGAATTAATATATTACGAGATCTCAGGACTTTTAAAGCTTTGAAATTTTCAAAATATTATTATTTTTTAGAGGTTAAACTCCTATCTTTTCTGAACATTTTTATATAATTGTTTCCTTGAAATTCCTATTTGAACAAAAGTTATAGCTTTTAGAATTATAACCCCACAATAGCTGAAGCGGCGTTTCTGAAACTTTGAAGTCATTTTTCTCCGAATGAAGTTTTGGGGCATAACGCGCACAATATCTCAAAATATTTTGCCAAGAACTTTTCAAAACATATGTTTCATGTTAATCTGTATAAACGGAACCTGATTTTTTTTTTAGATGATTATATTTTGAAAATTTCTAAATTTTGCATTATTTAAATGCAACTTTGTATTAAAAATATAAAAATGCTTTAAATACAAATTTATTTAGATTCAAGGTAATTATTAAAATCAGAAGTGTAAGTAGGCACCAAATTTTTCATTTTAGTTGCAAAATTTATTTTGTAATCCTTCGCGTAATTTATTATGCCGATTTTCTGCTCGTCAAATGTCTGACAGTTTGGAGTCCCCTGTAAATGCTAATTCTACATCTAGAATTTTTTTTAAATATTTGAAATGAAAGAACATACTTATATCTTTCATCCCAATTAAAACTGTGACTTAACATCAAATACATTTTAAGATATCAAATGTTGAAAATTGTCTTTTTTTTCCAATTTTAAGTGTCTTGAGAGTCCTTAAAAGACAATAATAATGAACTGTGACAACAAATGAATGGTATAAATCCCAATTCACAAAATTATTTCATTTGTAGTATAAATTCTAATTTAAATGTTTTAAGGAATGCATTTTAAAATTATGCTAATTGAAACCTTTTCTTGTTATCCTTTTCACGGACAAAGTACTTCTGCTGCTTAAATGTTGAAATGATTGAATGACACAGAGATTTATGAATAATTTTATTTTAAAATAAATAAAAGCTTCACGCATTTTAAAACTAAAATTGTATTCCAAACTTCTGGGACCATTGTGGCAGATGGGGATTAAATTTGACCCGGATGTATAATATCACACAGCCCTGGGGATTAAAAGTGTGGAAATGCGAGTAATTTCTTACATCCGCAGACCGTCCTTGTCCAATGTTTGGCACGCTTCGAATTTTAATGAATTGGTATAATTTTCTTCTAATTTATAACATGAAAATTGTATAAAATAATTAACTATAAATATCTTCATCTATTTCCGAAAAATGATGACAGCATAAGATGGATAATTTTTTTCTTAAATGAAGGCTTTTTTCTGAGTTTATTGATTTTTCATTTTTCAAAATGGCTAAATGTAAAAAGTAAGTTTATTTATATTTTTTCGATCAAGGATCCAAATAAATAAGTCATAATCTTAGCTTTTAGACTTCTTTGAAATACATATTTTTTTAAATTGTGAAATTATAGATTCAAGCCTATTTTTTATGCATTTCTGTAACGTACAAAATACAGGGCGCTAGGCACGAATGGGTACCTATTTTTATTAGCCATTTAGGGGACAGTTATTTAATTAAGTCCTTTTCAAGATGATTAAGAAACAAATATTTTTAAAGCCTCAAATACAATTATTCTTACTTTATTATTACTAATACTTATAATGTTATTAATATCTATAAAGAAAGAAATATATATTTTAGTAAGCTCATAAAAAGACTAATTATAGTATATAATATACAATTTAGAAATTTATTTTATGTAAATTTAGACAAAACATATAATTATGCATATTATATTATTACAAATATTATGCATATTCCCATATTTAGTAGGTTTAAATTTGATCAAATAAATGCAAAAAAAAAAAAAAAAAAGTTTTTTTTTTTTTTTTTTTTTTTTTTAAGTATTTTTTCAGTTCATTTTGCAATATTTTAAAATGTTTTTATCAACAAATTTGAGAAAACAAAAATTTAGACGCAAATGGGTTAATGCCAAACAAATATTGAATTCTCTTCTGTGATTTATTTAGCGGGATACGTGTATGTTTGAAAGATCACTGTGAAATATTTACAGGAATATCATTGAAATAGCTAAACAAAAGATTCTTAAAGCCTGCTTGGAAAATATTGTACGGTAATAAAGATAACTTAGAAAAGAAACTTAAAGATTCTGAGTACGAATACTATGAATTGCTATATTAATGAATAGTTTTAATTAATAAATTAGGGAGGAGTTACATATCATGTTCCGGTTTTTATGGTGATAAATGTATCGTTGAAGTTTTGGCGATCTCCAACATTTGGGATTGCATTTTTTATTACCTGACTGCTACTGGTGGATAATTAGTAATTTTGAATACCTTTTTGATGATTAATTTATTTTAATATTTTTTAATTACTTTCTAGGTTTTTTTAAACGATATTTTTCCGTAGATGTAATATTATGTAACTATATTTTTTGTTCATTTTGATATTTTTTACGATGTGTATAAAGATAACATTTATAATATAACATTTATAATATAATATTCATAATATAATGTTCTGTTTCAATTTCACATGTATAATAAATATATAAAATATGAAACTTATAAAAATATAAATATGTACATAAGTATATAGTGTTTATTTATATGTGTATATACTATTTATTTATATATGTATATCTATACATAATTACACATATAATATTCATAAAACTAATAGATATATAAATATATATCGTTCATAATTTAAAAATATAAGTTTGTGAAACCATGTTTTTCCACCATCCTGAAAAATTTGGTAAGATGTTAAAACGGCCTATTTACGGCAATTTGGATTCCTTAGCCAATCGCGCCAATAGGATACGAACTCTTCCCATAACTTATATAAATTAAAGTACCCAATCATTCTTGATGTAAGTTCAATTAATTTAATTTTGACTAATGCCTTGACTCTTTTTTTTTCTATCATGAAAAGCACGGCAAGCGAAACAAAAGGCAATAATTTTTAACTATGTCTTATTACGATTTTACAATCATCACAATTGTAATTCACCTTAAAACAATGTGTAAATTAACTCCTCTCATATTTTCTACCAGGAATAGTTTGTTAATGGATTAAAGAACATAAGGAATATTACTGGAACAACTAAATAAAATATTTAAAAAATATATTTTGTATTGTTAAACCATGATTTCTAAATTAAGAAAAAAATATGGGAATTGAATTACAACATGTAATGAATCATTTTAAATAATAAATTTTATAAAATATCATAACTATTAATTTTTCATTGGTGGTATATATGACACAATTTTAATTAAAAAAACTTACACTGTCATAATAAATATCCTAATTAAATTAGCGTTTCCTAAAAACATCAACAACAAAAATGTTAAGAACTTTAGTACTTTTTCAGTGCTGCTTATCGACCTTGGAATAAGGCAAATATGAAATATGCCTCACGTAATACATTATGTTTGTGATGTAAAGGTGTGAATAATTATTTTCATGTTTATTAATGAATAATATTAAAGCAGGTGCATAGGACAGTCTGAAGCACTATATGAAAATATTTTGTAGTATTGGATGCAGGTTCCGAACAAGCCAAAGCGAGAACAGAAGTCTAGTACCCCCCCCCCCAAAAAAAAAAAAAAAAACACACACACACACACACCCATTCCCTATGCTGTTACAAAAAATTAATACTTTTTATGCTTTATAATGCACACATAAATACTTAATACTTATTTAGATATGCTTATATTTTAATTCTATTCCACTCTAAAACTGAAAAATATTTATTATAATCAGCACAAAATCAAAATAGGTTTAAAGAAAATGTTTTGAGAAAATTACACAACAAAATTTTGGGGCACCCATAAGCAGGAGTGTGGGGGTGTTGGGGCTATGGACCAGTTGCTATATTCTCTGAATAGGATCTAATTAGAGGGAAAACTTTAATATTTTCCGCATTTTTAAAAATGCGCTTTCCATGCGCTCGTTTAACTATAATTAACATTTTAAACACATGCCGCCGTTGAAATCTTTGATTTAAAATTTTATTTTACATTCCTTTTTACAGAATAAAAGTAGAAAATTTAAACCATAAGAATCTTTGCCATGCATATTTAATCTAATTGTGAAACAATAGATAGACTGGACTACATTAAAAATGAGAAATTAAATGAAAAATATACATGAAAACATTCAATTAAAAGGAAAAATATCCAAAAATAGACGTTTCGCCGTGCAATACACAGCCTCATTAGCATAACATCAGCAATAACAGAACGTCGAGAACGCTCTGGAGACAGTCAATGTCAAATTTAAAGTTATTCCTTCAAAAACACGAAATATTCCTTCGGAATCGAACCAGATTCGTTGAACGTGTAAGTGTATAGCCTGGTAAACCAATTTTCCATAAATAATCTATAATGATAAGCACTGCAGCTATTTTTTGATGAAAATTTCAGTGGGGGAAAGATTGGTTTACTAGCCTATAACCTTACACTCTCAACGAATCCGGTTCGATACCGAAAATATATTTCGTGTTTTTAAAGGAATAACTTTAATTTTGACTGTATCCAGGATATGTTCGATATTCTGTTATTACTGATGTGTGTGCTATTGAGGCTGCACGTTGCACAGCGAAACGTTTAATTTTGTATATTTTTGCTTTTTATTAAATGTTTTTATGTATATATTTAATTTAATTTCTCTTTTTACCCGGCTGCCAAGAAGGGTTATGTGTTTCACGCGTATCTGGGTATGTAGATTTCTTTATACCCTCGAATCATCCAAGCGGCTGGATGTATTTTAATGAATGAAGTCTCTATCGATTCATCTTAACCGTCCGATGGTTATAGGCTAGGTTTCGTTTTTATAAATTCTAAATGACGGCCGTAAAATACAAAATAGCGGTAGAAACGAAAAATTTTTTACGCACCATATTGTGTGACATAACATTGGATAGGTCTTTCAAAATGAAGATGATGTTTCATTGGCTATTTTACAGCCAGAAGCTCCGTTTAAATATTACACAACGTGGAAGTTATGTAGGTAGGATCTCTAGCTTTACTGCAACTCTAACCCTCATAGACATCTATAGACCTCATTAAAACAGTGTTTATAGATAGGAACTAACGATTAAACACAACTTAAAAGTCATCAATACAAGTAAATAAATAAAAAAAAAATAGGTAAGTAATATTAAAAAAAAGTTTCACATTGATGAGAAATAATTAATTAGTTCGCTTTTTACGCAGTCGGGTTTTTTGATTTTTTAAATTTAATTTTTACTTGTTTAATGTAGTCAAGTCTGTCTAGTGTTTCATATTTAGTTTAAACATTTTAATTGAGACGTGGAAAATGTACGTGTATCTTAAGAAGTCATATTTAATTTATGGAATATTTTACCTTTGCCTTTTATTCTCAGTCTGTTATGCATTATTTTTGAAAGCGATTTAAATATTATTGAATACTTTACCTTTATTATTAATTATTTTAGTACTATGATATAAACCAGTAATTAGAAAAGAGTAAAGTATAAAATTCGCTATAATGCATCGTTAGCTTTGCAAGCTATAGAATTTCTCGGCGTATATGAAATCGCTTGATCGACAATAAATGCCGATAATATAACTGCGCAGAAGACAGGTCTCGAGATATTTTCGAAAACGCGAGCAGGATATCTATAATGACGTCACGCGATGACATCACAAAGAAAACCCCATTCTTCTCTGACATCACCCTTTGACATACGCACTGCAGACAGAAAAATTAAAAAAAAGAAATGAAAAATCCAGTAATCTATCTTATCTATACTTAACCTAAGAGTAGGAACTTAATCACATATCAAAATAATAGATCACAAAATATTTTCTCAACTAAATTCCAACGCCTCCTTCTATCCTACGGATTGGCCGGAGGCATTGATGACGTCATATGCTCGCGCAGCCTCTTAGATCCGCCTCTTCAGCTTCGCACACCTGTGCGCAGAGATGCTTCCATTTCGTGCCGTAGCCTGATAACGAACAGTCCGGGAAACCAAATTGAAGGCGCTAGTTTTTTTCTGTTTTTCGTAGCCGGATAGGCACTTTGAACAGAACTGCTATGGGTGTTCTACTGAACCTGCTTTTGTTTGTGTGCCTAGGGGCGGCGAAAGGAGCCCACCTCATAGATTTCTCCAGCGTGATGCACAGAAACTTGGGAAACGTAAAAAGAGAAGGTGAGTAAGTATATAAAAAAGAAAAACAAAAGAAGAAAAAATCATTTTACACATACCTCTATAACACTATTAATATTTTTTCCAAGCTGTTTAAAACAATTAAAATTGCGTGTTTTGAAATACGTTATCGCTAAAGTAATTAATTCAGCCACAAAATAGATTACGTTTCTTTTCTTTTTTTCCCTTCATTCTCTTCTTTTTTATGATGCCTTGATGAATGTAATTTCGTGTTGAATATTTTTTAATGTGTTAAAATATTGTAGCGTGTTACCCGTATTTCTTCAGATAATCACAAAAATATGGTAAACGTAAAAAGAGAAGGTGAGTAGAAAAAAATATAAAAAAAAGAAGAAAAAGAAAAAGTCATTGTCAACCATCATTAAATTTTCATATACCTTGATAACGTTAACAGTATTTTTTTACTACGCTGTTTAAAACAATTAATATTACGTGTTTCGAAATCTGTTATCGCTAAAGTCCTTAATTCTGCCGCAAAATAGATTACATTTCGTTATTTTTTACATTCATCCATTTCACATTTTGTTCTTTATAATGATGAATTGGTAAATTTTTTTCATATTAAATATTTATTAATACTTTCAAATGCAAGAGCGTTCTACCCGTGTTTCTTCGTATAATCACCAAAATTTTGGAAACGGTAAAAGAGAAGGTGAATAAATAAAACAGAACGCAAAAGAAAATAAAACGAAAACCCCGTTTCAATCCTTAGTTTACACATTCCTTGATAACACTGCCATTATTTTTTATCACACTTTTTTAAACAATTAAGAATAAGTATTTTGAAATCTGTTATCCTTAAAGTCATTACTTCAGCCGCAAATTAGATTACATTTATCTTCATTCCCCTTTCTTACTTTTCTTCTTAAATTATTTTTAATAATTTATTGATAAATTTACTTTCATATTTTAAATGTATGAGCATGCTATCCGTGTTTCGCCATATAATCACAGAAATTTTTTTGTACATATTTGCTTTTATTACTTAATCTCTAAAACCAAAATCTTGCAAGGTGGTAAGGCAAGAAATTAAAATACAACTTTGTGTGCAAGTTACTTTATAGATTTCTCCACAATCGTGCATTGAAATCTGTAAAACGTAAAAAGAGAAAACGAGTAAGTAACGGAAAAATAAAAACAAAAGCAGAAAGAGAAGAAAAACCCTTTTAGTCTCGCATTAATTTTAAACATACACGGATAACACTATAAACATTTTTTATCATGTTGTTTAAAACAATTAAGATAAAGTGTTTTGAAATATATTATCACTTAAATCATTCTCAATTCTACCGCAAAATAGATTACATTTCTCTTTTTTTTCTTTCCTTACTTTTCTTCTTTTCTTCTTTTCAATGATATATTGATAAATATTATTTGGTATAGAATATTTATTGATATGTTTAAATGCATGAACGTGTTACCTGTATATATCCATATAATCAAAGAAAAAAAATGCAATTTAAAACACATACTTATTTTGATTACGTTGGCTTTAAAAATGATATCCCTGCAGAGACGATAATGCCTGTCATAAAATATAAATTTGCCTACAAGTTACTTCATATATTTCTCCACCATCGTGCGTAGAAATTCGGAAAATATAAAAAGAGAAGGTGAGTTTAAAAAAAAAGGGGGAAAACGAAAGGAAAAAAAATATTTCCAATTACCACTGTTTTCAAATAGCTTGAAAATACCTTTTTTATTATTCTTAAATCTCTAAACTGATTAATTTAGCCGCAAAAATTCTGCTAGATTGTATGTATTTCTTTTCTTTCTTTCATTTTTTTAAGGTACGGATAAGTTTATTTTTTATCTTGAGAGTTTTTTAAGTCTGTTTAAATGAAAGACCATACTTTCTGGGTTTCCGCTTTCAGTAAAAAAAGAATAAAACTTTTAAATGTTGGATAAATATATACCTATTCTGATCTGTAACCTAAAAAAAAATATTTTTTAAAGATGATAATGTCTATACAGTAGAACCATTTTTATCCGAAACTCTTTTAATCGAATCTCCCGGTTAACCAATATTCATTTTAAAAGCTCTCTCTCTTTTTTTTTTTTTTTTTTTTTTTTTTTACTATCACATTCCTGGTGTACAACTGGTTCTTAACGAACAACGAGTAAAGATGAATATTCTGGACCCTCATTCTTAGAATTTCTTTGAATTTAACGTGAACTCCCTTACGAGATTTTTACTAGGGTAAAGATTTTCCTATTTATCATGTGTACAAAAAGAAAACTCATTACTTTAACTATAGAAGAAAAAATTCAAATCATAAAAGGAGTAAAGTCGGATGTGAGTATGGCAAAATAAGCTCAAGAATGTGTCATTGGGATTGATGCGGTTAGTATTATGAAAAGTGATGCTGCAAAAATTAAAAAAAAATATTTATGCAGAAAGTAGCAGAAAGACTGTGACACTGATGAACCAATAGTATTAAGAAAACTTCGTGATAGAGCTGCAAAGCAAAGTCAATCGAAACTGCAACAAACAAAACTTTATTTCAAACCCTTGTGAAATAAGTAAAAGGTACTTAATTTCAAAATTTAAATTCAGATAGTTTATTCTTGTTTCTATTTTCCTATTGCTTTATTTTATTAAGCACTTGTTAGTATAATAAGAAATAGCGCACATATTTGCCCTTAATCTCAAAATTGTAACATTTCCGATTATCCGAATATTTCGATTTTCCGAAAGATGGGTGGTCCCAATTAATTCGTATAAGCAAGGTTCTACTGTATTTTAAATATAAAAATGTATACAACCCACCTTATTGACTTCTTCTGTGTCATGCCTATAAATTTGGGTAACATAAAAAGAAAAGATTATTAAAAAACAAATGAATAAAGTGAGAAACGAAAAATTGTTTTTAGCTTTAAAATTTTATGCATATCTTGATAACATATCACAATATTAAAATATTTATTTGCTTAAAAGACGTTATAAAAACATATTAAAAGTAAATTAAAAATCTATATTTACATGTTTCAACTCATTTTCTGAGTCTTCATCAGAATGTATAACATAAAATTACAAATGCATATGAAAAATGGAAAAAATCTTCGAATATAAACAAGTAATCATATAACGCGCCCTACATTCTCGCGTAGAAATCGCAGTGGACGTAATTTTGACTTACTACTCGCAATCATTTATATTTGTACATTGATAACACTATAATTTCTTTTTCAAGTTGTGTAGACGGTAAAATAAGTATAAAAGTAAAAACAGATTTATAAAAAAAAAAAAGGAAAAAAGCAAGTTAACAAATTACAACGAACATTTGGAAAATGATTTTTTCAAAGGCTAAAATTTAAGACATAAAAAATCACACGGAGTTGATCCTACATTACGTACGCCATGAATTAAACATTAATAGTGTTATTATACGTAACAATTGCAAGCGACAAAAATCGCTTCGACTCGTCAGATTTCCTGAAACTTACGTATTATCCACCTGAAAGTTACGCATTATCCAAGCATTTCATTGGCTGTTCGGGAAAAGGCTTTTCCATCGTCAGATTTCCAAGAAATCTAACGGCCAATTTTAAATGAAATTTATTTCTTAAACTTCTAAACATCCCACAATATTACTTTTTACACCGTCGTATAGAAAAAAAAATGTACTTTTAAATGCAATTCGTTTGAAAGCTGTATCTATGTTTGTTTCTGAGTTATTAATTTTTTTTTTTTTTGTAGTTTTTATTACTTTTTTGTCATAGTGGCAACAGAAGTATCCATCTGTGTTGAAAGTATAGGGAAATACAGATTACTGTATAGACCAATCAGAAAACGAATAAAATGCGCATTCGACCAATAAAAAGCTTCAGATATGCTTTTGATTTCCTACTCTGAAGAGGACAATAACCATTCTTCCAAATGGTTAAAAACACAAGGGAATAAAAAAAAAAGGCTTCACGGGTTACAGAATATTGGTGAAAACCATCATATATAACATTTCATGTGTTAACACCCACTTTTCACTGCACATACTAAAGACACAGTAGTGAATGAGATATTTTGCGAAAGTTCCTGCAAGTTTTTGGCTTATTTTACATAAATTTTGTTATCCAAATTCGATAAAGAAAAAAAAAAAAAAAAAAAAAAAAAAGCTTGCAGTTAATCAAAAATTAACACTTCACTGCACGATTTTTTCTATTTGTATGAAAAAAAAAATATTTGAAATCTATATATCGGTCTAATAATGGAAAAAATAGTAAAAAAAAATTAAATTTCAAATTTTCATCTAAAACTTGATATTTTATGTCGTGTACCCTATATACAGAATTAGGTTTTTAAAATATTGTATTGCTATATTTTACAACTAAATGAGCTTAAGTTAATTAATTTTATCTGCTTAACAGCCTGCAACTTTATTTATATTAATATTTTTAAGTACTCACTAAAAATAATGAAAGTAAATTTTACATTAATAGCTTGATTGAAATGATTTTTGCTTCTGAAGAACAAATTCTAATTTTTTGTCAAATGCAGCGATCTGACATGGACAAAATAGGTGTTATTACATTCTATGGACTATTCTTGATCGGGGATAGAGATCATATTGGCCAAATTCATGGCACATAATAAGAATTACAGTGTTTTTAGATATATGCCAGATGTGGCACATCGTGTAGTGAAGGGTTAATGAAACACCCACCAGCAAATAATCTCAAAAATTGCGACCAGAAAGCCCCGCACTGCTCTACTGTTTATTTATTTATTATTTTTTTTTTATTTGATAACTCTAATAGATCGATTACAATTAATATATTTTTTTAGAATGCCCAATAATAAGACTAAAAATCATGTTTATATGAAGAAAAGAAATATTCCATTCAAAGGAAGTTTTGTAACGTTTTTAAAAGCGATATCTAAAAGCGCACCAAGAGATAACAGCCGAAGAAATTGCTAAAAAATCGAATTTTACAATCAGCCTCTTTGATGCTCTTCATTTCAGTGGTGTAAGCGCTAAATTCGATTACATGTCTTAAATTTGTGTTTTATTTATATTATACCATTTTATTATACATTTATTGATTGATGAGGGTTTTAATTTCGTTATAGAATATAAGCCGGAAACAAATTATGTGCTATTTATATTAATTTAAGTGAAAATGGATTTTTTTAATTGTCTTCACGTGATAGAGATAGATTTGAAAAAAAAAAACCACGCTTGAAAAGTATTTTAAAAACAATTAAAACTGAGTAAATTGCGATGGAATTTTCAAACAAATTGCGATAGAGTTTTCAAAATAATTGCATTTAAGAATACTTTTTTCGCCTATTCGGCTGTGTGAAAATTGAAAATGTGCTGTATTTAGAAATTTAAAGTACTACAATAAATGTTAATAAAAGATTAATTTAGCCATTTATCTACTAACGGTACTTATAAGTACCATTAAAATAACTTGATATAAAAATCATTTAATATATCGATTAGTTTTAATACAGTTTAGAATGAGTTATCTTGTTCCAAAAGCATGATGGGTTACACAAAACAAAAATATTTTTAAAAGGATAATTTCTTTTGCCTTTGCATCTTTTCACCTTTCTCAGCGTTGGGGAAGGGGGGGGGGGGGATTTTTCCATTCGAAAATATTTCTGTATTGCTATTGTAAGAACATTATATTTGTAAATTTCCTAATTTTACAAAATACTAAGAAAAAGATTTAAAATGAAAGATTTGAGAGGGGTTGTAAATAGTGTACAAAATCCCTATAAATTCAAATTTAATGAATCCTTCTAAATCCTTCAATCCTTCTAAAATCCTTCTAAAACTTGTTAAATGTTTATGTAAATCTTTAAATGTAGTTTAAACAATTCACGGAAAATGCTTTAGAAGATAAAACTTTCATGAATTCATAATTCAGTATTTAAAAAGGATTAATCAAATGCTGTTACCACCGTGAAAATGACGTCAGCATTACGAACGACACTTTGTCCTTTATAATATAGCTGGAATTTTTATATTGAAAATCACGCCTCATTCTTTAAATGCATTTCATATTTAACCCCCAATCTTCCGTTACGATACACTAAGTTAGCACGGACAACGAATTCTATTATGAAAAATTTACTTTTTTAACACTTTCCAACAAAGTTGAAAAGTGTTTATGCATTCGGTTTGTCTGGCCGTCTGTCCACGCTCTAACTCCCTTAAATATACTCGGATTTTCATGCAATTGATAATCCATATTTAGGATTCACCAAACCATGTTTGGTATTGCATATGAAGTATGTGGGATCAATATTTCATTTGCAGGGCAACCCAAAAGAATTCCATTAAATTATGATACATGATGAAAAATCGTTTGCAGAGTATTTTAATGACATTACGCTGTTTCAAATGTATTTAAACTGATATAAATCACTAAGTTTCACTACGATCACGTTAAAACATGGCATTCATAACATTTTTTATTCATTTACAGGGACACACAAAAGAAATCGTTTACAGTCTTTGATTAATAATTGCTGGAGTGTGCAGTTTCAAATTCGGTATGCGCTTTTAAATTTAGATAATTTTTTGCACGTTACTCGTTATATATCAATTCTATACCTCATATACAGGGCTGCACAAAATTATTCAGGTGCCATTTTCGCTACTAGAGGAACTTGCTGAAGGGGAAATTTCAATTGAAGTATATGTATTTCTTAAGTGAACAAAATTTTGGCATGCATGTAGTTAATGGATACAAATTTATAAATCATATACAGAGCTGCTGAAACAATTCATATAAATTTCCGATTGTGGATGAGAACAGCTGAAATTGTGTTTTGAAATGTGTTATGCGTTTCTACATGGCTGAATTAGACTTAGTATTATAATTTTTTAAACGGTGCAGTTTTGTTACACAATTCTGAATCTGTTGGAATGTGTTTCATAATCTATGCTGAACGCATGATTTTTTAACCATTTGTAAAAATGGTTATTGTCCTCATCAGGGTAGGAAATCAAAAGTATATCTGAAGGTTTTTATTGGTTTAATCCGCATTTTATTCATTTTCTGATTGGTCTATACAGCAATCTGTATTTCCCTTTACTTTCAACAGAGATGGACAACAGAGTGTTGCCACTATGACAAAAAAGTAATCAAAACTACAAAAAAAATTAATAACTCAGAAATAAATTGAGATACAGCTTTCAAACAAATTGCATTTAAAAGTACATTTTTTTCTCTATACGACGATATAAAAAGTAATAGTGTGGGATGTTTAGAAGTTTAAGAAATAAATTTCATTTAAAATTGGCCATCAGATTTCTTGGAAATCTGACGATGGAAAAGCGTTTTCCCGAACAGCCAATGAAATGTTTGAATAATACGTAAATTTCTGGTGGATAATGACTAATGAAAATGAAAGAAAATGAATAAAAATTTCTGCCAAAAACAGTTAATTTTAATTTGTAAGATTTTCACGTTCAAAAGAAAAATGGAATAAACCAATAAAAAAAATAAATAAATAAAAGATAAATAGGACAGGAATGAATACATATAGATACTTCACACCAAATACGAGTCGCAGGCGATTTTTGTCGCTTGCAATTTTTATGTGTCATAACACTATTAATGTTTAATCCATGGCGTATGTAATGTAGGATCAACTCCGTGCGATTTTTTATGACTTAAATTTTAGTCTTTCAAAGAATCATTTTCTAAATTGTCGTTGCAATTTGTTAAATTGTTTTTTTTTTTTTTGGCCAAAAAAAAAAAAAAAAAAAAAAAAGGTGCTTTTTTGGAAGGAAAAAAAAAATGCTTTTTTGGAAGAAAGCACTAGCAAGAGAATAAAACAATATTTAATCTTTTTAAGTTTGCTATACAGGCATCCCCCCGACTGTCCGTCTGTCCACGCTCTAACTCCCGTAAATATACTCGGATATTTTCATGAAATTGATAAAGGTTATTTAGGGTCACCAAAGCATGTTTGGTAGTGTATAGGAAGTATGTAGGATTAATCGTTCATTTACACAGGCACTCAAAGTATTCCATTACATTATGATATAGTTGGAAAAATCGTTTGCAGAATATTTTAATGACATTACGCTATTTTAAATGTATTGAAACAGATATAATTCACTGAATTTCACTATAATCACGTTAGAACAGGGCATTTATAGCATTTTTTATTCATTTACAGGGACAAACAAAAGAAATCGGTTACAGTACAGTAACTGTCTTTCAGTAATAATTGTTGGAGTGTACGGTTTAAAATTTAGTATGCGCTTTTAAATTTAATTATTTTTTGCATCTTACTCGTTATATATAAATTCTATATCTCAAACACAGTCCTGTTCAAAAGTATTCACGTACCGTTCTCCTTATTAGAGGAAATTGCTGAAGGTAAAATTTCAACTGTAGTATATGTATCTCTTAAGTGAACTAAATTTTGCCATGCCTGTAGTTAATAGATTCAAATCTATATATCATATACAGAGCTGTTGAAAAAATTCGCACAATTACCGATTGTGGATAGGAACAGCTGAAATTGGGTTTTGAAATGTATGCGTTTCCATATGGTGGAATTAGACGTAATATTTTAATTTTTTAAACGGTGTAGTTTTGTTACATTATTCTGAATGTGTTGGAAAGTGTTTCATAATCTATACTTGACTCATGATTTTTCTTACTTGTTTATTTCTAATTTGCTTTCTATTCTTTGAAATGTTTCATTAAAGCAGTTTCACAGTGATTAGAAATATTTTGGCGAGCGTTTATTTCCGCATTATCAAAACCATTGTCGTTTCAACTCGTAAAAATCATTTCCGTATTACGGAGGATATTTCGCGATTCATCACCTTTGGCTGGCTAACGGAAAAATGCCTTAAAATTAATACGTTAATTTATAATTCAATTCTAAAAATATTAAAATGCTGTATTTTCATTGGACACACACTTCATCATCTTCAAGCATTGGTTAAGCTAAATCAGCCTGTTCCGACTCCACTGATCAATCCATCGGAGCGTAGGTCTACCTCAGTCACGGTAACCCCTGGGTCTGTAATTCAGAAGTTTTTTTGGTAATCGGTCATTACTCATACGCTCTACGTGATTCTTCCATTTATTCTGATAATCTACTATTTTGTGGTTGATGTTGTATATTTTTAAGTCTGAGCGTATGGAATATGGTAAGGCTGTCTATTCTTGTGCATCCCTTTGCAGATCTTAAAATCTTCATTTCTGAAGCCTGTATTCTGGATCGTTCTTTGGTATTAATAGTCCATGTCTACGCACCATACAGAAGTGCTGTCGTAGCCATTACTTTATAAAATTTTAATTTAGTTGCTGTACGTGTTTTATTTTTTAGAATTCTGATCAATGATCTGCAAATATGTTGGAATTTATGCACTTTACTTTCCAAGTCTTTATTTTTGTTATATGTAGTATCACATACCAAGTACTTGAAGCCTGAGACTTGTTCTGTTATCTTATTATCCAAGACAATTTTAGTTCTTATGGGCTCTTTTCCTCTGAAAGCCATCGTCTTGGTTTTCTTTATAGATATCTTCATGTTATAAGTTTCACATAGTTTGTGTAGTTCATAAATTGCTCTTTGGAGGTCATCCTCATTGTCCTGACAAATTGCTTGGTCATCCGCAAATAGAATTGTATTGATAGATGTTTTAGAGTCAAGTCTGATACATTTTGGGTATCAAATGTTTCCATGATTTTATTAGGTGGTCTATATAGATGTTGAAGAGTGCGGGTGATAAGCTACAACCTTGCTTCACTCCTTGGTTTATAATTATCTCTTCAGTGAGTGATTTATAGACCTCAATACATACACACACACTTATGAACGTAATTTGCGTAATTCTATTTTTATAAGGAAAGTTAATAAAAAATCAATTGAAAAATTGTTTCTTTATATTAAGGGTCTCAGGACTCATAAAACTTCAAAAAAATTTTATTTTAATTTTTTTAGATGTTAATCTTCTATCTTTTTTTAACATTTTAATATAATTGTTTCCTTCACATTCTCATTAGAACAGAAGTTTTGGCTTTTAGAATTATACCCGCTCAATAGCTGAAGTGGCGTTTCCGAAACTTTGAAGTCATTTTTCTCCAAATGACGCTTTTAGGCATAACGCGCACGATATCTCAAAAACTTCTGAACATTTTTTCATGAAATTTTCAAAACATACGATTCATGTTAATCTGTATAAACTGAACCTAAAATTTCCTTTTTATTGTTTAAAAAAATATTTTTAAAGTAATTATGTTGTTGAAATTTTCAAAATTTTGTATTAGCTAAATACAACTTTGTATATTTAATTATATAAGAATGCTTTAAATACGAATTTATTTAGGTTCAGGGTAATTATTACAATCTAAAGTATATGTAGGCAACAAAATTTTCATTCTAGTTGCAATATTTATTTTCTAATCGTGCGCGTAATCTGTTATACCAATATTCTGCTAGTCAAATGTTTGACTGTTTGGAGCCCCCTATAAATGCTAATTCTACATCTTGCGATTTTTTAAATGCATAAAATGAAAGAACGTACTTATGTCTTCCATCTCAATAAAAAATTGTGTTTTAAATTCATATGCATTTTAAGATATTAAATGTTGAAAATTGCCTCTTTTTTTTCATTTTTTTCTAATTTTAAGAGTTTTGAGACCTCTTAAAAAACTGGGTTGAGAAAAATAAAACAGAAACGAAAATGTACAATAAAGGCTTCCAAGTTACTAACGGTCTCTAAAATTATTTTTAGATGCGTTCGTAATTATATAAATACGTAGCACTTATATTCGCATCTGGTATGTCCCTCCGTCCACCTGTCCGCATATAACAGCGCAAAAACTACCAAACCGAATGGTTTGATATTTAAAATATGTAACCGTTGTAGAATTGGGTGGAGTCATTTCAAATTTTATGAAAATCGAATCGAAACTTAAAATGATATTAATAAATGTTTTCATCATTCTATTAAATCCTATCATATGTAATGAATTCAATGATATTTCATGAAAGGTAATGGTTCTATGTTGCCATGGTGTTTTACGTCCTATTTAATATGATATCTTAGTTTTTCCGTATTACTGAACATAATTGATATAGAATCGTAACAAATTTTGTATTCTTACATTTTTTTTATAAGAGGGCAACAGCTGTTGTACGAAGATCTGAATATTTATAAAAATAAATAGTTATAGCACGAACGCACCTCATTTGCCACGTTTGACGTAAAGTTTTCTATACATTATTTATGAATACACCTTGCGTCACCAGGGTTTAAATACTCTGGGTAACTTATTCATAAATTTATTTGAAAAAAGTGGACATTTAAAATATGTTTACTTTCATTCATTCTCGCGGAAAAATAGAACATTATATTTTTTCAGGTAATAAGAAACACCCACTCACGTGTATGTATATATGTGTTATTAAAAAATGAATTGTACTTTACGAATAGGCAATAATATTTTTATGAACACTCCTTGTGTAACCAACTTTAAATACTCTGAGTAACTTATTCATAAATTTATTATAGACAGAACTGGACATTTAAAATATATTTACTACCATTCTTTCATACAGAAAATATAGAACATTATATTCTTTCAGATAACTACGAACACCCACTCACGTGGATGTAACTTTGTGTTATTAAAAAATCTTTTTTAAGTTGTTTTTTACAAATAGATAATAATGTTTTTATGAATACTCCTTACGTCACGAAGATTTAAATACTCTGGTTAACTTATTGATAAATTTATTTGACAGAAGTGGACATTTAAAATATATTTACTGTCATTCATTCATACGGAAAAATAGAACATTATATTATTTCAGATAATAACACCCACTCACGTGTATGTAACTTGTTATATCGTATAGCTTGTATTGTGTTGTTAAAATTTTTTTTTGAGTTGTGCTTTAAGAATAAATAATAATATTTTTTTAAATACTCCTTGTGTCGCCAAAATTTAAACAATATGAGTAAAATATTCATAAATTTATTTGACAAAAGCGGGCATTTAAAATATATTTACAGCCATTCATTCGGAACAATAGAACAGATAAGAATATAACAGATATGATTGTTTCAGATAAAACGAACACCCACTCTCTCTCCGAGGTAACATATCTGCACCTGCTCCCCACTTAGTTTCTTATTACTTATACAAATGTTCCCTGCTCTTTTTACTATCAGCGTTGTAAGTTTTGTCGGAAAGAAGCGAAGTTTATCATTTTTTCAACTAAGTTAGTTTCAATAAATCATCCTTAACGCGTTTTTTTGGCTTTTTAGAACTTTTTAAAAAATTTCAACATAGTTGAAAAGTGTTTATAAATTTGGTTAAACTATCAGCCACCTGTAAGTGCTCTAACTCACGTAAATATGCTCAAATTGCTGTGCAATTGATATACAGGATGTTCCAAAATTCGATCGACAAATTAAGAGGGGTGATGGAGAAGGCATCATGATGATTAACCCTTAACCGGAAACGGTGTCTGTGAGACGGTTGCGTCTACATATCTACCCTTTACACAAAAATGAACGCGTCCCAATCTTATCACACAATCTAATCCTTACGCTACTAGTCCTCAGCTTCTCCCACACATTTGCAACACCTGCGCATTTTTAGTTATTGAAAGAAAAAATATTTTATTTTCAACGCAGTCTGTGGGACGGCATGTTTCCGTTTATGTATTTTTTTGCTCTGGGGTATTGATATGGAGGAGCCGTCAAAGCGGGTACGTTACAGTGATAAAAAAGACTGAAGAAAGTGCTTTGAGATTGTTTGATGAAGTAGTAAGTGACATAAGCGATATTGAAAGTATTTCAGATGATGAATATATAAGTTCGGAACACGAAAGGGACTCAACATTGTCAAAAATGCATAAAAAAATGCAGATATTTAGAACATGCTGCAATATTTACTATTAAATGTTTTGTTAATTTTACTGCTTAATATTTTTTTCTAATTCATATCGTACCGAAATATATAAAAATATTAGCATTTATTTAATTATTATGACGAAAATTTTATATTTTGAACAATAAAGTGTAATTTCAAAATATTTTCTGTCTTCGACATTCACAAATTATTTTTATGCTGTCATGTTAAAAAATTGGTCCTGTTAATGCATTACTATTAAATATTAAGTATTTAAGTTCACTATTTGGTAAAATATTAAGAGTTATTTTCCTTTTAAAATTTTATAGCAATTTTTTTTTTAACATTCTCACAGACGGCACGTTTTCGTTTGTGCACGGGAATTTAATGCGTCCGGTTAAGGGTTAAAAATAAACCACAGAACATGGGGTCGCAAACCACGTATTTAATCAGAAATACAGTTTTTTCTACCTAATTCAATTTGGGTTGACGACAATAACTTTCAGAAAACTGAAGTATATTATAATAATACTTTTAATAGGCATTCTCTCTGTTGCTTTAAATGTGATAATATCGGGAAAAAGTGGTAGAAGTTTTCATCATGCGCGCCAACAGTATGCACTTGACGATCCAGATTTTGGACTGCGATTGCCAGTTCATACGGTATCAGTGATTGCTTGAGAACCCTGTTTTTCCAGAACTTTTCGTGATGTTATAGCATTTCACTCAAAATAAAGTACAGTAGTGGGGGAAAAAAAATAAACACCCCCTACTAACTCCTCAACAAATTATCGTAGAAGAAAGTTACTGGTATCGAACGATTGGAAATAAAGTCTACTTTTAAATGATGTATATAAAATTTGTTTAGGGGGCCATCTACATATTAAAACGAACCATAACTTTGTTTTTTTTTTCAATAGCAATACACAATTCTGACAGCATAAATGAACTCTACACCCTTTAATTAGCCTAAAAACAAATTTTTATGCAATTCGTACTATAAGTTTCCGAGAAATTAATTATTTTAAAACGAGTGTATTTTAAGGGCTGTATCCAAATTGAAGTTCGGTGCTCGATTGTTATCCGAGAGAGCCCCCTTCTTGATCAAGGCGGCTTAAGTCCCTCTCAAGCTACCAATGAAGCCTGTTAGATAACAGGACAGCAGAAGAAATTTCAAAATATCTACTCACTTCTATCATAGACGGCCCCTTAAATCATCATTTTGCTGTTTTTTAAGCATAATTTGAAAACTATTTGGAAACAAAATGTGAAATTTTGGATTTTCATAAAGGGGACTTAATAAATCTAAATCCATCAAAAAAATTGTAGGTTGCAATTCATAATTTTTTCGAATATTAATTTCATAATTCATATCATAAAATTATAAAAATTGCAAATTCAGCGTATTTATGTTTGGGCACATTAGTATTATTGCTACACAAAAGATTAGCACACTAGGAGTATAATTTCAGGAGATATAAATAAAAATATGAAAATGCAATTTAACATTAGAAGCACTCAATTTTGAATGTGTATAATTCAAAAACTTATCATTGAAATTACTTGAAATTTTTTGTCTATGCATAATTTGAACCAAAGATTTGAAACATGTCGTTAAAATTGGGTATTGCCATTGAAAAAAAAAATGAGGTTTGGTTTCGTTTTAATATGTAGATGGACCCCTAAGCAAATTTTATATACATCATTTAAAAGTAGACTGTATTTCCAATCGTTCGGTACCAGTAACTTCTGTCTACGATAATTTGTTGAAGAGTTAGTAGGGGGTGTTTACTTTTTTCCCCCACGACTGTACACATCGTTGCATTTTCATCGTAATATGGGCAAATTACCTACAGATTATTAGGCCAATTGCTCACAGATTTTCTACAATTTTTTTTTTTCAAATTATTACCGTCAATGCAAGTTCAGTTAGGATGAAAAACACTGTAATTGTGACTAAATACGTGGTATGTGATCCCACGTTCTATGGTAATTTTTCATCCTTTTGATGCCTTCCAACACCACTCTTAATTTGCCGGTCGAATTCAACCACCTGTATGTTATAGAGGCTTACTATGGCTTGTTTGGTATCGAAATTCAAGTGTATATCATTTATACTTTACTTACAGGAGTACTCAAAAGAATTCCCTTACATTACGGTCTATGGGGGGAAATCGTTTACAGTGTACTTTAACCTTTTATGTACTGACGGTACTTATAAAAACCATTAAAATAACTTGTTATAAAATTCTTTTAATACATCAATTAGATGTAATACAGTTTATAATGATATATAGATACATTACTTTATCTTGTTCCAAAAGCTTTATGTGTTACACAAAACAAAAATATTTTTTATAATTATGATTTCTTTTGCCTTTGCATCTTTTCAACTTTCTTGGCGTTGGGAGGGCGGGGGAATTTTTCAATTCGGAAATATTTCTATATTTCTACTGTAAGAACATTATATTTGTACACCTCCTAATTTTACAAAATACTAAGAAAAATATTTAAATAAAAGATTTGAGAGGGGTAATAAATATTGTACAACATCCCTATAAATTCAAATTTAATTAATCAATCTAAATTCTTTAATCCTTCTAAAATCCTTCTAAAATTTATTAAATGATTATGTAAATTTTCTAATGCAGTTTAAACAATTCCCGAAAAATGCTTAAAAAGATCAAATCTTCATGAATTAATAATTCAGTATTTAAAGGGTGAATAACATCACGCTGTTTCAAGCATATCGAAATTTATATATTGATATCACTGATGTAGTACACTAAAATATGCTTACTGTATAATAAGGTATCATAGCACTCATCGTTCATTTACAGGGACACACAAAAGAGTTTGGTTACAGTACTGTCTATCATGTATTAATTGTATAATAACTGCTGAAAGTGCGCTTTTAGTTAAGGTGCGCGTTTTAAATTTAACTCATTTTTTGTATATTACTTGTTGTATTATTTATTCTGTGGGTTCTATAAAAAGATGCATAAAATATCTCAAGTACATTCCCGTTTATTAGCAGAATTTGCTATATGGGAATTTTCAAATGTGCTGTGCGTTTACTAATTGAAGTAAATTTTAGAATACTATGTAGTATATATATAAATGTATAGACACTATCCAGGGCTGTACTAAAGAATTCGGTGACTTTTCTCACTATAGACGGTAATTGGAGGCGTTGGGTATTCACATACGCTATGCGTTTTCCACATTGTTTATTTAGACCATCTTTTCCATTTAATTATGCTGTGGAGTTTTCTTATAATATTCGAAATGTGTGCTGGAAAGTGTTTCATTATATATGCTTTAGGCATGATTTTTCTTTAGTTTAAAATGTTCAATTGATTAGCTCCAGCTTAATTTTTCAGATACATTTTTATGTATTAATGACACCAAACGTATGTTATTAAACTTATTTTTTATTCAATATATTTAATTTAATTATTCAACTTATTTAATTAAATTATTCTACTTATTTAATTTAATTATCCAACTTATTTAATTCAACTTATTTATTCAGCTTATTTCATATTTTGCATTTAGACAGATGCTGGAATGTGGTGTGAGAAATACCGAATTGGAGTGTTTCATTCTTGCTAAACTAACGATTTAGCAATGCGTGTTCAATTATCAAATCTAATTAATGATTTTACAATTTTTTTTCCTAGTGCAATCCTTGCTTTTGCTATTTGTTTATTTATTATACATAATTATTAGATTATTTCCAAAAAGAGAAAATTGAGAACGTGATAGCTTTCTGAAATTTGCTTCAATTACTGTAATGCTAAGTAATCAAATTTTCTCTCATGAACTGAAAATCCTTACAATTACAGAAACAAGAAAGAAAAATCATGCATCAGGCATAGATTGTGAAACATTTTCCAACCCTAAGGGAATATTATTAAAAATTTTTATTTGTTCATACAATGAAATATGTAAATATGTAATTTAAATAAAATGCACCACAAACGATTTTTCTACATGGACCATAGTTTAACAGAATTCTAATGCATATCCACTCCATGTTAGCGGACTATTAATGATACAAACTTCATTTTCAATAGCAAACATTCTACAGTGAACCCCACTAACATAAAATTACATGTTATTGCGAGTATACAGTAAAACCTCCCTAAAGCGACCACGTTCCGTTCCACTAAAAATTGATCTTTCCGAGAGGTGGTCCCTTAATGGAGGTCATGTTTAAATGTAGATTTTAATTGTTGAAAAAGCAGACCAATTAATGTTACTAAATTTTTTTTCCACATTAGGAGAAAATATGAAAATTTAGTATCAAAACAAAAGTTAATTAGTGCAGAGTTTAAAAAAATGATGTTTGCTTTGATTTTACGGATTGATCTTCTATAACTTTAATTTCCAAGTCTTTTCGAAGTTCAGTAAATAAATGCATTTTTTTTTTCTTTTGACGGGAGAAAATTATGTCGATTTCATTAATTTATCTACACTGTAAAAAAATACGAACAGTATTCCGGTAGAAATCGGAAAAATAGTTGCCCTTATCGTACCGGAAAATTTTCCGACCCAGCTCGGAATAAAATCCGTAAAAAAAAAAGAAGCATTCATTAAAACGGTACTTTACGGATTTTATTCCAAGTTTACGGATTTTATTCCGATTTTACTGATTTTATTCCGAGCTGTGTCGGAAATTTTTCCGGTACGATAAGGGTAACTATTTTTCCGATTCCTAAAGGAAATATCCCAAGCAGCAAAAAATCCCTGGCCGAACCTCCACCGCATATCCTAATCTGACTATTTTTCGCCCAGTCGACCTTATTTCCTGAGATCGGCAGTAAAGGCTTTTTGGCCGCACGGCAGACGATCTGAGGATCGTATGATCCTGATATGTTGTGCATAGATTTTGGACATATTGCCGACGTCTTTTTGACTACTGAATTCAGGCTGTTTTCTTATTATTTTCTACCCCCCCCCCCCCCAAGTTTTTTGCCCTCTTGTTTTCGTGGTATACTAGCTGTGAAAACCATACCCTTTAAAAGTGCACTTTGTATTAAAAGTAATTTATAAAGAAATGTAACATTTATATTCATGTGAATTATTAAACTAGGACTTTGAAATTAATTTTAAGTAATACACGTAAAAGTTATCTTTGGTGAAAATAAATTGCTTAGCAAATTTTCTGCAAAAATTAGCAAACTCTCATCTAAAAAAATAAATGACAGCCCGACAAATGTTGCAAAATAAATTTGAATATTGGAAGAAGCTTTTTTTACTGTTTTTTATGAATTATGAATGGTCAGTCATACTTAAATAATATTTTGATAAGTAAAACGTAATGAAATACACTGTTGTACACTTTAAATACTAGGGTATAAAAACTAGGTTATTTCGGGCGATTTAAATGAATAAATTCAAATAAAGTATGTAGATAATAACTAAAATTTTGAATATTAAATATTAAAACTATTATTTGCAATAAATGCGTTTTTAAAGTAAGGATAAATAATTGATGAGTTGAAGAATAAATTTAGCATCTCATTTTTAAGAGACATGATGAAAGAATTTTTATTATTATTATAATCATCAGAATAATTTTGAACATTAAAACTTTATTTAGGTCTAAACTAATAACACACTATTAATAAACTAAAATGTTTCACGTTTTCTGATATGCATTTAATTTATAAAAGAAAGCATTACTTTATTTCCTGCAATGCATAAAAATTTATTGATAATAATTTTTCATAAATCCCGAAAAAAAATAAAGAAATTAAATTCTCACATTCTAGGTTTTTCTTACCCCCCCCCCCCCTTATTATAGTCTTTGCAAGGTAAAAAGTATTCAGGATTTATATTATAACATCTCATTCAAGTAGGCTATTCCTTACGGTAATATTTCCAGTTTCCATACTTTCCCTAATCCTAACTTAAAGAAAGAAAAAAAAAAAAAAAAACCCGAAAATAATTGTTTAATGTTTTAATTTTATTATTAAATATTCTTTATTTTTAATTTATTCATATAAATCATAAAAACAATCTAGTCTTTGCATTAAGTATATAATTCACTTTTTTCTATTTTTAAAGCAAATTTTTAAGTATGAGTAACTATTCGTAATTCAAAAAAAGGGTGCACACTCCTTCTAATTTCTAAATATATTTGCAGTATATATCGAGCGATCGTTTATTTTTGAAAGGTGAAAAATTGCTAACTTTTGAAGAAAATGCTTAGAAATTTATACTCACTCTCTCACTTTACATAACGTCCTCGCATTCCCGTATCCCTCCTCTGTCTGGCTAAAAATGACCTTGCTTGCAACATAAAAAAAGAAACAAAACCTTGAGGGGTTGGATAAGGTGGGTGAGAAAGACCTTGAAAGAGAGTGGGTAGTCACGTGATTCGGAAATACGCTGAAATTGCAGGGGGTATTAATGAGGGGACACACATTGTCGGGCATTAATCGCCCCGGGAATGTCGGCCGATGTTATTTTCTGAGCAAATATTAACATTTCAATTCTAGCAGTTAGTGCGATTTCGTGCCGATACCAGCATTGGACTACTGGAACAGAGTATGATCTATTGACATCATAATAATGTCAGTGGACGATTACCGATATTTCGCCGATAATTCGGATAAACGGCCTAATTCATTTCGATATATTTTGCTGTCTGGGATGGTCCTTTTTTTTTTTTTTACAGTGTAATTCAAGACTTTCCTGACAGAATAAGGCAGGGCAGTTTATTGACCGTTAACCTTACTTTGTCATCAGAGATAAATTCATTGCCTGAAAAGGCACAAAGGCACAAATAAATAAAATTTCTAAAATTAGTTTATAAATTTGATGAATAATGTGCTCTCCGGAATTATTAATCTAATAAAAACTTATTCAAGCGACCAGAAAAAAAAAACGGAATTTATTTCATTTTCATCAAAGAAATATGTCTCTCATAGAGGGAGTTCTAATGGGGTGGTCTCTGAATAGAGGTAAACTTAGCATTGACCCTATGGGAATAAATTTCATTCCATGAAAAAATAGTCGCTCAGGGAGGTGGTCGCACAGGGAGATTTCACTTTATTTACGTAAGTTAGAACATTGCCAGACGGCAAGACACAAAAAACGAAATCATAAACACTTTTCAACGATGTTAGAAGAGAAATAAAACTTTAACAATTGTTATAAAATGCATCCAGAATTTTTTCTTGTATTAATTATTTTAGAGCTTTTGACTAATAGTCCAAGAGCTGTTAAACATTTTAGGGAAGGTATTTGAGGCACCCTGAAAATTTGTGCAACACTTCTTTTGTTATGGCTGAATACAAAATCGAATGTCTGGCTGAAGGATCGTGGCCCAAAAACTGTGCCAGACACGTGTCAAGTGCCATTTTTTGACTACCCAAAAAAGGTATTTGAGGCACGCTGAGATTGAGGCAGAATAATATTTATGCTTAGAAAAAAATATTTTGAAAATGACAGACACTTTAGTGTCTGTCATTTAGTGTCTGTCAAGTGCCAAATGGCACTTGGCACGTGTCTGGCACAGTTTTTTGGGCCACGATCCTTCAGCCAGACATTCGATTTTGTATTCAGGCATTACAAAAGAAGTGTTGCACAAATTTTCAGGGTGCCTCAAATAGCTACTCAAAAATGTTCAACAGCTCTCCTACTATAATATTGAGCCCCACCAGTGGCCGAGAGGTTCTGCTCTCGAAGCTGGTAGACGGGAAGTGCTGGGTTCGATCCCAATCGCGCCCGTCGGCCTAATCGTTCGGAGTTTTCGTGGTTTTCTTCGAACCATGGATTTCCATGCGTTAATACGGGTTAGGTTCCCTTAGAAAGACCCCCACGAAGGGCACTCCCCCTCGGGCCTATATCCCTAGTGTAGATAATCGGCCGTCACAAAATCAACCAACCAACCAACCTACTATAATATTTAAGTCTTTAATAAACATTTTACTCCCATAATTTTTGTGAGATTTTTAGGTGCATTCATAATTATATAAATAAGTAGCACCAATAGCCGTCGTGTGGCCCGTCCGTCTGTCTATCTGTCAGTCTGCATATGACAGCGTAAAAACTACGCAACCGAGTGGTTTGAATCTTAATATATATAATCGTTGTAGAATTTTGTCGACTCAGTTCAAATTTTATGAAAATCGAATCACAACTTAAAAATATATTAATAAGAGTTTTCTTCATTCTATTAAATCCTATCATACATAATTAATTCAATAATATCCCATGATAAGTAATGATTCTAAGTTGCCATGTTGGTTACGTCCTATTTAAGATGAAGTCCTATTATTTCCGTATTACTTAATTTAACATATGGAATCGTAGTAAATTTTGTATTCATGCATTTTTACTTAAGAGTGCAACAGCTATTGCACTAGAGATCTGAATGTTTATAAAACTAGTTATAGTACAAACTCACCTCATTTACAGCTTTTGAAGTACAATTTCTGATATGTGTAAAAAGTTTTTTCGAGCTACTTCAGGACACATTCTATCTTCATCAGTTGGCAAAAACATTCATTATTTGTATTTTGTTTTAGTCGTTTCAAATAACACATACCAGGAATATAAGGTAAGTAGTTTGTCTATATAAATCCATGTGATAATAATGAGCAGACAAATAAAAGAAAAATATTATGGTTACACTATAATGCATACTACGGAATGAATCTATTTTCTGAGATCTCTATGAGATACTGTAAGATGTCATCTGATTTCATTTGATGCTAATTTTATTTGCAAATCCATACAATCTTTTGATGCACTCGATCACATGAAGACAATTCAAGAATAATCAAACGAGCATGGATATTGTAGAGAAGTGGTCGATGCTAGAATAATCTAATGAACGTGGATATTGTAGAATTCTATGAAATTGGTGTCGAATATAATACATGCTTCACTAACTAAACATATGATATAACAGTTGTTATCTAACTATATTCAAGAACATGTTTGGAACGTTATCCTATCTAGAGGGTGCGTCAAATATGGAGATCTGATTAAGCGTAAGCAATTATTTAAATTTATTTATAAAAGTATTAGGCAGACTAATACCTTGATCTATTTAAAACGCACATAATATAATAAAATAAAATGCCGACAATAAAACAAAAGAAATTAATATTTGTAGCTTGAAAATATTTCTAGCTGTGGCTTAAAAATAAAAGTATTGGAAAAATAAGATAAAATATGCAATGCACGTAACTACATGTAAAGCAATCAAAAACACAATAGTTTTCGAGAAAAACTATGTTATTTTTTTTAAAGTATAATAAGTATTTATCGATTGATGTATAGCATTTATCATGTAACATACAACAAGTAAAAACATAAACTACATTACAATGAATCTGAAAGGTTTTTTTCATAAATTTGAATAAAATCCAATTTCTGCTACTTTTTTTTTAAATTCTATGAAATGAGATACACAAGAACTTAGTTTAAAAAAAAAATACACTGCAAACGTTTTTCTCCCCATACAACATAATGTAATATTAGTATATATAAAGAAAATTCTAGATGATTAACTGTTTTATATTTGTATGTCTTTAAGAAATATCACCAATTTATATAATAAGAAAATATACTAGAATTAAGCAAATTATTATTTTCCTTTTTCAAACTATATATATTTATAAATATATCTGTTTGTAATATTAATTATTAAATTTCGGAATGATTTTTTTTTCTACAATTAGTTAATCTTATCTACACTGAAAAACATTCTGCCACTGACATCTAGGAAATAAATTATGCCTCTAAAAAATAGTTCTATATCATTCTAATAAATTCTAGCTCCCTTTGCTAGACAGTTCTAGTTATCCCTATTAAAATTCAAGGTCGTTTTCTTGTATTATCGGGGGTTAAACTTATTTAAAAATCTAAGCAAATACTATTTATCTACGAAAAATCTATGCGAACACAACAAAGTTTAAGTAACTATAATTCTAGTTTATGAATTAATTCTAGAAATCAAGTTATAATCTCTCGTTATTCAAACGATGTATGGTTTCACCACATTTTGAATGTATCGTTTTAAATATGACGTAATTTTTACTGAAGTTTTATTTTTTTCTTTAATATTCACGTGAAAATAACGTTGTTGTTATAAAAGAAATATTATATGTGCTGCCTTAAAATTGGCAACGATAGTTAAAAAGGTCTTCTCGAAATATGAAGTAATTCTCTTAAATATATTTTTTTAATTTAGACTATTTGATAGTATTATTATTTGGTCACTTTAAATATGACGTAACTTCTCTCATCTACTGCTTTTAGCATTATTAATGTATGTTTTTCTAAAAATGTCTTTCTTTTTTTTTATTTTTACGAGTAAATTCAATTTCTATAACGAAACTTTCAATATTTTCCTGCTTTTGTCACGTGGTTATCGAATTCATATTTTATAGTTTTCATTCTCTTTTTAATATTCACATGCAAATACATTTTTAATTTAAAGGAAATATTATTCTTTGGGCTGTATTTACAACTGCTAAGAATTTACAATAATGATTTTTTCTAAATTTGAAAAAGTTATGTATTAAAATGATGAAAATCTAAAAAAAAAAAAAAAAAAAAAACTTAAAATATTACTCAAATTTAAAAAAAAAAATTAAAAAAAAATAATGCAGGCTCACCACAAGCTTGGAATGTATGCCGTTAGGAAAAATATTCCTATGTATACTTTTTGTTCCTGTAAACTTTTTTTTTTTTTAACGAAGTATTTTGACTAACATTAACATTGAATATATTTTAAAGCTAGCGTTTGATTAAAAAACCATCTGTATCAGCGTTTTTATCAATAATTTTTGTGTAATACTAACAATTTTTATATTTTTGTATGCAATAGTTTTCGTAATATTAGTGAAAAAAGACCTCCCGCCAAAAAAATTTCTCTACTGTGGCAGCGTTGATGACAGCGTTAGATACTTTTTTTTTTTTTTTTTTTTTTTTTTTTTTTTTTTTTTTTTTTTTTTTTTTTACAGTAGAGGGATACATTAAATGAATTATCAATTTAAAGAAATTAATATTTATATTAAAAGAAATATTTAAATTTACACAAACTTAGTTTATTAAAATAATTTTCGATTTACTATCAGACATTAGAACAGATCTTTTATATATTTTAGGAAGTGGTCTCAAAAGCAAAATTTCAATTAGTAAGTCGTCTAAATCGAAAAAGCAACTCAGTATAGTTAATAGTAAATAGTAATATATAGTATGTAATATATAGTAATATATGTAATATAGTAATATATGTAATATAGAATGTAATATATAGTAATATATAATATACATATAGTTAATAGTAAAAAGCTAAAATTCATACAAATGAACGAAAAATACTCTCTCAGAAATACTTTATTCAATTCACGGAAAATTTCCTGGCAGCAGTGCTATCAGGATTTTTTTTGTTAACCCTTAAACGCCGGGTGTTGCCTTTCGGCAACATGCCCAATTTAGGCTTATAAATACTATTAAAATAATATTGAAGCTATAATGCCTAATGTTGCCAATAAAATACATTCTGAAAATATTATTAAACCGGTTTTCAACATTTAGATGGCAACACTTGTGCTGTTTAAGAATAAAGATAGATTTATTTTTTCAATTGTTGCTACATGTTCTTTTGTTTTGTTTGGAAGCTTGCGAAATACCCTATTTTGTTCTGCAGTGAGCAAGTAAAATTGATTTCTTACCATAGTTCTCAAAATTCTTGTGTGTTTAATATCATAGAATTTGTATCAAGGAAAGTTATTTTTTGAAATAAACACCAGTATTGCCGATTAGTAACTAACTGTTTTTTAGGCGTAAACCATACGTAAAACAAAATATGATTTTTTTAAGTATTTTTCCCATGATTTATTTAAAAACAGAAAGCCGAAAAACATTTTTAAAATGATTTCTGAAAACTCAGGTATATAAGGGTTAATAGACGAATATCCATTTCATTTTTTTCTCCGTTACAGGAGGTAAAATGCAATACCTCAATTGAAGAAAATGTGAAAAAATAATTGTTGCTGATCTTGGGATCGAACCACCTACTTTAGTGTTTGGAGTACAGAACTCTAACCACTCAGTTGTAGTTGTACAGTAGTGAAGCAATTGGAGGTAATTATCAGAGATATTGCCTCAGATGGCTTGATTAATTTCTTTAAAAATCTTTGTATTTTGAAGATAATTTCGGGAAGATTTCGTCTTTAATGAGATTTTGGATGGGGTTTTTATACTTTAGTATTAAAATAGCATAAAAATATCAATTACAGTCGTACCTCTATTTAATGAAACTCTATTTTGCGAATTTCTCTATTTTGCGAACTTTTACTTGGAACCAAGAACATTTTGCAAATTTCTCCGTAAAATAAGCTCCAAATAACGAAGTGTATTCTCTATTTAACGAACTTCTCCTTGGTATCTAAATTTTTTTTCTCCCTATTTTTTAAAATATTACAGGACAAACTTATTCTTTCTTTTAGCACATTTATGATGATCAATGACCATGAACAGGTCTTACCAGGCATCTAACTCAACGAGAGCAGTAAAATAAAATCGTTGTGATTCTTTGCTTTCCATCCAAGAAGAGCAAACTTTCAATATCAATATCCCCTTTTAACACTCAATGGAGCTGCCCCGTGTTTTTAAACTATAGTTTTTCGTTTTCTAGATTGTTGATCATGATCAGTCGTGTTGGTAATTTCGGTTCTTGTAGCTCGAAAATGTCAAAGCGAAAGTGCTTGAGCATCAAAGAAAAAAATAATTATTTTTGATGAGGTGGATAAAGGCATGAAGAAAAAGAATACTGCTTTAAAATTTGGTATTCTTCCAAACAGCTTATCAACCATAATAAAAAATCGTGATTTTAATGTAAAATTATTTTTGAAACTGAAAATGCAATGTATTTCCAAACAATGTTTTGTTTCATTCTCATTTCCCTTGCAGGTTTCTTTTTGATGGGTAAAATAAATAAAACAATATAATTATATAATATATAACGATATAATTTATAAAAAAAAAGTGTGACTAATTACTTTTAAAAATTATATTTAGTGTTTATGGACTTAAAATGTGTCTTACGTAGTTAAAAGTATTTTAAAGGGTGACTCTCTGTTTAACGAATTTTCCATATAACGAACTTATTTTCGGGATTTAGCGACTTCGTTAAATAGAGGTCCGACTGTATAAATATTTTTATGTTGCGAGACAATATTATATTTTGATGCGATTTTTTGTTTTTTAGGGGTGTAGGGAATCGATTTTTTCCATTTAATATTTTAATTAAAATATATTTTAAATTCGAATATTTTTTATAACTTTAAAAAATAAATTGTGAATACTGTTAAATGAATAAGAATTAATTGTCATTTATTTTAAAATTCGAAAACGTTTGTTTCTTTATTGTTGGTTTATTTTTTTTCTTTTAAATTAAATTAGAAATCTTAAATTATAGAATTTTTCGTTTATCGTTTTCAATATGAATTCGGAATTTAGTATAAATAGAATCAATACGCATGCGTTCTAGGAATTAACAGAATTTCCCCATATTTTTAGACATTTGGGATAATTAACGGATGAAACGAGTTTTCTAGGAGTACGGAAATTTTTTTGTTAAAAAATGAGGAATAATTTAGTGTATATAGACAGTCTTGATGTGTTTTCTAGTGTATATAGACTGTATGAGTTTTTATGACAGTGTAGGAAGTAATCTGTACCTACTTAAAAAAAAAAAAAAAAAAAAAAAAAAAAAATTGATCTGGTCTATTATAACTATACACGAATTTTAATTTTAAACACATTCTAGCCAAAAAAAGGACGATGCACTAACATAGTTCGGTAAACTTTGCTCTTTATACTGTTTTACCTTTAAAATATTTCATAGACAAAATAACGATCGTCGTAGAGAGAATATTTTCTGTTTAAATATTTATAACGTTCCTTTCAATATATGAAAACTGTCAAGATGTAATTTAAATATTCACATTGCATATTATACTTGAAGTTTCTTGAAGTAAAAGCCCAACTTGTTTTTTATTATTATTTGTTAATGTCGAAATATGTTTTTACTTTAAAAATATTCATGTTTTGCAGAATTGCATTTGTCGATATTTAAAGTTGCAATTTTTATTCTTTAGATTTCATATTTTATTAATATTTAAATTTCAGAATAATTTCTCTTTCTGTTGTATGCATTTTAATGTATTATTTTAATGTACAGGGTGGTTATAATTAAACTTCCCTATAAACAGCATCTTACAGCGCAAACGGGTGAGCGGAATGCAATGAAATTTGGTATATAGACTGTACACGAGATGCGCTCGCGGAATTTCGAAAAAAAAAATAGTTCCAAAATGCCCACCAGATGGCGCTTTTTACGGAAAAAACATTAAATTTAACACAATAAACTAGTGATGGGCGATTCTCGAAAATTCGACAATCGAGAAGAATCGTCATCGTAAAAAATCACAATCGATACAGCCATCGATTAATTCCTAGAATCTACAATCGAGATGTTTTACAATCGAGTAAAAACAATTGTTGGAAAACTTAGCTATTATTCTGGCCGAAATTTTCGTAGTAGTGATAGGGTTTGCTCGATAATTCTGCTATCGTAATTATTTTCTCCTGATTTAGGCTTAAGGGGTTACTTCAGTCATTTGAAAAGACCTGCTCGCTAATGCTAATCTTATGGAAGAAATTTATAAAGATATCTCATTTGAATTTCAGTATTTTAAAATGATTTTCTTTGCATTGGAATAAATTCCCCTTTCTTCTTTATGAAACTGCAATGTCCAAATCACGTAACTATGGCGCATTTGATGAATCAAATAACCTTTCTACTAAAACACACATACGACAATATATATTAAGACACACATACACACAAAAATAACGCCTGCATTCAACAGTTAAAAAATATGTATATATACCTTTAACCTTTCTACTGTTTAGATAACTCCAAAAAGTTTGATACAGTTTAAAATTCCCCTAAATGTAAAATACTGTGGAATTTCTCCATTGATCGAAAACAAAAGTTTCTTTCGAAAAACGTAAGGATAGTAAGATAAAGATACCTGCCAAGAGGGAACTGCCTAACACGGAAACTGTTTTCCAGTACCTAGCGATTCCAACATGACTCTTTAAGTCTGTATCGAAATCCAAAGTAGCTACTTTATGACACATTTAAAAACTCATTTTTTATTTTAGACGCATTAGCTAGAATCGATTAGCATTTCCCTCTTTTCGATAAAGGAAAAAGGTTTGATACAAATTAAAGTTCCCTAAATGTCTAAAGTGTATCAAATGCTGTGGAATTTCTCTGTTTATCGAAAACAAGACAGCTTTATCGAAAAACGTAAGGATAACCAAACATATATAACTACTGAGAGGGAACCTGCCTAACACGGAAATTGTTTTCCAGTGCCTAGCGATTCCAACATGATTCTTCAAGTCTGTATCGAAATCCAAAGTAGCTAGTTTCTGACACATTTACTAGCTCATTTTTTATTTTAGGCGCATTAGCTAGAATCGATTAGCATTTTCTTCTTTTCGATAAAGGCAGAAGGTTTGATACAAGTTAAAGTTCCCTGAATGTCTAAAGTGTGTCTAATGGTGTGGAATTTCACCGTTTATCGAGAAACATAAGGGCAACCAGACAAATATAACTGCTAAGAGGGAACCTGTCTAACACGGAAATTGTTTTCCAGTGCCTAGGGATTCCAACATGACTCTTCAAGTCTGTATCAAAATCCAAAGTAGCTAGTTTCTAACACATTTACTAGCTCATTTTTTATTTTAGGCGCATTAGCTAGAATCGATTAGCATTTTCTTCTTTTCGATAAAGGCAGAAGGTTTGATACAAGTGAAAGTTCCCTAAATGTCTAAAGTGAGTCTAATGCTGTTGAATTTTTCCGTTGATTGAAAACAAAGGAGTGTTATCGAAAAATAGAAAGGTAAACAGACAAATATATCCGCTAATAGGGAATTCTATAACTAAAATAAAACTTCAATGAACTTCATTTTTGGTATTTCGGATAATTTTAATTTTCCAATCCTTACCAACGTGGTATTAAATGATGGGCCTGGAAAAGGTAGAAGAACCCCCCCCCCCCCCGAAGGGGCATTAGGCCCCAAATTGACAATAGGGCAGACCAAGGATGGAAGTTAACTTGATGTAAGAGAGGACTAGAAAAGTTGAGAATGGTAAAAAAAAAAAAAAAACCCGAACCATTGAATAAGAAAAAAATTGAAGAAAAAGAAGAAATAGTAAAAGAACAAATGCAGCGTGTGATTAGAGCCAGACAAATGAAGAGGGGCCCGATGGGCCACAGCTGGTCTAGAATGAGTGCCCAAATGGTCAGAATGGATCAAGAACTTAGAGAATAGTATCTACAAGGAAGAAAAACAATGAGACAAAATATTATGAAAAACAGATGAAAAATACCAATAGACTGAGGCTAAAAGTAAAATGTTTCACTGGACGGCGTCCCCTGGTGGTAGTAAAAATAAAATTGATACGAGAAGATAGGGAAGAGTAAAAAGACTTTATTTTGTGAATTTTATAATTTTTGGACAAACAGTATACTAAAGGTTTGAAGAAACAAAACTTTAAAGCGCCCTCTTGAGGCGAAGAAGGGAGTTAAAATTAAGAAACACATGTCCATATTTTTTATTCGATTTTAGACGCAATTTGATGTTAGTCTTATAATTTTCCTATGAGTGAAAGATACCGTACCAGAGTACGAAAAAAACCGCCGCTAAGTATATTCCTTTAGAGCATTTTAAGCCCAGGGGTCTAAAATTAACAGTGGATTGACAAAAGAAAGGTAGATTTAGAAAGGTTATGAAATTACCCTTATTTTAATATATTACATGAGTGGGGTAAAATAATTTTGAAAAATCCTCTTCCCTGAGGCGACACTTAAAATCTTAAAAACACATATTTTGCAGTGCAGTTTTGTTTTAACAATAGCATTCTAATATTAAGAGATATGGGACAGCTTAGGACGGCTAAAATAAGAGAAACATTGAAAATCAAAGACAAACTGGCGCCAAATTCAATAGAAAACTTCTATATCAACAACTGAAACTCGAACTGATAACTTAAACCACTCTGCCTCCTAACCCATATCGGTTAATAACAAAAGCGAATGGAAAAAACATGCACTCCTTTGGGAAATCATGACTTACACCAGAAGCGCGGTAAGTTTGACTCTTCTGAAAGCTTCCTTTCTCTCGAAGTGCGCCAGAGAGCTCTCGCACTTCCGAGATCTATTTTCTGGACGCAAACTGCTCGTTTATCTCGAGGAGACATTCTGCTCGAGGGCAAACCTCTCGCTTACTTCGAGATATCTCACCGTCTCGTTTCTCGCTCTCGGTCTCTGTTCAACATTTCATATGACATTGTCGAGAATGAGAAATCAGTTTTCGTCCTTTCTCCGAAATGTTACTCTCGATGATTGTCATTTCTCGCTCAGCCAAGAAGGGCCGAGAAGAGATATCGAGGGACAAACTGGAGAAAGAAATAGGCATGACAATGAACTGTGAAATGAAGCTTTAATTTTCAATGTTTTTCTTATTTTAGCCCTACCAAGCTGTCACATACTTGGAGCCCTCCGATAAACATTATTTATTAAATATAAAAATTTCAAAGAGGAAGGTGGGTCGGGTGAGTTCCGAGGACGTGAGAGTGGGTGGGGCGCAATTTAAAAAAAATTACCGAACTCTTCCTGTGACATATAATCGAAAAGCCCTTTGACAACTCTTTCATATTATGAACCTTTCTTCCACCGAAGGTGAAATTCGGGGTGGTGGGGTGGGGGCGAACAAATTTTTAAAACCGTAGCCGACTTCTATAATAAATTTAAATATCATTTTAGATGTAGGTTTTTATGCAGTCTTCCAATAAATATTATTTATTGAACATAAAAATTTTAAAGTGGGGGCTGCGTAAATTCCGGGGCGAAAGAGTGGGCCCAAAGGGGGGAGGGAGGGGGAGCAATTTTCAAACTTTTTTGGACCCGTCATGTGATATGTTATCGGAAAGCTCTCGGATGACTCTTTCATATTATGAGACTTTCTTCCTCCCCTCCCCAATTTGGCCCCCACTTCGGGGGGGGGGTAGTTTTTTCCGTTTTTATCATTTTAGATCGGATTTTTTTATGGAGCCCTCCGATAAATATTATGTATAATATATGAAATTTCAGGACACTTTTCTAAATTTAGCCAAGACCCTTCATGTAACATATCGTTGGAAAGATTTGTGACTACTTATTGATGTTATGCACTTCCGGTGGCCGTCCAACCACTTTGCCCCCCGGGGGACACTTTTCCAAATTTAGCCAAAACCCGTCTTGTGAGATATCATTTTAAAGATCTGTGACTACTTTTTGATGTTATGTACCTCCGGTGACAGACCCCCCACATTGCCCCCCCGGGGGACATTTTTCCAAATTTAGCCAAGACCCTTCATGTGAGATATCGTTGGAAAGGTCTGTGACTATTCATTGATGTTATGCACCTATGGTGTCCGTCCCCCCCACTTTGCCCCCCCGGGGGGCACTTTTCTAAATTTAGCCAACACCCCTCATGTGAGATATCGTTGGAAAGGTCTGTGACTACTTATTGATGTTAAGCACCTCCAGTGACAGCCCCCCAATTTGCCCCCCCCCGAGGGACATTTTTTAAAATTTAGCCAAGACCTTCATGTGAGATATCGTTGGAAAGGTCTGTGACTACTTATTGATGTTATGCTCCTCCGGTGTCCGTCCCCCCAACTTTGCCCCCCCGGGAGACACTTTTACAAATTTAGCCAAGACCCCACATGTGAGATATCGTTGGAAAGGTTTATTGACTACTTATTGATGTTATACACCTCCGGTAATCGCCCCCCCCACCAAATTTTCCCCCACGGGGGACACTTTTCTAAATTTAGCCGAGACCTCTCATGTGACATATTGTTGGAAAGGCCTATGACCACTTACTCATGTTATCCACCTCCCGCACCCCTCCCCCCACTTTGCATCCACGGGAAGGGCATTTTTATAAATTCAGATCCAGACCCCTCGTGTGACATATGGTTCGAAAGGCCTGAAGACCTGTGACGGCTTATTCATATTATGCAGCTACTTTGCCCCTCCGCTCACTTTGACCCCTCCACCAAGAGATCTGGTCCGAGGTTCGTTCGTTTCGAGATTATATTTTTTTTTCAAGATTTTGTAGTGCGTGCACACCACGCCTGCTATACGGTGTCGTATATAGCGGGTAACCTGTTCGTGATTTCATATTACAAGATTACGTATAACTTAGGGGCCCGATTAAAGGAGGGGCCCACTAGCGGGCGACGTCACCTTGTCTTTATTAACACCGACTCATTCCAGTTCACCCGCAGACGATTCTTGATAAATGTATGACGTATATAATATATGATGTATAAAAGCAATTGGCAAACTGGAGTCATCGAGAAATAATTTACACAATCGAAAAATATCGAGATGTCCATACAATCGAGACAATCGAGAAAAACATCTCGTTATCGCCCATCACTACAATAAACGGCCAAAACAGCCGGTTTTACATTTTATTACTCATAATTCTTTTTCTGGATTGTTAATATTGTTTTTGTATTTCGTTTTGGTCGTTTAATGTGTTAAATTTAATGTTTTTTTCGGAAAAAGCGCCATCTGGTGGACATTTTGGAACTATTTTTTTTTTCGAAATTCCGCGAGCGCATCTCGTGTATAGTCTATATAGTAAATTTCATTGCATTCCGTTCTCCTGTTTGCGCTGTAAGATGCTGTTTATAGGGGAAGTTTAATTATAACCACCCTGTACATAAAAATAATTTAGTGTATATAGACGAGTTTTTCTGACAGTGTAGAAAATATTCTGAACCAACTTTTTTTTTTTTTTTAATGAAACAAAAATGATCTACTATATTATCACTATATATAAATTTTTGTTTTAAACACATTCTTGTCAAAAATGGCGATGACTAACATAGTTCCTTAAAGGGTCTCATGATTCTTAAAATTGGAAAAAATTAATAAAAAAGACCATTTTCAACATTTAATATCTTAAAATGTATTTCATTTTAAGACACAATTTTAATTGGGATGAAAGATAAAAGTATGTTCCTTCAATTCAAATATTTGAAAAATTGCAAGACGCAGAATTAGAATTTATTAGGATGCCATACATTTGTCGTGCAGAAAATCGGCATAACAGATTACGCGCAGGATTACAAAACAAATCTTGCCACTAGAATGAAAATTTTGGTGCCTACTTATACTTAAGATTGTAATAATTACTCTGAACTTAAATAAATTTGTATTTAAAGCATTTTTATATTTTTAATACAAAGTTGTATTTAGCTAATGAAAAATTTGGAAAATTTCAACAATATAATCACCTAAAAAATATTTTTTTTTGAAGAATAAAAATGAAATTTTAGATTTAGTTTATACAGACTAACATGAAACATATGTTTTGAAAATTCCACGAAAAAATAATTCAGAAGTTTCTGAAATATCGTGGGCGTTATTAAAAAAAAAAAGTTATTTGGAGAAAAGATCACTTCAAAGTTTCGGAAACGCCGCTACAGCTAATGAGCGTGTATAATTCTAAAATCCATAACTTCTGTTCTAATGGAAATTTCAAGGAAACAATTATATCAAAATGTTCAGAAAAGATAGCAGTTTAATATAAAAAATAATAATAAAATTTCGGAAATTTTTAAAGCTTTAAGATTCCTGAGACACCTTAAATGTTGCCTTTTATACCGTTTTAACTTTAAAATATTCCATAGACAAATTAACGATCGTCGTAGCGTGCATATTTTCTATTTAAATATATATAACGTTCCTTTAAATATATGAAAACTCTCAAAATGTAATTTAAATATTCGTATTGCATATTATACTTGAAGTTTCTTGAAGTAAAAGCCCGAACTTATTTTTTATTATTATTTGATAATGTCGAAATATGTTTTTACTTTTAAAATATTCATGTTTAACAGAATTGCATTTGTCAATTTTATAGTTGCAATTTTCATTCTTCAGGTTTCATTATTTTATTAATATCGAAATTTCGAAATAATTTCTCTTTCTTTTGGTAATATACACTATTTTTACAACTTTTATTACGTGCGTTCGTAATTATATAAATTAGTAGCACCTATATTCGTCGTATGGTCCATCTGTTTGTCCGTCTGTTCGCATGTAACAGCTCAAAGTCTGCCTAATCGAAAGGTTTGAAATTTAATATATACAAACTTTACAGAATTTTGTTGAGTCATTTCAAATATTATGAAAATCGAGTCAAATCTTAAAAAGATATTAATAAAAGTTTTCTCCATTCTATTGAATCGTATCATACGAAAAAATTCAATGATATCTCACGATAGGTAATGATTCGAGGTTGCCATAGTGATTATGTGCTATTTAAGATGGGGTCCCATTATTTCGGTATTACTGAATTTAATACATAGAATCGTAGTAAATTTTGTAATCATGCATTTTTTCATAAGAGTGCAACAGCTATTGCACCAAGATCTGAATCCTTTATAAAATTAGTTATAGTACGCAACTCATTTGCCACATCTAACGTACAATTTAAGACTTGTTTAAGATAGCTGGCAAACAAAAATTCTTATTATGGAATTCTAGTAAAAAGTCCTAACACTTACATTCAGTTACGAATTTCCATACAATTTCAAACATGCTTTTATTTCAATTTATTTTCTTGTAGTATTGAATTATTTTCTTAAGTGTACGAACTAGAGTTCGAAAACTCCGACTTGTTTTTCTTGGAATAGGTTCGTTCTGGTTCTTTTCTAAGAACAACTAAAGCATCAATAAAATAAAAAAAAAATAAAAATAAAAATAAAATGACATTTTATGGGAAGTCCTATGTTACTCAGCTTCCTTTAGAAAGCAACTGAAAATCGGCTCACTCTATCGCCGATATCTTTCTGAATTTTCAAATATTGAAATTATTTCATCACTAAAGTGCAAATTCCATTGCATTTATAGTCTTATTTGGATCAATCGTATGCAGAGTGTTTTAGTGGTGCTACACTATTTCAAAGCTATATAAATTCATTTTATCACCAAATTTCAGTACAAGATTCTAACTCTTGAATGGAATGTGCATAACACTTATCGTTCATTTACAAGGACACACAAAATAATTAGGTTATACTAATGTCTGTGAGCGACAATTTTCGGAAGAACGGTTTCAGTTTTTGTACGCGTTTAGAGTTTTACTAATTTTCTCCATATTTATTTGTGTGTATAACTTCTATAAATCATGTAGAAGAATACAAAAAAGATTGTTGAAATAGGGTTTTCAAACATGTTATGCGTTTACTACATAATCTACTTAAACATAATCTTTTACTTTATTAAGAGGTGAAGTTTTGTTGCAGCATTATAAATATGTTGGAAATTGTTTGATAATATATGCTTTAAGAATTATTTTTCTTTCTTTTTTTTTAATATAGAAAACAATAAATTGTGCTTAGAAGTTTCACTGTAGAAATTTTTTTACTTGCAGTGAATTGTCGCAGCTCCTTAAATCTGCCTGTAGATGTTGTTTTTCCTTTTAAATATGCTGTAGACAAGAAAACGAACATAGCGTAGAACACTTTTGCAAATAAATATTCATAGCGTATTGATTGTATGAAATCTGTTTCCGTCAGTGCAATTTTAATATAAGTATTGCTAAAAAAACCCGTAGTTTTATAAAATAAAACCGGTCATCTTGTTTTATTTTATGTAAATACTTTTGAGTTTATAATATTTTATCAAGATTCTCTTCCGTACGCAGTTGCATTCGTCTATATTTATATAAGTTTTCTTACTTTTCTATGTAATGCATAATATTTTCCCCCGTATACATTAAAATTTCGATTTACTTTGAGAAAATTTAAAACTACTTTTTTGATTTTTAGATGAGTTTTACAACATAATGTCCATAAAAGCAAATTGTCTGCAATAAATACAATCACTTGCAGTGTATTTTAATGATGCTACACTATTTCAAAAATATCGAAATTCATTTTATCTCTAAAGTGCAAATTCCATTGCATAATGGTCTATGTAGATCAATCGTTTGTAATGTGTTATAGTGATGCTATACAATTTTTAAAATATTGAAATTGATTTTATCACTAATGTGAGAATTCCATTACATTATGATCTATGTGGATCAATCGATTGCAGTGTATTTAAATTATGCTACACGATTTCAAAAATATTGAAATTGATTTTATCACTAAAGTGCAGCACAATATTCTTACCCTAGAATAGTTTGTACATAACATTTATCGGTAATTTACAAGAACACACACAATAATTAGGTTGTAATACTGTTTGTAAGCGATAAATTTCGTAAGTACGGTTTCAGTTTTAGTATGAGTTTAAAATTTTACTAAAAGTTTTCCATGTTACTTGGTGTTTATAAATTCTATAGATAATATACAGAGCTTCAAAAAGCACATTAAAATTCTGTTTCATTTCCGCTTACTTATAGATACCGCTGAGAAGAATTTTGAACCGTGTTAGGCGTATCCTAGAAGAATGAAATTTTTGCATACCATATACATATATATAGAAATGTTTCCGAATATAGGTGGTAATTGTTGAAATTGTGTTTTCAAACCGTAATGGTAAATTTCATTTCTGTAGTTCTTAACACAGCACGGGCAGGGCTCGAGCCTATTTTGATTCACGGTACTCGGGCCGGGCCTTGCCTAACTTATTTTTCCTGACCCGAGCCAGGACTGGTTTCATTCTTCCTAGTCCTAACGGATCAAAATTTTCAGTCCTGGTTTTTACCCAGCCCATATGATAATCATTGTCTCGGCATGCCCTAGTCCGTTAAAAGATCAGTAAAATTTGGCCTGGCCCAAAAATTTTTGTCAAAAAATACATACATTTTTAAATCGCTATAATTCTAAAATTAAACATTAAAATTGATTCTTTTTTAAAGAATAATAGATTTTTAGGCTTATTGAAATATAGTATAGCGCGTGAAAAAGAACCTGCCTATGACGGAATCCTGTTTTAAACTAAAAAATGTGTTGATCCATGCAAATTGAATATACTAATACGTAAGAAAATAATAGATATAATATAATAATGTATCCGCTTTATGGCCACCATTGGCCGCACGACACCCTATTTTATGAAAAACACTCTTTATTTTCTTTACTTTCTCCAACTTCGATTCATCGAAAATTCATTCATTCTTGTTCGCTTTTATTTTGTTATTTTATTGTGTTGAGCGTTTTCTAAATCGCTTACTTATACATCATATTTACTTTCTTCTATCTTCAATAGAAAAAATTATTGTAATCAATATTTTTTCAACTTCTAGTTTTCGACTGATTTACACATTTTATGTGTCAGAGATCCCCAAAAGCATATTCGCACAAAATGCCTGTCCGTATGTCCGTGCGTCGCCATTGTACCATCGAAAAGTGTAAGAAGTTATGCATAGAATTGAACCAATTTCTTTGTGTATTTTTTTTTTTTTTTTTTTTTTGGGGGGGGGGGGGGTCTTTATTATTTCAAATGAAATAATAAAAACAAAATCGATAATTTTCGCGAAAGTATTCATTTCAAGCTACCTTAAAGCGTACTATTCTTCGCATAATTCAGGCAATTATTTCCCAAACTGACTAAGTAGGATTGAAACTGCTTAATTAACGTATATATATATACATTGTGTTATGCATTAATTTTTGAAAAGCAGATTTGATCTAATTTTGGTTACTGTGAGATCCAACAATTGTTGTTGACAATAATTAAGAAAAAGAAAACTTTTTACCACCGAAAGCGAGAGAGGTTAAAAAATTCCAAACGGCTGTTCGCCGATATTATGAATTAAAATGTGATATAACAGTTCAAATTTTAGAATGTGTCGCAAAATTAGAAAATGATTTGGTAAAAAAATTCTATATTATTCTCCTTGAATTTGGAAACACACTTAAAGTGGCGCTGTAGTAGCGATTTTTGTGCCATTTTCCTTATTACACCATCGAAAAGTGTATGGAGTTGTGCAAAAAATTGGACCAAATTTCATATTAATTTTTTTGGCTATGGCAAACAGGTCCTTCTTGGATTTTGAAATATTTCGTCGGAATGGGGCGCTGTCATTGCAATTTTTGTATAATTTTCTCGATTTTTCGTAGTTTTGTTTTATATCAGCGACTCGTGCCGCAAAGGGAACTTAGCATCCTTTTAAGCTGACTATTCGAAAACATCTAATGTATTCGTACAATAGAAAATCGATAGACTATTGATTTTCATGATCGAGATACACTCGTTCCGATTAATTGGCTGAAGTAGACGTTTAAGATGAAAGTTACAGTTTATATAGTATTGAAGCAATAATACTGAAGTATTAAAATGCGGAACTACTTTTTGGAATATTAAAATGTATGAGATAGAAGAAAGTTTTGGGATTGCACATCCAAATAGTTTATTTTAATAAGTTTGATGAGTAATTTATTGAGATTACGCTATTTTAAATGTATTGAAACTGATATAAATCACTGAAATTCACTAGAAGATGATTAAGATAGAATAGGGCATTCATAGCATTTGTCGTTCATTTACAGGAGCACACAAAAGAAATCAGTTATAGTACTGTCTTTGAGTCATAATTGTTGGTTACAGTATTCTGAATGTTTTAGAAAGATTCCATAAAAGTTTTCTGCTTTACGCATAATTTTTCCTTCTTTTTAACACTTTCCAACAAAGTTGAAAAGTGTTTATGCATTCGGTTTGATTGTCCGTCTGGACACGCTCTAACTCTCGTAAATATATTCGAACTTTCATGCAATTGGTAACCATTATTTAGGGTCGCCAAGTCATGTTTTCTACTGTACATGAAGTATGTGGGATTAAAATTCATTTACAGCGACGCTCAAAAAAGAATTTCATTACGTTATGGTATATGGGGAAAAATCGTTTGCTAAATATTTGAAGGAAGATTACGCTATTTCAAATGTATTGAAGCTGAGATAAATCACTGACTTTCACTACAAGATGATTATGATAGAATAGGGCATTCATAGCAATTATTTATAGGGATATACAAAAGAAAACGGTTACAGTACTGTCTTTCAGTAATAATTGCTTATTCGCGTTTTAAAATTCGGTATGCGCTTTTAAATTTAACTAATTTTTCGCATATTACTTGTTGTATATAAATTCTATACCTCATATACAGGGCTGCACAAAAGAATTCACCTTATTAGGGGTAATTCCTGAAGGGGTATTTTCAACTGAGGTATTTCTTAAATTAACTAAATTTTGGCATGCATTTAGTCAATAGTTACAGATCTATATCTCATATACAGGGCTTCTCAAAGAATTTGTATAATTTTCTGGTTGTAGATGATAACAGCTGAAACTCGGTTTTGAAATGAGTTATGCGTCTCCATATGGTTGAATTAGACATAAAAATTTAAATTACTTAACGGTGCAGTTTTGTTATATTAGTCTGAATGTGTTGAAACGTGTTTCGTAATGTATTCTTGACGCATGATTTTTAATCATTTGGAAAAATGGTTATTGTCCTCTGTCAGGGTAGGAAATCAAAAACATATGTGAAGCGTTTTATTAGTTGAATCCCGCATTTTATTCGTTTTCTGATTGGTCTATACAGTAATCTGTATTTTCCCTTTACTTTCAACAGAGATGGATACTTCTGTTGCCACTATGGCAATAAAGTAATAAAAGCTACAAAAAAATAAAATAACTCAGAAACAAATTGAGATACAGCTTTCAAACAAATTGCATTTAAAAGTACATTTTTTTCTCTATACGACAGTGTAAAAAATAATAATATGGGATGTTTAGAGGTTTAAGAATGAAATTTTATTTAAAATTGGTCGAAGAATATTAATGTTTAATCCATGGCGTACGTAATGAATGACCAGCTCCGTAGAAGTTTAAAAATTTACAGTACCAAAAAATGTAATCCATGGCGTACGTAATGTATGATCACCTCCGTGCTATTTTTTATGTTTTAAATTTTAGTCTTTGAAAAATCATTTTCCAAATGTTCGTTGTAATTTTTTAAATTGCAATTTTTTTTTCTATTTTTTCTTTTCTTTTCTTTTTTTTTTTTTTTTTTTAGAAAAGACGAAATGGCGCGTCACAGCTTCACTGTAGAGATTTTTTAATTCGTAAGACATTTACTCAAAAAAAAAAAAAAAAAAAAAAAAAAAAAGATCGTACAGTGCCTCAGTTCGTTAAGATTGACTGTAGATGTTGTTTTTCCTTTAAAATATTCTGTTGGCAAGAAAATGAACATTGTAAAGAGCATGTTTGCAAATTCACGCCGCAATTATTTTAGAAAAATTATCACGATTTATTTTAATATTCGTTAGCCTAGATATTCATTAAATAAAACGGTTAGCCTGTTTTCTTTTATGTCAATATTTTTTTAGTTTAAAATATTTTCTCGAGATTTTCTTTTTTAATAGTGGTAATTGCTGATACAGATAGCTAAATTGGTTAATGCTTTAATATTAATCTATAGATATTTTTCATTAATAATAAATACATTTCAGAATGCATTCTGTTACTTATCTACATAACGCAAATTAGTTTTTTTTAACTATATTGTAGCAACTTATAATGAGATATAAAAAAGTTTTATTTTAATGGGGAAAATCGGATTTTATAAAATATAAATATAGAAAACTTTTTCTTTCCTGTACCTGAATAATATGGTAACTTCTCTATATTTGGTTTTAAGAAATAAGCTATTTTAACTTAAAACCACCAAACTTAACTATATGAAACCCGATTATAGAAGATTCCAAGTTTTCGTCAAAACTGCATTTTATTCTTAATTTTGGAAAAATAGTCAACTATCTCCATACTGGCTTCATTTATGGCGACATGTTTTCTTCGTCATATTTGCAGTAATTCACCAAGCATCGGGAAGCTTTTTGGAAATTTGACACTAGTGTTGCGTACGTCAATGTGTGCGTGCAAGCCTGTGGAAATATTTTATGAATACCAGTACATTTTTTTATTTTAAATATATCCTAATTTTATCACATGATTACCTTTTTTTGAAAATATCAGAATTTCAACTATAGTTACATTAATGTGAAATTAAATTTAGAAGAATTTACAATCGCTAAAAATTAAAATATCAATGAACGTGGTTGCTGTAGATTCCTTTATTTTTAATCTGATGTTTTGTTTCAAAATGTCAGCCACCCTTGAAGTTCAAACTGATGTATATATATATATATATATATAAATTAAATAATAATATGTAAAACATTAGTAAATTTACCAGGATTTTTCGGATTTGCTATAGGTAGCTTCTTACATTTTATATATGGAGCTACCTAAAACATATATCTTATACGGGTCACCAAGCAAAAGTAGAAAATGTGCATCTTTATAAAACTGGAAATATGTTAACCACTGCTTACATATAAATCCATTATTAGCCCTATTAAAACAGTTCTTTGACATTAAAACTACTTTTTCTCTCGATGTCACTGAGATTATCAGTTTATAATATAGAATATATTTCTAAGCAACATTAACATTGTATAATATAAAATAAAAGGTAATGTTATCTGGCAAATAAATCTAATCAGATGGAAAACATGAAAAATTATTTTAACATCAAATACTTATGTTTTAAATAAAAATAATAGCCATCAATTTTTTTCATTAAGGTAAGTCAAAAAATACATATTTTTACATTTAAATTATGTTTTACCAACAGTTTTTACTAAAATCTATTTTTTTTTTTTTTATTATTCAATCTTTTCGATAGCTTCAATTATGTAAATTATTTAAAGGTACTTTTTAGCGAAATACTCACTTCATAGCAATAGATATAAAAGCAAAATGTAAACTAAAAAATAAAAAATTTCTTATCTTATTTTCACGTGATAAAAGTCGCTATTCTCTCACTCTCAGAAACAAAAATGTTTGTGAATCATTAAAATTTCCTGACAACATTGTCTGGCACATCACTAGTAGCGGGAAAAAACATGAATATTTCATCTTATACCACAATAAAAATATTGCAGAAACATTGTATCCACTGAAATATGATAGTATCTTAACAACGTAACAATCTGAATATTTAAAAATTAAACAGAACTTGATAAATGAAATTGTAGATATTTTCGACTCATTTTTTTATTTGCTTGAAATGTTTATTTACTTATGATGTTGCTTCTATGGAAACTGATTTTACCCGCTGTGCTGTTTTTATTTGAATGGAATAGAATTATCTAAAAAAGTATTTTCTTTGATTGTTATAAAAGTATCGTTTCGCCAAAGCTACATTTTGTTCTAGTAATACAGGGTGCTTATAAAAAAATACCCCAATTTTAAATTTGAACAGTACGAGGTGGTATCAATAAGATTTTACCCTCACATTGAAATGATTGAGTAAAATTTATGAAATTGCTACGTTGCATTAGTCATTTTCTATATAATCACCATGCACAGTAACACATTTCCGCAAACGTTATTTCAAAAAGAGGGGGGGAGGATGTATCCAAGAGGCGCGATAGTAGATCCAAATGGGGGTATTTTTCTAACTTTTGCCGACCCCACATGTCACATATTATTGGAAAGGCCTGTTACCACTTATTCATGTTATGCACCGCCCCCCCCCCTCCCGCCATTTGCCCTCCGGAGGGCTCTTTTCTAAATTTTGCTGACACCATTCACGCCTCCCGTGGGAAAAATTTGAGGCTCGGGGGGGGGGGGGGGTGCATAACATGAATAAGAGGTCACAGGCCTTTCCAACAATATGTGACGTGGAAGTCGGCAAAAGTTGGAAAAATGACCCCTTTGGGTCTACTATCGCGCCTCCAGGAATGCATCCTCCCCCTTCTTTTTGAAATATCGTTTGCAGAAATGTGTTACTGTGCATGGTGACTATATAGAAAAGGACTAATACAATATTGCGATATCATAAATTTTACTCAATTATTTGTATGTGATGGCAAAAACTTATTGATACCCCCTCTTATCAACGGTAAGCACTGTAGAGTGTTGGTTCAAGGTCGCAAAGAAAGAAGAGTGACACAAACAATTTTAGATAAAGTCAAGCACGAGTACTGATTTGATATTGACTGGCTTGCAGTGCCACATACGCAAAATGGTAACCCCTGAGCGCAAAGCGTTAATGCGGGGGGTGAAGATTTAAAATAGCACACTACCAGTGTATGGCATGCGATTTTTTCCTTTGGTGCTTTATAAAAGATCGTGTCTACGTTCCGTCGCTCCCTAATGATTTGCTAGAGTTAAGACATAGAATTGGAAAAGTTATTGCTTCCATTACTCTGGACTTGTTAACCGAAATGTCGGAAGAATTGCACTTTAGGTTTATGTGTGCCGGATAACTAAAGGGGAAAATATTGATCATTTGTAAGAAAAACTACGTGCACCGTTAACTTGATGTATGATTGTTGCAAATACTCTAAATTAAACTGTTATAATATACCATTGAAACTGGGGTATTATTTTATGACACCCTGTATTGATGTGATTCAATTATTTCAATACTCTTAATACAGAAGATCTGAACTGATTTAAAACTTTTTTAGTTGTGGCTTCAAGTAATTGAGAATTTATTGGTTAGTTTAGCACCGATATAATGTAGAGGAGAAGGTCCAAATACCGTCTAGGGTCCAAATACTGGTTTCTAGGTGTTCTGATAACTGAGCGCAGCGATGATAGGCAGAGTTTGTATGTGATTTTTCTCTTTGGGGCTTTATAAAAGATCGTGTCTACGTTCCTTCGCTACCTAATGATTTGCTAGAGTTGAGACACAGAATTGAAGAGTTGTGGCTCAAATGAGTTGGGGCAGAATTGAAGAGTTTTTTAGTTGTGGCTCCAAGTAATTGAGAATTTATTGGTTAGTTTAGCTTCTACATAATGTAGAGGAGAAGGTCCAAATACCGGCTAGGGTCCAAATACCGGCTACTAGGTGTTCTGAGAACTGAGCGTTGTGGTTATAGGCAGAGTTTGTAACTTTAATTGAGAGGAGAGAGTTACGAAAAGTACTTCGCTGAAATCTGTGCCATTTACAAATAGTAAATGCAAAAGTTTCGAATCTACGTAACCTGGTACATCAAAAGTTTTTCAGATATGTGTTTCTCATTTTTTAAAAATATGCTGATCGTATATTGGCTTGAATTATTGATTAAGTTATTTTCTAGACATATTTAGCTCTCAATTGCCACGCGCACATTATTGGTATTTTATTATATGAATGAGTAATACCGGTTTTAATTTAAAAATAGCAGTGGTCCGAATACCGGCTACCTAGAGTGGTCTAAATACCGGCTAGCCGGTATTTGGACCTCTCTCGGTTGCTCTGCTTGAAGGGGAGGAAAATAAATTAATTTAAATAGTTCCATAATTAATAAATTAATTTAAATGGTTCAGAAATAGTTCTAGTCCCATTTCGCAATATGAAAAAATCCACCATGGCCGTAATTCTTCTGGACTAACACTGATTACCGGATCACTTTCCAAAAAAGGCCTGTTGGACACTACAAAATTGCCTGTAATAAATGTGAAGAGAAAGAAAAAAATGACGGAGTATATCAGGCGAAAGAGGCAGAAATTTGATTTAACCCTCTCGCTGTGCAACCCGAGATTTCCTCGGGGATGCATTTTTTCCGTCTAATTAACCCTGCTAATTATTCCCACCAGTTATTTTTTATTGTAAATTTTGAATAGAATAATCATAAAAAACTAATTTTAACAGTATCCTGATTTGATAATTTTGAAACGGCGTTTAAGTGTGTTCTAAATTCCAAACTGTTTATTTTCTGACTCCTTTTTAAATTCACCTTTCTTCCGAAACACACCAAATTGGCAGATTCTCTTATTGAGGAAGTATAGCGGGCCGTGATTGCTGATTTTTGATAAAAGCAGAATATATTGCAAAAAATGCTGTGAAAATTGGCGTTTTGAACCAAATTTCTCGAAGCGAGTGAGCTGGGAGCGAAAAAAAGGGTCATACTGAGAAAATAATTATCTGTAAATGAAGTTCTAAATAATTGGGTGAAAAATGAAAGCACGTGGCCATACTTGCCAACATTGAACTAAACTTCCGTAAAGTGTGAGTTAAATTGACCCAAGTTACACGCGTTACTAACCAGAAAATTTATTTTATGTATCATTAGATATTTAAAATCAGCTTTCTCTATGAAATCTATTTGAATTAATATCTTTAGTAAATTTCTGGTTTGAAATGTGTTTAACCTGGGTCAATTTAACTCATATTTTATGAAAGTTTAAGGAAAAGTTGGCAAGTACGCATGGCGCTTATGCATGTCTTTAAAATCATGTCTGCAAGTTTCATGTTTTCACCTTTAAAAATGAGTCTGAAAATGTGTCCGAAAATTTTGAGTTGTTGAGCGTGGGAAAATGTTTCTTTGAGTGCACCCTTAATGGTACAAAATACATGGTTGTAATACGCAAAAGTATAATTTAAAGGTAGAACAATCCGAATTTTTTCACGTAATAAAAATCCGACATCTCTGAGTAAATATGTGAATATAAGTAGAATCTGAGTAAATATGTCTATATGTGAAAAACAAAAATTTGTAAGGTTTTCTGACATATCATTAATAATAGGCGAAGCAACAACTTCTTATCGTATGCTGCTGTAAATTGTTTTTTGATGCATAGTGTTACTGATGTATAGACCAACAACGTTGCAAACAATTAGAGCCAACTCAAACATATCTAAAAACGAAATTTGATATTTGTTTTATTTATTTCTTGTTTTAGATGAAATTAATCATGCCGTGTGTATGAAAAACTACTTTACTCTCTGTGTTTAAATATGTAACAAGTTATCTAAAATAATTTTTCTTTGGTAACTGCGATAATACATTGTTTCGAAATTCCACTTCTTTAATTATTATACCTGTCTAAAAGTGGTAAAAACAAACAATAGAGATCACACGGCATTAAAATGTAATGCATTGTTAATACATATGATGCATTGAGGTTTCTGATAAAAAAAATATATATATTTGTTGTAAAACTGGATCTTTATTTTATGTTCAATATTGAATAAATACACATATTTTTAGTTCAATTGTAATACATATTGATGAAAAAACATAAAATCCTAACAATATCTTCATAACATTTAAAAAAATTGGGACGGTTTGCCTCTTTTTTTAGCAAAATGTCCTGCTTACGCCAGACAGTGTACACTCGATTCAACTATTATGTTGAGCAAAAAGTTCTGGGAAATTTTTAATCTAATAGGTACCAGAATTTGTACCGTATAAAGGAGTACAAGTGGTACAGTCCAGACGTGGCCCCATCCGATTATGACCTTTTTCGATCAATGTAACACTTTTTCTAGGATGTCAATTTGAATCCTTTAATGAAGTTGAAGAAGCATGTCAAGAATTTTTCGATTCCAAGGAGACACCATGGTACTTCCAGCAAATCCGGAATCTGGCAGAACGATTACAGAAAGTCGTGGACTATGATGGTCTCTGTTTTGAGGAATAGTCCTTGTTGCTTTTGTTGTTAATTTGCGCATAACAACGCAACTTTTACAAATTTCCCATAACTTTTGCTCAACCTAGTAAATATATTTTTATTTACTTTGCACTACGTACTACTATTATTCTGACCCGTGAACTGAACTAGGAACAATATCTCCAAAATTAACTGAAATACTTCAATTAGAACATAGTGAGAAATATAGGTAGGCATTCTGAGAAAATTTCACTAAAATGTATTTCAAACATTTTAGGCCATGGGGTTTATCGAAAATGGAAGTAACGAAAAAAATGATTTTCCAGAAATTGAATTTAAAAGTTTTTTATCTATATTGTTTCATATCTTTAAAACTAGTCTACAAGATTCATTTAAGGTTTATTGGTGTTTTTATGCGGAAAACGAACGAAAGTCATGCATAGAAACAGTTTTTATTTTTCTTCTGGTCTTCCTACGTCCACGTACGGTTTTGACTCATTACTATTATTTATTTTTTATTAAATTGGCAATAACGCCTGTTCTAGTAATCGTAGGAATAAAATTAAAACTGATTTGGAATGATACGCTATTTCAAACAAGACAATAAAAAATATAGATATTTGTGCATCAAAACAGACATTTTGATGTAGGTCGATACCACAATGAAATGCATTTCATGTAATAAAAATCACTGTTATCTCAATGAAATATCTGTCTATCTGCAAAACTGTAACTTTTTCCAAGGGTTTCTGACGTATAGACTTCATTTATATCATGGAAAGCAGGGAAATTATAAAAAAAAGTATTATATTGCACTAAAAAAAAAAAAAAAAAAATAAAAAAAAGTTGTAATTGCTGAATTTACATTTTGCCAACTGAGTTGGACTAACATGATATACAACCTGGAGATGAAATATAATGAAGTTCCATTATCTGCGGTATACTCTGTTGGGATGATTTTGGTAACAATCACATTCTATTGCCAAAATCTAGTCTGAGTTAATTAAGGCGCTCAGAAGACAATCCGACTAACTCTGTTTTAAGTGGCGTTTTTTATAAACAAAAGGAACATTGAAAATTTTTTCGTGCTACTTAGTTATCCCGTCGACCAATCTCGCCAAATTATATAAATCACTAAACCACTCCCCTAAATATACAAATTGACATAATATTTATTTTAAATAAAGAAAGAACAAATAAATTAGTATTACATTAATAAAAATACAAATAAAAGGTCGAAATAAAAATGACTTGATGACGTAAACACGTGTAACTTGCTGAAAGTCAAGTGAATGTGACATTTACGATCAACCTTTATCAGCATTTAATCTTATAGTTTGGCGATAGATTTTTGGTCGACGGGATAACTAAATAGTACCAATTTTTTATATATTTATACAGTGATAAAAAGTTACCCTTGATTAAAAGAAAATTAATGAGTTCAAACAAAATTTCCCGAGGAAAAAATATTATATAGATACAATATTTTTATAGTTACAATAACTTTAACTGTTTATAGTTAACATTTTCATTTAATGGAGTTAATCGATTTGTGCACTGAACGGCTCAATTTTGTTGGCTAATTGTCGGTTCCGGTGGCTCAATGAGCAGAGCGTCGGCAATCTAAGATAGAGGTCTGAGGATCAATTCTCGAACTAGACACTTTTTCACTCAGCTGTCAATATTTTTATTGTTACAATAACTTTAACTGTTTATACTGAACATTTTCATATGATGGAATTAATCAATTTGTGCACTGAACGGCTCAATTATGTGGCCAATTGACGGCTCCGGCGACATAATGATCAGAACGTCGGCAATTTAAGATAGAGGTCTGAGGATCAATTCTCGAACTAGACACTTTTTCACTCAACTGTCAATATTTTTATTGTTACAATAACTTTAACTGTTTATCCTGAACAATTTCATTTGATGGAGTTAATCAATTTGTGCACTGAATGGCTCAATAATGTTGGCCAATTGACGTTTCCGGCGACACAATGAGCAGAACGTCGGCAATTTAAGATAGAGGTCTGAGGGTCAATTCTCGAACTAGGCACTTTTTCACTCAGCTGTCAATATTTTTTATTGTTACAATAACTTTAACTGTTTATACTGAACATTTTCATTTCATGGAGTTAATCGATTTGTACACTGAACGGCTCAATTATGTTGGCCAATTGTCGGTTTCGGCGACACAATGAGCAGAACGTCGGCAATTTAAGATAGAGGTCTGGGGATCAATTCTCGAACTAAGCACTTTTTCACTCAGCTGTCAATATTTTTATTGTTACAATAACTTTAAATGTTTATACTGAACATTTTCATAGGATGGAGAAAATCAATTTGTGCACTGAACGGCTCAATTATGTGGCCAATTGACGGCTCCGGCGACATAATGATCAGAACGTCGGGAATTTAAAATAGAGGTCTGAGGATCAATTCTCGAACTAGACACTTTTTAACTCAGCTGTAAATATTTTTATTGTTACAATAACTTTAACTGTTTATCCTGAACAATTTCATTTGATGGAGTTAATCAATTTGTGCACTGAATGGCTCAATAATGTTGGCCAATTGACGGTTCCGGCGACACAATGAGCAGAACGTCGGCAATTTAAGATAGAGGTCTGAGGATCAATTCTCGAACTAGGCACTTTTTCACTCAGCTATCAATATTTTTATTGTTACAATAATTTTAACTGTTTATCCTGAACATTTTCATACGATGGAGAAAATCAATTTGTGCACTGAACGGCTGAATTATGTTGGCCAATTGTCGGTTCCGGTGACACAATGAGCAGAACGTCGGCAATTTAAGATATAGGTCTGAGGATCAATTCTCGACCTAGACACATTTTCACTCAGCAGTCAAAATTTCAATTCGTATTATATCGTTACGAATCTCAATATTATTCAGCTAAAAATAATAAAAGAAAATACATCAATTAAAATATAAGACTCTCTTAACAAACTATTAATAAATTTCTTTTGAAAATTGTAGTCGCACTTAATGTGATAGATATTTCATTTTTGATTCATCTGAAAGTCAGCCATGTCGTTTCTATGGCAACATTTTGCAGGGATTCATTAAATATATTATTAAAGAAGGTAATATTAAACGATTTTCTCATGAAGATTTTTTTGATTTTCATTTTTTGGAATGGATTCTCTAAGTTATTTTTTTTTCATACTTGTTATTTTTTATATGTAACCAAGTTGTTTTATATAGCTTTAATCAAAACTTGTGTAAATCAAATTAATGAAATCGATACCGCTGCAAAATTCCTTTATTTTAAAATGTATATATCAATGTCATAAAAGGAATTGAAATAATCCTTTCATGCCATTTAGAACATAATTTATCAAATATCTTATTTTAAATAACGTATCTTTTAGCCTCTTTCATCTATTGAAATACAAAAATAGCTATATCTACTGAAAATTGTATCCGTCAAACTACAACAATAGCCTAAAAGAGTTGCTATCAGTTACGGTTAAATTAAAACAGATCCAAATAAATTAAATAGATACTGCCCTATTTGATTTTTGATTCAGCTGAAATTCAATCATGCCGTTTCCATAGAAACTTTCGAAAGTCTAAATTGAAATTTTATTCAAGAATACAATGATTTTCTCTTAAAAATTGTTTAAACATATAGTTTTCTGAAATAAATTCTCTGAAAAAGGCCGCTTTTGAAGTTAGTTATTTTGTCATTTCGTGTTTTATTGACATAATTTTCCTTTAAATTTCATAATTCGAGATAAAATGGATAAAACAATAAAATTCATTAGATCTATTTAAATATTATAACAATTTAACACCGTAACAATCTTCTGTAGTTAAATTAACGAGATTCTATAAATTATGATTGTTGACATTTATTTTTATTTATTTTAAAATAAATCATGTAGTTTTCATAAAAACATTTCGCTCAACTCATTGGAAATTTTATTCTTTAAAAACAAACAAAAAAAAAGTGAATGCTTGTATTATAAAGTTCGTTTAAGCATTCGGATCTTTTATGTCTATTTTTCTTATTATATTTTTCTTATGTCTATTTTTAGTTATTTTTAATATTTTACATGTTCGTTATTTTCGATATATTTCTCATTTCTGTATTAGGATAATTTTACTTGAAAGACCCCAAATTAATGCAATAAAAGAGATATAAATAAAAATTAATTTCATGTCATTGAAAAAACGATCTAGCGAATAACCCATTTTAATTAACGTATCCTTTAGCGAACTTCAACCATTGAAAACTACTCAAAATTGCAGCCAAATTGTAACAATAGCTAAAAAAGTTTCAAAATGTTACGATTAAATTAAAATAAATCCTAATAAATTAAATACATACTGCCCCTATTTTATTTTTGATTCAGCTGAAATTCAATCATGTTGTTCCCCTGAAAATGTTTCGTAAGTCTAAATTGAAATTTTATTCAAGAAGACAATGATTTTCTCTTAAAGATTTTTCAAACCAATAATTTTCTGAAATAAATTCTCTGAAAAATGCCGCTTTTGACGTTTATTATTTTGTTATTTCGTGTTTTTATTGACATAATTTTCCTTAAAATTTCATAATTCAATGGAATGAAAGGAATAAAACTTCAAAATTCATTATATATAATTAAATATTATAACAGTTTAGTACAAATTCCGGCAGTTAAATTAAAGTGGTTCTAAAGATTGTGATTGCAGACCTTTATTTTTATTTATTTTTTATTTAATTTAAATTAAATCACTTAGTTTTCATAAAAACATTTCGATCAAATTCATTGAAAATTTTATTCTTAGAAAAACTTTGAATGATTTTCTTACAAAGTTTGTTTAAGCCTTCTGCTTTTTACGTGTATTTTCCTTGCAAAAAAAAGTTATTTTTACTATTTTACATGTTTGTTATTTTGACTATATTTCTCATTTCTCTATTTTTTTAGATAATTTTATTTGAAAGTGCATAAATCAATGTAATAAAAGATATTTAGACAAAAATTTATTTCATGCAATTTAAAACACAATCTAGCGAATAAATCACTTTAATGAATATATCTTTTAGCATTCTTCGTCTATTGAAATACAAAAATAACTACCTCTTCTTAAAAATTTTATCCGTCAAACTATATCAATAGCCTAAAAGAGTTGCAATCACTTACGGTTAAAATAAAACAGATCTTAATAAATTAAATAGATACTGCCCCTATTTGATTCAGCTGAAATTCAAATATGCCGTTTCCATGGAAACTTTCGTTAGTCTAAATTGAAATTTTATTCAATAAGACAATGATTTTCTCTTAAAGATTGTTCAACCTATAGTTTTCTGAAACAAATTCTATGAAAAATGCCACTTTTAAGCGTGTTATTTTGTTATTTCGTGTTTTTTTTTTACATAAGTTTCCATTAAATTTCATAATTCGTGATAAAATGAATAAAACATTAAAATGTATTATATATATATTTAAATATTATAGCAATTAAATACCGTAACAATCTCTTGTAGTTAAATTAAAGAAATTCGATAAATTATGATTGTTGACATTTATTTTTATTTATTTAAAAATAAATCTAGTAGTTTTCATAAAACCTTTCGCTCAACTCATTGGAAATTTTATTCTTAAAAAAAAAAAAAAAAAAAAAAAAAAAAAAAGCTGAATGCTTTTCTTATAAAGGTTGTTCAAACATTCGACTTTTTCACGTCTATTTTTCTTACAAATAAAGTTATTTTTAATATTTTATATGTTCGTTATTTGACTATATTTTTCATTTCTGGATTCGGATAATTTTACTTGAAAGCACACAAATTGATGTAATAAAAGAGAAATGAATAAAAATTAATTACATGTCATTTAGAAAAAGATCTAGCGAACTACGTATTTTAATTAACGTACACTATTAAAAATTTTGCAGCATTCTGGCAGGTCATTCGACCGTTTTTTGAAAAACGGTATCATAACCATAATTTAACTATATTCTGACCATAAAATGGCCAATAATATGGTCAGAATAGTGTTAAAATTACGGTTGTGTAACCGTTTTTGGAAAAAAGGGTCAAATGACCTGCCAGAATGCTGCAAGTTTTTAACAGTGTATCTTTTAGCGAACTTCATCCATTGAAATAAAAAAATAGCTACATCTACTGAAATTTGTATCCGTCAAACTATAGTAATAGCCTAAAACAGTTATAATATGTACGATTAAATTCAAACAGATCCTAATAAATGAAATAGATAACGCGTCTATTTGATTTTTGATTCAGCTGAGATTCAATCATGTGTTTCCCATGAAAACGTTTCGTAAGTCAAAATTGAAATTTTATTCAAGAAGACACTGATTTTCTCTTAAAGATTGTTCAAACCAATAGCTTTCTGAAATAAATTCTCCGAAAAATGCCGCTTTTGAAGTTCGTTATTTTGTTATTCGTTTATTTGTTGACATAATTTTCCTTAAAATTTGATAATTCAATGGGGTGAAAGGAATAAAACTGCAAAATGCATTATATGTATTTAAATATTATAACAGTTTAATACCGTAAAAATCTCTTGCATTTCATATTCTAATAATTAAGATTGTAGATCTTTATTTTTATTTATTTTTAATTTAATTTAAATTAAATCACTTAATTTTCAGAAAAATGTTTCGACCAAATTCGTTGGAAATTTTAATCTTAAAAAAAATATTGAATGATTTTCTTACAAATATTGTTCAAGCATTCTTCTTTTTACGTGTATTTTCCTTGCAAAAAAAAAAAAAAAAAAAAAAAAATATATATATATATATTTAATATTTTATATGTTCGTTATTTTGACTATATTTCTCATTTCTCTATTAAGATAATTTTATTTGAAAGTGCATAAATCAATGAAGTAAAAGATATTAAAAAAAAGATATTCCCTGCAATTTAAAGCACGATCTGTCGAATACATTACTTTAATTAACATATCTTTTTGCATTCTTCGTCCATTGAAATACAAAAATAACTACATCTTCTGAAAATTGTACCCGTCAAACTATATCAATAGCCTAAAAGAGTTGTGATCAGTTACGGTTAAATTAAAACAGATCCTAATAAATAAAATAGATACTGTCCCTGCTTGATTTTTGATTCAGCTGAAATTCAATCATGCCGTTTCCATGGAAACTTTCGTAAGTCTAAATTGAAATTTTATTCAAGAAGACAAAGATTTTCTCTTAAAGATTGTTCAACCTATAGTTTTGTGAAACAAATTCTCTAAAAAATGCTGTTTTTAGCGTTTGTTATTTTGTTATTTCCTGTTTTTATTGGCATAATTTTCCTTTAAATATCACAAATCTTGAGAAAAGGTATAAAACAGTAAAATGCATTATACCTTTTTAAATATTATAGCAGTTATATACCGTTACAATCTCTTGTAGTTAAATTAAAGAGACTTTATAAATTATGAATGTTGACATTTATTTTTATTTATTTTTAAATGAATCATGTAGTTTTCATAAAAACAATTCGCTCAACTCATTGGAAATTTTATTCTTAGAAAAAAAAAAAAAAAACATCGAATGTTTCTTTTATAAAGGTTGTTTAAGCATTCGGCTCTTTCACTTCTATTTTCCCTACAAAATGAAATATAAAGTTAATAAATAAATAAAGTTAGTAAATAAATAAAATATAAAGTTATATAAAGTTAATTTAATATTTATGACAAAAGAAATGATATATAAGACAATGATTTTCTCTTAAAGATTGTTCAAACCTATAGTTTTCTGAAACAAATTCTCTGAAAAATGCCGCTTTTGACTCTTTTTATTTTGTTATTTCGTGTTTTTATTGACATAAGTTTCCTTAAAATTTCATAATTCAATTTGATGAAAGGGATAAAATTGTACAAAGCATTATATCTATTTAAATATTATAAAAGTTTAATACTGTAAAATCTCCTGTAGTTAAATTAAAGAGATTTTAATTATTGTGATTGTTGAAATTTATTTTTATTTATTTTAAAATAAATCATGTAGTTTTCAAAAAAGATTTCGCTCAACTCACTGGAAATTATGTTCTTAAAGAAAAACGTTGAATGATTTTCATATAAAGATTGTTTAATCATTCGGATCTTTCACTCATATTTTCCTTGTAAATAAAATTATTCTTTGTATTTTACATTCTCGTTATTTTGAATATATTTCTCATTTTTGTATACGGTCAATTTTTCTTGAAAATGAATAAATCGATGTAATAATATATATATATAAATATAAATTCATTTCATGCAATTTAGAACTTGATCTGGCGAATAATTCATTTTAATGAGCTATTTTTTTAGCATCCTTCATCTATTGGGATACAAAAATAGCTTTATCGACTGAAAATTGTATCCGTCAAACTATAACAACAACCCAAAATAGGCAATCAGTTATGGTTAAATTAAATCTGATTCTAATAAATGAAACAGATACTGCCCCTATTTGATTTTTGATTTAGCTAAAATTCAATCATGTCGTTTCCATGGAAACGTTTTGTAAACCTCAATTGAAATTTTATTCAAGAAGACAAATATTTTCAATTAAGCATTGTTGAAACCTACTGTTTTATGAAATAAATTCTCTGACAAATTCTTGGAGTTTAACCGATTCTATATTTTTTATTTTGCTATTTCGTGCTTTTAAGGGGGTCCGGGACAAAAAAATCTTCAAATTTTGCAAAAATATTTTATTTCGTTAAAAATTTCTCTTTTTTTTTTCTTGCTTAAAATGACATTTAAATCATGTTTCTATCTGAATTAGAACAAAAAATATTATTTTTTTAGTTTTGGTTTGTTTTCAAAATTTAGCTTTCAAGCAATGGCTATCATGGAAACGACTTCTTGTAAAAATGAGTTTTTCTTCATGATTGATTTTTTCGCCATTTCCCGTATTTAAATTATTATAACTCGAGAACCGTTAAAGATAACGTGTTCAAACATGGAACATATCTTTTTCACTTATTTTACTTTAATTTTGATTCAGCATATTTGAAAAAAAATATTCAGATTTGAAAATATGATTTTTTTAATAAAAGTTGCACCACTTTTTTAAACTTTTTCGTTAAATATTTTTAATTTTTTTATAAATTAATATTTTAAAAAAATGCTGAATCGAAATTAAAACTTATATATTTATGTTTATTTAAATGAAAAAAAAAGAAATTCTATAAATAATATTCCGAGTTATAATGATTTTAATTTACCCCACAATTTTAATAAATTTTAAATTTTAAATTTTTTCTAAAAAATTAGGAGAAATTTTATTATGTGATTTTGTTTACAAATGATAAGGTTAACCCTCACAGTAAATTTCAGGATTTTAATTCAATAAATAAAAATTATTTTAAAATGTGTCCCGGACCTTAAAGGCATAATTGTTCTTAAAATTTCATAATTCAATTTGATGAAAGAAATAAAACTGCAAAATGCATTTCATCGTATTTGGGACACTCCTATATTAAGAATGTTGAAAGATTCAGTTTTCTCAATTAAAATTTTTATTTTATCACATGTTTTTTTTTTTTTTTTTTTTTTTTTTTTTAATATTATAAATGAGTGTGATGAAAGAAATAAATCTGTTCATTGCATTTTATCGTATTAGAAACACACATAAATTTAAAAGAGTTTAAACCTTCAAATGTCCGAATTAAACTTTATTACAAATACTTTCAAATTTACGTCTTTTAGTATTTTTTATTTTGTTATTTCATTCTTTTATTGACATGATTTTCTTTAAAATATCATAAATCAACGTGATGAACAAATTAAAGTTCTTAATAGTATTACATCGTATTTGATATATACATAAATTTAAGTCAGTTTTAACCTTCAAATTTCTGAAATTAAAAGATTAAACTTTCTGACAAATACTTTCAGTTTTACCTCTTTTAGTATTTTTTATTTTGTTTTTTCATGCTATTATTGACATGATTTTCCTTAAAATATCATAAATCAATGTGATGAAAGAATTAAACCTCTTGCATTCACCGTCTTTGAGATATACTTACATTTAACGCTTTTTAAACTTTCAAATTTCTGAATTAAACTTTTTTAACAATATTTTCACTTATAACGCTTTTCACGAAAGTTATTTTGGTATTTCATGCTTTTATTGGCATATTTGTCCTTAAAATATCATAATTCAATGTGATGAAAGAAGAAAAACGGTAAAATGAATTTCATCGTATTTAAGATACACATATCTCAAGAATATTCAAACATAGATACTTTTGAATTTACTTTCTGACAAATGTTTTTAGTTTTAAAGATTTTCCTGTTTATTATTCTGCTTTTTCATGCTTTTATGGACATTCCGTAAAATCTCATAAACCAATTTGATGAAAGAAAGAAAACCGTAAAAGGCATTTCATCGTATTCGCGACAGACATGTATTAAGATGTTAAAAATTCAAACTTTTGAATTAAACTTTCTGAAAAATAAATTCAGTTTTAAACCTTTTAAATTTGTTATTATGTTATTTCATGCTTTTATTGACATAACTTTTAAAAATTCCATAATTTAACGTGTTTAAAAAAGTAAAACTTTCAAATTCAATTCATCGTATGTACGACATACATATATTAAGATTGTTCAAAACTCTGGTTTCCAGAATTTTACTTTCTGACTAATACTTTAAAGTTTACCGTTTTTCACATTTGGTACTCTATCATTTCATGGTTTTATTAACAGAATTTCCCATGAAATCTCAGAAGTCAATGTGATAAAAAAGTAAAACTGTAAAATGCATTTTATCGTATTTGAGACGCACGTATATTAAGATACTTTAAACCTTCAGTTTTCTGAATTAAACTAACTGATAAATGCTTTCAGTTTTAAGGATTTTCACATTTTTTATTTTGTTTTATTATGCTTTTATTGCCATAATTGTCCTGAAACTTTCACATGTCAATGTTACACCTGAAGTAAAACTGTAAAATGCATTTTATCGAGTTTGATACACAAATATATTAAGACCGTTCAAACTTTCACTTTTCTGAATTAAACTTGTGGACAAATACTTTCAGCGTGAAAGACATTTACGGTTTTTATTCTGTTATTTTATGTTTTTGTTCACACAATTTTCCTTAAAATTTCTTTAGTGAAAATAACTAGATAAATAATACATGAAAGAAACAAAACCATAAAATGCTTTTTATCGCATTTCAGACACATATATATTAATATTGTTCAAATCTGAAAATCTCTGAATTAAACATTCTGACAATTACTTTCAGTTTTGCTAATTTTATCTTTGCTATTTTGTTTCTTCATGGTTTAGTGACAGTTTTCCTTAAAATTTCATAACTCAATTTGATGAAAAGTGAAAACTGCAAATCGCATTTAATTTTTCACATTTGAGGTGCACAAATATTTATATTGCTTAAACATTCAGTTTGTTGACAAAAACTTTGAGTTTAATCCTTTTCGCGTTTGTTATTTTGTTATTTAGTGTGATACAAGAAGTAAAATCGTAAAACGTATTTTATCGTATTTCAGACACACATATATTAAGACAGCTCGAACTGGGACACCAGGCTTACATTTGAAACATGAAGTAAATATGTATAGATACCTAATAATATTAATGTAGTTATATGTCTAATCTTAAAAAAAAGATTGTTCAATGAAAGTACTTACAATATTTTAATAAAAAGTCGAGGAAGTTCAACCATATTGACGTTGTTTAAAAAAAAAAAAAAAGAAACGGAAATATTTGACAACCTATCACAGCAAAGTGAGAGTTATGATTGAATTGATACACATTGTTTTAGGAAGTAGAGATTAAGGGGCATTGTTCACAAAAGCTAAAACTTTAAAAACACCAACAGTTTTTTATAAAATAGCCTATGGCCCAGTTACCTCGTGGGTCCAGTTACCCCAACTAACCTTATATATATTCTAATAAAGGAAACAGGTATTTTTCCTATTTGTTTTTTGATGCAACTAAATCTGTTCATGTCGTTTCTATGGAAACTTTTCTTAAGTCTGATGTCAAATTGATTTGAAAGAAGAAAAAAGATTGTTAAAAAAAAAAAAAAAAAAAAAAAAAAAAAATATTTTATCTTAAAGATTCTTTAAGTTTTTAGTTTTCTGCAATAAACTTACTTAAGAATAGGTACATTAAATTTTAATGCTTTTCATGTTTTCTAAGTTTGGCATTTCTCAGTTACATAAGCATAATATTACTTAAAATTATATAAGCAAAAGAGATGAAAGAGGCAAAAGGTTTCATCTTCTATAAAACATATACAGGGTCTACAATCCGAACCGTTTCCAATTGTTAATTTCTATACCGTTAGTCATAGGCATATATTTCCAATTACAATTTTTTTAATGCGATAAAAAATTATATAAATAGCCGTTTTGATCAACAAAAACATTTCTTATAAAGTTAAGAAATTTAAATTTTTATGCAGTCCCCCGCCCCTATAAGTGATATAGGACCCTTTTTAAAAATCTTTATGTATATTTTTATGTTTATCTTTCTTATCACTGAGTTGTTTTTATGGATTTTGAAAACTTCCGTTGAAATCTTCCCAGATTGAATTTAATTTTTAAGATGTAACCTATAGATTGTTGCCTTCTGATTTATATTTTAAAAAAAAATTACTCCTGATGATGGTTTTAAAGATTAAACTGAAACGTTGAGATTTATTTTATTCATGTGTTTATTTTATATGAACTTTCAATTTATGAATAAAATGTATGAAAAAAATGTTCTATTACACATATATTTTCTAGTATATTAATCAGTTATCTGGATGCGGATCATAGGTTTTTCGGATGCTATCGATTCTCAGGTACACATATTCATTATCGACAAACTTTTTTTTATAGACAAACATGATAAGCATTATTAAAATTAACGTAAAATTAATATTATTTTGTTACTATTGCGAGTAAAAGTTAAGGGGTCTCATGCCTTTTAAAATCTCCTTCCCTAGTGGGTCATTCCATGCAAAATGAGCAAATCAGCTGTGGCAGACATGTCACAGATTTTAATGAAAATCAGTATATAAGTAGATTATATCTAATTATGAGTAAATGTAAAATAATAGATTTCAGGATTGTTTATTTAAGTATTAAAATTTACATTAAAAGTGAATGCAAAATCGAGGTTTTGTCTACATGCTTAAATATTCAATTTCGATTATTAACCTTAGGAATGGAAAGACTATATTAAAAATTATTTATAATTAGGAATGAATAATAATTAACAGATTGGCGTAAGTTAGTAATTGTATCTTTATTCCGTAATGGGAAAAAAATTATTTTTCAAAAATTTTGAGGGAAAAATGCGATATTTCTATTGCTCAATTAAGCATAAGGACAGCTCTTACAAGGTTAATTTTTTTATGTTATAGATAAAAGTGTATATTTTAAACATCGAAAGTTTCATTCTTGCCTTTTTAATACTTAATGAGAAAAAAAATAAATAGTAAAAAATGTTCAGTGTGAAATGTAATATTTCTATCACTTTTTTTTAAGTGAAGGAAAGCTTTATTAAACTTTTAAATTCTTTAATATTGTAGATAAAGGTGTATAATTTAAATATAGACACTTTTATTCTTGCTTTCAGTTTATTTTTGCCTCCAGATTATTGTAAATTAGAGAAGAAAGAAATTACGGAGTAGAAATAAAAACTATATATTACTTTAAATCCAAATAAAAAAAACTAGATGGCTGCACTAAATTTGTTTTCCCATGAAATCGTGTAATATTTTAAGAAAAGCGCGAGAATTCAAAAGAGGAATAGGGAATGGAATGTAGCTAACATTACTAATTTGAACCCATTTTTGTTATGTTAGGAATCAAAAGGCAATCTTGAATTTTTTTTTAACATATCGTGGGCTTATTAATCTTTATGTCTAAGTAATATTGTTAATGTCGGATCTGTCTTTTATTTATTTTTGGTTCATACAGAAGAGAAAAATCACGATTTTGTAATTTTTTTTTTTTTAAATTTCTAATTTTTTTTAAGATGAAGGAAATAAATGGCGACTTTCAAACTTGGGGAATTCGATCTCCATATGTCATACTGCATTAGGCATTATTTTCACAGATGTTTTTTAACTCCTTGGATTTTTATAACGTTTCTAATTTTCTCAAAATTCAAAAACTTTCAATTTTTACAAGCAATTTATAATTAATGATGGTGTCACTAGATTATTATTACTCAATAAATAGGAAGATAATTTTTCAGAGTTTACAAAATTAAAAAAAAATTTCCTTTCTGTTAAATAGTTTTCAAGATACAAAACTTCAAACTTGCAACTTTGGACGATTGCGCACATGCCACTCTAGATCACAAGTTTTTTAAATGTCCAAAACTGCTAAAAAAAAATATTTTTTGTCAAGATATTTTGCAGAGCATTACTTGAATATGAATTGAACCTCTGCATCGAATTTTATTAAAATTGGTTAGTATGTGGCCACGACTTTTTTTAAATTTTTGCTCATTTTACGTGGAATGACCCTAGTGCAAAAGGGAAGTGATTTTAAGTTCAAATAACTTTCTTAATTCTTATTGAAATTACACAAATATCTGTAATATATTAAAGCCATATTTAATGTTTTAAAAAATGAAAAAATAAACACTTATGAAATATAATAAAGAATACAGTTCAGTTAATATTGCAAAAATTTTTCATGTGGTACTTCAAAATCCCCACGATAACTTAATTTACAATAGATATATAAATGTTAAAATGAGCTCTAATCTATATTTTATACAATGAATTAATAGAAAAGTAAATAATTGCATTAATTTTTAATCGTTAATTATTTTTCTTTTTTTTTTTTCGTTTTTCAAATTCCTTTGAATTTTTAAAATAGTTTCTGTTAAAGAATTTTATACCATTAATTCATTCTATAAAGTAGAATTTAAAGTTAATTTTAACATAAGTTTTATACTGATATATCAATTCGAAGTTAAGTTATCTTGCGGATAGCGACATACCGTGCGAAAAAAAATTGCAATATTAATTGAACTGTATATTATATTATATTATATTATAAGTGTTTATTTTTATATTTTATAAAGCCTTAAATATGGCTTAAATATAGTACAAGGTTTTATATAATTTCAATCAGTATTTAAAAAGTTATCAGAACTCGAAATCACATGACTTTTGAACTGGCTACGGAGATTTTAAAAGGCACGAGACCTCTTAAATTACGCAATTGATAGCATTCCAAAAACCGATAGTCCGGGTTTCGAAAACTGATTAACCCACTACAAAAACACACTAGGCATTTTTTTTTTTTAATCAGTCGCAGCGAAGGAAATTTTGTTTTATAAATGCATCTTTAAATCTTGAAAATATATTGGTTTGTAATATTTCTAAAAATAAACAACGTTTTTCGTATTATTTGGAAGAGGTTATTGATTTTGGGGGATACATTATGTTTTATTAGACAAAGTATTATTTTTCTTTTTTTATAGTTTATAAGAATATTCTTACACCTTAGCAATATGTTACTGTTAAACTAAACAGATCATAACAAATAAAATACATATTTTCTCTGTTTGATTTTCATATATCTGAATTCATTCATACTCTGTATCTATAGCAACATTTTGAAACACACGTATGAAATTTTATCAAACTTAACAATTTCCTCATAAATGCTGTTGAAACTTTTCGATTTTCTGCGCTGACTTCGTTGGAAGTTTTAATGCTTTGCTATTTTTTTTTATATATCTTGCTGTATTTGCGTAATATTAAAAGCGTGTGCGAAAGGGATACATATTTTCCAACTTCCCACTTTATCTAAATAAAAGAACAATATAGCAGAGTTTGGCCAATATGGTGATGAAACATTATGTCTATAAAATTGGGTAAAGATATAGATTTGGCGAATATCTCGTTTTTATTTCAGCATTTATTTAACCTTTATATCCACTGAAATATAAGAATAATTTAACTTTTCAAACCTTTTAGTCTAACGAAATATAACCATAACGTAAAATTAAACAGTTCCCGCTGAATAAAATATATATTTCCTCTATTTGATTTCTTGCTTTAGCTGAAATTCAATTACGTATTTCTATGGAAACGTTTCTGAAAATTTATTTAAACTTTTGATAAAAAATACAACAAATTTATCCTATGATGTGTCCCTATAAATGAGCGATGAATCCTATACACACCAAATTATGTAATAAGCATTTTCATATACACCTCATACCTTTATATTAATTTAATTATGTTTGAAATAGTGATAATTCATTAAATACTCCGTGCCATAGACCATATTTTACATGTGTTAGAGCACGTACAAACAGGCAGACAAACGGAATTTATACACATATTTTAAACACGTTGGAAAATGCAAAAAGAAACTATATGTATAATATGTTGAATTGAAGTTTGAATAGCGGATAAAAAATCCTTTTATTTAGTAGAAGTGTTTATTTTCGTCACAATCTAATTAAAATAACTTTTATTTGTTATTTTAAATATAATTTTTTGCATTATTTTGTTGTAGAAGATATTACTATTTTTTTATTCTGTTAGAAAAACACCTGAAGTAAAATGTAAGGCAAAGTGTATCGACAGTTAATTTGTATGGTCAGACTTGCATAAAAAGCTTTTACTTTACTTGAATTTTGTATACTCGTAGATCTGGCAACGCAATATAAATGTAAATAGCTTCGGACCAAGTCTGAAACACTTTTTGATCCATTTAAAGTTTAGTGAATAACATTCTACAAAACGTTTCCCCAGTTAGTATGAAAAAAAAAAATCTGGAGCAATTTCCACTCCTTTTTCCGAAATAATACAGAGGGTGTTTCTACATTCTTGCAATAGTTTCGGTAAAAGAAATAAATAAACTAAGTTAAGAATTTTATGTTCTAAAATGGGCTTTCTGAAAGCCCTTCCGTTGTGCTTGCATATTACATTTTGATTTCCAAGATAAAAGATCTGTTCTTAAAATATCAAAGTTGATTTTGTTCCACTTCTCAATCACAATCTTCCCGAGGAAACCTTGGAAATCGTCCTATAGAACGCTTGTTTAAAAGCACAGTAATCCATATGCACAATAGTACTTAGGTGACACGCCGGGGGATTTGGGTAGGATGTATTTAAATTTTAGGGGATCCGGGGTTCAAAATTCTATTTTTAACACTTTCCAACAAAGTTGAAAAGTGTTTATGCATTAGGTTTGTCTGTCCGTCTGTCCACGCTCTAACTCCTATAAATATACTAGGATTTTTAACACTTTCCAACAAAGTTGCAAAGTGTTTATGCAATCGGTTTGTCTGTCCGTCTGTCCCTCTATCCACGCTCTAACTCCCGTTAATATACTCAGACTTCCGTGAAATTGATAAAGGTTATTTAGGATCACAAAAGCATGTTTGGTATTGTATAGGAAGTATGTAGGATTAATTGTTCATTACAGGGGAACTCAAAAGTATTCCATTACAATATAGTATATGGGTAAAAATCGTTTGCACAGTATTTTAATGACATTATGCTATTTCAGATACATTGAAACTGAAATAAATAACTACATTTCACTACGATCACGTTAGAACAGGGCATTTATAGCATTTTTTATTCATTTACAGGGACAAACAAAAGAAATCGGTTACAATTCAGTACTGTCTTCGAGTAATAATTGCTGGAGTGTACGGTTTAAATTTGGTATGCGCTTTTAAATTTAATTAATTTTTTGCATCTTACTCGTTATATATAAATTTTATACCTCAAATACAGGACTGCACAAAAGTATTCGCACAAAAGTACCGTTCTCCTTATTAGAGGAAATTGCTGAAGTTAAATTTTCAACGGAAGTATATGTATCTCTTAAGTGAACTAAATTTTGGCATGCATGTAGTTAACACATTAAAATCTATTTGTGGATGGGAACAGCTGAAATTGTGTTTTGAAATGTATTATGCGTTTCCATAGGGTTGGATTATACATAATATTTAAATTTTTTAAAACGGCGCAGTTTTGTTCCATTATTCTGAATGTGTTGGAAAGTGTTTCATAATCTATGCTTGACGCATGATTTTTTCTTACTTGTTTTTATTTATACAGATTTTGTTTTGCAATTTTTTTCTGAAATATGTTTTAATATAATAAAAATATTGCATATAAAAAATCTGAAAAATTTAATTAAAAAAACTTAATTTTAAAATTTTAAACATATTTAATTTTTGATATAACTCTAGAAGTACTTACTCGATTTACAAAATTTTTACATTTTTGTGTACAGAAAATGTGTCATTTTAGTTTTTCTTCAAGATTTTTTAAAATATTGATTATGGATTTCATAAAAAAGTTTAAGTATATATATGAAGTTTTTTATGAGTGAGTTTTGAATTAATTTGCATATTTTCACAATTATCACTCAAAATTAAAAATCTTGAAGATAATTTGTTGGAAATATAGCATAAAATCTCTGTTTAAAATTTCATACATATACCTTGCAAGGAACTTTAGATATATTCTTTTAAAGTTATCGTGAAAAAAATTCATTCCGAGAAAAATGTTGTTAAAGTTCTCGTCAGAGTGTAGCTGATACATCGCTTCTCAAGCAAAAGGTATTATATCTCTGGATCCAATGAAGGCAAAGACATGAGGTTTGAGGTATATAACGCAAAAAACTCAGTATTTTTGTAAGCCAATAAAAAAAAAAATGCATTTTTTGAGAATTTTTAGCCTCGGACCACCTTAATAATCTCGATTTCGGTTTCATTTCTCATTTTTTCTAAAATTATAGCATTAGATTTATAGGTACATTCTTGATTAATGAACTCATTCAAAATACTTGCAAGATTAATATACTGTTCTTGTTAGGTTCAATTTTGTTTAGTATCTCGGACGTTATCGTGATGGCATATTTTGCATATTTCCACTCAAATAAACTGTAAGTGCTACATACCCATTTAACAAACTCTTTCTAGATACTTCTAAGATCAACACTTTATGCAAGCTATGTTAAAACTGGTTCAGTATTTAAGATGTTATCGTGGTGACAATTTTTTTTATGTTCTTTTGTTGTGAATCCCTATAAATGAACTGTAAGAACTACATAGATCATTAACGAACTCAGTCAAGATTAGAAAAAAAGACTGTCAGAATTCGGATCGAATATGTTCAATATCTCGAACGGTATAGTACTGACAATACTTCAGATTATATGTGCGCATACGTATATGTATAGTATTTGGCGATTTAATATGGTTATACTCATTTTTTATTTGATAGTTGCAATATATATATATATATATATATATATATATATATATATATATATATATATATATATATATATATATATATATATTTACAATTGGTTAAATTACCGTATGTACTCGTGTATAAGTCGAGGAATTTTTGACAATTTTCGATAAGCAAATTTGGGGGGTCGACTTATACGCGAGTCAGTTAAAAAAGAAAAAAACATAAACTTCGAATGCTGCAAAATTATGGCTTTTTATGTGTATGAATAAAAAAAAATACGATATAAAATATACAAATAATAATAATTTATCATTTAAATAAATTCAATGATTTGTTTTTGTTTACTTACTACCTTTTCGCATTGGCAAGTGAAATCTTTGGTTTGATTTTGTGCAAAATTGAAGTAAAACGTTAGGGGGTCGACTTATACGCAGTTTTGAGTTTTTACAGAATTTGCATTCGAATGTTAGGGGGTCGACTTATACGCGAGTATATACGGTAACTGTAAACTGTAACTTATAAGTAACTCCTCGTGCTTCTGAGTTTTCAAGTGAATTTGTTGTCTGTCTGTCTGTATGCTCTTCATATCTGTTTGGGATTGGTCATTAATTAATTTCTTATGATAATTTTTCATTCATAAATATTTTTATTCATTATAATTTATGGTATTCTGGATTTTAAAGGTTTTGGTACTATTTGTCTTTTAATTTTCTCATGAATTTAGTATCACAATTGTTCGGACAATTTGAGTGTAAGTATGTAATACTTAGCAGCATGCTTCACTCAAAGAGAAATCAATTATGATTTTCGTTTTTATGATTTTTATGATTTTCGTGTTATGATTAACGTGTTTCATAGTATAAGATAAAATATTCGCCTTGTTGTGTTTGTGCATTTCTTTTGTAAATGTTTTCTCTTACATATTTTGTTCCTCCAATTTTTGAAACTGCACTTTTCCATTTTTGTTTTTTCACTTTTATGTAGGATTTACTTATAGTATAATATACTAAAAAAAATATTTATTATTTTTTTTTTTGGTCGATTTTTCATTTGTTTAAAAGGCTATTATTTACAAAAAGTTTTATTATATATATATAACGGAGTGGGTGTAATAAGTAGACTGTTTAACAAAACAAATTAAAAATTGTAAAATTTTGGACATGAAAAGCTCAAGTTAAAATTGTTATCTCCCATATTTTTTGCTATATCTATGCTTGTAATCGCATAACATTACAATGATTCCATGAAGTTTTTGTTATATCTGGCAATTTAGGGATACCACATATTTCATTCAGGAAGTACTATACAAAAGTTAACATTTAAAATATGTAGTTCTCAATAAGTTCATACGTAAAATGTCGTATGTTATGATCTTTATTTAAAATATACGCCTACTATTCCTCCTACACATTATGGCTGCACCTGCTTCCCACGTAACATGCTGCTCTCTAAGCTACGGCTTCTATTTTTCTCATTATTATTTTCTATTTTTTACTTACAGTAGCGTAGAGTAGCGTAAAGTAGACATTAAAATTATCAGTATAGTAGTGTAAAAAACTGTATGTATAATAAAAATTTCTGGGACATTTTTAATATAATAGTTACCAGAATTTGTATCGTATATAAAAGTACTAATTGTATATCTATAGGAGTTCAGAAATTTCTGCTCCAATATACCTATTAAACTGTATGATTTGCGTGTGTTGATCTGGCATTATTGGAGAAAAGGTTTAACGATTCTGAAAGTCGTCGATGAGATTAATGAGGGTGAAGGGTTGAAGAAGCATGTCAAGAGTTTTTCGATTCCTAGGAGCCGCCATGGTACTTCCAGCAAATCGGGAATCTGGCAGAACGATAGCAAAAAGTCGTGGTCTATGATGGTCTCAACTTTGAAGAATAGTCCTTGTTGCTTTTGATGCTAATTTTCGCATGACAACGCAACTTTGACAAATTTCCCAGAACTTTTTGCTCAACTTAGTAATTCCTTACTTTGTTATCAGTTAACTAATAATCCGTAGTTAACTCATACTTTACCACATGTACAAAAAATTAATATTTAGCGCCAAATATTTCTTTTATAGACATACAATAAATATAAACATTACAGTCAAAACCTTACAAAAACTTTATTGGTTTTCCTTTTACAAAACCCAAAAAGCTGCTAATAGGTTCTTTTCTGAAATCTGATGGACAAAACATGCTGAGTTAGAATACTCGTTGTACTAAAAATTCGGTTTCTCGGTTAAGCCGCCTTATTAAAGTATCAGGATCCATAAGTCGCGTTTTTGGCTCATGAAATATATATGACTAAAATTCGATTATGTTATACTGATTTAGTTATTTCATTTTTTTAATATTAGAAAGTATATATTGTACGATTTTAACAACAGTTTTTGTATTTTATTTGGATTTACATGACTGACACAAACTCAAAGTTCGTATAATTCGTAGCTTTGATGAAAAATACGCAATTTCTGCTTTTTTTTTACCACCGATTTACTCTCTATTTTTTAATATTTTACTATGAGCGCAGCTTTGCGAAACTTTCATTTTAACATATTTTGTATAATTATAATATATGACAAGATGAAAGTGTTGCACGATTGCGCTCATATAAATAATTGAGGTAAAAATAGCAAAAATTGCGTATTTTTCGTCAAAACTACGAATTATACGAACTTTGAGCTTGTGTTAAGTCATAAAAGTCCGAACAAAATACAAAAACTATGGTTAAAATCGTATAATAGATACCTTCCAATACTAAAAAGTAGAATAATTAAGTCAGCGTACCATAATCAAATTTTAATCGTATTTCATGGGCCAAAATCGTTGGTTTTGGACCCTCATCCTTTGTTACATGTTAAACTTGTGAAAAGATACGTTGTTTCATACCGTTTTCTGAATTCTGTTTTAATTTTTACCTTTTTTTTTTCTTTTTTTAACTGCCCAATTATTGTTTACCGAAGTTTTAAAGAACGAGTTAATAATTCTTTAAATTTATAGAATAAGGGCTTAGTTCGTGAGAATCGGTTGAGCCGTTTTCGATATCATTCGGGCACAAAAATTTCCTTGCTTGTTTAATATATATCGTATATATGTATATGTGTGTCCATATGTTTGTATATCAAGTTAATAATATCATACTTATTTAAATTTGTTAAAATAATCGTTTTATATGCATATACTCAGAATTGTATTTTGATTTTTACTTTCTTAATTTTAACCCTTTATGTACTGAATTATGAATTCATGAAAATTTTATCTTTTGAAACATTTTTCGTGAATTGTCTAAATTACATTAGAAGATTTACATAATAATTTAATAAATTTTAAAAGGATTTTAAAAGGATTGAAGGATTTAGAAGGATTCATTATAATTTGAATTTATAGGGATTTTGTGCAAAATTTATAACCCCAGTCAAATCTTTTATTTTAAACATTTTTCTTAGTATTTTGTAAGATTTGGAAATGTACAAATATAATATTCTTACAATAGAGATATAGAAATAGTTTCGAATCGAAAAATTCCCCCACCCCACTTCCATCGCGAAGAAAGCTGAGAAGATGCAAAGGCAAAAGAAATCATCCTTTTAAAAATATTTTTGTTTTGTGTAACCCACAATGCTTCTGGAACCAGATAAAATAATGTATCTATAACTCATTCTAAACTGTGTTACAACTAATCGATGTATTAAATGAATTTTTTAACAAGTTATTTTAATAGTACTTATAAGTACCGTTAGTAGATAAAGTGTTAAACTGCAAGATTATAGTTTTGAGAAATTTTAAAGAATGAGTTATACATCGTTTAAATTACATCATATATATATATTTTGTTTTGTTTTGTTTTCAAAAATAAAAAGCAATTATATCAAAATTTAGAACACAAACGTAATTTTCCCTTTATCAATTTATTTAACGAAGGCAAACACCAATGCTTTAATTCATTATTACTACTTTTTCCCTTTAAAATTTTCATTGCTGTATTAAATAAACCATAAATACCATCAATCCAGATGTCGAATATAATCTTCCACCCACAATACTACTCAATGCAAAACACTGACAAAAAAATGTAATGCGGATTTTCCGACAATCGACACGGGCAATAATCGCGCCCTACCTACTTTGCATTATTGCTCACCCATAGGCAATAATGCACACATCGAACCCCGTGACCACACCCCGTGACTCACAATAGACTAAGGGGTTACTAGCTCTTCATTTTTAACGCTCCTTATCACAGATCTTTATGTTCCTGGCATGTTACTCCACACGGCCGGAACAAACTACAAATAATGAAGGAGTGGGGAGCCGTGGTCTAGGGAGTAGGATGCTAATAAGTGGGGAGCAGATGCGGGATAAAATAGATAGGAGTGTGGGTGTTTGCATTACTCCGGACAATTTAAGGGGACCGGGTAAGCTCTATCTCTGCCATGTTAAAATACACTAAATTTATGTACCTTTTTCTCAGAAGTGGTGAAATATAGAGGTCTAAAATTTTTAGAGTAGTTTGAGTAATATGCTTTACGTATTTTAACAGACCATTTTCTTTCCAAGTGAACCTGGAAATTAATTATTAATTATTTATTGAAAGGAATTTTTAAATTAGCATTTTTGCTAAGATTTTACTGCATAAAATAAATAATTCTCAACAAATCCCTGTGTTAAAGTATACAATATAACATAATAAAAGTATTTAAAAAAAACTGAGTTTTTTAAGTTTAATAGATATTGTAAAAAATTAACACAAACAGGAAAAATCCGAGTTTTCAGATAAAGTCAATTAAAGATTTAAATGGCCACTAAGCTGTGAATCTCTGAAAGAATGAATAATTCCAACACTTTTTTTTAAATATATAAATGTGTGACACATCGTTGGAAAGATAAAAGTTTAAACTATTTAATGATATAAAAAAGTAAAAATGGATTTTTCCCCAAAATTGCGCTTACTTGGTCCCCTTAATGTATTATATTTTGGTATGAAAGTACACTGTGAAAAAAGGACTAATTTTTCTTATTATTCAAAAATATGACGTAACCAAAAAAAAAATATACACTATATTACCATTAATGACCGGCAATTATCAATTTTAGACATTTTGTCGAATATTTATAAATATACTTATCAGATTCTTCTTGCATTTCAGGATTAAAAAGAACAGGTATGACCTCATATTTAGCAATGTCGATTTGATAAGGGGGTCAATTAGGGGACCAACAAAAAATCAAAGAAAAAAAATAATACTTGGGATCACCCTGTAAAATAAAATGCACGAAATGAACTATCGCTACCGAATATAAATAAACAGACATTGTGCAATATGTGTATTCTTTTGTGTAAGAATCGCACGTATATTAATAGAGATATAGCGATTTAATTTAAAAAATTAAAAAATTCTTGGATGTTTTTTGCTTATAACATATAGGGTTTTCAACCAAATTTAACGCCGATTTCAGAAAAATTGACAAAATATAGTAGAAATAATATAGTGCAATTAGAATATAAATATATTAAATATTTTAGGAAATATGAGAAGTTGTATGAAATAATTTTTATCTACGCATGCGCGAACGATAACAAGAATCATTTTACATAATTTAATAGTCAACTCTATGGAGCAACTTATTTAAAAAAATCTAGTCATATATCGTAAAAATTCAGAAAGATATCGGCGTTAAAGTGAGCAAATTTTTAGTTGTTCTGTAAAAGCAGCTGAATGATAAGGGATTTTACACAAATTGTCATTTTTTATTAACTGACTTTCAGAAAGAAGTTAGTTTTTAGTGACTATCAACGAGTAGATTTGGAAAAAAATGCTTCGATTTTGATACTTCTTTTGATCATGGTATAGGATGATTCTGGTGGTTATCAGAGAAGAACTAAAGCATCAATAAAAAATGAAAAAAAAAAAAAAATTAAAATTAAAAATGACAATTTGTGGAAAATCCCTTATCATTCAGCTGCTTTTAGAGAAGAACTAAAAATTTGCTCACTCTAACGCCGATATCTTTCTGAATTTTTACGATATTTGACTAGATTTTTTTTAATAAGTTGCTCCATAGAGTTGACCATTAAATTATGTAAAATTATCCTTGTTATTTTTCGCGCATGCGCAGATAAAAATTATTTCATAAAACTGCTCATATTTACTAAGATATTTAATATAGTTATACTCCAATTGCACTATATTGTTTCTACTATATTTTGTCAATTTTTCTGAAATCGGCGTTAAATTTGGTTGAAAATCCTGTATGTTATAAGCAAAAAACCTGCAGGAATTTTTAAAATTTTTAAAATAAATCGCTATATCTCTATTAATATACGTACGATTCTTACACAAAAGAATACACATATTGCACAATGTCGGTTTGTTTATATTCGGTAGTGATAGATCATTCAGTGCATTTTATTTTACACGGTGATCCCAAGTATTATTTTTTTCTTTGATTATTTGTTGGCCCCCTAATTGCCCCCCTTATCAAATCGACATTGCTAAATATGAAGTCATACCTTTTCTTTTTAATCCTGAAATTCCAGAATAATCTGACGAGTATATTTCTAAATATTAGACAAAATGTCTAAAATTGAAAATTGCCGGTCATTAATGGCAATATAGTGTACAATAATATATTCAGAATTATCTATGAAACTGAAAAGCATTCTTGAAAACTAAAAAAAGAACAGTATATTTGTATGAATAAAGGAGTATTTATAGAAAAAAAAGTTTCACCTACCGCCAGTGTTTTTTGGAAATGTTTCAGAGTAATGTTTATACTGCAACTTACATAATAATAGATCTTTATGTTCCTGGTATGTTACTCCACACGGCTGGAACAAACTACAAATAATGAAGGAGTGGGAGCCATTGTCTAGGGAGTAGGATGCTAATAAGTGGGGAGCAGGTGCGGGATAAAATAGGTAGAAAGAGTGTGGGTGTTTGCATTAGTCCGGGAAAACTTAATGTATTATATTTTTGTATGAAAGTACACTGTAAAAAGGGACTAATATTTCTTAATCATCAAAAATATGATATAACCACGAACAAAAATATGCGATAACATATTAAGAGTTATCAACGAAACTGAAAAGAATTTTAGAAAACTAAACAAGAAAAAAGAAATCATGAGTCAAGCATAAATTATGAAACACTTTCCAACACATTCAGAATTATGTAACAAATCTGCACCGCTTAAAATATTGAAATCATTACGTCTAATCCAACCATATGGAAACGCATAACACATTTCAAAACACAATTTCAGCTGTTCCCATCCACAAATAGATTTTAATGTGTTAACTACATGCATGCCAAAATTTAGTTCACTTAAGAGATACATGTACTTCAGTTGAAAATTCCCCTTCAGCAATTTCATTTAATGAGGAGAATGGTACGTGAATACTTTTGAGCAGCCCTGTATATGGGATATAGAATTTATATATAACGAGTAACATGTAAAAAAGCAATTAAATTTAAAAGCACATACCAATTTTAAACAGTACACTCCAGCAAATTGTTGCTCAGACACAGTACTGCAAACCGATTTCTTTTGAGTGTCCCTGTAAATAAATAAAAAATCTATGAATACCCTGTTCTAACGAAATCGTTGTGATATTTAGTGATTTATGTCAGTTTTAATATATCTGAAATAGCATAATGCCATTAAAATGCTGCAAACGATTTTTCCTCATGTAATGAAATACTTTTAAGTGCCCTTATGTAATGAAATACTTTTAAGTGCCCCAGTAAATGAACTATTGCATGAAATCCGGGTGCATTTACGGGAGTTAGAGCGTGGACAGACGGACAGACAAACCGAAATGCATAAACACTTTTCAACTTTTTTAGAAAATGTTAAAAGGAACAATATATTTGTATGAATAAAGGGGCATTTATAAAAACAAAGTTTCTCTTACCGCCACTGTTTTTTTTAAATGTTTCCGAGTAATGTTTATACAGCAACTTACATTATACCTTACTCTGAGATGGATTTCACTGTTTGGCAAAAATCGGATAATGAGAAAGCTGCAATAAAATTGTTTCAGGACTTGGGTTAAAAAAAAAAGCTTTTATTTAAAAAAAAAACCATGAAAGTCTTCATTCAAAAAATGATTACCTGTCATAAATTTGTGTTTTATTTATATTTTATTACTTTATTTATGGTTTAATAAAATTTGAATTTCGTTATAACATATAAGCCGTAAGGAAATGCTGAACTGTTTTATTAGGATGAGCGAAGCGAATCCAGTACTAGACTACACAATTACATTTTGTCGTACACTCTACAAAAAAAAAAAAAAAAAAAAAAAAAAAAACTATTCAGTATTTTGACTTGAAATTAAACCTAAAAAATAAATTATTATCCGTAGATTTGCACAATGATATATATATATATTACAGAATAACCTTAAAAATTTATTATCCTAATTAATTTATTTTACATGTTTTTCCACTACGAACGCATTTTTGCAAATAAAAAATGAAACACGTATATTTTCAGAAGAAAAAATAAATCATGGAGTTAGTAATAATAGATAGAATCATGATTAATTAAATATATAAAATATATTTTCATAATTCCGCAAAATATCATAAAAACTGTTTTTTTAAATTTAATTAAGGAAAGAAATGTTTTTGGACTTGACAGAAATAAAATATGATCTGTACGCAGACGATACTTACGCATTTTAAAAGAATTATATTATGATTTTCTTTTTGTAAAGTAACAACAAAATAATTGTAAACTATTAACATTAATTGCTAAATTCGTTACATAAAGTGTTATTCGAACTCGAAGTTAGAATAATAACAATAACATAATAAGATAATAATTCTTAGTATCAACGAGAACAAATTTCAAATGTTTCTTCCAGAAAATGGGATTTTGAAGAAATAACTTTCTTCAGGCTCTTTTCGAATATATTATTCTAAGATTGCTATCAAAGATTATTTGATGTGAATTACAAAGATTGGAAACATACCTATTTCAAACTATTTGAGAAAAAACCAGAGGCTATTGGAAAATGTAAAAACATTTTTAAAAGGGCTTTTAGTTGAAAATTTAAAAATATTTTGTAAAAATTTCCTTCGAAAATACTTTTATTTATACCAGTCTTATATCATAAATAAAAAATTCCGAGGAAATTCTTATTTATTTGGCTGAATTTACATTTCTAAAATTAAAATGCGCCAAAACATAAAATAAAGTTTTTGCTTAATAAAGATGCAAAAATAATATAAAAAAATATTGTTACTTTTAAATATTTATCTTATTAAGTAATGGTTCGCGAATCCAAACAGAGCATGGCTTTTGCTAGTTTATATTAATTTTAGTGCAAAAAGGTTTGTCTACAAGTGACAGAGATATAAATTTTAAACAATTATGATTGAAAATTACTTAAAAAAAAAAAAGTGCACTAGGGGGCTCTGCCCCTTACGAGCTACGCTTGCCAACCCCCGTTCATGCACAGCAGACTCTAAAAGCACGCTAATTTGATCGGCTTTAAAAAGATTTCGGAAGATTGAATTATAATTAAAAAAAAAAAACAGTGGCGATCTCTATTGTCGCTATAAACGGATAATTATTAATTTCTCTTTTATTGGGGAAATTTTAAGACCAAATCAGCTGCTGTTAATAGATACAATGGCTGTTTTCTTCTTTGATTAAATAAAATCATTTAAACATTTCAAAATAAGGTAATATAAAATGAATTAAGTAAACAGAGTCTTTGTATCCCGGTATTTTTTAACAAAGCGAAAAGAATGCTCTTTTAAATGTATCGTTTTTAATCTGACGTAATTTTCACCAAACTTTTTTTTTCTCTTTTTAATATTCACGTGAAAATACTTTTGTTATAAATGAAATATTATTTGCGATGTCCTAACAAAAATAGTTGAAAAGATCATCTCAAAATATCAAATAAATGTCTCGCGCAATTTTTAAATTTAAACTGTTTTGCAATATTATTTTTTGTTCATTTTACGTAATAAGTGTAATGTGACGTAAATGTGACGTAATTTCTACTATTTAAGACTTCTAACGCATGTCAATGAATTTATTATTTTGCAATATCCTTTCTCTTTTAAAATTCACGTGTAAATATAGTTTTTATGACGTAATTTTCAATAAGTTCCTGTTTTTATACGCAATTATTTCATTCTAATTTGAAGGTTTTTTTCTGTTTATAATAGCCACGTGTAAATAAATTTTTAATTTGAAGGAAATATTATTCTTTGCGTTGTTTTTAAATTTGGCAACAATTTAAAATAATCACCTTTTCTAAAAGTTGTAAAAAATATCTCTCGAAATGCTGAAAATTTGAATTTAAAAGAGAAATAAAACATCAAAAATAGGTCAAATTAAAAAAAAATAAATGCTGTCTGCACACCGAGAACTTTTAATGTATAAAATGATCTAAAAATGGTTAATTTCCTATGTATAGTTTTTGGTTCTATTAAGCTTTTTTAATGGAATATTTTGGCCATCTTTAACATTAAATATCTGTTAAAATAATTCTTCGATTTGGAAACTGTCTGCATCAGCATATTTATCAAACATTTCTCTATAACACCTCCAATTTTAATATTTTTGTATGCAATATTTTTCTTAATATTAACGAAGAAAGATCTCCGGGTACAAAAAATTCAAAACCGGAGGCGGCGGCGACAGCGTTAGTTACTTTTTTTAGAATAGAGAGATTGCGATACAGTTTTCAAACAAATTACAATATAGCTTTGAAATAAATTGCAATTAAAAGAACATTTTTTTCTCTATTCGACAGTGTAAAAATTGAAAATGTGTAGTATTTAGAAATTTAAAAATTGCAATAAAATATAATAAATATTAAATTTAGTCGTCTGCTGCTGCCATTCGCAAAATGACGTCAGCGTAACGCATAGACACGTTTGTTCTTTATAATATACTAGCAGAACCACCCGGCTTCGCCCGTGTCAATTATAAGAAGCTTTCCAGGTAAAATAAATTAAAATGAAATAATACGGCAATCACAATAACTGAAATTTGTGCATTCCCATCCACAAATCGTTATAAAGACAATCAAAAAACATGGCGTTATTGGCTTGCAACCATAGTAAAATCCATGAGCTTTAATAACAGAATGCACGTTTTCTTTGGCGGGTATAAGAGAAAAATGTGTGATTTTCCTGACAATACGAAAAAAAAGATATTCCTCCAAATCGCGCAGCACTTAGTGAAATTCTCGTTTGTATGGTATTATCTACATTATAAAGTAAAAACACTATGTCAGTGCCCATAAATTGTGCCCCATAAATTGTAACCCATAAAATGTGCCTTTACTGCAATTTTTCTAACTTTTAAACATCACACAATTTCATTTTTTACAATGTCGAATAGAAAAAGTTCTCTCAAATGAAATTTGTTTAAAAATTGTACCCCAGTTTTCAGATTTTAAGCATGGATATTTTTAAAGTTGAGTGCAACCCGATTACGAAAGATGAACCTGTTTACACTTAATGCAATAGTATAAAGAAAAGACATGTCTATGAGTAACGCTGGTATCATATTTTCGGTGGCAACAACCTAACACAACAAATTTCCCTTTTATTGCAGTTTAACGTCTAAACATTGTACATTCAATTTTTCCAACGTATTATAGAAAACAAAAATACATTCAGTGATTCCATTTGTTTGTAATGTTTATCTCGATTTACGAATTTTTTATGGATTTTAAAATAATTTATAAGCATGCATATTTTTAAAATATGCTTGCAACCCAAATACAAAAGATTAACTCAATTGTTCAAAAACATTGTAAATAATTCAGAATTTGTTTGCGTAATATAATCATGTGAACCCAATTATGAAGGATTAGTCTTATTAGCTGAATGAAAAATGCAGAACTATTTTTATCTCTAAGTATATTGATGGGTTTATCTTCGGTAATGGGACTGTGCGCTAGGGTATTCTTATTTAAATGAGTGCGCCGGACACGTATTATGGCATGCACCTTTGTTTAAAACAATATAGAATGACTTATGTTTTAAGCGACTATCTGGCACGCAACTTGATTACAAAATACTAACCTGAAAATGCTTAAGGTGTTTCTCCAATTCCCTGCTCAACAACGCGAAATTTTCTGACTCATTAAACGTAAAGGCTTAAAATTTGTAGGGCTGACTATTAAAACGATTTGGAATTGAAATGAGTTTTTCCTTTTTTTACAAATAAATTACTTATCGAGTTATGAGCAATTGTGGATGCGTGACGGCCGGTTTTTATCCTTTATTGCACTGTTACGTCCGAAATTCAGTTCAAAACACCAACTCAAAGATCTTATACCTTTACCAACAAATGGAAACTATCTTTCGATTACATAGTTTCTAAATAAGAACTCCTGTCAATTTCATGCTTTTCCGAACAAAAATTAATTAAAAAATATGTCAGAAAATAGCTCCTTTGGATTTGAGAACAGCCTTAACTTTATGAACAGCCTTAACTTGAAGTTCATGAAAAACTCACATTTTTAGTTTTAATTTTGGAACTCGCGAAATTTAAATTCAGATAAAGGATGTTCTTTTGACACATTGTGGTATTTTTTTTTAACTTTTAAAATTAAAATACACGTTTTCTTTGGCGCGCGTAATAGAAGTATACAATATCTTCACAATACGGACGAAAATGCATAAAAATACATCCAAATGAGGTAGTAGTTACTAAAATATTATTTGGAAAATTTGAAATTTTATTGAAATTAAATCTACAATGATTAGATGAAATGATGACATTTTCCATAAATTTTATATCAAGACATCTGTCAAGATTTTTTTTGTAAAATGTAAATAACCGCTCTCTTTTTGCTATAAATCACAGAAAATGTTAGCACTGAATCTAAAACAATACAACACTTAGCGATAACGTATAGCTACAAGATATGGCTGTAGTATACAATCGAAGTAGTAAGCAAAATATAGGAGCCATATGTTTACAATGAGTTTGATTACTCGTTGAAAAGATTTGATAGTGTGGTGAGTCGCTCGTATAATATAATCACTCACTTAAAAACACTTTACTACCTTTATTCGTAGAACATTGATAAACGTCGATTCTGACACTCCTCGTATTCGAACACACAAAAATCCAATGTAAACATTTTCGTCTGCGCTGCTATGACAACGGCTCTGGCCAGCTGCCATTCCGAACGAAGAATTTTCTCCCTTGCCTTTCTGCGGCTGCCACAGAGTATCCCCCCAGTGACGTAGGGTACCGAAGAAACGATATACAAGTGTATACTTTTTTTTTTTTTTTTTTTTTTTTTTTGACTATCTGTGTCAGAATCCACGCTTGTGGAGAAAAATTACAAGGATATTTACATGAAATAAAATTGCAATATATAACAAAATATAGGCATAATGTGTAGTATGCAAAATGAACAATTTATCAACAATTTCAGTAAGTAATATAAGATGCCAGTTTTTTAGGAAAATGGACATGTCTGCCCGAACGTGTGACAGTTTTTGTTTGGTCAGGGTTACTGTCCGCTTTAAGAGAGAGTTTTAATTTAGAGTTCTCTGGAACAGTTTTCGTGGACAAGTCTGAAGTAGAAATCAAATGAGCTGGCTTCACTCGATCTATTGATACCGTAGACTTACGACCATTAAGCTCGATTGTTATAGTTTTCCCAGTTCTACTTAGGACTTTGTGAGGACCAGTATATGGTTGACACAATGGAGGTTGTACATGATCCACTCTTAGAAAGATGTGTGAACAAGATGTCAAGGAAGGGTGTATATAGAACTTCTCTTGGCAGTGAGATGATGTAGCAACTGGACTTAACTGCCGCATGGTGTTTCGTAGTTGCGTGACGAAGTTATCGTTGAAAGGTCGGATCTTGTATTCATCCAGCATATCACAGGGCAATCTCAACGTAGTGCCGTAGACAAGCTCAGCGCAAGAAGCTTGTATATCTTCCTTCACTGCTGTGCGAATGCCTAGTAAAACTATCGGTAATATTTCAGTCCACCTACTGGTTTCGTGAGCTTTGATGCATGACTTTAAATGTCGATGAAATCTTTCGATAATGCCATTCGATATCGGATGATATGCCGTTGTGCGGATCTTCTGTGTTCCCATCATTTTTGTGAATTCATCAAATATTGCTGATCGCATTTGTGGGCCTTGATCCGTGGTTATGAGCGAAGGGCAACCAAATCTTGATATCCAATGCTTTAATATGGCACTACAAATTGTTTTAGCTTGTGTATCAGATATAGGTACGGCTTCTGGCCATCTGCTAAATCGGTCAATCATCGTTAAAAGATAGCTGAAACCGTCAGATGGAGGCAAGGGACCTACGATATCTATATGTATTTGGGAAAAACGTGCATCAGGAAGAGAGAACGTGCCAAGAGGTGCTTTGGTGTGCCTCTGTATTTTTGATCTTTGACACTTCTCACAGCCACGAACCCAGTTTTTGATGTCTCGTTTCATATTTGGCCATACGTATCTGGAACAAATTAGTTTTGTGGCAGCTGCTATGCCTGGATGGGCTAGGTTGTGCAAATGTTCATATATCAGCCGACGAAAGAAACTAGGAACTAAGGGTCGAGGCGTACCTGTTGAAGTATCACATAGTAGGCTACAATCAGAAATGAGGCAAGGTTTCAATTCCAATTTGAGCAATGTACTATTATGCAGGTTCTGTAGCTCTGAATCATTTTCCTGAGCTTTTGCGAATTCCTCAAAATTTAAGATTGGAGATTTTGAAATAGAATCAATTTCAGTTCTTGAGAGGCAATCTGCAACAATGTTTTCGGAACCTGGTACATGTCTAATGTCAGTGGAATATTGGGAAATGTAATCTAAATGGCGTGATTGCCGCGGCGAACATTTATGGGGATTTTGCTTAAATGCATAAATTAGCGGTTTTTGATCAGTATAAATTTGAAAAATTCTCCCCTCTAGCATGTGCCGAAATTTTTTTATTGCCGAATAAATAGAAAATAATTCCCGGTCATATGTTGACCAATTCCGCTGACTGTTGTTTAATTTCATGGAAAAAAATGCTAAAGGTTCATAACGTTCCTGATAAAACTGCATAAGGGTGCCGCCGATCGCGACATCTGAGGCGTCAACCCATATACTCAACTGAGCGCCTGGAATAGGGTGCCGTAAAAGAGCAGCCTGAGATATTGCATTTTTGGCAGCTACGAAAGCTTTTTCAGCATCTTCGTTCCAATTAAGGGGTTCTGTTTTAAGAACACGGGAACGAGATTTCTTTTTGTTTGTATGGCCTTCTAACAATTTCACTAAAGGCGCAAGTATGTGTGCAGCTTGATATATGAAAGACCTATAAAAATTAAACATACCCAAAAATCTTCGAAGTTGAGATAAGGTTGTGGGCTGCGGAAAATCGATTATGCATTTAACTTTATCTGGAAGTGGTTGAATACCATGTTCAGATATTCGAAATCCTAAGAAATCAATGGTAGGTTTACCAAATGTGCACTTGGATACATTTATGCACAAACCATATTCTGCTAATTTGGAAAATAGTGCTTTTAAATGATGATAATGCTCCTCGGCATTTTTAGAGGCTATGAGTATATCATCGACGAAAGCATAGACGCCTGGTGAATCACGTATTACCTCATCTATGAATCTCTGAAATGTTGCAGACGCATTGCATAAGCCAAATTGCATGCGTGTGCTTTCGAACAATCCAAAAGGTGTGCATATCGCTGTTTTGGGAATATCATCAGGATTGATTGGTATTTGATGATATGCTTTGATGAGGTCAAGTCGACTAAAAATTTTAGTGTCACGTAAATTAGCAGTAAAATCAGCTATACATGGTATCGGGTATCTGTCTTTTTTGGTTTGCGCATTCAAGGCACGATAATCACCTACAGGTCTCCATTCCAAAGTTCCCTTTTTTGGAACCATGTGCAAAGGTGATGCATAGTTGCTACGTGAAGGTCTTAAATGTCCGAGTTGTATCATATTTTGAAATTCTGTTTTAGCAATTTTCAGGCGATCCGGAGCCAACCTGCGGGGTTTTGCCACAACTGGAGGTCCTTTTGTTGAAATAAAATGCATTGTGTTGTGTTTGACAGGCTGATTGGGATCTGGTAATTTTGTAATAGATGGGAATTGTTTAAGAAGTTCATTATATATATTATCAATATTGATTGTTTTTACTGAATGAATTAATGCACATTTCATGTGACCTGTTGTTTCAAATTTTGTTTTTAAATCTCTTAGACATTTGTGGCGGAGATCTGGAACCAATTCGAAATTATGGAGAAAATCTGCTCCCAAAATTGGTGTACTAACATTTGCCACTAGAAAAGTCCAATTAAATTTTCGTCTTAACTTAAAATCTAGAGAAAGGGTTTGTTGACCATAAACATTTATAGGGGAAGAATTAGCAGCCAAAAGCGTTTGTACGGGTGGATTCCGTTTTTGTACATTGTTGGCAGGAAGGATTGACACGTCCGAACCGGTGTCGACCAGAAAAGAAACATTTGTAGTCCGGTCTCTAATGAACAGGCGACGTGACTGTTGAGGCAAAGAATAAGTCGCCTCTACTCTTTGCTGGTTTCGTTTCCCGCCCAAGAACACGGCTTTATGCATTTTCCTTCCCTACATTTTTTTCCAAATCGTCTATGATACCAACAGATAGTTGAATCCCGATTATCACTATTACTTCGCCCTCGAGGTTTACTCCAGTTTCTGCGGTATGGGGACCGACCACGTGAAACAGCAAGCTGATCGATGCGCTTATTTAATTTTTCGATTTCTTTCAATAATTTACCCTCTATCGCCTGTTCATTCGAGCAGGACACGGCAATTGCAGAAGCTGGGGAAGGGGTAACTTCTGAAATACGATCTGAAATTTCCGCTGCTTTATCAAGGGTTAATTCAGAAACAGCCGCTAAAATTGTCTGAACAGAATTTGGTAATCGTTGCAAAAACAATTCTAACATTAAATTGTCTGGAACATTTAGGGATTCCGCGCGACGTTTCATACTACGTAATAAATCTGAAGGTTTCCGATTTCCTAGTTCTTCTCCAGACAAGAGCTGTCGTATCTCTTGCTGGGATGATTCACCTGAGCGCGCAATTAATTCCTTTTTTAAGACACCATAAGGGTCAGTAGCATCTGGTTGCATTAAAATATCACGAATGATTGATGCAACATCGGGTGGAAGATGCGAAACTATATAATTATATTTTGTAACAGATTCTGATATTGCTTTGGGGGTAGCTAAAGCAAATGTGCTTTCGCACATCACAAACCATAGCGCAGGATCTGATCTGTTATATAATGGAATTTGAACAGCATCGACACTAGACATGATTTATGGTAATAAATATATAAAATAGTACAATCAAACCAAAATAAATTCGCGAGTTAAATTTTTCTAATAAAATAACAGAAAAAATATCAGGAAAATGACTCAGAAGAACTTATCTGCTTTCCATCGAGCCGCTGTAGAACGATGTATTCTTTGAAAGATGAAGATGATCGGATAACATTCCAACTCATCTAGGAAGGCTGATGCTCTATATAAGAACAGTCCATGGTCACCATTGTGGTGAGTCGCTCGTATAATATAATCACTCACTTAAAAACACTTTACTACCTTTATTCGTAGAACATTGATAAACGTCGATTCTGACACTCCTCGTATTCGAACACACAAAAATCCAATGTAAACATTTTCGTCTGCGCTGCTATGACAACGGCTCTGGCCAGCTGCCATTCCGAACGAAGAATTTTCTCCCTTGCCTTTCTGCGGCTGCCACAATAGAATGTGACGTCATATCTAGCCTTTTTTGTCTTTTTGTTAAATTGTTTTCATGAAATTTGACTGTTTGTATTAAATAGATGTTTTAATTAGAAAAAAAAAACATTCAAATTGAGGTGCTACGTTATTTTCCCGCTCTTATAGTTAAAGTTTTTATTTTATATACAGACAAATGTAAATTTTCTGTTTAGAATGACGTCAATATCAAACACGCAAAAATATAGCAAGAAAATCAGAATTTTTATTGGCAAATAGAAACAAAATACACGCGTTATCCTTATTTTTTTCACATTATTGTGTCATTTTTTAGGGTTTGGCAACAGGAAAGAAACGTTCGAATAAAAAAAGGATTTAAAAAGAGATATTTCTATAATGTTAAATCATGCAAGTGGTAGAAAAAAGGGATAAATAGTGGTCTGATATTTTTTTTTAAGTAGACAGTGATCTTTTCCACGTTCTAAAACGTTCTAAAACGTAATACATCGAGTTTCGTGCAAATCGGTCAAAAATTAAAGATTTGTATAAAGGACATACTTACAGAGAACGGCTTATATATATATAGATTCCTAAGTTCTGAAATAATTTTATTACAGATTCTTCGTTATCAAGTAACTGCCAAATCGTAAAATCCATATCAGTATCAGTAATAAATGTAAGTTATAATTTAATAATAAATATTTTCTTTTCGAAAAATTACAAATAAAGATGTTTTTCGATGCCACGATGGAATAATACTCATAAAAAATAATCACGTTAGATAAATAGCAAATGTTAATGTTTGGCACGGTTTGCAATAAAAATCGTTTGCACGATATAGGGTTGAAATAAATGACGCAATAGCATACATTTTGGCGTGGTTTTGGTATAGCAAAAAAGTACAAATTTTTAAAAATTGTACTTTTCGAGGTGTTTGTAATTATTTCCTAACTCATATAGCTGTTTTAATTAGTCATCCAAAAGAATTAATAAACAAAATTATTCAATTTAAATTTTTCGTTGCTTTAGTAACCTATGTATTTTTAGAAATTATCACTTGAAAATTTGAGGTTTTGGCGCCAAAGGCATTGCCAAATTAGAAAAATATGAAATATCTCTATTGGGCTGACTATAATTGGGCTACTAACTATTGGGCTGAAAATAATTTAGTTAGTACCATTCGATTCAGCATACAAAAATACACCAAAATATGTTATCAGTTGAAAAATAACTATAAAATCGAATTTTTAAGAAATTTTTTAAAAGTTCGTTCCATTTTTTACCCCCCTTAGGGGTGGAATTTTGGGAAATCCTTTCTTAGCGACACTCTATGTGGTAAGCAGTATTTATTCCCCAATTTTCAAGATTTTAGGTTCAGTAGTTTCGGCTGCGCGTTGATTAATACAAAATCCAGACTTTCTTTTATATATATAGATATATATGAATCGGTTTAATATAATAGTTCGTAAACGTCCATAATTTTCAAGTGTTATATATTTTGTAAATTCACTTTCTCCCAACAAGATGATTCTTTTGAAATGCTTCATTCCACGTGAATTTCATATTGCGCCAACTATTATGCTTGGCGACAATGGTGTTAGTATAACGTAAAAGTACCTTTATAAATTCATCATTTTTAAAGCTGTTTATCATACATATTTACGTTCCGAGTATGTTACTCCACACGGCCTTAACAATCAAAAACTATAGCAGGATTCGGGAACCGCGGTTTAGGGATAGGGAGAAGGATGCTAATAAGCGGGGGAGCAGGTGTGGTTTTGGTTGTGAAAGTATGTACGAGGACTGTGGTGTTTACATTAGTTGGGTCTACTTAATGTTCTATTTTTTAGCATGGACGTTTCTCACAAAAGATTTTTCATTTCAGATATTCTGTATTATAATAACTAATTTAATAATATTGTTTAAATTCTGAATTTGACAGAATATATAAATTCATATATATATATTTTTCAAAATTCATCTCAAAATAAAATAAATATTAAAGAGCAACACATTAAATTTAAAATGAAACATTTTCTGTGATTTACCCATATGTTTATCTGACATTTCCATTCATAAAAAAGTTATTCCTTTTACTTTATTACTTTATTTCTTTTTTCAATCAAGCATATATAGGAATGATAAATCATGCATAAAGGCATAGTATATTAAACCCTTTCCAAAACTATCGGGACATTATTAAGAAATTTTAATTTTCTCATACAATAAAATCATACTTGTAAATAAAGAAGCTAAAAAACGATGTTACACCAATCGCAGTAATAAAAGAAAAATAATGAGGGAGTCGGGAACCACGGTATAGTGATAGGGTGTAGGATGCTAATAAACGGGGGAGCAGGTGTGGATTTGGTTGTGAAAATTATGTAGGTGGAGTGTGGTGTTTGCATTAGTAGGGTTGGGTCAACTTAATATTCTATGTTTTACCGTAAACTTTTTTCACAAAAGATGTTCCATTTCAAATATTGTGTATTACAATAAATAATGTAATAATCGTGTTTAAATTTTGAATTTGATAGAATATATAAATTCATGTATTTTTTATTTGAAAAGGCATCGCAAACTGAAATAAATATTAACAAACAACACATTAAATTTGAAAATAAACGTACCTGACAAGGAGAGGGCCAACCTTGTTAATCACAGATTTTGATTATTTTAATATATGTTGTAGGGTAGAGATCCCTTAGTCTCAGGTTCAATGGATTTTATCCAACGCTCCTTAGTATTTGAGAAACCGGCGGGGGGGGGGGGGGGGGAGGGGTGTCTAATAGTAGTACACAACTTAAATACTTACTTTGTAACATAAAGGATAGGTTGGTCGTAGCTCAGTTGGAAAGGCGTTTGCTGGCTGATCTGTGGGCCTGGGTTCGGTACCCGAACGCACTACATTTGTTTTTCTCTTTTTTTGTTTTGTTATTATGTTAAATGCATGATACCCCATATTTTTTTTAAATTATATGTCCATACAATATATAAGCATACATACATACACTTATACACGCTCACACACATAAAAACATATAAGGTTTTAAACTTTTTTTAGCATTCCCGACCTCAACCCTCCATAATGGTATTTTTATTTTTTATGTTTTTTATGTTTTTAGAGTAATGTATGGGAAAACATACACATACACCAAAACCCCCCCCCCCTTTTTTTAAGAGTCGGTCATAGTTTCTTATTTTACATACTGGTTTCATATGTTCATTTCTAAATCATCTTTAGAACTTTATCAATTTCTTCATATATTTGTGATTTCAAATTTATTATATATATATATATATATATATATATATACGCACTCACAGTCCGGGAGCCGGCAGCATAGACGATCTCCTCATCGAGTTCACGGCTGAAATTTCAGAATTAGTGAAAACTCGATTCGCATATTAAAACGCAGTTGGTCTGCCAAGTCATATCTTGGTGGAAAACACCTGAAAACCTGATTTTAGTGGCCGACACGTAGGTTTAAAATTGTGTGTTCCTGAGCACAAAAGTACGAAAACATGGAGGACTGGGCAGTGGTAGACGTAAAAGAATCGCTAAAATCGGGTTTTCAGGTGTTTTCTACCGAGATATGGCTTGTCAGACCGATTGCGTTTTAATATATGTATCGGATTTTAACTAATTCTGGAATTTCATCCGTGAGCTCTGTTAGGTGATTGTCTGTGCTGCCGGCTCCCGGTCTATCAGTAATCTATAGGAAACATGTTGTAGTACACCTCAGTAATATATATCATTTTCATTATGCATGAAAAATATCAATATTATTAAAACACACGAAAAACGACTTCTTGCCATAGATCACAATGTAATTGAATTTCTTTGTGCATCCTTGTAAACGAAGTATAAATACTACTTACACTACACTCTATATAAAGTAGTTTATCGTTGTCTATATTAGCGATGCATATCAATTTTATTACGTTTGAAGTATGGTAACATCACCAAAATACGCCACAAACGATTTTTCTCGATAGACTACAATGTAAGGACATTATCTAATGTATTCCTTTAAACAATCTATACTTGCTACACATTTCATTTTCTATAGCGATCATGTTATAGTAAATCCCTATAATATACATCATTTACGTGGCAATCGGGGTATATTTACGAGAGTTAGAAAGGACAGATGCACATACAAACAGACGGCTAGACAATGCGAAGTGTGTAACTCTGCCTAAAGATGTTTTTTTTCTTCTTTAAGAGCCAGTTTAGTCACGGGAAGAAAGGGAAACTATATTGTTAAGTCTAAGGGGGCGTTAATTTTAAATTTATGTCTGTGATTTTAATATTTTGTTTTGCATGGCATAGCTGAGAACGATCTACAACCGGGCTAGTTTTTACTTTTTCGATTTCGGTTTTAGATTTTTAACAAATAATTACTTTCACATTAGGAATCGGTTCTGATATTGAAATTATCCTACTATTAAATATATATATATTAAAAGTAAAAATTAGCCCAGTTGTAGATTGTCCTCAGCTATCCAATGCAAAAAAAAAAAAAAAAAAAAAAAAAAAAAAAAAAAAAAATAGCAATTTAACAAATTACAACGACCATTTGGAAAATGATTTTTTCAAAGACTAAAATTTAAATCATAAAAAATCGCACGGAGTTGATCCTACATTACGTACGCCATTGATTAAACGATAACATTCCTGGAACCATCGTGAACAAATTTTAAAAGAAATTTCAGTTTCACAATTTTCGGTACTGTAAATTTTTAAACTTCTACGGAGTTGGTCATACTTTACATACGCCATAAATTAAACATTAATAGTGTTATTACACGTAAAAATTGCAAGATTTCCTGAAACTTGTGTATTATCCAAGCATTTCATTGGCTGTTCGGGAAAAGGCTTTTCTATCATCAGATTTCCAAAAAATCTCACGACCAATTTTAAATAAAATTTCATTCTTAAACTTCTAAACATCCGAAAATATTAATTTTTATACCGTCGGATAGAGAAAAAAATGTACTTTTAAATGCAATTTGTTTGAAAGCTGTATCTCAATTTGTTTCTGATTTATTACTTTTTTTGTAGTTTTTATTACTTTTTTGTCATAGTGGCAACACTCTGTTGTCCATCGTTGTTGAAGCCAAAGGGAAATACAGATTACTGTATATACCAATCAGATAACGAATAAATTGCGGATTAAACCAATGAAAATGTTCAGATATGCTTTTGATTTCCTACCCTGATGAGAACAATAACCATTTTTCCAAATGGTTAAAAAAAAGCATTTAAAAATATTAAAATCAAAGCGAGATATTTGAAAATAACGCTCCCATAGACTTAGCTTTAGCGTCCGAGTTTTTCCACGTGACTAGTGTGACTTCTTAACCCTTTACACTCGATAGGTGACTTTCACTCCCGCTCAATGTTTTGAATCAATTCGAGAGGGAACTGAGCATCGCCATAAGGAATACTCGCGTTCTTTTTTAATTATCGACACAAAGGTTCCTCCATTACGCACTTAAGAGATAAATATTACATAATCATATATTAATGTATTAAATATATTATTACATATATTCAGGTTAATAAATAAATTAGATTTATTAATAAACATAGTTTTGTAATAAATAAATTTCTGTGTTTGCTGTTTAAAAAAAAAAAAAAAAAAAAAAAAAAAAAAAAAAAAAAAAACTCGTCGAGTTGCTGGTTTTCACATACCAAAAAGACAAAAGTACAAAGAGTTAAATCATTCTCCAGACAAGAAAATGAACGGGATGCGTTCTGCGTATTTGTATTTATAATTAATCATTCACGTCGTTCTGTTGAGAAAACTGAAGATAAAAATACTACATGGGATTCAGGAATTTTTATAAAATGAAACATTCATTTCGTTTCCTTACCTGATCTTATCTTTCTTTTTTCTTTCCGAATACATAAAAGTATTGTAACCCCGATTTGTTTGTGTGCGATTGAACACAAGAACATCCAAACGGTACTTTAGATAGAACTCCCATTTGGTTAATAGGTTATTAAAAAAATGCCCCAAGAACTGTATATTTCTTCCTAAAAATCAACAGAAGGATAAGGTATTTAATCCATTTTTTAACTATTTTTAAACCATTATGCAACCGATTGTACAGGAAAAATCACGAAGAAAATGTCACAGAGTATAAGTGGTCAATAAATGCGGTGATGTAATCAAAAATTAATGTCTGAGAGTTAGTGTATCTAGTTTCAAAGTGGGAATTCCAGAGTTCGAAGCCAAACATTCCATTGTGGGAAAAATTGTTAATCTATTTTGTTATTATTATTATTATTATTTTACTTTATAAATTGTATTCGGAAAGGCAATCCCAGTCACCTTTAATATATTTTTAATCTATATTCTAGGCAAAAAAAAACGATTTTCCTCGTAACCTGTTTTCAATTAAACATTAATGTCCTTCTTATGTTTTCAAAACAAAAGATAATATTAGTATTTATCTTTTGTTTTAACATATTATGTATTTGTTCATATAATGCATAAATTTTCATGAGAAAAACATTCCTATCGTATTTATTATCTATTAAAGTATTCTCTAGCCGAGGAGACGAACATCGTTGTAAACGTTTATCTAATTAACCCTAGAATACTAGACGTTCCTAATTATCACAACTATGGTATTTTAACGTTAACGCTTTACTATGTTTAGTATTCTAGGGTTCCGAGGCTAAAATTTCTCAAAGAAATGCAATGTTATGCAACTTTTGTTTTTTTACTGGCTTAAAAAAATTACTAGCGTTAAATACCGCCAAACCGCACGCTATTATCTTCATTAGATCCAGAGAAGTAACACCTTTTGCCTCTAGAAGCAATGCATCAGCTGCCCTCTAACGAGAACTTTAACTTATTTATCTCAGAATGAATTTTTTCACGATTTCTCAACTTTAAAAGAATATATATAAAGTTCCTTTCAACATATATGTATGAAAGTTTCAACTGAGATTTTATGCTATATTTCCAACAAATTGTCCTCAGGACTTTTAATTTTGAGCGATAATTATGAAAATATGCTAACTAATACAAAACTCACCCATAAAAAAACTTCATTTTTTTATTTTTTTTTATAAAATTCATAATCAATATTTTAAGAAATCCTGGTGACAATTTAAAATGACGCATTTTCTGTACACAAAAGTGTAAAAATTTTGTAAATCGCGTAAGTACTTCCAGAGTTATATTAAAAATTAAACATGTTTAAAATTTTAAAATTTAAATTAAAAAAAGTATTTTTTTTTTCAAATTTGACGTATTACAGAAAAAAATTCATAACAAAATCTCTATAAATAAAATAAAAAATAGAATTTTGAGTCCCGGACCCCCTTAAACATTAAGTTCATTCTTTTGTTTTGAAATTAGATAATAATAATAATATCTCTATCTGTATTCCATATAAAGTACGAATTTGCATAAAATTAAACATTCACATTTATTAAAACTTAAGCTTTCTTAAAGCTTAAATATTCTTTATTAATGTATGCTTTTTAGTGTGGATTATCAAAACAAGATAAAAAATGCAATTTTCTTTAACATACTGTTAATTTTTGATAAACTGTATTTGATGTTAGATTAAAAAACATTCGAATTACGTTACAGTTTGTCCCTATGCGGTATTTTGTCAACGATATATTTTAATCAGAGTAACATTAAATACTCCCTCAGAACTCGTTAGCTTTGCCATTGTTGTTTATCGTTTAAAATGTTTCCAGGACACGAATGTCTTAAGGGGCCCTTTTCAATTAAACATTCATGCACTTTTTCATTATTAAAAATAAATAATGTGAAACAGCCAATTTTAATATCTGTTCTTCGTATAATGCAAGAAATTTCAGACAATAAAATAAAATTATTTTGGTAATTCTTGATATTTAAAATATTATTCCAAGATTATTTTTAGTATAGTTTCAAAAGAATAATACTCTATTCAAAAGAACAACTATAATTATTTTTATGAAAAGCATTAAAGTATTTTTTTTTAGTTTAAATATGTAAACAATGCCGATATTTTTAACTTTGAAACAGTATTTCATATTTTGTTTTTGATTTTACAAAACCATTTCACTAATGGCTTTTGAAACAAATAATTAATAACTTTAGCTATTTATGCTAGCTCAGTCATTATTAAAGAGTTTAATTTTCTTTCGTTTAAATTTTACTAATAATCTTTTCTTGTTTTAAAGTGCGTAAAATTTGTAATTTTTCATAAGTAACAGTTAAATGAGTTACTCCTATATTTAAATGTTGAAGCAATAAAAAGCAGGAATAATCTGTATGTATGCATACTTTTAATAAAGTAATTGTTCAGTTTTAATACTTTTCATTCAAATTTTCAAGATTGAGAAGCAAAGATGAGAAGCAATTTATTAGACTTTGAATGCATATTTGCATACAACACATTTCACATAAGACAGGGACCAACTAACCCTTCTTTTCTCTCCCCTCTAAAATATTTAAATCATTACTTATAAATGTTTATAAATTTATGCAATACAATCTTTCGAGAAAACATCTTTTTTTAAATTTTTATGTAAAAGGTTGCATTTTTTCTAGTTTGTAATACGCGAAAATTGAAAATGTTCCATCAAATAACATTTAACGTGAACGATCTAACAATTTTTAATTTTATTATAATGCTTGAGAATTGAAAGCAGATTAAATATCGTATTTTTTTCTCTTTATTAAAGTTCTTTTCTTTATTTCTTTATTTGAAATTTTCAGTAAAAAGAGGGAGGAAATAGCATGCATTCAACTCAAAAACAGATAGTCCATTACTTAACCGTGGTCACTTTAACTGTAGATGTTGTTTCTCCTTTATTGTATAGTGTTGGCTAGAAAATGGACATCGTATGAATCATTCTTCTAATTTACTTATAATAAAGTATTTATTATTATTATTATTAATATTTATAAGACTTCGTCTTCCTCTTGCTCCGTCAAGATTCGATGATATAATTAATTATATTATTTAAGGCAGGCATATTTGAGAACGAAATAAAATACAACCTATAACAGCCAGTGAGTTTACATATTTTTACAGTTATTTATGTCAGAAAAATACAGAGTAAGAGAACTTTTTCTTTCAACACTGAAAATAACAGAACGAGTTTACACTAGGTATACTTTTATTTCTTTATCCTAATCTTTAAGCAATTAAAATTCAAACAATATGCATTTTGCTTACCTTTTATTCGTATTTTTGTCTTGCTTATGCATACTCAATACTTTAAATGTGTAATATCTCAAAATATTAAACTTCATTTTTGAGTTTATTTTTTTCTCTAAATTTAAATATATATATCAAATTACACTTCCGAGAAACATTAATATATATCATTTTTCGTAACTAGAAAAGATAAAATTACAACTTTCTCCTATGATAATAAATATTTTTTTTGTTTTTTTAAGTCACTTTTTATTCTAATGAGTACAAACAAAATTGCAGTTTTAGCTAGATAAAACATATATTTCTTTGAGAAAACTTTTAGAAAAAAAAAATGTTTTAGAGATAAAAGAATTTGTTAATGAACGCTTGTTTAAATATTCTTCATCTTATATTTAACTTTAAAATTAGCTTTATTTTTACAATTTTTTTTTCAACAGAAAAAGATAAAAAAATTAAAATCCTTCATAGTTTCAAAGTAAAAACAAAGCAAAAAAACAAACATCAGAAAAGAAATTTCTAATTTCAGTGTAGAATTACTTAAGGAAGAAAGAACTATTTACATAATCAGCATTTCATGCTTTAATTTATTTCATAAGTAAAAATAATGTAACATTTTGCACTAATTGCTGGCGATGCCATTTTAAACCACATAATAGCCTTTCGGTACTTTAGTTTAGATAGCTTTAACTTAAAAGTAATAGGAAATGTTGTAAAACCCTAACTTTTAGATGCTTAATAGTCCATTAATTCTTCAAAATAACAATCTAATTCATGTGCTTTCACTTTTTAATTTTTTAAATATATCTTTTACAGTCTTAAAAACAGGTATATTTTAAAATTAAAGCCATTTATTTATATATTTCTCATAATCATAAAAAATTTAATGCTTATAGTTAATTTTTCTACAAAATCTTCATAATTTAAAAAGGACAGTAAATTCAACATTACTTTAGAAGTATTTTTGTATTTGTGTGTGTAATTATGCGACAACACATATTTAATAATATTATTTCTAATCTCGTTAATGAAAATGAAAAGAAATTTACTAACATCATTATTTTGACAATTAAATTATAAAACACTAAAATATGTTATTTCAAAGATTAAGCGGTTAATGAGAGAATATTGCAGATGTTCTCGTAACTCATATAGACTACTGAGTTGCAGATTTTTTCAAGCCTTTATGTTCATTGTATTCACTTACATCATCAAGTATTTTATTTTAAAGCTAATGATTTTTTTCTGCTATAAATCTTATTTAGTGTAAATGTAATCATTATACATATTATATGATATTATATTATCATTTCTCTGCACTACTTTAGAATTAAAGAAAATGTAGTAAATTCAGTTTGACTGTAAAACTGTTAAATATTATGAATATGAATTATTGTAATAAAAGATTTTTTTTTATCTTGTAAAAAAATGGGCTTTGTGAAATTTGGAAATGATACAAGAATAACATTCGTTTAATTATCGCGATATAAAAATAACAGTTTTATAAAATGCTTTTACATATTAATATATCAGATTTTAATAAAAGTAAGATCTCTAAAGATTTAGAGGAACTTTTATCTCTCATAAATAATCAATTTTACGTTTCATAAAATAAATTTTATAACATTCATTTAATTGTAAAACATTCCAATGTAAAATACGACTTAAAAATGTTTTTAAAAAGTCAATTACATTTTTTTTCAAATTACTCGTTAAATTCATTTACTATTATTCAATTAACTAATGTCAAAATTGCAGCATAATTAAAATTGTAGAAAATTAAATTAAAATTTTTGTAAAACTAATTAAAGTCAAGAGATTGTTTTAAAAATATGCATGCTGTATAAATTCACTTATTTATAATTTAATGCAATAATAAAAAAATATTTTCCATGCCTTTTAACTAAATTATTTTATATAACTCTTAGGTTTAATTAAACTTTTTGTATTTAATTTAATTTTGTACACTCTTACGCAGCCTTATAATTAGAGTTAGGTATTTTTAATCATTTTACAATTATTTAGAATGTTCATTACTCTTTCTATGCAAATCTTCTTACCCAGTTAATGATACAATAAGTTAATACATAAATTAATTATTAATAATATTATTAATATTACTATTTAAATTAAATATTATAAGCAATATATATATATATATATATATATATATATATACTGTGCGTGTAAAAACTTTAAGGACAGCAAAAAATTTGTAAATATTTTGACACATTTAAAATACGATAGCTGAAATGGTGGTTTAATGTTGATCATTTAATGGAAATACTGATATAAAAGTCAACAAAATATATCTGTGAGTTTTTTATTGCGTAAAAAATTATAATTATGCAAACAAACTCTATTTTTGCCTGTGTAAAAACTTTAAGGACACAACTATTTTTTTATTTAAATATTATATGTGTGATTATTATTCATTTGCACAATAAAAGTCTTCTGAATATTAATTTTTCTAACGTTTTCTATTAAGAGTTTTGTTAGTTTTATAACAATGCCAAAAGCAAGTAAACTGACTGAATATGAAAAATGTGCTGTTTAATCTTTTGCATTATCAGAAATTGGTCGTAGGTTTTTTGAAAAAGTGATAGGTAGATCTAAAACTGTCATCAACAATTCCTTACTGAAGGCAGACCAAACGTCTTGTCACACAGAGATGGGAGGAGAGCTTTAAAGTTAGCATCAACCGGAAAATACTCAAGTAAAGAAATTTTACAAACGATTGGGCTCCAAATGTGCAAGAAAACAATCTGCAATATAGTTAATCGATTTCGAAATTTCCCATACGCACCAAAATTGTTTAAACCCCGTTTACTGACTAGCCACAAAACCCAGCGCTTACAGTTTGCAAGACAAGTGGTGACTTGGGAGGACAAATCGCTGCGGGTTATTTTCGGCGATGAAAAGAAATAGAACTTAGATTGTCCTGATGGCTGGAAATGTTATTGGCATGATTTGAGAACAGAAAAAGAAATTTTCTGAAAACGTCAGTTTGGCGGCTGATCCATTATCTCTTTGCACTCGTATGTCCAGTCTGACTGGACGTAATCTTTCTTTGTAAAATTTGTTTTTGGCACCAGTAATAAAGGAAAATAAAATTTGGCTTATTTGAGTAGATATTTTTGGAAATTATGTACTTGAAAGAAACTTCTTTTAAGAAAGTGGTGTAAACCGAATAAAAGTTTTGTAATGGACGCCCAAAATGAAAGGATTATGACATGGGGCTGCTTTTCTTTTAATGGTGGGGTGTCATTTACGTTTCATTCAGGAAAATTTAATTCATAGGGATATCTAAAAATTCTTTGTGACCATATTTCACCTGTTGCAACACTACAGAGAGGAGAAAAGAGATTTTTCGGCAAGATAACGCGCCTATCCACACAAGCCGTGATACAAAACTCTAGTTTCAGAAGAAAAATAGAGAGTTTTGCAATGCCCACCCAGAAGCCCCGATCTAAACCCAATCGAGAACTTATGGGGAGATCTAGCATGACGAGTTTATAAAAATGGAACACATATTTCCTGAGATCCAGAATTCAGGTCTACGATTGAAGATGAATGGTACAAAACCAGTCTCGAACAGTGCCAAAAATCAATAATGATCATGAATGATAGAATATTTGTATTCATTAAACTTAATGGTGGTTGCATAATATTTTAGTATTTCTTACTTCGTTACTGTATTGTTTTTATTTTGCTGTCCTTAAAGTTTTTAGCAAAAAAGTGTTTTTTTTTTATTTTTATTTTTATTTTTTTTAAACAATTACTTTATTTTCGTAATAAAATACTTACACATGAATTTTTTTGACATCATTATTAGCTTTTCAACTTATTTTTCTTAAGTGGAGCTTTGGAGTATGTTTAAATATTATTCAATTTAAAAATACACATTATAGTAAACGTTTTTTCGTCTGATTGGAAATTTATCAAAAAAATGTATGTTTTGTTGCTGTCCTTAAAGTTTTTGCACGCACTGTATATATATAAACATTATAAACCCATTCAAATTATATATATATATATATATATATAATGTTGTAGACATACAAATTGATAATTTAAAAAAAATCGGTATTGTGTGACGGCTAATGATTTAATAATACATCAATGCGCTATTATTGATTGTGATTGTAAATATGAATATGCTACTGTTTGTATCTCATAGAATAGTTTGTTGTTAGAATGTTTTAAATGACTCGTATTTTCTATTTATTAAATCATGTATGTTTTTTTCTTTCGTTAAACGAAAAAAACTCGTCAGTTTTAATGTTTTCAATTGTTTTTTTTTTTTGTGATAACATTAGGAAAAAATTTTTAATTCAACGTTTAACTTAACATTAATTGAAAATCATCATAAAGAATAACTTTTCAGATTAAAACAAACAGAAATTTTAACTTTTTAACTTTCGAAAAAAACATTTTATATCATTCATTAAAATGTAAGGCATTCCAATGTAAAATATGACATAACAGTTTTTTTAATAAAATGAATTAAATTGCTTTTGAGAAAAATTCGTTAATGCTTTTCTATCCTTCACTTAACTAAAATTTAATTAAGATTAATTAAAGCCAAATAATAGTTTTAATAATGTGAATGCGGTACAAATTTGCTTATTTCTGTTTTAATGAGTTAACCATAAAAAATATTTTTGATGTAAATTTAATTATTGGATTTCAAAGGGGACAAAATAAAATAATCTTTAGCATCATATATGTATTATCAAATCGAAGTGCAGTTTTGAAACTCAAGCGGGTAGATCAATTTTAAGAAGTACCTTTATAATACTTCCGATCAAGAAAATATGTAGAAAGACTAGACGGCATATGGGGAATTTGCCATCGTAATAGATTTGGTATGGCTTACTAAAACTACGAGGGCAAGTCAATAAGTAGGTCACAAAAGCTAATAAAAAAAGGGAATCCAAATACATATTTAAAAGGCATGTTTCTTTCTCTATATAAACGTCATTTATATTGATACATTTTCTCCATCTCTTTATGAGTTTTATAATATCTGCTGTATAAAAGTCTTTGGACTGCAACCTCAGCCATCTGTGTACCTCACATTCAACGCTTGCATCAGTCGGCTGTAGGCTAAACTATGTGCACACCCTGTTGCAGTTGCTAATACTGTCTATTGTTGTTCGCCTGACAGCTTTAACCATTTCCCCAACCTTCCTCACTGTTTCTTATGTCGCAATCTCAACAGGACGACCACTTCGTTTTTGTAAATAACTTTTGAATACCCCTGTTCAACTTATCGATCTTATTACTGACGATATCACTGATCGTACAGAAAGATCATACAGAAATATAATATAAAGTTGATCGCTATTCCACCTCCTTACCTCATTGATATCGTCAATGATAAGATCGATAGAATCCCAATGGATCAAAAATCTGGTATATATGAAATCCCTAACTGTTTATCTAATAATGTTGAAAAGTCTACATCGGCATGACAAAACGTAAGTTATCAGTAAGGATTATGGAGCATCGCAGGGACATTAAACAACGTAAACAGAATACAGCTCTTTCTAGTTTCTACTTAGCTAATGAATTCTGCCATATTAAATTTGATGAGGCAAAAGTTATAGTTCCGTGCAATAACCCCTTTGAAAGTAAAATTAGAGAATCAGTTGAAATCATTGCACGTGAGAATAAACCTTGTAACGATAATTTATCCTATAATATTCCAAAAATCTGGCGTAATATCATAAAGTAATAATTCTGTATATAATTGCAATATTTCAATTTAAATTTCAATCATGTTGCCAAAATCTTAAAGGAAAACTTTGATGCACGAGGTTCTGGCCCTCATGCGTAGATGGCAACACTCGTGGTTTCTTCATTCGTACTTTTGATTTATTTGGACTCATTTCATCAATAAGTATTTATTTTCACTGGATGGCACCACTACATTTCTGTTTTAATATCTTTAGTCATCGTTCCACAAATTATCTCTCGTACAGGAAACCTTCATCTCTCAGCTTTTTAGCCATTTAACCATCATATTTTTCCTGAAGACGGCTGTAGAAACAGCTCGAAACGTACAATTTAACTTTTAGCTTATTAAAGTTCGAGTTTTCTATACCATTAAGCATGATTGTGTCTTTATTTATTAGCTATGTTTTTCTGAAATTAATATCATTTATTGAACACAGTTTCTCAAATAAATAAAATCTAATAATATATTTGTACCCTCAATTTACACTTATTCCTTACTCAACAGCAATTCAATACTTCTCACTCAGCTCACTAAAATCGATAGATTATTTTTCCCTCTGAAAACACTCTACTCTCAATGTTTCTGGAAATATATATTTACCGCATATTTCCGTTTATAAGTCGATAATTTTGGGGCATTTTTTTGGCTCCACAGTAGGGGGTCGACTTATAAACGAGTCTGAGAAAATTTCCAAAATTAATATTCTAAAATGAAAAAGATAGTAAAAAAAAAAAAAAAAAAAAAAAAAAACATAAAAAGTTCATGCAAATTTAAAAATTTATTTTAATACTTATTCTTTTACAATAAAAAAAGGTTACAATTCATCATTCACTTTACTATGTCATTTTTAGAAATTTCAAGCAACTCATTAAAATCACTTTCTTTCATTGGTACATCATGATGGATATCGTCAGTGTCTAATTCACCATCATCGCACTCTTCTTCAAAAATGACATCAGTTCCATCCAATTCATTATTGATTCAACATTTTTTGAAAGATAGGACGATCATTTCTTATAGTAATTCAAGCCAAAATTATTTCATACAATCAGAGATAGTGACGATGTCAACGTTTTAAAAATTACCACCATTTGTCACAGTTGCATCCACAGATCCCATACATTCAGCCCATTTCGAACGGAGCTTGTCTTTAAATGGCTTATTTATACGAACGCCCAGCGGAAACAAATTAAACAGTTTTGGCAGAGCACTAAAACAGAATAGGAAAGATCAATAATTTCGGAGAGCACATTTTATTTTCTATTTAGATTTTATATTAGTTTTCGTTCACTGAATTTTTCATCATCTTTTTTTAAACATTGGCTTATATACTGGTTGATAATTTTTCACTGAAAAGTCGTATTCGCGGCTTATACACGGAAATATACGGTAATCCTTTCCTTGCTCTTAATGCGATAATGCACGTTTTTTTTTTTTTTTTACTTTTTCTTTTCTCTTATGCAAATAAATATTTGGATAAAAAAAAATATTTTACTTCAAACGTATAACGTTTATTTTAAGTAATTAATTTTGTTTAGTTGTCAATCGCATTTAATGTTTAAAAACATTGTGAAATTACAGTTTATGACTCATTGCAAAAAAAATAATGCGCCGCCTGAACATGCTAAGGACTATCCAATATTTCAAAGAAATAATTAAAACAAAAGTTATATGAATTTTTAAACATTTTAGAAATATTTCATGTAAGTGTAAGTAATATTGTAAGCATATAATTTTCCTGTTTTATCAATATCTGATTGCATCTATTTTGTTGATAATTTTTGCTGATGATGAGATTTTGCACAGTTTTACAATATTCAAGATAATAAAGGTAATTGTTTTCTTTCCAGTTTTGTGAATAGTGCGACGCATTTACCACAAAATATTAGTATAAAAGAACAATTTTAATATAACGTTATTGTCCTAGGAAATGGGTTAATTTGAGGCGTAGTTACTTAAAGTGACCGGGATTCCTTTACAATCATTATGATTGTGTTAAAAAGATGAAGTGTAATCGCATATCCAACGTTTTCCGAAGTTATTTTTCCTGAGCAGCGGTTCATTCTGTAGAGATTTTCAGATAACAGATCATGTGACTTTGTCAAAACGTTGATTTAATGAACGTGTTTTCCGGCGGATTTGTCCAGTACAGCAAGACACAGTACTCGTAAAGCTTAACACAGTATTCGTACTGCTTAACAGTACTTGTACAATTTTTTTAATCAATCACTAAGACTGTTTTAAATAGATAAATTATAAACATATAATGCCTGCTATATCCTTATTATACAGCTATTACAATTATTCAACACTAATTTAATCCTTGGCTGTCACATATCTACTTTCCTCCACCAAAGATTTTTTACAGTTCCAGTCGTATTCCAGCCTCGACAGCAAAGAACCCCATTGATCTTATATTATATTAGTTTGAAAAGCTTTGGTAAAACAAAGAACTCGAAATAATATTGCGTTTAAGTTTCATTATGCATTTTCGCTCCTTAAAATATTTATTAAATAATACACTGAAATGGCAAAAAGAAAGTGATCGAAAGAAGCGTACCGTAGAATTTTCAGTAATTTAAAAAATATAAGACATAATATGTAAAAATTCGAGTTTGTTCTGTATGTTCAGAAAAATTAAAGGCTGCATATCAGACACTGTGTCGAAAGATGACGCACGATAGAGACATATAAAATATAATTTTTATTCAAAGTTAAAACATACTATTCTGTTACGTATAACTAAAGTTTAAAGGAAAACTAATGAATTTTGTTTTCCCTTAATAATCTTGACTATTATGTTCTACCGTTCGTTCAATTAATTCCTACCAGCATGACACCTGTGTATGAACTTAATACTTCTCAGTCATTTCAGTTGCGAAACGCAAGCACATGTTATATAATCTAATCGATTAAAAACTTTTACATTTGGCATACAATACGACTCACGAATATGTCCTTCTTTCATCTATTAAATGCATAATTTATTTATCTGTAACTTGATTACTTTTGTTAAAAGAACAAAGCTAACCATCAGTAATTGTTTGAGAAATACTGTTTTTAACTTTCTGCAGTTTTTCAATAAGATATTCTGGTGAAAGATCACTATCTTTATTTAAATTTATTCAATCAAAAATTTCTCATCTCCTATTTAGTTCAATAAAAGGAAAAATTGCCTAATTTCGTCTAAAAATACAAATCTACCAACTGGCTTACATTCCGGAATGAATATCTGTAATGGAGTGTAATTGTTTAAAAAAATAAAGTATTCCAACACCTTAATATCCTCATTTTACACTTATTCAACCGTAACATAACACTTCTCACTTAGTTTAGTGGCACAACGCAGGCACATATTATACAACCTACTCAATTAAAAACACATCCTTTTGCATTTGACACGCCATACGACTCGGCAATAATTTCCTTCATCGAACCCTCCTGACCCCCAACTCTACCCCTTTATGAGTCACTATGTAGCAGAAAGGGAGAGGTGCAATGGCACTTTATTCTCGGCAAACATTGGGTGGTGTTTGAAAATAATCTCATTCACAGAAAGAGATTGTCGCTTTAATGGAGATTTTTGAGATCTTGTCCTGCTTTCTGATGACAATTTTAACATTCTGATTATCACAACCGAAAATTTATATACCATTGGTACTTTAGAGAGTGTGAAGATATATTTATTTAAGATACTTCTCTTTACGAATAGATGGAGAGAAGTTGTAACTGATTGTGAGTTTTGAGGTCTAGTCTTGTTTATTGATGAGAGAATATTTTTATTGTTCAGAATATCGGACATCCGCATTTTATATAGCAATGGCACTTTACATAGTAAGGTGTGAGTTTAACTTTTCTTATAATGCTTCTCTTTATGAATCTATGGTGAGAAATTGTCGCTTATCACAAGTTTTGAGATGAAGTCTTGTTTATAGGTGAAAGAAGATTTTTTCGCTCACGAGATCAGACATCTAAATTTTGTATAACACTGGCACTTTAGAGAGTGTAAGTTTAAATTTATTTTAGATACTTCTCTTTACGAATCGATGGAGAGAAATTGTCACTTACAGTTTTTACAGGTCGGTTTTCAGATCTAGTCTTGTTTACAGATGAGGGTGATTTTATCGTTCAGGCTATCAGACATCTAAATTTTATATTTCGTTGGTATGTTAAAGAGTATGATGCGAGTTTAACTTTTCTTAAAATGCTTCCATTTACGAATAGATGGAAAGAAAGTGTCACTTATGGAGAATTTTGAGATTTAGTCTTGTTTGTTGATGACATAATATTTTTATCGTTCAGAATATCGGACACCCACATTTATATGGCATTGGTACTTTACATAGTATGGTGTGAGTAACTTTTCTTAGGACGCTTCTCTTTACGAATTTATAGAGAGAATTTATCACTTATCACGAGTTTTGAGATCAAGTCTTGTTTACCGGTGAAAGAAGATTTTATCGTTCAGGACATCAGACATCTAAATTTTATATAACATTGGTACTTTAGAGAGTGCAAGTTTAAATTTATTTAAGATACTTCTCTTTACGAATTAATGGAGAGAAACAAGGGCGCCCATATGGGGGGCAAGGAGGGGCTTGAGCCTCCCCCCCCCCTAGATTTTGGTTTTGTCAAACTTTTTTTTTTAATATAAATCAGTTGCAAGACAGAAAAATTTTAACTTTATCTTGCAAAGACAAATAATATAAAACCTGCATCGACAAGATCAGAATGCACCGGAACAGTTTTCCGTTTTAGTCGGGTTTCTGCCTTAGGAGGTATAATTGTTGGTATTCATTTTATCATAAGCATGATTTTTTTTTTCTTTTAAAGCTGGATTCTGTTTCTGTGAGTTTTTAATTAGTATAGCCTACTTCTTATAAAGAGGAAAAACACAAGATAGGAAACAAATTCCATTTTAGACAATTTTTATCTTAGCAGGCGTTACTGAGTGGATTTTTTTTCCTACCAGACGATAACAATTTTTCTGAATAAGGAAGGATTTCTTTATAGACAGGATCCATTTTCAGAAGTAAAACTGATTTTGCGTAAACAAAACGCTATGAAATCAGAGACAGATTTAACAATAATCGATCATGAATCCAAAAATTCGAACATAAAAAATATCATGGAAGAATATCACGAATTATAGCTAATGGTCGCCGAAAAAAATCAATTTCGCCAATAGTTTGCAGAAAAATATCACCAATTTCGTGAAAGGATCACTGAGAAAGGACGAATTTCGTCAAAAAATCGCGAATAAACTCAAATTAGAAGTCGGAATTTCCAGGCATGGACGAAAGATATCTTGGCCCGACCCGGCCCGGTGTAAAAATTAAGAGTTCGGCCTGAGCCCGACCCGGCTCATTTACATTTTTACAGTTCTCGGGTCGGCCCGTATAAAAATCAGTGAAAACAGGTCCGACGCGGCTCAATTTCTACAAAAAGTCCCTTTTTTCTCAACATACATTTAAGATTCTTTTAATGAATACTACATACATATTTATAGGAATATTTACAGCATATTTTTAGATTACTATGTGTTCGCAAAACAGAAAACACACAACAATACTAATATTAATAATTAGTTACAGACTTTTAGTCATCCTCTCTACAGACGTTTCAAAATTCAAATACGGATTCATTAAAAAATTAATGTAGTTTAGAGTAAAGGGTTAAAAACATTATAACTTTTGAGGCTGTATAATAAAAAGTAGATTTGAGAAACTATTTCTCTCATTTTTAAGGCTTTTCTCAAATCCAAAGGAGCTACATTGTGACACATTTATGAAATCATTCCTTTTCGGAAGCGCGTAAGATTGGCAGGTATTCTTATTCAGAAACTGTTTGTAAATGTCGTTTTTTTCCCCTTGGATAAAAGCAATATATCTTTCCAAAAATTTTCCAAAGTTAGCGTTTTCAATCGAATTTCCGGAAGCGATAGTACAGGAAAGGAGAAAAACCTACAGTCACGTGACAAGAATCAAGTAATTTATCAAAAGTGGAAAAAAGCTATTCGATTCCAAATGCCTTCAATAGTCAGGCCTGTCAATTTTATGCTTTTACAGTTAGAAATGAGTCAGAAAATGTCCCGGAAAGTTTTGCATTGTTGAGTAGTAAATATGAGAACCACCTTCAGGTATATTTCCAAAGATACTCTTAACAAAAGTTCATTATCCCTATTAATACTGTTACAAAACATAATGTCTGCCCTACAGATTTTGAAAACGATTAAGACCAGTTCCGTCCCAGCACGACTATGTAGAAAAAAAAATGCAAGCCTGATCTTGGCCCGGCGCGAGTCTGCTGAAATAATTAAACCATCAGACATCATGTAACTGTACGATGCCGATCTCTACGATGGATAGAACATGTTACACTTCTGTATTGGTGTTGTTAAATTCACATCGGCTCGTGACGCACATTTATACTTCTCGAGAAAGTCATTCATTGAAAATGGCTCCTATTTTATCTGCTTCACTTAAATCTTTATATCGAGCCGATAGGCCCGCTTAATTTTTTTTATCGGCCCGGCCCTGCAGGCTGTTCAATTTTTTTGCCGGCCCATTTATTTTGTCTGTCAGCCCGGCCCGTTAAAATGTCCTAATTCTGCCGGCCCGGCCCATTTGAAAGTTCGTCTTCATTTCGTCGGCCGGGCCTTGTGCCAAGGCCAGGCCCATGCAGACCTCTAACGAAAAGTTCGTCAAAGGATAGCGGAAAAGGACGAATTTCGTCAAAGGATTACAAAAACGCAATTTCGTACAACAAACAAGGGGAAAAACACGAATTTCGTCAAATTAATCGCGGAAAAAACGCAAATTTTGTCAAAGGATTTCAAAAAAGGCGAATTTCGTGAAACAATCGTAGAAAAAAATCATTTTGTCAAAGAATCGTAGAAAAAACTCACATTTCGTCAAATAATCGCGGAAAGAATGCAAATTTCGTTCAAGAATCGCGGAAAAACGCAAATTTTGTCAAAGGATCCCAAAAAAACACGAATTTCGTCAAACAATCGTAAAAGAAACGCAAATTTCATCAAAATAATTGCAAAAAACGCAAAGTTCGTCAAAAGATCGCGAAAAAACGCGAAGTACCTTAAATATTTACTAAAATGTATGATAGCTTTAGAGGAAGTTGAAATTTTTTTCAGCCCCCCTCCCTTAAAATTAATCATATGGGCGCCCATGGAGAGAAATTGTCACTTACGGTGAGTTTTCAGATCTAGTCTTGTTTACTGATGTGGGGCGATTTTATCTTTCAGGCTATCATAAATCTAAAATTTATATGTTGGTACTTAAAGCTGTTGGTACTTAAGAGCATGATGCGAGTTTAACTTTTCTTAAAATGCTTCCATTTACGATTAGATGGAAATAAAGTGTCACTTATGGTAAATTTTGGGACTTAATCTTATTTACTGGTGAGATGCGATTTTGTTGTTCTGGATATCAGACATCTAAATTTTATATGGCGTTGGTACTTTAAAGAGTATGATGCGAATTTAACTTTTCTTAAGATGTTTCCGTTTGTGAACCGATGGAAAAAAAGTGTCACTTAGGGCAAGTTTTGAGATCTAGTCTTGTTTACTGGTCAGAGACGGTTTTATTGTTTAGGATATCAAACGTCTAATCTTTATATGCCGTTGGTACTTTACAGTGTGTAAGTTAAAATTTATTTATGATGCTTCTCTTTACGAATCGATGGACAGGAATTGTCACGCATGATGAGTTTTGAGATCTAGTCATGTTTATAGATGTAAGAATATTTTATCGTTCAGGGTGCCAGATACATAAATTTTATATAACGTTGGTACATTACACAGTATGTTGTAAGTTTGTCTTTTCTTAAGAGGCTTCTCTTTACAAGTCGATGGAGAGAAATTGTCACTTATCACAAGTTTTCAGATCTAGTCTTGTTTACTTGTAAGAGAAGATTTTATCGTCCAGGGTACCGGATACCTAAATTATCATAACACTGGCCCTTTAGAGAGTGCAAGTTTAAATTTATCTAAGATGCTTCTCTTTAAGAATCGATAGAGAGAAATTGTTACTTATGGCGAGTTTTCAAATCTAGTCTTGTTTACTGATGAAAGAAGACTTTTATTGTTCAAGGTATCATATATCTAAATTTTATATAACGTTGGTAATTTACCGAGTATGGTGCAAGTTTTACTTTTCTTAAGACTAGCTGCCCTTGGCGACCAGTTTGGTCTCTCTTAAAATTTATAATTGGGAAAGCATGCTAAGCATTGTATCACGTTACTTTTATTATTAGTTTAATGTACTTGTACTTCCTTAAATACAATTAAAATAATCTCTTAATCTAATATTAGTTTTTGTTGCTGTAAAATATCTCAATTTCTTGATTTTCTATAAGCAAGTAAATCCTATTAGTTTACAATGGAAGCCTATGAGAATTTGGCGAAATATTAGAGATATCGCCAATTTGACGTCACTTTTGGTGACTAATTTTGGTCGCCAAATTTGGCGGCATTTGGCGACAGAATAAGCTCCCCCTATGGTAAACCCCCTTATAGGTATGAAGATGCATTAAATGATATTCAATAACAAATGAGATGCGTTTCATTCGAGCGTTGCCAATAAACAATTAACAAATAATCGAGATTTATGTAGCAAGTACGATAGCATAATATATATATAGATTCTTCTCTTTACGAATCGATGAAGAAAAATTGTTCCTTAGGACGAGTTTTGATATTAGTTTTGAGAAGACCGTTTGTTTAGTGATGAGAGATTTACTTATATACTGATGAGAGAAGATTTTATCGTTTAGGATATCAGGCAGCTAAACTTTCTATAGCGTTGGCACTTTACAGCGTGTGAGTTTAAATTTATTTACGATGATTTTTCTTCGATAACCCTTTAAGGGCTATACAATCATTCTGACCTACACAATTGTGTGGTGGTGGTTCTAAGGAAAATGGAAAAAAAACGAATTTCCTCTTTTTGTGTGATTTAAGAGCAGTTGGAAGTCCCTATACCTACCATGTTAAATTGATGTACCTTTTCTCAGAAACTACCAAAGATATTCACTCGAAAATTTTTATATACATAATATGAATAATTCCTGATAAAATTAAGTCAACTTTATAATCAGATATTTATTTATTTATTTATTTTTTTTTTTTTTTTTTTTTTTTTTTTTAATGGTAATAAAAATCACTTTTAAACAACAAAAAATGTTTTTCTAAAGAAAATATTTTTTATAAAAATTTTATACAAATATTTGTAACAAAATTTCACTTCAGATTGATCAGGGATATGTGAGAAATACTCTGTTAAGAATGCAAATAATAATGTGTAGTAGTTTCTATAAAAAGGTACATCGAGGTTCAAAAAGCAACATTTTGAGAAAATTCAGTTTAAAGTTTATGCGCGTAATGCTTATGTATGATGTTAACAAACTGAATTACTTAAATTTCTTTAACTTCTTGTTATCACAGAATCAAAATTAATATACCATTCAAAATGGGGGAAATAAAGGACACAAAATATTAAAAGAATAAAAAAACGACTTTTTTCAAAAATTTTACTTCCAACTGCCCTTAAAGCCGAGCCCGCACCCCCACAATTGTGTTGTACCTCTATTGACGTAACCAGGCATCGATTTTTTTTTTTCATATTTGTTTTGCATCAAATCTGATCCTAATAATTAAGTTTAACCACGAAGACTTTTAATTTATATAAAAAATCTTCAGGTCTTAAAGGGATAAATAATGATTAATAGAAAAAAATAGAAAAAAATAGTAATTTTATGGAGAATGTTGAGTTTTATTTTTATTTATTGAGGAAAACAGATTTAATATTCAGGATGCGATACATGCGAAATTTCAAACTCTCTTGGCACTTTACAGGTGGAAAATTTAAATTTAATAAACAGACTTCCTTTGGTAGAGATAATCGAATCAATGAAACGAACTTGTCACTTTTATTGAAAATTTCGCGATCGTGTCTTCAGTTTGTAGAACATTTTAAAATTCAAGATATCGGATATAGAAATCTTACAGACGTAGCTTTTTTAAAAAATTATTTACCTTGCTTCTTTTTACAGACATAATACAGTCTATAGAATGAAATTATTACTTTTATGGAGAATTCTTAGATCTTATCTTGTTTACATAATAAAGGATATTTTAACTTTCTGAGTATAAGCGATCGAAATTTTATATAAAGTTCATTAAATAAAAAGTTCAAAGTAAATTTTCGAAAACAAATGTACTCTTGATGCAATCTAAAAACTCTATATTTATGTTCATTCGAAAAATTCGGAATGATTAAGCTTTTTATTATTATTATTATTATTATTATGGATAAAATGTTACTTACTGTCTAAATTCATTTTCATAGCATGAAAATACATTAAAAATAAGGAGACTTCTGTAGAAAACAATTTTAATATGTTACTATATTGAAAGTGTTCAGATAAAATTCCGAATTAGGAAATTTAAATGTCGATGTTCTAAATGTAATTTATGTCACAACTCAAATTTTATGAAATTAAATTTTTCGAACTCCTATACTTCTTTTAGAGCATAGTTTTGTATTGGTATGTCTATCTTTTCAAACATGAAATGTACTAAAGATAAAATACATACCAAAAGTTAAAAACAGCAAATTATTTTAGAAAGAATTATGAGACGTAGGGGAGACTAGGGACGGTTGACCATACGGGAGGCTTGACCCACCCATCAGTTTTCATATTTAAAAGAATTTCAGAGTTTTATCAATAGGTGCCAACAAAAGCCACCGGAATGCTCAAGCAACAGTCTTTGTTTCATACAGATAATCAAAATAGGTGTGGAAAAAATCACTTGTGAGGGTTTTTAGCCTAAAAGTTGCGTTTTTTAGAAATAATTAGTAAGTTTTTTTTCAGATAAAATATATCATAGAAATTTAAGTAAGTAGGTTTTAAGTAATGCAGAAATATCGAGCTTTCATTCCAGGCATAAAGATTGTACAGTAACTTAGGCTTAACATAACAATGTGCTATTCTTTAAAAAAAAGGCTATGTGGGGAGGCTTGACCCAGTCAATGTGAGGGAGGGTTGACCAGATGAAATCTTTTTATTATACACTACGCATAATGAAAGATTAATGGTTCTATATAAAAAATATATAAAAAATTATTCTGCAAAGCCACGGTAAACTAGGTTGATGGAAAAGAAAATGTTTAGATTAAAGAAAGCTGTGAAAAATCACTACAGTATCCACTGCAAGAAAAAATTTAATGAGATATAAATGGGAAAGTTGATAGGAACTTTTTCCATTTAAATATTGCTTAAATAGGTAAATAGAAACAGTGTAGAAGACTAGAAAATATTAAAGTAGCAGTCTTGAAATTTTCAGGGGCAGTGGCATGCTTCTGAAACCACTTAATTTTAATTCCCAAACACCACATTGGCACCAGAAATTCGCTAAATTTTTTTCCTTTTAATGTGTATGTGAAATATACCCCTTTTCTTATTTCCAAATAAATGTCTTCGTAAATGGCGGTGCCAGTCATTTATTTCAACATTTTAGTACTGAAAGTGCTTTGCCACTGAAAGGGATAAAGAAGATAATGATCAGTTAATTACACATACGGCGGTAAAAGAACATAGAATTGATCGAAAAACTTTTGGGAGGTATGTAGACAAATTTCACCAGCATGAATACAGTGAGATGAAGCCAAACTATGTGACAGTTAGAGATGTCAAGTCGAGTGTCACAAAAAGTAGGAAAAGGAGACAAAAAAGAGCGGGACAGTGGCTATAAATTCCGGCATAATAATCCATGAAAACGGAACCTGTCTCTAAAGGAATACTGTCTTAAATGTTAAAATTTCTATTCCCTGCTGTACAATTATACCCGCTCAGACGAAATTCTGCTTAAAACAAAATTTTTCTCCTCTGATTTGCAATTGCGTCAAAACGGGTTTGTTTAAGCATCATATTTTCAAAAATGTTTTTAATAATAACTAAAGCATGCAGCATAACGTTTTATTGCCTTTTTTTAAACAGACTTTATTTCTCTTCACAAATATATCAATATAAAACAAAGTGGGTCAAGCCTCCCATATAGTGGGTCAACCCTCTCATATGTGGGGAGCCTTGACCCATTATTTGCTCATGGTTAAAATCGATCATTTTTCAAATTTCTTATATATTACACTTATGTAGCAATTTTATTTTGATAACTGATTGTATAACGAATAAAATGATATATAAAACTTTATTCTACAATCAATATTTAAAAAATTAAAAATATTTTTGTAAAAAGTGAGTCAAGCCTCCCTAGTCTCCCCTATACGAGGAAAATATATTTGATTTAGATATGCTATCAGATATTCATTTCACAAAACAAATAATTTAGTTTTTTTTCCTTATTACTTATCACTGACTGAAAATAGAGAGCGGATATATTTATAATTCTTTGCGATTTTTGTTATCTTTATCAATAAAATAGTTTCCTATAAGTTTTTTTGAGAATTTTTAATATCTTTTTTCACGTAAAAAAAAAAAAAAAAAAATAAATAAATAAATAAATAAATAAATAAATAAATAAAAAATGTGGTAATTTCAGAAGGCATTATTTTCCCAATATTAGTTAAATTTCATTTATGATGGTGCAATGCAATTATAAGTTCCTATTTTTTATGGATTATTACATGAATATATTGAGATAGCTAGTGAAATTGATTTATGTATGAAGTATGTGAAGATTTTACAAAATATTAGGTGAGTTATAATATGACCAATGTATGCATATATACATACATACATATTTGTATACTTTTTAAATTTTATTACATTAGACATTTTACACTTTTGAGATTGAAAATGAAAATACATTTATATGTGTTTTTCTATTGACTTATAATTATATTAATTTCGGATTGATTATTTAAAAATACTCGAAGATAATTTTTAGTAACTGAAACATAAAAGAATATTTTATATTTTAACTAGCTGGTGAACACATCGTTGTTCGGAAAAGGTATAATAAGTTTAAATGTACTAAAAATCGGTGTTTAATTCAGAAAATTTTCCCCGGAAGGAATTTATCTGAAGATTCGAGTGTGTGTTCTGAAGTCTGCTGTTGAATTCCTACAGGTGACGGTTTACAATTATAGACCATTAATAATCATAAAAGTAAGTTGAAGTAATGAAGAAGTAAAGGCCTAGAAAATAGTCGTAATTATTTTCACTTAAATTTAGGAACTTCCAACCTATAATATATCCAGATAAATCTTAGTAGTATACAAATTATTAGAAAATATATATTCGGATAATATATACAGGGTGGTCATACAAAAACTTCCCCGATATATGAAACCCTAGCGGTCTAACCGCTCAACCAATCGAAAAGAAATTTTAGATATACCTATTTGAAAGTATGCACTCGAGATCGTGATGATTTAAAGCAATAGAGCTCTAACGGTTACGGTTACAGTGAAAAAATTTCGAAATTTTCGAATGCAACACCCATTTTTTTCATCCGCAAACTCATCAGCGCATTGAAAAATCATAAATAGTATTGTAATGATGCACGTACAATGAAAATTGCCGACGTAAAACACTTGCATAAAAGACCATTTATAAGACATGTTTTTCAGTTGCCGATTTTTTTTTCACTTATGAATTGAATAACGTTGTAAGATTTGTATTAAAATGTGTTTTTGAGTTGGTATATACATAATGAAAATAAAAAAGTAATCATTTGTTTTAGAGTGCTGAATATTACGTTACATAGGAACTGATTAGGATTGAGTGCAACAATATTACGCCGGAAATTTTAGTCATACGTGTATTGTTCCAATGCTATTTATGGTTTTTCAATGTGCTGATGAAACTGCGCAGGAAAAAAAAGGTGTTGCTATTCTAAAACTTCGACATTTTTTCACTGTAACCGTAACAGTGAGAGATCTATTGTTTTAAATCATTACGATCTCGAGAGCATACCTTCAAATAACTAAACCTGAAATTTGTTTTCGATTGGTTGAGCGGTTAGGTCTTTAGGGGTACATATATTGGGGATTTTTTTTTTATCATCATCCTGCTTTTCTACTAAAGAATAATTTGGCAAAAGAAAATATGGAATAATTTGGCATTTCTATGATTTAAAACGAAGTAAAAAGAGAAAAAATCGACTAAATAATAAAATTTTAACGCAGATTGCTAACGAAATTATTTTTTCTAAAAAAATGGCATATAAACAAGTGGTCAAGTGTTATCGAAGATAGCAAAGAGCGTTTTGTTAAATAAACCTTTCAAAACACTTTATACTTTAATTAATAAATCCAATCGTGAATTTATAATTCAGAAATATTTAACTTTCATTAATAAAAATACAAATGGCAGCATCCTTAAAATTAATTTGATGATCTTATGAAATAAAATTTATAGATAATTTTATTTTAAACTCATATAACTTTTCTAAATACACTATTTTAATTTTTGATTAAAATTTTAATAGGAATATATTGTTCAAGTTAGAAGCTTTTTCTAAATTTTAAAGGTAATAATAATAAGCATTAAAAGAAAAAGTAAAATATATTTCAAATAATGGAGACTTTTGAAAACTTTAGCTTAAATTTCTGCTCCTAAAAAAGATATCAAAACAAAGACTTTTATAAAAATTATTATAATGATTAAGGAAATATACATTATTCTGTGTGTTTGCGTGGCATAAATTACTGAAGACTACATACTTTTTATGTTCTCTTAAAACATCAAAAAGTGTTGTTTTAAACATTAAAATTGAATTTCATTGTGAAAGCAAACACTATCTTTTATTTGTGGCTGAAATTTTTAATAAAAAGTATTAAACATTACTATTAAACTTTAAAGTGTAAATTATATATTGTAATAAAAAATTGTACTTCGCCAATAGAGATAAACTGAAGAAACGAGATTTTGATACTTTTCAAGTAGCACAGATGGATTTGGCCAATGTCGGCAATTTGTTGACTAATAGTGTTGCCACGTTGGCCGCACTAAAAACGTCCACCTTTGCGTAACATTGGCCAATAAACCAGCTGCTAACACGGGCCTAACAGTGGTCCAACTTTTGCCGCTCAGAATACTGCTAACATACGATCTAAATAACAGAAACCTAAGTATATTGTCATATTACTACTATTTCTCACCAGTTTCCGCAAACTGGCAACGATGGGCGACAATTCTCTGCTATTTGGGAACTATATAATTTTGTGTCTAAAAATGATATCAAAATAAATAGTTTTACAAAAGTCTAAATAATGCCCAGAACAATTACTATGTATTTGAGTCACATAGATTACGCTAAGACTACACATTAATTTGATATTTTTCCATAAAACAAACAAACAAAAAAAATATCCGTGCAATCAACGATATTTCAGCACAGAATCAATGAAAAATTTTAGGAAAATGTATCATGCAAATATCTAATCAGGTACGGAATATAGCGTGCTATCTAACTGTACAATTGAAGTTGTACTTTAATAAAATTCAAGTTAAACGAATAGTTTTCCTTCTCGTCTAAAGGGTTTCATAATTTTAAAAGTACTACTTTAATTTCATTCATCTATAATGAAACATACATATTTCGTTTCTCTCTTTCTTTTTTCTTTTTGCGCATATATTCATGGATTTTAAATAAAAAATGAATAGCATTTTATAAGATACAGATAAAATTATGTCATTGAATGAGAAAATTTTATTTTACAAGGTTTAATGATCTTTTGTACATAATCCGAGATAGTTGCTAATACAGTGTGACTTCAAAAATTCGGTATCAAAATGCGAGTGCATGTCACAATATATGGCTGGAACATATTTTCGGCAACTGTGACATCAATGATGAGAAAGAATTGTCAGGCTGGCATGAAAAGACTGCAATTTATGAGCTGATTGATCATGCAAAATCTGAAAATGCATTAAGTGTCGAAAAAAGGGATACAGAAGATTGGCTAAGCGATTGATTGCAAAGTCGATTGACGAAAATGCATCAACTTACAAACAATTTAACGGACAGCGAGATCGCTGGCGCTGTGCTAAATAGAACCGCCGAAAATGCTAGTAGCAGCTCAGAAGACGAGGAGTGGAGTATTAATATATACTTTAGAGAAATTTGTAATAACATTTCCGTTTCTATAAAATCCTTCTATATATTAAAAAAAAAAAGTTTTGATTTGGAAATGGACCAATGAAAATCTGCGTAGATATTCCCGGTAGATCGGCATTCAATTTGAATGCTTAAGCATGGCCTTTCTTCGTTAATATTAAAAAAAACTGTTGCATACAAAAATATGAAAATCGGTCGTATTATAGAGAAATGTTTGACAAACACGCTGATGGAGACAGTTTTCAAATCGAAGAATTATTTTAAGAGATATTTAATGCTAAAGTTGGACGAAATCGTTCCATAAAAAAAAGTTTTATTGGAGCAATAACTATACATGAGAATTTAATCATTTTTAGATCATTTTATACGTTATAAGTTCTCGGTTTGCAGATTTCATTTTTTTTTTTATTTGACTCATTTTTTGAGGTTTTATTTCAATTTTAAATTCAAATTTTCAGCATTTCGAGAGATATTTTTTATATATTTTAGAAAATTTTATTAATGTAAACTGTTGTCAATTGTTTAAACAGCGCAAACAATAATGTTTACTTCAAATTAAAAAAATTATTTACACGTGACTATTATAAACAGAAATAAAAACTTTAAAATTAGAATTAAATGATTACATGTTAAAAGCAGGAAAATTACGTAATAAGAACCATATTTACACTTGAATTTTAAAAGAGAAACAAAATGTTTAAATAAAAAAATTATTATGCGTTAAAACTTGTAAATGGAGGAAATTACGTCATATTTAAAATGGCCAAAAAATATGGCAAAACAATTTAAATTAAAAAATATATATGCGCGAAATATTTTGAGATAATCTTTTCAACTATTATCGTGAATTCGAAGACAGCGCAAATAATATTTCCTTCTAACAACAAAAGTATTTTCACCTGAATATTAATAAGAGAAATAAAACTTTGGTGTAAATTACGTCAGATTTAAAACGATACATTTAAAATGAATTATTTGAAAGAACTATCTTATAGCGCTGTTAAAAAATATCGGGAGACAATGACACTGTTTACTTAATTCATTTTAAATTAGCTTATGTTCAAATGTTTAACTAATTTTTTAATTAAATACGAAAACAGCCATTGTATCTCTTAACAGCAGCAGATTTGGTCTTGAAAATCCCCAATCCAAGGAAAACGAATGGAAACCCGTTTACAGAAAGATCGCTACTTTTTTTTTTTTTTTTTTTTTTATTCAATATTTTTAAAGCCGATCTAATTAGCGTGCTTTTTGGATTTTGGTGTACCTGAACGGGGGTTGGCGAGCGTAGCTCGAAGAGGGCAGAGCCCCCTAGTACAAAGATTTAAAAAAAAAGTTTGTTAAAAAACATAAAAAAGTTGAAGCAAATAAAGTTGACATCGATGTTTCCGAAATTATAAGAGAAGAAATAATTTCACTCTAGTAGATTTTTTTCTGTAACATAGAAAATATGATATAAAGTAAGTTTTTTTCTATATTTAATTTTCTCCTTTTCTTACATAATTATGACTTAATGATAAATTAAATTCTGGCTAAAGGCTCCATTAAGAATGTAGTACTACTTTTGACTCCTTCAAATATCCGGAATTTTACTCAAGAAAGTTTACCGGAATTTTACTTTTTTTTCGGAAGTACTACTCAAGAGTATGCTTTTTATTTTATAATACAGATAATGCAAAAAGGAAATACAAAACCTTTTTCTTTAATTTAAAAAAAAAAAACTATTTACAGTATAACTTCAAAAATCCGGCATCTCGGGACCGAGACTATACTGGAATTTTAAGTTATACTGTAAATAGCTTTTTTTTTTTTAATAAAGAAAAAGGTTTTGAATTACCTTTTTGCATATCTATATTATAACATAAAAAAACATGCTCTTGAGTAGTACTGACGTCATACTGATGATAACAATGACCTAACCAATAAATTTCACTTTTACTACAACTTTGTCTAACTTAAAAATAACGCACAACCTCATTTTTTTTTTCTTTTAAAAACATTTAGCTAAATTTAGCATTCCATTTTCCTGCTCATATCTACCTTAAGCAAAATTTTTGAGGAAGGAGCCTTAATGATTAATGAGGCTTACACTAAAAAACATGCATGCATTAATGATTTTAAGGAAAAGTATCTGACTTAGAAATCCGAAACAAGTCCATGTGTAAAGCGGACACCACAGTGAAATGGCAACGACAAAGCAATAAAATTTGCTTTCACTGCAATTTTCATGTACGTTCGTAATTATATAAATACATAGCACCTATAGCCTAGTTCATTCACCTGTCTGTCTGTCCGTCTGTCAGCATGTAACAGCGCAAAAACTATCCAACAAAATGGTTTGAAATTTAATATATATAATCGTTGCAGAATTTTGTCGAGTCGTTTCAAATTTTAAGAAAATGGAATCAAAATTTAAGAGATATTAATAAAAGTTTTCTTCATTCTATTAAATTCCATCACACGTAATTAATTCAATGATATCCCATGATAGGTAATGATTCCAGGTTGCCATGATGATTACGTCCTATTTAATGTGGCGTCCTATTACTTCCGTATTACTGAATTTAATATATAGAATCGTAATAAATTAAGTATTCATCCTTTTTTGCATAAATGTGCAACAGCTATGGGACCAAGATCTGAATATTTATAAAACTAGTTATAGTACGAACGCACCTTATTTGCCATGTTTGACGTACAATTTTCGATTTTTTTAAACTTCTAAACATCGCACAATTCAATACATTAAATTGCAATTTTGTTTTTAACTCTCAATTTACTGATTTTTTATGGTTTTTAAAGTAAGTTGCCCAATTTTTTTAGACATATATTTCTATCACGCGCATCCAACTTATTGAAGATTCACCGGTTTTTTCAATTAAAACAATGTAAAAAAATCAGCATTTGTATCCAGATAACAATCCATGACAAAATTGAAACTTCATCCAAAAATACGAGCTACGGCAGTCAAATTTCAGTAATTTATGTTAGTATGTAATCTACCTTTAATAGATTGAATAGCAATTCTAGTTTGTTGAAAAAATCGATTACAGTTTAGCTGAAATCCTCTTCTTTAAAATAAAAAACAAACGCTACGCTATAAAGAATGCAAATTTAATCAGTACGATATTTTTATTAATAATTTAAAGATTTCCTCAACTCAGTACAACCATAAATCCAAATTTTTGAATACCAGTATTTTTGTATAGTAGATATTGCTTTATTTAATCGAAGAATCACGAGATTAAATAAAACGAAATTGTATTTACACGTGAATATTAAAAAGGAAAGAATACCTTGAAATAATGAGTTCATTAATATGTGTTAAAAGCACACAATAGGGGGAATTACGTCCTAATTAAAATATTAGTATTCAGAAATCCGCTGACTTGGCAGCTCTCCATAACTAAATTTGAACTTTAATTGAACTTTATATTATTTTCTGCATTAAATTAATATAATTAATAACATTCTACTTATTAATTTATTTCCTTTTAATTATTTAAGAATTTTTGTTATAAAGATTAGACACTCCCTCCACTGAAGATTACGTTCAAGTATTTTAAATCTGATTTTTTATGCTTGATTCTAAATGTTTCCTATTTTATTTCATTTCGCATAATAAACATTTTGCAAATAACCTACTTAAAAATATGAATAATTTTAATATTACACAATATAAATTATTTCTAGCTACTTAGTAAATTATATTAAAGTATAACTTAATAGTATGGAAAACAGTTTCTAATCTATCAGAAAACTCGATAGCAATTTATCTTAGTTTTCTTCCTTAATGTTATTATTAGGAACACATTATACGATACGAATCTTGCAGCTTTGGCTCTTCTGCTATTAGATTTTATTAATAAATAAATCATTTTCATTGCCGCAATAAAAATTAATTGCATGCTTTTTATTCTATTATATTAATCTAATAGATTACACTGTAAGCAAACGATTTTTTTTTTTTAAATAAGCATTAGTGTAATTTGTATTCTGGTAATGAATTAATGGTACTACACAGTACACTTTTTATTAGACACATTTTTTAACGTTAGTTTAATAGATTAACTATAGCAATTAAGTGCAAGTTTATTGAAAATAATGGATTGTACTTTTTTTATAACTTTTTTTTTTAAGTAAGTTATTCTCTTAGCATGTACCATTAGACTTTCTTCTATTTTTTTTATCGAAAAATAAATAATTTAGGTAACTTCCTATCAAAGGAAAATTATATGTATGTTGTTTCTTACGTCTAATTTATCTAATAAATTGCAGTTTAAGTACTAAAGAGTGGTTTCTCTCTATTCTAAAAAAACCCCGGAAATAACGCTGTTACCGCCGCCTCCGGGACCGTAAATGCTTTTTTCTGACTGGGGAGGGGAAGGTGTTTCTTTTCAAAAATTAAGAAAATTACTGCATACAAAAATATATAAAATCATAGTATTGTAGAGAAATGTTTGATAAACACACTGAAGCAGACAGTTTTTAAATCGAAGATTTATTTTAAGAGCTATTTAATGTTAAACGTGGCAAACATCGTTCCCTTAAAAACGTTTTATCGAAGCAAAAACTGTACATAGGAATTTAATAATTTTTCTAAAGATATACATTAGAAGCTCGCGGTGTGCAGACTGCATTTGTCGTTTTAATTTAAATAATTTTTTAGGGTTATTTTCAATTTTGAATTTAAATTTTCGACATTCGAGAGATATTTTTAAAGTATTTTAGAAAAGGTTTTTATTTCAATTGCTGCTAATTGTAAAAACAGAGGAAGTAATAATATTTCCTTTAAATTAAAATTTTATTTACACGTGAATATTATAAACAGAAAAAAAATCTTTCAATATAGAATAAAATGATTGCGTGTTAAAAGCAGGAAAATATTGTAAATTATGTTACAATTATATTTACACGTAAATATTAAAAAGGAAAGAAAGCCTTAAAATAATGAGTTCAAAACAGCAAATAATGGAAATGGCCAAATAATAAAATTGTCAAATAATTCACATAAAAAATATATTTACACGAGACATTTATTTCATATTTCGAGATGATTTTTTAAACTATTGTTGCCAATTGTAAGACAGCGCAAATAATAATATTTCTGTTGTAACAATAAAAATATTTGCACGTAAATATGAAAAAAAAATCGCATTAGATTTAAAATGATACATTTAAAATGCCTTCTTTAAAACAATTTTCTTATAGCGTTGTTAAAAAATTTCGGAAGGCAAAGACTGTTAGCTTAGTTCATTTCATATTAGCTGATTTTCAAATATTTAACTAATTTTATTTAATTAAACACGAAAACAGGCATAAAAAGTAGCTGATTCGGCCTTAATATCCTTCAGCAAAAGGGAAATGAATAGAAAGCCGTTAACAGTGAGATCGGCACTGGATTTCTAATTATAATTAAATCTTCCGTCATCTTTTTTAAAGCTGATCAAATTAGCGTGTTTTTGGAGTCTGAACAGGGGCTGGCAAGCATTGATCGTAGCGGGCCGACCACCCCCCCCCCCCCACCCACACACACACACTTTATTTCAATGAGCGTACATTTGGAAGAAAAAAAAGTGAACACCACATGCATATTCATTGCCAAATTTTATACAGGAAAAAAACAGAAATAGTCTTTCGACTGGAAATTATGTCTGCTTTCTATTTATATATATTTTAAAAGTCTCAGGGAGTTCTCCTCATATTAAAATTATCCCAGACTCAAATTTGCAATACGAACATCTAATTTTGTCATTATTTTTCGCTTTTTTGCAAATTTTATGTCTAGATAAAAACTGGAAAGTCCTTCGATCTAAAAGTTTAGTAAAGATAAAATTTTAAAAGTTGTAACTCTTAATCGTAAATTCATTTGTAATCTTTTGAAAATACGTTGTAATGCGGTTACTTGTTTAAGCATAGCTGAAAAACTACTGAAGGGACTAAACTGCATTTTTGGATTCACAAATTTGAAATTTCTAATCGGTTAAAAATTCTTTAGGTTACAATTCATATATTTTTTCGAATTTTCAATATTTTGAAAATAATAAACGAATATCTGTATATAGAGGAAAAGATTGCATGTATCGTTTTTCACTACTTATAGGTGTTTCTAGTACTGTGCGGGCAGAATACCCCACCCCCTCTTTTACATTTGTTTTAAAAGTAGAATATTAATTAAATAATAAGGGAAAATTTTACCACTTATAAATTTACTAATTTTAGATAATAAAATAATAATAATGATTAGGTATAACACTTATACTAGTTTTATTCGCGTTTTCGGGCGTTTTTGTGCTTGTTTTCATGTTTAGATGTTGATGACTATTTCAAGGCTGCCTCATGCGAATATTTTCTATTCTATTTGCACCACTATTTAAAAAGAAACAAATTTTGTAGCATATTTCTCTTGTAGATGTTCGTGAACAGTATGTCAATAATTTTTGTTTTGAGAAAGCGGCATGAGGCAGAATTTAAAAAAAAATATTCGCTTGTGGCAGCCCAGTTATTTAGAGTTTTATATTTTCTACTTCATTCGGAGATGAGACCGTAAGCAATGGCAATAGCATATTTATATTATTTTTATTAAAATTTATTGCTAAAAAGCATTGCGTCGTATTTGCAGTACTATAGATGTAGGACAATAAATAAAATAGTTTTAATTCATAATACTATTTTAAAGTTAGAAGACCGATAGAATGAATTTCATACTTTATCATTGTTTAATAAAATGGAAATGCATTTAAGTATTGTCCTCATATTATAAAATATCTATACACGAAAGGTATTATTATTCATAAAATATTTTTTTACTAAATGTAAAAGTCTGAAATGTCTATTCATCTTAGTAATTACGGAGGATTGTATTTTCTCATGTTAATTTGTCCTTTGAATATCCCTTTTGTGTTCCTTGATATTCCATAATATTGTAGAAACTGTCTGCTTGAGTATAAAATTTTCTGCTTAATGAACATCTGAGGCGACAAGTAATAATGTTATTGGCATTTTATTACTACTAAAACTTATTAAAACTCTTACACTAAACTAAATTTGAAGAAGAATTACCCAACAATCATATATCAATAGAAAAGCAGAGAAATGAATTTTATTCGATAAGTTATTTTGAAATTTACCACTTTTTAAATTAAATTGAAACTCATTAACATAATTTGTGAAAATATTTCACAATTAGTTAAGTTATAATGAAGTTTCAGGTTTAAGAAAATATGCAACTTGTTTTTTGGATTACAACACATTTCAGAAATGTCACTTTACATTTAGATTTGAATTGGAAGACTGTTTTAACTAGTACTAAAGTTTAATCTCTTTATATTCAATTATTTTCCAATTATATTATGTATCAGATATAAAAAATACATACATATTCTTTTCGCAATGATTTCAGAAAGTTTTCAAAATTAGCATAATATTTTATTTTTTTTTCCGAGGTTTATACTACGCATTTTTTATCCATGTTCACATAATTCTATGACAGTTTTTAATCAGAATATTTCGTCTCATTTAGTCGAAGGAAAATATTACAAGTTCTGCGATAAAATTAGAAGATTGAAAATTTTTGTATTTAAATATTAAATGGAAAACGCCTAATCTAAAATACTGGTTCCATATTCCTTACCAACTACACGCAGTGTAAGGAAACAGTTTATCCTTCCCGACTAGCATAGTTTCTGGGCAGTTTGTAGAAACTGTTGACAAATGGTGGGGTTTTAAATTGGTTGGGAAATTATCGGTTCATATAGCCCTCTAATTTGCAACATACAGGGTGTATCTGAAATGCTTCAACGAATTTAGGTTGATGATAGTACTCATCAAGACGAAGAAAAAATACAATGGAACATGGGTCGCAAATAACGTTTAAAGGGTGAAAATCGCAAAATTAATAAAGAATATCGTAATCTCGCATGCTGCTTTTCTGCAGAACTGACTAGTAGAACGAAGCTGGTTGTCCTTTCACTTTATACATATCCGATCAGAAAGAGATAACAAAAACTTGGAAGAAAGCCAAACAAATCTGTGAGCAGGAATCCACGTATGCAGGACTCCCAAAGTCTTCGAGCGTATCCGCCAGTCCTTCCTCCGTAGATGTACTCTGTGTAGTAATATCCACGGTCGACACTTTCAACAATTGTTGTAAGATATTTGTTTTCTCTGGCCATCACGAGCTGTGTTGTACCTATTTTGTGCAATAAATAATTTTCTGGAATGTCTCTCTCTGGTCTCAGTTTGTCCCTTTCCAGACGCGATTTTCATCTTTTAAACGTCATTTGCGACCCCATGTTCCATTGCATTTTTTGTTCGTCTTCATCAGTACTAGCATCCCTCTAAGTTTGTTGAAGCATTTCAGATGTACCCTGATATAACTAGGATTCTGAACAGCAGATGTTTGGGCCTGCGTTGTAAATGTGTTGCCACTTGGTAAGCTTCTTAATTGTACTGGAAGGTGGGCATTTCTAACCGCCGGCCACAGTGGATTGACAATAAACTTATAATTGGCCAACGTTGACCGACTATTTTAGCAATTTTAAAAATTTAAGCGTTTTATAAAGAAATGATATCTACTATTTAATATTTTTTAAAAAACAGAACACCTTCTTAAATTATTATTTTGATTTTCTGTTACATTTTTTGTTATAAGCTTCTTATAGCCCCTAGTGCTAATTTATGTACGCATAGTTTACTTAAACGTACTTTTTATGAAAGATTTGTTAGTTTCATTCAATCTCAGGAAAGATTTCGTGTCATTTTTTAAAAGAACCTATTGATGGAAAGGATTCATTTATGTTGCGCTGTAGTTTAAAATTACAGAAGCTGCCTTATTACTTCTTATTAAACGCATTTCTCTAAAAAAAAAACCACTTTTTAATCTATTTTAGGAATTGATTTCTGATCATAAAAAAACTGACTTAACTTATATCTTAACTTCTACTGACCTGATTTCTGAGATGTTTCCATTGTTAAATAAATTGTTTAGCGAGGCATGTTTTAGTATATTGAGCATTTTGCATGGTGTTACGTTATAGAGGTATAGTTATTTCTGTGAAGCAAGACTTAGAAAATTCAGAAAACCGGCATACCAGCAACATGCATATATCCTCTTGAGATCTGATGTTAAACTATTACTATATATACACAATCATTGCTTTCGCACAAACAAAACCATACCATAGATGACAAAAGAACCCTTTTTCGAAGTTCTTAATATATCGATTTATTTATTAATAACCTAAATTCCCTCAATATCAAATTTAAGGACTTTAAACAAGTGAAAGTTCTAGAAATCCTCTTTATTTTTGGTAACGTAATTAATTTAAAAACTTTTGAAAAATATTTACTTCTTTACCTACACTGACTCGAAACCATTTCGTAAACTCATATATAAATAACATTTCTGTTATGAGGAAATAAGCGTCAATGCTGTCATTTGTTGGTTTTGGTTAAAAGCAAAAAACGTTCAGTTAGAAGTAAAGTAAAAATGTGAAAAAATCCAACTGTTTAGTTTATAAGAGGAAATGAATAGAGATCTATATTTGTGTTCCTCAGGCCTCAAGAGTTTATAACAAAAATATTTACAGTGAGCCGACACAAAAAAGTATACTTTTCTTCTTCGCAATTCATTTCAGGTCTTTACCTGCAGAATTTTTCTTTCTAACCAGATGTTTCTGAAATCGATACATTTTCTGAATTTTACCGCTTGCTCCTAGGGAAACTTTTTCTCACATTATTTATTAGAATCGCACAAAAAAGATGCAAAGCATTCCATTCGGTGTGATGTAGATTTGCAGAGAACACAGAAAAATCTCCTCAGTCTTCATCTCAATAAAGAAAGATAAATATGAAATAGGGAAATGGAAATACAGTAGAGTCTCGATTATCCGAGTTAATACGGACCAAGATTACCTCGGATAACCAAAAAACTCGGATAAATCGGATTTCAAAAAATCGTTACCAACTAAGGGGATGAAATATAAATTTTAGATTTCCGTTACTTTAACCCTTTATCTACTGACGGTACTTATAAGTACCACTCACTTTAAACTTTTATAAAATAGTGAATATTACTAATATTCTAATGGTACTTTGCAAAAAACGCTCTTTTAACTCCACTTTATCCGAATACATGGCAGCAGTAGCTCTAGGTCTGTTATTTTAGAGAGGAACGACGCTATCTTTGAAGCAGTCGATGTATTTTCTGTCGACATTTTCTACAGATTGCCACGCTCGTCTTTTCATTGCTGCAAACACAGTAAAAGATATAAGATAAGTGTTGGATTTTTTTTTTTATGCGTTCATTATGATCTTAGAATACAATTTCCTAAGCTATTTTAGATGAACGGTGTATGTATTTGATTTAACAGTTGAATTACTCGGTGGTACTTATAAGTACCGTCAGTACACTGCGTGTTGGAGAAAAACTTTTTGTTTACTTTTCGTCTGCGTAGTTATCCATCGTTTTCATCTGCTTTAAAATGTAATTACTAAAATGTAGTGTCGTAATGATTTCCCTGGTATTTCTTTTCTGTTTCATTGTTATTTTTTATAGGAAATCGTAAAAGTTGTGGCACCGGCTCGTTTTTGCTATGCTAGAAATGGCATATGTAAATTCATATATTGCATATGTGGAGATGCGAGAGAACGTGTTGTTCCTGGAATGTAGACGTCGCATAACTAAAGGACTGCTAATAAGATAGAAACTTAAAGAAAAATAGTTCTTTTTAACCCTTTCAGGAGCAAAACATTTTCAATTCTAAAGTGTTGAAATAAATGATTGGCACCGGAATTTGCCAAACGATTTGTTTGTAAATAAGAAAAAGCCTATATTTCATATAGTTGTTAAATCGAAAATATTTTCTGGTGCCAGTTGAAATACCTTGTGGATTTTCTCTTATGATATTTTAGTCATAGTGTACTGACGGTACTTTAAAGTACCACTTTAATTAATTACCTCTAAATAATTAAATTTCTCACGGGTATTTTTTTTTATATTTATCCTTTAATTTTCATTGTAGTAACTGAAAAAACAAATTACATGAAAAAAATTGCAGTACATCATAATGCCGTAGATAAAGGGTTAAGGAAAACGGTGGATGAAATTGTTTATTTGAAAAATGCCTTTGATAGGTTTTTTTTTGTTGTTCTTAAATATCAATTTTGCTGCGGGTTTTTTTTTTCTTTTTTGTTGCAGTATTATGCAACTGCATAGCTAACAATTTCTAAGGTTTTTTCTTACCTCTAAAACTTACCAGTAAAATTTGCCTAATTCAATCGCCAAAATCTAACAATTGTCAACTATTAAGTATGGCAAAATTTCTATTAAATTTTAGAGGTAACAAACCGTTCAAATTGCAGCAACGTGATTCATTTTCTTCTTATGGGCTGATGGCTTCCATTATTATGAAACAGCCACTATAAATGAATGTACTAGGTGAAGATCAAAGAGCAGTCGTAAAAAGTTGGAACTGTGATTTTTTTGGTCAGAATGGGGGGGGGGGATAGCCATTAAAAAAATAAATAATAATAATAATAATAATATGGCCATCCCCCCCCCCCCTCCATTTTGACCAGAAAATCAGAGTTCTAACTGTTTACGACTGCTCTGCAATCTTCATTAACACGTCATTTATAATGGCTGTTTCATAATAATGGAGTCCATCAAAAGAAAATAAATCGGTTAAAGTGGAAGCTAGGTTAAGTGGAACTCGTATAATCGGTACTCTACTGTAGTTGTGCAATTATTTCTTAAATCTTTCGGAATAAACTTTCTATTTTAAAAACAAGAGTACAGAAATGTAATACTTTTTATAAAAATCTAAACAACGGTATATTTTTCTATATCTAGAAGGGGTGTATGCTTAAGGAAAGACACGACTGGGACACCACACCCACTCACGTTAATTTTACTCTAACATTTTATACTAATTTATTATATGTAACTAAATTTTATTCAAGTGTTTATACATTCTTTAATTCGTGTGTTTAATAAAACTGTGCAAGAACTTGACACAAGCTTTTTAGCTCTCCGAAAATTGCACTTTTCAGCTAAAAACACCGAGCTAAAGTACTCGAGCGATTTCCGTAAATACATTTTTGGTGGTAGAGTGTAAATATAAGATCAAATGTGGCTGACAGTTAAAAAAAAAATAATTAGTTTCAGAAAAGAAAATTCTGAAATATGGAAAATTTCTGAAAAAATGCCATTGCTCTCAAATAAAAAGTTTTAGTCGCAGAAAGAAACTGTCTGCCATAAGTCTTGAGCATAATCCAGTGAATATAGATTTCAAATTTCATCAAAATCGGTCTAGTAGTTTCCAAGGAAACGGGTCTTAAAACTCGCATATTTCAGATAGGATTACACCCAGTCTTGTCTTCCTTTAAAAGCTGTAAATAGATAAAAGAATATTTAATATAATATATAAAATAATGTATCCTATCACTATAGTATATTGTAATCATTCAGTCATTATTAAACTATACGCTTTTACCCATACAGAATAACTCTTAAATACGTTATGAGAGTACAAAAAAATAAAAATAGATAAAAAATCATTACTAAATAATGATGAATTTGACCTCGCGTTCAAGTATTAAGAAAGATATATTTAGTGTTTATTTTAATTAAGGCCTCCAACGTAATGAAATAAAATAAATCCTTTTGAAATACATGTTCAGAACACTTAAGTTTAGATTACAACTTAATTAATTAATATTTTAAAAACCAATGATATAAGCAATTTACTTGGAATTTATTCTTTTGATCATTAAAATTCAGCTAAAAGTATTTTTAACTAATTAATTTGAAAATCTATTCAATCTTTTTTTAAACATGCTGCGTAATTAAAATATTTAATTTAGCACTTTCATCTCGTAGAGAGTAGGAGCTACCGATAAACGTACAAAATTTTTTATATATCAATAATAAAATTCTAGAAATGATAAAAAGTTTTCCGGTCATACTAAAAAGCAATTTCTTAATATGTTATAAACACTATTTTTCTTATTTATAAATACTTTTATTTTGTTTATAAAATTTTTTGCTACTTAATGTATTTAAATCGATTTTCAAATTAAAATTTAGAAATTTGAAATGTCAGTATAACCAATAATTATAATGATAAAATAATCAGGATTCCATATTTCAAGTTGTGTTTTAGTGATAAGGATTCTTTTTAGCATTAAGAACGCAAAAAAGCGCAAAATCCATTTCAAAAAGTATGTTTTCTTTTTTTTTTAAATGTAGATATATGGCGGCCGAAAATTTACCTGCCAAGATAAATGTCTTAAATCTTGGACAGTAAAAATATAAATATTTAAAATGAAGTCTTAAATTTTAGATTTCGAAATGTGTTTAACGTGGTTCAGATTAATTCACATTTTAAGGAAGGATAGTTGGAGGACCGCTTGCATATATATATATATATTGATTTAATTTGTTAAAATGGTTTATTACTACACAAAGTTTGAGTATATATCCTCCTGAGACCCAAGCAAAATATAATGCATATATATATATATTTTAATATGAGTTTTTTTTAACAAATAGGCATAAAAAATGATGTTTTTAAAGAAATTAATAAATTTCGATTTTTTAATTTTGTTTTATGTACTTATGTTTTATGTTTTATCCATCTAAATGGATATTCAGGCCGTAACTCGCTTTAAAATAATTTTAAAAAATGCAAAAATACGCGAAATAATAGAATTTATTATAAAGAACATAAGGCAAGTATTAACATCTGCTATTAAAATTGCAAGAAAAAAAAATAGTTTAAACAAATTAAAAATAACATAAAAACGAAACTTACCAGCAGAACGTAGAATTCCAACTTGACTCATTTATTACGCCATTTTGTAAACAAAGTAGTTACTGTTGCCAAAATCCAAAAGCTGAATGTTGATTTTTGATTCATACATTACCATGCCAAACTGGTTTTAGATTGCTACAATGAAATTTAACGCAATAGAAGGAGAAAACAAAACATCCATTTAAATGGATGCCAGGTCTCAGGAGGATATATACATATATGTAGTGATCGGGCATTATTTTGAGAAATAGTCTTAAATGCTGTTATCAATCGGAAATCAATTATATTTAGCTTATCTTGTGAAGTATTGCCCTTGATGAAGAGTTTAAAAATGTAAGTTTTTGTTTTAATTTAGTTCACATTACTTTTGTAATTTTCCTATTACATATTTAATTATTATATTTTTTGCTATATAAGTATTTGGATAATCAATTTTATAAGTATCACAAATGATTTAATTATTCTCGTCGACCTTTCATTTGTTCTAATGGTTTAAAATTACAAAAGTTTTATTACATATATATCTATATACAGGGTGTATCTGAAATGATTCAACAAACTTAGAGGAATAATAGTATTCATGAAGACGAACAAAAAATGCAATGGAACATGGGGTCGCAAATGACGTTTCAAGGTTGAAAATCGAGAAAATGCGTTTGGAAATGGACAAACTGAGACAACAAAGAAACACTCAGAAAATTATTTATTGCACAGAATAGGTACAACACAGCTCGTGATGTCCAGAGAAAAGAAATATTTTACAAGAATTGTTCAAATTATCGACCGCCTACATTATTACACAGAGTACATATACGAAGGAACGACTGGCAGACACGCTCAAATTTGCATACGTGGATTTCTGCTCATTTATTTATCTGGCTTTCTTCCAAGTTTTTGTTATCTCTTTCTCACCGGATATGCACAAAGCTAAAGGAAAACCAGCTTCGTGCTACAAGACAGTTCTGCAGAAAAGCAGCATGCGAGATTTCGATATTTTTATGTTTATTTTTATTTTCACCCCATGTTCCATTGCATTATTTGTTCGTCTTGATTAGTACTATCATCCCCCTAAGTTTGTTGAAGCATTTCAGATACACCCTGTATATATATTTGTGTGTTGTATCTGTGTTGCTTAAAAAGTAAAATTAAATAGATTTAATTTTAATACAGACACATTTTTACTTTATTTTTTATTTTTTGTTATTTATATATTTTCTTTGATCCAAAAATTATATATATTAATTTAAATATATTTTTAGTTATTCAAACACGCGGTTACTCCCACAAAGTAAATGACAATGCGTTTTACATAAAATAACGATAGTTTTTCACGTTATAAGTATAATAGAGTTTCTGAAAATATAGAGTTATGATAAATGAATGATAAAACACATTTAATATTCAATTATTTGATTAATCGGCGCTATATAAAATAATTATATTCCTAGAATATTACCCATTTCTGTGGAAAAATTCATTTTATGACGTTACGTGCAGCAATTTTCATTTTAAGCAGAGTTTTTTGAAATATATATGCTGTCATTAATAGGCACGTACAAAACGTTCTTTACATATGGGTTCTTCTGAGCTATCATCTATTAGAAATGCATGCAGACGGCACACGTTCATAGCATGCGTTTGCTGATCACTCAGTTGATATAACAGGGGATTGGTGTATGCATAGATATAAAAGATCGTGTCTGTATTATTACAAGATAAAATAACAATATGAAACATTAATAAATTATATTTGTAATAAAGTTCCAGGTAATAAATAAAATAAAACTCTTTAAACTTTTTCTTATGATATAAAATAAGTAAAGGGATTTATACCGTCAGCTAATCATTTTATGAATTCATTATTTGATATTTTCTAGAAGTTTATTTTAATATAGTTGCGTAATTCCCAAACTACTTGTCTGAATTTTTTGCCGTTTGAAATCCGAAAGTAACGAATGTGTAAACATTAATTTTGATTATAAAAAGCTAAAATCTTAACCCTTAAATGCCTGATTTTTCAAAAATCATTGTAATAATGTTTTTTGGCTGTCATTTATTAAATATATCATGGGAAAAATACTTAAAAAATCATTTTTTTTTTTAAGTATGGTTTACCGCTAAAAATCAGTTTGTTACCAATCGGTCTTTAATTTAAAAAGTAATTTTCCTTGATAAAATTCTATAATATTAAACACACAAGAATTTTAGAAGCCATAATAAGAAATAAATTTTACTGGCTCACTGCAGAACAAAATAAGGTATTTCGCAAGCTTCCAAACAAATCAAAAAGAACAAGTAGCAACAAGTGAAAAAATAATTCTATCTTTATTCTTAAACAGCACAAGTGTTGCCATCTACATGTTGAAAATCGATTTAATAATGTTTTCAAAATGTATTTTATTGTCAACATTAGGTATTGTAGCTTCAAAAATATTCTAATAGTATTTTAGAGCTTACATTGGGTATGTTGCCGAAAAGCAACACCCGGCATTTAAAGGTTAAACAACGTTTTTACGCACAAATAACGTACAGAACGATAAAAAAAAATACACATATGATCGTTCGAGGATCGTTTTTTTTTCTCTCTCTCTCACTGAGGAAGGGGATCGGGGAATCCTCGAAACGATCGTATGGGTATTTTTTATCGTTCTGTACGTTATTTGTGTGTAAAAACGTAGTTTAAGATTTTAGCTTTTTATTACAATTCGCAGAAAGTTTAGTCTATGCTTATTAATTTTGATTATTTGCAATGATATAGATAAAAAAATTGTTTTAATAATAAGGTACTAAAATTAGCCTGCCAAAAGAAAATAATTCTTTTTTATCCTTAATTTGAGAAATTGAAATGCATTTAAATATTTCCTTTATAAAATATCTACCCAGTGACGCAAAAAATGATATTTATTCTAAAAATATTTTTTTACTAACTTGTAAAAGTCTCTGTTCATCTCAATAATTACTGAAGGTTATATTTGCATATGTTAATTTGTCCTTTGAATTTCTTTTTTGTATTTCCTGATATTCCATAATATTCTCAAAACTTTCTGCTTGAGTTTAAAATTTTCTGCTTAATAAACAGCTGAGGCCGCAAGTAATGGTAATATTATTATCATTTCATTACTACTGAAACTTATTAAAACTTTTACACTAAGCCGAATTTGAAAAAGAACTGCGGAACAATCATATATTTATAATAAAGTAGAGAACTGAATAATTTTCGATAGGTTATTTTCAAATGTAACACATTTTAAATTAAATTGAAGCAGTTTAACTTAATTTGTGAAACTTTTTCGCAGTTAGTTAAGTTATAATGATGTTTAAAGTTTAAGAAAATATAAAAGTTCTGTTTGTATTTCAATAGATTTAAGAAATGTTATTTTACATTTAGATTACGTGCAAAAAAATTTAATTACATTATGCTCAATGAATTTTCAATTACATTATGTATGAGATGTGAAATATATCTGCTTTTTCATTTGTGCACAGTTTTGAGAAATATATTTCTAATAAAGTTCCAGGTATTTAACGAAATAGATCTCTTCAAACGTTTTCTTATCATATAAAATAAGTAAAGGAAAATATCTCATCGGCTAACCATTATATATATATATATATATATATATATATAAGTTTATATAACACAGCTGCGAAATTCCTAAACTACTTGTCCGAATGTTTTGCCGCTTTGTAATCAAGGGTAACGTATGCTCACACAATCAATTTTGGTCAGTTCAATCAATCTGGAGAAAATCTTCAAAATTAGTAGCATAATTTATTTTTTCTCAGGTTTATACTGCGAATTTTTTATCCAGCATTCGTATACATGTATTACAAGCAGAGTATTTTGCCTTATTTAGCAGCAGGAAAATATTACAAGTTCTGACATTAAATTAGACGATTGCAAATATTGCGATTATAATATTAAATAGAAATTTTCTATATTAATTTTGTACTAATTTTAATTTCTCTTTCATATTATGCAAGTAATTTTATTTTACTTGGGTGTTTATTTTATTTTACATTGAGTAAAATTGAGTAAAAAATTACATGGAGTAGCTCGAACCATAACTTTAGTAAATCAGATGATGCATTTTTCCTAAATATATTTGAGAATGGTTAATAATCTATAAATACGGCTTTGACTAGAAAGAATATAGCTAGAGTTAAGAAATTACACATTTATTCAACACATTCTCCCATGAGACTGATACACTTGCTACATCGTTGTTGCAGATTTTCTAGTCCTCTGAAATAAAATTCCTTTGACTGGTCCTGAAATCATCAGCAGGCTCTTTGACATCTCGATGTTCTCAAAATGATGACCCTTAAGGTGTTTCTTCAAGTTCGATAATAGATAATAGTCTGAAGGAGCTAGTTCTGGTGAATAAGAATGATAATTGACCAGCTGGAAGCACAGGATTCTCATTTAGCAGCCACAACATTGGACGTGTGTGCAGGTGGACTGTCATGCAACGATAAAATCCCATTGGTCAACATCCCTCGGCTTGATTCTCTCCTTCAACTTGTCCAGCTGGTTAGTTTAATATTCTCCGCTAATACTGCACCCCTGAAGTACGTAGTCTATTAACAGAATGACGTCTTTGCCAAAGAAAACTGACGCCACGACCTTTTTGACAGATTTCTGTTTGCAAAACGTCTTCGGCCGCGAGGACCCCTTATGGCGCCGTTATTTTGACTGTTCTTTGGTTTCTGGAACATAGATGTAATCCTGTTTTCATCCCCAGCATTTTTGACACCTCAGCGTGAACGTCCTTTGCTGACTTCCCCTGTAAAAACAAAAACTTCATGACGCCTCGTAACTCCAAAGACCAAAAACTTTCTTGTGCCCGGCTATCTCAGTTTTCACCCTCAGCAGAAAAAAATCTTTTAATCAGAAACACCTGATATTATTTGAGTTACATAAGAAGATATTAAACGTTCAAATGAGCTTAATTTTGTTTTTCTATTTCAACTATAAGTAATTGAAGCCAGGAACTTTTCAGCACCCCCTCATATGTGGCTCAACAGCTTTTATTACTTCCACGCTCCATAGTTTACGAGTAAAATGGATATGACAGACGGCCAGACAGACGCAAGAGTGATCTTATAATGGTTCCGTTTTTATTGTTTAAGTACGGAACCCTAAAAAAACTGCAAAACCCATCATTTCGTACGATGTCTGTGTATAAAGTAAGCGAAAAGAGAAAGTTCACTCCTCTATCTCCATCTCAATAGAGAAATGAGGAATGAAATAGAGGATTTAAAAGAAATGTACAATTCTTTTTCAATCTTGCGAACAGTGTTGAATTCAGGGGGTGGTTCAGGGGGACATTCTCCGGAGGACTGAGATGTCTCCCACGGAAGATTTGAGAGATATTTCAATGATAAAAAAGTGTTTTCAATTATATATTTTCACATGAACGATGTAGATGTATAAAGTACACAAAAAGAGAGTGTTCACGACTCTATCTCCATCTCAATAGAGAAATGAAGAATGAAATAGAGGATTTAAAAGAAATATGTAGTTATGTTTCAATCTTGCGAAAAGTATTGAATTCAGGGGTGGCCTGGGGGGACATTCCTCCTAGAGGAATGATATGCCCCCCACACCCTCCGGAAGATTTGAGATGATTCAATGATAAAAAAGTGTTTTCAATGAAAGGTTTCCAATGATAAAAAAGTTCAATTTCCCTACCGAAACTCTTTAATGTCCCCCCACCCCCGATGCCACGAAAATCCCTCCCGGAGAAAAATGTCTGAATTCAACACTGTTATCGAAAGAAAATACCTATTTTAAAAATAAAAGTGTAGATATATAGTACTTCTTTAAAAATGTACACAACGGCATATTTGGCTAGATCTAGAAAGGATATGTATATTTAAAAGCTGTAATCAGATAAAAGAAGATTTAATATGAAATAGAAAATTCATATCCTATGACTAAACATATTGTAATCATTTAGTCATTGTTGAACTATACGTTTTAACCAATGTAGAATATTATAAAATACGTTGTAGAAGTAATAAAAAATAAAAATATATTTAAAAAATACATAAAATGTTGATAAATAAATAATGATGAATTTGAACACGTGTTCAAATATTAAGAAAGAAATATTTAATATTTATTTTAATTAAGACCTCCAACGTAATGAAATAAAATATGTCCTTTTGAAATACATTCGCAGAACACTTAAATTTAAATTACAACTTAATTAATTAATGTTTCTCAAACTAATGATATAACAAATTTACATGGAATACATTCTTTCAATCATTAAAATTCAGCTGGAAGTGTTTTTAACTAATTAATTTGAAAATCTCTACCATATGGTAAATAAAGAAAAGAGACATCTCTTTTGTTTTTTACGAAATATATAAATAAATATTTAATGTAGAACTAACATAGTCTAAGAACTAGAGATAAAATTATAACAGTTTTTATGTGTCAATAAAAAGCTAGAAAAAAATTTCATACAGATAGTTTTTTTCACTTTAATAAACACTATTTTTCTTTTTAAAAAACATTTTATTTTCTTTCAGATCTTGTGACATTATTCTGTTTTGTCAAATTTGTAATCAAATTTTCCCTTACAAAACGCATATAAATCTATTTGTAAATTCTTATTTTGAGACTTTAAATAAAAATGTCACCAATAATATATATATATATATATAACCATTAATTAAACATAGCCTACCACCGTCAATTATTATGAATTAAAGCTGTAAGTATTAAAAAAAAAATTATTATAAGAATTATTATGGAAGAAAAAAGAAAAAAGTGGACACCGACAAAAATTGAAAAGCTTATACATTGAATTACGTTATCAAGGGCACAGAATTCAATGATATAAGCAAAATGGTTGTTTTCTGTGGGAAAAATAAGCTAAAGCTAAAAATTATTTTCCCCTGTGCCCGAACAACCATTAAAATCAAGTGAATTGATTAAAAATGAAAGCAGAATAGAAACAAATAATATGAAATGGAAGAATCAATAAAACGTATTTAAATATTTATAGGATATAAAATATAAATAATAAACACCATACCGATTAATATTTCAGTATTTTACAAAAATCCATGCGCACATGTCTACCAGTATATCAAAAAGATTAAGGTGAATAAAACAGTTAAGAAATCACAGTAAATGATACCAAAAGATGCAGTTAATACATTTTGAAATAAAATTTGAAATACCTTGTTAAACACATTTAATCTAATATAAAATAAATAGATATTAATTACATTATTTAAAATGCACTATTAAATTAATTAATAACAGTTTAACAATATCGTCAAAATTTAGCTAAAAATATAAATAATTGGTGTATAATAATATATAAAAAATGGTGTATAAATTATAACTGAAATGGAGCTAGAAAAATTAAAAATTAGAGCTATCTTAAAGAGACAAATTTGGTGCTGCCATCAATTATTACTTATATTAAACATCTATCGCAAGATAAATATTTGTAAGCATTTGAATGTAAATAACTGTTTAAACAGCAAAACCAAACATATTCTTATATATAGAGAATTATAAACCTAATACAAACCACACAATGTATTTAAAAACTATTGTTAATAAAATTTAAAAGCATACAATATATTCTATTAGCTAACTTATTTAAACTAAACTAAGAATTTAAATAATTCTAGAACATTGATAATATATAGCATATAGCTATATGCTATAAAACAAAATAAATTCAGTAATAATTAATATAAATAATTATTAAAAATAATATAAAAATTATTTTTTAATGAATTATATATAAGATATTTATAAAATGAACAGGAAACAAAAAACGTGGAAGTATATAGAAGGTTAAATGATACTTAAATTCCCATTACTTAAAAAACACAAATATAGAGTGTGGATTATTTTCAGACATCCATAAAAATCCATAAAGTATGAATGTGGGACATTCAAAAACATTAAACCGATAATAAATATTAAAAAGAAAGAGGAATAATAATAAAAAGAATTACCCAATTTTAATGCATACAGTATAACTATATTTATATTAAACATACTTATATGTATATTATTCACTATAAGAATGGCATACTATTAGTAATTAATATGATATTGTCCTTAGTAAATTAAAATTTAATAACAAATAATTGTAACTTAGATTAATCAATAATTAAGCTAATTATAATATTAATGAAATTCTCCAATTACATATAAAATATCAAATCAACATCCATATAAAATACGTAACAAAAATATAGTAATAATACAAGAGCCCCCATTTTTTTTCCCTTAAATAATTAACCATTGCGTATTATCCAGACAACACCACCCTCTTCCGTACTCTAACATCTACCCACCCAACCAACCTATAATATTTTTTTTATATTATTTTACAATTTTTAATTTTTTATAGATATATTTTTTTTATTTTATAATTTTTTTGTAATTTTGTTTACGCATGTGTTAATTTGTTTTAATAGATCATGTAAGAAAAGTACTAATTGTATATTAATGAATATATGAATTTTTTTGGAAAACCATGATTTAATGCATCATAAATTAGTTTTTTAATATTATTGTTAATTAGAGGAGAAGAACATAAACATTTGATTCTATATAAATGATTAAGTATTATATTACGAAATACAAAATGATGTAGACAAGATTTAAAATTTGTAAATGTATTAACTGTGAATTTAAATTCTTTACGTTTGTCATATAAATCTGTGATTGTTTTATTGTCTTTTATTGTAATTTTAAGATCTAAGAAGTTAATTGTATTGGTAGATAAAAGGTTTTCCGTTAATTCCAAATTAGTGGGATAATCAACTGGAAATCGAGTAATTGCAGATTGATCAGTATCAATTAAAATGATGTCATCAATATAACGATATAAATGTAGATTATTATTAGTAAAATTACGTTCATAATGAGATAAGTATAAGTCTGAGAGTAAACTGGAAGTACAACCGCCTTGTGGTATACCGACATGCTGTAAATATAAAGTATTATCTTGCAATATATAATTATTATAGATAATGAAGTTAGTTAAAGATTTAAAATATGCAATATCTATATTAGATGGTAATTCCAGTTTTTTATAATACTTTTTAAATAATGCATTTATATTTTGATGTAAATCTAATAGGTCTATATTATTAAAAAGATCTTTGAAGTCATATGTCGTTATATTACAAACAGAATGAAGATTTTTTAAAATATTAACAAGTTGATAGCTATTTTTTATACAATGTGTATTATCATTGTTTGTAGTAAGTACATATAATTGATTAAGAATTTTTAAGAGAAGTGTATTGGCTTTATTATTATATGTATTGCAACCAATAGTAACAGTCCTAAATTTAATAGGAGTTTTATGAAATTTGGGAATAAGAACTAAATATGGATAATTAAAATTAGTAGATAAAATATTTAATAGTTTATAATAACTTCTAATTTTACGATTATTTACAAATACACGTATATTACTACTTATTCGAAATTCAGAGGAAAAAAACAACACCTACCAGATGCTTAGTGTTACGAATGGTTGTTAGTAGTACGAACGCAGAAAAGTGCGAAACCTATTTCAAAAATTAAGTTATCTTTTCTTTATGTTAATACAGGACAGTCCAAAACCATCTTGACAAGATAAATGTCAATTTATCTGCTAGAATAAATGTAATTATTCAATAAGATAACTCAAATTTTACAAAATTTTTTTAACCTGGTTCAAATTAAACTTTTTTTAAATAGTTGGAGTTTTGCAAGATTGGTATTATCTATTAATAAAGTTATTGAGAAATAAATGAAAATATTCATATTTGATGGGAGCATAATAAATGTGTATGAATAAAACATATGAATTTGTGTCATAAAATTTCAGTTTTTGAGATAAATTAATTAAATATCCAAATACAGTCGTATCATCATATATCATCATATAATGTATCATAAAATATACTCAAAGTTATTACTACCAATCCTATATATATATATATATATATATATTAAACTTTCTGTACAATAATGCCATTGATAGATAATTAAAATGACCAATAATATGAAAACACAAACACCACATCTATACAGGGTGTCCCAGAAGTAATGTGACAAAGTTTAAGGGAAGGTAAGGGACATCACAAGGATTCAGATTTGCATAGCAACCCAGGGTCGGAAACGCTGTCCTGTCGCGGTAGTGACGACACAAAACACAAGAAAGAAAGGACACGAACAGGGAGAGAAAACATGTTTATTATTTTTAGTACTGCAAAAATGCCGGGACAATGCTGGAAAGTGTTGAGGGACTTGTTGCACGCATCGTGGCAGCTGCTAAGGAAGTCCGGGGCACTCCCAGTATTTTCGAGAACATTAGATCTTCCATACGCCGGAGATGCGCTCCCATGCATCACGACCCGGGGTCGTAATTTCGAACACCTACTTTGATGACGATCGTTGTCCCTTTAATGCTCTTTCTTCTTAGTTTTTTTGATGTACTAAGGATAATAAACATATTTTCTCCTCTTATTCGTATCCTGTCTTTCTTGTGTTTTGTGTCGTCACTACCGCGCCAGGAAAGCGTTTCCGACCCTGGGTTGCTATGCAAATCTGAATCCTTGTGATGTCCCCTACCTCCCCTTAAAGTTTGTCCCATTACTTCTGGGACACCCTGTATATATAACATGTAAACTATATATATATATAGTTTATATGTTGCATAAAAGTTAAATTTACTTACCTTTAATTTTACTACAGAAACATTATAATTTTTTATTTTTAATTAATTATATTTTTTAATGAAAATCTTTATCAAAGCAAAACCCTTACATAACACATATAAGTTTAAATGTATACTTTAGGTTTGGTCGTAATTATATAAATACGTAGCACCGATAGTCGTTTTCTCGCCCGTCCGTCCGTCTGCCCGCATATAACACCGCAAGAAATACCCAACCGAACGGTTTGAAATTTAATATATAGAATCATTGCAGAATTGTGTCGAGTCATTTCAAATTTTGTGAAAATCGAATCAAAACTTAAAAATATATGAATAAAAGTTTTCTTCATTCTATTAAATGCTATCATACGTAATTAATTCAATGATATCCATGATAGGTAATGATTCTATATTGCCATGGTGATGACGTGCTATTTAAGATGGAGTTCTATTATTTCAGTATTACTGAATTTAATATTTAAAATCGTAATAAATGGATTCATAAACTCATAAACTCATGCATTTTTGCATAACAATGCAACAGCTATTATACCAAGATCTGAAATTTATTAAAATAATTATAGCACGAACACACCTCATTTGCCACGTTTGACGTACAATTCCAGGCTTGTTAATTATTTTATTCGCACACGCCGTTACTCCACCCATGTAAATGAAAATGCGTTTTTTTGGTAAAATAACGATAGTCTTTTGCGTGATAATAATAATAGCCTTTTTGAAAATATAGAATGAGATTAAATATTTGATAGGAAATGCATTCATATTTAATAGTAAGTTCTTTGATTAATTGGTGCTATATAAAACAATTATATTCCTAGATAATTAACAATTTCTTTGGAACAATTCATTTTATGCCGTTACGTGCAGCAATTTTCATTTTAAGCTGACATTTTAAAAATATAAACGCTGTCATTATTAGTCACGTACAAAATCTATTTACGTTTGGGTTATCCCGACCTATAATCGATTAGAAATGCATACAAACGGCACACGGTCATAGCGAGCGTGTGCTGATCACCCAATTGATATAACAGGGGATTGGTGTATGTATAGATATAAAAAGTCGTATCTGTATTGTGACAAGATAAAATAGCAATATGAAACCTTAAAACACACATACTATAATATATAATATAACACACACAAATAACGCCTGTGTTCAGCAGTTAACAGTACATATAAATATTATACAGACACACATACACTCTAAATAATTTTTCACTCCAGTTGGGTTTATTGTATTTATTGTATGTATGTCTGTATAATTTTTATATATACTGTTAATATGATACATTGTTAAAATATATTTCTAATAAAGTTCCAGGTATTGAATAAAATAAATCTCTTCAAACGTTTTCTTATGATATAAAATAATTAAAGGACATCAGTTGATCTCTTTGGCTAAACATTATATATATATATATAAGTTTATAGTTGCTTAATTCCTAAACTACTTGTTGGAATGTTTTGCTACTTTGGAATCAAGGGTAACGAATGCTCAAACAATCAATTTTGGTTATTTGCACTATTATGCATATAGAACAATAAAAGATAGTTTTAATAATAAGGTACTAAAATTAGACTGCCAGAAGAATAAATTTAAATTATTTATCCTTAATTTCAAAATTCAAATGCATTTAAGTATTTCCCTTATATTAGTAAATACCTACGCATTAACACAAAAAGTTATATTTATTCAGAAAATATTTTTTTACTTGTTGTAAAAGCTTCTATTCATCTCAGTAACTACTGAAGATTATACTACCTCATGTTAATTTGTCCTTTGAATTTCCCTTTCGTATTCCCTGATACTTCCATACTATTCATACAACTTTCTGCTTGAGTTTAATATTTTCTGTTTAATAAACAGCCGAGGCCACAAGTGATGGTAATATTATTATCGGTCAATTACTACAGAAAATTATTAAAACTCTTACACTAAGCGGAATTTGAAAAAGAAGTGCGGAATAATCGTATATTTATAACAACGTAAAGAACTGAATAATTTTCGATTGGGTATTTTCAAACGCAAGACGTTTTAAATTAAATTGAAGCAGTTTGACTTAATTCGTGAACATTTTTCGAAGTTAGTTAAGTTACAATGAAGTTCAAAGTTTAAGAAAATGTGAAAGTTCATTTTAAGCTGACATTTTTGAAAGATATACGCTGTCATTAATAGACACGTACAAAATCTATTTGAGTTCGGATTCTCCCGACCTATAATCGATTAGAAATGCATACAAACTGCACACATTCATAGCAAGCGTTTGCTGATCACCCAATCGATATAAAATGAGGAGATCGGTGTATGTAGAGATATGAAAAGTTCGTGCCTGTGTTATTATAAGATGAAGTAATAATATCAGATTTTATAAAAATGCGTTTGTAATAAAATTCTAGATATTGAATAAAATACGATTCTTTAAAAGCGTACTTAACCCTTAAATGCGCATTTTTATTATTTTGTTTCGAAAAAATGATATATGATTCTCTAAAAGGTTTATTACACAGCAAAAAAAATTAAAAAGATTAGAGATATATTTTTCATATAATACATCCATCTTTCCTCCTGTTGCTCATCTGCAATATAAGTAAAAACTACTATCGTATGGCTGTTTTACGCTAAAATAATGCAAATTAATAAATACTTTAATAAGCATGTCTCTAAATACCTTATTTTATATAATTATTTATTTTATAAAACTTAACCTTTAACCCTGATTATGTTTTAGAAATTACGTAGTTAACTTAATCTGGCTTTACACCAGAAAGTTTCAATGGTTAATTTCGCTTTATTTAAATACGGAACGTCTGTTTTTAAATTAAAGCAAATATTACTATTTTAATATTCTGATGTGAATTAGGTATATGTGAATAAAAAAATCTATTAAATTCAAAGCAGTGTTGTTTGCATATATGGAAAGCTGCGCACTAAAGGGTTAAAATATAGTAAAATATAAGTAAAGGGATTTATGTCATTGATTATCTTTTATTTTTTTTTTTGTTGATAAATTTAGGTAATACAGTTGCGTATTTCCTACACTAATTGTCCAAATAACTTTCGTTTGACACCCAAGGAAAAATGTGCCACAAAATTCAGTTTAGTTTTCAAAATTAGGTGTTACTATTGGAAGTTTTAATGTCTGTTACAATTTATTCCTGAACGCAATCCTCTAGGTAAAATTTAAAGTGATAAATAAATATAGCATATTACTAATCGACTGATACCAATCACATTTTTATACGATGATTTTCGACAGAATTAGTAAGGATTAGCGCTTTTTTTTATATACAGGATTATACAATTTTTTTTTTATCGTAGGGTTCTGGCAATCGATACGAAAATTACCTGATCAAAAGTTATTTCCCAGAAGCCAGAAAATAATAAAAGTATTACTCGTTATTAAAAGTATATTACGCATGGGGTTTATTTTGAGTGCCTATAATTTCCAAATAGTATTCGTTGCCTGGTGTAATCATTGAATTCTCTGATTAAATAAGGTGAACATTTGAATATTAAAACATAGTGGTTCACTGAAATGAACACTTCTACGCACCATCTTAGCCGTTGCTTAAAAAAATAAGCAACATAAAAAAATTTCTGTTGCCGTCAAAAATTTTCGTAACTTTATTTCCTATATTTTATTTTTCTTTGGCGCAGTGTAGAACAAGAAATATTATTATACTCCTATATAGCTATTAAATTTGCAATATTTTTATTAATGACTTCATTTCTAACATTTGCTTCATTTTTACAAAATAAATCAAAAAGTCTCTATATAGGATTTTCTATTAAAAAAAAAAAAAATAAATAAAATAAAATAAAAAAAAATAAAATAAAATCTGATTACATTAAATATATAAGAAGCTTGATATTCTATTTTTTTTATTACGGTGCTACGGAAATGAAAAAATACTTTCAGACAAATAAACATTCTTAATTATTCCTTCTATAGCTTTACATGTATCAATTTTCATTTGAAATAGCTTATAATTATGAAATATCTTATCATTTGAAATATCCTTCATTTGAAATTGCATTATTTACACTGTAAAAAAAAAAAACTCAGTAAAATTACTAAATTTTTTCTAGAAAACTGGGATTCCTAGAACTCTCTAACTTAACGGCACCAACAAAAATTACTGCAACACATACACTTTTGCACCGTAAATTGAAAAAATATATATATGTAAGGTTACTAAGAATATATTAAGAAACTGGGATGCCTAGAACGTTTTATATAACGGTAACAGGATTTTTTTGCAATTTTTTTACTTTTTAACTTTGGAATTTCCGATTTGCGAAAATTTATGACGCGATGGTTAAAAATGAAGGTTATTTTCAGATTTAGTGCTAAAAATACATAAATATCAATTATCGAAATTTAAAAAACACAACCATCACATCTATTTTGTAATATCCGAATTTCGATATTTTTCGACTTTGCAATTTACGATTTGCAAAAAATCCTGACTTGATGGTTAAAAATGAAGGTCATTTTCGAATTCAGCGCTAAAAATATATACAAAAATCAGTTATCAAAAGTTATGAAACACAACCATTTCCTGTATCTTTCAGTATCAGATGTTCTCTATTTTTTGACTTTTTACCATTGAAATTTGCGATTTGCAAAAAATGGTGACTTGGTGGTTAAAAATGAAGTCCTTTTTCGTATTCAGCGCTAAAAAAATACATAAAAATAAATTATCAAAAGCTAAACAACTCAAACATCACAGGCTTGTGTAATTAATGCTATAGAGCAATTCCACAAAAAAGTCTCATTTTGAGGGGGTGGGGGTGAAATTAATAATATATTTAATTTAAGAGTATGATTGGAAAGCTTAATATTTTTTATGTTCTATAAAAAAAAAATCCTAATAAGGTGACATTGTAATTTATTTTTCACATGCAAAGTTAAGTACCATTATTGTCTTTGTCAAGTGATAATGTTAGGTCAGTTACACAATGAAAGTTACGTCAGTTACATATGTAATTACCAGTTTTTTCTTTTTTATTATTCAGAAATTACTTATAAATTTTATTTTTATTATTTGTTATTAATTATTGTTGTTAAGAACATAAAATCACCTTTTTTAACTGGATAGTTTTGATAATTTTCAAACTTAAACGAAGGCAGAAAACATATGTTTGTATATATTATGTTACATCAGTTACAGAAATTTAAAATAAATTTTTGGGGATTAAAATATAGATTATAATAATTTGCAGGTACATGAGTATTAAGCACTTAATAAGAAACATTTTAAATTATAAAAAAATCTTCTAGCTTTATTAGTAAATTTTCTACACAGTATAGAAAACAATAATCTATCAGAAAGTATTACATCAGTTACGGTGGAATTGGCCTATACTAAAACTTTAAAATTGGGACCTTTTCGTTTACAAATTTTTAGAAACTGAAATTTTGAACACGAACAGATAATTTTGACATCAATTTTTAATGTTTCAGTAACGTTTAGCTTTCGATACCAAATAGGAAGTCATTCGGTCGATCATTATCAAGCAGGACGGTCGTTCTGCCAAGCCAAGCTGAAAAAAAAAATGCTAACCTCGCCAAACAAACAAACGCCAAGAATAAAACGCAAGACACCGTAACTGCTTATTATACTGATGACAACTTCTCCATGTAAAATCAACCAAACACGCCAGCGTAAAATTTCCCATATCAAAAGAACCAATCATCGCAGAAAAATAAAACTAAAACCAGAAGGATCTAATGGAAAATATCTTCAATTTGAGACCAAATGCATCCTCATAAATTAATTATAAACAGAGATATAGATTTTTTAAAATAACGTCGAGATACTGAAAATGATCGATTTATTTTCTTCGTCACAATTTATGGTTCAATCAAGGTAGAGACTTAAATAATGGACATAAAAAAGTAAGGATTGCATTTTTGGACAGATATTTACTCAATCTACGTGCTTTTGTAAAATTCAGCTTTAAAAACACAAATTTTCTATTCTTAATTAGCGAAAAACTGTTAATTAATTTTAAAGTTTATAAATTATGCCAAACAGCGATAAACCCGCCAAATCATTTTAGAAGTCTTTTAAAATTTTTTATATTATCCTTTTGCATTGATTTCATCGAAGAAAACTATGGCCGAGATCCAGATAGATTTTTCGCTGTTAGCGAAATGAGTTTGACCAATCAGAAGCCAGAATGTTTGAGAATTTTTGCTGCTTCTGGATCCCGGCCTATGTCATAAAAGTTTTGAGTCATTTTCTTAGTGCCATGGATGAAGTGCAATGTTTACAGAAATTTAGGCTGGGATCCAGATGGATTTTTCGCTGTTAGCGAAACGAGATTCACCAATCAATAGCCTGCATTGCTGCAAACAGCGAAAAGTTCGCAAAAGTGCAAGCTTCTGATTAATGAATCTCGTTTCGCTAACAGCGAAAAATCTATCTAGATTGCGGCCAATTATGTTGAACACAATTTTGCATTTCCCCATCCAGGAAGGGTATTGATGTCATAACAACAGTGCGTATTCGAAACTATTTAAGGCATTGATTCTGAACTCCTTTGCTATACATTTCAATATTAAAGAAGTTGTTGTTTCAATAGTTTTAGTACTTTTCTCTATTGCTCACTCTAAAACACGAATATCGAAATTTAACCAACAGCGCTCAGAAACTATAGCGCCTAGAATGTATAGTGTTGAAATAGGCTAACCCTGTAATACTTAAAAAAGCGCTAAAATATTGTATCCCTTAAATGTGCAATGATACTGCTGTAATATGCAGATCGCAGCGGCATCTGCAGGATATTTTCTACAACTGCAAGAAATTGCTAGTCTATACAATGTAATAATAGTAATACGAAAATCCCACAGATGTCGCTGCGATCGACACTTGAAATTTTAGCAGTATCGTCGCACATTTAAGGGATACAAATTTTTAGAACTGTTTGGATAGCATATTTCCACAATAGGTATTCCAGGCGCTGTATCAGAAACAACACCATAACAGAGAGCCTTTATACATAAGAGTGGTGATATATGCACAGGAGGCATGCTCATTTCAAGCTTTTGTCGAAAGTACGGCAATCCGCTCTCTTGAATAGAGGATATTCAATCTACGTTATGATCACATGGTCAAGGCAAGAACGTCTAGCGTAAAGAAGGGAAGGCTCCGTCTACGTAATGTAAATCCCCGCTAGCCAAGGAAACAGTTCATGGGAGAAAGCAGTAGTACCCTGTTAAAAATATCGTGAAAAATTACCTCTGTTTTTAAAGGCTATCTGTATTCTGACCAATGAGAACGCTTCATAGGCGTTTATGTAGCGTTCTCATTGGTCAGAAAATAGAGAACCTGTAAGAACCGAGGTAATTTTTCACGATATTTTTAACAGTGTAGTTTCCTGTTTCCCTTCTATCAGTTATAAATTCTTTGGGTAAATTACCGGTACCACGTGACTTTTTCAGCCTCGAACCCATACTTGGAATATCCTCCATTAGAAGATACGCGCATGGACGATCTCTATTAGACTAGGGAAATAATTCAGCATGCATTAACCTGGCGATAATGGCATGCTCGTAAAGAACTTTAACGATTTGTTTTTATCACTTTTACCAATAAACATTTATTGGCCGTATGTCGCTACTTCGTTATAGAGACACACTTGTTCCTAATTAGATCCCGGCCTTAATGTATCAAAATACAGAGTTTGCTTTCTGTACTATTCCTGAGCTCAGTTGTAGCGTCTAGAAATATAGGCCGGTATTCAGGTACAATTTTGCAAACAGTGAAAAGTTAGCAAAAATTTTGGCTTCTGATTGGTCAATCTCGTTACGATAACACAGAAAAATCTACCTAGATCACGGTCACTGTGTGGAAACCGGCTATTCCAGTAATTCGTTAAAAAGTGCTAAAAATTGAATCCCATAAATATTGACAAATACTGAATGACAAATGTCGATAGGAGCAACATTTTCTAGATCTTCTCTGAGCGAAACATTTTCTTTTGAAATAGTTATGTTGGAATTACCATATGTCGCTGTAATCGACATTCGTCGTTCAGCCTCGTTCAACATTTATGGGATACAATTTTTAGCACTTTTTTAATAAACCGATTTTTAAACTATATCTTCTAGAAACTATAGCTCCATTATAGCGTCTAGATTATATGTTGTAGAAATCGACTATCCCAGCAATACTTAAAAAAGCGCGAAAGTATTGAATCCCTTAAATGTACAACGATGTCGAATTCCAAACAGTCATTTGCATCGACATCTGCAGGATATTTTTTAAAGAAGAAAGAGACATGTGTAATGCACCGCTACAGCGTCTAGAATACATAATGTGGAAATTTGCTATCCAAGAACCGCTAAAAAGGTGTATCCCTTAAATGTGCACTGACGCTGAAATCCAGGGAGATTATCGCAGCGACATCTGCTATATATTTTCAAATTTCAAAGTAAACATCGTATTATTACAGCGGGTTTGACGCCAAGCACACAGGTCAAATGTAAGTTAATAAAACGTTTAAAAAAAATGTTACAGCGTCTAGACCAAATTGTCTTGGAGTTTTGGGAAATATCCTGCAGATATCGCTGTGATCGACTGATTGGATTTCCACACTATATATTCTAGACGCTGTAGCGCCGCGGTAGCCTGTCCTTTTTCGTTTGCCTCGAAGTAGATGACGTCATTTGAAGCTGTTCCTAAGTGTGGAGTTGATTATCTGTACACGGCAATGGACACAAAAAAAATCGGCGCACCGCTTTGTACTAATCATCGTGTAAAGATGATCCAACTCCGTGTGACTTTTAAACGTCATAAACTGGCCTATTATGTCATTGATCACGCTAACACCCTCCCCCTTGCGTCCGCCATATATAGCTGCATCTTGCTATGGAGACTGCTAAATGGGCTGCTATCGGTCAAAATCAAGAGAGAAAAGGGCAGAAGAGGGGGGAAAGAACTCGTTTTCTTTATGTAGTTTTTCACACGGGAAGATTGACATGTCTGCTCCTCTCCTTTCATACCTTCATGGTGGTGAAATAAACAAACGCCCCTTAAATATTTGAGAAAGTCTTGACACGCGTCACAAAAACATCACACAAAGCAGGCAAAGCAAAGGAACAAAATCATTCATTGGCTCGTGGATATGAACGAGCCAATGAATGATTTTTCTTCTTTGTTTTGCCTGCTTTGTGTGATATTTTCCTGACTTGTCAAGGCTTTCTCGAATATTTAAAGGACGTTGAATAGACCGGGATCAAGATAGATTTCACGCTATTAGCGCGATGAGATTGATCAATCAGAAGCCTGCATTTTTGAAAACTTTTTTTATGTTTGCAGTAAACACTCTGGATCCCGGACATTAACTTTGGTTGGTTAAGACGATTTTGAATAAAATCAAATCAGAAAGCCAATGTTTTTAAACTTTTTTGGTTAGTTTAATCGAAATCTTCCACGTCTATTAATGAAAACGGAGTTACTGTACTTTGGACAAAAACTTGAATATGAGTACACGACTTGTGCATATGTGTCACCACTCTTACATATAAATGTACTCTGTTATGAGCATGATTCTAAGCGCAGCTGGTTAAATTTGAGTATCTGGGTATTAGATAAAGCAATAGTGGCCCACCGTGGCTGAGTGGATAAGACACCACGCCGCTAATCGCTTGAGAACGTAGGTGGGGGCGGGTTCAAATCCCGCCGTGATCCTCACGTGATCTGATATATATGTGTTCAATAAAACAAACAAACAAACAAGCAATAGTGAAAGGTACAGTTGCCATGGAAACAACGACTTCTTTAATTCGTATAGAAAATTAATGGATAGTTGTAAATAATTTAAGTTTAAAATGTAGGCAAATGCTCTGAAAATATCAATGGCTCCCATTTAGTATTTTACAAAAGTAATTTAATATATTCACATGATGTATAAGTTGATGCAACTCTTACCTAATGAAAATTCTGCAACAAGACTTACGTAGGCAGATCTTTTCAATGATTAATTCAGAATTCTAAGAACAAAACGAAGTTCTTAAGCGCCCTTCCTCACCCCTCCACCCACTCAAAAAAAGAAATACGATAGAAAGGTATAAGTATTTGGATAATTTCAGTATTTCTGTGATCTTTGGTCAGAGTTTAGAAAAGGTGTCTGGGTATTAAAAAAAACATATAACAAATTTGACGAACGATAAGACTATAGATTTCAGGCAATTTTTAACTGCAAAAAAATTTTATTCTAATGATTATGCGGCTTTAATAATAGACTATTAAATATAATCAATTTACGGGAATTTTTATACGAAATTATATTCTCACATTTATGCAAATAGGTATGGATAAACAGACTTGAGTAAAATTACATATTTATTCTTTCTTCTCTATAACACGATCTAAATGAAGATGAAGTTATATGTACAGTTTATATCTTTAAATTTTTAGATTTTTTTTATCAAAAATGTTTCATCATCATGTCTAGAATTGCTAGATTTACTTCTTTAGACAGATCTTCGATTCTTTAGATGCCTGCGGGGCTTCATTTTCGGATTTTCCGTAGGTATTTGTAAAGATAAATTTATTTTGCAAAACCGTCAGCAAAAAAAGTTAGAACAAACAATTAACTGACAGACTAACTGTAAATATATATTTTATTTTGACTCTATTTGATTTTTACTAAATTTTCCTCCTTCATAGAAAATTTTAAGGCGATATAAATTGAGAAAGACTGATACTTTGAAAGAAGAAATTGACTTTCCTTACTTTTAAATTATTAATTACTCTAAAAAATTAATGATAGGTAAACAAAGTGTATACTATTGTGTTTGTTCCCTACTTATAAAGGCTATACAAGGACTAATTTTAGCGAGTAGAATTATTTTAATTATATATAATCTGTTTAAAAAAAATAACTGATATCTACTAAAAAACAACTTTTCAAAAGTAAAAAAAAAAGCCAAGCAAAAAAAAAAAGAAAAGAAAAAAGGGGAAAGTTGTGGCTAAAAAATAGTGTGATATCAAATTTCCAAGCTAATATTATGGTACTTATTTAACATTTTTTATTAAAAATTTACCATATGTAAGTCGAGTACCTAAGTATGCGTTGATAGAAAGCCTTTTCTCCTTTACTAAATACATCATAACGTGTTTCTGAAAATTAATTTTTTTTAATTATGCATGATGGGCTTGGCGGCCATCTTTCCATATTTTACACAAATTTCTAAGCAGACAAGCTCGTATGTTTGCATTATTAAGAATTTTGAACTTCTAGTTTTGGCTACAGACAGATAAATTAAGAAAGTCTTTTATTTTGAAGAAAAAAAAATTGATTTTTACTGCTTTAACTAATTAATTAACCCCCTCCGAAAAAAGAGAATCATAAGATAAAACCTGAAGTTACTTCAACTTTATTTTAAGACACAAATTTCTAGGCACTCATTTCCATAAATTAAAAGCATAAAATGTTTGCTTTAGCAACAATTTCGAATTTCCGATCTTAACAATGTACTTGTGTGCTTAGAAAATTGTGTAAAATATGGAAAGATGGTCGCCAAGCCCATCATGCATAATTAAAAAAAATTAATTTTCAGAAACACGTTATGATGTATTTAGTAAAGGAGAAAAGGCTTTCTATCAACGCATACTTAGGTACTCGACTTACATATGGTAAATTTTTAATAAAAAATGTTAAATAAGTACCATAATATTAGCTTGGAAATTTGATATCACACTATTTTTTAGCCACAACTTTCCCCTTTTTTCTTTTCTTTTTTTTTTGCTTGGCTTTTTTTTTTTACTTTTGAAAAGTTGTTTTTTAGTAGATAGGAATTACGCTGGTTGACTTGGTTTTAAGTGTATTTTTAATCATTGCAAAACACATTACAATGCGGGTATTTTTTTATAATTCAAAACATATATTGTAGAATAAGTTTTAATTCAAAATTTCAGTACTTAAAGTATCTAGAAATGGTTTTTGTTTAAAAATCCAAGGGTTAAAATTCATACTTTTTTACAAAATTATTTTCACTGTATTATTTCAATGTATAATGGTGATTAATTTTAGAAAAAAATGAATTGTAGCCTATATATATATTTTATACTTTTATATATTTATTATTATCAGAAATTGCTTTCTGAAAGCTTCAAATATGTTAATTGAAACTTAATGCTCATTCCGTTAAACAGTTTTTGAGTTAAAAAACTACCCGGATTCAAATCTGTTTTGAAACGACTAAAATGAATTTAACATTAAAAGTTCCAAACTTTAAACATTCATAATTCTTAACTACTTAAGTAAATTCTTATGTACTTGTCGGACAGACTTTCTGTTTGCTATCTGAAGATAAAATGTACGAAAAATGCAATTCTTATGTCAATATTAATAGTTAGTATTGGAAATTGTAAAACTTATTACAATTCATATATTTAGACGACTGTCTGACCATTAATTAATTATTATTATCACTAATCTATTGCCACCAGTTATATTTTTATATGACGATTTTTGTCAGAATTAAAAGTATTTTTATCATTTTTTCTTCCATAAATAAACAATAACTTATTTATAGGGCATTCTCATAATCTTTTGACTTTCGGGAAAAAAAATCTGGTGAAATTAAATTTGCTAAAATAACATTTTAACATCTTAATCTGATAGACGAATGCCTTAATGATTCAAAATAAAGAAAAAATGGTAAGCAGTGAAAAATGTTTTATTTAACTGATTTTTATATTAAACTTGCGAGTTTAATTTTCCTTACCCTTTTACCACTAAAACATTTTATTTTCTTTTAAATTTTTACTTATAATGAATTTGCATAGTACCCACAAGACATTCAAATAAGAAATAATAACAATGTAGTATTTTTAGTACAAAATTGTGGTGTAACATTGTTATAAAGGGGTGTTAAAGAAGGGACAGTAAGGTAAAAAAAGGGGACGGTATAGGAAAAAAAGGGACGAAATGGGGAAAAAAAGAGACGGTAAGGATGGAACGGTAAGGAGAATTGCCACCTATTTTAGACAAATCATGTTAAGACTAAGTGGTAGCTGCAATGTTCATTGATTTTAGAAACAGTTATTTATACTGGATTAAATTTAAAAAAAAATAATTTACCTCGAAAAGTGCAGGAATAAACCTTGGGGACGGTAAGACTGCCAATAAAGCCACGATGCTTAAAATTGATATTTAAATGCTGATTTAAATTCTGCAGTAAATTTACTGTCAAAGAATTGTAGACAGTCTTTCCCCAGCATATTTCTGCATGAGGAAAAACTTGAAAAAAATTCTGTGGCTGCATCTGAAGTGATTTTCTATATATTTTTAGAAGAGGAACGGTAAGGGATCTAAGGGGACAGACACACAGGGACAGAGTATAAAAAATAATATCAACCGTAAAAATGTGTGCAGGTTAATTTTTTGCTACATATTTACATAAAACAATAGTTCGTGTTTCGTAAAAAAAAAAAAAAAAAATACATCGAATTGCTTTTATTGAAACAATTTTATACAGACAGCTCCAAACGTAAAAATCAGCATCAGGGACACGGGACGGTATAGGAGTTTTCCTGGTATTTGGACCCCCAACATTGTTCTAAACTTATTTATCACGTTAATATTGTTATGCAACCATGCAATGGTATTTTCCCCAGTATATGAAATAAAAAAAACCCACAAGAACATGTACTAAAATAAAAATTATTATTCAGGGGCATAAAAGTTAAAAGATTGTGAGAATGCCCCATATAGTTTGTCAATAGATAGGCTGAGAACCTGATTAAGTTCCTTACTAGAAAACAGCAAAGAACCTAGAATCTTGTGTTCTTTTCTAATCATCCATAAGGAAAGAATCCAATAGGCACACGATCACGGTGAATGTTTGTCGATCACCCAGTTGCTGTAAGAAGGGATTGGTGTGTACATAGGAATTTCATGTCCGTATTATTTTATGAAAGAAGAACACTAAAAATGTTTTTAACAGAAAGAGACATCAGAAAGTTGTAGGTTTTGGAAAAAAATGATATTATATTAATGTAAATTGACAAATAAAAATTATTATTCAGGGGCATAAAAGTTAAAAGATTGTGAGAATGCCCCATATAGTTTGTCAATAGATAGGCTGAGAACCTGATTAAGTTCCTTACTAGAAAACAGCAAAGAACCTAGAATCTTGTGTTCTTTTCTAATCATCCATAAGGAAAGAATCCAATAGGCACACGATCACGGTGAATGTTTGTCGATCACCCAGTTGCTGTAAGAAGGGATTGGTGTGTACATAGGAATTTCATGTCCGTATTATTGTATGAAAGAAGAACACTAAAAATGTTTTTAACAGAAAGACACATCAGAAAGTTGTAGGTTTTGGAAAAAAATTATATTACATTAATGTAAATTGACGTAAATTAAATACATGAACAATAAAATGGTCAATTTTTGCCATCGCCTATCCGTATTTTAGCTAAACGAAAGTACAACTACATTTACAAATATTACTCCTAATCGTAAAAGAAATGTGTTTAGATGTACAATAGAAAAATAATTTAAAAAGTCTTAATTTCAATATAGATGCATGAATTAGTTTCCTGTTATTTTATTTTATTTCATGCTAAAATTAATGAGAAAGTAAGTTTTATAATGTTAGTATTTATCTAATAAATTTAATAACATTTTAATTATTCATTTAATTTGCAAATATTCGTTATAATTTTACAAATTGAATAAAAATATGGTTTCTCTTTAAAGAATGAGATCTTACACGCAACAATAGTTTTCTCTATTATTATTCTTAGAATCGTGTTGCATGTATTTTTTAACAAATTTAACATAAAAAATATTGATTAATATAGACTGCAAATTTTGTTTTTCTACATTATTAAAGATTTCTGTAAAACAGTTGGAAGATATCCTTACAGCAGCATTCCGTTCATTTTTATAATATGTTTCTAAATTACATATGCTCTTATTTGAGGGCATCAAAAAAGTATCATTTTGAGTGGGTTTCTTTAAACTGTTATTGCTTAGAAGCGCGAGAAACTGCATTAGTCCTCGCTGAATGTTTAGCGATCATTCAGTGGATGTAATAGTGAATTGTTGTGGCTATATAGAACTTCCTCCTTCGTAATATTAATTGTACGAAATACTATAATAAAATGTGAACAAAAACATATCTGTCAAAAAGCTGCAAATATTGAATTGGCAAACATGAAAATGGAAGGAATTGTATATCCATAAAGCCAAAAAATACGGTCTATCAATAGTCGGCTGTAGACATTTTAGAAAACAGTAATAGGTATCTTTATAAGACTATCATTCTTATACATATTTTTTGTATATTTATAAGAATAATAAACATAATTAGGGTATTTCTAATTATAGGTACACCTGCTTCAAGAATATCTATATACACTGGTTTCCAAAAATTAAGGAAAAATCACAAAAAGAGCGATAACTCGTTCAAAAAAGAACCTATCCGTATGGAATTTGGATATGTTAACTAAAAGATGGTGATTAAAATGACAAAATATAAATTAGTGGCGCTGCAATCGGATTGCGTCATCTATGCGGAGCACAAAAATGCATGCTAGAGTGTACGGCTGCTGGTATCGCTGTGATTATGAAATAAGAAAACTGAGATAGTGAATTCATTAGTATGACCACGAGGTATCATTTGTCCGCATAACTGCGATATAGAGCTATTGAAAGATTGGATATAGGCCAAAGTCAAAAAGAGGTGGCCAGGTGGCTAAATGTGAGTCCTCCTGTTGCTCATAGGTTTGGCAAAAATTTTAAACCACTGGTTCGGCCTCCAGAAGGTTCAGTGAAGGACGAGCAAGAGTTACGACAAGCACTGATGACCGATATTTGCGGTTATGTGTACGAAGGAATAGAACAGCAACCCCTCTAATCTTAAATCCGCCCTTGCTGCAGCCACTGGAAGGTTGGTATCAACATCTACTTTGCGTAGAAAGCTTCATGAAGGTGGTCTTTACGCGTTGCGACCAGATATTTGTGTGCCACTCACCTCATGTCTCCCGAGGGACGTTTAAGGTTGGCACGTCAACATGTCCACTGGACGGCTGATTAATGGAGACGTGTTCTCGTCACAAATGAGTTCCAGTTTATCCTCCAAAGCAATAGTAGGCATTGTTTGATTTGGAAAGAACAGGGAACACACTATCATCCGTCAAACATTCGTAAAAGAGATTGGTATAGAGGAGGCAACGTCTGTGTTTGGGATGGTATCTCTTTTAGCGGGCGTACAGACCTCCATGTCTTTCCAGGTGGAACTGTGAATGATCACGTCTATAGATAAGACATTCTTGATGTTTATGGGCACCCTTGGGTGCAATAGGTAATGATTTTCTTTTACAGGACCATAACGCTAGACCGCACAGGGTTCACATCGCAGAAGATTATCTTCAGCACCAAACAATTCAGCGCATGGAATGGCCAACACGATCATTGAACTTAAATCCTATCGAGCATCATTGGGATGCTTTAGGAAGATGTGCATCTGCTCTCAATCACCCTCCTCAGACCCTTGCCACGCTTACAACAGCTTTAAAAGAGCAAGGGCTCGCACTTCCCAGCGAACTTATCGATCGTAAAATTGACAGTACCACGCTTCACTGTATGTGCTGTATTGCTTCTAGGGGTCATCATACTCCATATTAAAGGTAATTTTCCTATACCAAACTGAGACCTTTATTTTGTTTATTTTATAATTGTATTAATTTCTGAAATATCATAATCGCCTGGTAATTTCTTTTAATGTTATTTTATATCTTTCTATGTGTGTAAATTGTGTCTCAATTTTAGTAAAATCTACTTGTAACATTTGGAGTATTCGCTACTTTTGTTGTTTTTCCTTAATTTTTGGAAACCAGTGTACTTTGTTGAGATCAAAAAGGCTTTTTACTTCAAATTTTTTTCTATTATAATTTAAATCTATATATATTTTAATTCGAAGGAATAGTTAATGAGAAAGTAATGTTTACTAGCGTGTATAACAACCCGGAGTGTTAAATTTGCACTGCATGAGATCATTGGATCATTTGGGAAATGCATTAATTTAATTCTGCATTTAGAAAATATTTATAGTATTAATTTTATTACTTTTCTTACTATAAGCAAAAAACTATGTTTATAATGCAAATGAGCTGAATATTACAAAGATTCCATTTTGCAAGTTATGTAGTTTTTATATTTATAAATTTTTAGTTGAATGCTTTTATAAGAAAATGACTAAATATGAGCAATAAAATTCTATTGGCGTGAGGTCTTTTGGATAAAAATGTGAAGCACCATTATTGGCTAGATATATGTATCCTTATCTAGTAACTCGCCTAAGATATCATTCATCTAGGCGAGTATCGTCAAACTCATTAGCGTAGATGGGTATGGTTTAGACAAAACTTTTTAACCTGAGCTTATGCCTGTATGTACGTTAAAAAATCCATGTCCTATAATATTCATTCGCATTTTAAACAAATTCGGAAAATTTTATTTCATATTAATGAATAGTGCAAAAACGATCCAGCTTTATGATAATAATTTTAGTAAATTTAGAGGTAAACCATTTGAAAATTCTTCTTTTAAAAAGAGAATGTAAACTAAAAATCACTATACCGATTTATTCAAATAGAACAAAAGTATCGATATTTGGCAGGCGATATCATTATTCACCTTTATCCTCCATTTTGTAAAATAAAAATAGAGTAATTAAGTTACCAGCTTTAGTGAAATGTCGTTAAAAGTTTCAAAAAATAAAACATTATCTGAGAAGCTAAATCAACATTAAAATTCTGTAAGCTTATAAGACTATAAAATATTATCTGAGAAGCTAAATCAACTTTAAAATTCTGTAAACTTATAAGACGTTCTCAATCCCTGCGAATAACTGGTGTTAATTTCATGGCACTATGTTCCATATTCTGGGAGAAGTAGATGAGATATACACAGAGACAGTAAGATTTCAATATAACAGATATGTCTATATATATATTACATTTTAATGTGTTTTCATTTTTTATGTCCTTTCTAAAATTTGTTCATTTTACCAAAGTAAACTAAAATGAAGTCTAAACAAGAAAATTCTTAAATAATAATAATTTCTATTTTAAAGTATTTGAGTGATGTAACAGGCGTTTTATAATCCACTATGGTACTTTTTGCTAGCCAGTGGAAATCTCGCCAACACCAACTTTTAATTTTCGCGTGCGTAAATTAGAATCAGTGTTTTGATGTTGAAATACCATATGTTGATTTATGGTATTACTTATTACGATCATTATTATAATTTTGTATTTAGAATGAAATGAATGAAAGTTTTATATCTTAAATAAAATGAATGCAATACAAATGATAGCAATGGGGACAATTTTTGGCTATTTGTCGCCTGTGCCCGGCTAACATAAAAGTGCCGAAACGTTACATTAATATTTTCTACTTTTGCAGTGCTACAAAAACAATACTTAACGACTTTTTGGAACAACTTATTTTATAGCGTTATGTGTAGAAATTTTTATTTCAAACAGCCGTTTCTAAAAGATCGATGCTTTCCGTTAAAAGCGAAGTTAAAAAAAGTTCCGTCAAAACCATTCCATTACACGAATTTGCATTTTCACATAGGTTTCTCATTATATCATCGATTATAACGATTATAATGAGATAAAAACTCACATTGTGTTAAATGTTCGCAGTAAATGTTTGTGGCTCACAGAAAATCAGTTGAGGTCCTACGGATATAAGTTCAAGTAATAATAACTGTGATTAAAATAAGTATAGTTGTAATAATGTTCATAATATATTTTCATACATAACTATATTAGTTGAAAATGCTTATTAATTTACGTTATTACACATAATAATATACTTCTGTTTTCATTAACTAATCTTTAGTACAGAAGAAAATCAAGAATATTTCTCACTAGTATAGTTAATTATCCACAAACTAATTATGTTGCTAGAATTTTGGAATGATTGTACGTCACCAAATTTATGAAAAAATGACTTTAAAGTAATTGCTCATAACTTTCGTCACGTTCATTGCAAAAACATGTCATTCAATAAGTTTTCAACACGTTTGGCATTACTAAATCAAATTTAAGTGAAATAAATACTTCTCACCATCTTAGAAAGAGTTAAAATGCTATTGCAACAGATTGTTAGTATTAAAGAAGGTAAAATCGCTTAAATTACCAGCATACATCATTATATGAGAATATAATTTTGGAAAAAATATAAATCTGTTAATAAAATTTTTTGTAAATATTTATATGGACGTAAGAGTGGCAATAAAATCTGTAACATGACAGACAAATTTGTATCTACACGAATTTGCATTTTCGGTTAAATCACTGCATAATGAAGCACTGTATAATTTTATTACAATTATCTTTTTCTTCATTATATTTAATTCAATTATTATACAGAGTGTGCAAAATAAAACTGGCAGGGAAAATGATTATAAGACTGGTGCGTAATTGGCCCTTGTTAACGAACAGGAGAACTGTCCACCACAGAAAATTGATGCAGTGATGTGCTCGGTTTATCAAACTGTAAGGCACATTAAGCAGCTCTGTTTGAGGAATAGCAGCAATCGTAATTTCAATGTTATGCTATAGATCTTCTAGTATGCGAGGAACATTTGAGTAGTTAATCTAATACACTCAATCAATCTGAAACTTCAATTTGCCCCACAGATAAAAAACACAGGGAGAGAGAACAGGTGATCGAGGTTACCAAGAGATTGCACTGTCCTCTCCTCACCGAACACTTCATACACTCGTGACAAGGTTGCCACGACAATGTTTGTGGTTGCTCCATCTTGCTGAATATATTCATTCATATCACCCATATTGTTCATTAACAATGGCTAATTGTGAGTCTGTCTTATATTTTTCGGGTCAGGTTTATTTTGATAACCCTGTATATTCATGCATACAAATAAATCTGAATAAATAAAACAATAGTGATCATTTAATAAGAGAAAACGTTCTATTTTTTATGGTTGATTACTTATTTTTTAATACATATATTTCTATTTGTAATGACTTATCTTAAAACCAAATCGTTCCTAATAATCATTATAACCATTACAATGTTCTATTAAAATCCAATCATAATATCGTCTTTATATGTACTAATCTTATTTAATACTCAAATTACATTGCTGTTTTTCTTTTTACATTATATGAATATAAATATATCACCGTATAAATTTAATAAATAAAACGAATAAAGGATATTAATAAACTTTTCAAAATCACGTAAAATGATATCTTAATTGATAAATATATATTTTTAATACATATTTTCCCTTGGAAATAGACTTTATCATACGTGGGAAAACATTAGAAATCAATATAATTCCTGCACCCATATGTATTTATGCTTTCCTACTCCATCCGAACGTAAAACACCCTATTAGCTACATCATTTCATTGTTTACATTTTGTATCACGCTACACCCGCCCACAGACATTGCCTGATATTGTTTTGAAAACGTAACCCTAGCAACTACATAAATCGATCTACAAGTGTCCAGATAGATTATTTTTATTAAAAATACTTTTTTGCTAAAAACGTCTAAATATTTAAAAATGTTAAGAAATGAAAAAGTCTGAACCGTTTTAAAAAAAAGACAAATTAATGTAAATTGGTAGAAAATCGAACTTGGAAAATATCACAATTTAGCTACACATATTGGGGAAAGATGGCGTAGTAAGAAACAAGAAAAAACATCACAATTTTTTGTTGTAATAAAAAGAAATAATCTTACAAAAATGCATTACTTTCCACAGTATCAACAAGTGAATTTTTTAACAATTTTAAAGCAATTTATCATTTTTAGATATTCTCAAAATTTGGGAACACTAAACTTTAACTTTTATCAATTTTCAAAATTTTCAAATTTAATACCATTTCTTTTACTGCACAGTATAAAAACCTAGACTATAACATTCAAATATTAAAAGACAGTAAGTGTTCTGTAAAATTAATAATTTAAACTAAAGTGAATTATGAATATTACAGAGAAACTAAACAATGTATATTCCGAAAAAATATTTAAACGTTAATTTTAAATCACGAGTCGAAACCCGTCGAATTCGACGAATGAAAATGTTTAAAAGAACTGATTGACGGAATTTATATTAAAAAAATAACAAAAATAATTACAATAATTAATCAATATTATATTGGCTAACCTAACTCTTAAAACAAATATTATTTATGGGCAATTCCACAGAAAATTATCATTTTGAGGGGGGGGGGGGGAATAAAATGTATAACATGTTTAATTTAAGGGTATAATTCGAAAACTTGATATTTTTACATTCTATAATAAAATCCTAATAAAAAGGCATTGTAAATTACTGTTTGCAAACTAAGTTAAGTACCATTATTGTCCTTGTAAAGTCATAATGTTACGTCAGTTACACAATAAAAGTTACGTCAGTTACATGTGTAAATGCTATTTTTTTATTATTATTCAGAAATTAATTAAACAAGTTACTGCTATAATTTAGCATTACTTAGTGTTGTTGAGAACATTAAATCACTTTTTTTTTTTTTTTTTTTTTTTTTTTTTTTTTTTTTTTAACGGTATAGTTTTAGTAATTTTTACACTTCAATGAAGGCAGAAAAATGTTTGTATATTTTATGTTACGTCTGTTACAGAATTTTGAATTGCAATTTTTGGGACTAAAAGAGAGATTGAAATAATCTGCAGGTATTTGGGTATTAAGTCCTTAGTAAGAAGTATTTTAAATTGTAAAAATTTGTTCTAGCTTTATTAGTAAAATTTCTACATAGTTTTGAAAACAAAATTCGATGATCAAATGTTACGTTAGTTACGGTGGAATTGCCCTTATAACTAAAATTTAATTTCAACTTTTTAAAATATTGAAAAATTAAGCTTTATTCCTACACTTAATCAGTAACATTCAATTAAGATAATTAAATTATGAAGTTATTAATTCAGATTTTTTTATCTTTGGTGTTACATAACGAAAATTCATCGAAAATTGTGACATTATGACAGAATTATAATTTTTGTTTTCAACAAAATCCAAAATTAACATCTTTTTCACTGTCGCAAAATTTACCTGCATACTTTTCATATTCATTTTCTCTATTTAAAAAATATTTTAACGTGCCATAGATTACTAATAACTGTATACCCAAACTTGATGTCACGTTTGCTAGTTAGAATTTTGCATGTAAACATTCGCACTCTTTATTTGAGGTTCTAAACTGAGTGCGGTGAAATCCAGACTCGTAGTAAAGTAATTAGTTTTATCAAAGCACAATACTTTTCATTTTTACTATGGCATCATTTTCACCCACTAAAGACCTATGAGATTTTAACGTCTCAATCTCAGTATTAGCGGAATGTGAACCCATTGAAGTGTAACAGCTTTATGAATAAAAATTCGTTATTTTAAATCGTACGTTATTTTTTGTTCAAAAATTTTAAAGAGTTGTTTTTAATTGTAATATGAAAATGGCATCCGTGATGATATGGTAATCCTCGTTGTTTCCCGTCTCTCTTCAGCAATTTTTGTTTACTGAATTTGTTTGTAAAATCACTTTAAAATGTTACAAAATTAACTGGAAAAATACTTAAAAAAATTGCGCTAAAAATTTTTCGCAATTATTTGACAAAATGTAAACGTACTAAATATGGAAATAGGCATAATATTTGTAATAATATAATATGCATAGATATATGTTTTGTCTATATTTATAAAAATAAGCTTTTAAATTGTATATTATACACTATAATTAGTATTTTTATGAATTAATAAAAAATATATTTATTTCTTTGCAGAGACTAATAACATTATAAGTATTAGTAGAAAATAAACTAAGAATAATATCTTGAAAAGAACTTTACATAAATAACTGTCTCCTCAATGACTAATAAAAATATGTACCCATTCTTGCCTAGCGTCCTATACTTTGTACATTACCGGAAATGCACAAAAATAGGCCTGAACATACAATTTCACAATTTAAAAAATACGTATTTCAAAGAAGTCTACAAGCTAGATTGCGGTAACGTCGGTGACGTTAAGCATTTTATTTTCGGCAAGTGTCCTCTGATGCCTCTGTTCTTTAACTTTGTGCGAAATAGAACTCTGTCTTGGAATTTGCAAAATGTTCTCTTGCTGAGATCGAATTATTATAAACTGACTGTTATTTATAATGAACTGAATAAATTGTATTCATTCATAAAGTACAAATTTTGATTATTTTGGTGTAATTAAAGAATTTTTGGTGGACTTTTGCCGGACTGTTAGCCACATAGGGCTTTGCTAATCTTTCTGCCTTCACGCATTTTTGAGTTGTTTCTGGACTTTCAGGGTCTGATGGCCTTTTGTAACTTGAATTGACCTAAAATGTGTTATTGGCTTAATGTTTTATCTTGTCTTGATTATTAGTGTAAATCGTACTTTTATACAGTCATTTGTAACTGAAAATAACTTAAAATTTTGTTTTTCAGTTTCACTCAGTTTTAGTTTTAGCTTTATCTTTATTTTATAGTAACTAGGGGTACAGTCATATGTTAAAACTTGTACATGACTTTAATTTTTGTATTTTATTTTCTAGGCAGAGTGTGCCATATTTTTGTGACTTTTTAGTTTTATTATTTGTCGCTGTTTCCGGGTCTGTTTCGGCGGCTGGGGTTGAGTTAGATGGTGGAGGACGTTTTTCTGCCAGGGATTCAGGGCCTTTGCCATTATTTGGTTGGCTCCCTGGTAGAGTGATCAAGTCTACAAGCTAAGATTGTGACTTATTTATTTGGATCCTTGGTTGAAAAAACACAAATAAACTTACTTTTTTTCTTTTCGCCACCTTAAAAAATGAAAAATCTATAAACTCCAAAAAAAAAAAAAGCCTTTATTTTAAGCAAATAAACGTCCATCTTATGCTGTCATCTTTCGGCAACAGATAAAAACATTTATAGATAATTATTTCGTACGATTTACATGTTAAAAAGAAGAAGAAAATTATACAACTTTATTAAAATTTGAAGCGTCTGAAAAATGGAACGCTAGTCATAAATGGGTAATGACTGTAATCCTGCATTCTAACGATTTGCGTATTTTCAGAGAAAAACCAGAAAAGCAGAAATCGATTGAAGTTTAGGCTAGTAATTTAGGACATTTCGCTACTGGGCACCATTCATATAGTTGTTATAGAATACCGGGTAAGTCAAAATGAATATAGCGGTTACAAACGGCTATAACTATTTAATGGAAAAGAATTTATCAATAAGATTAACACAGAATGTAGACGGAACTTCAAAATTTCTTTACGTAAGGCAAGTGCAGTGAAGCGGAAGCCTACGCACGCGCAATTTGAAATTTTGCAACGGCAATAAACCTGTTTATTGTTGCCGTCTCATTAGTAAAAATGGCCAATTATGACGTAAAAATGGCCGATTTTTTTCTGTGGTGATATGTGAAAGACAAAGTGCCTCCCATGCCCAAAACAACTGAAGAACTCAAAGTAAACATTTGTAATGCGCTTGCGTCGGTGACTGAACAAATGCTTCAGAATGTATGGCGTAAAATGGACTACCGCCTAGATGTTGTTCGTGTGACCAAGGGAAGTCACATAGAAAATCCTACACATATGTATACAACATTTTGCAGTTCCGTCTACATTCTCTGTTAATCTTATCGATAAATTCTTTTCCATTAAATAGTTATAGCCGTTTGTAATTGCTATATTCATTTTGACTTACCCTGTATAATGTATTCCATTTTCTTTTAAGTAGTTTCATACTATATCATGTAATAAAAAAACAAAAAAAATTATTTTGTCCCTTGATACAGTCATGTTTTACTAAAGATAAAATGCATGACAAACTATAAGGGAATTGGGGTTAACTGCATAGTTTTTCCATTACTGTCTCCAAATTTGTAGGATTTTAACAACGAAAAACAATTTGCATAAAAATGCAGAGAGAGGAAGTCCCCCCTAAAAAAATGCACTTGAGGGAAATTATTATGCCTTGCATATTCCAGAATTGATCAAAATAACGCCGGAAGTAAGAATGCGTTAATAGAACAATGATGCCACTTGTAGTTAAAATATTACGCTTTTTAATATCTGAACACTGGACGATTTCATTCCCGAATTTTTATTTTTTTAAATTAATATACCAACTACCAAATACAATTATATACTATGATACATGTTTTGTCATTTAAATGCTGTAGCGTTTTGACATAAAGGATGTATACTTCATGCGTAGGATAAACATTTACGGAAGAAAGTGTCAGGTAACATCATAATCAGTGTCTAATAATTGGGACGGAGACGATGGGGACTGAGGTGATGTTTTTGTCTTAACAGCTGCACAGCCATTTTGTTGAATCATTTTGAACACATGTAAATTAGTTAATATGCCATGGGACATTTGTATGTTACATAAATAAAGTTGATATATATATATACTAGCAAACCCCGCGGCTTTGCTCGCGTAATATTTGAAATATGCCAAGTGATATTTATATGTTTGATTTTTATCAAAAGGTACTAACTAAATTTTTATTTTATTAAAAGGTAATATTTTAATTTATTAAAAGGTACTTATTACTTTTAGCAATAATTAAAAGAATTACTATTTAAAACACAATTTGATTAAGCATCATTGTTACACTGCATAAAGAAGAAATGAGACTCAAATTAATAAAACGAAATAAAACTAAATAAATAATAATTTAGAAAATATTTTGAAACTTTTATGCTCAGTTAACACGCTCATTTCAGTATTCATTTGAAGTTTTGCATTTTCTAGAAACCATCTTCTTACATCTTAAATTAAACCATCATGTCCAATTCCCAGTTCTACCACCTCTCTCAACATAAAGGGCTGTGTTGAAATAGAAACTGTCACCATTAATTTGCCAACATTAATTTTGAAATTGGTTTGTTATTTCCTAATATTCCACAGAAACGTAATTTAGAAAGCTTTTAAAGGCCTTTTTTAGAGCGTTTGTTGTTTCTGTGAAACCCAGGTGGTAGAATCATCGGCATAAAATATAGCCTGTGTAGGATCAGAGACTGCTACCATTGATTCGCAGCTATTACTTTTATATTTGGTTTATATTCCCTGAAATTGTGTAGAAATCGTAATTTAGGACTTTTTTTGAATGCTTTTCGCATATCCCCTTCACTTCACTCCTTTTTAATTCGAATTTATTTTCGACAGTCCTTCGAGGGCATTTATATTTTATAAGTAACTACCATGCCATATTTAAAGTTTCTAGCCTTTTCAGTATCACAGAAATCGCAATTTAGAAAGTTTTTAGCTACTGAAACCCTCTGGTGGTAGTGGCAAAGACATAAAATATATCTTACGATTGAGCAGGTTCTATCATCAATAATTTGTCATCATTATTTTTTTAATCGGTTTGGTATTTGATAAGATTACATAAAAATTGTTATTTACAACGCTTTTCGCTCACTTCATCTTTTTAAATTTGAAATTTTCTTTCGACAGTTCTTAGAAAGCAGTTGCATCTTGTAAGTAAATACCATGCCATACTTCAAAGTGTTAGACCCTTCAGTTATGCAAAAAACGTAAATTAGAACATGTTTTGCTTTTGCAACCCTCAGATGGTAGTGACAGCAACATAAAATATAACCTATGTTATAGCAGGGACTGTCACCATTGATTTGCAACCATTACTTTTGAAACAGCTTTTGAATTTCCTGAGATTTTGTAGAAATCGCAATTTAGAATGTTTTTAGAACGCTTTTCGCGCATTTTCACCCCTTTTTAAATTTCCAATTTTTTCGAAACTGTTCCTAAAGATCATTTATATGTAATACATATGTACCTTGCCTAAATTTAAGTTGCTAGCCCCTACCGATCAGAAAAATCGAAATTTGGAACGCTTTTTTGCTCCTGCAACGTCTAGGTGATAGTGATACCGACTTAAAATAGCGTCTATGTTAGAATAGAGGCTATCAGCATCAGTTTCTTAATATTACTTTTGAAATCAGTTTGATTCTTCCTGAGATATTGATGACAAATTGGCATTTAGAACGTTTGTAGAACGCTTTTCGCTCATTTTGCTCCTGCATCTCTTCTGGGTTAGTGGAAACATATATAAAATATAGCCTATCTTGGAGCAAGATCTGCCATCATCATTTTAACGCCATTATATTTGAAATCGGTTCATTATTTCCTGAGATTGCATAGAAATTGCAATTTAGAACGTTTTTTACAACGCTTTTTGCGCATTTTGACCCCCCCTTTTAAATTTCGATTTTCTTAAGAAATGTCCTTAGAGATCATTGATATCTTATAACTAACTACCATTCTAAATTTCACGATTCAAGGCCCTTCCGTCACGCAAAAACAGCAATTTAGAATGTTTTTCTCCTGCAGCCCCTTTGGGGTAGTGGCACCGACATAAAACATAGCCTATGTTGGAGCAGGGATTTTCACCATCATTTCGACACCAATATTTTTTTTAATCGGTTTGTTATTTCTAGAGATTATGTAGAAACTACCATTTAGAACGTTTTTTAGAACGCTTTTCGCGCATTTTCACCCCTTTTAAATTTAGAATTGTTTAAGAACTGTTCTTAGAAATCCTTTATATCTAATAAGTAGCTGATACTTCAAATTTCATATTTCTAGGCCCATCAGTAACACATAAATCGCATTTTTAGAACGTTTTTTGCTCCTACACCCCCTTTGGGGTAGTGGCACCGACATAAAACATAGCCTATCTTGGAGTAAACGTTGTCACTATCATTTTGACACCAATATTTTTTAAATCGGATTGGTATTTCCTGAGATTATGTAGAAACTACCATTTAGAACGTTTTTTAGAACGCTTTTTGTGCATTTTCATCCCTTTTAAATTTCGAATTGTTTAAGAACTGTTCTTAGACACCATTTATATCTTATAAGTAACTAATATTCCAAATTTCATATTTCTATGTCCTTCAGTATCGCAAAAATCGCATTTTTAGAACGTTTTTTGCTCCTGCACCCCCTTTGGGGTAGTGGCACCGACATAAAATATATCCTATGTTCTAAGTTGGACTAACACCATCATTTTGATACCATTACTTTTGAAATCGGTTTGGTATTTCATGAGATTATGTAGAAACTACCATTTAGAACGTTTTTTAGAACGCTTTTTGTGCATTTTCACCCCTTTAAAATTTCGAATTGTTTAAGAACTGTTCTTATACACCATTTATATCTTATAAGTAACTAATATTCCAAATTTCATATTTCTAGGCCCTTCAGTAACGCAAAAATCGCATTTTTAGAACGTTTTTTGCTCCTGCACCCCCTTTGGGGTAGTGGCACCGACATAAGATATAGCCTATGTTCTAAGTTGGGCGAACACCATCATTTTGATACCATTACATTTGGAATCGGTTCGGTAGTTCCTGAGCTTATCTCCGACAAATAAACAATTTTTACCTCTTTATAATAGGAGTATGATATATATATATATTATAAATAAAATGTTAAATATGGGGACATGAACGATGCTATAAAAAAGTACTCATCCCTATTCAGAACAAAAACTAAGTATTTATAGGTATGAAACAAAGAGAAGAATAATTTACCTTCATCCATGGTGGCTGGTTGAACTTTAGTTGATGTTTCAATGGAAATAATTAGCCCAGCGCCAACTAGTATCTGTTAACCTAAATGTGTGTTTAGAGGGACTGAGATGATGGGCAAACTCAGGGCAAATATATTTACTACAGTATTTTATTATGCAATCTATACTAATAAAGAATAATTATTTTTTTCCGTAGTGTATATATATAGGTATAAATATATATTAACAAAAGTTAATAATATTTATAGAAATGTTTACAGCATACCTTTAATATTGTATATTTGTACCTGGAGACAGGGACTGAAATGAGGATTTCGTTTGTTTAAAGCTTAAAATTAATTATTTATACATCATTATATATCCAGTTATCATTAGTAATATTAACAATATCTTACATTTTTTCAGTTTTTGGTTTTAGTATAATTAATGAAATACTAGTGGCAGTGGACGCAAATTGTCCAGTTTTCAGATATTGATCCATATACAACCCACTAGAGAAAATTGGACAATGAGATTCTTTTTCCGTTTTTCTACAACAGGTAACATTAGAAAACACTGCAGTACCATTACATTGACAGTAGTTTTTTCTACCTTATTTTAAGCTTTTTTGCACTTCACATTGCTTATTTATTTCCAATACACATAAAAAAATAAAGCGACATTAAATAGTTTTGGAACACGCTGTATGCTTGGCATATTATTTAGCTAAAATTTTTAAATTCAAATATAGAAATACTAAAATTTCTAGTCTAAAATTCTCTAGAATCTAAAAGTTATTACGTAAAATTACGAAAAAAAAGTAAAATTCGCGACTTCGATAAAAATACTACAGAACCATATTATTTCAAAACCAATTTTATATCTCATGTCATTCAAGTGAAGGAAAGCGTTAGAAAATTGCTTTCGTATAATATATTCTACAATAAAAGCATATTTTTTTAGGTGCAAAAGCAGAGGCTTGTAAAGCTGTCCTGTCTAATTTAAACAGTAATCTATATTAGAATTTTGAAATATTTCATTCAAAAATTCAAATACGTTTTAGTACGAGAAAAGTTTTAAAAACATCAATCAAAGTCCAATATCTAAATATTACAGCTTTCAAAAGGATTCTGCGTCAGTAAGCTATTATATGAATGTCTAAAAATAGAGGTATTGAATCCTGTTCCATTAAAAAAGTATGATATCATTTCGGAACAAATTACAAAGTTCAAATCATTCAAGTGCGGTATATCATTGGAAAATTGCATTTGAATATTATATGCAGTAAAGTAAGCATATGTTTTAGATGCAAATGAAGTAGCTGTTTTGGTGTATGTTGCGTTTAAATTTATCGTTCTAGGCTTACACTATATCATGAATATATAATAGCCTTTATGTAATAGGAGTTTGAAGCTCAGTGATAGCTTCTAATCTAAACAAAATTCTATTGCCGTGTAGGATGTTTTATTATTAAAAATGTGCGGCTCATGAGAATTCAAATAATTTTTAAAAATTTTCAACCTAGTTCAATAATATTGGAAGATTGTCATGATTGACTCATACATTTTTTTAAATGATAAATTACGATTTAAGGTACATTCGTGGAAAAAAAAAATGAACACCCCCTACTAATTCTGCAACTAATTATAGTAGAAAAAAGTTACTGGTACCAGTCGGTTGGAAATAAAGTCAAATTTCAAATGATGTATACAAAATTTGCTCAGGGGGCAATCTACAAATCAAAACCCGACCAAACTTTGTTTTTTTTCAACGGCTACACCCAATTTTGACAATATATTTTAAATATTCGGTTCAAACTATGTCTAGAAGCGAAATTTATAGTCATATTAATGATAAGTTTTTTAATAATAGCTCCTGAAAGCCAGTGGCGTGGCGTGAAAATTTTCGGTGGTCATCGCAATTATTTAAGTTTGTGGTGAAAAATTATTAACTCTAAAATTCAATGGTTGAATGTTCAAAAAAGAAACTTTAAATCTTATCTTTACTTATACATGAACTCCAAATGTTCTGCTAAAACTGGATCGTAGAGTTTTAAAAGCTTATTAAGAGTTTTAAAATATTGCTTGGTCATCGCTACATCCAGCGATGACCGGACGCCACGCCACTGCTGAAAGTATAATCCTAATGCGATAATTTTATGTGTGGTTATAATTTATTATTATTATTATTATTTAAAATTTTTATAATATGAATTATGAATTATGAAATTAATATTTGAAAAAACAATGAATTGAAACCTACATATTTTTTTATATAGATTTGTATTTATTTGTTCTCCTTTATGCGGATTCTCAATTTCAAAATTTATTTCAAGTAGTTTTCGAATATTCATTAAAAAACGGCAAAACTATGGCTTAAGGAGCCGTCTATGATTTTCAGAAAAGCATAATTTGAAAAAAATATCTTTTAGTTATTTAATCGAAATATTTGGGCTGGCAATAGTTGAAACATATTAAGCGAGTAAAATGGTCATATTGAGAAGAAATAATACGTTAATAGAAATGTCATAGTCATTCTGTAGCATTTGAAGGTTCCGAGTACGGAACTTCTAATGCTAAATTTGCCCCCTAAATTTGCTCTTTTTCTCGGAAAATATTCGTACGAATTTCATGTAAAATTGGTTTTAGACTAGGTGAAGGTATGCACAATTTATTCATAGTGTCAAACTTGGGTATCGCTATTGAATAAAACAAAGTTTTGGTTCGATTTTATATGTAGATGGCCCTCTAAGCAAATTTTGTATACATCCTTTAAAAGTAGACTTTATTTCGTTTGGTACCTATATACCATAATCGTATATGCCATAATCGTTTGGTACCTATAACTTTCTTCTACGATAATTTGTTGCAGAGTTAGCAGGGGGTGTTTAATTTTTTTTCCACAACTGTACATGCCAGTACGTTATTCTAAGTTCAGATTATACATATGTGCATTTAATATTTTCTAAAAAATAATTTTATTTTTCTATAAATCAAAAACACAGTCGGCGTTTTGATTCTTATTTTGTCAGTGTAAGGATAGTTCAGAGACTCATATTCATTTTCCCCAAAGTTATGAAAACATGGAGGACTGAGAGCAGAGAAACAGATCTATTTTATTTCAGTATAGAAGTGTCTGAATTTGATATAAATACAAGTTTTTCGCAGTATTCTTAGTTTTTTTTATTTAAATATATATAACGCATAATAATTAATATAAAATTTTAAAATTTCAATTTAATATTCGTGAGTTTTATTAGGAGAATTGTTTTTTAAGATGCCCTTGTTAAAATTAATAAAGTCAGCTTTAATCGATAAAAGTATTTTTTTTCTTATTATTTGTTCATTTATTTTATCGATTCGTTGTCAGATTTTTTTGAAGAAGTTGCTTACTCGATTGTCGTCTTTCGGTATAAATTAATTAAATTTTGTAAGATTTTATGTTTAAATGTTACTTTAATGATTATAACGCTTTGATTATACATTGAAATTGCATAGTTAGAGCCATTTTCAAAATTTTCGCAAAACGAAATTAATTACAAGAAATCTGTTTCAAAGAAAGTTATCAGTAAATTTGTGCCTGTAAAGTTACTTTTTCTGTATGATCTCATTAATGCGTTAAAATTTTTAATTAACTTTTAAATGGTTATTTCAATGTTGCATGTTATTTAGAAATGCTCATTAAACATATTTCATTAAGTCACATTATTCAGTAATACTCCTATTAAGAAGAAGTTGCATTTTTTTCTTTTAATTAAGTATAAGCAAACAACATTTAAAAATAGTTTGACAAACTGAGTTTTAAAGAATGGAATCAATGTAAAGACCTCAGAACAAACTAATGAACAACCTAAGAAATTTCCTCTATGCTGAACGATGTTATACAATATTTCAAAAACCAATTCAACGTAACATTATTTACATAATCAAATCCATATTTGAAGAACGCTAGGAAACACTTGGGTCGGTAATAAATTATTTATTGCAGCAGAAAGAGTTTATGAAAACATTTATTAAACTATTCATTATTAAACCTAGTAAAATACCTCGTAATAGTATTTCAATACTATATATATATGTAGAATATATATCAAACAAACAATGGGATAAATGCTTCATAGAAATGTTTCATTATTATAATTCAAACAATGTTTAGAAAAACATTTCAATATGGCCTACAGATTTACAGTAGATTCCAATAGAATACAATAAACTATATTTATAGTTGAGGAGATTGGAAGATATTTTAAAATCTTAATGAAATTTTATGTTTAAATTTTTTAAAAGTACGAGTATAGCGCATATGAGCAAACTGTAAATGAAACGCAATAGTCTTATTAATGTTTTCAAAAGCAGTGTAATCCCAAATCCTTTTCCAAACATCATAGATAGGTACTGTTTGAAATAAGTTACTGTCTTCCACATTATATAAAAATCCATTATATTCAGTTGAGAATTGTGTATGAAATTTTCAAAAGGCTTAATGTAAGCAAGATGAAAATCTATTGTTTGAATAATATTTCCAAGAACCTATTTCTTTTGAATAATATTTCTTAATAAATTCTAAGAAGTTTATTTAGATTTACTATAGTTCTTAAAATACTCAACAGTTGTCACTTTTTAAAATTTGTAGTCAGTAAGATGTGTATTTTAAGACACATAATTATAACAATATAAAATATATACATTAATATTTTCCCATGAGTAACATCCACATGATATTGATAGTTACAGCACCTGACCAATAAATGTCCGATGATTACAATTTTGTTACTTAAACATCGCACAATTTCAGATTTTGCACCTTGAAATAGGTCCAATAATGTTTTTTCAAAGAAATTTTTTAATGTATCTCAATTTACTTAGATTTTTTGTTTTTGAAATAAGTTTCCAATATGAATTTTTCCCTCTATATCGTGCAGACCGATTGCAAAAGATTAATCCGTTTGTACTTGAAAAAATCTAAATAATCCAGCAATTGTTTCCAGCTAATATTCCACAACGAAATTAAAACTTCTCACAAAAAATAATAATTTAAATAAAATATAAATTTAGCAGACATGTAATCGAACTGCGCTTAAACCTCTGAAATTATCAGAATAAAAAGGCTGCTGTAAGTAACGAAATCTTTAACGGCGAAATATTTGGCTTTTAAACTCCTAGTATTCGGCTGCCAAAATATCGCTTTTAATAAATCAAAGGACTTTATTTTAATGCATAAGACATTTTAAAAACGGATTTTTTTTTTTTTTTTTTTTTTTTTTTTGTGTTGTCAATGGACAATTTCAAGATATATATATATTGAATGTAAAGAATTAATTAAAGTTTTTAATAAAGAAAAATGTTTTGATCTGTGTTCTGTTACCCGGGTAGGCCAAATGAATCCCATAGCGAGATATAAAATTAATTTTACATCCCTATATTTGATAAATTCTTTCTTTCAGATGTTTCATTCGAAACATTAAATCTAATACAGATAAATATTTATTTTAAAATAAAAATTGGAAAACTATTTTGTTCTTATAATTGAACAAAGTAAGAAGTAAATTTATCTTACTAATAATTCAGGAAAGCCAGCCTATACATTAACTATATTAACCTTTAGGCTTCTCTGAAATACTTAATTTCTTGGTTTGGTAGAAAATACTAAAACAACCGAATTTTTCTTCAGTTTTCCGAAACCATCCAAAAATTAGGTTTTAAGATTTTTCACAAAAATTCGAAATTTTAGCATAAAAATTGCTATTTTGTGGTAAAATTATTAATTAAAAATGTCTATTCAATTAATAAAGATCAATTTAATAAACATTTTTTGAAATTGAAAGCTTGTGAATTTTAAATGCATAAAAAAATCTTTTTAAAGATCTATATTGCTCAGTCTAAATGTCCGATGTCACCTATAGTAACTTGAAATAATATCGAAAGCCAGCTTAGCACTCGTAGGTTTACCATTGTATTTTCCTGTTACAAAAGTTATGAAAACATGGAGGACTGGGAATAGGAAAACACAATGGTAAACCTACTAATGTTCGAAAATTTTATTAAATAAATTTTTGGCGCATGTCCTTTAATGAAAAGACGAAATAAAGTGAAAAACAGCCTACAAACTTAATCAAATAATAGAAAAGTGTCATATGAAATATTTTTTTATTGATACCTGAATTTGATATCAAATTAAATCTCAATTTAGTGACTCTAGTGACTACTAGTGACTACTCTAGTGACTACTCTAGTGACCCAATTTCATGAATGGAAAAAAAAACTGCTATTCAGTCAGCAGAATGATATTAATAATAAGGTTTATGATATAGATGAAAATGAAGTTAGAAAATATATCACGCATTTTTAAATGTTGTTGCTTTAAAAAGTTTTTAATTTTAAAATATTTAGATATATTTCTTTCTATGGGTTATTTAATAATGATATAATTTTCATTCACTTTAGTTTAAATATTTTATATTAGATCTACTTTAGAGATTAAATCATTTTTGACAAGAAATTTGTTACATAACTTGTGTAAAATTATGTAAAATTTGTTTTAAAGTAAAGTTAATACTAAAAGCATGGACAAGTGTTTTTTCTTATTGATATTTTATTATTCGAAGTTATTAAAATAAAATATTATATTAAGCATATCACGTTACTATTTAGTAACTTTTCCAAAGAGTGTTAGAAAACTGCATGCGGTACCAGAAATATACAACAGGAAAAAGTTATTGCAAAGTACTTTTTTATTTAACTTTACAGTCTTTTATTTTAGGGGGACCCGGACACATTTTAAAATAATTTTTATTTATTGACTTAAAATTTTGAAATTTTTTGTGATGGTTAAGCATATGATTTGTAAACAAAATCACATGATCAAACTTCTCATATATTTTTTTAATTTATAATTTGAAATCTATTAAAACAATAGGGTAATTTAAAATCGTTATAACTCGAAATATTACTTGTAAAATTTCAATTTTTTTGCATTTAAATAAACAAAAATATATAAGTTTTTATTATGATTCACCATTTTAGAAAATATTAATTTAAATAAAAATTAGAAATATATATATTTTTAAAAAAAGGATGTAACCTTTTTTTATTATTAAATAATATTTTCAAAAGTAATTTTTTTTTCTAATTTGCTGAATCAAAGTTAAAGTAAAACAATTGAAAAAGACATGTTCCAAGTTTGAACAATTTATCTGTAACGGTTCTTGACTTATAACAATTTTAATATGAGAAATGGTGAAAAAAACCATCATGAAGAAAAACGCAATTTCACAAGAAGTCGTTTCCACGACAACCATAAATTGAAAGCTAGATTTTGGAAACAAATTAAAACGAAAAAAATGATATTTCCTATTCCAAGATAGAAACGCGATTTAAACTACATTTTAATTAGAAAAAACAGAAACATTTTTAATGCAATACATATTTTGTTAGAAAATTTGGAGATTTTTGTGTTTGGACCACCATAAATCAATTTGGATTTTGTATGCAAAGATGGAATTCTGTTCTCTATTTTTCACTCACTTACTGATATGCTTGAATTATAAATATTATACACGCAGGTGAGTGTCCGACGACAACACAACACATTAATATTTTTAGAAGTAAATTATAACTTAAAGCAATAATTTTAAGGCATTTTCCCATCAGCCTAGCGCAGATGACAAACCGCCAAAAAATCTTTATGGTAGTGACTGTTTACAAGTTACAAAAACAATGGACATAATGCTGCGTAGAACCACCCTCACCAAAATAGGTCAAATGGCTGTGAAACTACAAGAACGAAAACTTCTAAATGCTAAAAATAGAAAAAAATATATAAAAAAATAAAGACTGTGATATATTTAAAATATATTTTCCCATCAATTAATTGTTTAATATTAAATAAATTATCATTATGTGTTGAGAAAACAATTTAATAATCCTGATTAGATAATTAAAACATTTTTTTCCCTGTTGTCTTATCTTAAAAATATATATAGACAGGAAAATTTATAAATTATAAATAAATTCATAAATTCCTTTGTACACGTCGAAAAAGTAAAAAATGTTACTATGTTCCAAGCTTCAAAACGTGTGTCATAAGTCAAAAATAAAAATCAAACTTCATTTAAATATAAAGCTCATATTTAAATTTATATTTAAAAATATGTATATATTTGTAAATTCATAAATAAATATTGAAATGATAAGTTTAAAAATATATGATAATAAGAGAAAAAATCTTGCGCGCATGATAAAATCTGAAAATATGCATCTAAAGAGGAAATGTTGGTGAAAATAAATACATAATAGCGTTACCTTTATACTAAAACCAGAATATTTGAAAAAAGTATTGACTAAATTAAAAAAATAACAGAAAATTAAAATTTTTCACTTAAAAAAAATATTTGCAAAGCAAAAAAATAGAAAAAAAAATAAAATATTACCTTTTTCTGGTTTTAAGTTGTAGGTAATAAAGAAATGAATATGTTTTGAAATTTTCTTTTGATTGCCATGCATAGTGTTTTAGTAACACTGCGCGCAGTATCAAAATTCATCATTTTGAATAAACGAAACGCAAAGTTTAATTATCCTATGTAGTCTTAATATATAGTCTTAAAACTGCCAAAATTCGTAAACTAATGGGAATTTTTTAATGTGGTTTTTTGCATATTGTTCAGAAATGATTATGGAATCAAAATATGTTATAAAAAATTTTCGATAATTTTGTAGGTTTAAAGGTATTCAACCCCCATAAATCAAAACGGCGAACTTTAAGTAATCAGGACTCACGTCAAATTCACAAATTAAAACGGAAATATTTCGGAACTCACATGAATTGCAGTTATAAAATTAGGCAGAATTTTTAAGAAAACATTGAAAGCCTATAAAAGAGCGTTTAAAAAAATGCTCTATTTTTACTTGTTTAGTGCATAATTCATTTCGGATAAGAAATTTTCAATATAACATGTGAACAAGCCATGTAAAGCAAAGGGCAAGCACGTACATATGTTTTTTAATTGAAATTTTAATACTTGAAGCTATTAAAATTCAAGAAAATATTAACCCTTTATGTACTGAATTATAATTTCATGAAAATTTTATCTTCTAAAGCATTTTTTGTGAATTGTTTAAACTACATTAGAAGGTTTACATAATCATTTAATAAATTTTAGAAGTATTTTAGAAGGATTGAAGAATTTAATAGGATTAATTAAATTTGAATTTATAGCGATTTTGTGAAATATTTATAACCCCACATCTTTTATTTTAAATATTTTCCTAGTATTTTGTAGAATTAGGAAAGGTGCAAATATAATGTTCTTACAATAGAAATATAGAAATATTTCCGTATTGAAAAATTCTCCCCCCCCCCAAAGCAAAGAAAGCTGAAAAGATGCAAATGCAAAAGAAATCCTCCTTTTAAATACATGTATTTTTTTGATTAACCCATAATGTTTTTGGAACAAGACAAAGTAATGTATCTATAACTTATTCTAAACTGTATTAAAACTAATCGATTTATTAAATAAATTTTATAACAAGCTATTTTAATGGTACTTATAAGTACCGTCATTAGATAAAGGTTTAAATTGAGTGTAATATGTTTATGTTTAGTAACTTTTTAAAAATAATGTTAGAAAACTGTATACGTCACACAAATGTACAAAAAGAACATGCGCTTGAAGAGAACAGTTTAAATGGTTATAGTTTTCAACGAATTTCTTCTTCACGTTCCTTTAAAGAAAAATTTCTTCTCACCTTCTGGCTTAACACAATTCCAAACTAAAAAGCAGAAACTAATTTTATGTAACATTCTTGTTTCTTTTAGCTAAATCATTATCCCTTTTTTATCTCTCTGAAAGCCCTGAAGCGAAATTTTCATCCTTACTTAATTCAGTTTCAAAAACCTAAACCCTAAAAAAAGGGAAAAAACATATAAAAAAATAAAGACTGTAATATATTTTTAAATATATTCTATTATCAATTAATCGTTTAATATTAATTATATTATGATCATGCTTGAGAAAACAATTTAATAATCCTGAATAGATAGTTTAAAAAATGTTTTTTCCCCTTGTTAATTAATAAGTAGACTAAATGTCGCTTTCTGTCAAACATAAGTCAAAGCAGTGAACTTTCAGTAATCTGGACTCGCGTCAAATTTACAAATGAAAATGGAAATATTTCGGAACTTAATGAATTGCAGTTATAAAATCAGGCACATTTTTTAAGTAAACATTGAATGCTTATAAAATAGTGTTTAAAAAAAATGTTCTACTTTTGCTTATTTAGTGCATAATTCATTTCTGATAGGAATTTTCAATATAACATGTGTAACATTATATAAAAGTTATGTAAAGCAAAAAACATAGTAAAAGCATGTACACATGTTTGTTTTTCACTTTCTTCTATCTGTACAAGAAGAAAGTATTGGATTCATGAAAAATTTCGAATTCCAGTTTTCGACGGATTTATACTTTTTAGGGGTCAGAGAGCCCGAAAAAATATATTTTTAAAATATGTCTGTCTGTTAGTCTGTGTGTCTGTGAGTCTGTCTCTCTGTGTGTAACACAAATTTTGTGGACGCTCTGTCTCAAGAACTAATGAACGGAATTTATAAAAAATTATAAAAAATTATATTCAGTTAGTCCCTGATATAAATTGGTGCTGATTAGTTTTTGGTGTAAATCGCTCAACAGGTGGCGCTGCTTTGCAGCATTTTTCATGATTTCCACATTAGTTCTGGAATTGACGTTTTATACATTTTGGCATAAATCGCTCAAAAGATGCTGCATTTTTTGCGATTGCCGCAATAGCTCTATCTCATGAAATAATGCTTGTATTTTCAACAAACTTCAGATTCATGTATACCTTGATATGAATTGATATACCTTGATACCTTGATATACCATGTGTACCTTGATATGACTGTTTATGTTTTGGTGCAAATCACTCAACAGGTGGCACTGATACGCTGCATTTTTCAGCATTTCCACTATAGCTCTTTCTCAAGAACTAATGCGCGATTTTTCATCAACCTTCAAATCCAGATATACTTTGTTATGAATTGGTGCTAAATTGAAGTAATTTCTTGTATTATTTAAATGATTTAATTGACGTGATTTATATAGAAGAATGTTTTGTGATGGTCACAACATACTAGATAATTTATATTTCAATACTTGAAGCTATTAAAATTCAAGAAAATATTAAATTGAGTGTAATATGTTTATGTTTAGCAACTTTTTTTAAAGAATGTGCATACGAAGAAACTGCATGCGTAACACAAATGTACAAAAAGAACAACGGCTTGAAATGAATAATTTAAATGACTATATTTTTAAACGAATTTCTTCATCACGTTTCTTTAAAGGAAAATTTCTTCTCACCTTCCTGTTCGCATCATTATCCCCCCCCCCTTTTTAGGTGCGTTCGTAATTATATAAATACGTAGCACCTATAGTCGTCGTTCAGTCCGTCCGTCTGTCCGTCCGTCTGTCCGTCTGTCCGTCTGTCCGTCCGTCTGTCCGTCCGTCCGTCCGTCTGTCCGCATGTAACAGAGCAAAAACTACCCAACCGAATGGTCTGAAATTTCAAATATATGATTGTTGCAAAATTTTGTCAATCCATTTCAAATTTTATGAAAATCGGATGTATAGTTTAATTACAGGGACAGTCAAAAGTTTTTCTTTACATTACGGCCAATGGGAAAAATTATTGCAAGTGCATTTTAATGATATTAGAGCCTTCCGAATGATCTGAAATTTTAAAGATATAACTGTTGCAAAATTTTGTCGAGTCATTTCAAATTTTAGGAAAATCGGATGTATAGTTTAATTACAGGGGCAGTCAAAAGTTTTTCTTTACATTACGGCCAATGGGAAAAATTATTGCAAGTGCATTTTAATGATATTAGAGCCTTCCGAATGATCTGAAATTTTAAAGATCTAACTGTTGCAAAATTTTGTCGAGCCATTTCAAATTTTAGGAAAATCGGATGTATAGTTTAATTACAGGGACAGTCAAAAGTTTTTCTTTACATTACGGCCAATGGGAAAAATTATTGCAAGTGCATTTTAATGATATTAGAGCCTTCCGAATGATCTGAAATTTTAAAGATATAACTGTTGCAAAATTTTGTCGAGTCATTTCAAATTTTAGGAAAATCGGATGTATAGTTTAATTACAGGGGCAGTCAAAAGTTTTTCTTTACATTACGGCCAATGGGAAAAATTATTGCAAGTGCATTTTAATGATATTAGAGCCTTCCGAATGATCTGAAATTTTAAAGATCTAACTGTTGCAAAATTTTGTCGAGCCATTTCAAATTTTAGGAAAATCGGATGTATAGTTTAATTACAGGGACAGTCAAAAGTTTTTCTTTACATTACGGCCAATGGGAAAAATTATTGCAAGTGCATTTTAATGATATTACAGCCTTCCGAATGGTGTGAAATTTTAAAGATATAATTGTTGCAAAGTTTTGTTGAGCTATTTCAAATTTTAGGAAAATCGGATGTATAGTTTAATTACAGGGACAGTCGAAAGTGTTCCGTTACATTACGGGGAATGGGAAAAATTATTGCAAGTGCATTTTAATGATATTACAGCCTTCCGAATGGTCTGAAATTTTAAAGATATAATTGTTGCAAAGTTTTGTTGAGCTATTTCAAATTTTAGGAAAATCGGATGTATAGTTTAATTACAGGGACAGTCAAAAGTGTTCCGTTACATTACGGGGAATGGGAAAAAATTATTGGAAGTGCATTTTAATGATGTATCAGACTATGCGCTTTATGAAGTGCAAAAAAGTATACATTCAGTACAATATCGGGTGCAAAAAATAATTATAAAACTAGTTATAGTACGAACGCACCTCATTTGCCACGTTTGACGAGCAATTTCCAACTTGTTTTTTATCTCTTTGTAAGCCTTGAAACGAAATTTTCATCCTTAGCTAATTCAGTTTCAAAAAAGAAAATTTTAATTTCGCTGAAAGAAAGTTCTACAAAACTGAAGAACAAAGTAAAAACATACTACGTGTCAGAATAAATTTACTGAGCTCTTTTTGTGCCGCAAGAAATAAAAATGCAATTATTAACAAATGTAAGAAAAGAATAATTACAAGAAAACTGGAAATTAATTTGTAGCAACTACGTAAATCAATTATATCTTAGGTGTTTGAAGAATGAAAATTTTTGCATTAAATATTCAGCACAGCTACAAATGCAGTGTAAAAAAAAGACAATTGATTCTGTTCTAGGATATATAATATAACGGAAATATAGAATAACCTCTTCAGAGAAACCCACTGCTCCGAAAAGCATTCTTTATCTTCAAAAACCTAATAAATCAAAGTATTTTCAATATTTAATGATCGATATCCCAGGTGACCAAAGATTTCAAATTTCAATAACTTGCAGACAGTGATAGATATGAAGAATATTCTTGCAGGAGTATTATGTAAGACGTCAGGACTTATTTGTATGCTGTGATTTTTCAGTTTTAGTTACAAATAGCATCGATAGATGGCGCTGAAAGCAATAACAGCTAAATCCAGGCTCGATTTTTCGGCCTCTCTCTTCTTCCATGCGAAAAACAGGAGATTAAAATGTATTGAATGGATCTCAAAGTACCAAAAATCCGGTCAGAATTGAGCACCTATTGCTCTCAGCGCCATCTTTTGTTTGAAATCCGAACTAAAATAAAGAATTACAGTAAAAAAAAAACCCTGATATCATACATAACCATCCTGCAAGAATTTTTTTAATATCTGTCATCGTTTGCAAGTTATTGAATTTTAAAATCATCTGTTATTTTTGGGACACCCGGTATGAAAAACAATGATTTGTTTGCTGAATATGATTTTAAGAAACGTTTCAGAGTATATTTTATAGTACAGTGTATCTATAAAACAAGTAATATAAAAATTTTGTTTTTAAATTCAATTCCTACTTAGGTCATCAAAGAAAAATTAAATATAATTCCTTAAGCTAATATTAGTTTTTGTTGCATTAAAATATCTCAATTTGTTGATTTTCTATAAGCAAGTATGTTTACAATAGAATATTAGAGATATCGCCAAGTTGGCGTCACTTTTGGCGACTCATTTTGGCCGTCAAATTTGGCCATATATCGCCAAGTTGGCGAGAAACTTGGCTGTATTGGACGATAGAACAGGGTCCCCCCTATGGTAACCCCTTATTGAAAATACTTTCATTGATCTTCAATAACCAATGGCCGCCATTTTGCTTCCCATGCAAAACTAAAATTAATTAATTAATATTTGAAAAAACTGTATTAACATCAATTGTCATCCAGTAGAAGTTAAAAAAAATTTATTTCAACTTGATAGGATGAATTATGAGTATTTTATTAACGATTGAAAATTTGAACTAGATATATAAATATATAAATATATAAATAAATATAGGGAGCGTGTGAACTAATAGTAGGAATTGAATAATGTCCCAGGTATAAATTTTAATAGCATCAACTGTACGCACTGCAAAGTATGCTGGTTCAAGGTTACAAATAAAGAGTAACTCAAACAGCTTTAGGTAAGCGCATGCGCGAGAACTACTTTGTCATAGACTGGATTGAATAGACACATACGCAAAATGGCGACTCCTAAGCACACAGAATTGAAGAAGAAGCTATTGCTTCCAATACCCTGGACTTGTTAATCGAAGTGTGGGAAGAATTGGACTTTAGGTTGGATGTGTGCCGTATATCTAAAAATGCACATATTGAACATTTGCAAGAAAAACTAGGTTAGTTTACCTTCAATTCCATGTATGATTTTTTGTAAATAGTCTAAATTAAGGGGCTCCCGGACACATTTTCAAAAAATTTTTATTTATTGAGTTAATATTTTGAATTTTTTTTGTGATGGTTAACCATATAATTTGTAAACAGTATCGAAGGATAAAACTTCTAATAGCTTTTTTAAAAAAAATTTTAATTTAAAATTTATGAAAAAGTAGTATAACTTAAAATTGTTATAACTCGAAATATTATACGTAGAATTTAAATTGTTTTTCGTTTAAATAAACAGAAATATATATATATTTTAATTTAGAGCCAGCATCTAAAAAAATATTAATAAAAAAAAATTAAAATATTTAACGAAAATATTACAAAAAAAGTGGTGCAACTTAAAAAAAAAATCATATTTTAAAAAGTAAATATTTTTTTTCAAATATGCTGGCTGAAAAGTAAAGTAAAATAATTGAAAAAGATATGTTCCGAGTATCAACCCTGTATCTTTAACGGTTCTCGAGTTATACGAATTTAAATATGAGAAATGGTGAAAAAACCTATCATGAAGAAAAACGCAATTTCACAAGAACTCGTTTCCTTGACAACCATAGCTTGAAAGGCAGATTTTGAAAACAAACCAAAACGAAAAAATTAATATTTCCTGTTCTAATTAAGATAGAAACATGATTTAAACAACATCTCAAGCAGAAAACGGCAGAAAATTTTTTAATCCAATAAAAGAAAAAAAAATGAAAATTTGAAGATTTTTGTGTCCCGGACCACTGTTGTAATACAATATTGTTATAACATACCATTGAAACTGGGATATTCTTTTATATACACACTGTATATTAATTAGTTTTTGAAACCCTTAATATAGGTTATGCATTCCTAAGAAATATTTTCTTGTTCAAAAGACATTTTTTACAGACAAACATGATACATTAACTGCACTAACAGTAACATTAAAATTAAAAAGTTACTAATTACAGTTGAAATTTGAGTTTGATATGTCGTTAAATTTTTTTTTCACAAAAATAAAATAAATTCCCAAAGAATTATAATTTTCACAAATGAAACCCCATGAAATAGAAATCTTGCATCAACCTATGTTAATGAATGTTTTATTGCAGACACTCACTAACATTGTGAAGCCTGGATGCCTTTTGATTTCCTCATGTCTCGGTTAACGCAAGTTTTCGTTAATGAATGCAAGTTCAGAATGAATTAGATCTTCGTTAGCCGAAGTATCATATTACTGTAATGTAGAATGTTCACTAAAGATATCCTTTTACTGTTACAAATCGTCTTTAGTGCAGTTTACTTTTTGAGTAAACTATTATTGAACTTTCGATGCAAATATTTTGGATCGTGATCAAAGTTAAACAAGAAAATGTTATATACAGTATTTTGAAAGTTAAGGAGTCTTGTACCTTTTAAACGCGGCGAAATCAAGAAAAAAAATCAAAGTTTGGAATAGTGTCTCTTCAAAACCTTTTTTATGTATAAACATGAAATTTTGACTATCAATTAAACAGATTGCGCTTTTTAATATAATACCATTATAAACTGACTAGTCTTTTACAGAATTTGTGCACTGTTGTTCCATAAGTCATTGAACGCATGATATCTTGAGAACATAATGTATGGATTTCTATGAAAATCGATATGTATAATAAACGCATAAGAATTTTTAAAATGAAATACTTTTTAATATTTACGGGGATAAGATTTTTAGTTATGACCATTTATATTCATTAAAAAATGTAAAACTTTAATTTTTTTAGAAAAATATTTTTTTTACATGGTTAATGAAACAGTTTTCACCTAAGAGTAGATCATTTTAAAAATACATATGTCCTTATTATATTTATCAAATTTCATAACAATCCATATATATGCTCTCAAGATATCATGCGCGCAGTGACTGACGAAGTAAAAGAGCTATTTTAATTTCGACAATACACAAATTCTGCGAAAGATTTGTCACTGTCAAATGGAAGTACAGTACAGTGTCCACGGATTTGGGTGACAAGGCCACCGCTGATAACAAAAATCGCGGACAACCCGAAAAAAACTGAAAATGGGGTGCAAACACGAAAAAAAAAATCAAATTCAACATAAAAACTATGTTTTATTATACAACAAACACAATAAAATGTTTAAAATACATACATGTGCACAGTAAAGTAGAAAACCTTTGCTTTACGTCTAAATCACTAAAATAAAGAACAGTAAATAAGAAACAATGCCATACACACTGTACAAAAAGAGTTGAGTTACACCTTTAAAAAAAATCAGTCACTTGTTTTTGCTTCTTGCTTTGGAAACACATTTTCTTTATTCTAAATTGTAAACTATTGTTTTTCTTTTAGTATGGAATAATTTGTATCTCGAGAATGAAGCTGTTCTTGATATGCTCGCCTAGAATTTATTATAATGGTCTAATTTAATTGTTAAATATTTTAATTGCTGTGTTTAAATTTGGTTAATAAAAATCAAGAAAAGACATCAAGACTTTATATCTGATATTTCAAACATGGCAACTGAATCTAGAGATATTCTTCTATTACTTTCGAATACATGGATTTTTCTGTTTATATTTATTAGTAGGGCTTATTGCTTTTACCATCCTGTTGGCTTAAAACTAAAAAAAAAAATCTCTTCTCGGATCATCCGCTCGCGGACAATCGGGGCTTTATTGTATATTAAAAAGCTAATCTGTTTAATTAAATGTAAAATTTTCATATTTATACATAAAAAGATTTTGGTGATACACTAATTCAATATGGAATATTCATTTATTTATTTATTTATTTATTACGGCGGTCACTTGGCAACTAGGCCGTTCACCACAACAAAGCCGGAAGTGATGGCCATTGATGGAAGCGATGAAGTGATGGAAGCACCCCAAGGGGAGCCCATCGCTACTCAAGTTGATCTCCTAATTTAGAACCTTCATCAAGTGACGAGATCTTCACTTTTCTAGGCACCTCCAGAGGTATAATTCATAGGGAACTTCAAGGACATTGCACCCATTACATATTTTACATGCGCAAGGCACCATTAGCATACATGGCGGAACCTCGAACACGAGATCTTTCGGCGACGAGCTCGATGCTCTGCCAACTGGGCCACCGCTGCCCAGTTTTTTAATTATATCAGACAAGTTCATTTAATTTACACATTATTAATACAGTTTTTTTTTATATAAATATTAAATAACTGTGATGTAGTTTTTGTTGTAAGAGATATCTTTGTATTTTTATGTTATTCGTAGAGGTAATAAAACATTGAAACTGAATGAGTACGTGAATCTGAATTTGAATAAACCAATGCAATAATATGGAATAAAATGAAGGTTTAGAAGATATTTGAAATTCATGGGCATATTTACATTTGGGGGAAAAATAATTTTACACTACTGTAGAACAAAAAAGCAACTCTGAATATTTCATAAAATACTTATAATCTCGGTTTTGAATACATCTGCAAAAACGATGAGATATATGATATGCTTCATAAATATAATTATAATCGAGTATCCGAATATAAAACAATAATATTTCACTACTCTTCGACAAAATTTCATAATATTGTTTACCGTTTATCATCGAAAGAGTTGTAGTTCTGAAATAAGTATGAATTGTCTTTAATTTATGTTTTGGATTGTTACTAATGTTTTTGCTTTCTCTTTTAGGTAAGTGATTCTTTAAATGAACTTAAGAAACATTCAGACTTTTGGTAAGTGAATTTTAAATTTTGCGCCTCATTAATTAGAATGTATTTCTAATATAGCACTCTGATACACCTTGAATATCGATTTAGTCTAAATACAATATATTCATGTAAAATTGAAGTATTGTGATTTAATATTGATAAAATTTAATAATGAAATGTAAATATTTAATATTTCCATGTAATATTGCCAATTGAATATTAATTATTTAATATATTTAATATTGAAATGTGAATTTAATATTGAAAAAATGCTTAGAGGAAAAATAAATTTCTCTATGAATACAAACAAACTGTTGTCAAAACAAGCTTTAAACTTTGTTAAGAAATTTACGATATTATTTATTTTTAAAGTTCCACTGTATTATAAATTTTTGAAAATTAAACTTGAAATCGATATAAAATTAACAAGACAATTAAAATTGGGAATTTTATAAAACTAAAAAACAACACAGTTATGTATCCATTCCATGTTATAAAACTATTTCTGAAAAATTACATAATTAATTCAAATCAGTTGATATTGGTACAGATTTTAATATCAAAGTGTTATGAAGAATACGTTATTTCAAACCTAAAATCTCCACTTTGAGGAAGCCGGTACAGTTTACAGAATCACTTGTAAAGATTGCGACTCTACTTGTATTTTTGAAACCCGACGATCATGCAACATCCGATTAGAAGAGCATAAACCCGCTTACAAATCTGACAATTTACAATCGAAATTTGCTAATCATTCAATTGATGTAAAAAAAAAAAAAAAAAACCCTCAGATTTCGAAAATATTAAAATGATTAAATATAACTACAATGATTTTAAAAGAAGAAATTTTCTAGATGATTGTTTTGCAAGATACGGAAGTCCCACCTAAAAGAAGCATGCGAACCTCCAGCAGAATATGTGGTTCTAGTATAATATATAATCCTGGTGATTTAATATTTTGAACGTGAACATGTGTAAATAATAGCTTTGATTTTCGAGTGATGTTTTATTAATGGGGAGCTTGAAATATCTACTATAATTTATTTTATTATTTTATAGTATGTTGTTTGTTAGTTTTATTAAAAGTCTGATTTTTAATATCTACTGTAATTGATTTCGTTATGTTACATCAATGTGTTGTTTGTTAGTTTTATTAAATGTCCGGTTTTAAATTTATACTATAATTTCTTTTATTATGTTATATTAATGTGTTCTTTTTAGTTTTATTTAATGTCTGATTTCAAATCATCTTTCTTTAATTTTGAAACTGTAATTCAGATGTAATAGGTACATTAATTAGTTTTAATAAATGTCTGATTTTTAATCTCTACTGTAATTGGTTTTTGTTATGTTATATTAATGTGTTGTTTGTTAGATTTATGAAATGCTTGGTTTTAAATTTATACTGTAATTGATTTTATTGTTTTATATTAATGTGTTGTTTACTAGTTTTATTTAAAGTCTAATTTTATTAATTTTTTTTTTTAATTTTGAGACTCTAATTCAGAAGAAATAGGTTTAGTAATAAAAAAATGATTTCTTAACGTTTACAATTCATATAGTAGTTCAACCTAAATTTGTAGAAAGATTAGTTATTTTAAACACTGATATAATTTTTACAGTATGTGATATCTTTGTATTTTTAAGGTGTTCTCTGGAGGTGATACAAACCTAATCTGAATGTGTACATGCATGTGTACCAGAATATGAATTAAAATTATGGATCGTATGAATTAAAATTATGGATTATATGAGCATAAGAATTAAAATTATGAACTAAAAAAATGGGATCGGAAGGAAATAGGCGTTTAGGGGATAATTTATTTTCATAAACATGATTATAATTGGAGGATACGAATTTCATACAAAAATATTAATCTACATTACTATGAAATAATAAGTCTGTGTATTTCAAACAATAGTTTAAGTCATGTTTTCTATAAAATAAATAATTAGTTAAATACTTTTCGATAGGATGACTTACTAATTTTAATACAAACTTTTGGGAGTAATAATACAGGAAAACGGAATTAATTTTCGTATTGGAATTTAGAGTCGCAATTAAGTAACCTAGAAAAAAATTCTGGCTGTCTCACTACAAGCTTACAAGCTGAAACAGATATATTTGCTTATACTTTTATGGATTGAAAACATGCTGTATTGATATCTTGATATGACATAATTTGCTTTTTGCTAAATGTTATGACATTCCGATAACTCATGTAAATAACCACCATATTCACCCAAACCACACTGAGTAATATATTTCGTAATTCCCAACATATCTGATATCAGACATAATGTCACTGACCGAATTATAGTTCACTTCTAATATTTCCAAATATGTTATGACAATGCATACAAGGGAAAATTAATCCGTGTGCAATTTTGCTAAAATATTTTTATATTGTTAACATTATGATCAAAAATCGCAATTTCGTTTCAATTGAAATATTATGTGTGACAGGATAACTGTTTTCTGAGCCTGTTTATTTTGTATTTGACTTCACGTATATGAAATATTTGTATTAAAATTTTTGAAAAATCCAGGATTTTCACAATGTATCAAACTAAACCTTTTAAAAATCTAATACTAATCAGTGTACGAAAATACTCGTATTAAAGTAAATTTTTCTGTTTAAAAACAGCAATAAACTTTCTACATTTTAAAACATTGAACAGTATGAATATAATTAATATTTTTAAGACAAAATAACTACATTTCATGAAGAAGATACATCATTTACAAATCCTATAAATGAGCAATTATAACTTTATGAAGCAAAGTATTTGCAAAGACTCAAACTTCTTCTCTACTGGAACATTAACATTTAAAAAGTACACAATCTAATTAAACTAATGAAGTGTGTTTCGGCAAAATCTTACTACGAGGGAGATAATGATGGTCTTGTTTTTAGGGCAACGAGATGTACCAGGTATCAAACAGCATTTGTGTATCTAGAGGAATTCCTGATAATTCAGTTCATGAATAAATTAGGCTAATGAGAGTCAGCATCGCTAATGAAAAATTATGAACGAAATTTTTAGGGTTATGTTGTTTAGTGTAAAGAATTTATGTTAATGAACTTTAGATAGGAACGCGATGCGTATGATTAGGAATAATTAGGCGTAATTTTTTTTCTATTGTAAGCAAAAATTAAAAATAAATTCCAGTTATGACCTGAAAAACATCACAGAGGCACAGAGGACTTCAAATTCTCAGTTTTGTAATTATAAATGTTCGGAAAATTGCAAAAATATAAAACTTTCTTTTTAATTCGACTGATTTGATTCCCTGATCTTGGAATAAATAGTTCGGAACATATACTATGCGGAAATATCAGTATTAAAGAATAAAATGTTAAATAAAATTTATAATATTTTTGAAACGCTGTACCTAAAGTAATTTCCCGAATTTTGATGATGTAGCTAATAAAATATTTTACTAAAATTATAATCATATGATGAAAATATATAATAATAACTGCATAAAAATAATTCAATATTCTTTTCCCTTTTAAAATAACTAATTTTTACATTTTCTATATTTTTAATACTTGAAGAGAATAAACAGAATTAAATTTTCAAAAGTAAAAATAACAAGAATTCTTAAGCAAGAAACAAAAGAAAATCCCATAAATAAACTATTATCCCTTTATGAAGCAAAGCATTTGTTAAAACTCAAACTTCTTTTCTACCTAAGCACTAACGAAAGTACACAATCTAATTAAACTAATGAAGTGTGCTTCGGCAAAATCTTACTATGAAGGAGATAATGATGGTCTTGTTTCTAGGGCAACGAGATATACCAGACATCAAATAGCATTTGTGTATCTAGAGGATCTCCTGATAATTCAGCTCATATGTACATAAGGCTTCTAGAGTAAGGATTGCTAATGAAAAATTATGGCCGTAATTTTTAGGATTATATTTTTTAGTGTAAAGAATTTATGTTAATGAACTTTAGATTACAACACGATGTGTATAGTTAGCAATGATTAGACGTAATTTTTGATATGTTTTTTGTACTGTAAGTAAAAGGTATATTCTATTTACGGCCTTAAAAAAATCTTAAAGCAGAGAAGACTTCAAAATTTCAGTTTTCGACTTACAAATGTTCGATAAATTCCAAAAATATATAACTTAATATAATAATATATTTTATTAGACCGATTTGATTCACTGATTTTGGAATGAATAGGTCCAAACATATACTATGCGCAAATATCAGTATTAAATATTAAAATGTTAAAAAAAAGAATATATTTTTTAACACTTTGCCTAAAATAATTCCCCGATTTTTCACAATGTAACTAATAAAATCATTTATAAAAATCATAATCAGTTGCCGAAAATACTCGTAAAAATATTTGGAAGTGAAAATAATTTATTTTTTCCCCTTAAATATAACTAATTTTTACTCTATGTGTATTTTTTAAACATTGAAGAGATTGGATATATTTAACATTTCAAAAATCAATGTAACTTGAATTCGTAAGCAAGATACAAAAGAAAATCCCATAAAGGAACAATTTCCCCTTTATGAAGCAAAGCATTTGTTAAATCTCTAACTTTTTCCCTACTAGAACATTAACGAAATTGCACAATCTAATTAAACTAATGAAGTGTGTTTCGGCAAAATCTTACTACGAGGAAGATAATGATGGTCTTGTTTCTAGGGCAACGAGGTATACCAGACATCAAACAGCATTTGCGTATCTAGAGTATCTCCTGATAATTCAGTTCATAAGTAAATTAGGCTACTAGAGTCAGGATTGCTAATGAAAAATTATGGCCGTAATTTTTGGGGTTATACTCTTTAGTGTTAAAGAATTCATGTTAATGAACTTTAGATAGGAGCACGATACGTATGATTAGGAATGGTTAGAAGTAATTTTGGTATGTTTTTTGTATTGTAAGCAAAAGGTTGAAAAAATTCCAGTTATGGCCCAAAAAACGTCTGAAGAGCATAAAGGATTTCAAATTTTCAGTTTTCAATTAAAAAAGTTCCGAAAAATGCTAAAATATGTAACCTATATGTAATAATTTTTTTTTAATTCAATTATTTGATTTACTGATCTTGGAATAAGTAGGTCCAAACATATACTATGCGGAAATATCAGTTTGAAACATTAAAATGTTAAATAACGAATACTTTTTAAACTCTTTACCTAAAATAATTTTTTAGAATGCAAATAATAAAATATTTTATAAATATTATAGCCGACGAAAATTCTCCTAAAAATAAGTGAAAGTAAAAATAATTTTAATTTTTTTCTCTTAAAAAATAACAAATTTTTACTAGAATTCTTCGATTGAAAGGGAAATCCCATAAATTAACCATTTTCCTTTTAGGAAGCAAAGCATTTGTTAAAACTCAAAGTTCTTTTCCGCCGAAACGTTAACGAAAGTACACAATCTAATTAAACTAATGAAGTGTGTTTCGGCAAAATCTTACTACGAGGGAGATAATGATGGTCTTGTTTCTAAGGCAACGAGATATGCAAGACATCAAGCAGCATTTGTGTATCTAGAGGAACTCCTGATAATTCAGCTCATGGGTAAATTAGGCTTCTTAGAGTCAAGATTACTAATGAAAAATTATGGCCGAAATTCTTAGGGTTACATTATGTGAGGTAAATATTTTATGTTAATGAACTTTAGAAAAGAATATGATTTGCAGGGTTATAAATATTTAGACTTTTTTATATGTATTCTTTATTGAATACAAAACTCATTAGGCCCGATAAAATATAATAAATTTGAAACAGGTTTTATTTTTCTCGATAAAACGTTTATTACAATAAATAAATCCTTATGTTTTTTGGTGAGAAGAAAATGTTAAAATTTTGCTGATATGCCCATAATTATTTTATTGTAAAATTCTAGGTCTTATGTTCATTATTATTCAAAATAATATAAATATAAACTGAAAAAATATATATATGAACTATTTTAACTTTTCTGTTTAAGCTATTTCAATCATAAGAGAAAATGAAATAAACATTATTTCAATCAAAACAGAAAACGAATATATGAAATTGCCAAGTATTATTTAAATTTTTTTTATAAAACTATTTAATTTTCCAGTTGAATATCTGAAGAAATTATATTTATATAGATCTTTGCCGACATATAATCTCTTACTTATTAAACATTCATATTAAAACATTACATTAAAATAATTAAAATCTCAGTATTTTAAGGATATTGTATATTCTCTGACGGGTAGCTTTGTCCGTAGCACTGTGTCACAAGTTACGAAACACTTATTTCGTATAAAGAACAATTTATAAGCTTCATATGCATGTATTACAATAAAAATAAATTGGTGTTAAATGCTTCTTGAAGAAATTATTATTATTATGTTTGTACTACAAATAACAGCGGAACAACATCAATGATTAATTGTTGTATAGGGGCTTAATATCAACAATGTATCGGAACATATTGTGAAATATGGCCTCAAATAGTACATATTATACTTTAGATACACATAGTCAAATTTAAATTATAGATTTTTGAAAATTGTAGATATTATTTTAACATATCATAGTATCCATAAGATACACATATTTGATTAAAACAATGTATTTTTCATTAATTTCAAAATTTTCTAATCATTCCCACGATATTTACCTCGCATTCTGAATTTTGCAATTCCTTCTTAATATATAAATAGGAAGGGTGAAATATTCTTTATTCTTAAATTATCAAGAATGTATTAGGATTAACATTAATCTGTTTTAAACTTAAATAACAATTTATCACAAGACCTCTGAATGCCCTATATGAACGTTACATTTTTCGAACGTTACATTTTTACATTTCTCGCACATCATTCGTTTATACGAACGTTACATTTATTACATTTACAGCAAAATCACCAGCCCAGGACATTTAAAAAAATTGTGGTAATGATAATATCGCTCCTTCTTTAAGGCAGCCAGAAATTTCTCCGAAAAAGAAAATACTATAGCAATTTAAAGGTTTTTTCTGGTCAATAAATTTCTTTAATGATATTTTGAGCAACAATTCTTACATAATCCAAAATATTAATGCATATATAATTCACTTTTTTGGCACGCAATGGGTCCATTTCATGAAATGTCAGAAAACTGAGAAGTATATTACGATTGCGTTTGAACGTATATAAAATTAATATTAAAAAGGGTAATGGCACACTATCTCGTGTCTAAAATAACACTATAAAATATCCTTCGTGGATAAAGTTTTGCGAGGGCAAAATCTTGCCTAACCAATACACGCAATTGCTAGTAACAGAAAAAAGAAAGGATGATATATGAAAGTTGCATTTTTTGAACAAGCAAAATCACCAGCCCAGGGCATTTAACAAAAATTGCTGCCAAGACAATATCGCACTTTCTTTAAAGCTGCCAAAAATTCCCCGAAAAAAAAATAATAAAGGTTTTTTCTGGTCGATGAATTTCTTGAATGATATTTTGAGCAACAATTCTTGCATAATCCGAAATATTAATGCATATGTAATTCACTTTTTTTTTTTTTTTTTTGGCACGCAATGAGTCCATTTCATGAAATGTCAGAAAACAGAAAAGCATATTACGAGTGCGTTTGAACGTATATAAAATTTATATTAAAAAGGGTAATGGCACAATATCTCGTGTCTAAAATAACCCTATAAAATATCCCTCCGGGGATAAAGTTTTGCGAGAGCAAAATCTTGCCTAACTAATACACGCAGTTCCTAGTAACGGAAAAAAGAGAGACTCTTTTTTATTTCATTGTGTATTGTGTAGTACATAATTCTTATAATAAAACACACATACTACAATATATATTAGAACACACATTCATACATAAATAACGCCTGCATTCAACAATTAAAGGTATATATAAATATTATACAGTCATACATACAATAAACCCAACTGGAGGGAAAAAATTAGCCAGAGCCAGGAATCGAACCCGGGACAACAGTATACAAGACTGCTGACAATACGGTTCGAAGATGATTTGGCCGAGGAGCCTGGGGCCACTTGCCCCACATCCCCATCACATAAGATTGTGCAGGTTAAATGGAATATGAAAAATTCATAGCTGGTAGCAGCGAGGGCATAAAAAAGTAAAAAATCTAACTGGGATTGCAATGGAAAAGAGCTCAAATAATAAAAGTAAAAATAAAGAAGGACGAGTCTAGAAGAAAGTTTAAGTATAGCATTACAACAGTAATATATATTTTTGTGTTTTATAAAATTTTTAAATTTTTTGTAAGTTTTTTCAAATATTTTATAACATTTTATATAATTTTATAAGAAAAAGTAGAAAAATGAATAGAAAGTAAGCGTATTAGCATTAAAAGGGAAAAGGGTAGCCTAGGCCTAATGGCCGGTGAAAGTGTCATTTGGATCCGGTCTGGGTGCCGTAACTTTGCTAGGGCATGTGCCGTTGAAGAGTCGAGGCAATGCCGGGAACGACGATACGCTTTCGCGTGGCCCTGACAAGGGCCCGCCCTCTCGGATATACATCGCCGACATATGGGAAGCAGCTACTGGAGTCATGTAGGAGAAAGCCACAGCAGGGCCGGATGCAGCGCTTTGGCAATCGCCGTAGGTCCTGAAAAGGGCCGGCCCATTCGCCCTGCACACTGCGTGGAAGCTGGAGTCCGACTGAGGGAACGCTGGCTGAATCGTCCTCTTAAATAGGCTACGGGGATAAAGGGAGGACCCACTTTTTGGTGTCTTTATTTTGTGAAATTTCCCTTCTAAATTTGTCTGGTTTCAATTTTCAGTTTTTTCTTTCTTTCTTTCTTTCTTTTTTTTTTTGATATTTTTTTCAAGCTGGCTTCCGCAAAAGAGTCGTAATAAGAGTAGAATAAAGGGCTTCGGACGGAAAGAGGCCGTTCTCCGCGGCTGTTTACCCAGGTATCGGCCGGAGTAGCTCAGTGGTTAGAGCAGCAGTCTTGTATACTTTGGTCCCGGGTTCGATTCCTGGCTCTGGCTAGTTTTTCACTCCAGTTGGATTTATTGTATGTAGGTCTGTATAATATTTATATATACATAATTCTTGTCTCAAAATATTAATTATATACCATATTTAAGATATATACAATATTTGAAATTCTTCTTAGTTAGATTTGAAATTAATTTAGTCATTTATTTGATAATAATAGGTAAGTAATGTTTTAGAGAATTAACATAGAAGAAAATGAATTTTGTGTCATTTAACTTTTTAACAGTGTAAAAGTAAGTCAGTAAAAGTTAACTTTTTAAAAGTTAAATGGCACAAAATTATGAATTTTTCCATTGTACTGAGAATTCTGACTCACTGAATCTTTCGTCGTTAACGTTAGAAATAAAACACATAAATTGGAATACACATACCAAATTTATAAAAGCATGCTTTTATTTAATTGGTCACCATTCTTATACCACATATTAAACTAAAAGGTCAGTAACATTAATTATTAATCTCACACTGTTTATAAACATTGAGAGATACTTCAGAATGTAGAAGCTGCGATCGAATTAAAGGAGCACGCAGAACCTTCGAGATTGTCGAAACGATCAAAGACATCGCCTTTTTCAAAGTACAAAAACACAAATAATATGCAATTAAGATCTTTTTTTTCCCCATTCTTTCTAAAGTATAATATAGTATTAACTATATTATTCAGAAAATAAGGGTTGTATATGAAAATTAAAATTAAAATTTTAAGTTTAAAAATACATCTCACTAATGCATGAATTAAAATTATTAAGTGCTGACTGCAAGATAAAACTCTAAATTATGCATATAAAAAACAACTTTTGAACAAAATAGAATCATAACACACCTATCTCTAAACTAAAACCAAAATATACACAAAAGGTTTCGTTTAAAATTTATTTTTAGCAAAAAAAAAAAAAACTTTTTCATGTGTTCCAAGGGCAAAAAAATACATAACCAAAATATGTTAATTTTTCTGGTTTTAGCATAAACATTGTAAATAAACGCATATTTGGTTAATTTGTTTAAGTTGTAGCTTATACAGTTTGAATGTTACAGTGCGCGCAAACTTCATATTTGCTAATCTGAGAAAACACGTTTTAAAGTTTTAATATCTACGGATTTTCAATTGTACTAAATGTAAATGATTATAACTCAAGAATTAATGCAGATTTTTGAATAGTATTTTTTGCTTACTGTTGAGAAAATTTAAAACATTGAATAAAACAAAAGCCAAAAACTGATGTTTTGAAAAATTAAATGTCCGATGCCCTCTCAATTTGGTAGGATGAAAAAATAAAAAAAATATAAACGAATAGCTGAGGGAAATTGGTTTAGCATCGACTAGTTTCTGTTATATTTTTATAAGAGGGACGTTTTCAGAGAGAAAGTTTGAAGAGAAAGGGGTCCGAGTTATCTGTATCATTCAAGGATAACACTTGCAAACCTTCCAACACATTCAGAATACTAAAATAAAACTTCACGGTTTAATAATGTGAAATATGATGTCTAAATAAATACTTTGGAAAGTGCATAACATATTTGAAAACACGATTTCAGCAATTACCATCAATAGTCGAAAAAATATCCGAACCTTTTGTGAGCCATGTAGTAGATAACGTATCCATTTGTATATGTGAAACACAGTATTCTAAATTTGTTTGAATTAGGAAGCTTATAACACAGTTGAAAAGTTCCCTTCAACAATTTTCGTCAAGGAACGGAAATGTATTCGAAACCTTTTGTGCACGTCTGGATGGGATCTATGGAATTGCTTCACGAAAAGTAATATGCAAGCAGTTAATTAGATTTAAAAACGCATACCGAAACTGAAAACGCACTCTAGCAATTACTGTTCATAAATAGTACTGTAACGGAACTATTTTGTGTTACACAGGGTGTTCCAAAAATGACTATCTATTTTTGTGATTAGCATGTTTAATGAAGGAAACGAATATATGCATAGAACAAGGAACATATATACATACCTACCATGCCATACCTGGACGTGATACCTCTTTATCTTCAGAAAAAAACGAATGCTACGCCAAACAGTGGTTTGTAGAATACTCAACTCACGGCTGAGCGGACGAACAGAAGCAACGTGGGCTCCTTTCAACTGTCCCGCGAATACTCAGACGGTATCGTCCTATGTTGATGGCGGTCCAGTGTCCTGATTCTGCCCCAAACGGAATAGGGGAGCAGCGTTCGACCTCTCAATTTCAAGGTTAACGAGTTTCGATTAGACCCTTTGTAGAATTTCGACCAATCGCTTCCAAGGACACATGTGGTCTGCTTATTTATCTGAAACTCGAACATGTGTGTTTACGTGCGACCCCTTTAAAAAGAGACCTTTAACTGGCACTATCATTATATATTGACATAGCTGCCAACTTTTACGCTTTCTTCATACCACTAAAATTTTATAGTAAATATGGTCTTATTTAATCGTCGAAATGTCACGCTTAAACAAGGCGAAAATCTGTACTAAATTTTAGTGGTAGCAAAAAAGCGTAAAAGTTGGCAGCTATGTATTGATTTTTTATAGATTAATATAAAGTGAATTATAATATCGCTATAAACAGTGTGTAAAGTTTTAATAGGTGGTGAGTTATAAATAATCTTTACGAAGTTTTAAGATACAATTATATAATTTTTAATATTACTTAAGGGATTATTTAAACAAAAACTAGTTGCAATTACACTTTTAAATTAGTACAATTTTTAATCTTCTAAAAAATGTATTAGTATGAAGGTTATATATATATATATATATATATAAGCTTTAAAATACAAGCTATAGCAACCAAATAATTGAAAAATTATGTTTCCCGCATAATAATTATTTTACGTTCACAATTACCGTATATACTCGTGTATAAGTCGTAGAATTTTAGACAAAATTTGGGAGTTGAAAATGGGGGATCAACTTATACACGAGAAAGTAAAAAAAAAAAAAAAAAAAAAAAAAAAAAAAAACACAGACTACTGCGATTGTTTTTTTCAGTTTTTTAAGTAATTACATGAGAGATAAAAGCGGACAATGGTCATTTCAAAGTGACTGACAAACAAAGCTCAATGTCCCTGTAATTGTTTTGCACCCATTTTCTCTTGGGACAAAAAAACCTTCAATATATTCCTTTCAGCATTTTAATCCCCTTTTTAAAAATAGTCCAACTTGAGAATGCTTCTAGATATCTTTCTTAAAAGTCTTACAATACAAAGAAGTACTATATTTTAGCAGTCTAAGAAGTTGTTTACCTTTGTAAATAATGCCTGAATGGATTTTTGAAAGAATTTTGTCTTTTTAAGTATCATTGAATGGATGTGAATAGGTTTCAAAATAGTTTAAGCTTCTTCGGATATACATAATTATACAGGTTTAAAACGTTGAATTAAAAAAAAAATCTGATTAGAAACGTAAAAAATTTACTAATTTAATGAAAATTTATTAAATTTTTCTATCCTCGATTACAAATCATTTTTCAACATGCTACCAGAAATGTGGTTCGACTTATACACGAAAATTCAATTTTTTTCAAAATTTTGCTTAAGAATTGGTAGAGGGGGGGGGGCGTTGACTTATGCGCGAGTATATACGGTACATAATTTTTATTAATATTTAGATTAAAATCAAAGGATTATTTAAGCAAAAACTTAATCTTTTGAATTAATACAGTAAGTCTTAATCTTCTCAAATATAAATTTATCATAAAGTCTTTTTTTTATGTGAGTACGCTTTATTAAACTAACTTTTTCAATACAAGTTTTTTTCTTTCTTTTTTTTTTACAAGTTTTAAAATGCAAGCTATATCTGCCAAATAATTGAAAAATAATGCATTCTCATAATTATTTTACAATTACATAATTTCTTATTGTTATTTAAAGTAAAATCAAGGAATTATTTAAACAAAAACTATTTGTAAATATTCTCTTGGATTAATACAGCAAGTTTTAATCTTCTCAAAAATATATTTTACCATGAAGGTTTTTTTTATCTAATTACACTTTATTATACTAACTTTTTTAATACAAGCTTTTTTTTATGTATACAAGTTTTAAAATACAAGCTATGGTAAATCTATAGGCCAATTAATTGAAACCTTATGCTTTCTCATAATTATTTTACATTTACATTTTAATTTTATTATTATTTAGGATAAAATAAACGGATTTAAGCAAAAACTATTTGTAATTATACTTTTGGATTACAACAAGTTTTAACCTTCTCAAAAGTATATTTCAGCATGAAAGTTATTTTTTTTTTGTATGATCTTTAAAATACAAGCTATATCAGTCAAATATAATTCAAAAATTATGCTTCAGTCGTGGTTATCTTACATTTACAATGATATAATATTTATTATTATTTAGAGTAAAATCAAGAAATTATTTATACAAAAAGTATTTGTAATTCGATACTGTACTCTAATTTTTTTTTATGTAGACAGAGTTCGTACCCATAAAGTGATTCATGATATTTTAAGTGTTTCAGTACCATAGAGTTTTTAATGTTCTCATCGCTATATCTGAAAAGATAATTTTTATTTCATTAAATAAATTTAGCGATAATAGAAAACGAATGCAACGTATTATTAGAGTTTAGCGTTTTCTGCTTAATGACATGCAAAAATGATATATTAAATAGTAAATATTGATTTTTATTAACTATCATGAAATAGGGCAGATAGGGGTAATTAGGATCAATTTTGATAATTTCAACTTTGAGTATTAATTGCCAGAGAATGGAGTGGACTACATACTAATGTTATATATAATTTTATCAGTAGGTAGTTGTCTCTTGATATGTGTAAAGAATTATTTACAATGTACTATGTTACCTGGTACAAGTGTCTTTTCAAAAAATACTTCTTTGATCGCAATGATTTTTTTTCAGAGATACAGTGTTGGAAAGATAAGTACACTGAAATAAAACGTTTTTAAGGGATTTTCAATATTCATGTATTTTACACTCGGGCTACAAAACAAAATCAAATGCAAAAATTTTTTATTGGAAATTAACAGCCTTGTTGTATTACTAAAGAACTAGTTTTTAAAGATTTTTTTTTTCAAAATAACATGAAATGCAAGCAACGAGGCAAAAGGGATCAGTCAAAGCTCATATGTTAAGAAGGCGGAAAATTTCATTTTCATTGAAAGTATTGATGTCTATTTAAGCCTAAAACATACAGTCAAGGCTAAAATTTTGACTAATTTCAAAATAAAATTGTAAATAAATGTTTTTCTATCACAAAATGTGCTGTAATGTAAACCAAACTAGGGGTATTTCACAGGATCTGAAAAGTGAAAGATTAAAAAATGCATTCTAAACCACAATTTGATTTAAATAGAAAATAAAATTTGCTATCCCAATTTACACTTAACCAAAAACTCTATGATCCTACTTAAACCGAAAATGCTATTTCTGGCATAATTAGTATGGAGGAGAATACTTATGGAGGAGTTTGATTCTCCATGCAGCGGTGGTTCACGGTTTTGTAGGTATTGTGAGATAAAGAAAACTCCAACATTATAGGTGAAAGAAAATACAGTCAATGTTTATTCATTCTCAAAATGAAAAAAGACAATTCGTAGAAAAAGCAACACATATGAAGCTATGTCGATATATAATTATCCATGATAAAGTGCTCCGTAACGTCAAAACAGAAAAAAATAAGAGCGGCCTTTTTACGGACCTTACAGCAGAGGGGTCGGGAGCCAACTGAACTTTTTGCGTGCTGAATCACATGACTTGGCGTATTACATTATCGCCAAATCACAAAGTTTTTGACGCCGGCATTACAAAGACAAAGCATTGGCGGCAGGTTTAGCAGACAAATAATATGGCAGCCCCCCCTTTCAGCACACCTTCAGAATGTGAAGCAACCCTACATGTTTCAAGAATAAGAGCGACATGAAGTCTGGCTTTGTTTACATGAACAACAAATTGCGCTTAAATGTGAATGTGAAATCTTTAACGAATGTGTGTAACATGTAACAAGCTAAGATAAATGAAATATAATTTGAAACCGTAATTTCAATAAAATACTTTTTTTTCTTTATTTTTTTTACTCGTCAAATTCTAAAAGGAATTAAGAGTGGCTTATTTATTACACAGATAAAATACGATAAAGAAAATGAACCGTTAAAAAGTTCAGATGCACTTAGGTTGTATGTGTCCTTGATTACTTTTAAATAAAAAAAGTTAAAAAAGAAAAATAAATATGCCAGAATGAGATTTTGAATAAGTGGAAAAAAATATGAAATTATAAATCTTTGTACGTGATGACTTACGTTTGTTGTGAAAAAGAAAGAGAAAGAAAAAAATGTATATATGAAGGCAGAACTACGTATTGTTTGAAGAAAAAGAATAAATTTAATGACTTTACTTGTTCAAAGTAGATTTTGAGTAACGAGGGACGGAAACCGAGTGCTGCAGAGAAATCTGCCACAATTAGGATCATGCAGATTTTTTTAACATTATGCGTTGTCTGTTGCAAAACGTAACCATCGCCTCTTAAAAAAAAACGTTTTTCTAAATTTAAATCCATAGCTATATTTCAATATTACACACACATTAATATGAATACACACACACAGGACCTTTTTTAACTAAAACATTCTCACTTTGACGGACAACGTTTTTCTTTGTGTTCTGGGAGAACAGTGATTACGTCTACAGGAACATCCATTTTTACTCCAAAAAATATGTACATGTAGAATATTAGTCAAACTTCATAATTAGCATGGCCATTTTTTTTTTATCTGTTACACATTGGCCCTGAAGTGCCCCTGATCACAATTGCTCCTGATCCTAATTACCCCTACTTCCCTATATATTAAATTATATAATGACGACTCACTGGTTCAATTCATTGTACAGCTGAGTTTCATAAGAGATTATACTCTTTATTTCCTTAATACCATAACAAAATATATTAAAAGTCATTTGTAAGAATAATTAAGGAGTTTCATAAGAAGGTAGACTACGTCTACAATAAAGGTCGATTTTTCAGTTTATTTGAAAGAGAAATACCAGTTTCTGAAACGTGTGTTTGCTTTAGAAGTTAGAGAAAAGCTCTAGGGTTTAAAGGAAGAAAGTTAAAATACGAAAAGGTTCAGACTGTTATATTAAAAATGTTTTTTATTCCCTAAATTTGTTAGAGCTTTTGTGCGGTTCGAATAAATTACCTTAAATTGTCCCAATTAAATATTATCCTATCACTATTCCGCTTTGGTAACGTTGTTTTAATAAAAAGAAAGGGATTATTGTTTTGTACATCAAATTATCATATATTTTTTTTCAATAAATTACTTAACAATGAAGAATAAAATTATTGTCTTTAATAAACATAATTTACAGAAAACAGCTCTTTAATTAAAAAAATAAAAAAATAGTTTTTCGTAAATTATAGAAAACCAAAAATATAAATAAGTCAAATGTAAACAAATACTAATTCGCATTTTAATCATGACAACGATAGGAATTATGCGAATAGTACCCGTACATTTTAAACTTCTATTTTAAAATTGTAATTTGTGCATATATTATTTAAATATGCAATTTATGTATGTATATATAACTAGACTTGGTCAAAATATACACTGACATATTTGTATTCTTCATCCGCGAAATATACTTTTACATTTTTATCTGTTGTTTATCAAGAAATCTCATTTTAAATAACAACATTGAAAATCCGTTCGCTCTTGTTCATTTTTATTAAATTTCGCGAATATTATATTTACAAGAATATATATCTACGAATGTGCCACAATGTAAAACATTTCATTGGGTGCAATGTGAAATGATCTGCAATATAACATAGTGTATAAGAATATATCATGAAAGAGAGTTTTTTCAATGAAAGTGAAAAAAAAATATATATTTCAATGAATGTTCACATAAAGGTGTGAGAAAGATACAAAATATTCATTGCATCACGCATGATTCAAAAAATGCGATTATATTTGTAAGAAAAAGGGTTCGATAATGATTTAATGGATAATACGAGTGCAAGTCAGTACGTAGGTCACAAAAGCCAATTAAAAAGGGGAAACCAAGATACAAACTTAAAAGGCATGTTTATTTCTCTATATAATCGTCATTCACATTGATACATTTGTCCCACCTCTTTATGAGTGTTCTAATACCTGCTGAATAAAAATCTTTGGACTGCACCCTCAGCCATCTGTGTACCTCACATTCAACGTCTGTATCAGTCGCCTGTAGGCTAAACTATTTGAACATCCAGTTGCAGTTACTAATGCTGTTTATTGTTGTTCGCCTGTCAGCTCTAATCATTTCCTTAACCTTCCCCAATGTTTTTTCTGTCGCGATCTCAACAAGACGATCAGTTCGTTCTTCCTCAATAACTTTTGAACTCCCCTGCTCCTCTTGTACAACTGTTGTCTCATAAATTCGAAATTTGATCTTACAGTTGGGCAGTGCTACCATCTATTGACACGTTTGGAAACAATTTGCTACTAATTTGCAACCTGACATATCGGTTTTTGACCTACTTACTGCCTTTTCTCGTGATTTGTCTTGGAGAGAACAATGAACGATGATTTTGGATTTTGTCCTATTAACCTGAAGATTTATCAAAAACTGGTATTGCCAATTAAATAAATTTCAAAGATAAGTTAGTCCAGAATTCGACAATATTTTATTGCTGACACATTTATACCTTCCTTTATTTATTTATTTTTTTAGTTACACATTTACTTCGTTTCACCAGAATATAACTTTCAAGACAACTTTTATGTGTCCTGGGATAATGATTTTCTTTAAAGCCTTTTTAAAACTACATAACTTGCAATATATATCACGTTTAAAGGTATTGATTTGATTATTTGAAACTACGCAAAATATTTCAGTCCTTAGATAATATCCATTTCCTGCTAATATTTTATTACTCTATGGCACTACGAACAATATCTTTCGCGATAGACATATATTATGTTGGCAAAAAGCCACCTCTGCTATACGCAGTATGACTCGCGCGCTAATATTTACATATCAATTCTGACTTTTCTTAGTAAACCAATCAAATATAATAACATAGGTAAATTTCTTACCTTTATGTTTCTTTCACAGCAATCCTCACATGACAGTCTGGCCGTGTAATCCAGTACAGGTGTCCTTTCATCTAATATGGTTACTTTGTCGTTGCACTATATAGTGTATTAAAGAAAAAAGTTGTGGTTTTAATATTTTTTACATGTGAATTAAGTCCATTGCTGAGACTGATTACTTTCCTTATATTAAACTTATATTAAATCACTAGCTTTACAGTGTTAAATTAATTAATTTTACATCTATATTACACTGCAGCAGCAATTTTATACATTTACATGTTTATGGATTAAAGTCAACGGAACAACTGAATTAATAATAACAAAGTTTATAAATCCTTTTGAGGTTTTTTTTTTTTTTTTTTGGTAGGTGACGTCAAACTCTTGCTTCATGCGTGGGATGATATAAACATTTTTTATTTATGGCTGTAATTGTTCTTTTCGATGAGCATAATTTATGTAATGTAAAACGTTTGATGATTGCACAATGATGGATTGCTGTCTGATCTATTTTAATAAGTATTAAGGAGTTGGCGTCCTTGAAAATTATGACTTTGATTTCCTGTTTCGTTATTTATTGCTCATCTGAGAATGGTTATAAATCCATCATATCATTCAAAGACATATATTTAGACTAATATATTATTCAAAGACATATATTATGACTAATATTTAGGTATCCAACACCTTTCTTCGTATAGATGCTTCTATCACATCATCGATTATAAACGAAAAGAAGGGCATTGTGTCATAGAATTTTATTGTGTAATAGAATGATTCAAACTGTGCTTAGAAGACTTTCCATATTCCGTTTATTAATTTGAGAAACATTACAGATTCTATTTTTATGTTTTCCACGAAGCTGTTAAAATCTAATATGTTATCTAAACATCAATATGAATCAATACGAGTCAGCCCGAGTATAACACTTTCGTGGACAGTGTCCTTAAAAAAGGACACCAAATTTTAATTTTACTGGCACCCAGAGTATTTAATTAAAAATTTCCTTTTATAACGGACATGAAAATAAGCAAGTTGATATGTTTAATAAATTCGTTTATAAATTCTGGTGTCAGTCCATTATTTCTTCAGTTTATAAACAGAATTACTCCACACAGGAAAGGGTTAATAAGGGTAAAGGCAACGCAATTCAGACTATTTTAGGGATAAAATAAGTTACATATATTTCTGAATGTAATTTCTATAATAATCAGATAATGGTATGAAATATTCCTAAAAAACCTTTTAAGAAATTCTATATATATACCCCTATACCTATCTATTTGTATATATATATATATATATATATATATATATATATATATATATAACCATTATATAATTCATATTACAATTCATCATCTTAAAATAATTAATAAATTGAGTATCAATACATTACACTGACATTATACATAATAAAACTGGATCAACTAGTGTTAATTTAAAAAATCATTAATGATTTTTTTCTACTTTAATAAACCTATATCCTAATCACCAATATATGAAGTATTAAAAAAATAAAGCTTACAAAATTTGGAGAAAGTTAAATCAACAGGAAGACGAATTCATAAAAAGAACATGTAAATAAAGAAATATATGTAAGAAATCATAAATATTTGAAATATTTTGTTATATATATATATATATATATATATATATATATATATATATATATACATATATATATATATATATATTAAGAAATTCTTTAGATGATCTTTTTAAATGGATTTTTATAACATTTTAAAAACATCTTTGTTGATAAAATTTAGAAATGCTCTCATTAATAACTTATATAAAATTCTATATTCAGTGAATGATAGTGTAAAAAAAGAATGATATATTTCGGTACAGATTACTTAACCCATTAACTGCTGCACTAACTTTTTATTAAAAGTTGTGATTCAGACTAATATTTTATGATGAGTAGATCAGTATATTGACAAAAATAAAAGCTTCATTTGTTTATGAATTATGAAACGCATCACCAGGAGGAAAAGTTTTAAATGTCTGTGTAATCATTTAATTGTATAAAGCAGAAAAACAAAAATATGTCTCATAGTAGAATTTCTTATTTAAATTATAAGTCATGGGATATCACATTTTAGCAGTTTATAAAATATTTCAAAGCAATTTAGAAATATAACCACCTTGCATCGTTTGAAAAGAGCTAAAGACATTTGTTATATCACTTTCGTCACAATATATTTTAATGCGTCTGACAACAAAAATAATTTAAATAGTTAAAAGAACCGGCCCCATCAGAGTACGAGAGGTTCTGCTCTCAAAGCTGGCGACGGGAAGTGCTGGGTTCACGGAGTTTTCCATGGTTTTCTTCCAGAAACCCTGGATATCCTTGCGTAAATTCGGGTTACGTTCCCTTAGAAAGACCCTCACGGAGGGCACTCCTTCCTCGGCCCTATATCCCTCGAGAGCATAGTCTACCGTCATACAAACAACAACAACCACAGTTAAAAGAACCATCTATTTTTCAAGGAAAATATTGTTCATGATCCAAACATTTATTTTCATGTGGGGAGCAATTATTTATGAAAGAGGTTCGTTTTTGAGCTATCAGCAGGGAATGGGTTAATAATATTTCTAAAATCAAAATTTCTTAATTCACCTAAAATTAAAATAACAATTTTATTTCTTAAAGAAAATGTAAACTGTGAATAAATTCCGCAAATGAATAACTCTACTTTTGTAAAGCAAAGAATCGCTAAAACAGTCCTCTTTCGTGTCAGAAGATTAACGAAAGTCCACAATCTAATTAAACTAATGAAGTGTGTGTTTCGACGAAATCTTTTCGACGAGTACCATGCAGATAATAATTATCTTGCTTCAAACGCAACGATGTTCACAAAAGATCAAAAAGAATTTGTGTACGTAAAAGATCCCTCGATAATTATGAAGAAATTATGTGCGTAGATTTCGGATGATAATGAAAAATTATTGCTTATATTTGTACGGTTTTGTTATCTGACATAATGAAATTCAGTTAATGAAATTTATTAATGAGCCCAGTGTGCAAGAGAAGTACTGATTAACACGTTCACGCCGACGCGGTGGGTCACACTCGACTGTCTCAGAGTTGTCAAGTCTCCGGATTTTTCCACACCACTATTGTTTTAGAGAAAATGTTGTTCCTTTAAATCGCCCAATTGTTTTAATTAAATAAAACAACATTTTCCGTATTAAAATACTGGTATCCAAAAAGCTGGAGACTTTGCAGCTCTGAGACAGTCGAGTGTGACCCACCGCGCCGGCGTGAACGTGTTAAGGGAAATTTTGATACGCTTAAAAATTAGACCTGCTAAAACAGAACTAGCTGGAATGATCGAGCTAAGTTCGGTCAATTTAGCTTTGTGTTTATCTAGATATATTATTCCCACTGAATCATTCTTGTTATTTTAGGTACAATCAGCTTGATCCTGAACCGTAGTGACCCAAAATAAACCACTAATCGAATTTTTTCAATCATGCGACCTAGCCCAATGGACTTCTCGAAGCTGAAAATGATGAATTATAAAATTTAGTGAAAATCGTTAGTCATTTTCCAAAATGACCCGCTAATCAACATTTATCGAACATGTGACCTATTACAATGTTCTTCTTGTACTGGGAAACGGTACAATAAAAAAATTGTCAAAATAATTTGAATCTTTTTGAGATGCAGTTAGTTTGACCCGCACCCATTATGACCCAAAATGACCCACAAATAGAATTTTCTTGAGCATGCGACCTAGATCAATGCTTTTCTTGTGCCCAGAAACGGTACAATATAAAGTTTTGTCAAAATCTTTTGAGCCGTTTATTAGGTACTGTTAACATGATTCTGATCCATTAGGACCCAAAATGACCCACTGATTGAATTTTCTTCATCATGTGACCTAGCCCAATGCTCTTATGCCCGGAAGCGGTGTAATACAAAATTTTGTCAAAATGTTTTGAGATGTTTTTAGATACAATTGACTCTGACCCATTGTGACCCAATATGACCCACTAAATGATTTCCATGAATATGCGACCTAGCCCAATGGACTTCTCGAGCCCGTAAACGATATACAGTATTTAGTCAAAATCGTTGGGACCGTTTTCTAGAAAAAAATAGCTTCACCTAAAGTGACCCAAAAATGACCCATTGAATTTTCTTGAACATAAGACTTAGCCAAACTGTCTTCTCGTAATCCAAAACTGAAGAATATAGAGTTTATTGAAAACCATTACAGCCTAAGATAAAATGAGCTTGACCCGTAGTGACCCCAAAATGACCCACTAATTAAAATTTATCGGGTACTTTACCTAGCCCAGTAATCATATCGTACCCAAAAACGGTTGGCTACAAAATTTAGTTAAAATCGATTTAACTGTTTTGCAGATAAAATTAGCTTGACCCACAGTAAACCAAAAATGACCAATTAATCGATTTTTCTCGAACATGTGACTTAGCTCAATGGTCTTGTCGTAATCGAAAACTGTAGAATACAGAGTTCGGTGAAAATCGTTAGAGCCGGTTCTTAGATGGAATTAGCTTGACCCGCAGTGACCCAAAAATGACCTACTAATTGAGATTTCTCGAACTTGTGACTTAGCCCAGTAGTCTTCTCGTACCCCAAAACGGTTGGATACGAAATTTAGTCAAAATCGATTGAGCCTTTATTTAGATATAATTAATTTGGCTCTGACCCATAATGACCCACAATGACTCACTAATCGAATTTTCTCGAATATGTGACCCAGCCCAATGGTCTTTTCGTGCCGGAAAACGGAAGGATTCAAAATTTAGTCAAAATTGTTAGATCCTTTTTTAAGATAAAATTTACACACACACAATTTTTGCACGTATTATAATATATTTTTAATAGTAGTTACTTTCTTTTGAAGTGCTAATATATATAAATGTATGTTATATATATTTATATAAAAGGATTATAAGTTGCTTTATGTCAAAAAATTCTCCGTTTTTCAATTATTGCACTTACATAAATAATTTTATTAAACCTTATTTCCTTTCTATAATCGGAGTTTTTGTCCCTGTCCCATCATTTATGTTTTTTCCTCTCATAATGTTTCTTGTAAAATACATAAAAAAAGGTAATTATCAATTACAGAACTATGATTTACAAAACTTATTAAACTATGACATATCTAAATTCAAACTGCATTTTATTTCAAATATTAATTCATTGATATTGCGTTAACTTGTATCTTTTAAAAACAACAATTTACTAAAATTTAATGAATATACAGGGTGATCTTTTTTAAAATGACAGTGTTTGGAGCGCCCTATAGCGCGATCTAATAGCCGAAATGGCACCAAACTTGGTATTTAGACTAATTAAGACATGGGAAAAAGGATTCCATGAAAAAAATTTAGTTCCAAAAATTGCCCCTAGAGCATTTTGTGGCGCTTTGCAATGTATAAAATGTGAGAAAAGAAAAATACTAACACATTCAATCGTACAGTTAAATTATTAATCTTTATTTACTACATTAACTTCTCCGGTGAGGAATTAGACCACCTTCATTATGAGCACCGTTCTCAGAAATAACACCGTGCATTCTGTGCACAACGTTTTCCACAGCCGTATGCAACATATCACGAGGAATATTCCGCACTGTCTTTTTTATGTTATCCTTTAGAATAGACAAATTTGATACTCCACCAACATAAACTTAAGATTTCAAATAACCCCAGAGCCAAAAATCGCATGGCGTGAGGTCAGGGGAACGAGGCGGCCATGCAACTGGAAAACTCCGACTTATGACTCTATCATCAATGAAGTTTTGGCGCAACGGGTTGCTTTACCTTATTACTAATGTATGGCGGAGCACCATCCTGCATAAAGATTGTCTGTTGGAGACGGTTTCTACGCTAAAGTTGTGGAATAACAAACGTTTGCAGCATTTCGTGGTACCTTTCTGCATTTATGGTGCACGCTTCGGTCCTGTCGGAGTGATGGTCTCAAAAAAGAATGGCCTAAATGCGAATTCGGCTGTGAAACCAAGCCAAACAGTGACTTTTGGGGAATTTAATGGAATTTCATGCACGGTGTGGGGCTGCTCAGAGGCCCAAATTCGGCTATTTTGTGTGTTTACGGACCCATTGAGATAAAAATGGCACTCATCTCCCCACAGAATGTGCCATGAAAAAGCATCATCAATTTCTACCCTGGCAAGAAACGATAGAACGAATGTCACTCGCTTGTCATAATCACTTGGTTTCAGTTCGTGCAAGCGGCTGATTTTGTAGGGGTAAAATCCAATAACGCGCCGCAAAACTCTCCATACCGTAGAATAATTCATGTCCAATTGTCGAACTACACCCCGGGCGCTGCTAATACCAGCAATGGTTCCCTGCGATCCTTCAACAATTGCAGTTGCCACATCAGTTATTACATCTTCTGATACTTGTTTTCGTCCTCTTCCAGCGCGAATGGTCAATGACCCCGTTTCCTCGAACTTCTTAATAATTTTCTTAAGACCATTCAGCGATAGGCCCCTTTCGTAATTTTTTTCTGGTTCGAAATTCCCGAAGAGCTGCGGATGCATTACATTGATTCATATAATACAGCTTAACCAGTAACGCACGTTCCGGTAACGTGAAAAGCATGTCCACTGGAGCTCGTTTACTTCAGCTGAGATTATTTGTCGGAGCTGTCTACTGCTTGCTTTTATAGCCCCTATTACTGGCGCTGTCCTCTCACAACATTTGCATTGTTCTTTGATACCCATGTTTTATGATAATTCTCGTTATTGTAAGCTACAGCAGCGCCACAAAATGCCCTACCGGCGATTTTTTGAATTAATTTTTTTCACGAAATCCTTTTTCCCGTGTTTTGATTAGTCTAAATACCAAGTTTGGTGCCATTTCGGCTATTGGATCGCGCTACAGGGCGCTCCAAACACTGTTACTTTAAAAAAGATCACCCTGTACATTTAATGTATTTTCAGTGAATATACGTTATCGAAGATTTCATCAGTAATCGGGATGTCCTGTAATTGTTCCTACAAGTGCGTTTTAAAAAATTAAAATAAACGTTTTCAGTAATTATTATAGCATTAACTATACTTGGAAATTATTTACAGTCATTCAGGGTAACTTTGATCCTCATTTTCTCTATTTTCATATGCCACACTATTATTTTAAGAATATTTTTGCAAATAGGGGTGTAAAAGAGAAGAAATGATCCTAAATTATTGTATGACTATCAAAAATTAAGGAATAATAATGATAAAAGCAAGAAAAAATGAATTTTTAACCTGGTTCAAAGTTACCCAGCCATTTAGGGTAACTTTTCACTATATGATAAATATTATCCAAAATAATTCATTGTAAAAAAAAAGTATTATAGTTAGGACAACTTTGAACCCCCAAAAATGTTTTTAGATATGTAAAGACTCCGAATTTACATTTCCCAACATCACAAAATTTGTATATTTTATGATATTACAAAAAATATTAGGTATAAGAAAAGTGGAAGAAGAGAACCATGAATATTTAAAAAAAAAAAAAAAAACTTTTTATTGTTCATAAAAAATGCAGTGTAAAACAATTTTCAATGTTTTAACTCAATAATATATCCATAGTTACAGTAATACATACTAGTACTAGTATCATTCAAACAAGAATAAAACATGTCGAATGTATGAAATATCAAATTTGAGTAGCTCCGCCTCGAATAACGCCTTTAAATGAATTTTATGCATTATACACATATTTGTGAAAATATTTACATGTGCACATACTAATGCACACTTTCAACATTTATATAAAATATGCGTGCAAATATTGGACATTTTTGACAGTAGCACCTATAATCAGATAATTATATACATCAGTATAACTTTGAGCCGGCTCAAAGTTACCCTGAAAATGTGGTAAAATGTTAGTGCCTTCTTATTTTACATTTTATTAACTATTAATAAATAAATAATCACAAATATTAACACATGCACAACATTTAGATAATAATATGTCTGTTAAATGAGTATATTGTTACTTACTATGAAAATTTAATTGGATTACAACAACTTCAAAACAGCATTCAAAATTAACTTGAAAACAGTACTTCACAAATATAGATAGATGATGCAATTAATTGCGCATAATGTTGCTAATTTATTTTCTAAAATAAAGAGTAAAAATCCCAGTTTAGAACTTTGCCAACAGAGCATAGTTCTGGAGCTTATTTAGTCTTTTGGTGTCAAAAATATTGAAAATTAGGAGGTGGTACAAAGTTACACCCCGTGGTTCAAAGTTATCCTGAATGGCTGTATAGTATTTGGCGAAATGTATAAAAATACACTATAGTCTTTTCAGTTTTTGACCAAACATGAAAATATATAAAACATTTTCAATGTGGCAAAACAATAAAAGATTATTTATTTTATTTTCACAGCAAAAAACAATGAATCTGTTAACCAAAAAACTTTGTACAGTAGAAGTTAGATTTAAAGAATATGAAAACAAGAAAAACTTGCAATTTTGAAATCGACTAAATTCTTCTTTTTTTCAATCTAAAGTGCACTTTTAGTAATCACTAAAACAAATAGTAGTTCTGGTTTTGGAAAGAGTCTTTTCCCTCTTTTGCTTCCGTAGTAATTACTATGTACATATTTTATCCTCATGTTGAATAAAATATTCATTCGAAATGCATCCAGTTTCTTTCCTAGTAAAGTGTTTTAAAAAGCTTCAACTACGAGAACTCTAGCTAAGTATATGATTTAAGTATAGAACCGCTGTTAAATATTTCAGTGGTTCTAAATGACTATGCTATATGATATGTAAACTATATGTTTATCTGCATACATATATCATTTTTATCTGCATACGAAGTGTTATTCATATTTTCAAATTAAACTAAATCGGTTGATAAAAAAAAAGATCAGCATAGAATAAGTAAAATATTACTTTCACATTTCGTTCTAAAACTTTATTAATCAAAGGTAGAAGTACAACATTGACATTATTATTCGACATAATTTCCTCTTTTAGAAATGCACATTGTCCAGGGAGCAACAAGCTTCGATATGCCTTCCAGGAAGAAGGTTTTTGTTTCATCGTGAAGCCACTTTTACACCGCATCACGAACGTGTGTTTGGTGCAAATCGCCGACCTTTCAAAGGTTACTTGAGCGGTCCAACGAAATGAAAGTCCGAGGGAGCGAGATCAGGGCTGTAGAGATGATGTCCCAAACTTGTTGATGGTATCCATCATGCATAGAATTTACAGAGTCCGAGGTCATCGTGAATGATTTGATGTGTTGAACCATAAATGAAGTTTAAAGAAGACGCAGCCTCATGTATGGCTACTCACCTATCCATCATAATTATTTTTATAGCCTTTTGAATTTTGTCTTGTGTAGTCGCTGTTGAAGAATTAGCTTCATCTTTTTGTGTTACGGTTATCCGGCCACTTTTCAACATCTCGATCAGAAGAGACAATAAGACGCTTTTTCGAGTTGAAGCAATGCCCCTGTATTATAAAGCAAACCTTCGATGAATGTCAGTCCCTTTCACAGACCCCACCCAAAAAATCTGATCACAACTCGTTGCACCTCTTTGGTGCAAACTTATATCGGAGCTGACATGTTTGCACTGTCGTAGCTGCCACTCAACTGACGCCATCATTATAAAACTACGCGCACAAAATCAAAGAAGCACAAACTCAACGCATGTGTGCGCAGACACTTTCAGTAAGTAACCTTCATGGCTTGTTATGGAGAAAGTGTTAATCATTTTTGACTTACCCCTTTGAAATACATGATAATTTTCCTAAATAAACAAATGAAAATAACTGTCTAAGTGCATAATCATACATAATTTATTTAATTATGACGCATTTTCATTTTACCTTAGACCTTATATTTATCAAGACATGCTGAAATAATATGGAAATACGAAATGCTATTTCATTAGCGGACACTATAACGGTTTATTTTAGGAATTTCTTTTTTATTCAGTAATTCAGAATACAAAACAGAAATACCAAAAAAGAAACTTTACTTTTGGTTGTCACGAAACGTCTGAAAAAAAAAATAAAAATAAAAATAAAAATTGCTATTCAGAAATTCTGGTTTGAATTCGGAATCTGCGAATAAAAAAGAATTTCCAGTAATCCATTCTGATGATGCAAATGAGTTAAAAAACAGTAATTTAAGACCTTTCTGAATCAGTTACCACAGTTTTTTAGTGGCACCAGAGGGTTTAGGTAAACCATTACCCCTCCCTCCCATATTTTAAAATTTAAACCATTAAAATTTCTTTTTCTCTTCTTTTGAAAAACTTAGTTAAATTTATTCTTTTTAAGCAACTTAAAATAAAAGAGGAACTCAGGAAATTTCCGTTAAGGAAAGAGGGGGGGCGGGAGCCCCAATGCCCCTTTCTGGATTTTGAAATTTAAATAATTAAAATTTGTTTTTCGCCTATTTCGAAAAACATAGTAAAAAGTATTGATTTCGTTTACCTTAAAATTAAAATGGAACTGAGAATTTTCATTTAGGGGTGGAGGGGAGTGCTCCCACCCTCACGATTAAAAGTATAAAAGTTAAGTACAACATTAATTTACCTTTAAAAATTTTACCTTGAAAGATTTTGAAAAAACACCATGCGTGGAAATAATGAAAATTTGGAATATACTAATTTTCATTAAAAAATTACATATTTTTTGCAAAATTGGAATCTATAGATTTTTTTTTTTTTTGCATAAAAAATGCACATTTTTTACGAACACGGAATATTTACTTATTTTATGCAATAAATGTACACTGTTTTTGACAACATGGAATATACACTTTTTTGTTTGCATAAAAAATACAGATAGCTTCCACAAAAAGTGCATACTTTTCGAAGTATTCAAAAATAATCACTTTTTATGCACAAATTGAGTACAAGCTATACTTTTAGCAAAAAAATATGCAAGCATTTTCTAGCTGGGATAACGCATTCTAACTGCAAATTATTATTTATCACGAAAAACTCCTATTGCCCTATTACTTCGATATTTTTTTCAAACTTACAAAATCCCAACTCGCTAACATTTAAATAAGCCTGGGTAATAGTTTACTCACTACTAACGACATACATCGTTCACTGCAAAAAATTTGCAGCGATTTAAAGCGATTATTTGGTCGTTTAAGTAATATAATGTTTTTTAAGTATAACTACTTACGCAATGTGGCGATAAAAATTATGAGACGGATCTACACGCAAAAATGTCAAAAAACTTAGGCAGACAATAGTTATTTTTATCTAATTAAACATTAATGTTCAAAGTAGGTAAATATCTAGTTCCCTTAGCATTATTTAAAATATAATTTAGTATTAAGATTGTATTTTATGCTTCAATAAATAACTGAATAGAAAAAATAAGGTGCAATCGTGGAAAAAAAGTAAAGACGTTCTACTGACTCTGCAACAAATTATTCTAGAAGAAAATTACTACGAAAGTACCAAACGATTGGAAATAAAGTCTAATTTTAAATGATGTATAGAAAGATTTCTTAGGGAGTCATCTACGTATAAAAATGAACACAAAATTTGTTTTTCTAAATAGCAATACAGTATAGCAATATAAATAATATAAATAATATAAATAATATAAATAATATAAATTTTGACAATATAAATAAAATCTACACCCTTCAATTAGCCTAAATATAAATTTTTGTGAAATTCGTGCAATTAATTTCAGATACATTAATTATTTTTAAATGATGATAATTTAGGAACTGTATCGAAATTGAAGAGTGGGACTCGATTTTTGAAATGCTACAGAATGGCTATTAGGGTGCAGTGAAAAAACCGAAAGTCACAAAATTAAAATATACTACCACGCAAAGATTGTGTATGGTCCTCAGTAATAAAATTACTCAGTTTTTTAAAATCAAGTTTTAACTTCCGGTGACCCCGAGCCTCTAATTTTTGCGAATTTTGTCAAAAATGCTTTGTAAAACTTATAAATCGAAATAAACATAAATTTAGAAAATGAAAATATCACACCCCGGAAACGTTGTGTGTGGTACGTAGTAATATGCCTGCACAGTGTTTTCGATATCACGTAATATTTTCCAGGGCCCCGATCATTCGAAATTTCGAAAAAAAAATGCCGTAATGTCCGTTTTATGTGTTGAACATGTATAATAGAATGCATCACAAGCAATAGTGCAATACAAATATTTTTTGTGAAAGGTACACAAACCATTAAAGTTCAAGAATGAAAAACAAACATTTAAATCTGTTAAAAGTGTTCAATAAATTTAAAGTTCAATTAAATTAGTTCGTGCTCTTCAAAACAAAAATCTAAATATTCGAAACGTTTTGGCTTGGTGTTTATTGTTTGTTCTGTTGGTGTAACCTTAAATCTGACTTAGTCTCAAAATATGGCTCAAAGGCTTTTGATTGTAATCGAGATCTTATGAATCCACCCCTGTTGCTTGCACTACAAACTGCCGCAGCAGCTTCAGTGACCACTTTGGCACACATTCTACACTTTGAGTGCGGCTTGGTAACTCAGCAAACGAAATAATATCTAAAGTTGATTGCAGGAACTTGGAACTGCCTGACTTCTCCACTAGTGTTCGCACTTCGCGCTTTATGGATTATACGAACTCACAGCTTGCGGATGTGTTTCCGATCGCCAGTTACTATGGCGATCAACAGGTTTTCCGGATGGGCAAAAAAAAAAAAAAAAAAAAAAAAAAAAAAAAACATTGTGCTGGTAGTAAATGACAACTTTAACTGCATGGGGCATATCCTGGGAAAATAAACGATTCCCCAAAGATAGATTGCACCATCTTTGCAGGATGGCTTCAAATTAAATGCAAACTATACACGTGCGTGCACCTTGAATACAAACTCCGTCAATATCTGCAGATTTGACGTTGGATCCGGAGTTGCCATATAGTCTAAAAAATATGTTGGCTGTGGTAACTCATCTGTTGTCTGAAAGTTTGCCAGGAAATTTATTTGCAAGGTCCTCCAAACAATTTCCTTTCTTAATAGATAGGATAATTTCCTTTAAGTATATTTGATCGGTACTGAGATCGTCAATAATTGTTTCTTGGTTATAATTAATGTCGATATTGTTGAAAGAAACGATGGGATAGGACGTGATTCACCCTAGTCCAACATTTTTCCAATCGGCCCACTATAACTGTATGGTGCCCTGCTATCTGCATCCGTCTAGCTGTTGAAACTAATGCCGCAATAGCAGCTCATTTGCATGCAACAATCAGCTATTAATCCATATTTAGAGACTAAGTCACATTTTAAGTTTACAAATATCCAGCAGGACCAAAAATAATTAGCAAGCCGAAACATTTCGAATATTTAGATTTTTGTTTTGAAGAGCACGAACTGATTTAATTGAACTTTAAATTTTCTGATAACTTTTAACATATTTAAATGTTTGTATTTTATTCTTCACTGTAAAAAAAATACTGCCAGTTTTCAGGCAGGAATCGGAAAAATAGTTGCCTTTATCGTACCGGAATAATTTCCGACCCAACTCGAAATAAAATACGTAAAAATAAGGAAACAGTCAGTAAAACGGTGTTTTATGGATTTTATCCCGAGCTGAGTTGGAAATTGTTCCGGTACGATAAGGGCAACTATTTTTCCGATTCCTACCGGAAACTGGCATTATTTTTTTACAGTGTTGGACGTTAATTATATGTGTACTTTTCACAGATTAAATGGTTGTATTGAGTCTTGCTTCTTGTGTGATGCATTCTATTATACATGTACGACAGATAAAAAGGAATTTACGGTATTTTTTTTTCGAAATTTCGAAAGACCGAGTCCCTGCAAGATATTATGTGATTTCGAAAAAACTGCGCAGGCCACTACGTACCACTACGTACAATACTCAACTTTTCCGCGGTATGAAATTTTTATTTTCCAACTTTATGTTTAATGCTTGTTATAAGTTGTAAAAGACATTTTTGAAGAATTTCGCAAAAATTGGTTGAACCGAGGGCACCAGGAGATAATACTTTATTTCGGAAAAACTGTGCAGGCACATTAATACGTACCGTACAAATTTTTTCCGAGGTATGACATTTTTATTTTTCAACTTTATGTTTATTTCAGTTTGAAAGTTGTACAAGGTATTTTTGATTAATTTCGACAAAATTGGGGAGCCCTGGGACACCGAAAGATAAAACTTGTTATTGAATAAACTGCGCAGTTTTATTACTGAGGACCATACACAACTTTTGCACGATATTACATTTTGATTTTCCGATTTTCGGTTTTTTTCACAACGCCCTAATGACTATGTCACTTCTATTAATGTATTTATTGCCAATATGACCATATCACTCGCTTAACATGTTTCTGATATTGCCATCCCAAATACTTCAATAAAATGAGTAATATATATATATATATATATATATATATATATATATTCAAATTACGCTTTTCTGCACTTCATAGACGGCACCTTAACCTATCATTTTGAAGTTTTTTAATCATAATTCGAAAACCACTTGGAAGAAAATTTTGAAATTGTGAATTTGCATAAAGCAGACATAATAAATATAAACCTTATAAAAATAAAATTGTAGGTTGCAATGCATAGTTTTGTTGAATATTAATTTCATAATTCATAATCCATATTATATATATATGTATTTTTTTTAATTTCGAATTAAATGTATTTATGTTTGGAATTTTTAGTAGTGTAATCACACGAAAATTATCACATTAGGGTTATAATTTCTGGATGTATTAATAAAAATATGAAAATTTAATTTAACATTAGAAGCTCTAAATTTTAAATTTATATAATTCAAAAACGTATCATTCAAATGACTTGAAATTCCGTTTCTGTTTCTTAAATAATTAAAATTACCTGGAATTTTTCTTATATAATTGAAAATACTAAAACCTTGTTGGAAGAAAGCATTAATATTTCAGTAAAATACAATTTCCAATCCGCATTAGCAAAATATTTTAAAGTTTATTCAGCATTTCTGAATTTTGAAAAAAAAAATAGAGAGAGAGTAAATACTATAAAGATACTAATATTACCGCTCAAAATAAACATTTTTTTGGCGTTTTTTTAAACAGAATGATGGGAAAATACGAATGAAATTTGAACCATTTTTATATATTAGATTGAGTATATATTTTGTATATAGTAGTATATATTTTATATATTACAGCTTTATATAGCACAATGCCATCTATCAATGACATTTAGAACTAAAATAAGGAATCGTTGTAAACATTTCCCGACTTTACGCATTAATTTCTTGGAAGAATAACTTTAACGATCGTCATGGCTTGTTTGTTATTGGTGTGTAAAAATATCTAGTTCATTTCAGGCCACCGTTTATGTACTAAACAAATTAAGTAAATATTTTTTTAAACAATCTTCCAAACTGTAATTTAAACATAGATTCTTTTCTCTTTCTTGGTAAGAAAATATACTTTGTCTTTCTCAGAATAATAACAAACTCCATAAAAAAAGCCACGCCTACAATAAAGGTCACTGTTTTAGTTTGTTGGCAAGAGAAATTTCAGTTTCTGAGACGTGTGTTTGACTTAGAAGTTAGTGTAAAGCTCTAGGGTTTAAAAGAGGGAAGTTGAAGTTGAGGTAGGATACGCCTTTCTTATTGGAAAAATTCTTTTATTTCTAAATATCAGCCCTATAATTTCTGAGTACTAGTGATGGTCGAATAAATTTTCTTAGACCTTTCTTGTTGTCTTTTATGCGTATGTTAGTCTTTCTTACATAAAAACAAAAACGCATGAGTTAAGCATGAATTATGAAACACTTTCCAACACATTCATAATACTACAGGGTGCGGAGAAAATATTGATAGTAAAATCAATCTCTTATTTCAACGCCATAGATTAAGTTATTTCAATACTTTTATTCAGTAAGTTTAACAACTAAGTAACAATTGTTATTCTATCATTCATTTTCGATTCCGTCTCCTTTTGCCTTGATACATTCGCGGAGAAGGCGCAGGAAGGCATCCACGGTTTGCCGCAAGTAGTCCGCATCGAGACATATATTTGTATCTTTTAAATAATTGCATGCAAAATTTCAGTTCATTTAGGAAATACATACTCAGTTGAAAATTTTCCTTCAACGAATTTCTCTAATTGAGTGAATAGTACGTGAATTCTCTTGTGGAGCCCTGTATACGAGGTATAGAACTTATATACAACGAATAACATGCAAAAAATTAAATTTAAAAGAGCATTCCGAAATTGAAAACGGATTTTCAGCAATTATTGCTCAAAAACAGTATCATAAACGATTTCTTTTGTGTGTCTCTGTAAATAAACGACAAATGCTACGAATGCCGTATTCTATCTATCGTATTCTATCCCTAATTATCTTGCAGTGAAATTCAGTGATTTGTATGAATTTCAAAACATTTTAAATAGCGTAATGTCATTAAAACACCCTGCAAACGATTTTCTCCAATTGACCCTAATGTAACGGAATTTATTTGAGTGCCCCTGTAAATGAACTATTCATGCTACAAACGTCATATTCAATACCAAACATGCCATGGTAAACATATATCAATTGCATGAAAATCCGAGTACATTTACCCGAACTAGAGCGTGTACAGACAAACCGGATTTACAGCTGGAAAGTATTAAATGTGACATTTTTCATTATTAACGGAATTCATAAAATATAAGACAAAAAATGTATTACTAATCCTATATAATCAAGGTACACTTTGTTTTTAACACTTTCCAACAAAATTGAAAAGTGTTTATGATTTTCGTTTGTCTGTCCCTGCCGTAACTCTCGTAAATATACTCGGATTGCCCTGAAATTTTTGGATGTTATTAAGGGTCAACCCTCACCGTAGCACAAACCCTATTTCAAATGAAGTTTGTAGTATTTTTAGTTCATTTACAGGGATAGTTAAAAGTATTCTGTTATATTACGGCTAATGGGAAAAAATCGTTTCAAATGATTTTTAATGCTGTTACACGCTTTCACACAGAAAATAATTGATATGGATTTATGAAGTGCACTAAAATAAGCATTCTGAAGAATATGCTTATTCATTTACAGGGCCACACAAAATAATTCCGTTACATAATGATATTGGGGTGGGGGCTGTTTACGGCGCATTTTAATTATGTTAAACTATTTCATACATAATGAAATTGATGTATGACGCAGAGGTTTACTATAATTTATTGCATGCATAATAAGAAGTGCATAGAATTTACAGGGACACACAAAAGATTTCAGATACTATATTGTGTCCGATGTACTGTAGATAAATGATGATTGCTGGAAATGCATTTTTAATTATGATATGCGCTGTTATGTTTCTCTATATTTATGCATATTATACGGTGTGTATAAATGCTATAATACAGGGCTACACAAAAGAACTCGTAAGGGATACCGAATATGAGTGTACATTGCTTAAAGGTGGTTTTTGAAGGAGTCGTGTATTTTTACGCTGAACTGCATTTAATTTATCAAGAAATGTTTGTAGATTATGTATAAAAGGATATACATGGTCACGCAAAGAATTGGACAAATAACCGTGTAAGGATTATAATATCTGGAAACGTGATTTCATTAGTTTTAAGAGTATTTTATTTTAAATTAAATTGTAGTTAAATAGTGACGTGTAATAAAGGTACTATTGGCTGTGGACGGTAACTGCTGAAATCAATTTTTAAAAAGTTTTATCCGTTTTCTAAAATGTTCAATTAGTTATCTTATTTATCTTATTTCCCTAAATAACAAAGATTTGTTAAAGCATTCAGGAAGTGTTGGAAAGTGTTTCATAATCTATGCTTAACGCATGGTTTTTCTTTCGTGCTTAACTATTTAGCAGGTTTCGTATTGGGACACAATGCACAAAAATCCAATGCAATTTGCTCTGCATTAAAGTGTAATATAAATTATTATTTGGACCACATACAGTGACATGGCCCACAGATTATTACGTACTTGTTGGTATTAACGAATTAATTACAACAAAATAATTGAATTATTTAATAATTTAATTCATAATTACTATTTATTAATTACAGTATTAACGTAAAAATGTTATTTTATGAACTGCAATATCAATAAGTATTTGCTATGTATTACAAGCATTGAAAGTATGTAAATGTTATAAAAAGCATTTCATATTAAATACGATAATCTTGATCGAGCTCTAAACTTATATCTAATCGACTTTAAACATGATCTTTTCGACAATTTCATCTTTCATGGATAGAAATAAATGGTAAAAAACAGAAAACAATAGTAACGTAATTAAAGTGAAAAATCAACGCCACCTAAGTAAAGGAGAAATCCATGACACGCTTTGTTGTGACGTCACGAAACGTAACACGAAGCAGGGAAGACAAAGAAAATTCAAACAACGTGTATGTTTCGGTTTCGTTGGATCCTAGACTTGAAACGGAGCTATCGATATTACTGCTGTTAACGTTCACTTTGTTGCGCTACCGTCAACCGTACTTTGGGCCACTTTTTCTTTGATTCACTCACGTTTTCAATATAAAAAAATATTATACGTGATTTTTCAACGTAGAAATGGAGTTATAAACAATTAACATGAAACAATGAAGCAAACTGTATGGTTTTAAAAAGGAAATTTTTATTTATTTTTTATTTTTTAACTATTTTTTAAATTTTGGAACCAAGTAGCCCCTACTGGGGACTTCTTTGTTCCATTCACTTAGTTTGATATAAAATGAATACATTTTTATTGAAACTCCCTTGCAATAGCATTTGCTAATAAATTAACACTACAAACTCGACAAACAAATATATATATATATATATATATATATATATATAAATATATATATATATATATATATATATATATATTAACATTTAAACACAATAAATCAATTGTTAATATTAAAGAAATGAGAAACAGTTTTCGTCATGTTATCCTCAGCAACTGGAACAAAATTACTGTAACATTTTGCTACAGTAACATTTGGGGAGGGGAAATGTTACTTAAGACATGTTTCAAGCGATTTGGTTGTATAAAAGGCATTTCTAAGTAATTGGGTCTATTTTCGGACCAAGAAAGGCCTAGCACAAAGTAGCCCCGAAATACTAGTTTTCATGCTAGCTTTATGAAAGCGCAACCTTTTCCTCTCAAAATAAACAAATCTATTCAAATACCCTATAGTAGGGTATAAAATATTTTTTCAAGAACAAAAACTCCAAATTATCTTGTATTGTTTGTTCAATGCAAAGAATAAAAACATTTTTTTATGAATGGACCAAAGTTGACGGTACGCCAACTCACTTTCGGTCTTAATCATGTATTGGTACCCAATCGAGATTAAAATTCTGGCACGTTTAATTTGGCAAATTTAGTCCCGCATTTATTTATTATTGGTACGTATTTCATATATATTTATTATTGGGTTTTATTCATATTCTCTTTATTAGGTTTTATATAAAATTAAATTAAATTTCACTCATCATATCTTGAAAGATAAAGCGACAACATGGCTATCCTTGCGACTCCTTTTTAACCCCTTAACGGTCGCATTAAAAAAAATTCAAATTGCTTATTGGCACCACTTTTTTGAAAAGAAGTATTCACCTTAATTAATGACAGGTAAAATGTTACCATAATAAACCCATTTACCCTATTTTATAATACTGGTGGGAATCAAGCAATCTGAATAAAAGACACAGCCCTAGAATATCACGGGAGCGAGAATTAAGGGGAAAAGATAGTTTTTAAAATGTTGGGGTAAGCTTTTGTTTTTTATATTATTTTATCCCAAAAAATAAAACTTTTGCTGAAAACAAATAAAGACCTTTCTGTATACAGAGAAGGATTTGCTGTTTCAGCTTTTTATTTATTTATTTTCGGTATGGCAGTGAATTCTAATGGCTTAAAAAATAAACTAAACACAAATATCATTTTATTTAATTGCAACTAAACAATTAATCCAACAAAGAATAGTACTCTCAAATGTTAAAAACCTTTAGTCCAATTTCAATAAAAGAATTTTTGAAAAACAAATGGGTGTTTATCTGTCAGATATATGTTAGCATTATGTGCATTTTACAACAATATAGAGTCTAAATTTTAGAAATATATAAAATGGTTCAGACACTTCCAGTTTTTATTACCAGAAAAAATAAATGGTTTGAATTTTTTACATTAAAAATTTTTTTATGCATTTTATTTTATTTGTGGAAAAAATTGCATCTCATTTGTTATTGCTATTACCAAAGTTACTTAGCGGAATTGCTACTTGCGTCTATTAGCTGCTTTTCTAGAAGTAGAATCAAAATCAAAAATTTTTAAGAAATTTAAGGATATAACTATAATCCTAGTTTGAAAATTTTGCAAAGCTCATGCAATGTATCTATCAATTTAATAATTAAAATTTCTTACTTGAGCCTCATGTGCACTAGAAAATGTTCCAATGGCTTAGTATAAATTTCAATAAATTTGTACAAAAAAACTTTTAAACATCCAAAAATAATTATAAACATGAAAAACCGAAATTAACACAAACCTTAATAAATATTTTCAACACCTACTTTTCTTTTTCTAAAAAGTGACAAAGGACGATACTTCGGAGCTATTTCGATTTCGGGACGTTTAAGCTTTTTTGAAAATGTTATATAAACAAAGCTATATGTAGAAATATTCATTACCTACAAACGCAAACTGATATAAACCATGAACACTTTTTATTCCATCAAAATTACTCATCACTACTTTTCGAAGCATAGCGGATTTAGGGATACTTCAGCGTTTTTTGAAAATGCTTGGGTAAAGTACGCATATTTCGACCCCTTAACTTCACCGCGTCTGCGAAAGTTGCGCAACTTTTGACATAAGGCACAGGGGACTGACGAAAGATAAAACGGGTCAGTATTGAAAGTTTCGTTCGCCAAGACGAGTACATTAATTAAAGACGCTGAATTTCCTATTTTTAGAAGAGCCGAGTTCTTATTACGTCGTTTGTAGAACGTTATTTACTGTACTGTAAGCATTTATTTCTTATTCATTGCATGTATTTTCAGTAGGAAAGATGCTGACAGTAGCATACAGTGAGTTTTAGGACGCTCAGTTAATCTTACGGGAACTGAAGCTCCGCCATATTGGAAGTCGCGTGGTCCCAATTTCGTCCCCAGCGCAGTTCTTATTCTCGTTCCGGGGACGAAATTAAGAATGCTTTTTCATGACAATTTTTTTCATTTTTTTCCTCATGTTTAGATGGCCCATGTTTCGTTATGTTATTCTTCCACTGATGATTAGTACATTTCTTTGTGCCTTACATTAATGTAAAATAAATTACTTACTCATTTAGAAATGAATTTTGATTTAGTCGTAAGTTAAGCCTCGGCGTATTGGATTTTTTGGGGGGACGAAATTGGGCCATTTTCTTTTTCCTTTGCATTTTTTAGATACTTTTGAAAAAACAATTTTTCGCAATGTTAAAATTTTGTACGATATTTTCCTACGTTTCTATGCGCGTGGGTAGTCAGTCAATGTAAAATCCAAATTTGGTAGGTTTTCACTGAAAATTACAACATTGAGGGCCTAAAAGTGACTGGTGGGGGGCGGGGACGAAATATGAGCACTTTACCCTATATCCAGAAATTCATATGTCGAAACGTTTATTTTAGAATATGTCAAATAATAAAACGTCAGATGGTTCAAAGAATTAAGTCATTTGCAATAACTGCAGTCAAGATACCTGTCACATGCGATTGTATTGACTGATTTCTGCATTGAAAAAATATTATGCCATTGGCATCTGGAAAATAAACTGTGGCTCTAGAAAAAATAGTTCCATGTCAACCTTATAAATTCTAGTTCCATTTTTTAGAGAGTTCTTGTTATCCCTATTAAAATTCAAAGGTCTTTTCTTATATTATCGTAGTCAAACTTATTTAAAAATCTCTGCAAATAAATGCGAACACAAGAAGTGAGTTTTAGTAATTATAATTCTAGTTTATGAATTGATTCTAGAAATCAAGTGATAATTTCTCGCAATTCAAGCGATTCATAATATAATGTATCGGTTCATCACCTACAAAACCATGTATTAGAAATTCTCGATCATTTCGTCTTGTAAGTTTATTTGTTTAACTTATTTTCATAACTTGGAAATCTATAGTCCAGTTTAGTGATTTAGAAAATTACCATCTATTCGTTATAGATGAAGGTATATTTTTTCTTTCAAAGTGACTTGATATCTAACGTTCTCTTGAAAAAACTTTTAAATTCTGAATATTTAATTGAACCGTATGCAAACACGTGTCTACGTTTGAAGCATTCATAATTTATGGACAATTTTTTCTCTTTCTCATGCTATATTCAAGAAATACATTATTCATGAGCAGCGAGCATCTGTGCATAAATTATTCATATGCATTCATGCAAAACGCGCTGCCTTAAAGTTTGTTTTATACCTCTTTCATGCAAATAGAATAGTAAGTTGAGAAGTAAATCGCTAAAAATGCGCAACTTATTTATACAAATTTATATATATTTTTTTTCTAATAGAATAATCGTGTATTTAAACCTATGAAGATTAAAATATGACTGAGTTTTATTTTAAATTTTAAGTAGATATTTAAGGAGTAATTAATATTACTGTAAAACAGTAATTTAAACTTCGAAACGTGGTGTAAAGTATATGTAATTCGACACTGCAACACTACAGCATAAATGTACATACGTTATATAAAAATTTTACTTCGCGACATTCCTTTAAATTATTTTAATTTGCCCGCATATTCACTATTTTCCTATTTCTTAATAATAGCTATTATTTATCCTTATTTAATTTCCTTTAATTTTAAAAAGCGTATATTAATAATTATCTTATCGAAATCTTAATCTAAAGCTTTTTAGTCCCTTCATAAATTTTTATTAGCTATCTAATCTATAATATTCAGAGAGAAACTTGTTTTTATTTTCGAATATTTTAAAAACCATTTTGTTATTTTTATTTCCAATCTTTTCTTCACTGATCTGTTTCCAGCGCCTTTCCGACGTTGGGCTCTTTACTTCAAAAATACTACTCTGCTAGGTACAGGATTATTTCGCCTTAAACCACTCCCCTCTTGCGTCATTAGCTTAGCTGTCCATCTACAGGAATGCGCTTTCACTGATTGATATGTTTCCGTGCTATGTCAGTATTTTTTCCCCCGCGTGTTTGACAAAAAGTCAGTGCACTGAATTCGGAGATAGGATTTCTGTTTTGGTCCAAGAGCTCAAGAAAATGTTATCTGATGTCTATTAGCCACGTAGTTTCTAAATTTACCTTTAAAATCCTGTAGCATGACATAGAGATTCACACTAGACTGAAGGCTTTACGGATTTTTTATTACGATGTGGGAGTTGTTTAAGTTCTTATGTCTGATGAATAAATGAATCGAACGACTAACTGACTTCGTTTTCTTCTATGGAGAAACCACCGGATTCTTGAATCCGTTGCCTTGTTGCACTTACTCTATGACTGCATGAAATAGGTAATACGACAGCAAACCTCCACCATGCATTCTCATTTAGTTATAATTTAATACATAAAAATATTTTTCGCATCGATCACATAATTAGCATCCTAAGCCATGATGTCACTGCTCTAGTGTTCGACCTGATACTAGCTGTTTCCAACAAACTTCACACATGTCGACTGGATTTTTCGACTGCAATAAGAAACTTAACACATATAGGGTCAAAATGTCATATATATATATGTGTATATATATATATATATATGACATTTTGAAAAAAGAAAAATTTGATTGCTATCCTAAAGGTTTAAATTTGAAATTGGAGTCAAAAAGTAAAAACATGGTCAACTATTTAGACATTAATATCGAGATTGAGATAAAAACAGATATATATGATAAAGGAAAAAGCTTTAACTTTGAAACTATAAAAATCTTAAATTTTGGATCAAATGTGCATATCTCAATATATAGAAATATTTTTATTAACGGGTTAAACCGTATAGATAGATTGACATCAAATACTGGGGAAAAATTTGAAGAACTTTACAAATGGTATATTCTGGCATTGCACCATGGCTATCCTGAGAGATTTTTGAAGAGTCTGCTACGAAATTTCGTAAAGTGTAAGACTTATCGCAGAGATTTAGAGGTAATGTGGATGCGAAGAGAGGAGTAACTGTGAATTTGACTGTTCAGGGTTGCGTGCACGATTGTTTGGGGTTTCATGTTCAGTTGTTGGTTTTCGATGGGTCTAGGCAGCTCATTCGATTTGTTAGTTTTTTCCTTTTGGTCTTGACAGGTTGTTTGGGGAGCGTTGTGCACATAAAAACTGGTTTTAACCCCGCAGTTGCATGTCGCAAGTGCATGCCGCCTGTCTCCATGGATTCAATTTCTTCTGGTTTTGGTTTGAATGTTTTTAAAGTTTGCCGTTTTTAAAGTATGTTGTTTTTGAAGTTAGTTGTTTTTGGTTATTTTATTGTCATTTGGTTTAGTTTATTGTTGGATCAGTTCCGTATTTTCGAATTTTTGGTTTGGTTTTTGGATATATGTATATATATATATAATTATTTATTTATACATAGATAAATCAATATCCAAATAGCAAAGATTGTTGGTTCATTGTTGGAAGTTTGTGAAAACCATTGGAAATTGGTATGAAAATATTATTTACAGAGTCACCACTAATGTGTACCCTATCTCAGCGGGATTATGAGCAACTAACTGTTGGACAATTGTTGGCAAATGGTTAGTTGTTCAATGGTACGGAAAAGTGGTCATTTTTTAGTTTGGGCCTAGGTGGAGCAACAATTACCCGATAAATAGACAACATTGGCTACACCATTATGTGCTACTTGGATAAGCACGATGGGATATCATTAAATTTCAAAAGTTTTGAAAGACGAACATTTCATTTTCTTGTGACCATGTGATGATAATTTCATAATAATAATTACTGGGTATTTTTTCAGTAACATTGCTCTGATATTTATATTTTTCTTCTGTTTCCGACAAAAAAAATTGCTATTCGCAATCCTAAATTCGCCATATTTAAAACATTAAAAACAACACTCTGAAATCTCCAGGTTTTGCCCCTTTATTTTGACAACCTGAAATTGAACCTATCAGGTCTTGCATAAGATGAAATTCTTTTTGGATTTTATTTGAGTTTTTAAAAAATGCGTCATTTCACTCCTTGAAGAGATTGATTTCAAAATTCATTTCTACTATAACAGTTTTCTTGCTCATAACATAAATTACTACGTTAAAATATGACATTCTATAAACTTGGTTAGCTACTTAACGACACGGAAGTACACGGAAGTACTCGAAATTTCTATATTTTTGATTTCATAAAAATTCTGTGAATTTTATTAAATTGTCTCTATATGTTAATATATCTTGCATGATGATTTTAATTATAACTTATATATATTGGGTAAGCACGATGGGATATCATTAAATTTCAAAAGTTTTGAAAGACGAACATTTCATTTTCTTGTGACCATGTGATGATAATTTCATAATAATAATTACTGGTTTTTTTTTTTCAGTAACATTGCTCTGATATTTATATTTTTCTTCTGTTTCCGCGAAAAAAAAAAAAAAAATGCTGTTCGCAATCCTAAATTCGCCATATTTAAAACATTAAAAACAACACTCTGAAATCTACAGGTTTTGCTCCTTAATTTTGACAACCTGAAATTGAACCTATCAAGTCTTGCATAAGATGAAATTGTTTTTGGATTTTATTTGAGTTTTTAAAAAATGCGTCATTTCACTCCTTGAAGAGATTGATTTCAAAATTCATTTCTACTATAACAGATTTCTTGCTCATAACATAAATTACTACGTTAAAATATGACATTCTATAAACTTGGTTAGCTACTTAACAACACGGAAGTACTCGAAATTTCCATATTTTTGATTTCATAAAAATTCTGTGAATTTTATTAAATTGTCTCTATATGTAAATATATCTTGCATGATGATTTTAATTATAACTTATATATTTATATACATATTAGTTGATCCAATAGTCTTAAATATTTTGTTGTGATATCTTAATTTAATATTTAAAAATATGCAATGTTGACAGCTTACTGATATACTAAATAAGAGGAAAATATTCCACATTACCTATTTTTGTTTCCTCATAATCCTGTCAACAATAGTAAAATATTTTGGCGTGCACACACATATATTTATATTTCAAGAATAACAAAAGAAATTAATCATATTATTTTCATTTTCTGGGAAATCCGTTTTTTCATTTTATGTGTGCAACATAAATTCTTCTGAAATTTTTTTTTCACCTAGAATGTATATTATTTTCTCGTAAAGTGCATAAAAAATATTGATTGAACGAGTATAGTTAATTATTAGTACATAAATAATTCATGAAGCAAAATAATAAATAAAAATGCATTTTAATAGAGATTAATTTCATTTTTGCTTTTTTACGATAAAAAAAAGGATCAGCTTATTTTGCCGCATAGCTAGTTCTTTGAATAAATTTAATGTATAGAAATATTCCTCAGAAATTCCTTGACGTTAAAAAACGTTTTCTGACGAAAAGAATGTAAAGGAAATTATATTTTTTAATACAAATTCATTAATAATATAAATTACTTCACTTCACGTTACTTGTAAACGTGATATTGAGAAGGTGATTAAAGTGTCAAGAATCTGTGAAACGTAAAAAGTCAACGGAAATTTCAAAGCTTGTGAACTTAAAGGTCATTAAACTCACTTGTTCAAAAACTTTACAAGAATATAAACCTTACTTTAATTTTCCTTAAACACCCATTTTTTTTTGTTAATTTTAAGTACTGAATAGAGTTAGTGTATTGAAACTCCCTGAATGCCATTTATTAATTATTATTACAAGATCACATTACAGAAAGCCCGAGCACTGTGAAACTAGGCATTACTGTGGTCATATTTTGTGAAAATTATTGTATTTTCTTTTCATATTTTAATTTAATATTTAAAAATATGCAGTGATTACAAAATAATGAACTACTAAATAAGACGAAACAATTCGACGAAGTAAAAAACGAAATAAGACAAAATACCGTAGATTCCTGCACCGGATTAGTTCGGATTCAGGATATTTTGTTTCGGGTCGTGTTTAAATGTTTTGTGTTCGTGTTAGTTTTTTACTTTTTTGGATCTGGTTTGTGTTGACCCGATTATACAAAAGACAGTCCTGATTCAAATATAAAATTCTTTCACTTCGGGTTCGGCTGAAATATTTCTGTTTCGCGTTGTACCTTACCCATGCACGACTCTGAAGATATAATCTTGGCCACTTTGTTCCCTGGAATTAAATGTATGTGATTGTTTTCGCATGGAGTAATGTGACTGATCAGGATATTGTACTCGTGACATGTTTCATGCAACAAAATACTGAAAATATTGAAAATTGTACAAAAACAACAACTAATTGTAGACTATTTTTCCATAAGTGTATTTAAGTACAGATTAATTTTCTTTCACTTCGGGTTCGGATGGAATATTTCGGGTTCGCGTTGTACCTGACCTATGCAGGACTCTAATATGAAGTTATAATCTTGGTCGCTTTGTTCCCTGGAATTTTATTTATGTGACTGTTTTCATATGGGGTAATGTCACGGATCAGAATATTGTATTCGTAATACTTCTTTCATGTGTCGAAATACTGAAAATACGGTAAACTGTACAAAATATAACAACTAATTTAGACTATTTTTCTATAATTGCATTTAAGTATAGATTAACTTTATTTTTCTTCGGGTTCGGCCTGAATATTTCGGATTTGCGTTGTACCTGGGTGCAGGACTCTAATATGAAGTTATAATCTTGGCCACTTTGTTTCCTGGAATTAACTGTATGTGATTGTTTCCATATGGGGTAATGTATCAGATTAGAATATTGCCCTCGTAATACTTCTTTCATATATCAAAATACAGAAAATAAAGAAACAGTACAAAAATACAACTATAGAAAAAGAATACTAAATTTGATTTGCCTTGAGAAGCATCTCTACTGATATGCCCGGACAGGTATGGCATGAGATATGCCATGGAATTCATATCTGTGTAGCAGTTGAAGAAGGCCGCTTTTATTAGAAGTAGTTTAACACAATCTTGGAGCTCGATTCTATCAAATTCATAAACACAGTTTCAGTATTTGTTTCGTATTATTTTTTAAAGTATTACAGACCTTAGTAATCGCTTATAATTACCCGGTATTTCTTCAAATCAACGCAACAAATATATATTTTTTTTGATAAAAGAACTGAAATTGTTATGGTATTGTAGATTAAGAAGTACCTTAATAATTCTAAGACAATATTTCTGAAGACAGTTCTTTAAAAAAACTTTTTCAGCGCATTTCTTTACAGATAAATTTAAATTTCTTCTCACCATCGTGTTCTAATGAAAATTTCACGCAGGAAAGCAAAAACTAATCTTACGTAACTTTCTCATTTCTTCTAAGAACGCCCCTTTACTTCTTTCCTTTCTATCTCAAAGCCGCGAAAAGAAAGCTTTATCTTTACTTAACTCTGGGTCAGAAGAGAGAAATTTCCATTTCACTGAAAGAAAATTCAAGAAAGTTAAGACGAAAATAAGACTTACGTGTCAGGATTAATTTACTGAACTTGCTTTTGCACTGTAAGTACTAGAAATGCAATTATTACGCTAAATTCGAAAAAAGCATTATTGAAAGGAAATTTCAAATAAATCTCCACCAATTGGATAAATTAATTATATTCGTGTCAGGGGATTGTAAAATATTGTATAAAAATATTAGTACTTTTTCAAAGGAATGTGTAATTAAGCTACATTTACTTATAATAAAATTATTTTTCTGTAATTTTTAATAGCTTTTTGACAAATTAAATAATCTGTGCCACTCCGTTCCCTGTAATTATCTGTACATGATTGTTTTTATATGGGGTGATTTCACGGATCATGATACGAGTATTGTACTCGTAACACTTCTTTCATGTACTAAAATACTGAAAATACAGAAAACTACAAAACTACAACAATTATACAAAATCAATACTAAATTTGAATTGCCTTGAGAAACATTTCTACTGATATATCCGGACAAATATGGCATGAGATGTGACATAGAATTCATATTTATGGAGCAGCTGAAGATGGCAGTCTTAATTAGAAGTAGTTGAATATACAATCTTGGAGCACAAATCTATCAAATTTATGAACATAGTTTCAATATTTGTTTTATATCATTTTTGAAAGTATTGCATACCTTATTAATCGCTTATAATTACACAGCATTTCTTCCAATTAACAGAAGAAATGTGTTTTCATACTTTATTGTGATAAAAAGAACTAAAATTGTAATAGTATTGTAGGTTATTAAATACCCTAATAACAATATTTCTCAGACAATATTTCTGAAGGTAGTTCTTTAAAAGAATTTTCTCAACACATTTCTTTGCAGATAAATTTAAATTTCTTCTCACCATCTTATCCTAATGAAAATTTCACACAGGAAAGCAAAAACTAATCTTACGTAACTTTCTCATTTCTTCTAAGTACGCTCCTTTACCTCTTTTCTTTCTATCTGAAAGCCGCTAAAAGAAAGATTTATCTTTACTTATCTCTGGGTCAGAAGATAGAAATTTCATTTCGCTGAAAGAAAATTCAACTAAGTTAAGAAGAAAATAAAAGACTTACGTGTCAGGATTAATTTACTGAACTTGCTTCTGCGCTGTAAGCACTGGAAATGCAATTATTACGCTAAATGAAAGAAAAGAATTATTGAAAAGAAATTGTTGGTTTTGGGGGCACACAAAGTTATCAGAATAGCTCGACATAAACATTTATTAATACTAACACAAAGACAAAAATATATACATAGCTTAAGTGTGACTAAGCACTGACATGTTTTTAACAGAACTGAATAATATCGCTCGTAGAGCGGATTTGGAGAAACGTCACTGTACGCGCATGCGCTGAAAGAAAAGGGTAAGATAAATGTACGTTGTATTCCAACAATTCTCCCTTTACAACGTGCATTTTCTAAACAAAACACTATTCTCCTATTAAGCAAATTACAGAGAAATAATATTAATCCATTAGTGCCTGAATTTTTTTTTTTTTTGCAACTCAATATTGGGCTTAATTATAGTAAATGGTGTAAAATGAACGTAAAAAATAATAAAAAAATTCTCTTTGAATTTTCTTTTATTTAACGTTTAAAAATATAAACGTCCCAATTTTGGGACACTAGGCACGAAAGGGTAGGGGTTTACTCCGTTACTGTCTAAGCCTTATATCTATGTTTTATGCCATTTAATATGTTTCAAAAAGGTTATTTATCATTCGAGTTATTATTTGACTATAAAAATTTCTTTATTATTACTATAAGGGTGGGCGAGGGCTGCGGTCGGCTCAAGAACAAGACCCCCTTCATCCTCACCATTAGCTATTGGCATAGTAAATTTATATACTAACAATTTATAATAATCAATAACTACAAATGGAGTATATATACCGTATATACTTGCATATACGCCGACCCCTTAACTTTTGTACTCAAATTCTGCAAAAAATCAAAAACTCGCGTATGTCGACCCCCTAACTTTTTACTTCAATTTCGCACGAAATCAAACCAAAGAATGCACTTACTAATGCGAAAAATTAGTAAGTAAACAAAAACAAATCATTGAAAATTTTTTAATAATAAATTATTATTATTTGTATATTTTATATATTTTATTATTTATACACATAAAAAAGCACACTTTTGCAGTATTCGAAGTTTTTCTTTCTTTTTTTTTTTTTTTTTTCATCTTCTTTTCGGCTTTTGTAATTGACTCGCGTATAAGTCTACCCCACCTCCCCCAATTTACTTGCAGAAAATTCTCAAAAATTCTTCGTTTTACACACGAGTATATATGGCACAGTAGAACTTCGATTATCCGATCCTCGTGTAACCGGAACTCTCTGTAAACCGATGTCGATATCCTGAATTTTTTTCCAACGTACTTTTTCTTTTTTTACTTTCACATTCCTTGTGTATGCAAGTGTTCCTTTCCAAACCAGGAATAGATATAAGCATTTTGGTTCCCCTTTCTTCGAATTAGCATGAGCTCCCGCAAGATTCGATCCCGGTATAATTGTACTCTTGCCCCTCCCCCCTGTGTACACGTCCGTGTTCTAAACAGATAAAATTATTTTCATGCATAATTTAAATTTAGATATTTATTAAGCAGTTTAAATAGTCCTAATAACAGTTCGATGACGCTGTTACATATTAAACTAGATGATTATTGATAAATTCTCGATAATCCGGAAATTTCGATTATCTGCTGTCGGTTCGGTCCCAATTATGTCGAATAATCGAGGTTCTACTGTATTTTAGTAACCTCAGGATGTCAAATACTAAACTAGCACAAAACATAACGGTATGATATAAATTTTACCAAGCTAATAGCTAAGGCTGCGGAGGGGTGGATGTCTTGTTCTTGAACCGAGCCCAACCACAACACCCCCCCCCCCCTATAGTAATAACAAAGAATAGCCAAATAATAATCCGAATAATAATTTTATAGCCAAATAATAATCTAAATGATATGTAACCATTTTGTAACAAAATAAATGGCATAAAACATACATTTAATGCATAGACAGTAACGGAGAAAACCCCACCCATTCGTGCCTAGCGTCCCAAAATTGGGACGATATATAAAGGTTAAAATTCGAACAAAAAAATAGAGATCGTAAAAAATGCGAAAATATGTATTCTAAAATAATGTTTCGTTTTATAAATAATACCACTTATAAAATGATTGATAAAAAAATAAAAGAAATATCTTACTTTTTCTAACGCGCCATTTTATTTCAAGAAAATCCAACTTTTCGCTACAACAAACATTTATTTCACCTTTTTATTCTTAAAAATGCGCTGTCATTTATGGATAAATATTGAAAACAAATACTAAGGACATATTTTACAAAGTTTTGAAAGGATATCATAATTCCATTTGTAATGAGAATTTTTTTAAGAAAGCGTCCCAAAATTAGGACGCCAGGCACAAATGGGTTAATATAAAAATTACAAATACAAATTATATACTTATATCAAAAAAAAGATACAGAATAATGCTGAAAATTTTAAGCACTTTGTCCTATCATTCCACAACATTTTCATGTTTATAAGCGTTTAAAGCTTTGGTTAAAATCCCTGCAGGCATATTTTTTGTCTCTAGGTATTTAACCTCTATTTCGCCATTATCGTATATTTCGCGCACAAAATGATGTCGAATGTCGATATGTTTAGTGCGCGAATGGTAAAGCGGATTTCGTACTAATTTTTGAGCAGACTGGTTATCACAAAATATTAAAGTAAGCGCAGTCACTGTTTCAGGAGAAGTTCACTTAAAAACCGCCTGAGATGCAAAATCTCTTTGGCGGCTTCTGACAATGCCATGCACTCCGCCTCTGTTGTGGATAATGCAACAGTTCATTTTTTTCTCGATTCCCACGATATGGCCTCACTGGCGTATTTAAAAATGTAACCAGTATATGATTTTCTGTCATTCACATCCGATGCCCAATCGGCATCAACAAATGCGATTAAGGATTCAGAATCACGCTTAAAGATCAGTCCTTGATCTTGGGTTCCTTTTAGGTATCGCAAAATTCTTTTTGCAGCTATCCAATGAGGTTTACCTGGATTGTTGTTAAATTGACTTAGGAAATTAACAGCATGAGTTATATCAGGTCTAGAAGCAACTGATAAGTACATAAGGGATCCTATAAGTTGACGGTAGGGAATATTATTCATTTCAGATTTTTCTTCTTTAGTTTTGGGACACATATCTTTAGTAAGCTTCACGTTATTATCAAAAGGTGTAGATACTGGTTTGGATTCTTGCATATTAAATTTTCTCAGAATATAGTGAATGTATTTCGTTTGAGTAATTTTAATATTGTCCCCGTTTTACATAAATTCTATGCCCAAACAATAGTGTAAGAGACCTAAATCTTTCATCTTAAATGATTTTGCTAATTCATCTCAAATATATTGATAATCTTCTTTACATTTAGTAAGAATTATGAGATCATCAATATAAACAATGATAATAGCTTCAATGGGAGATTTAGAAAAATACACACATTTATCAGCATTAAGTGATTGAAACATCATTTGTTTCAATTTTTTATCTAATTATTTGAACCATTGGCGAACTGATTGTTTTAATCCATAAAGGGATTTTTTTAATAAGCAAACTTTGTCAGCATTAGATTCATTTTTAAAACCTTCAGGTATTTCCATGTATATTTCTTCAATTAAATCACCATTTACATAAGCCATAATAAAATCTAATTGATATGCAGTGAACCGATTTTGGATGCCATATGCGATCGCAGTTCTTATTGAACTTAATCTAGCTACAGGAGAAAAATTTTCGTCAAAATCGATACCAGGTTTTTGTGTACAACCTTTTGCGACCAATCTCGCTTTAAACTTCGCGATTGACCCATCTGGCTTATATTTTGTTTTTAAAACCCACTTTGATCCTATAATTTTGTTATGTTTTGGCCTATCTACAATTTGCCATGCATTTTCTTGCATTAATGAATTAAATTCTAAATTTATCGCATTTATCCATTCGTTTTTATATGGACTATTTAGGGCTTCAAAAAATTCAGGACAAGAGTCAAAAGAATTATTTTCTGCAGTTTCAGATTTTTCTTCATTAGGAATAATTGTTTGATATTCCTTTCTAGGTCTCCCCTTTTTACCTGTTTTTATTTTCCTCGGCCTTCCGCGCGTTCGGAAAGAAGAGGGGTGGGAAATTTCATCAGATTGCGAATCAATTTCTCTTTCACTATTGCCACCAGGGCTGTCCGGTTCCTTTTTCATGACTGGGACTATTTCTGACTCTTGCGTAATTGTGTTTGTGCTCGCATTTTCATTATTTTGAGAGAAAGGAAAAATTAATTTCATTTTGGTGTTACAGGAGGGACCATTTTCAAATTAGTTAATAAATCGAACATCACGGCTTATAACAATTTTTCTAGATTTCTTGTTCCAAAGCCTATATGCTTTTGTTTCATTAGAATAACCTACAAATATATGTTCTTCTGATCTAGGATCAACTTTTAACTTATTTTGCCTTTTATTAAGTACGAAACATATTTGGTCAAATATTTTGAAGTATGATAAAGTTGTCTTGATGCCAAAGAATACTTCATATAGAGTTTTATTTTCGTTTAAACGTCGTGTCGGGCAGCGATTGCGTATGTAAGCAGCACAATTTATAGCTTCGGCCCAAAAAGATTGTGGAAGATTACTTTGTAATAGTAAACACATTGCCATTTCAGTTAACGTTCTATTCGATCTTTCAGGGGTGCCGTTCTGCTGAGGTGTTAAAGGGGAAGGAAATTCTCTTTTTATACCGCATTCTTCGATATATTTTTCAAATTCTTCGCCGTGATATTCTAATCCATTATTTGTACGAAGAAATTTTATTTTCTTTCCTAGTCGGTTTTCGACTGCTGTTTTGTATTTAACAAATGCATTCTTAAACTCATCCTTGGTTTTAAGAAAACTAACTTCAATATAACGTGATTTTACATCAATAAAAGTAACAAAATATCGCGATTCTCCATGGGAAGGACCGTCATGGGCCCACACAGGTCTGAATGGATCCGAAACAATAGATCATTACTTTGAAAATGTGGTTGTTTAGGAAAAGGTCGGACAGTTTGTTTACCTTGAATACAAACTTTACAATCTTTAAGAGACTCATCATCATTGAAATTTAAATTTCTAACCATATTATTAGATTTAAGTTTCTTTAAATCAGACTCATTTAAATGTCCTAACTTTTAATGCTATTTTACAAAATCACTTACCCGTGCTATTGCAGCACTTTCGGTGTTTGGATGTACATAATATAAATCACCTTGACGAAAAGCTTGTACTAGTATAGAACCATTAGGATCAATTATTTTAGCATATCGTTCTTTAAAAAGCACAGAACGATTATTAGCCGTTGCTTTTGACGTTGAAATCAAATTACATTTTAACTCAGGTACACACAGAAATTCTTAAGTGTGATATTAGTAGTCCCACTACCGTTATGCACTGTAGTAAGAACTGTTCCTATTCCTGCGATTTTTGCTGTTTTATCAACTTCAAGCTCTATTGTAGCATTCTCACGAGGATGAAATTCTGTAAATAAATTTTTATCTTTGCACATATGAGATGTACATTGTACAACCGCTGTCTAAACACCATGCAGTAGATTAATGATATACATTGTTAAATGCCATACTAACGGGTTCCTCATAAGTAATCATTGAACCTTGATTTCTTTTATTTAAAGATGCCAGCTTTCTGTCAGCTATTTTCTTTCTACAATCGTTAGCTTTATGTCCGATTTTGGAATAATAATTGCACTTGAAATTACGATAATTTCTTTCCGCAGGGAAATTTTTATTCGTATTAGTTTTTCATTTTTCATTTTTCTTCTGTTCTTGATTATTTCTCTTGTTTTCTATATAATAGGCATTTTGTGAATCATGAGACGTTTTTCCTTTTCTAGCTTCCCATTTTTCTAGCATCTTAATTTTCAAAGAATCGGGTTTTGGTAACTCATCTCTCTATTCTATAGCGCATCTAAAATTTTCGAAATTCTGAGGAACAGTGTAGAGTAGAAGAATTGATAAAAAATCCGCCGCAATTTCTATTTCCATTTCTTTTAATTTATCAACAATCTCAAAAAAGATATTTAAATGTTCAGACATCGTTTCACTGAAACTCATCTTTTCAAACAGAAGCTGTTTTAACAGAGTTGCCTTCTTTGCGGGGCCTCTCGATTCATAAACTTCTTTCAATTTATTCTATACAGAATTTGAAGTCGCACAATGTTTGATGTGACACAATTCACCAGGATTTATGGCCAGAATTATATGAGCAGGAGCTTTTTGATCAGTCTGGAGCCATTTCTTTTCATCTGCTGTAGCTTCGGCCGGTTTCTCTTCTTTGCCGGTTACATAATCCCAATGGTCATTTTTTATTAATTCAGCTTCGATTTGAAGCTTCCAGCTATCAAAGTTGTCTTTACCGAGCTTTCCAATTGTCGTAACATGAGACATGGTTAAATAAAATACCTCGCAGCCACAAATCACAACAGTTAATGACAGAACCTAGAAGAGTTCTTAGTTTCGGTTTAGGCTTAAGACTTTACGATTAGAAATTTCAAATTACAAATAATTATTGCTATTTACAGTGCAGTGAGTAGCGTCTCTGGTACCCATAACCTTTGTTTGTTTTGGGGGCACACAGAGTTAGAAGAATAGCTCGACATAAACATTTATTATAACTAACACAAAGACAAAAATATATACATAGCTTAAGTGCGACAAGCACTGACATGTTTATAACAGAACTGAATAATCTCGCTCGTAGAGCGGATTTGGAGAAGCGTCACTGTACGCACATGCGCTGAAAGAAAAAGGTAAGATAAATGGACGTTGTATTCCAACAGAAATTTGAAATAAATCTCCAACAATTGGATAAATTAATTATATTCGACGTGACAGGAGAATGGAAAATCTTGCATAAAAATGTTAGTACTTTTGCAAAGGAATGTGTAATTAAACTACAACATTTGCTTATAATCAAAATTATTTATCTGTAATTTTTAACAGTTTTTTGACAAATTAAATTGGTAAATCTTAAATATATAACAATTTAACACCTTGTAATAATATATTACTTCTAATTGCTAAAAAGGTGTAAGATTAAAACTTTAAAAACAATAAAATAGTTTTATTTCACTGTTGACATGTTCCAACCCATCTCTAGTAAATTTCAAAACAAATAAATAATGATATTCTGAAATTGTACTGTGGGCTATGTACTGACTGTGGATCGAGTTACTCAATGGTTTTGAAAACAGATATAAACATCCAAGTAACATAAGAAAAAGTAACGTGCGTTACATGGAAAACTGAATCATGGCGTTTCATTTCATACCATCATAGACCGTGCAAGTTCGGAATATCATTATTTATTTGTTTTGAAAAATGACTCTGGAAGAGTTGAAGTATGTCAGTAGTTAAGTAAAACTATTTTATTGTTTTTAAAGTTTTAATCTTACACCTTTTTAGCAATTAGAAATAATATGGTAAATCTTATTTTCATACTAAGTTAATAGTTGTTAAAAGTGATGAAGCTACACTTACAATGTAAATAAATACCTTTTTTCAGATCAACATGTTGCATCTCTCAGACGGCGACATTCTCAAGGTCTTTGTTAATACAAATATTTTCGAAAACAAATTTGAAATTGAAAACTGGTAAACAAAAATCACGAGATCTCATGTACAATGAAATCAAGTGCAACAATAACAAGTTGGACGTGGCAATCCAAAAACTTTCTTCTATCTCCTACATGTTATACTTCCTGAAAAATGCAGCATATCAGCGCCATCGTTTATGTGATTTACATTAAAATCTAATCAGCAATTTATGTGGATTTCCAACTGAATCTAAAGTTTGATAAAAATCCGTGCAACAGTTTTTGCGATAGAGATGTTGCGGAAATCGTAAAAAAATATCCATAGCAGTGCCGCCTGTTGAGCGGTTTACACCAAAAACTAGTTAGGACCAATTTATACCAGGGACTAGCCGAATCTGAAGCTTGATGAAATTCCATGTATTAGTACTTGAGATACATTATTGCGGAAATTGTGAAAAAGGCAGCATAGTAGCGTCACCTGTTGGGTGATTTACACCAAACACTAAACAGCACTAATTTATAGCGAAACAGCACCGAAAACTGGCGATATGAAGCAATTAAAATAATAAAAATTTGTCATAAATCACCATAAAATAAAAACAAAACATAGGACGCATTTCGAGCTAAAAATATAACAGCTCGTCATCAGCTACACTAAACACGTGTCCGTAAGCGGACAAGGTCAAAATCTCTCCCTTTCAGTTCATTTTTGACCTTGTCCGCTTACGGACACATGTTTAGTGTAGCTGATGACGAGCTGTTATATTTTTAGCTCGCAACGCGTCCTCTGTTTTGTTTTTATCTTATGGTGATTTTTGACAAAGTTTTACAATTTTAATTAGCACTAATTTATATCAGGGACTAACTGAATGTGAAGTTTGACGAAAATTTTTGTGTTAGTTCTTGAGATAGAGCAATTGAGATAATCATGAATAATGCACCGTAGCAGCGCCACCTGCCAGGGGACTTTCACAAAAAAGTAATCAGCACCAAATTATATCAAGAACTAACAGAATCTGAAGTTTTATGAAAATCCGTGCGGTAGTTCTTGCGATATAGTTATTGTGATAATCATGAAAAATGCAGAATAGCAGCGCCAAATGTTGGAAGATTTACACCAAAAAAAATCAGCACCAGTTTATATCAAGGCCTAATCGAATCTACAGTTTTATGAAATTCCATCTATTAGTTCTTGAGATAGAGATCCCACAAACTTTTTGTCACATACAGACTCACAGAGTGACAGACAGAGTGATAGAGTGACAGACACAGTGACAGACAGACTCAGAGACAGACATTTTCTAAAAACCATCAAATCGTGTTCAGGACCTTCGAAAACGTATAAATCCATCAAAAACAGGAAGTTGAATTTTTTCACGTATCTAATACTTTCTTCTTGTAAAGATAGAAGAAAGTAGAAATGAATAATAGCGAACGTGAATTATTTTATACTATTGTTGTTATAACGTATAGGATACATCAAAATACAACAAGAAAACTACAGCTTTGGCCAGTATTCATATCAAAGAACTTATACGGATTTATTTTGAAATAGTAGAATAATTTATTCATCAAGATTTAATTTGCCATCCATTATTCGAGAATCAATAGAGATTTTTTTACGCAGTTAGAATATGTGCAATGATTCAGCCTCCATGGAGTTATCTAAAATTTGGAAAGAGATGCTCTGCAGAGTAAGAAAAAAAAATAGCACAAAATAATTCCCGTGTACATCTATACATTTTCATTATTGCATTAGATTTCATTATACATGAGATCTCGTGATTTTTGTTTACCAGTTTTCAATTTATTTTATTTATTTATTTATTTATTTTTGCGAAAATATTTATAGCATTTTAGATCTTAAGAATGTCGCTGTCTGAGCGATGAAACATGTCGATCTGAATAAGGGTATTTATTTACCTTGTAAGTATATTTTTAATACTATTAGCAAGTATTAACTTAGTTTGATGATTTTAAATGATTTTCATAGATAATTTTACATCTTGTTTGATTAATTTACTCTACATTATTTTCAATCAGTATCATATTTGACCTTTTATGCTTAGTGAAACGCTAAATATATTTTCTGAATATCCATTGAATGTATTTTAAATGATTATTAAATCGTGAAAGAAGAATCAAATTGCGGATTCCATGTTTTGATAAATACGTTATGTATCGAGTTTTAAGCGACTTTTGTCACTTGACGACATGTTTTTGTTCTCTCTCTCCCTGTCATTTTCGGAAATTCGGTTCAAAAAGTCAACTCTGACAGTATTTTCCGAAAAATCTTTTATGTCTATTAAAAAAGGAAAACCTCTTTCCAATACATCATTTTTGAATAACAACAGCTGCCAATTTCATGCGTTTCCGAGTAAAAATGAATTAAAAAATGTCTCAGGAAGTAGCCCATTCTTATTGGAGAAAATAACAATCTATATATATATTACGCTATCGTACGTGGCACAGAAATCGCGATTATTTGTGAATTCTTTAATGGCAACTCCCGAATGAAACGAATCTCATTGGTTATTGAAAAGCATTTAATGCATCTCCATACCTATAAGGTGGGTTACCCTAGGGTTACCCTGTTCTGTCGCCAAATACCAACAAGTTTGTTGCCAACTTGGCAATATGTCAACAAACTTGGCGACGAAAATGAGTCGCTAAAAGTGACGCCAACTTTGCAATATCTCTAATATTTCACCAAATTCCCATAGACTTCCATTTTAAACCAATAGGGTTTACTTGCTCACAGAAAATCAACAAATTGAGATATTTTAATGCAACAAAATCTAATATTTGCTTAAGGGATTATATTAATTATATTTATGGTAGTCTAAGTTAATTAAATTATGAATAAAAGTAACATGATACAATGCTTAGCATGCTTTCACAAACATAAATTTTAAGCGAGACCAAACTGGTCGTCAAAGGCGGCTAGTTATATAAGTAATATCTCTCTATTCTAAAAAAAAGTAACTACCGCTGTCACCGCCGCCGCCGCCGGTTTTGATTTTTTTGTGACCGGAGGCATTTCTTCATTAATATTAACAAAAATAATGCATACAAAAATATGAAAATCGGTGGTTTTATACAGAAATGCTTGATAAACACGCTGATGCAGACAGTTTTCAAATCGAAGAATTATTTTAAGAGTTATTTAATGCTAAAGTTGGACAAAATCGTTCCACTAAAAAAGTTTTATAGCAGCAAAAACTATACATGGCAGTGTAATCATTTTAAGATCATTTTATGCGTTAGAATTTGCCGGAGTGCAGATTGCATTATTTTTTTTATTTTGACTCATTTTTTCAGGTTTTATTTCTATTTTAAATTCAAATTTTCAGCATTTCTAGAGATATTTTTTACAGATTTCAGGAAATTGTACTAATTTAAACTGTTGCCAACTGTATAAAAAGCGCAAGCAATAATGTTTGCTTCAAATTAAAAATTTATTTACACGTGACTATTATAAACAGGAAAAAAACTTTCAAATTAGAATTAAATAATTACGTATAAAAAGCAGGAACTTATTAAAAATTACGTCATAAAAAGTGTACACGTGAATTTTAAAAGAGAAAGGATACTGTAAAATAATAAATTCATTAACATGCATTAGAAGTCTTAGGAGAAATTACGTCATATTTACGTCACATTATAGTTATTACATAAAATGAACACAAAAAAATATTGCAAAAAAGTTTAAATTTAGAAATTGCGCTAGACATTTATTTGATATTTTGAGAATTATTTTAAAATGTCTCATTTAAAAGAACTTTCTTTTCGCTTTGTTAAAAAATACCAGGAGACAAAGACTCTCTTTACTTAATTCCTTTTATATTAGCTTATTTTGAAATGTTGTTACACGTGTATACGTCATCAAGTTATTTTTATTTCGACGTTTTATTTGTGTTTTTATTAATGTTGTACGAATTTATTTGTTCTTTCGTTATTTAAAATAAAAATTATATCAATTTGTATAATTTGGCGAGTGGTTTGGCGATTTATATAATTTGGCGAAATTGGTCGACAGGATAATCAAGTAGTACCGCAGCGGATTTGGCGTTAAAATTCCCCAATGAAAGAGAAATGAATAGAAATTCGTTTATAGGGAGATCGCCACTGTTTTTTAAATTATAATTCAATCTTTCGAAATAATCCGATCAAATTAGCGTGCATTGAGAGTCTGCGGTGTCTGGACGGGGGTTGGCGAGCGTAGCTCGTAGGGGGCCGAGCCCCCTAGTTTATATAAAAAATAATTTTCTTAATTCAAAATTACTTTTAGTGAGAATAATAATGTTTAAAATATAAATGCCATTTATTTTTTGTTTTAATTACTTATTACTCCTATTTCAGGTGAGTGTTTCATTAAATCGAAATAAGAAAAATCTGTTTAGGTGAGTTATTTTTTCGTTTTACGCCTCTGTAATTTTATTGTGCATTTGACATTGCATTAAATGTTGAACGAAGTTTGAAGGTTTATTTAAGAACACGGTAACATAATGTGTTTCCAGCTGTCGAATTTTCAGGACATTCCTTACGGAATAATCCTTAGCTATCCTTACACTTTCTACGGAAAATTAACCCTTTATCTACTGACGGTACTTATAAGTACCATTAAAATAACTTATTGTAAAATTCATTCAATACATCGATTAGTAGCAATACCGTTTAGAATGAGTTATAGATGTATTACTTTATCTTGTTCTGAAAGCATTATGGGTTACACAAAACAAAATTATTTTTAAAAGGATAATTGCTTCTGCCTTTGCATCTTTTTAGCATTCTTGGCGTTTGGGGGGGGGGGGGCATATTTCAATTCGGAAATATTTTTATTGCAAGAAAATTGTATTTGTACATTTCCTAATTAAGCAAAAATTTTAAGAAAAATATTTAAAATAAAAGACTTAGGTGGGTTCATAAACTGCACAAAATCGCTATAAATTCAAATTTAATTAAATCTTCTAAATCCTTCAATCCTTCTAAAATAATTCTAAAATTTAATAAGTGATTTATAAACCTACTAATGTAGTTTCAAAAATTCATGAAACATGCTTTAGAGGACAAAAGTTTCATGAATTCATAATTCAGTATATAAAGGGTCATTTAAGAATAGAAAAAAAATAACAATAAAAGAAAGAACATAAAAGACTTGAAATTGCCAAACTTCTAGTACATTTTTTATTACTTATTTCTTGTGTGTGTCATTTTTTAACATAAAATTAAGAAACTTTTTTTTCTGGTGAGATATTTTTAACTTTACACATATTTTATATGATTGTGATTTGAACCTAATAATATTAAGTTATATTTATAATAAGCCTTACAGGTAAGTTTGAATGATTATTAAAGAACACAGGAGATATAAAATCCTTAAAAATTGTCATATTACGTACCTTTGGTTTAAAAAAGTATCTTAGAGAATATAATCCCAAAATCATATAATTTACAATGTCTCACATTATTTAAACCATCAGGTTAATTAACTTTTAGCTTGTTATTTACGTATACATTCGTTAATTAAAATTAAAAATAACGCAATCTTGAGAGAGCTTCTTTTCCTTTGCATATATATTTGTTATCTTTATCCTATACGCGGATATAAAACTTTCACATTGTATGGACCCATATGAATGCTTTTGCATGAATTAATAATGATAATGGGGAAGGAATTTAAATTTAGTTGTACGATTTTAACTAAAATTTCGTTAACAAAACTTATGTAATTTGAGAATCACAAGGAAAGAAAATAATTAAGATATAGTCTGTATATATCTGATTAAAATATTAAAACTGTTTATGAATGAACTGTTTATGAATGAACTGTTTATGTACTACTATGAATATAAAATATTAAATGAACTAATAAAAATATAACTGATAATATTAAACTAAATAAGAATCTCTAATATTAAACTTCTATATGAATTAAAAATATTAAAGGGAAAATATTTAAAATTTTGTTTAGATAATTTATTTTTGTGAACATAGCTTCTATATGTTAAGAATCCATAGGAACGAAAATAGTTAAAATATACTATATATATATATATATTATTAACTTATTAAAACTATTTATATTATGAATAGAGAAATATTAAAATAATTACTATCCTATAAAATCCTTCAAATGTTTTCTATACAATTACAAATATTGTTTAAAACAATTATATTAAACGGATGGTAATATACATTTTGCAAAACTGGTAGCGAAATTATATCATTATTTTACTTTAATAAAAGTATTTGGTTTTAATTACAACATAGAATAGATAATTAAAAGTTCACCATTCAAAAAATTACATTTTTTAGAAAAAGAAAAATAGCGTTAAAGAAACCGACTAATTCGATATTTACTCTTATAAAACAATTGATCGCTGAAACTCAGAATTCTTGGGTGCTGAAAAAATAAACAAGGCAGAAATTGTACGTCAGACATGGCAAATCAGGTGCGTTCGTACTGTAACTAGTTTTATAAATATTCAGATCTTGGTGCTATAGCTGTTGCTCCCTTATGCAAAATGCATGAATTCAAAATTTATTACGATTACGTATATTCAATTCAGTAATACGGAAATAACAGGGCTCCATCTTAAATAGGATGTTATCACCATGACAACCTAGAATCTTTATATATCATGGGATATCATTGAATTCCTTACTTATGATAGAATTTAAAAGAATGAAGGAAACTTTTATTAATATCCTTTTTAAAGTTTTGATTCGATTTCCATAAAATTTCAAATGACTCGACAAAATTCTGCAACGTTCATAAATATTAAATTCCAAACCATTCTTTTGGGTAGTTTATGCGGTTGTAAATACGGACAGTTGGATAGACGAATGGACGAACCATATGGCGACTGTAGGTACTACCTATTTATATAATTACGAAAGCACCTAAAAAGGGGACTATGAGAAAATTCAACAAATTGTTCAACAATTTATTCTATTTTTATTAAAAAATATGAACATACATTATGTTGGATATTTAATTGTTCCATTAGTGTAATTAATGTAATCTAATTATAGAATTAGCTTAATTAGTGAAAAATAATGAAACTAATAAAGTTTATTTAGATAAAATCTGACCGCAAGGCAGTTAACGATTGTCTCGTTTCTAAGGCAATGAGATATACCAGACATAAAAAAACAAACAAAAAAAAACACTTGTGCATCTAACGGGTCTCCTGATAATTTAGAAATTACGGCTATAAAGTGAAGATTATAATGAATATATTATCTGGCATAATAAAACATCTATGGGAGATTCTCAAAAGGTGGGATCATTAAACGTTAAAAATATGTAATTTTAAAAATTTTCAAATTTAAGGCCAATTTTTCTTTAATAGTATTTTGTCTATAAATATAATATATTAATATTTTTAATAGTATGTCTACAAAATTATACACAAACATTAAAAGACAGCAAATATTCTGGAAAATTAATTACTAAAGCATTTAATTAGCAGTTGTGTACGTTACAAATTTTGGACATTTTTTCGCACGTACGTTACAGATTTTGGACGCTGCGCTTAGTATTTTAAAAATTCTTAAGACTATAAAGGTAGTAAATGTGTCCTATAATGTGTATACATATATGTATAATTAACTTTTTGTTATCCAGTAAAAATAATAATAATAATAAAATCAAATGCTTTGTCGCGTACGTTACTTTCGGACATAACAAGATACAAAAAAATTCTGTATAGAAAAGTCCTTCTATCTTCAAAAAAAAAAAAACAATAAATCAGCCTGCAATCTCTTAACGAAATTATCAAAAAACCATGCGTTTCCTTTATGCATTCGTTGTTTACCATTAGAACCACCTGGAAAAAAGTTAAAACTATTTTTCTTGGTGGTACATTGGAGCAGTTAACATTATGAATGTCCGAAATTGGCCTCTTTAGCATAAAATAATAAAATTTTAAGATATTTATACAAAGCTTTTACAATAAATTATGTCATTTTCTGTCTCTGAATAGAATTAAAAACTCGGTGTAAAAAAAAATAAAATAAAGTCAATGATAATTAAAGTTATGTTTGAAAGGCTTAAAGTTATGCGTGTGTTAAGTTGATGTGTGTCCAGTGCCCATCTTTTGAGAATCGCCCCTATATTAGTGAAAAAAATAAAACTAGTAAGAAATAACACACTTTTATAAGCATTCAATGCTTATTTTTAAAATAACGTTTAATTTCATAGGTGCAATGTATGTAGTACTAAATTATTTTCTTTAAACGTTTAATGTATGATTTGGGAAAATTTATACTTTTAATAAATTAAAAAGATCGCGCTTTCTGTCAAGCGTAAATGAAAAGGTGTCAAATTTCAATAATTGATCGACGCCCACGGCTATTGAACCCTTTATGTACTGAATTATGAATTCATGAAAATTTTATCTTCTAAAGCATTTTTCGTAAATTTTTGAAACTACATTAGAAGATTTATATAATTATTTAATAAATTTTAGAAGGATTGAAGGATTTAGACGGATTAATTAAATTTGAATTTATAGGTTTTTTGTGCAATATTTATAATCCCACTCAAATATTTTATTTTAAATATTTTTCTTAGTATTTTGTACGGTAGGAAATGTACAAATATAATGTTCTTACAATAGAAAGATGAAAAGATACAAAACAAAAAGCAATCATCCTTTTAAAATCATTTTTGTTTTGTGTAACATATAATTCTTTTGGAACAACATAAAGTATTCATCTATAACTCATTCTAATCTGTATTACTACTAATCGATGTATTAATTGAATTTATAATAAGTTATTTTAATGATACTTATAAGTAATACAATGGTACTTACAAATGGTCTTACTTATAAATCTGTTTTTCTCAAAACTGATTTTTCAACATTTTTAGATTTTTGAAATGCTTCATGGGTCTTTATTTTTGTTTAAAATCCATGAATTTGATAATTAAGAATCCTGATATTGCTTACAAAGAAAAAGTATATGCATTTTAAAATTCGACATTATTAAGATAATTTAATTTGATTTTTAACTAATTAAAAGGCAAAATTTTGATGAAAATTGACATGGAATTCAGAAAATATCTCTAAAATTTAAGTATTCAAGGAATTAACAAATCGATACACCGATTTGTTTGTAATAAGTGATTTGAATTGAGTTTAAAGTGATTAAAATGCAAAACCAAGGTAATATCTTAGAAATTACGACGCTTTTATTTTAAACTTACGTTTAAAAATTTAAAAATTTTCAAAAAATCTTAAAATTATAAAAAGTTTTGAAATTTCTTTTAAAGTTTTTATATACTTATAGTGAAATGTATGTTTAAATAAAATTTCATATATCTATGATAAAAATTAAAGAATTTTTTTTTTTTTACCGCCCACCGCCTCCTTAATCGCGAATGAATATTCAGGTAGAAAAAAACTGAATGGGATTTTTTCAATTCAGAATGTTGGACTGCCTGATTGGCCTGAAATAAAACTTTTATACGCCTAAAATCTGATATCTTAAACTTCAAACCAGTATTTAAGCATTATTGGCAATTGTTTTGAAAACATAATACAAAATTCTAATAAAACACGAACTTTTTTGTACAACAAAATATTTGTAAATAAATGTGGCATAATTCAAGGTTACTTTAACGGTATTTAATTGTTTTGTAAATACATACTTCTAATTAAATGTTAATGAGTCCTACGATTTTATTCAACATGTTGAAAGCATGTATGTGAAATGTACACTGTAAAAAAAATCCAACCAGTTTTCCTGTAGGAATCGGAAAAATAGTTGCCCTTATCGTACCGGAAATTTTTCTGACCCAGCTCGGAATAAAATCCATAAAAAGAAGGAAATGGTCAATAAAAGTGCATTTTACGGATTTTATTCCGCGTTGGGTCGGAAAATTTTCCGGTACGATAAGGTCAACTATTTTTCCGATTCCTACAGGAAAACTGGTCTTATTTTTTTTACAGTGTATGAGTTATGCAATCAATGAAAGCGATATTGTTCCTATTAACATAGATGTAAAAAATAAAATAAAATGTTCAATAAATTACTTAAATTTTTTGTATGAAACTACGAATATAGAATTAACTACTCGAAATATTCTACAAACTGACAACATTTAACAACATATAATACAACAAACATAACAACAGTAACAACAAGAGTACGATAAATTCTTCTAGGAATATGTCATTATTAACTACGAAAATAAACCTTTTGCCTCGTTAATAACCTACGTTTTTGAAACGCACAAAGTCACAGCACATTGACATTTGAATAAGTATGGCTGTCGTGAGATTATTTTTATTAGATAATGAATGCGACAGGAGTTACTTACCGATAAACCACTGTTATTATTTAAAGTGTTTTTTCGATCCAATAACGTTATATAATGATGTTTTGAGACGAAGTACTTACGCAATGCTGTAATAATAAAATAATATATAAATATATAATTATTTTTTCTTCAAATATGTAAAAGAATAAATTACGAAGTTGAGAAAGAACTAAGGAGCATGCCAATTATACACATTGAAGCACAAACCATGAAAATTGTGAGATTATTAGAATAATTCAGAATGGATTTCCGTGTATAGCTTATAATTTGGTCTTCATGAAATAAATGAGTTGAATACATTTGGTGCACCAAATTTAAAATGTCTAATTTTAGAGTTTTAATTATATACTAGTTGTTTAACGGGTTCTACGCACGGAACGTCACGAATTTAATTCTAAAACCAAATTTAAAAATAAAATTTTGCCGACTAACCTTATTGCTATGGCAGCAGACGATAAAACGATATCTTTGGAATAAGGGAATAAATAGAATAAAGAGTTTTGTTGATGTTTGTAGTAAAATGTTTTTTTAATTGTTTAAAAAACGTAATAATTTATCGCAATTAAATAATCTCTAACTATTTGCATGCTAGGTAAAAGTATTATCGTAATACCAGCTACATCTTCTTAGTATTGCAACGTGGCATACATAATATGTATATCTCACATTGCAGTCATGGAGGAAAGAGGTAGATGGAGATGCAGTAAGGTGGTTGCGGGTGAAGCCAAAAAAGTAACACTAAAATCCGCTAGAGAAGGACCCAAACACAAGCAGGTTCTTTCACAAAAGAAAGAAGAAAGCTTTTAATAATTTTAATTCATAATACAATGGTATGCTGCTTTAGAAGACTTAAAAATAAGCAGATCACTTTCATTAAGAAAAAAAAATGCACGTGTGATGCCAAATAATTCGGTCCCTGTTCCAGGTGCTTGTTTTGATTGGGCCATCTGTGCACGTTCAAATTTGAGCAATAAATGGCTTTTATTTCAAACCTTTTTTACGGCTTACTGCATCTCCATCTATCTTATTCCTCCATGCATTGCAGTAAACATTTTAATCTGGTTAGAACTCACTCGATTACGGGTTGAGCATAAAAATAAAGGCAAAAACTCTTCAAAAAAATCTATTTAAAATTTTCCAATTTTTTGCACCAATCGTTCATAATCGTTCATGGCCAAATGTCGGAGCACAACGCCCTTTGGTTTCCGAGTATTTGAAGTTACATAGATACGCGCACGGATGTTAATAAGATATATATATATTTGTACATTGCTCAAAAAAATTAGGGGAGCAAGCAAAAAAGTGAAGAGAACAGTGCAAGACAGCCATGTATGGGCATAAAATGGATAGAACAGGGGTATCAATGACCAATACAGAAAAAAAAGACGCAAAAAAATTGTAAGGGAGCTTTTATTCTCTGAAAAGATGAAAAGATTGTGATAAGATGGTTTAGGGCAACAATTTGTTTTCATATAAATGATAAAAAAAAGTATTGTTTAGAAAGGATGCAAGATTTTTAATATGGCGTGTGGTTTCCTCGAACAGCTAAGACTGCTGCACACCTGTTTTCCATGGATGCGATGAGGTTATCGATAAGACTTTGGGGGAATACTGTTCCACTGCTCAAGAATTGCAATCTCCAAGTCCCGGACAGTAAAAGGAGGCCTCGGTCTCGCAGCAACGCGTCGTCTGAGTATGTCCCAAACATGCTAGATCGGATTTAGGTCAGGAGAACATGCTGGTCATTCCATACGCTGTATTGTTTTAGCTTAAAGCATGTTTTCCACAAGACGAACTGAATGAAGTCTGGCATTATCATGCATGGAAAAAAATAAATCACTAATTACTGCAACATAAAATGCGACATCAGGTCTAAGTATCTCATATAACTTCGGACCGTCAAAGTGCCATTCCGAATGATATGCAGGCCCGTACGTCCCCCTATGCTGATTCCAGCCAAAAGCATCAACCCACCTCGTCTGTAATGCGATCTTTCACGAACAAATATGGGATTATTTTGAGTGAATCTTTCTCTCCATGCCAAAACACATCAGATGTCACATCCAGACAGAATAGGGACTAATCTATAAACAGAATTTAACTCCAACAACGTTGCCTCCAAACTCGATGTTCAGTTCCCCACATTCTTTGGGCCGCACAGTGGCTTGAGGTCAACGGAATACAGGCCATTGGCTTACGTGCATAGAGACCAACCTGGTGAAGCCTATTTAGGACTGTTTGGCTGGATACCCTTCGACCTGGGGCCAAGATCAACTGTGTTTGCAGCTGAGTAGCATTGCCCGTTCCGTCTCGATGAGCTGTTAACAAGATATAGCGGTCATTAGTTTCTGTGTTAGCACATTTTCGACCTTGCACTTGTCGATGACTATCATACCATGTGTCTTGGAATCGATTCCACAGCCTTTCATGGGCACTTCTTGCGACTCCAACAGCGTCCACTACACTTCGTTGTGTTTCCCCAAATTAAACTGTCCCGATAACACGCCAAGTCACGGATTGCGGTAAATCATACTGTTGTGACATTTTCAAGCCACCTTTTCTCAAAACACAAGCTGAGCAATTGAATTTTTCAACTGAGGCAGTGAAACCGATGTTTCTGGAAAATCCCGATTTCAACACTAATCTTCTTTTTCTAGTTTTTGACGTCACAAACTTTAATTTACATGTGCAGTTTCCTTTATCTGTTTTCTACAACACTTTAAATTATAAATTTTTATTCTACGTTACTTATCGGTTTAAATATTTGCGCAATTTCGTTAAAGCCATGTGCTCCCCTAATTGTTTTGAGCAGTGTATATATATTTGGTGCCTACTTACACTCAGGATTACAATAATTATCCTAAATCTAAATAAATTTGTATTCAAAGCATTTTTTATATTTTTAGCACAAAGTTGTATTTAGCTAATGCAAAATTTTGAGAATTTCAACAGTATAATCACCTAAAAAAATATTTTTTTGAACAATAAAAAAGAATCTATATTAATATTTGGAAATTTTTCCAGAGAGAAACATTCGCCTTGAATACAATATTTCAAATGAAAATCAAATTTCAAATTATTTTTGCTTAAAAGGCGTAAAGACCAACTTAGTGAAAAAGATTCCATGCCGGGAATCGAACCCGGGTCATCAGTATAGCGCACTGACGTTCTACCGCTAAACCACATGGAACGATACCCAGCCTGGAACTTCTCACTGTTACAAGTTGGCAAGGCTACAAACGCAGCACAAGATGGAATATTTTCCGTGAGCCACCAACATGGGGCAAACACAGACACTTAATTAAATCCAGCATCGAATGAATCTATATGAATATTTGGAATTTTTTTTTTTTTTTTTTTTTTTTTTTTTTCCAGAGAGAAACATTTGCCTTGAATACAATATTTCAAATGAAAATCAAATTTCAAATTATTTTTGCTTAAAAGGCGTAAAGACCAACTTAGTGAAAAAGATTCCATGCCGGGAATCGAACCCGAGTCATCAGTATAGCGCACTGACGTTCTACCGCTAAACCACATGGAACGATACACAGCCTGGAACTTCTCACTATTACAAGTTCGCAAGGCTACAAACGCAGCACAAGATGGAATATTTTCCGTGCGCCACCAACATGGGGCAAACACAGACACTTAATTAAATCCAGCATCGAATGAATCTATATTAATATTTGGAAATTTTTCCAGAGAGAAACATTCGCCTTGAATACAATATTTCAAATGAAAATCAAATTTCAAATTATTTTTGCTTAAAAGGCGTAAAGACCAACTTAGTGAAAAAGATTCCATGCCGGGAATCGAACCCGGGTCATCAGTATAGCGCACTGACGTTCTACCGCTAAACCACATGGAACGATACCCAGCCTGGAACTTCTCACTATTACAAGTTGGCAAGGCTACAAACGCAGCACAAGATGGAATATTTTCCGTGAGCCACCAACATGGGGCAAACATTAGACATAGATTAAACAACATAGATTCATTCGATGCTGGATTTAATTAAGTGTCTGTGTTTGCCCCATGTTGGTGGCTCACGGAAAATATTCCATCTTGTGCTGCGTTTGTAGCCTTGCCAACTTGTAATAGTGAGAAGTTCCAGGCTGGGTATCGTTCCATGTGGTTTAGCGGTAGAACGTCAGTGCGCTATACTGATGACCCGGGTTCGATTCCCGGCATGGAATCTTTTTCACTAAGTTGGTCTTTACGCCTTTTAAGCAAAAATAATTTGAAATTTGATTTTCATTTGAAATATTGTATTCAAGGCGAATGTTTCTCTCTGGAAAAATTTCCAAATATTAATATAGATTCATTCGATGCTGGATTTAATTAAGTGTCTGTGTTTGCCCCATGTTGGTGGCTCACGGAAAATATTCCATCTTGTGCTGCGTTTGTAGCCTTGCCAACTTGTAATAGTGAGAAGTTCCAGGCTGGGTATCGTTCCATGTGGTTTAGCGGTAGAACGTCAGTGCGCTATACTGATGACCCGGGTTCGATTCCCGGCATGGAATCTTTTTCATTAAGTTGGTCTTTACGCCTTTTAAGCAAAAATAATTTGAAATTTGATTTTCATTTGAAATAATAAAAAAGAAATTTTCGGTTCTGATTATACAGACTAACATGATATATCTGTTTCGAAAATTTCATGAAAAAATATGCAGTTGTTTTTGAGATATCGTGCGCGTTATGCCCAGAAACCTCATTTGGAAAAAAATGATTTCATAGATTTGAAAACGCCGCTTTAGGGGCTATATAATTGTAAAAGTGATAACTTCTGTTCTAATTGGAAATTCAAGGATACAATTATATCAAAATGTTCGGTAAAGATAGGAGTTTAACATCTAAAATAATTAAATTTTCAAAAATTTTGAAGCTTTAAGAGTCCTGAGACCCCTTAATTATATAAATTTCCCATTTCTTATAAAAATATCTTCTAAGCGTGTTTCGTTATTTAAACTCTCGGTCATCTATCTCATAGAAATATTCAAACGAATAATAAAATAATGCGCTTTTAAATCGATTTTCACTGTTTTTTATCTTCGGGGCAGGGGGGGAGGGGGGCTGCAGGTGCAGAGAACGATGTTATTACATATTGAGGTTACATACATTGCACAAATCGTTTTTGTACAATCTGAAACACCAATTTAGTTACTGCAATTTAAATAACAAAATTTCCTTTGATTTTTCTCTCAATTCATGAGCGAAAGAGTTAACCTCAAAAACGCTTCACCTAAATATTAACTCATGTTTTTGAAACCCACAAAATCGTAGCGTGCAATATTTCACTAAGTGTTCTTATCACGCTTTAATTTCTTTTACCTGTTGGAAATAAGTAGGCGATGTAAATTTGAAAAGTGTTCAAGCTATGGTAGGAAAAACATTACATTAATGGAAAAGGGATTCCAACTCAGAATTTTCGTGATACAAATATAGGTGAAAACACTTTTTACTTTATTCTATCTTTACAAGAAAAAAGTATTGGATTCATGAAAATTTTCAACTTCCGGTTTTCAGCGGATTTACATATTTTAGGGGTCAGAGAACCCGAAAAACAAGTTTTTACAAAATGTCTGTCTGTGAGCCTGTCTGTGTGTGGTGTGACACGAATTTTGTAGTCGCTCTATCGCAAGAACTAATGAGCGGAATTTAATAAAATTTTAGATTAAGTTAGTCCCTGATGTAAACCGGTGCTGATTACTTTTATGTGTAAATCGCCCAACAGGTGTCGCTGCTATGCAGTATTTTCCACGAGTCCCGCAATAGCGCTATCTCAAGAACTAATGCACGAATTTTCAGCAAACTTCAAATTCTGTTACTCCCTTATATAAATTAGTATTTTTTAGATTTTAGTGTAAATTGCCCAACTGGTGGTGCTGCTAGGCTGCATTTATCACGATTTCCGCAAGAACTGTATATCAAGGACTAATGCATGAATTTTCACCAAACTACATATTCAGCTAGTCCCACATATAAATTGGTCCTGATTAGTTTTTGGAGTAAATTGACCAACAGGTGGCGCTGCTATGTAGATTTTTTAAAGATTTCCGGCAAAGTTCTACCTCAAAAATTAGTGCACGGATTTTCATCAAACTTCAGATTCAGCTACAACTTGACGTAAGTTGTTGCTGATTAGATTTTGGTGTAAATCATCTAACCGGTGGAACTGAAATGCTTTATTTTTCAGAAAATAGTAACATGTATGTGATAGAAGAAATTTTGGGATTGCCACTTCCGACTAGTTTAAAATTTAAACATTTAATAGATTTTAACACATAATATTTATTTAATAAATTACCGGCTAACATCGTGAACAAACATTTATACATCCAAAGTCCCAATTATTCAAATAAAGTTTTGAGATTTATATGCTTTTTTCTCTGTATTCTTTTAAAAAATGCCAAAAAAAGATATTTTTTCTACATGATATATAAAAAAATAATTACGCATAGGAATATAATCCTTGAGAAAAGTAATTATAATTTATACCTATTCTCAAATCCAAAAAGGCAACTTTATGACATAAGTTTTAATTTATTTTTCTTCAAAAATGCATGAAACTAGCAGGTGCTGTTGTTCAGAAACTATGTAATCGAACTGTGTTTTCCAATTTTTTTTTTTTCAAACGCAATATTTATTTCAAAATATATTGTCAAAGTGGGCGTCTTGAACAGAATTTCTGCGCTAAATAAGAATAACCACTCACGGAACGGTGAAAAAAGCCTTTATTACATGATCAAAATCGCTTATAACTCAGTAGGTAATTTATTTATCAAAAAAATGGAAAACAAAGTTTGATTACAAATATCTTCCATAGTCAGGCCTTCCAATTTCATATCTTTCCGTTAAAAAATCAATTCGTAAGTGTGTCAAAACATTTTGCTCTTGTTGAGCAAAGCAGTTGAGAACAGCCTTAATCTTACAAAACTGATTATATCTGTTGAACTATATTAATTCAAATAATGCTTCAATTTCAGTGAAACCTACAGTTTAGTGAACGGATATATCAGTTCATTGTGGTGAAAATGTTAAAATTTATAATTTCACATGATCCGTAAGCCAGAAGTTTCGTAAAGAAATCGCCGTAAATTTCGTAAGTTTGCACCAACTTACAGCACTTTTTTTGTTCTAACTATTTCAGATTTTAATCATTTAGTTCGATTATTTATTTGTTAAATTTGTATTTTATTTTTATTTTTTTTATTGATCAAGCGTAAATTTTGAATTGGAATACTAACCTGGAACAAGTGTTAAAAAATATTCATATTGTATTACGTGCAAACCAGTTAATCTTCCGTAATCGAGTGACAGAGACAGATTCATATTTGAAAATTCTTTTTGGTATTATGAAAAATTGCCATGCACAATGCTGCCCCCCCCCCCCAAAAAAAAAAGAAAAGAAAAGAAAAAAAAGAAACAAAAAAAAAAATTTTTTTTTTCGTGATACGCGCTGTATCTTTCGTTTTATAAAAGTATAATTGCAAATACGTTATTCACTGAAAACCTTTTGTAACGGTTGAATACCTTTTTAACACATTCCAACAAAGTTGAAAAGTGTTTATGCATTCGGTTTTTCCGTCCGTCTGTCCGTCTGCCCGCGCTCTAACTCCCGTAAATATACTCGGATCGTTCTGAAATTTTTGGATGTTAGTGACCTCTACCATAGCACGAACACTAATGCAAATGAAGTTTGTAGCATGTTTAGTTCATTTACAGGGGCAGTCAAAATTGTTCCGTTACATTACGGCCTATGGGAAAGAATCGTTTCAAATGATTTTTAATGATATTACACGCTTTCAAACACAATAAAAGTGATATGCATTTATCAAGTGCACTAAAATATGCATTCCGTAGAATATGCGCTGCAAAGAATAAGTATTATTCATTTACAGGGTCACACAAAAGAATTCCGTTACATAATGATATATGGGTGGAGGTAATTTTTTCCGGCGTATTTTAATTATGTTAAATTATTTCATGTATAATGGAATTGATATACATCTCTGAGGTTTACTATAACTTATTTAATGTATAATACGAAGTGCATAGCATTTACAGGGACACCCAAAATATTTCAGATACTATATTGTATCCGAAGTATTGTACGGTAGCGATGATTGCTGGAAATGCATTTTTAATTATGTTATGCGCTTTTATGTTTGACTATATTTGTGCATTATATATGATGTGTATAAATGCTGTAATTCATATACAGGGCTACACAAAAGAATTCGTAATGGTTACTGGGTATGATTGTAAATTGCTTAAAGTTGGTTTTTAAATGAGTTATGCAGTTTTACGCTGAACTGCATTTAATTTACAAAGAAATGTTTGTAGAACATAGATAAAATTATATACAGGGTCACGAAAAGAATTAGATACATGGCCGTCTATAAATGATAATTTCTGGAAATGTGATTCCAGTAGTTTTAAAAGTGTTTTACTTTGAATTAAACTTTAGCTAAATAGTGCGTTTAATAAAGGTGCTAGGTTAACTACAGGGTTGTACATAAGCATACAAGTATGTTTCCATCTATTAGTATAAATTGCTGAAAGATAAATTTCAACCTGTTATTCGTTTTCTTGCTAAATTAAATTTCCCCATTATATAGCATATACCATTTCGTATATTCCAGTTTTCGTATTCCCCCATTATATAGCAACCTACAGATCAAATACAGAGCTGTTCAAAAGAATTGGAATACATATTTGATATGAATGGTAACTGCTGAAATCAGTTTTTCAAATGTTTTATGCTTTTTCTAAAATGTTTACTTAGTTCTTTTATATACATTATTTCCCTAAATAACGAAGTTTTGTTAAAGCATACAGGAAGTGTTGGAAATTGTTTCATAATCTATGCTTAACGGATGATTTTTCTTACTTGTTTTTTCTTTTATGATGTTTCGATCCCAAGTCCTTAGCTAGTGATATACTTACGGATAATATTTTAAAATTCCTGCGTCAATTGCGTTTATTCGAATCGATTTATTAAAATGTCAAAATAGGTATGACGCATAGTAATTATACTTTTTTCTTTAAAATTTGCGGTACAAGACAGATAAATCTTTATTTTTTATACGAAGTTGCTCATTAACAAAATATAACCTTAAATCATTTTTGATATTAAAAATTTTAAAATTGCCTTCGATGAGGTTAAAATTTTTCAGTGGATGGAAGATTTTTTTTTTTCCAGAATATTCGAAAACAAATACTTTACATCATTTAAGAGAAGTTTAATCCGATACAGATTGTTTTGCAGCTCATTTCTGGAATTTTTTGTTCATGCAATGATTATAGGAAAAAAAATATTTATTCCATTCAATTTACCGAACTTTACCTAAATATGTGCATATTTTCATGTAATAATGTTGCCATTTTAATCGATCGAACTCTCCTACAAAGTGCAGACTGTACATATTTTCATGGCTTAATGTCGATATTCTAATCGATTTAAGCTCCTCCAAAATGCATAATCGTACTGAAATATGTGAATATTTTCATGTATAAATGTTTATATTTTAATCGATCTGAGCGTCTCCTATACTGTTAAAAATTTGCAGCATTCTGGCAGGTCATTTGACCGTTTTTTCCGAAAACGGTTACACAACCGTAAATTTAACATTATTCTGATCATATTGGGTCATTCCATACAAAATGAGCAAATCACCTGTGGCAGACATGTCACAGATTTTAACGAAAATTATTTTGTAAGTAGATCATATCTATTTATGAGTAAATGTAAAATAATAGATTTTAGGATTGTTTATTTAAGTATTAAAATTTATATTAAAAGTGGATGCAAAATCGTGGTTTTGGCTACATGCTTGAAGTTTCAATTTTGGTTATTAGCCTTAAGAATGCAAAGACTATATTAAAAATTATTTATAATTAGGAATGAATGATAAGTTAGTAATTGTATTTTTATTCCTTAATGAGAAAAAAATTATTTTTGAAAAAAATTGAGGGAAAAATGCAACGTTTCTATAGAGATGAAGGACACCTCTGACAATATCAAAATTGCTTGACGTTATAGCTAAAAGTATATATATTAAATATTTAAACTTTAATTCTTGCCTTTCTTATTCCTTATTGAGAAAAAAAAATAAATAGTAAAAAAAGTTGAGGATAAAATGCAATATTTCTATCACTTGTTTCGACGTGAAAGAAATCTTTTTTAAACTTTTAATTCTTTTAATATTATAGATAACTGTGTATATTTTAAACATAAAAAATTTTATACTTGCTTTCAGTTTATTTTTTCCTCAAGAAGATTTTTAATTAAAGTAAAAAAAAAAGCTCAATTGAACAGAAAATTATATATTAATTTCTAAACCCACATACAGAAAATAGATGGCAGCACTAAAGTTTTTCACCTTGAAATCGTGCAATTTTTTAAGAAACGAGCGCGAATTTAAAAAAAATAGCTCATGGAATATAGTTAATATTGCCTTTTTAAACCCAATTTTGAGACGTTAGGAATCAAAAAGGCATGCTTGAATTTTTTTTATCAGATTATGGACTTATTGATCTTTATGTCTGTGCAATAACTGTAATGTGGGACATTTCCTTCATTGTTTTTTTTACCTGTCAATAAGAGGAAAAATTACGATTTTGTCATTTTTTTTTAAGTTTCTAAAATTTTTTAAAGGTGAAGGAAATACATGGCAACTTAAAAACTTTAGTAATTCGATCTTAATATGTAAAACTACATCAGGCATTAATTTCTCAGATGTTTTTGAATTCCTTTAATTTTTATTACGTTTTTAATTTTCTCAAAATTTGCAAATTTTCAATTTTTACAACCAATTAAAGAATAATCATGGTGTTACCAGATTATTATTGCTCAATAAATAAGAAGATGATTTTTCAGAGGTTACATTATTAAAAAAAATTCATTTCAGTTAAATAGTTTTCAAGATACAGAACTTCAAACCAGCAACTTTGGACGATTGCACACATGCCATTCTTTATCACAAGTTTTTTAAATGTCCAAAACTGCTAAAATAATTTATTTCTCGTGAAGATATTTTGCAGAGCTCTATTTGAATATGAATTGAACCTGTATATCAAATTTTATTAAAATCTGTTACTATGTGGCCACGACTTTTTTTAAATTTTTGCTCATTTTACGTGGAATGACCCTATTATTGGCCATTTTATGGTCAGAATATAGTTAAATTATGGTTATGAAACCGTTTTTTCAAAAAACGGTCGAATGACCTGCCAGAATGCTGCAAAATTTTTAACAGTGTATATTCACTAAGCATAGGTTTTACGGTAAATTGCAGTACAATGAAACCTCCCTGTGCGACACCTCCATTAAGCAATCACCTCCCTAAACGACCATTTTTTCATGGAGCGAAATTTATTCCCATACGCTAAATACTAATTTTACTTCCATTCAGAGACCAGCCCAGTTGAACTCCCTCCATGAGCGAGCCATTTCTTTGAAGAAAATGAAACAAATTACGTTTTACCCTGGTCGCTTAAAGAAAGTTTTATTAGAAAAATAATTCCGGAGAGCGCATTATTCATCAAACTTTTAAACTAAGTTTAGATTTTTTTTTCTATTCCGGTAACTTTTAAGTGTTTAAACACCTTTGTGCCTTTTTCGGCAATGAATTTAACTCAGATGACAAATTAAGAATGACGGTCAATAAACTACCCTGCCTTATTCTGTCAGGAAACTCTCAAAGAAATAGATAAATGAATGATATCGTCATAATTTGTCCCCGTCCAAAAAAATACATTTATTTACTGAACTTCGAAAGAACTTGAAAATAAAAGTTATAGAAGATAAAATCGTAAAATCAAAACAAACGACAATCTATTCATCTTTTAAACTCTGCAGTATTTAATTTATGTAATTAACTTTTGTTTTGATGCTTAAATTTTAATATTTTCTTTTCCTAATGTGAAAAATAAATTTTAGTAGCAATAATTGTTAGTTTTTTTTACGTGGTCGCTTTAGGGAAATTTTACTGTAATTGATTGCGCTCTTAGAATTCATCTAAAACAAACAAACAAAACAAATTGTGTGAATTCTTATAGTAAATTAGAGTAGTTGGATGCAAAGTCTCAAATTGATAAGATAAATCAAAATTTCACAAAATGGCTGCTACAGAAAGTTTGAGTTCAAATGTTGGCGCTAATTCTTTTATTTTCAAAATTGTTTAAATAATGAAAAATATTGAACAATTTTAATTTTTTAAGTATTGTTTATCCAATTAAAGAAAAGTTTAGTTTAAAAAAAGCAAACGCCCACAGCTTGAAAGATTTAAGCATGAGAACATACACAAATTGAAAAAAAAAACTTCTTTTAGGAAAAACGCCTTTAAAGTTTTGATCAACGATTTTGCAGACGAGACACTGTCCGTTTAACTAGTAGTCACGCCTTAAGTATTTGGTGGAGTATCAAGTGGTTTTGATTGCATTTTGTGGGCAGTTTAAGCGTTTGAAAAGAAAAAAAAATCTTAAACGTTTCAAGGAGAACTCCATCTTAAATTTTGAATGTACTCTCTAAAGTCTTTCCGCATTTAAGTCAAAAACCTTATACTAGGGTGCCTCTATAAGTGAGTACAGACAAGCACACAGAACTAATATTCAAATTGGAAGTTTTTGACATAATTATAACAAACAATAGCGATAATTGTCTGAACGGCTTTCACGATGTGAATTAGCCAAGTAAACAAAACATTAAGATAGCCGTTACTGCAGGCCCTCTATTCCAACATAATTTTAAGCTCGAATCTGGCTTTAATGCTCGAATGTCGCAGCTCTTTGCAAAGGCACACTAAATGTATGACATTTACATTGATATAATTGTGGTTTGTATCATCTTCCTTATTTTACTCTTGGACAAAATATAAAATAAACCATTGTTCATCTTGCTATTACTTTTATTAGCTCTTCAAATACAATACTTTTTATGACTAAAAACAAGCAATTATTCATAACAGTCCACATATGTCTCTGTACGAAAATTTAGATAATTAACTTTCACGAAACAATTAACTTTCCGTATTTTTAATGACTTTTTATCACAATGAAAAAATAAATGATCGAATACTGTTATATTTAATGGTACCACAATTTAACACAAGTCGTTTTCTTGTGTAGATTTCTCTAGAAAATATCCTAGTATAACAGGGTTCGTACGCTTTGAAGACTTTCAAGGACTTTTTACCAGAATTTTCGTAAAGTAACAGTTTCCTTACTTGATAGAAAAAAACCGTTTCTCAGATATAGCAAACAGTACTTTAAGGAATTCCTGATACTAAAACCCCTGAATCCCTTGAAGCGTACGAACCCTGTATAAGTGAATTGCAAAAGATTATTTTTCAAAAAGTGGTATGAATAGAATTAAAAACCAAAGAATTCCCTGGGACATTCCGGTCTATATCCGTTGTCAAATAGTTACCAATGTCACTTGTACCGGTTCAGCCAAAAGTTCGTTAAAACTTTAAAAAACTCATAAAAAAGGAAGAAATTATGATAAAAGAGTTCGGTTTGCAAGAAAGGGATCACAAGGTAGTCGGATTTCGTTTTAGCAGTAAAAAAATTTTAGTTAAAAAATATCATGTAGAGGGTGCTGACGAACCGAAACACAATGAACAGGACAACCGTACGCTGCATTCATTTGTTCTTCCAATAAGAAATGTTCAACATGACCTCCGGAACATTCTACGGCACAACTGTTGTCCTGTTCATTGTGTTTTTGATCGTCAGCGCCCTCTACATGTAATTTTTACTTTTTTCTGTCTTTACAAGAAGTAAGTATTGGTTTCATGAAAATTTTCAAATTCCAGTTTTTGACGAATTTACACGTTTTATGGGTCAGAGATTCCAAAAAACATGTTTTTACAAAATGTCTGTCTGTCTGTCTGTCTGTTTGTATGCGACACAGATTTTGTGGGCGCTCTATCTCAAGAACTAATGCACGGAACTTAATAAAAATTTATATTCAGGTAGTCCGTTATATAGATTGGTGCTGATTAGTTTTTGGTGTAAATCGCTCTGCAGGTGGCGCTGCTATGTAGCATTTTGCAGATTTCCGCAAAAGCTCTATCTCAAGAACTAATTCACGGATTTTTATAAAACTTCAGATTCCACTAGTTCTTGATATAAAAGGAAGCTGTTTACGTTTTGGTGTAAATCGCCCAACAGGTGGCGCTGCTATGCTGCATTTTGCAGGATTTACACTATTTTCGCAGTAGCTCTATCTCAAGAACTAAAGCACACATTTTCATCAAACGTCGGATTTATTTACTCCTTCATATGAAATGCTGCTGACTACGTGTTGGTGTAAATCGTCCAATAGGTGGCGCTGCTGTGCTGCATTTTGAACTATTTCCTCAATAGCTCTAACTCAAGAACTAATGCACGAATTTTCATCAAACTTCAGATTTAAGTATAACTTGATTAATATTGCAGCTGATTACGTGTTGTTGCAAATCGCTCAACAGGTGGCGCTCCTATGCTGCATTTGTTATGATTTGCGCAATACCTCTATCTCAAGAACTAATGCACGAATTTTCCTCGAACTTCATATTCAGTTAAACGTTGACATAAGTTTGTGATAATTAGGTTATGGTGTAAATAACCCAATAGGTGGTGCTGCTATGCTGCATTTTGCTGGATTTACACGATTACAGCGGCAGTCATACCTCGAGAACTAATGCACGGGATTTCATATTTTTAGAATTATCATGATGAACACAGATTGCCATTTAATTTGGCACTGAGATAGTGAATTTTGAAGTAGTGACATGTATGAGATAGAAGAAAGTTTTGTGATGGCCACAACATAGTAGTTTAACTATATTTTTGCTGCTAAAAAAAATCCAACTACCTTGTGAGCCCATTCTTGCAAACCGCACTCCTTTATCATATCTTCCTTTTCTATCAGTTTTTAAAGTTTTAGCGAACTTTTGTCTCACTCGGTATTTTATTGTGCATTTAATGTATCTGAGAGTCTTAGATGTTCATATAAATAATAAGAATATCACAATTTGCAAAACATGTAAATGGTATGCCTTAGTCTTATCTAATCGGCTATCTCAATTTATCTCGTAAGGTAATAGCGAGTAAATGTCAAACTTATAGGGATGAGTGTTTTAGACAACAGACTTATTATTAATCCTTCAAATTGCAAATTGCACCGTGCATAGAACTGAAGGACCCTTTTCCTTCAGTCTAATGAACTGTTAGATAGGTTTGTTAATGGTAATCATTGGGGCAATTACAAATATCTAAAACATTCTATATCGGTTGTAATTATGAGATGTGTTTGCTTAGAATTACTGACAAATAATGCTTTTTAATGCTTTCGTATTATGTGTAATAAATATTTTTGTACGTGTTGAAATAAAAGAAGTTTATGTGCTAAAAAGTATCCATATGTCCTGGTATCCATATGTAAAAAGTATCCATATGTTCTTTGCATTTCTCACGTAATTTATAAGTTTCATGTACTATTTTCAAACTATTCTTGAGCATGTACTTCAAAGTGGTGCTTTTACACAACGAAAAAAAAAAGTTAACCCTTTCATTACGGCCCAGGATGGAAGTCTGCAAAAAATTACAAAAAAATTATTTTGTGGTCAATGCCTCATTAAATTATCCTAGCATGAGTGTATGTCAGAGATTACTTTTCAAACTTGCTTAAAATAAGGAAAAAATACAGGGTGTCTGAAAATTCCTGGACATATTTTAAAATTCAATATAAAATCAAGTATTTGTCGTACAGGAGTACGACTTCAACTAAAATACTTCTCAGGAAGAAAAGTTTTCTTCAATTGAATGAAAATAATTAGTTCTAAATTTCGATCATAGATGGCGTCACTTGGCCGTATGTATATTTGTTTTCAAACATGTGCTTTTTTCTGATTGTCAGATTACTTTTGACGCTGTGACAAAGAAATGATGACTCTCAGCGCTGAAAGTCGTTACAGCGTCAAAATTAATCTGAAAATCAGACAAAACTTATGTTTGAAAGCAAACAAACATACTGCCAAGTGACGTCATCTATGATCAAAATTTAGAATAAATTGTTTTGATTCGTTTGAAGAAAATTTTTCATTCTGAGAAGCATTTTTGTCTAACTCGCACTCCTGTACGATACCTAATTTTATATTGAATTTTAAAATGCGTTCATGAATTTTCGGACAGCCTGTATAGTCCGATAGAGTGTATATGTATCGTCTCTTATTTAGAGGGTTAAGAATATTCATTTTTTTGCTGTGCCTTATTGTATCAAAGTATTTGAGATGTTTATATAAATAATAAGAATGTTATAATTTGACAAACATGTAAAAGTCATGCTTAAAGATTTTCTGATCGGCTATTTCTATGTCTAATTCAATTTATTTCAAAAAGAAACATCTAGTAAATGTCAAACTTATCAAGATGATTGCTTTAGACAAGACTTATTATTTGTCCTAAGCGGACATTCAAATTGCACCGTAGAATTGTAACGAAATAAATTAGCCTTGTCCTCCAGACAAATGATCTGTTAGATTAGTTTGTTAAATACAATCGCTGAGCAATTTCAAATACCCAAAGCATTGTATTTCGGTTGCAATTATCAGATGTGTCTGCGTACAGTTACTGGCAAATAATGCATTTAGTACTTTCATATTATGTATAATAAATATTTTTGTATGTGGTGGAATGAAAGAATTTTATGTACGAAAAAGCATCGATGTGTTCTACTTTGCATTTCTCCTGTAAATTATAAGTTTCATGTACTATATTCAAATTATTCTTGAGCATGTACTTCAAAGTGGCGTTTTGCACAACGAAAAAAATAAAGTTTGTTAACCCTTTCATTACGGCCCAGGAAAGATGTCTAAAAACATTTACAAAAAAATTATTTTGTGGTCGATTTCTCTTTAAATTTTGCTAACATAAGTGTATGTCAGAGATTACTTTTCAAACTTGTGAAAAATAAGGAAAAAATACAGTGTGTCCGAAAATTCCTAGACACATTTTAAAGTTCAATATAAATCAAGAAATTGTCAAACAGGAGTGCGACTTAGACTAAAATGCTTCTCAGGATGAAAAGTTTTCTTCAAGCGAATGAAAATAATTTGCTCTAAATTTTGATCATAGATGGCGTTATTTGGTCGTATGTATGTTTTTGTTTTCAAACATGCTGTTTTTTTTTTTTTTCAGATTAATTTTGACGCTGTGACACAGAAATGTTGACTCCCAGTTACTGTTATAATTTATAACAAACATATAAAAGACAAGCTTAAAACTATTCTGATCGGCTATTTCTATGTCTATTACAATTAATTTCAAAAAGGAACTTCCAGTAAATTCTAAACTTATCAATTGTATTATTGTTTCAGACAATACTTATTATTTGTCCTAAGCGGATATTCAAATTGCACGAAGAATTGTAACAAAATAAATTAGCCTTGTCCTCCCGACAAATGATCTGTTATATTAGTTAATTAAATAGAATCGCTGAACAATTTCAAATATCCAAAGCACTGTATTTCGGTTGCAATTATCAGATGTGCCTAAGCAAAATTACTTTCAAAGAATGTCTTAGCGGCTTTTACTTTGCACAAAATAAATGTTTTTTTTTTAATGTGTTGAAATGCAACGGAGTTAACGTGCTAAATAGCTACGATATATACAGTGTAACCTTGAAAATACGGCATTCAGAAATCCGACAGCTTAAAAAATCCGACAACAAAGTCATCTCCTCCCACCTTTTTGTTTTATACTTCCAACTCACAGGAGAATGAAATAAAAATTGCTTAAGAAATAAAAACTTTGAGATAAAAAGATACAGATTAACAGACAGCGTGATCGCTAACTCTGTGCTAAATAAAACCATTGATGACGCTGGTTGCCGCTCAGAAGTACGAGGACGAGCATCCAGAAGAACAAAAGGTATCAATTGAAAAATACATAAAAGTGAATAGAGATTTAATAACTGTTTTAGAGAAACAAGAATATATTTCCGAAATCGACATTCTTCACTTGTATAAAATCCAAGAAAAACTTGTTAAAGAACGGCTGAAAAAATTGAAGCAAATAAAATTGGCATCGATGTTTCGGAAATTACACGAGAAGTACAATGACCTGCTTATTAGACAATAACAATTGAATTGACGTTGTTTATTAGATTTTTTTCTTGTAACATAGAAAATATCAATTAAATTAAGTTTTTTAAAATATTTAATTTTCCCTTTTTCTCAGATAAATATCATTTAGATATGAATTAAATTATGAATAAAGGCTCCATTAAGAATGTCGCAAGTACTTTTGATGTTTCAGAAATCCGGAATTTAAGAAAATCCAGCTTAGTTTCGGTCCAGACGATGGCGGAATTTCGAGGTTATACTACACTTCTATGCGTTGTTGTTGTAATTTGTAAGTTAGATAAAATATTTTCAAAATATTCTGCGCGTGATTTAAAGTGTAGCTTTTCTTCAGCTTTCATTAATTTATTTTTTAAAATTTATTGATATTTTTTTCAAACTATACTAAAATATAAAAAAGTAAATCGATAGAACAGTTTTTAATTTTCAATTAAACCTGCTTTCGTAAATTATAGCTCGTAGACACTTTATTTTCCTATTCATGTTTCATCGATTGTTGAACTAACCTAACTTTGTGATATCTTTGTAAACAACTTTCCTAATGGTTAGAGCAGCAGTCTTGTATACTGTGGTCCCGGGTTCGATTCCCGGCTCTGGCTAATTTTTCACTCCAGTTGGGTTTATTGTATTTATTGTTTGTATGTCTGTATAATATTTATATATACCTTTAACTGTTGAATGCAGGCGTTATTTATGTGTGTATGTGTGTTTTAATATTTATTGTAGTATGAGTGTTTTATTATAACCTTCCTAACTGTATTTAAAATTTACTTTTTTCACTTCCTCGCTACCAAAATATATCCAATCCTTGTTAGAAGAATTAAAAAACTGCATAATAATATGTACCACATTTACAGACAAAGGTCTTAGGTAACTAGAAGGAGAAATACCAGATACAGTTTAGAATGAGTTATAGATGCATTACTTTATCTTGTCCCACAAGCATTATTGGTTACACAAAACAAAAATATTTTTAAAAGAATGATTTCTTTTGCCTTTGCATCTTTTCAGCTTTCTTGGCATTAGGGGGGGGGGGATTTTTCCATTCGGAAATATTTCTATATTTCTATTGCAAGATCATTATATTTGTACGTTTCCTAATTCTACAAAATAGTTCTAAGAAAAATACTCAAAATAAAAGGTTTGAGTGTTCTTATAAATATTGCACAAAATCCCTATAAATTCAAATTTAATTAATCCTTCTAAATCCTTCAATCCTTCTAAAATCCTTCTAATATTTATGAAAAGACTATGTAAATCTTCTAAAGTAATCTAAAAAATTCACGAAAAATACTTTAGAAGATAAAATTTTCATGAATTCATAATTCAGTACATAAATAGTGAAATAATTTAAAGTACTGGCATACAAAGACTTAAGTGTTCAAGCCCCAAATTTTCTCATGATTTATATGTTACCAGAATAGCATCCCTGTTTTCTTTAATAGATTACATTAACAATAGTTAAGTTTCTGTCATCACAGCTGAATGGCTAAATCCACAAATATCACACTAATTTTCAAAATGTGATGATATATAGTATTTTTCAAACAGTTTAATATTCTCTCATACACAGACAAAGTTGTCATTATGCAACACTAGCTTTCCATCATTTACATTGTACAAGATTATCAACCATGTTTTTTTATTAGATTACATTAAAAATACTCTAGTTTTTGTCATCACAGCTTGAAAGCTAAAGCCATAAAATGTCATAACGATTTCTGTATGAACCGATACACAATATATTTAAATAGTTTAAAATATTGACATTCAAAGAATTACGTGTTAATGAACAACATTAACGTCATACATTTCATGATCTGTATGCAATTATAATATAATCCATGTTTTCTTTATTAGATTGCATTTTATAAAACACAAGTTTCTTGCATAACATCTTCAGGGCTAAATTGAAAATACCAATTTTCTGCATGGACTGATACACAATATTTTTTCAAGAGTTTAAAATACTGACATTACAAAGGCGCAATTGTTAATAGACAACACTAACCCCATATTTGTTCATCATCTGTATGCTATTAGCATATCATCAGTTTTTCATCATTAGATTACGAATAGTGGAGCTTCTTGTATGACATCTGGAAGGCTAATGCCACAAAGTGTCCTACCACTTTTCTGCATGCACTAATACACGGTATTTTTGGAGCAGTATAAAATGATGACATATAAAGACCTAATTGTTAATCACAACATTAGTCCAATATTTTTCCATTTTTTCCCATATATGTCATTTTAATGTTATTAGAATATCATCTAAGATTTTTTATTAGATTACATAAAAATATGTAAGTTTCTGTCACCGCATCTGAGAAGCTAAAGCAACAAAATGGCATGCCTATTTTCTGTACACACTAATACGCGGTATTTTTTGAACAGTTTAAAAGGCTGGTATACAAAGACAAATTGTTAATACTCAACACTAGTTCCATGTTTTTCCACTATTTTTTTATAGATGTCGTTTTAATGCAGCTGTAATATCATCCACGTTTTCTTTATTAGATTGCATGAAAAATATTTAGGTTTCTGCCACCGCATCGGAAAGGCTAAAGTCACAAAATGTCGTCTCATTCGATTTCTTTTTAGAGAATATTTTCTCCAATATTTCTATTTATTATCCCTTTTTTGAGCAGATTTTCCATCTTACATTTTCTTCTCTCTCAATAAAAGGAGACCTTCGCTAAAAAAATATTATGACCTTCTGTTTACGGAGAAGGATTTGCGGTTTCAGCCTATTATTTATTTATTTTCGGAACATCAGAGATGATTTTTAATGGTAAAAAAATGAAATAAAGCAGAAATGTTATTTTTATTTCATTGCAACTGATCAATAGGTCAATAAAGAATAAGACTTATAAATGTCACAACGTCGCAGCTCTATTGCAATAAAAGAGTATTAGGTAAAATATATTTTAATCTTCCTAGAATAAGTTAGTTTTGTGATATATTGTTATATATTTTCGAACAATAGAAAGTGACAATTTTAGAAATATGAAAAATATCGCCATATCTAAGCAATTTTTCCAGAAAAAAATAAAGAGATGATATAAAGAATTTTTTTTTAAATGATATAATTTTTTACATTTTTTTCCCCAACAATACACTTTATTATTATTATTATTATTATTATTAACGCGATTTTACATTCCTATAATACTTCCGATTATTATTTTTGAAAGAAAAGTGCTTATGTTTTATGTCCATTTGCGAGGATAGCTACTATTTATCAAATGGGAAAGGAGAAACTGAATGCAAAATGCTTATAATGTTTTGGTAGGCGATAAAAGTAATAAAGTAGAATTTTGATAAATTTGTTGAAAGGTATTAGTTATGCAGATGGATAAAAAATGGTTACAAGGGAATAAAAAATATTTATTAACAATAGACAGAAAATACAAAATGGAATTATATGGCATGCTTTCCGTCACACTTCCAGTAAATACGGGTTAGGTTCCCTTAGAAAGACCCCCACGAAGAGCATTTCCCCGTCAGGCCTATATCCCTAGTGTAGATAATCGGCCGTCAAAATCAACCAACCAACCAAATCAACCAACCGTCACACTTCTACGTAATCACCAAATCTATTTAGCCATTTTTTCAATGCAGGATCAACTTTATTAACCCAGCTTGGTAGAAATCATGTCCCTGCCCATTGAGACAGCTATCAGCAGCTGTTTTAAGAAAACTCTGCTTCAGAGAAGTGTTTTATTCAATTTCGGCTAAATCTGGCTGTTTTCTTGTGAGTGGTTGAGGTGGCTCCAGACTTCCCACTATTGCAGCCATTCTTGAGTTTGGTGAGCAATATGGTGCTGGTAATGTCATGCAGGAGGATGACATCATCATTTAGCATTCCAGGGCATTTGCGTTGGATGGCTTCCAGTAACCCTGTCAAAGTGGCACAAGTAAGACCACTTTTTTAAACATCTCGCCATTTCAATCGCTCTGATGCATCTCCGAACTTACACTACCTGCCTACACAACCGCTAGAAGATTGCTAGCACCTTATCGTCGCCTTAGAGCAACAGTACGGCATCTAGTAATAATCGAAAATGAGATGTCTGAGTTATTGCTATGAAAAACTGTGTTTGCATCTAGTGGAACAGTAGGGAATTTTTATAAAACACATCTGACAAGGAAGGTCTCCATACGGGCATATTCAGAAAAATCTGAAAAAATTACAGTGATCTTCTCATGTGGTTATATATGTTTATATAAAAAAAAATTGGCGGAACCTCGATAGAACTTTCGTAAAAAAATAATGAAAATTTCGTTTATTTGGCGATTTATCATCGGTTGGCGATGAAAGGAAATCTTGAAAAATGCATTTTATGCGAATACTCTTTAAGATAAAAATGTTTCATATTGAACTTATTTAAATAAATTTAATGTAAATAACTTTAGTTCTGTCAGTTTTAGTTTGATTTAACTATAGTTGCGTCATATATATGTATATATATATATATATATTTATTTATAATGAAAGTTAAATATCAAAATTTATGAATTAAAACAAAATTAAAATAAATTAATATTGTTTCAATATCTCAAAATTAAGTACAATTGAGGACTGTCGATTCAATTTTGTTGCTATGGAAACAACGAATTCTTTGATATTAAAATTAATAACTGTTAAATGAATCTTGCTTTTATTTTGGAATACGCTTAAATATATGAAAATATTTTTACATATGAAATTGTTTTTGAAGTAATAAAATTAAGTAACAAACAACATAAATATGTAATGCGAAAAAATGTATTTATTAAACTCTCTCATTGTTTATGTTTAAATTCATTAAATACTTTTTACACGCATTCTAAAAATCAATTAACAAACAATTTTCAGGTGCATTAAAATCGTTTGCTTTTGGCGAGGAAAAGTACTGCTCGCCAAATCGCGTGACGCTTTCATCTTTTTGCGCCAAATACTCGAAATATTTTATTTTTTTACAGACTTCCTACTGTAATTCCGCCGTTAAATTTGACAGATTCTTTATTGAATATATAAGTAGTTTAATTGGTATTATTTTCAGAATATTCTGAGTATGCCCAGTAAGGAGACCTTTCTTGTGAGATATAGTATTAAACATAACTTTGTGTTTCAGAAGTTGTTCCACTAGATGCAAACACAGTTGTTCTGAGCAGTAAGTAAGACATGCCATTTTTTATTATTACCATATGTCCTACTGTTGGTCTGAGGCGTACGATATGTCTCCACTCTGGGAAAAAATATTCACTCCACAATAATTACTTTACAAATGCTGCTGCTCGTAACCGTTTTTATCCATCAGGGTTAAGAATCGTGTGTCTTTTTTACAATATATACAGAAAAATAAGAACGTACATACGAATTGCATAAACTCTTTTATAGGATTACGTTACAAAATGACGTTTTGACAACTACTAATGAACATTGAAAATTTATACGTGCCTTTCAGTTAGAAATATCACAAATTTCTTTTAAATTCACTATTTCTTTTGAATTGTTTTATTTTTAGACAATTCAATGTAGAACAGTTAATTAAAGGAAATCTTCTCCTCTGATCAGTTCAAACATTTGTTTTTATTTGTTAATTATTGAAATCTGATGAAAATACCGGTAATATTATGGAATTCTATCAGGTAGATTTCGAAAGAAATACTACGTATTACATTCTCCCGTATGTTGGAATTTCTTAAAAAATAAATTGCACATGTATGCCGATCATGACCCGTAGAACCCAATCCCCCCCCCCCCCTCCACAGTGAAAAACTTTATATATCTGTCTGTCTATATATATATATATATATATCAACTTTTTACAGACATGTTTACTTCATAATTCTACATAAATCTCTTCGAAACTGATACATAAAATCAAGGGGCAGAAAATCTCGGACAAGTTCGTTACTGGGCAAAATCGGACGAAGGGGGTGGAAATGGGTAGGATTTTTGGGAAAAAAGGATAAACCCAATAATTTCTTATTTTTGATACATATCGAATCAGTTTAACGTTATTATTACTTGTAGGAAAAGGGCCAAAAATTTATGTATGACAAATCTTTGATATCATTAAAAATGGCCTCAAGGGGCAAACAAAATAGTGTTTTAAAAAGATTTTTTTTTTCATAACTTCGTAAATTCACGAGATATTAAATCCACTTAAATTTAATGTAATTCTTCTTAATAATAACTACAACTTTAAAATTGACAAGTTTTTGATAAGATCGGCTCTTTGCAAGATTTTTAAAAAAAGTAGGGGAGGGGTGGAGGATTCTATATAAAAAAAAAAATAACATCTCCGCTAATCAGCCACTAAGGCATAAAATGTATCATTGACATGATGAAAATAAATGGCAACCCTCATAGATTTATGGAGTGTAGTATATAGGGTTGCGTTATTAAACGCGCGCGTGTCTCAATAAAAAGAACGTCAGAATTTAATGTATAGTGTGTGCTTCATTTAATGAAACAATCACCACACGGTTTAAATTTATTGCATAAATCATCTTAATATCATCTATAACTTTTGCAGTAACATGTTTTTGATAAGATTAACTCTACTAATGGATGATATTTCTAAAAATATCCTCAAGGGATGGAAAAAAAATAAATGTTGCCGAAAAAATTATCGTATTAACATGATTCTGATAAAACCAACTCCAGAAAAATTAAATTTTATATTCGTCAAAAGCCCGATAAAATTGTTAAATTGGGTTTATCTCTAATCTTGATTTAATTTTTATTTGTGAGATTAATACTAAGCTCCCAAATCTACCTGAGCCAGTAGGCCGAGCGGGCGGAATTTTTTTTTTTCATTACAGTAGCTGTAGGTAGTGTTTATGACGGCCAGCCAATTATCAACACAAGGGATATAGGCTGTAAGGGGGTAGTGCTTTCCGTGGGGGGTCTTTCTAAGGGAACCTAACCCGTATTTACGCAAGGATATCAAAGGTTCGAAGAAAATTTTGGAAAACTCCGAACGATTAGGCCTACGGGCGTGAGTGAGTTCGTACCCAGCCCCTCCCGCCCACCAGCTTTGAGAGCAGAACCTCTTGGGTAGGGCAACATCTTCTAGGAGCCCTACATAACCAATTCATGGAATTTACTTATTGACGCATACACTGTTAACTTGCATACTTTGTTGTCTCGTCTACCAGCTTCGAGAGCAGAACCTCTCGGCCACTGGTGGGGCAACAGTAGCTGTAAACGAGATCAAACCTTTAAGATCTTTTTTTTTTTTTATTATCAATGATCAATTATTTGCTTTTAATTTACGTCTTAATATTATTGATAACTTGGAAAGTCTTCCGCTCATGATCTATCCAAAATTTGAAACTCGGTGGATGGATTCAGCAAGAAATTCAACTATATAAGAAAAGAAATAAAATCTTCCCTTACAATCAATTGAAAAAATATATTTTCTATAACAATTTTATAAGCACTGAAAATATCGAAAAAAATATGAAGATATTTTTTCTTTAACACGTTCACGCCGGGTCCAATATTTATGTTTTGTGCTGGGAGACGTCGCTCGAATTCATATTTCGTTTCATCTGCCGGTGCCGTACTGTCACTTACATTCACGCGCTGTACGTAATGATCCGCCCTCTCATATTTATTGAATTGAACTCGAATGTAACAAGCTGAGATTGTGAATGTCTGAAAGTTCGTAAGGCGTAAGCAAATTACTTAGAGACATGATTTTATTGACTACATATGTACGAATATAATATAAAATGTCTTTCAATCTAAAGAAATATGGGCAACATGATATAAAAGCATTTCTGTAAGCTACAAGCCACGCACTTAGTTAATGATATTTTTTGAATTAAAACGAGAATTTTCGTTTCCCGTCGTGATTTTATTAAGTTTATAATAATGAATTGTTTTTACTACTTAATTTTCGAATATTCAAGTGAGGCCCACCTGTAGAGCATGCCGTCTAAAGGATAGTCGTGTGTGACCCACCTGTAGTACACGCCTTCTGTGGAACAGTCGGGTGTCACCCACCGATGATGCACGCCCCCTGATGCAACAGTCAAGCGTGACCCACCGGTGATGCACGTCATCTGATACGACAGACGAGCGTGTCCCACCGGTGATGCACGCCGGCGTTAACGTGTTAAGATAACCGGTTTCTTCCGATGGCTTACTTTTTAATACTACTATTTCTGAAAAGTGTCTTTTAGTTACTTATTCGTGTAATCTTGCATTCAAATATGATGGAAATTCATTTTAGAAATATGATTGTATTCAAAAGTAAGTACCGATATAAACTTTAGATAACTAAAATCATATGTTTACGGCAATCACAAGCTATTCAATATACACTGGTGTGCAAAAATTAAGGAAAAGTCACAAAATGCTAACTTTCAAATACGCGAACACTCAAATGGAAACAATATAATTCGAGTAATTACTATCTCTACAACACAGCTAGTACATATAACATATCATTCATGTCACACATGGTCACAAGTGTCACAGTCACTACGGTGAAGCAAAAAATAGGAAATTCTATACATCTCATTATAAGTCTCAAATGATCACTATGTGTGACTCCACTGAGACGTCAATGTGACTGCTGCTTTGTGACGATTCACCAGGTGACTTTACAATGTAGTTAAATTTTGACTCTCATGTGACTGTCATTTTTAGACTCAATTTCAAAGTCATCATGAACGTTGCATTATGATAAGTCACCAAATAATATCACATTATAGTCACATGGAGACTTTTCCCAAAAAAGCACAATGGTGACTTCACAGTAGTCTCTCTGTCACCTGAAAGTCATCATGTGACTCTAATGTGACATTATTTGATAACTTAACACAATGCAGTGTTCATGATGACTTTGAAATTGAGTCTACAGATGACAGTCAGATGAGAGTCACAATGTAACTATATTGTAAAGTCACATGGTGACTCATCACAAAGCAGCAGTCACAGTGAAGTCTCAATGGAGTCACATATAGTGATCATTTGTGACTCATAACGAGATGATAGGAATTTCCTATTTTTTTGCTTCACCGTAGTGACTGTGACACTTGTGACCATGTGTGACATGAATGAGAAGTTATATGGACTAGTTGTGTTGTAGAGATAGTAATTACTCGAATTATATTATTTCCTTTTGAGTGTTCGCGTATTTGAAGGTTAGCATTTTGTGACTTTTCCTTAATGTTTGCACATCAGTCTACTTAAATGTTACGCTTGTGTATGTAAATAATTTTCGGATCTATATTTATCTCAACGAAACCCATCTTACTTCTGTAAAATATTCATAATTTATGAAAAATGTTTTATTTAAACATAAAATTACACTATGTGCAAAATACTTAAAATATGATATAAATATTTAAAAATATGTTAAGGGGTCTCAGGACTCTTGAAATAGAAAAAAACGAAAAAAGAAAGACCCTTTTCAACATTTAATATCTTAAAATGTATTTGATTTTACGACACAATTTTAATTGGGAATGAAAGATATAAGTATGCTCATTGATTTCAAATATTCAAAAAATTGCAAGATGCAGAATTAGCATTTACAGCGGGCTCCAAACTGTCAGACATTTGACGAGCGGAAAATCGGCATAACAGATTACGGGCACGATTACAAAATAAGCTTTGCAACTGGAATGAAAATTTTTTGTGCCAACTTATACATCATATTGTAATAAATACCCTGAATCTAAATAAATTTATATTTAAAGCATTTTTATATTTTTAATACAAAATTGTATTGAGCTAATGCAAAATTTAAAAAAAATTCAACAATATAATCACCTACTTTTTTTTTTTTTTTTTTTTTTTTTTTTTTTTTTTTTTAACAATGAAAAGGAAATTTTAGGTTCGGTTTATAGAGACTAACATGAAACACATGTTTTGAAAATTTCATGAAAAAATATTCAGAAGTTTTTGAGATATCGTGCGCGTTATGTCCAAAAACGACATTTGGAGAAAAATAACTTCAAAATTTCGGAAACGCCGCTTCAACTATTGAGCTGGTTTAATTCTAAAAGCCATAACTTCTGCTCTAAGGAATGTTATTCCAAGGAAATAATTATGTCAAAATGTTCAGAAAAGATAGAAGTTTAACATCTAAAAAAATTAAAATTTCGAAACTTTTAAAGGATTAAGAGCCCTAAGACTCCTTAAACTACTTTAATTTTTCTTAGTACTTTCAGCTATTATAAACACAGCCTTCGTCAGAGAATACAAAAAGCGCTGCTATTAACGTCTTATTTTTCGAATTTCACGTAATTGATGTTGAAAGGAGTGTAAGTGAAAGTCAATAAAAAAAAAAAAAAGTCTTTCACTTTCACTCCTATCGACATCAACTACGTGAAATTTGAAAAATAAGTCGTTAATAACAGCGTTTTTTCTGTTCTCTGACGAAGGCTGTATTTATGGCTGAAAGTACTAAGAAGAATTAAAGTAGTTTAACATCTTTTTAAATATTTTTGTCATCTTTTAAGTACTATGCACATAGTGTGATTTTGTGTTTACTTTTTTAAAGATGAATTTAACATTCTATTTATTTATTTGCTGATGTTTTATTTATTTCATCTTTCTATCCAACAGTTGAGATTTACTTAAAGCTTAACTTTCTTACGTAAATAATTCACAAAACGGAATAAACATGATAAATCACGTATGTGCAACACAGAGTTCCATTTAGTATTCTTGATCTGTTTGAAAGTCTTCCTCTGATTGTCTAGCCAAAAATTGGAACTCAGCTGAGGGATTTAGCAAGAAATTCAGCTAAATAAGGAAAGAAACAATCTTGAAAAGAGAAAAATTTTCCCCGCAATCAATTTAAAAAGAGAAAACAATTCTGAAAAAAGTGAAAATAGCGAAAAAATTATTAAAATATTTTTTCTTTAAGATACCAGGTTTCTTCCGGTTGGCTTACATTTGCCTGCCGATATTTCCAAAAAAATAATCTTTGACTTATTTATTTGAATTATCTTGCGTTTAAATACGATGGAAATTTATTTCGGAAAAAGATTGTATTCAAATATAAGTACTAATATAAACTTTAGATAACTAAAGCCATATGCTTAAAGCATATGCATACTTTCCAATGTATTTAACTATTATGCATGTATATGTGAATAACGTTGAGATCTATATTTAACTGAATAAAAGACATCTTATGCTTATAAAATATTTATAATTTATGAAAAATGTTTTATGTATTTCATCTTTCTATCCAACAATAAGGGATTTGGTTAAAGCTCAACTTTCTCACGTAAATAATTCATAAAACGGAACAAACATGATAGATCACGTATGTGTAACACAGAGTTCCATTTAGTATTATTGATCTGTTTGAAAGTCTTCCTCTCAGCTGAGAGAATTCGCAAGAAATTCAACTAAATAAGGAAAGAAACAATCTTGGAAAAAGAAAATCTTTCCTCGCAACCAATTTGAAAAAAAAAAACTTTTTGAAACAATTCTGAAAATAGTGAAGATATCGAAGAAAATATTATTTTTATTTCTCTCTAACATGCCAGGTTTCTTCTGGGTGGGTTACATTTGCCTGCCACTATTTCCAAAAAATAATCTTTGACATATTTATTTGAATTACCTTCCATTTAAATACGATGGACATTTATTTTGGAAAAAGATTGTATTCAAAAGTAAGCACCGATATAAACTTTAGGTAACTAAATAACTAAAATCATATGCTTAAAGCATACGCATACTTCCCAATATAGTTAAGTATTATGCATGTATATGTGAATAACTTTGAGATCTATATTTAACTTAACAAAAAACATCTTATGCTTATAAAATATTCATAATTTATGAAAAGTATTTTATTTATTTCATCTTTATATCCAACAGTAGGAATTTAGTTAAAGCTCAGCTTTCTTATGTACATAATTCATAAAACGGAATAAACGTAATAGATCACGTTTGTGCAACATAGAGTTCCATTTAGTATTATTGATCTCTTTGAAAGTCTTTATCTCATAGTCTATACAAAAATTGGAGCTCAGCTGAGGAATTTAGTAAGAAATTCAACAAAAAAAGTAAAGAAACAATCTTGAAAAAAGAAAATTTTTCCTCACAATCAATTTGAAAAGAAAAAAAAAACTTTTCTAAAACAATTCTATAAGCAGTGAAAATATCGAAGAAAGTATTAAAATATCTTTCATTAAGATACCAGGTTTCTTCCAGTTGGTTACAATTGCCTGCCACTATTTCCAAAAAAATATCTTTACTTATTTATTTGAATTACTTGTTTTTAAATATGATGGAAATTTATTTTGGAAAATGGTTGTATTCCAAAGTAAGTACCGATATAAACTTTAGGTAACCTAAAATCATATGCATAAAGCATACGCATACTTTCCAATATATTTAAATATTACGCATGTATATGTGAATGATTATGAGATCTATATTTAACTGAACTAAAAACATCTTATGTTTATGAAATATTCATAATTTAGGAAAAATGTTTTATTTATTTCATCTTTCTATTCATAAATAGAGATTTAGTTAAAGCTCAGCTTTATAACATAACTAATTCATAAAACGGAATAAGCATGATAGATCACGTATGTGCAACATAAAGTAAGTTCCACATTTTGCTGAAGTTTTTCGAATAAAAGATATTCAAAAGAAAATAACTGGAGATTTGTGAAAAAGCTTTTCTTTACATCTGTAACTATATTTGAAACATAATCAATCTAGCAGAAAAATAATTCAAATAATTCCTAAAACATATATCCAGAACACACTTTTAAAGATGTATATTTATTTATTGATTGATTGTTTTAAAAACAAAATGCAAACTCCTTTGCCAATGTCTTCTATACTTTCTTGGTAAACACAAAATATCTTGTTGAATTTTAAATAAAGTTCTTCATTTTTTATGTAAAATTTCTGACATAAACTTATTTAATAGCACCCATATTTAACTTTTTACGTGAATAGATGTTGGTGCATTATTGGGAAAAAGAAAGTTGTAATAGCAACAGAATGATGTCTGTAACTTTAGTAATAATAATTTCTTGCAAGACAGAAAAGAACCTCTTTTGTTCATAGAAAGTTCTAATATTTTTTTATTTTATTTATTTTATCATAAAGAGTCATTTATATATTAAAATTAAACATGATATTTAAATGTCCAATAGCAACACCAACATTTTATTACGTAGTTTTCTTTTAGCATGCCAAAGAAAAAATATGCGAATGCAACTTTCAACGTTTTTCAATAATTAGATAGTGAGATAAAAAGAATATTGAAAAATAAATAATTTAGTGTTAAAGAGAAGCACGTGTTATTTAACCATATCAAGGAATTAATTTATGCACTATTCCGCCTTTTGATTTTGTATGATAGCCTAAATATAAAGTTTATGCATATTTTAAACTAAACGACTTTTTAAATATTATTGTTATGGAATATTATATATATAGAAAGTTCTTTATATTTGTAGGTAATTTATTATGTCATTATTATCCATATATATATTAAAATTGAGCATGGCGTTTAAAAGTTCAATAGGAACAACAACATTTTATTGCGTATTGATGTTTTGTACACCAAAAAATCTTAAAATACAAATTTTAATCAACTTTAATAATTAGTGTTCCAAAAATTTTTGAAATAATTAATCTTTCAGTGCTAAAGGGAAACGCGTCATTCGACATATTCAAAAATTCACAGACATACATTTTTTTTCTTATTAAGGGGACACGGTACCTTTTAAACTACTTTTTCGATTTTGAATAATACTGTAATATACTTAAATATAATGTCACTACAGATATTAGTTACTATAAAGCAAATATAATTTCATATAATTTATTTAAAAAAATCTTGTTGAACAGCCTATTTAACTAAAATTTAAATTAAAAAAAAAAAAAAAATAAATTAAAAATCCCTACTACTTTTTTAAATACGAATACTTTTGCTTCAATTTTTTTCCATATTCCTTAGATTATACTACACAAAATTGTGCAGGGATTTTTAGATGTATGGGATATTACATTTAATATCAATCTTTTTCTCTTTTGTATCGTAAAAAATCAAGGAAAAATAATTAAAAATTAAAAAAAAATAGCTATAACCTTTAATGTTAAATCCATGCACAATTTTATGTAGTATGTTTTTAAGATTATGGAAAAAAAAATTGAAGCAAAAATATACATATTTAAAACAGTAGTAGGGATTTTAAATTTATTTTTTTATTTTTTTTTAATTTAAATTTTAGTTAAATAGGCTGTTCTAAAAGATTTTTTTTTTAAAATTATATGAAATTATATTTGCTTTATAGTACCTAATATCTGTAGTGACATTATATTTAAGTATTTTACAGTATTATTCAAAATTGAAAAAGTAGTTTAAAAGGTATTGTGTCCCCTTAACCCTCTCCGACTCAACAATTCCGATTTTCAAAAATATTTATACAGGTGCTATAATACATCATTTTAAGCTTGTAAAAAATCAGAAAAAAATAAATTGATTAAAATACATTTTTTTTTCACATCTCCAACTAACAGAAAATTAATAAATCTCAAAAAATTGTCAATTTACTATTGTAAAATTGAACAGTGTACGAACTTACCTTTGTAAAAAAAAAAAAAACTATCTTTGGACGTTTCTAGCCTTTTTAATTTTAGAGAATTTACCAAGTTTATTTTAGCAATAAGGATGCAAAGCTGCTCAAATGATAATAAAATTGAAAACTTAGCTCAGTATTGCTGTCTGTTTAGAATCCTATGAGTAATTTATATTAACTGCTGTATTGGGAGATAACATCGGTAAATAAATCATATTTTAAAGCTCACCTTATAAGTAACTTTGACTTTTAAGTACGTTACAGATATGCAACGCGGTGATCCAAAGTGTTAACGTGCATTGTGAGATTATAAGCAAATGTGTAAAATCGGCTATTTAAGTCTGTACTTTGAATTAAAAATTTGATTATTTCATGTAACGTGCACTAAAATCTGTCAAAAAACAATATGTTTCAGGATTTTCAGATCAGGGTTTTTAATAACATTTCTATACACTATTGTTAGCCATCCTTAGATTCTAAACCTTTGTATATTCATCAACATAATTTTTTGTTCACTTCTAAGCTTAAAGTCACAAGTCCTAAACAAATATGTAAAATCAGCCGTTTTAAAGTTGCACCTTGAATTAAAAATAATTTTATTTCACGAAATGTATGCTAAATTCGGGTAAAAAACAAAATGTTTGAGAATTATCAGATCAATTTTGCTATTACCATTGTTACAAACTACTGTGAGTCATCCTTAGATTGTACTTCTTCGAAAATTCCCCAACATAATTTTCCGTTCACTTCTGAATGTAAGTTCCCAAGTTATAAGCAGAATATAAAATCGATTATTTTAAGGCTATACTTTGAGTTAAAAATCATTTTTATTCATGTAGTCACCATTAGATTCGACATGTTTGAAGATTCGGCAATATAACTTTTCGTTCACTTCTGAATTTAAACTCATAAGATATAACACAATATATAAAATAGCCTAATTTAAGGGGCTGCATTTTGAGTTGAAGTTCAAAATCATTTTAATTTTCTGCAACGGTGTACTAAATTCTAGCTAAATCAACAATATGTTTCAGGCGTTTCAAATCATCATTGATATTATCATTGTCATAAATCATTGTTGGTCACCTTTAGATTCAAAAACTTTGTAGATTCACCAACATAATTTTCTGTTCACTTCTGAACTTAAACTGACAAGTTATGAGCAGTGATGTAAAATCAGCTTTTCTAAAGTTGTACTTGGAGTCAAAAATCATTTTATTTCATGTAACGTAATACTAAATTCGGGGAAAAAACAAAATTTTTGAGGATTTTCAGATTAACTTTGCTATTACTATTGTTATAAACCACTGTTAGTCATCTTAAGATTCTACTTTTTCGAAAATTCACCAACATAATTTTTCGTTCACTTCTGAATATAATTTTACAAGTTTTAAGCAAAATGTAAAATAGATTATTTTAAAACTCTACTTTGAGTTAAAAATAATTTTATTTCATATAACGTATACTAAATTCTGGCAAAAAACAATATGTTTGAGGATTTTCAGATCAGAGTTGTTATTACCATTGTTGTAAACCACTGTTAGTCATCCTTGGATTCTACTTCTTCGAAAATTCCCCAATATAAATTTCCGTTCACTTCTGAATGTAAATTTACAAATTATAAGCAAAATATAAAATCGGCTATTTTAAGGCTGTACTTTGAGTTAAAAATTATCATGTAGTCACCATTAGATTCGACATTTTTGTAGATTCGCCAATATAACTGTTCATTCACTTCTGAATTTCAACTCATAAGTTATAACACAATATATAAACTAGCCTACTTTAAGGTGTTGCATTTTGAGTTGAAGTTCAAAATCATTTAAATTTTGTGCAACGGTATACTAAATTTTTGCTAAATCAACAATATGTTTGAGGAGTTGCAGCTGAATATTGTTATTACATTTGTTATAAACTACTGTTACTCAACCTTAACTTCTACATCTGCGAATAACGGTACTTAAACACAGTTGTTTGGCTCTGAAACTGTTAAAGACCTATTTCATGTTTGGCATATTTTTGAGATACAGAGTGTAAATTTATATTTATAAAAAAAAAATTGAGTTAGCGTTCTTTTTTTTTCAACAAAAAGGACAGTTTGCTCAAATTTTCAAAATTTGCATAAAAGTAAAAAATATGGACATTTTTAATTAAATGTTTCTATTATAAAGCATTATTAACAATATAGAACAACCTTTTTAAACTAAATTTTAGAATCATAAGAGAACGAATATTACATTATGACGTATGTATTTTTTATTTCCTTTCATTGTTAGAAAAAAAATGTCCTTACAAATTTAAAACTTCATTACTGATTTCAAAATTATATCCGTCTATAATTTTGTTTTACCATATTTTAATTTGATACTTAAAAATGTACTGTTTTGTAAATTTTCTTATTTATTAAATACAGCTGAATTAATCACACTTTTTACATTTTTCTTTTCATGAATTTTTGCGAATTTTATTAAAATATTTTGATGCTGCGAATACATGCATTTATATTTCAATAAAAAAAAATATTTAATCCTATTAATTTCTTTTACAAAACTTTTTAACATTCTTTCATATAAATTCTCTCTGAGAAACATTAATAATGTATAACTTTTTTTGTAAAGCACATAAAAAATACAGATCCAACGAATAAAGCTTATTCTTAGTACATAAATAATTTATGAAGCAAAATAATCAACAAAAATGCATTTCCTCATTTTATTTTTTTTATTCTTAAAAATGAGCAGCTTATTTTGTCATATACTTGGACAATTGAAAACAGCTTTTGGGTTAATTCACATAAACATTTTTGAGCAAGATCTTTGTGATATAAAAATTTTTAGAACATTATTACTTTTTTTAATAAAGAATATTTTGAATTCTATTTAAAGAACAATATAAATAATACTTTTTCATATGATAACGCCGTATTTGCGTGAATATAACCTGAAGCGTAGTTAGAAATACGATGTATTATTTATAAAACAGACAAAAATAGTACATAAAATATTAAGCTTAAAGAACGAAGCGGATGCAAGCCTAAATTAATATGCGTGTTGTAAAGGAAAATATGGAGTTTAACCGAAAAAACACCGTCATCCATCAGTGTTATGCCAGTTAAAAACCGTTTATTTTACAGAAAACATCTGCAAACTTTTAACGAACTATCTGTTTTTCAACAATTAAATAACATTACGTTGACAGAGATAAACTGTTATTTTAAAAAGAAATATTTTCAGATTTTTACAGGGAAAACATATAAATCTTACGATAGATATCTGTAATTTTTTTAACAAACTGTCTGTTTTTTAACAGTTTAATACCATTTCACTAGAATAGTTTTGATTTAGCAGTTAAATGTCGAGGTTTAAGAGAGAAAACCTGTAAATCAAACGAAACAAGTATCTTTTTTAACAGTCAAATAATGTTATATCTACAGGAAAACCTATTATTTTAACAGTTATCTGTCCATATTTCAACAGACATAACCTGTATATTTTACAGGAAAAATCTGTTTTTGTTACAAAAAATACAGACGAATCCATGTACGAGACTAAATTTTAAGCTGAAAGATTATTTCATTATCCAAAAACGCCAGTGTAATTAGCACCTAAACATGCTTTGTTAATGTTCAAATGGAATAAATTTTAATTATATATAATTATATTTTATGCTATTAAATTTTTTGTTATCAACACTTTTCCTGCAATTTCCGAATTTAGTGTGGTGTATTTGATCTAAATGTAACACGTATTATATGTCAAGAAAATTTCGATTACAAGAATATGAATTATTCTTTCATTATTTAAATGATTAACTTTTCATTTAGAAATAAGATCAAGAAGCGATTAAGCTGAAAAATGCACATTAAGTCATTCAAAAATATTGACAAACGCTCTCATTAACAAGTCTAAATATAGCAAAATGTGAATTTTATAAAACGCTACAGGAGTTTCAAACATAATTTTTCTTCGAAAAGCTTCAACGAAAATCAAAAGAAAGAAACAGGGATGTCATTAAAATGTTATATGAGTTCCACATAATAAGTACTCAGCAATAAAACTTTAATGAATGAGACCTTGACATAATTAGTTTCTTGCACAAAATACCCTTTGATGTTTATTGAATACAAAGCATTGAGAAGCAAATTTAAGTGAAAGATTTAGTGCACGTTCAGCGCCACTAATGAATGTAGTAATATGAATTGCTTAAATTGTGCTCTTGAAGAAAAATGACAATAAAAATAAACTGAAAATAAAACAAGCACATCAAATCATTAAAAAATATAACAGAAAAAAAAACAAATACATTAAATCAATGGAAAATATTATCCGAAAAAAAAAACAAGTACATTGAATCAACAAAGAATACTAACCGATAAAAGGAGCATAAAATTATTTAAAAATATTAACTGAAAAATATAACAATTACATTAAATCATTATAAGTTTTAACTGAAATAAAAAATAGTACATCAAATCATCAAAAGTATTTATTGAAATAAAAAACAAGTACATTAAATCATTAAAATTATTAACGGAAATAAAAAATAGTACATTCAATTATTAAAAGTACTTATTGAAATAAAAAAACAAGTACATTAAATCATTAAAATTATTAACTGAGAAAACAGTACATTAAATTAGTAAAAGTACATATTGAAATAAAAAACAAGTACATTCAATCAGTAAACGTATCAACAGAAACAAAAAAAAAAAAAAAAAAAAAAAAACTAAGTACATTAAATCATAAAAAAATTTAACAACCGCTTTCATTAACGACTCTAAATGTGGTAAATTATGAACTTTATCAAAATACTACAGAAATTGTGAATATATTTCTTACGCCAGGATGTTCAACAAAAACCAAAATAGGGAAATACCGCCCTTATTAAAATATGGTACAAGTTTCGCATAAAAAGTACTCTGCAATTAATGTTTAATAAATGAGACCTTGACATAACTAGTTATTTGCAGAAAATGCCCTTTAACGTTTATTCGATACAAAGCATTGAGAGGCAACTTTGAGTGACAGATTTTAGTACACGTTCAGCTCGACTAATGAATGTATTAATATGAAGGGTTGAATATGTAGTCTTGAAGAAATGAGATGACAAAAATAAACTATAAAAATCAAATACATTAAATCATTAAAAACGTTAACTAAAAAGCAAGTACATTAGTTCAATTAAAATGGATTTTATTATAAACTGAAAAAAATCATTAAATCATTAAAACATATTGACTGAAGAAAGTAAAATAAATCGTTAAAAACAGATTTCTTTATAAGCCTGAAAATTATAAGAACATTAAATCATTAAAAACTTATTTTCAGTATAAGCTGAAAAAAAAACTGGTACATTAAATGTTTAAAATATTAACTAAAAAACAAGTACATTAAATCATTAAAACTATTAACGTGAAAAATGTACACTAAATCCTTAATAGATATTAAGTAAAAAAAAAAAAAGCATTAAATCATCAAAAGTTTTTAACAACCGATCTCAATAACAACTATAAATAAAGTAAAATGGGAATTTTGTAAAGCACTACAGAAATTTCGAATATAATTAGTACGCAGTTTCAACAAAAATCAAAAGAAATGAATAAGGATTCCATTAAAATGTGATATGAGTTCCGCATAATAAGTTCTCTGCAGTTAATCTTTAATAAATGAGACCTTGACATAATTAGTTATTTGCAGAATATGCCCTTTGATGTTCGTTGGATACAAAGCATTGAAAGCCAACTTTGGGTGAAAGATTTAATGCAGTTCAGTGCGACTAATGAATGTATTAATATGAAGGTTCAATATATACTCTCTAATAAAGGAGACGATAAAAACAAATTGAGAAAAACAAGTAGATTAATCCATTAGAAATATTAAATGGAAATATTAAGTACATTAAATGAATTAAAAATATTACTGAAAAAAACGAGTACGTTGAAACAATAAAAAAATAACTGAAAAAACTACTAACTAAAAAAAAGTACATTACATTATTAAAATTATTAACTAAAAATATAATAAATTATTCATTAATATTATTCAAAAACATTAAATGAAAAAAAAAGCAATTTAACAAATTACAACGACCATTTGGAAAATGATTTTTCAAAGACTAAAATTTAAGACATAAAAAATCGTACGGAGTTGATCATACATTACGTACGCCATGAATTAAACATGATTAGTGTTATTACACGTTAAAATTGCAAGCGGCAAAAATCGCCTGCGACACGTCAGATTTCCTGAAACTTACGTATTATCCACCTAAAACTTACGTATTATCCAAGAATTTCATAAGCTGCTCGGGAAAAGGCTTTTCCATCGTCAGATTTCTTGGAAATCTGAAGACCCCATTTTAAATGAAATTTCATTCTTAAACTTCTAAACATTCCACAATATTACTTTTTACACCGTCGTATAGAGAAAAAAAATGTATTTTTAAATGCAATATGTTTGAAAGCTGTATCTCAATTTGTTTCTGAGTTATTAATTTTTTTGTAGTTTTTATTACTTTTTTGGCATAGTGGTAACATAAGTACCCATCTCTGTTGAAAGTAAAGGGAAAATACAGATTACTGTATAGGCCAATCAGAAAACGAATAAAATCAACTAATAAAACGCTTCAGATTATGTTTTTGATTTCCTACCCTGACAGAGGAAAATAACCATTTTTCCAAATGGTTAACAAGTACATTAAGTCATTAAAAAATCTGAAACAATAAAAAATGATAACTAAAAAATCAAGTGCATTAAATCATTAAAACAGATTTTCCTTATAAACGAAAAAAGAACAAGTACATTAAATCATTCAAAGTATTAATTGTAACGAAAAAAAAAACGAGTACATTAAATGATAAAAAAAAAAAAACCGCTGTCATTAATAATTTTAAATATGGCAAAATGTGAAGTTAATAAAAAGACTACAGAAACTGAAAACATATTTTTTTACACTAGTAGGTTCAACGAAAATCAAAAGAGAGAAAACACGTTCTGCATTATAAGAACTCTGCAATTAATCTTTAATGAATGAGACCTTGAAATGCTTAGATATTTGCAGAAAATGCCTTTTGATGTTCATAAAACACAAAGCATTAAGAGGCAACTTTGATGGAAAAAGTTAAAGCACGTTAAGCGGGACTAATGCGCGCATTATTATGAGCGGTTTAATATACACTCTTGGAAAAAAAGAGACGATAAAAAAAAGGAAAAAAAAAAGTACCTTAAATCATTAAAAATATTAACTGAAAAAAACGAGTACATTAAATTCATAAAAATATTAACTAGAAAACAAGCCCATTAAATCAATGAACAATTTTAACTGAAAAAAAAACAAGTACATTAAATCGATAACGAAAATATTATCTAAAAAACCAGTACGTTAAATCGTTGAAACTGATTTTTATTGTAAACTGAAGAAAAAGTACATTAAAAATATTAACTGAAAAAAAAACAAGTACATTAAATCTGTAAAAAAAATTACAACCTCTCTCATTAACATTTCTAAATATGGTAAAATGGGAACTATACAGGGTGCAAGATGTTATCTTTCGCCGACCTTTAATTTCTATACCGTTGGTCGTAGACATATAGTTCCAATTACAAAAGCATTTCAAATGAGCTAAATATTCATGTTGCGACATTATTTAAAGTAAAAAATCAATTTGTTAAAAATTACGAAAACTAATTTTTTACGGTCCCCCAGTCCTTATAGTTATATTTAGTAAAAGTTTACTCGTATCATAACAGATATAACACAAAATGTTTGACATCTGTACTACAAAAATTGACCCAGTTATTAAATTTCAAAGTTTGAGATTTTTGCACAGGATTTTGTCTTTTATTAAGGGATCAGTTAAAAGATGAATTAAAGTAATTCGAGATCAAAATCAGAGTGCAATATCTTTTTTCCGGCGGAACCACCTTTAGCCGGTATCACCAAATAGGGTTATTTCATCTAAAAATTTGAGCTAGGTTTTATGGGTCGAACAACATTTAGAAGTACCGACGATACCGGTTAAAAGTGGCTTCGCCGTAAAAAGGACATTGCACCCTGATTTTGATCTGGAATTACGTTAATTCACCTTTTAACTGATCCCTCAATGAAAGACAAAATCATGTGCAAAAATCTCAAACTTTGAAATTTAATAAATGTGTCAATTTTTGTAGTACAGATGTCAAACTTTTTGTGTTATATCTGTTATGATATACGTAAACTTTTACTAAATATAACTATAGGGACTGGGGGGCCGTATAAAGAGTTAGATTTCGTAATTTTTATCAAATTGATTTTTGACTTTAAATAATGCCACAACATGAATATTTACTTCATTTGAAACTTTTTGTAGCTGGAACTATATGTCTACGACCAACGATTGTGAAATTAAAGGTTGGCGATAGATAACATATTGCACCCTGTATAAAAGACTATAGAAATTGCGTATATTTTTTACGCCTGAAGGTCCCAGGAAATTCAAAAGAGAGAAATAGCGTTCTCAAAATATGATTTGATGTCCGCATAAGAAGTACTCTGTAATTAACCTTTATTGATCAGACGTTAATACAATTACTTGTTTGCAGAAAATTTCCTTTTGATGTTCATTCGAAACAAACCATGAGAGACAAAAAAGAAGGACATTAAATCATTAAAAACTGATTTTCATTATAAACTGGAGAAAACAAGTGCGTTAAATTGTTAAAAAAATTTAACTATGAAAAATGAAATACATTGAATCATTATAAGAAGATTTTCTTGTAAACTGAAGAAAACAAGACCATAAAATCATTAAAAACTGATTTTCATTGCACATTGAAAAAACAAGTACATTAAATCCTTAGAAAATATTAACTCAAAAAACAAATATTTACTGAAAAAAAACAAGTACATTAAATCATAAAAAATATTAACTGCAAAAACAAGTACATTAAATCATTATAAAATACTAAGAACCACTTTCATTAACAAATCTAAATATGATAAATTATGACCTTTATAAAAAAGACTACAGAAATTGAGAATATATTTTTTACGCTAAAAGAGTCAAAGAAAAAAAAAGAAATAGTATGCTCATTAAAATACGATATGAGTTCCGCATAATAAGTTCTCTGCAATTAATCATTAATGAATGAGACCTTGAAGCAATTAGTTATTTGCAGAAAACGGCCTTTGATGTTTATTGGATACAAAGCATTGAGCGGGAACTTTGAGTGAAGTTTGAGAGTGTAAGTTTAGCGCGACTACCTAATAAATGCATTAATATGAATGGTTTAATATATTTTCTTGAATAAAGGAGACGATAAAAAAACATAAAAAATAAATTGCATTAAATCATTGAAAATATTAACAGGAAAAAATGCATTAAAACAATAAAAAATATTGTTAAAAACGCGTAAATTGAAACAGTAAATAAATATTTATTGGAAAAAAAAGCAAGTACATTAAATCAGATTTTCATTATAAACTGAAAAACGAACATAAATAATTAAAACAATTAACTGAAAAAAAGTACGTTAAATCATAAAAAAAAATTAACAACAGCTCTCATTAAAAATTCTAAATATGGTAAAATCTGAACTCTATAAAAACACTATAAAAATTTCGAATAATGGTTTTACAACAGAAGGTTCAACGAAAATCAAAAGGGAGAAATAGCGTACTTACTAAAATATTATATGAGTTTCGCATAATAGAAACACTGCAATTAATTTTTAATGAATGAGACATTGAAATAATTAGTAACGACCTTCAATGTTTATTGGATACAAAGCATTGAGAAGGAACTTTAAATGAAAGATTTAGTGCACGTTTAGCGTGACTAATGAATGCATTAATATGAAGGGTTTAATATATACAGTCGGACCTCTATTTAACGAACCTCTATTTTGCGAATTTCTCTATTTTGCGATTTTTTCCTTGGAACCAAGAACATTTTGTGAATTTCTTCGTAAAATAACCTCCAAATAGCGAGGTGCATTCTCTATTTAACGAACTTTTTCTTGTGATCTATTTTTTTTCTCCCCATTTCTCAAAATATTTCTGGACATTTCAAACTTATTCTTTCTTTAAACACATTTTATGATGTTCAATGGCCTTGAACTGGTTTTACAATGCGTCTTCTTTGTCAGCAATGAGAATTCGGTAAGTACGGAGGACAAAGACGATAATCCATTAGACAGAGTAACAAAACGAAGAAATTAACCATGATGTGTTGATTGATGATTGTATTTTACTTAATTCGGAAATTGGGACCTCGGAAATACTATCCGAATTGGATATTTTCGACAGTGTGAAAAATAAAAACAATACAGCAATGAATTGCGATGAAGACGAATATGATGATGATGGAAATGTTCATTATGCAGGAATTAACAAAACTTCGTATGATGAAGTGCTAAAATCATTTGAAACAATCCGATGCGGATTATAGTTAGAAGAAAATACGCATGACGGGGTTTTTGGTGCATTGCAAAGATGCGAGACGTATTATGAGAGAAAGCACTTTTTTAAATAAAAAAACTCAGGCAAAAATTAGTTTTTCAGAAATTAAATTTAAGGACGCATACGTTAATGTACGGTAAAGATTATTTGTTATAATAATAATAAATACGATAATGTCCTTAAAGTTCGTTAATTTTAATGTATAACGATTTACTTTAAACAGAAAATACAGTGTATTCCCCGAAAATATTTCGTTTTCTTTGCAGATTTCAAAGATTTAAATACATAGAAAAAATGAATTGATGATGGATATTGGTAGGTAAAATAAATAAAACAAATCGATATAATTTATTTTAAAAAATGTGATTAATTACTTTTAGTAAAAATATTTAGTGTTTATGAATTTAAAATCTAGTTTAAAGTATTTTAAAAGGTGAATCTCTATTTGACGAATTTTCCTTATTACGAACTTTTTTCCGGGATTTAGCGACTTCGTTAAATAGAGGTTCGACTGTATTAGTGAATAAAGGAGACGGTAAAATTACCTAAAAAAACAAGTTACATTAAATCATTAAAAAATATTAACTGGAAAAAGCAAGTACATTAAATCATTGAAACAGATTTTCATTATAAACTGAAAAAACGTACATTAAATAATTAAAAGTATTAACTGACATAAAAAAACAAGTATGTTAAATCATAAATAAAATAATAATAAAAAAACGCTTTCATTAACAAATCTAAATATTGTAAAATATGACCCTTATAAATAGACTACAGATATTGCGAATATATTCTTTATGCCATAATCTTCAATTAAAATCAAAAGATAGAAATAGCATTCTCATTAAAATATGATATGAGTTCCGCATAATAAGTTCTATGCAGTTAATCTTTAATGAATAAGACCTTGAAGTAATTAGTTAGGAAAATGACCTTTGATGTATATATGACACAAAGCAATGAGAGGCAACCTTTAGTACACGTTTAGCGGAACTAATGAATGTATTAATATGAAGGGTTTAATATATACTCTTAATGAAAAAGAGAGGGAATGAAAATAAATTCACGATGAAATTTGTATGCGGTGAAATATATATATAACTTTTCAGTCGTGCCTTTATTAGTAAAGTTATGCAATACTCTTTTAAATGCGTTTATAAAGCGAAAATTACATCATTAACATGAAAAAAAATCTTGTAATTCAGGGACTTAATTTCGCAATTGTAAAAATTTTAAATATTTTTTTTCTCTTCTTGTCTGCAAAATGAAATTCTTAAATGAATAAAATTATGTCGTCATCTTTCTAAATTATAATATTTTATAAAAATCAAATTGTGTCATTAAAAACATATATGCTTCAGGAATTGAAATTTGTACATTTTATTTTTTTTTTTTACCACATTTTTCGCTTTCCTGGTCGGCCTAAGGAGATTTTTAAATAAACACACAGTTCCTCTTTGCATGAAAGATATTCTATTCAACAAATATTGTATACTTAAAATGTCTAGCAAAATTTTAAAACATATTTTACATAAAAGAAATTTTTCCAAGTTGCCAAGATTACATGCAAAGTAGTTTTCAATGGAAAAATTAAATACTATTATTCTGTGTTTTGTAACTAGTTAATTAATAATCAGAACAATCAGACAATGTATACGTAGCACTTATGCATGGAAATATTTAATTAACATTTCGCAAAAACGAACACGTCTCTATACATATGACATCACATTACAGAACAGAATGTTTACTTTACCAATCCATGAAATTAGGGAGAGAATTTTTGGTGCTGCACCTAATAAATGGAAACATAAAACATAATAACTACTATTTAAAAAATGTCATATTAATAATTTTGCATTGTGATAAATATTTTTAATAAGTTAATACTTGAAATAGATATTTAAATTTTAAGTAAGAGCCTTTTGATTAGTTGTGTTTTATGTATCATTTCTATGAGCTAAAACATATAATTTGCTAAATAAATCGGGTATTGATAATAAATGTGCATACAATCGTGAGGAAGCGTATGTTTTTTACTTTATTTTCTATTCATGGCCATTCGGACAAAATTAAATCAATATTAAAATTAAATTCATTAAAGCTAAAATTGAAATTCCGATAAATTATTGGTATGTGAACATTATAAATTTTACTGTATTACCATAAATCTCTATATAATAAAAGACAGTGTAACGCATTCGGGGCGAACCCATCGATCTTACCGGTCTCCGATAAGATAGAGCCATGTTAGGCTTAATTAAGATTTGAGATGTGTAAGAGAAAACTTATCTTCCTAAATACAAATCTTTTCTACCTGAAATCCCTTCTGTTCAACATATTTTATTCAAAACTAACAAAATTTGAATGATTTGCGCAGTTGAAAAATAATTTCAGAACTCGAGTTAAAAGCATACATTAGCGTAAAACGTAAACAAGAGGTAGCGAGTCATTCACTTGATTCATTGAAAAAAAAATAAACCATGGAGGTATACTTCTCTCGGCACAAATCGACTTCTGCAAACAAATTAACTATGGTCTCCCTATCCGGCGACAAGAACAGAGCCACGCCCCCACCCGCATTAGAGAAAAAGGTTCTCTAGAATGGACAAGGTCGAAATAGTTGCAAAGGGTTCTTTTGCGGTTTTTTTCAAAGTACAAATGGAAAAAAGCTTCGTTGAAAGGAATGAAAAAGGATATCCATTGCTATTTTTATTCACAGATAAGTTTCATGAATGCTTTTCACTGTTTTCCAAAAATCTTAATTTTTCAGATATGTATGTAGTTTTTAAGAGTCGTGATACAAAGAAGAAAAAAATGTTAATGCCTGTTTTTAATTGTAGTGACTTTAATGTGTTGTAATGCGTTAAATTGTAGTGACTGTCTGTCTAAGTTTTAGCTCAATATTCCTAGAATTGTTTGTTATTTATTTATTTACTAAAAAAATTAGTTGTGTTATACTTAAGAATAATTGATAGTCAGTCAGATGAGTGTAAGCAAAAATAATAAGATGATCGCCTCCGCTTTCGAAATTTTTTCCTGATTTCTGATAGCAAAACAAACGAGGAGGGGGGGGGGGGGGGGGGGAGGAGTTTAAAATATCAACAGAATGTCTTACGTGTATTTAAAAATAATTTAATGTGAAAGCATGGAATTTAAATAAATAACCATTAATATCATTTTAAATATTTATTTTAGCATAAAAAAATATTTATTTATATTTTGCCTTTATACTATTATTTTATTTATATTTTTCATTTAGACTATTTTTTATATTTAAAAAAAATAGAAAATCTGGTTGTGAAGAGATCTATACATACTAAAATTATAAACTATGAAGTAACACATGAGTTAAAAAACTATATAGTTTATGTGTTATTTGCAAAATATTATGTAAATACACATAATAGTCTATAATTTTATAATGATTAGTTATATAAATAAATATTGTATAAAATAACAAAATTACATTGATAATAAATCTCAAATTAAACATTACTAAAAATATTTAAATAATAATAATAAATAAACATTCATATGACTGATAAAACTGAAGTTTGAAGAGGCATATATTTAAAGTCATTTAGTTAAATTCATTTAAATAATTTGAAAAGGAATCGGCTAATTTTAGTCTAGATATTTTTTAATGTAACATCTTTTTCGAGCAAAAAACATTTTCAAATTCATTTAAATAAATTGAAAAGGGAGGGGCTAATTTTAGTCTGAATATATTTTAATGTAACATCATTTTCGAGCAAAAAACATTTTATACAGTTATTAAAAATTCGCATTAACTATGGTTGATTTTTCTTTGTTTTACAAAAATTTAAAAACTACATAGATATATAAGAATATTAAGGTTACGAAACACTAAAAGGCATTTATAAAACTCATCCTTGAATAAAATTAGCTTTCGTCTTTTTCTTACAAGTTTTATTGGCAGATTTAAAACACACTGAGAGTTTTATTTCTTTAAAATTTATCCTATTTATTAATCAATATATATATTTTTTGGAGGGACGGGGTAAACCATACAAATACAATTTCAAAGCGTTATTTTAAAAATATGTTAATTATTAGTATTATTTCAATAGTTGCAGCACAGCAGACTTCTTTTTTAACTACGCAATTTTATTGCCTATTTGTTAAATTTTTGTTTTATTAAGAAATCTTAACTTTGTTATGATATAATAGCCGGAAAGCCTGGTTTACCCAGAAGCATTATAAATGCTAATAGTGTGTTTATCATAACATAAACTAGCCGAACTTTGCTCATCTAAACGCTTCCATATTGTCAATTATTTTTGTCAGTTTTTTTCACATTTTAAGTGAAAAACACAATTTTTACCCACCTTTCTAGGACGGGCATTTACACTAGGCTTATTATAATTATATCTATAAAAATTATTGCGCTATTTTACAGTTATTAGATGGATTCCAATTATTGTGCAAACGCCAACTGTTTAATTGCAACAGTCGTTGTTGGTGTTTCAACATTGATTGCGGGATCGTATGCTAGTACTTCAGATGTGCGATGTATAGGCAGCCTATGAAGGGCTCCAATGTATAATTTTAATTACATGTTTATTCAAAACACTAACAACTATTTACAAAACAATATACAACTCACCCTTTGTGATTACTTAGAATAATACTTCCACAGAAACCACTATTACGTGATTCTTAAGAATAAAAATAATATTTCCTGAGATGTGTTCCAGACAACCTACCACCGTGAGAAGCCACCTATAACTAACTGATTGCGCCCACTCACCATCTTCACTTCATTTGACCTTCGATCTTTTTAAAAACTCATTTCACTTTACTTCAGTCAAATAAAGGTTGGAGGGTTGATGGCATGACAAGTCGGAATTGATTAATTTAACCATTATTTTAGAATTTCCACGCTTGAATTGAAATTAAAACATCCTCCGAAGTAAATTCGTCCTGTATAAGAGCAGTAATATTACAATTTCAGGGACAGGTATGTGTAAACGACATTGGCTGAACCAACTATCACAGGCGCAATGCTTTGAATAACTTCAGATTAATCACAGCAATTTTTTAGGATAATTGAAAAAAAAATTCGCATAAGTCAAATGGAAATTAAAACATTCTCCAAAGTAAAACTATAATTTTTTAAGATCAGTAAAATCACAATTTCAAAACAATTTTTGAGACAGGTATATGCAAACGACATTGGCTGAACCAACTATCACAAGCTCAATATTTTTAATAGCTTCAGATTAATAATAAGATTTTCTTCAGGATAATTTAAAAAAATCGCATTATTGAAATTGAAATTAAAACATTCTCCGAAGTAAATTCGTCCTGTCTAAGAGCAGTAATATCACAATTTCTAAACACTTTCAGAGACAGGTTTCAATGCAAACAGCATTGACTGAACCAACTATCACAGACGCAATGATTTGAATAATTTCAGATTAATCACAACAATTTTTTTTTAGGATAATTATTTTTTTCTTATCATTCAAATTAACCCTTTCAAGGGCATAGTGCTTATATTAATAAAATGTTGGAATAATTGAACCACACCACGATTTAAGAAAAGTTTTATTTTAGAATAAGTAATACTTTTGCGCATCTTAGTATGAGGTGTTATCTCTCTCTCTCTTTTTTTTTTGGTCGATTTTACATTAAATATGAAGAAGTAAAGTATTTGGCATTTGGAACATTACTTATTTTTACACTAGGCATAATTAGAAATGCTTCATGCAAAGAAAAACTGTACTTCTCTTTGCAGCACTTGCATTTTATAAATAAACAAAACAACTTCCAATAAATAAAAAATTTAATATTCTCTCTTTTTCATTGAAATAAAATATTCGTCCATTTAAACAGAGATTTTTTTTCTCGTAAACTATTTATTCAATTTTGTTTGGCGTAGTTAATGTTAATAAATGTATATGCATATTAAAAAAACTATTTCACATTAAAATACTACATGGATCACGTTTTTTTGGTCTCAGTCTTAGCCATATTCTAAAAAAAGAAAAAAAAACTAACTTGAGAAAATTCTCACGGGTGACTTCAAAGGGAACTTAATATATTAGCATTTTTACTAAAAATATTATTACAATTAAATAAGGTACACGACTTTAAAATATCGCGACGCAAGTATGCGGAAATTGTAAATTTTTATGTTATATAGAACACTATTGCACGTTTAAAAGGTATCACGGAACATATTCGCTTGCCACATAACATTCAGGTTCTAAAATAAAAATAATTTTGCATTAGAAAATTTTCTCAGTTTTATTATATGGCTTTAACCTTTCAGATTTTTATTCAGAATTATTATCCCAATTAAAGGAAGTACCTGACTTTTCAATCTTATGAGACTAGTAAGAAGAAAATCGTAAATGTTTATTTTATTGCATGTTCATAGTAAAATAGCAAGATATATTTATCGGAGTCAAAAGACGAAAAATAATATCATAAAATGGAAAAGGAAAAGGTCCTTCCGGCCAGTGCCGGGAGGAAGAGGTAGCTTTCATAATCCTTATTTAAAAAAAGCCAACTTATATCATGCAAACACACGAAGCTCAATTTAGTGGAAACCGAATATAGGAGATTCAATACTAATTTTTATCAATATAATGAATGAGAATTTCGCGCAATTAGTCAGCTTTATCCAAGCTGCTTTTCTTTAAAGTAACTTATATTTGGCTGCCAAATTCGGCAATTTCTTAAAGTGCCTGTCATTTTAAGACAACATGGTGGATGAGGCTAAGCAGTGAACTTGGTCGAGACCTTAGTAATTGCTGCGCAGATGCTACCTCACATCGGAATCGGTTAATATATAGGAGTGCTGTCGCATGCAAAAAATTAGATTTTTCAAAATGTCACCCACAATAGAAATTGAAACTTCTATATCTGAGCCATTTTTTAAGGTAAAGACAAACAAAAAATGCTCCTGAATCCTTATATCAAGATCAAATACTTAAGAAAGAAACCTTTTTCAATTTCTAATTTTTTTTGCACCTCACTTTAAATATATATATATCTTTTAATTTAATGGCCGCCATTTTGAAACAAGATGGCTGATGAATCTGGCCAGCGAACTTGGAAGAGGTGTTGATGTATACTATCCACATGCCTTCTTACATCGAAATAGGCGAATACGTGTGTTATCGCGTGACAAATACAAGATCGTTTCAAAATGTTAGCCATGCTAGAAATTCAAAGTGCTATAAATCAACCATTTTTTAAGATATCAACAAAAGAACAAATTTTCAGAAACAAAAACTGCTCCGGAATCTTTGTATCAAGGCCAAACACATAAAAAAAAAAATCTTTTTCATTTTCCAATTTTTTAATACCTCATTTTGAATTTTAAATAAATTTTTTTTTAATGGCAACCCTTTTGAAACAAGATGGCGAATGAAGCTGGCCAACGAACTCGGTCGAGATATTGGTATGCACTATGTACAGACCAAGTTACATCCAAATAGGTTCATAAATACGCCTGTTATCGCGTGACAAAAATCAGGTCGTTTTAAAATGTCAGCCACAAGAGAAATTCAAAATGCTATTACTCAGCTATTTTCTTTTTAGATATAGACGAAAGAAAAACTGTTCCGGAATCTTTGTATTAAGGTCAAACACATACAAAAAAAATCTTTTTCATTTTCCAAATTTTTGGTATCTCATTTAATTTTTTTTATTTTTTTATTTTTTTAAATGGCCGCCATTTTGAAACAAAATGGCGGATGAAGCTGGCAAACGAGCTCGGTCGAGATATTTGTATGTACTATGTACACACCAAGGTACATCCAAGTCGGTTCATAAATACGCCTGTTATTACGTGAGAAAAATCAGGACGTTTCAAAATGTCAGCCACGCTAGAAATTCAAAATGCTGTAACTCAGCCATTTCTTAAGATATAGACGAAACAAAAACTGCTCCCGAATCTTTTTATCAAGGTCAAACACATAAGAAGAAAATATTTTTTCAATTTTCAATTTTTGGTACCACATTTCAAATTTAAATTTTTCTTAAAAATTTAAATGGCCGCCATTTTTAAACAAGATGGCGGGTGAAGCTGGCCAACGAACCCGGTCGATACATTGGTATTTACTATGTATAAACGAAGTTACATCCAAATCGGTTCATAAATACGCCTTTTATCGCGTGACAAAATTCAGGACGTTTCAAAATGTCAGCCACGCTAGAAATTCAAAATGCCATAACTCAGCCATTTTTTAAGATATAGACGAAACAAAAACTGCTCCGAAATCTTTGTATAAAGGTCAAATACATAAGAAAAAAATATTTTTCCATTTTCAATTTTTTGGTACCACATTTCAAATTTAAAATTTTTAAAAACATTTTAAATGGCCGCCTTTTTGAAACAAAATGGCGGATGAAGCTGGCCAACGAACTCGGTCGAGAGATTGGTATGTACTATGTACACACCAAATTACATTCAAATCGGTTCATAAATACGCCTTTTATCGCTTGACAAAATTCAGGACGTTTCAAAATGTCAGCCACGCTAGAAATTCAAAATGCTATAACTCAGCCATTTTTTAAGATATAGACGAAACAAAAACTGCTCCGGAATTTTTGTATAAAGGTCAAATACATAAGAAAAAAATATTTTTCCATTTTCAATTTTTTGGTACCACATTTCAAGTTTTACATTTTTTTTAAAATTTTAAATGGCCGCCATTTTGAAACAAAACGGCGGATGAAGCTGGCCGACGAACTCGGTCGAGACATTGGTATGTACTATGTGTACACCGAATTACATCGAAATCGGTTCATAATTACGGGAGTTACAGTGTGACATAGGTCAGATATATATATATATATATATATATATATATCAATTTTGAACGGAGGGTGGTTTCGGGGTCTGGGGGTCATGATCGATGAAAATATACCAAAATTTTTTGAAATCGCTTTCCTCCGAACGGCTGCAATAGGTAGCTTTTTTGTAAAGAAAGCTACCTAAAAGCTTTCTAGAAAATTGCGTTCATTGTTAGGAGTCACTTAGACTGAGATAAAAAGCATTAACCAAGATTTAAATGTGAGTTTTTCTAACCATAAAAACATTTTGCTAGGTAATACCTGACGGATAGCTTTTATATGTTAGAGATAAAGTATTATTTATTCTTTCTAATGTCTTGTTTAAGGCTGTTCTCAACTGCTCTGCTCAACAAGCGCAAAACGTTTTGACACATTTACAGATTCATTTTTTAACACAAAGATATGAAATTGGATGGCCTGACTATGGAAGCTATTTGGAATCGAGCTGTGTTTTCCATTTTTTTATCAATCAATTACCTATAGAGTTATAAGCGATTTTGATCACGTGGCAAAGATGTTTTCGCCCTTTGCTGACTAGTTTTTCTGCTTTCTTTGAGAACTTCGGTTCAAAACGCCAACTTTGACACTATTTTCAGGAAGATCTATTGCGTTTGCAAAAAAACGGAAAAATAGCTGGATGACATAGTTTCTGAGCAACAACAGCGGCTAGTTTCATGCATTTCCGACCAAAAATAAATTTAAATTTATGTCATAAAGTAGCCTTTTTGGACTTGAGAACAGCCTTAATTAAACCATAAATCTGAGGCTTTTTTTCAAACAGCACTGAAAAAAAATTAATTTTATAGAAAAATTGTCTTCTGGAACGCAAGTTAAAAAACTGTCTACTTGACAGAAGTAATCTGAGTTTAAGTTACGAAACTACCGGCGAAATCGGCAAAAGTAACAGAAATTACTTAACCCTTTATGTACTGACGGTACTTATAAGTACCATTAAAATAACTTATTATAAAATTCATTTAATACATCGATTAGTAGTAATACCGTTTAGGATGTGTTATAGATGTATTACTTTACCTTGTTCCAAAAGTATTATTGGTTACACAAAACAAAAATATTCTTAAAAGGATGATATCTTTTGCTTATGCATCTTTTCAGCTTCCTTGGCGTTGGTGGGGTGGGGAATTTTTTAATTCTGAAATATTTCTATATTTCTGTTATAAGAACATTATACTTGTACATTTATTAATTCTACAAAATACTAAGAAAAATCTTTAAAATAAAATAATTGAGTTCGGTTATAAAAAGTCCTTCCGGCCAGTGCCGGGAGGAAGAGGTAGCTTTCAAATTCCTTATTTTTGAAAAGTTAGCTTATGTTATTCAAACACACGAAGCTCAATTTAGTGGAAACCGATTATAGAAGATTCAATACTCATTTTTATCAATACTAAATCCTTATGAATGAGAATTTCGCGAAATTAGTCAGCTTTATCCAAGTTGATTTTATTTAAAGTTATATTTGGTTTCCAAATTCGACGATATGTGAAGTGCCTGTCCTTTTAAGACAACATGGTGGATGAGGCTAACCAGCGAACTTGGTCGAGACCTTAGTAATTCCTGTGCACACGCTCTCTCACATCGGAAACGGTTGATATATATGAGTGCTGTCGCAGGCAAAAATCAGATTTTTCAAAATGTCACCCACATAATGAAATTCAAACTGCTGTATCTGAGCCACTTTTTTAGATAAAGACAAAACAAAAAATGCTCCGGAATCCTTATATCAAAGTCAGATACTTAAGAAAGAAACCTTTTTCAATTTCTAAATTTTTTGTACTTCACTTTAAATAATTTTTTTTTTAATTTAATGGCCGCCATTTTGATTCAAGATGGCGGATGAAGCTGGCCAGTGAACTTAGTCGAGACATTGCTATATACTATCCAAATGCCTTCTTACATCCAAATAGATTAATAAATACGTGTGTTATTGCGTGACAAATATCAGATCGTTTCAAAATGTCAGCCATGCTAGAAATTTCAAAGTGCTATAACTCGACCTTTTTTTAAGATGTAGACGAAAAAACTGCCCTGAAATCTTCGTATCAAGGTCAAACACATAAGAAAAACCTTTTTTCATTTTCCAATTTTTTCATACCTCATTTTAAATTTTAAATACTTTTTTTTTAAATGTTCCCTTTTGAATCAAAATGGCGAATGAAGGTTGCCTACGAACTCGGTCGAGACATCGGTATGCACTATGTACACACCAAGTTACATACAAATCGGTTCATAAATGCGCCTGTTATCGCGTGACAAAAATCAGGTCGTTTCAAAATGTCAGCCACAATAGAAATTAAAAATGCTATAACTCAGCCATTTTTCTAGATATAAACGAAACAAAAGTTGTTCCGGAATCTTTATATTAAGGTCAAACACATAAGGAAAAAATCTTTTTCAATTTTTTGATACCTCATTTTAAATTTAAAATTTAATTTTTTTTAAATGGCCGCCATTTTGAAACAAGATGGCGGATTAAGCTGGCCAACGAACTCGGTCGAGACATTGGTATGTACTTTGTACACACCAAGGTATATCCATATCGGTTCATGAATACGCCTGTTATCGAGTGACAAAAATAAGGACGTTTCAAAATGTCAGCCAAGCTAGAAATTCAAAGTGCTATAATTCAGATATTTTTTAAGATATAGACGAAACAAAAACTGCTCCGAAATCTTTATATCTAGGTCAAACACATAAGAAAAAAATATTTTTCAATTTTCAATTTTTTGGTATCACATTTCAAATTTTGAATTTTTTAAAAAATGTAAATGGCCGCCATTTTGAAACAAAATGGCGGATGAAGCTGGCCAACGAACTCGGTGGAGACTTTGGTATGTACTATGTACACACCGAGTTTCATCTAAATCGGTTCATAAATACGCCTGTTATCGCGTGACAAATATCAGGTCGTTTCAAAATGTCAGCCTCGCTAGAAATTGAAAGTTCTATAACTCAGCCATTTTTTAAGATATAGACAAAACAAAAACTGCTCCGTAATCTTTGTATCAAGGTCAAATACATAAAAAAAAATATTTTTCAATTTTTAATTTTTTGGTACCACATTTCAAATTTTAATTTTTTTTTTAAATTTTAAATGGCCGCCATTTTGAAACAAGATGGCGGATGAAGCTGGCGAAATATATATATATATATATATATGGATATATATATATATATATATATATATATATATATATATATATATATCACCTTTTGAACGGAGGGTGGTTTCGGAGTCTGGGGGTCATGATCGATGAAAATATACCAAAATTTTTTGAAATCGCTTTTCTCCGAACGGCTGCAATAGGTAGCTTATTTTAATGAAAGCTACCTAATATTGCACAAAATCCCTATGAATTCAAATTTAATTAATCCTCCTAAATCCTTCAATTCTTCTAAAATCCTTCTAAAATTTATTAAATGATTATGTAAATCTTCTAATGTAGTTTCAAAAATTCACGACAAATGTTTTAGAAGACAAAATTTTCATGAATTCATAATTCAGTAAATAAAGGGTTAATAAATACAGATTATTTCAGTAAAGTAAACAGTTTTTAGCTCACAGGCCATCAAATCCTGAGGATTAATGCACCAGCTCTATGTACGTATTTATGTATATACGTATGTATGTACGTTACGCGTTAACTCTTGATAGAAATATCCGATTTGCTTCCAATTTGATATATGGGTTCATTCTGATAAGGTGCTTCCATGATTATACTCACTGTAGGAAAAATTGGCTTTTCAATGACAAATGTCCTCTTTTTATTATTCCTTCGTTGGTCACTCCTCGGCCCGTATCTTAGGTTAGTAACTATGGTAATGAAGGGAAAATGTATCCTTGAAAAACCGATTTTTCCTGCAGGGAGTATACTTTGGGGTTTCATTGGTTAAGTATAAAGGGCGGAAACGGCGGTCTAATCTACCTTAATTTAGATGAATGTATTTTTCATGCACAATTATGTGATTTGCTTCAAATATGGTATACTGGTTTATTCTGATAAGGCGGTTCCTTGATTAGATTTAGAGGTTCATTGGTTAAGTATAAGAAGGGAACGGGTGACTACCCTACCCTTTAATTTAGATAAATGGTTTTTTCATGCAAATTTACTCGATTTGCTTCAAATTTCGTATACCGGTTTATTCTGATAAAACGCTTTCCCCGAATAGGTTTTGAGTCTCATTAATTAAGTATAAAGGGGGTAAATGGGTCCTAATGCTCCCCTTAATTTAGATTCATTTTTTTTTCCTTTTTGTCGATTTCGTTATTTTTAGAGGGGCATTCTTCTTTGAAAAAGAGTATAATATACAATCAGCGTAAATAGCATGTTAGCTGAATACTACCTGTTTAACTGGACACTTTTCTTTTTATTTTCCTCAATTTATTTACTGGCGTATTGGCTAACAGTTTTTTTTCTGTAAAATTAACATTTTTTTACAATGTGCTGAAATTTAAAAAGCATACAGTGTATTCAGTTACTATGTTGGGAGTTAATCCACGTTAAGACAAAAAATGAATACAACTTTGAGTCTCAATCCACATATTGAATCAAAAATACAGCTTGTTCTACTCTACTCGAAGGAGGTTTTTGTTAATAACTTTGAGAAAACTGAAGATATTGTAAAGGAAAACCTTGATTTGTCAGAAATATGATAACTTAAATATAATACGTTGGATTTTCCACTACCTACGAAACGTAAAATCGACGCTCTAGATTAGGTTATTCTTTCAAATGCTTTTCAATTAAATAAAATACATAATAATGATTAGTCACGCAGATATTACTCAGTTGTATTTACTGAAGCATTCAACTTTTATGTAAATATTTTCTTTTTCATTTTTAGATTATTTTTTAATTATAACATGGAGTATATCTTCATTAAAATTTATAACAATTTTATCTTTATTTTTTAGTCTTACTTTTAAATATGCATAAAACTTCTTTTTTATGTACTTTAATTTTTAAATGAGTGCTCTATAAATAATTTAGATAAACACCAATGCTTTTCAAGCAAAATCCAACCATAATCAATATTTATTTCAATATTGTTTCCTTTAAAATACTTATTTTCACAGACTGTCCAAAAATTTGGATTTGGTTAATAGGTTTAACACGGATTTCATCAGAATAAGAAAAAAAAACTTCAACTTCGTCGGTATCCACTAATTTTTTTTCTATAAAATTGTGAAAAAAAATGAAAAAAAATCGGAGTAAATATAAAAATATTTTTTCATCAAGAGAATAGCGCTCATACGGATGCTTATTTCTGAATACCACAGTTTCCAAAACTTCGCCTTATATAATCGAAGAATCTTGCATTTAATTAAGGTAAAGTATTTTTTTAGGAAATGGTGAGCTTTTAAAATTTTTCAGCAAACAGTCCAGACATTCGGCCGTTTTTACAGAAAATGGTTACATAACAGTAATTATACTCTATTCTTGCCAAAATATGGGCAATAATATGAACGGAATGGAGTTGAAGGACATTTGTGTAACCATTTTCTATAAAAACGGTCGAAAGTCTGGACAGTTTACTACAAATGTTTAACAGTGTGATATAAAAAAGTATGTACCCATGTAAACTCTGGATAAAAAAACATTTAGAGTAAATAAAAATTTTCCAATATATTTAAAGGTTGTGCGCGTATATGTAAATAACTTTCGATAAATATTTATGTCAGAAAAAAAAATCTTTCTGTGAAATATTCATAATTTATGTACAATGTTTTATTTATTTCATCTTCCTCTCCATAAATAGGGATTGAGTTAAAGCTCGGGTTCCTTACATAAATAATTCATAAAATGGAATACGCATGAAAGATGTATGTTCTGCATAAATAGAGTTCGATTTTTTTACTGAAGTGTTTTGTATAAAAGTTATCCCGATGAAAATAACGGAAAAATTATCAAAAAGATTTTCCCTACATCTGTAGCTCTAAGGAAAGTATAACTCAAATAATTCTAAAAAAAAAAAAAAAAAAAAAAAAAAAAAAAAAAAATCCAGAGCGCGCTTTTTAAAACTGTTTATTTCTGGCAATATTGATTATTTTTAAATGATAATGCGAACTATATTAAACAAAGTCTGTGATACCTACGATAAAAGTTTTATAAGAATAAAACCTTTCAGCAATATAACAATAAAAATGTTTTAAAAACCTGTATTTTTATTAGTTTACAGCTCGAATATTTTATAATTATGCAAATTATACATTAATATGATATTTAGTACAAAATACCTTCTCGAAGTATAAGTGCTGTAGTTTTTACAAAAAGTATATGTTATTTACTTACATATTAACATGTTTTTTACATTTTACGTGACAATATGTTATTGAATATAAGTAGAAAAGAGAAAGAAAACAAATCGGAAATTGTACGTCAAACGTGGCAAATGAGATGCGTTCGTACACTGTAAAAAATAAATAAATAAATAAATCTGTACTTCTACAGATGTAAAGTTACATGCTTACTAAACTTTAATCTGTAACTGTACAAAAAAAGCTGCAAATATACAAAACTAATTTTTATAAAGCTACAGAAATCTGTAACTTTACAAATGAATCTGCTAAAATTACGGTATTCTTACTAAACTTTTATCTGTAACCCGGGTTGCAGTTACATGAAAAGTTCTAGGCATCCCAGTTTCCTAAACAATTCTTAGTAACCTTACAGATTTTCTGATTTTCGGCGCAAAAGTGTATCTGTTACATGAATTTTCGTTGTTACCGTTACATAAAAAGTTCTAGGAATCCCAATTTCCTAGAAACTCTTTAGTAATTTTACAGATTTTTTTAACAGTGTACTATAGGTAGTTTTATAAATATTCAGATCTTGGTGCAATAGCTGTTGTACTGTTATACTAAAATACATGAATACATAATTCATTACGATTATATATTCAATACACTAATACGGAAATGATACGACTCGATCCCCAGGGCAATCTAGAATCATGACTTATCGCGGGATATGATTGAATTAATTACATATGATAGGATTTAATAAAATAATCACCATGACAACCTAAAATCTTTACCTCATGGAGTATCACTGAATTAATTACGTATGATAGAGTTTAGTAGAATGAAGAAAACGTTTATTCATATCTTTTGCGGTTTTAATTTGATTTTCATAAAAATTTGAAATGGCTCGACAAAATTTTGCAATAATTCTATATATTGAATTTCAAACTATTCAGTTGGGTAGTTTTTGCGCTCATTTATGCGGAGAGCGGGACGGACAGATAGACAGCGGAGCAGATGAAGATTATAGGTGCTAAGTATTTATATGATTACGAACGCACCTAAAAATGAGAATATATTTTAATATTTTAATTTAAGCCAGATCATACTTACCTATTTTAGGCAAGCAAGAAAATTGGTTTTCAAATATTTCAACCATGTCAAATGATAAAATAATTCTGTACACCAGCTCCAGGGAATCTCACAGAGTGAATGGGACTGATTTAGGATGATGTTTAAGCTCTTCACTTCCGAATCTAAAATTATAATACAAATTCTTATTCATTGGTATTTTCCAAACAAAATGACATCGTAAATGACAGAAAAAATATCTTTTCTGAAATTGATCCTTTAGGCGCTTAGTAATTTAGGTTCAAAAATAGGGATCTAAAACCACAAACCCCATAAAACATCAATTTAATAACCACGAATCTAAACTAACGCAATCACAAATTCAAGAGCTTTAAACAAGTAAATAATCTACTAATCCTCAAAATTTTTTATTGAAAAAAAATTAAATATGAAAATTTCTCACTTCCTTGGTCATACTGTCATTTGGGCATTTTAGGCATTTTGCAAACTTAGTTGAAAATAATGCTTTGAACGCAAAAAACATTCAGCTATTAAGAAGTGATGTGAAAATGTAAAAAAAATTGGACATTTTAGTTTTTATAAGGAAAAGAACAGAGGTCCCTGCATGGGGACCCAGGGACCGAAGAGGTTAAAGACATGTAATTTGTTTTAAAACCTATGTAAAAGTTAATTTTCTCTCTTATTGAAAATATAAAAGTAATAATACATATAGTTGGCCCATAGTTGATAGTTTGTGATAACCGTTTGTAAACAGTAGGTTAAATTCTAATTTGGTGCATTCTGCGATTAACCAAAAAATTTATTCGTCGGATCACATTGCATTATACGGATATCTAAGTCGCTAATTTTTTGGGCCACTGTTAGGCATTTGTTGGGATCCCGTTAGCTTAGCGGTCAGCACGTTACTATACTACGCTACAGGTTCACTGTTCGATTCCGGGCTTGGACAAGGTAATTCAATTTTTAATTTTAGTTCGATTTTCATAAAATTTGAAATGACCAGACAAAATTCTCCAACGATTATACATATTAACTTTCAAACCGTTCGATTGGGTAGTATTTGAGCTGTTATATGCGGACAGATGGACAGCCAGACGGACGGATCAGACGACGATTATAGGTGCTACGTATTTATATAATTACGAAAGCACCTAAAGAAAACGGTGCATATAACATTAGTTTAAATTAATGAATAATAAATGTAACATTTTAATTCTGAGGAAAATCTTTTAATTAAACGCCGTTCATTTTACCATAAAGGCCCATATCTGCCCAGCTAAAAATGAACTGCAGTGAAACTTTAAAAAAAATGTAGTTGGAAGACTGCGGTGATTTGGCACAAATCCCTGCAGTGTTTTTGAAGTCGACATAACTATAAATTAACCGCAGTAAATGTGTAGTTGATAACTACACACTCACCGCAGTCAATTTATAGTTATGTCGACTTCAAAAGAACTGCAGGGATTTGTGCCAAATCACCGCAGTCTCCCAACTACATTTTTTTTGCAGTTTGACTGTAGCCTTTTAAAAATTTATTAGAAAATATGGGGAGAAATGCCGGATGTGCATAACATAAATAAGTCGTATTAGGCCTTTCCAACAAAATGCCACATGATGGGTGACTCCAAAATTTAGAAAAAGTGCCCCGTTGGGGGGGGCAAAGTGGGGGTAGGGAAACCGGATGTGCATAACATGAATAAGTGGTATTAGGCCTTTCCAACAATATGTTACATGATGGGTGACGGCAAAATTTAGAAAAGTGCCCCCCTTAGGGGGGGTGGGCAAAGTGGGGTGAGGGAAGTTGGATGTGTGCATAACATGAATAAGTGGTATTAGGCCTTTCCAACAATATGTCACATGATGGGTGACTGCAAACTTTAGAAAAGTGCCCCCCTTGGGGGGGCAAAGTGGGGTGAGGGAAGCCGGATGTGCATAACATGAATAAGTGGTATTAGGCCTTTCCAACAATATGTCACATGATGGGTGACTTCAAAATTTAGAAAAGTGCCCCCTTGGGGGGGGGGGGCAAAGTGGGGTGAGGGAAGCCGGATGTGCATAACATGAATAAGTGGTATTAGACCTTTCCAACAATATGTCACATAATGGGTGACTGCAAAATTTAGAAAAGTGCCCCCCTTGAGGGGGGCAAAGTGGGGGGAGGGAAACCGGATATGCATAACATGAATAAGTGGTATTAGGCCTTTCCAACAATATGTCACATGATGGGTGACTGCAAACTTTAGAAAAGTGCCCCCCTTGGGGGAGGGGGGCAAAGTGGGGTGAGGGAAGCCGGATGTGCATAACATGAATAAGTGGTATTAGACCTTTCCAACAATATGTCACATGATGGGTGACTGCAAAATTTAGAAAAGTGCCCCCTAGGGGGGGGGGGGAACCGGATGTGCACAACATGAATAAGTGCTCACAGGGCTTTCCAACAGTATGTCACAAGGCATGATGGCAAAATTTAGAAAAGTTCCCCCTTGGAGGGGGGGGGGGCAAAGCGGGTGAGGAAAGCCGGATGTGCATAACATAAATAAGTGGTGATGGGGCCTTTCTAACAAGTTACATGAGGGATGTCGGCAAAATTTTGAAAAGTGGGGGGTTGCACCACCTGGAATACATCCTCACTCCTCTATGAAATTTTTATATATTATAAATGACATTTATCGGAGGGCTCTGTAAAAAAATCCAATCTAAAAGGATGAAAATATTAAAAAAGTTCAAAAAGTAAGAGAAATAATGAAATTCTTCGATCGGCCGTGGTGAAAATCTGTGAAATTCATCCATCGACAATATGAAAAAAATCGCACGAGTTTTGCAAATCAATCGCAAGGAAGCTCCCGCACATTTCCCCGATCAGTAGAAATAAAATATTGCAAAACTCGAGAATTGGTACCGTGAAGAAAATTGCAAAAATCATTACTCACTCAATGAAAATATTTATGAAATTCCCCAGTCCATTATTGAAAAGCCCCACCAGTGGCCGAGAGGTTCTGCTCTCGAAGCTGGTAGACGGGAGGTGCTGTGTTCGATCCCAATAGCGCCCGTCGGCCTAATCTTTCAGAGTTTTCTTCGGACCTTGGTTTTCCAAGCATAAATACGGGCTAGGTTCCCTTAGAAAGACCACCCACGGAGGGCACTCCCCCCCCCCGTTAGGGCCTATATCCCTCGTGCTGATAACTGGCCATCATAAACGCAACTAACAACCATTATTGAAAAAAAACAAAAAAAAACAGAACAATTCTTCAGTCGGCTGCTTTAAAATATTGTGAAACTTGTCAACCTGTTGCAGAAATCAATCGTGAAATTCATCAATCGAGACAAAACTCACAAGATTCTTCAGTTGGTGGCATTAAAAAATGTGAAATTTGTCGACCGATTGCAGCTGAAAAACTGCTAAATAAGTCACATTAACTGATAATTGAAAAATAGTTATTGCATAATAACATTAAATGGGGGGAAAATCGCAAATTTCAATCTGTCACAGGAAAACATTGCAAAATTTTATTGATAAAAAATAGAGCTGTACTGAGTACTCGGTAAATACTGAGTATTCGGCATACTCGGCAAAATTTTGGCCGAGTACTCGGCCAATATCGAGTAGTTGTAAGAATTTCAAACTGATCAGTAAAAAGTTATTCGAATATCAATGTATAATATATGTAATAATTCATAAAACTATTTACTCAGTATTTAACAATATGTGTACAAAATATAGAAAAAGTTAAGCAAAAACCCCTCATAAAATAATTCAAGATTAAAATTTAGTTTCACACATACAAATAAAAGTAAGTTTTTCTTATTACACAACTACTCGGTATTCGGTCGAGTAGTCAGTGGCCGAGTACTCGGTACTCGGCCAAAGTACTACTCGGTACACCACTAATAAAAAAGGAGTCTAAGAAAACCAATTCAAATTATTTTTTGTGAACAAGGTACACGAATGCAAGAAAAAAATTTAGGTGCCAATGGGCAGTCTCTCACCACTAAATTTTATTTGTTATTTTTTGTCTAATATTTCACCTAAATTTTTTGTAAGAATTTAAGTGAAGAGAACTAATAAAATTTAGTGGTGACGGTGAGAAACTGCCTGCTGGCGCCTAGATTTTTATACTTCTGTTCTGCGAGTGCCCTTTTTTAAAAATTCGCACACAGCAGTCCTTTTTTCTAGAATCATCACTATCCTAGTGTTGATTCTAGATAAAAAGGGCCACTGAGCGGAAATGTTTAAAAAACAGCACACTTGTACCTTGTCGCTTGCAGGGAAAATCTGAAAAAGTGGTCTGAAAGTCGAAATTCATTCATCGACCATATGATAAAAATCCCACGAGTTTCACAAATCAGTATCAAGAAAAAACTACATTTTACCAGTGGGTAGAAATATAATATTGCAAAATTTGTCAATCAGTTGCATGAAAAAAAAACTGAAAATAGTCATTAAGTCGTCAGAAAATTTGGTGAAATTTGCCAGTTGATTGTTGGAAAAAAACGAGAAATCCTTTAGTTGGGGATTTTGATCAAAAATTTACCTTAACACTTTGGCTGCCCCCATTTTTCAAAATCTGTTCCCAGGCACCGAATGCGTGACTTAGAGATCTGCACGGGCAGTCCCGTGGCCCCAGAGTTGATTTCAGGGGGTCGACGGGGGGGACTCTCATTGCTTTGGAAGGAATGCGTGTGTCCCCTCCCCGGACCACCCCCTGAAATCAACTCTGGGGCCACGGGTCTGCCCATGCAGATCTCTTAAGCCACGCATTCGGTGCCTGGGAACAGATTTTGAAAAATGGGCGGCAGCCAAAGTGTTAACGTAAATTTAAGGATATTGTCATTGGTTTAACATTAGCTTGTGAGTATTGTAACATGACAGTGTACTAAGCTCATTGAATATCCTCCTATGCAAAAAAAAAAAAAAAAAAAACATTTAAAAGAAAAATTAAGGATATTGTCATTGGTTTAACATTAGCTTGTGAGTATTATAACATGACAGTGTACTAAGCTCATTCAATATTCTCCTATGCACAAAAAACATTTAAAATAATTAAGGATATTTTCAGTGGTTTAACATTAGCTTGTGTGTATTGTAACATGACGGTGTACTAAGCTCACACAAATCAGTATCAAGAAAAAACTAAATTTTACCAGTGGGTAGAAATATAATATTGCAAAATTTGTCAATCAGTTGCATGAAAAAAAACTGAAAATAGTCATTAAGTCGTCAGAAAATTTGGTGAAATTTGCCAGTTGATTGTTGGACAAAAAAGAGAAATCCTTTAGTTGGGGATTTTGATCAAAAATTTACCTTAACACTTTGGCTGCCCCCATTTTTCAAAATCTGTTCCCAGGCACCGAATGCATGACTTAGAGATCTGCACGGGCAGTCCCTTGGCCCCAGAGTTGATTTCAGGGGGTGGACGGGGGGGCTCTCATTGCTTTGGAAGGAATGTGTGTGTCCCCTCCCCGGACCACCCCCTGAAATCAACTCTGGGGCCACGGGTCTGCCCATGCAGATCTCTTAAGCCACGCATTCGGTGCCTGGGAACAGATTTTGAAAAATGGGCGGCAGCCAAAGTGTTAACGTAAATTTAAGGATATTGTCATTGGTTTAACATTAGCTTGTGAGTATTGTAACATGACAGTGTACTAAGCTCATTGAATATCCTCCTATGCAAAAAAACATTTAAAAGAAAAATGGCTTAGATGTGTTATTATCCCTCCATCCGCCATCTTGGATTTTTTTCTTGCGTGAAAACTCCTTTTCCGCCAAGTAGTAAATGTCGCCAATGGTTAAATATTGTTGATAGATTAATATAATATTAAAAAAACTGGATTATAATAATTATAACTATTAATTAAAAAACAGTTTTTAATTCACGCCCAAAAAAAATCCAAGATGGCGGATGGAGGGATAATAACACATCTGTTCCAGAAAAATTAAGGATATTGTCATTGGTTTAACATTAGCTTGTGAGTACTATAACATGACAGTGTACTAAGCTCATTCAATATCCTCCTATGCACAAAAAACATTTAAAATAATTAAGGATATTTTCAGTGGTTTAACATTAGCTTGTGTGTATTGTAACATGACGGTGTACTAAGCTCACACAAATCAGTATCAAGAAAAAACTAAATTTTACCAGTGGGTAGAAATATAATATTGCAAAATTTGTCAATCAGTTGCATGAAAAAAAACTGAAAATAGTCATTAAGTCATCAGAAAAATTCGTGAAATTTGCCAGTTGATTGTTGGACAAAAAAGAGAAATTCTTTAGTCAGGGATTTTGATCAAAAATTTACCTTAACACTTTGGCTGCCGCCCATTTTTCAAAATCTGTTCCCAGGCACCGAATGCGTGACTTAGAGATCTGCACGGGCAGACCCGTGGCCCCAGAGTTGATTTCAGGGGGTGGCCTGGGGGGGGGGGGGAGGGGGGCTCTCATTGCTTTGGAAGGAATGTGTGTGTCCCCTCCCCGGACCACCCCCTGAAATCAACTCTGGGGCCACGGGTCTGCCGTGTAGATCTCTAAGTCACGCATTCGGTGCCTGGGAACAGATTTTGAAAAAAGGGCAGCAACCAAAGTGTTAACGTAAATTTAAGGATATTGTCATTTGTTTAACATTAGCTTGTGAGTATTGTAACATGACAGTGTACTAAGCTCATTCAATGTCCTCCTATGCACAAAAAAAAAAAAAAAACATTTAAAATAATTAAGGATATTTTCAGTGGTTTAACATTAGCTTGTGTGTAGTGTAACATGACAGTGTACTAAGCTCATTCAATATCCTTCTTAATAAATGAAAAAATCATTTAAAAAATTTAAACGCATATGAAAACTCTGTCATGGCGAAAAAAAAACAATTCTTCGATCGCTTGCAGGGAAAATCTGAAAAAGTGCTCTGAAAGTCTAAATTCATTCATCGACCATATGATAAAAATCCCACGAGTTTCACAAATCAGTATCAAGAAAAAACTAAATTTTACCAGTGGGTAGAAATATAATATTGCAAAAATTGTCAATCAGTTGCATGAAAAAAAACTGAAAATATTCATTAAGTCATCAGAAAAATTTGTGAAATTTGCCAGTTGATTGTTGGACAAAAAAGAGAAATCCTTTAGTTGGGATTTTGATCAAAATTTTACCTTAACACTTTGGCTGCCGCCCATTTTTGAAAATCTGTTCCCAGGCACCGAATGCGTGACTTAGAGATCTGCACGGGCAGACCCGTGGCCCCAGAGTTGATTTCAGGGGATGGGCAGGGGGGGGGGGGGGGGCTCTCATTGCTCTGGAAGGAATGCCCCCCCCCCCGGACCACCCCCTGAAATCAACTCTGGGGCCACGGGTCTGCCCGTGCAGATCTCTAAGTCACGCATTCGGTGCCTGGGAACAGATTTTGAAAAATGGGCGGCAGCCAAAGTGTTAACGTAAATTTAAGGATATTGTCATTTGTTTAACATTAGCTTGTGAGTATTGTAACATGACAGTGTACTAAGCTCATTCAATGTCCTCCTATGCACAAAAAAAAACATTTAAAATAATTAAGGATATTTTCAGTGGTTTAACATTAGCTTGTGTGTATTGTAACATGACGGTGTACCAAGCTCATTCAATATCCTTCTTAATAAATGAAAAAATCATTTAAAAAATTTAAACGCATATGAAAACTCTGTCATGTGGAAAAAAAAATAATTCTTCGATCGCTTGCAGGGAAAATCTGAAAAAGTGCTCTGAAAGTCTAAATTCATTCATCGACCATATGATAGAAATCCCACGAGTTTCACTAATCAGTATCAAGAAAAAACTAAATTTTAACAGTGGGTAGAAATATAATATTGCAAAATATTGCCTTTATTATTTGATTCTGAGAAGTGTCATAATGGACGAAAAAAACTAATTTGGCCCTATTACCATTCAGAAGTGTAAATTTTCTTTTTAAAATAACACAATTCATATGATAGTAAAAAAAGATTGCTTCATTTAAAAAATTTAATATTTTACATAATTAGTGAGTATGTACTCATTAAATAAAAATTATTATTAACACTATGTTATGTTATTAACACAATGTGTCTAACCGCTTTGTATTACATAAAACTGTTTCATTCCTAAAAAGAAAATAAGTTACTTACCTGTGAAATGTTATGCACTTATTGTAGGTATCCTAGGCAGCCATCAATTTATAATTTGAAGTTCAGTATTTATTTTTTGTGTAACTGAACATCAAAACATACTTTAATACAAAGCACAGATAAGTATCTGTGTAAGATATATAAAAATTCTGAAACTTTTAATCTAAAAGAACATACTGATTGAAGCTAAATCTGAAATAAAACATTGTTAATTACTATAAATAGATAAGTGCACTAAATCAAGTAAAATCGAACTATCTGGATAACTATCTGGATTGTCAGAAACAAAATTTTATCAAATGTTTTGGATGACATTTGAATTTAATTAATCCTGTTAATATGAAATGGACCTAATTTTTTTTTTTTTTTTCGCATGCATTAACCGTTAATAGTACAATCTCATCTAGATTTGAAATACTAACGATGATTGTACAAAAATTGCGACGGTTTATAAATCGTTATCACTTTATTCAAATTAACTCAATCGTGTGGATCTGAAATTAATTTCTTTCGATTGAGAATGTAAAAATACCCATACAGCCACTTTATTTCAATAAACAGTGGTGATATTTTTCGCCAAACTGCAAAATAAATGAACTTCTTTTAGCAAATCAACGTGGTACTCCGCGCCGATTTTCATAAACAAGTCGGCGTTTCCGTGAGTTGAGGTGTTTCTTTAATGCTTCTCCTGCAGTTGCAACGAAACCATGGGGTTAGACATTCAGCTGTAAGGGGTTGAAAAATAAATCATATGTCCAAATGAGAAATTTAAATAAAATAAAGGAAGAAAATTATACTATTTTTTTGTTGTTCTTCTTTGTTTTTATGAGGTAAAAGTGGAAAACTGGAAGTTATATGTATGTCCGATATGGAAGAAAGACAATTTATGCAATATGCAATGAGTAAACCCATCTGTGTTTCTAATTTCTAATCATGGGCGACATATAAAAGAATGGTTGGGCCACTGTCCCTCTCGATTTTGAAATTTATCTAATTAAATTTCCTTTTTCTTCGATTTTGAAAAACATAGTAAATTTTTTTCGAGTAATTTAAAATAAAAGAGGAACTAAAAACTAGTTATGAAGATAGTGGGGCAGTGAGCAAGGGAGACCTATTGCCCCTACCTTGATTTTAAAATTTAATTAATAAGAATTTCTTTTCTTCTGTTTTCAAAAACATTATGTAAATATTTTGAGTAACTTAAAATGAAAATAAATAAGAAATTTTCACTTAAGGGGTGTTGTTGGTGTTGTTGGTGGTGGTGTGAGTGTGTGTGTGTGTGGGGGGGGGGGGGGTGAGACTCATTGCCCCTTCCTGGATTTTGAAATTTAATTAGCAATTTTTTTCTCCAATTTACAAAAACATAGTAAAATTTATTCTTTTCGAATAACTTAAAATAAAGGAACTAAGAACTTTCTGTTAGGGGAAGGGGGCATATGTGAGTCATTGCCCCTCCCTCGATTTTAAATTGTAACTATTTTTTTTCTCTGATTTTTGAAAAACATAGTGAAATTTGATCTTTTCTCTTATCTTAAAATAAAAGAATAACTAAGAATTTTCTCATATGGGAACGAAGTTAGAAGAGAGCTATTGCCCCTCCCTAAATTTAAAAATTTAATTAATTAAATATTCTTTTTCTTTTGTTTTCAAAAACATAGTAAAGTTTATACTTTTCGAGTAACTCTCAATAGAAAAATGAGAAATTTTACATTAAGAGGGAGGGAGGGGGGGGGGGTGAGAGGTTCATTGCCCTCCCCTCCCTGGATTTTAAAATGTAACTAATAAAAAGTTTTTTCCACTTTTGAAAAGTAGTAAAATTTATTCTTTTCGACTAACTAAAAATAAAGAAACTAAGAATTTCCTGTTAGGGGAAGGGGCATAGCTGAGCGATTGCCCCTCCCTTGAATTTAAATGTTAACTATTTTCTTCGCTTTTGAAAAACATACTGAATTTTTTTTTAATTATCTTAGAATAAAAGAGGAATTAAGAATTTTCAGTTAGGGATAGGGTAGGGGGTAGGAGAAAACTATTGCCCCTTCCTGGATTTCAAAAGTTAATTAAAATTTCCTTTGCTTCTATTTCAAAAACATAGTAAAATGTATACTTTTCGAGTAATTTACAATAAAAAAAAATGAAGAAATTTCTCATTTCCCGCCCCCCCCCCCCCTGGCTTTTGAAATTTAATTAATATTTTTTTTCTCCGATTTTGAAAAAAAAAAAATAGCAAAATTTATTCGTTTAGAGTAAGTTAAAAAAAAAACTAAGAATTTTCCGTTGTGGGGAGGGGCACAGGTGGGTTGATGCCACTGCCCCTCCCTCGATTTTGAAATTTAACTAATTTTTTTCCTCTGATTTTGAAAATCATAGTGAAATTTAATTTTTTTTTCTCTGATTTTGAAAATCATAGTGAAATTTAATTTTTTTTATCTTAGCTTAAAATGAAAGAGGAACTAAAAATTTTGCGTTAGGTAGGAATGTGACTTTCAATTAAGTCCTTAAAAGTCTTGGAAAGAGTATTAATTATCATTAGTATATAAAAAGTGTGTTTCATAACATGCAACTCTCACAAAATCAAAACAATTTTAAACACTTTAGAAAATTCGGTATATATCACACAATCATACAGCATTGTGTATTGCAAAAGTATCTTACAGTAACTGCTGTTATACTGTAGTTACTATTATAATAATCATACTTACAAAATTAAGACCTGTAAAGTTCTTCAGAAACTGCAGTCAGACTGCAGATACATCACCGAAAATTTTTGTGAATTAATTGCTATAAAATCACTTGAAATTCACTGCCGTTTTACTGTAGACATAAAGTCTTACTATTTTTTAAATTTTGGGTTGAAAAAATACTTGTCAATAACTGGAAAATAACTGAAGTTTTTTTACTGTTGATATTTCACTACAAAAAAAACTACAGTTGACCGTAGAAAAACTTGAAAAATACATCATTTCTGTAAAAAAACTACAGTTCATTTTTAGCTGGGTGGGAGCACGGCAGTGCGTCAGCCAAGTTCGCACAAGCCGTAAGCTACCTTTTCCTGAACCATTTCGGCATACTTTTCACCCCCTCATAACGTCGTTTTAAGGAGAGATATAGAAATTTTTCTTTTATACACATGTTCGTATTATCAAACTGAACTAAGGTTCCACGATTTCATGTTTCTATATTGAGTAGTTTTCGAAATATTAAATTCCGAAAAAGCGCTTTTTTGTCACTGACTCACTTCGCATCATCATATAACTAAGGTACTTCTAAAAGTCGTAGAATCATGAAATTTCACAAGTAAGTCGGGTTCGTAGCACAATTAACCAGAAAAATCTGAAAACACAGAATTTCCGCCTCTAAACCCTTCAAACAGAGGGTGTTCATTTGGCCGTAAACAGTTTCTTAACACATTCAGTTGTGCCAATGCTGATCACCAAAACTCGATTACAGAGTTTTGAAGGCGGTCACGTGATTTCAAGCCGAATAACATTTTCTATATATGCTTTTCCAAAGATGTTTGTTAAATAGAAAAAATGAATATACCTAAAAATTTTAATCAGTATAGGTTATGATATATTTACGATATTAAAACAATAAAACATTTAACAAAATATAACCGCAATTCGGTACGTTTCCTATATAGTAGCCTTGGCGACCCAGCTAAAAATGAACTGCAGTGAAACTTTTAAAAAAATGTAGTTGGAAGACTGCGGTGATTTGGCACAAATCCCTGCAGTGTTTTTGAAGTTGACATAACTATAAATTAACCGCAGTAAATGTGTAGTTGATAACTACACACTCACCGCAGTAAATTTATAGTTATGTCGACTTCAAAACAACTGCAGGGATTTGTGCCAAATCACCGCAGTCTCCCAACTACATTTTTTTTGCAGTTTGACTGTAGCCTTTTAAAAATTTATTAGAAAATATGGGGAGAAATGCCGGATGTGCATAACATAAATAAGTCGTATTAGGCCTTTCCAACAAAATGCCACATGATGGGCGACTCCAAAATTTAGAAAAAGTGCCCCGTTGGGGGGGGGGGCAAAGTGGGAGGAGGGAAGACGGATGTGCATAACATGAATAAGTGGTATTAGGCCTTTCCAACAATATGTCACATGAAGGGTGACTGCAAAATTTAGAAAAGTGCCCCCCTTGGGGGGGGGAGTGTGGGGAGGAAAGCCAAATGTGCATAACTTGAATAAGTAGCCATTATCCTTTCCAGCAATGTGTCACACGAGGGGTGTCTGCAAAATTTAGAAAAGTGCCCCCTCAGGGGGGAGCAAAGGGGGGGGGGAGAACCGGATGTGCATAACATGAATAAGTGGTATTAGGCCTTTCCAACAATATGTCACATAATGGGTGACTGCAAAATTTAGAAAAATTGCCCCCTTGAGGGGGGCAAGTGGGGGGAGGGAAGCCGGATGTGCATAACATGAATAAGTGGCATTAGGCCTTTCCAACAATATGTCACATGATGGGTGACTTCAAAATTTAGAAAAGTGCCCCCCTTGGGGGGGGGGCAAAGTGGGGTGAGGGAAGCCGGATGTGCATAACATGAATAAGTGGTATTAGACCTTTCCAACAATATGTCACATGATGGGTGACTTCAAAATTTAGAAAAGTGCCCCCCTTGGGGGGGGCAAAGTGGGGTGAGGGAAGCCGGATGTGCATAACATGTATAAGTGGTATTAGACCTTTCCAACAATATGTCACATAATGGGTGACTGCAAAATTTAGAAAAAGTGCCCCCTTGAGGGGGGCAAGTGGGGGGAGGGAAGCCGGATGTGCATAACATGAATAAGTGGCATTAGGCCTTTCCAACAATGTCACATGATGGGTGACTTCAAAATTTAGAAAAGTTCCCCCCTTGGGGGGCGGCAAAGTGGGGTGAGGGAAGCCGGATGCGCATAACATGAATAAGTGGTATTAGACCTTTCCAACAATATGTCACATGATGGGTGACTGCAAAATTTAGAAAAGTGCCCCCTAGGGGGGGGGGGGACTGGATGTGCACAACATGAATAAGTGCTCACAGGACTTTCCAACAATATGTCACAAGGCATGATGGCAAAATTTAGAAAAGTTCCCCCTTGGAGGGGGGGGGGGGGCAAAGCGGGTGAGGAAAGCCGGATGTGCATAACATAAATAAGTGGTGATGGGGCCTTTCTAACAAGTTACATGAGGGATGTCGGCAAAATTTTGAAAAGTGGGAGTTGCACCACCTGGAATATACCCTCACTCCTCTATGAAATTTTTATATATTATAAATGACATTTATCGGAGGGCTCTGTAAAAAAATCCAATCTAAAAGGATGAAAATATTAAAAAAGTTCAAAAAGTAAGAGAAATAATGAAATTCTTCGATCGGCCGTGGTGAAAATCTGCGAAATTCATCCATCGACAATATGAAAAAAATCGCACGAGTTTTGCAAATCGATCGCAAGGAAGCTCCCGCACATTTCCCCGATCAGTAGAGATAAAATATTGCAAAACTCGAGAATTGGTAGCGTGAAAAAAATTGTAAAAATCATTACTCACTCAATGAAAAAATTTATGAAATTCCCCAGTCCATTATTGAAGAGCCCCACCAGTGGCCGAGAGGTTCTGCTCTCGAAGCTGGTAGACGGGAGGTGCTGTGTTCGATCCCAATAGCGCCCGTCGGCCTAATCTTTCAGAGTTTTCTTCGGATCTTGGTTTTCCAAGCATAAATACGGGTTAGGTTCCCTTAGAAAGACCACCCACAGAGGGCACTCCCCCCCGTTAGGGCCTATATCCCTCGTGCTGATAACTGGCCATCATAAACACAACCAACAACCATTATTGGAAAAAAAAAAACAGAACAATTCTTTAGTCGGCTGCTTTAAAATATTGTGAAACTTGACAACCTGTTAAAGAAATGAATCGTGAAATTCATCAATCGAGACAAAACTCACAAGATTCTTCAGTTGGTGGCAGGAAAAAATGTGAAATTTGTTGACCGATTGCAGCTGAAAAACTGCTAAATAAGTCACATTAACTGATAATTGAAAAATAGTTATTGAATATTAATATTTAAAAAAAGGAATGCATAATAACATTAAATGGGGGAAAAAATCGCAAAATTCAATCTGTCACAGGAAAACATTGCAAAATTTTATTGATAAAAAATAGAGCTGTACTGAGTACTCGGTAAATACTGAGTATTCGGCATACTCGGCCAATTTGCCGAGTACTCGGTACTCGGCGAAATTTTGGCCGAGTACTCGGCCAATACCGAGTAGTTGTAAGAATTTCAAACTGATCAGTAAAAAGTTATTCGAATATCAATGTATAATATATGTAATAATTCATAAAACTATTTACTCAGTATTTAACAATATGTGTACAAAATATAGAAAAAGTTAAGCAAAAACCCCTCATAAAATAATTCAAGATTAAAGTTTAGTTTCACACATACAAATAAAAGTAAGTTTTTCTTATTACACAACTACTCGGTATTTTCGGTACTCGGTCGAGTAGTCAGTGGCCGAGTGCTCGGTACTCGGTACACCACTAATAAAAAAGGAGTCTAAGAAAACCAATTCAAATTATTTTTTGTGAACAAGGTACACGAATGCAAGAAAAAAATTTAGGTGCCAATGGGCAGTCTCTCACCACTAAATTTTATTTGTTATTTTTTGTCTAATATTTCTTTTAAATTTTTTGTAAGAATTTAAGTGAAGAGAACTAATAAAATTTAGTGGTGAGAAACTGCCTGCTGGCGCCTAGATTTTTACACTTCTGTTCTGCGAGTGCCCTTTTTTAAAAATTCGCACACAGCAGTCCTTTTTTCTAGAATCATCACTATCCTAGTGTTGATTCTAGATAAAAAGGGCCACTGGGCGGAAATGTTTAAAAAACAGCACACTTGTACCTTGTCGCTTGCAGGGAAAATCTGAAAAAGTGGTCTGAAAGTCGAAACTCATTCATCGACCATATGATAAAAATCCCACGAGTTTCACAAATCAGTATCAAGAAAAAACTAAATTTTACCAGTGGGTAGAAATATAATATTGCAAAATTTGTCAATCAGTTGCATGAAAAAAAAACTGAAAATAGTCATTAAGTAGTCAGAAAATTTGGTGAAATTTGCCAGTTGATTGTTGGACAAAAAAGAGAAATTCTTTAGTCAGGGATTTTGATCAAAAATTTACCTTAACACTTTGGCTGCCGCCCATTTTTCAAACTCTGTTCCCAGGTACCGAATGCGTGACTTAGAGATCTGCACGGGCAGTCCCGTGGCCCCAGAGTTGATTTCAGGGGGTGGGCTCTCATTGCTTTGGAAGGAATGTCCCCCCCCCCCCCGACCACTTCCTGAAATTAACTCTTGGGGCCACGGGTCTGCCCATGCAGATCTCTTAAGTCACGCATTCGGTGCCTGGGAACAGATTTTGAAAAATGGGCGGCAGCCAAAGTGTTAACGTAAATTTAAGGATATTGTCATTGGTTTAACATTAGCTTGTAAGTATTGTAACATGACAGTGTACTAAGCTCATTCAATATCCTCCTATGCAAAAAAAAAAAAAAAAAAAAAATTAAAAGAAAAATTAAGGATATTGTCATTGGTTTAACATTAGCTTGTGAGTATTATAACATGACAGTGTACTAAGCTCATTCAATATCCTCCTATGCACAAAAAAACATTTAAAATAATTAAGGATATTTTCAGTGGTTTAACATTAGCTTGTGTGTATTGTAACATGACGGTGTACTAAGCTCATTCAATATCCTTCTTAATAAATGAAAAAAATCATTTAAAAAATTTAAACGCATATGAAAACTCTGTCATGTGGAAAAAAAATAATTCTTCGATCGCTTGCAGGGAAAATCTGAAAAAGTGCTCTGAAAGTCTAAATTCATTCATCGACCATATGATAAAAATCCCACGAGTTTCACAAATCAGTATCAAGAAAAAACTAAATTTTAACAGTGGGTAGAAATATAATATTGCAAAATATTGCCTTTATTATTTGATTCTGAGAAGTGTCATAATTGACGAAAAAAACTAATTTGGCCCTATTACCATTCAGAAGTGTAAATTTTCTTTTTACAATAACACAATTCATATGACAGTAAAAAAAGATTGCTTCATTTAAAAAATTTAATATTTTACATAATTAGTGAGTACGTACTCATTAAATAAAAATTACTATTAACATTATGTTATGTTATTAACACAATGTGTCAAACCGCTTTGTATTACATAAAACTGTTTCATTCCTGAAAAGAAAATAAGTTACTTACCTGTGAAATGTTATGCACTTATTGTAGGTATCCTAGGCAGGCATCAAGTTATAATTTGAAGTTCAGTATTGATTTTTTGTGTAACTGAACATCAAAACATACTTTAATACAAAGCACAGATAAGTATCTGTGTAAGATATTTAAAAATTCTGAAACTTTTAATCTAAAAGAACATACTGATTGAAGCAAGTGTAAATCTGAAATAAAACATTGTTAATTACTATAAATAGATAAGTGCACTAAATCAATAATAATCGAACTATCTGGATTGTCAGAAACAAAATTTTATCAAATGTTTTGGATGACATTTGAATTTAATTAATCCTGTTAATATGAAATGGACCTAATTTTTTTTTCGCATGCATTAACCGTTAATAGTACAATCTCATCTGGATTTGAAATACTAACGATGATTAGTTAAAATAATAAAACTTTGTAAAAAATCACCATAAAATTAAAACAAAACACAGGACGCGATTCGAGCTAAAAACATAACAGCTCGTCATCAGCTAAGCATACACGTGTCCGTTTCGGACACGTGTATGCTTAGCTGATGACGAGCTGTTATGTTTTTAGCTCGAATCGCGTCCTGTGTTTTGTTTTAATTTTATGGTGATTTTTTACAAAGTTTTATTATTTTAACTACTTCATATCGCCAGTTTTCGGTGCTGTTTCACTAACGATGATTGTACAAAAATTGCGACGGTTTATAAATCGTTATCACTTTATTCAAATTAACTCAATCGTGTGGATCTGAAATTAATTTCTTTCGATTGAGAATGTAAAAATACCCATACAGCCACTTTATTTCAATAAACAGTGGTGATATTTTTCGCCAAACTGCAAAATAAATGATCTTCTTTTAGCAAATCAACGTGGTACTCTGCGCCGATTTTCATAAACAAGCCGGCGTTTCCGTGAGTTGAGGTGTTTCTTTAATGCTTCTCCTGCAGTTGCAACGAAACCATGGGGTTAGACATTCAGCTGTAAGAGGTTGAAAAATAAATCATATGTCCAAATGAGAAATTTAAATAAAATAAAGGAAGAAAATTATACTATTCTTTTGTTGTTCTTCTTTGTTTTTATGAGGTAAAAGTGGAAAACTGGAAGTTATATGTATGTCCGATATGGAAGAAAGACAATTTATGCAATATGCAATGAGTAAACCCACCTGTGTTTCTAATTTCTAATCATGGGCGACATATAAAAGAATGGTTGGGCCACTGTCCCTCTCGATTTTGAAATTTATCTAATTAAATTTCCTTTTTCTTCGATTTTGAAAAATAGTAAATTTTTTTCGAGTAATTTAAAATAAAAGAGGAACTAAAAACTAGTTATGAAGATAGTGGGGCAGTGAGCAAGGGAGACCTATTGCCCCTCCCTTGATTTTAAAATTTAATTAATAAGAATTTCTTTTCTTCTGTTTTCAAAAACATTATGTAAATATTTTGAGTAACTTAAAATGAAAATAAATAAGAAATTTTCAGTTAAGGGGTGGTGGTGGTGGTGGTGGTGTGTGTGTGTGGGGGGGAGACTCATTGCCCCTCCCTGGATTTTGAAATTTAATTAGCAATTTTTTTCTCCAATTTACAAAAACATAGTAAAATTTATTCTTTTCGAATAACTTAAAATAAAGGAACTAAGAACTTTCTGTTAGGGGAAGGGGGCACATGTGAGTCATTGCCCCTCCCTCGATTTTAAGTTGTAACTATTTTTTTTCTCTGATTTTTGAAAAACATAGTGAAATTTGATCTTTTCTCTTATCTTAAAATAAAAGAATAACTAAGAATTTTCTCTTAGGGGAACGAAGTTAGAAGAGAGCTATTGCCCCTCCCTAAATTTAAAAATTTAATTAATTAAATATTCTTTTTCTTTTGTTTTCAAAAACATAGTAAAGTTTATACTTTTCGAGTAACTTAGAATAGAAAAATGAGAAATTTTACATTAAGAGGGAGGGAGAGGGGGGGGGGGTTGAGAGGTTCATTGCCCTCCCCTCCCTGGATTTTAAAATGTAACTAATAAAAATTTATTTTTTTTCCACTTTTGAAAAGTAGTAAAATTTATTCTTTTCGACTAACTAAAAATAAAGAAACTAAGAATTTCCTGTTAGGGGAAGGGGCATAGCTGAGCGATTGCCCCTCCCTTGAATTTAAATGTTAACTATTTTCTTCGCTTTTGAAAAACATACTGAATTTTTTTTTTAATTATCTTAGAATAAAAGAGGAATTAAGAATTTTCAGTTAGGGATAGGGTAGGGGGTAGGAGAAACCTATTGCCCCTCCTTGGATTTCAAAAGTTAATTAATTAAAATTTTCTTTTCTTCTATTTCAAAAACATAGTAAAATGTATACTTTTCGAGTAACTTACAATAAAAGAAATGAAGAAATTTCTCATTTCTCGCCCCCCCTTCCCCCCTGGCTTTTGAAATTTAATTAATATTTTTTTTCTCCGATTTTGAAAAAAAAAAAAAAAGCAAAATTTATTCGTTTAGAGTAATGTTAAAAAAAAAACTAAGAATTTTCCGTTGTGGGCAGGGGCACAGGTGGGTTGATGCCACTGCCCCTCCCTCGATTTTGAAATTTAACTAATTTTTTTTCTCTGATTTTGAAAATCATAGTGAAATTTAATTTTTTTTTTTATCTTAGCTTAAAATGAAAGAGGAACTAAAAATTTTGCGTTAGGTAGGAATGTGACTTTCAATTAAGTCCTTAAAAGTCTTGGAAAGAGTATTAATTATCATTAGTATTTAAAAAGTGTGTTTCATAACATGCAACTCTCACAAAATTAAAACAATTTTAAACACTTTAGAAAATTCGGGAAATATCACACAATAATACAGCATTGTGTCTTGCAAAAGAATCTTACAGTAACTGCTGTTATACTGTAGTTACTATTATAATAATCATACTTACAAAATTAAGACCTGTAAAGTTCTTCAGAAACTGCAGTCAGACTGCAGATACATCACCGAAAATTTTTGTGAATTAATTGCTATAAAATCACTTGAAATTCACTGCCGTTTTACTGTAGACATAAAGTCTTACTATTTTTTAAATTTTGGGTTGAAAAAATACTTGTCAATAACTGGAAAATAACTGAAGTGTTTTTACTGTTGATATTGCACTACAAAAAAAAACTACAGTTGACCGTAGAAAAACTTGAAAAATACCTCATTTCTGTAAAAAAACTACAGTTCATTTTTAGCTGGGGAAATACAGAAAATAGCCTTGACGAGAAAAGAAATTTGATAAAAACATATTTTCTGGCAACCTATTTACTGTGTCACATACACAAGCAATTTTTTCCATTTGTATACAATTTATTTAATGTAAGGAACCCGTTTATTTATTTTTATATACCAACATAAATAATCTGTATATAAAAAATAATATTTTATACATGTATAAATAAAATGTTTATATGTATATAAATACATATAAATATAAAAGTTCAACAGGTTTGTTTTCGTAGTTGTTTATATCATTTGGCAACATATCTCAGTTTCTGAAGTCCGAATTGCGCCAAGATTTTTAAAAAATGCCAAGGTCCCTATAGTGGAAAAATATCCTAATTCCATATGAAAGTTTAAAAATCTCCTTTTAATTAAATGAAATGTGTAACTAATAAACTATCTTTAACGATGTGCGGCAGATGCGGCGTCCGAAGTCCGCTGCTATTGTTATTATATTGTATTATTAGCCTACTTACTGTTAATTTATTGTTAATTTTAAATCTGTAAAAGAAAGATTATAGTTATAGATAAGATATGTTGGTCGCCAAAACCCGATTACAGAAAATTGCCTGAGTTATAAAGGTGTTACATGATTTCAAGCTGAATTAATTTTTATATGCTTTTACAAAAATCTTAATAAGGCAAATCTTTCAGTTTACCTGTCCATCTTTCTATCTTTTACTTCCTTAAAACAAATTTTATTAAAGACCGGGAGGCGTCTGCACAGATCATCACCTCATCGAGTTGACGGCTGAAATTTTAGGATTAGTTAAATATCGATTAGCGTATTGAAATGTAACTGGTCTGCCAAGTCATATATTTGTGGAAACCACCTACAAACCCGATTTTTACGGGTTAATTGGTGGATTTTCCATTGTGTTTTCCTGCACCCATTCCTCCATGTTTCCAAACTTTTGGATGCAGGAAAATACAATAGTAAACCTATCAGTTAATTACTAAAATTAGGTCTTCAGGTGGTTTCTACCAAGATATGACTTAACAGACCAGTTGCATTTAAATATGCTAATCTAGTTTTAACTAATCCTAAAATGTCAGCTGTAAACTCGATGAGGTGATGGTGTGTACAGACGTCTATTATAAATGTCGGCATTCTAATCTCAATAGTACTCTGGTCAATCTGGCAATTATCCCTACTATTTATGAAACACTATTCCTTTAAGTGCGTTTTAGTGATGTTAATGAACTTATGCATATGCATCATACATATTATACATATGCATATAATACGTAATACATTTGCATCATACATATTATAGGTATGTTTATAATACATACTACATATGCATCATTGTGACGTCAGAATAAACAAAACATTGTTTTGTCGCCAAATTTGAGAATTGACATGATATATTACCAAATTTGGCGAAATTTTGCTAAATGTCGCCAAGCTTGGCAAATATTTGACGCTAGTGGCTATTTTTCAATGAGTTAATTATTAATGCCAGCCATCTATTTTTATTTTTCCGCATATCATCTGAATAGTTAAATGATATAACGTACTAATATTTCCAAAGTGCTAATAGTTTCGTCACTGCCCCAAACCTCTGCTATTGTTACTATATTGTACTGTTATTATACTTACTGTGACTATGTTGTTAACCTTTACACCGCTAAAACTTCTGTATTATATAAAGAGAATTTACGGAAACTATTAAAGCATTGAAACTGCCAGTTCTCCTTATGATTATTATAATTCTATAATATGTAACCTGTTAATCAATATGTACGTTAGAATGAATCTTCTATAATCCGGTTCCTCGCATTTTAGTTTTCGGGTTTCGAGTAAAATTAGCTAAAATCTTAAAACCATGGCACATTGACTAATTCATCAACACGATCAGATGAGAAAAATGATAGACTTTCAAATGGATCATGGCAGTGAGCCGGTAGAACTTCTATTCTTCCATAATCGAGTCTATTGAAAAGGTTAACGTGAAACAAAAAGATATTAGCATCAATATGGTTTAATGCAAATACAGATATTGTCAAAGGATTTCATGAGAACCATTTCGCTTGTACCCAGTCGTATCAGTTAAAATACAATTGGCAGTGAGCCCAATTAGAAAAGATTACTTAATAGGATTAAAAATTTCCGCATTAGAGAACGAATCGTAACTGCTAAGGAAGCATGCATAAGTGAGTTAAGAGATATTTGTCACGAAAGATGAAATGCATAACAACACAAAATATAAGATGTGCTTCCATGATCGTAAAGAGTTCTTGATTTCTCTATCAAAAGCTTCCGAATTGTCGAAAGAATGGGCAAGTAAATTAAATTATGAATCACAGTAACATGATGCAACGTTTAACATGGAAGTAATACGGTAAATACTGCTTTCTAGAGGCGGCTAGTACTTTAATATAAAAAGAAATAAAGTATAAATTTGTAAAGCTCAATAAAATAAATTTAGGTATTTTTATGTTATCCGGGCGCAAGTGGCAAATCGCCAAATACTGTTTCCAACTCCATTGTTCATATTGCATTCATTTCATTTAAATATATATACTTTTCAGTCATCTCATTTAAAATAGATGCATTTCCCTCATTTTATTTAATAGAATATTTAACATAGAAATAAATAAATAAATAAATAAGAAATAATAACATAAACCAAATTATTTTATTTGAAAATCAAAGCATTGTTTCTAATTTACACATGTGAAAAATGAAAACTGCTATTGGCGAAAAAACAAAAGGCTAATGAGGAGATTTGCTCCCGGCTAACATAAAAGTACCGAAATTTAAGTTTTTTTCATATTAATATAGTTTAGAATAACAAACTTGAAAAAACATACAAAAAGTAGTGATATCCCAACAAAAGTTTTCGGTAAAAAAAAAAGCGCCAAGTTCTCCTTAATGTTACGGCCAGAAAAAGCAGTGATATCTGATGTTCGCACAAGTTAAAAGCCAAACATCTCAAATCTTTCATTGAAAATGGCTTCCTGCGACTTGACCGTTAATGCCTCCGTGAGAGTTTTTCAAATTTTAAAATATGTACAAATGAGCTACAAGCCAACTACATTTTTTGATTATTTTAGGCATTTTGTGACACAGAATACAGAAATAAAATACACATTTGAAAAAAGCATTTAAACAACTTCAGTCTATTTAAATGCTTAGAAGTTAAAAATAACAAAATACTTGTATTCAGGAGATAATATCCCTAATTTCTAAAACATAATTAATATCAACTTTTAACAGTTTATAAATCGAATACCTCTTAATGTTTGCAAACAAACTATAATAAATGTTCAAACGAAAAAAAATCTCTTTCGTCAATACACAAGATTTCAATATTATACAATAAAATATAATGTAACATATTGTGAGATATGAAGTAAGTAAATTTTGTTTTATTTCTTGGGTTTTACGTTAATGACTTTAGCTTTTGACCGTACAAAATGGCAATTAAACCGCAAGTGGACTAAATGATCTGTAATCAAATCTAATGTTTGTTGAAACTGAATGGTAGTTATCAGAAATCTTTTACTTGTAATGTCTTTATGTTAATTTGCCTCTTTGCATTCTAATATTACTTTTAATATTTAAATAATTCAGAAATGCGTAATTTCCAATCATTAATTTTGAAATGCTGTAGAAGGCATTAACGGCCAAGTCGCAGGAAGCCATTTTCAATGAAAGATTTGGGATGTTTGGCTTTTAACTTGTGCGAACATCAGATATCACTGCTTTTTCTGGCTGAAACATTAAGGAGAACTTGGCGCTTTTTTTTTACCGAAAACTTTTTGTTGGGATATACATTAAAACTGAACACAACTGTTAAAAGTTTAATAACAACATCAAAATTTTATTAGATATTTGCGTTATTAATTGAAAGAAAACCATATCCATCCAGCGTTTCATCAATTTTCAGTAATTAGATAGGGAGATATAAATTATTGAAAAATAAACCATTAAGTATTAAAGAAAGACTTATGTTATTTAAATATAATTCGGAGAATAATCCTTGGATTCTTCACTTTTTCTTTTATATGTTTCTTTGTAAAAGCTCAGAATTAAAGTACATGCATATTTTAAATTAAGATCCTTTTTTAAAAATTTTTGTTTAATAGTAATGCTATTATTAAATATTCATAAGTGGAAATACAAATTTTTGCCGCCGTTAGATTACACATGATCGAAAACTTACAGTATAAATTTTTGTATATTTTTGAAAATTAATAGCCAAATTATAAACAACTATGTAATACTTCCGGCTTTTATGAGGCTGTACTTTAGATTGATGCTAAAAATCTCATTAATAATAACTATACACAAATCTGCAATTCACTAAGAGTTTCTAAATGAGCATAGTTATTTTCGTTAATAAATGATTGCTTATAAAATGTAAAAACTTACAGTATAAATTTTTGTTTATTTCTGAAAATTAATAGCCAAATTATAAGCAACTATGTAATGCTCCCGGCTTTTAGAGGCTGTACTTTAAATTGATGTTAAAAATCTCATTTATAATAATTATACACAAATCAGCAATTCACTAAGAGTTTCCAAATGAGCATTGTTATTTTCGTTAATAAATGATTCCTTTTTCATAGTTTTAAAAGTTTAAATCTCAAAATCACTGATTTTTCAAAATTTATTAAAACTTTGAAATCCTGCGTTTATCAAAGAACAAGGTCCCTATGCACATTTAAGTCATATTTATGTGTTTATCAAATACAGAGACATGAATGTTTGATTAAATACGAGAGAAAAAGTGCAGGGATATGTATTGATTTATTAAAATATATATATGTATTAGTCTGAAAATTATAACTATTACAATAACCTAAAACAAAATAATAAATGAATATTGATAAAAACAGCATACTACAATGACATTTACAATAGAAGTTACAACTTGATTTATTGTTCCTGCTGTACATTGTAATGCGTCACCAATAAAAAAAAATCGATCATTTAAACTGAAATATAGAGTCTCAGGAAAAATATTAATGCCTTATGACAAATGTATTATTCATTTTTAAAAAAAATAGACTACTGCTATATTAAAAGCTGTTTGTTGATTTCAAAGCTTCCTTTATCTATAAATGTCTTTTTTAAAGTATATTAATTTAATATTTAAAATATGCTGTTTTGTAATTTTCTTACTTATTAAATACATATATTACATACGAGGAAAAAAGTGCAGGGATAAGTATTGATTTATACAAAATATATATGTATTAATCTGAAAATTATAACTATTACAATAACCCAAAACAAAATAATAAATGAATATTGATAAACACAGTCTAATACAGTGACATTTACAATAGGAGTTACAACTCGATTTATTGTTCCTGCTGTACATTGTAATACGTCATCAATAAAAAAATCGATCATTTAAACTAAAATGTAGAGCCTGAGGAGAAATATTAATGCCTTCTGACGAATGTATTATTTATTTTCGAAAGAAATAGACTATTTTTTGCTACATTAAAAGCTGTTTCTTGATTTCAAAGCTTCCTTTATCTATAAATGTCTTTTTTAAAGTATATTAATTTAATATTTAAAATATGCATTTTCGTAATTTTCTTACTTATTAAATACAACAGAAATTTTCACACTTTTTATGATAATCCTATGAATTTTAATAAAATAATTTGACATTTCGATGACATGCATTGATATTCAAATAACAAAAAATATTAATCCTATTAATATATTTTACAGATTGTTTTTCATCTTAAGTCTTTAATATAAGCTCCCTATGAATATTTATGTATATATCTTAAAGTACATAAAAAATATTGATTGAACGAATAAAGCTTATTCATGATTCATACATAATTTATGAAGCAAAATGATAAATAAAAATGCATTTCATTAGAGATGCTCTCAAGTTTTTAATCAAAACTAAGCGGCTTATTTTGTCATATAGTTAGAATTTTGAAATGCATATATTTGAGTTTATATATGTATATATACATTAGAGCAAATTGCTTAAGATTAAAATAGTTTTAGAACGTTAATACATTTTTGAATAATGAATCTTTCGAATAAAATTTTAATAGAACAACATAAATTAAATCTCGTCGTCCTGTAATATAATGTGCATGAATGAATAATTGCATGCTGTTTTTGAGATTGCAAAATGAAAATAAATATACAACTCCCTCACACATGATTTGTTTTTAAATGAATGAAAGGCATATTTTGCACTTAAAGTGGATAATAAAAGATGTAGAATATTTAAAAGAATGGCATTTAAAGCAAAATTACAAAACGTCTTTCATATACTATCTACACCGTAATACAAAAGATAACTAATTGTTAAAAAAGACCTGTTTCACAATTGTTTCAGAAGATATAACCACAAATTGAACCATATTTGGAAAATAAAATATAAGGTTAGTTTGGGTAACTGGACCCACGAGGTAACTGGGCCATAGGCTATTTTATAAAAAACTGTTGAAGTTTTTTAAGTTTTAGCTTTGTGAGCAATGCACCTTAATCTCTACTTCCTAAAACAAAGTGTGTTGACTCAATCATAACTCTCACTTTTCTGTGATAGGTTGTCAAAAATTTACGTTTCTTTTTTTAAAAACAACGTCAATATGGTTGAACTTCCTCGGCATTTTATTAAAATACTGTAAGTACTTTTATTAAACAATCTTTTTTTTAAAGATTAGGCATATAACTACATTGATATTATTAGCTACCTATACATATTTACTGCATGTTTCAAATGTAAGCCCGGTGTCCCAGTTACCCCATATATTTATCAAGAATGGGGTAACTGGGACTTATATCCGGGGTAACTGGACCATACTGGTTCCAGTTATCCCAATAGTTATAAAAAAAATTTGAGTTTCTCTTATTATGGGAAATAAATTTCTCCATTGTTTTTTGCTCACAATAAAGAAAATCATAGAACACCTTATTAAAATTACGTAATACAATTTAAAAAAAAAGTATACTAGGTGGTATCAAACCAAATTTCTTGACCCCCTTGAGAGGTGATAATGCCGTTTTGGCATCACATAATTTTAATCCCTAATTGCCACATTGGCACCGGAATTTTATAATGGAAATTTCACCCTTATTAAGTACGCGAAAATATACTTTTATTTGTTTACAAATAGACTCTTGTAAATACTGGTGACTGGTGTCATTAAATTATTTCAACATTTTTTACGAATGCAAGTACCTTGCCCCTGAAAGCGAGATAGCCAAAACTTGAAATTGTACTATACTATACAGATAAAGTACTTAAGTACTTACGTAGTCGTTTGTTCATAGATTTACCTTGCTATTTATTCCTTAAAATACCCATGTGACTTTTATACTTATTACCTATACTAAAGTACATATATACTTACTTAATTTTATGTTTTTGGTATAAATAAATCTCATATTTTCACTTTTAGTGCTTTTTTTAGACACATTGACAGCAAATGTTTCCCTTAGAATGCTATTTAGTTGATATGTAATTTAAATGATCTGCCTGGTTTAAATTTTTTAAGTTGTTTACACTTTTCTAATAGGACCTGATATCCCATATGAAAAAAAATAATAAATAAACGCGTCTGGAACATAGACCCACCTGGTTCACTTACCCCATTTTTATGGGACAACTGGACCCATGAGGAAAGAAAGATGAAATATGCATATTTTTTAAATATTAAAATGTAATTTTGAGCATTTCTGTCTGATAGAGGGAACCTAACTGAACACATTTACTGAAGTTTAGACTTCAATTCAAATGAACATTAGCTTTTTGAAGCTGAATTGTCAGAAGCTACAGAGTCACATTGTAAAATCATGGCCCAGCTGCCTCAACTAACCTTAATCACTAACAAAAATTTACAGCAACCAAATTCGAGTTATCCACGATTTTGTAAAGCGTTCGTTTATATTTAGAAATCTCAGAAACCAATATATTTTTGGATTTAAAGAAGAATTTATATAAATAAACATTCTTTTGCCCACATTTTCGGAAATTTTGCCGAGTTGTTTTATGGCGTTAACAATATTTTTTTTAAACAGTATCCTCGATTTTGTAATGCATTCTTCTATATTTAGAAATCTAAGAAGCCAATATATTTTTGAGATGTAAAGAAGAATTTATATACACTGACCTCCAAAAGTTAAGGTACAGGGACTGTATACTTTCGATTGCACACGGTTTGTCGAATATCTACCAATATTATTGGCCAATTGTTCTTGAACTTCTGGGATATAAAGAACATGTTTGATTTCATATATTTAGAAATCGCAGAAACCAATATATTCTGGGATTTAAAGAAGAATTTATATAAATAAACATTCTTTTGCTGCCATTTTCGGAAACTTTTCCGAGTTGTTTTATGGCGTTAATCTTTTTTTTACAACAGTAACCACGATTTTGTAATGATTTCTTCTATATTTAAAAATCTCAGAAACCAATATATTTTTGACATTTAAAGAATAATTTATATACACTGGCCTCCAAATAATAAGGCGCAGGGATTGGACACTGTTTGTCGAATATCTACCAACATTATTAGCGAATTGGGACAAATTGGACTTCTGGGATGTAAAGAACATGTTTGATTTCATATTTCTCGGTGAAGATTTAGTCGGAGCGACAATTAGAGAGCTAATAATAAATTTAATAATAAAATAATATTTGCTATTAACTATGTAACAGAAAATCTGGAAATGTTTTGTTACTGTGTTAAATGACTATTTGGGTCCTGTTCATCATTTGTGTGCATTTGTGTAAGCATTGCATTCATAATCGTGAAGATGTTATTGTGTGTGTGAAAAATTCAAAAGGCTTTCGTTTATAGCATAAAGAGTTTAAAGCAAATTTAACACAACATTCCGAAAACATGACAAAGAACAGTAGCAAACAGTATACTGCAATTAAAACATGAATATATTGAATATTTGATGAGATATGGGCACTTCTATGAAATCATTTTTAACTGCGCATGTTTGAATTGTTTTATGGCGTTAATCATTTTTTACAACATTATCCATGATTTTGTAAAGCGTTCTTCTGTATTTAGAAATCTCAGAAACGAATATATATTTGCGTTTTAAAGAAGAATTTATATAAATAAACATTCTTTTGCTACCATTTTCGGAAACATTTCCAAGTTTTTTATGGCGTTAATTACTTTTTGTTACATCATTTCCATTTTCTTCGATATTCAATGTAGAAACTATCAGAAGTTACTTATATTTGAAAAACAAATTATTTAACATTTCATCTTAAATCTGTTACCTAATCTCAATTACATAGTAAAACAATAACATAAATCTGCAACAATAAAAGAATAACGCAAATCTGCGAAATGTCCAAATAAGAAACAGCAGTGCATTCTACTAGCCCAACCAGTACAACTTGTTTTGTTTGTAAAAAATAATTATACAATTTGCGTCTAAAACGTAAGTCTAAAACGTCTGAAAAGACTGATTTCTAAATAGAAAAATGAGCTATAGACGCTTGCATATGCTTGAGAATGGCGAGAATAGTCGATGAAAGGCCCCTTACGCTCATATTCTCCATCTACCTCAACTGCTGTTTAAACGTAAATCATTAGATCGGACGCTTACATATTATTTACCATTAACCTGATTTGACTTCGGACGCGACTAAGTCCAATCAGGTTAATAGTGAAAATAATTTAATCGTTCGACCGAGAATTTGGTGCTTAACTGGTAGTTCATGTAGATGTTGAGTACGAGCGTTAGAGTCAAACACACCATTCAGAAGCTGTACTATTTGAGTACTAAAGCCATTCAAACGTACTAGTCTGCGTACTCTTATTGCACTGCAATGGAGCAACTCATAAATAACAAGCTTAAACTTAAACTTACACTATCTGCAAAACTACTTTAAAGATGAGACAATATTAAAATGACGTTGAATTATTTTAATACCTTAGTACTTTCAACTATAAAAAACATAGTCTTCGTCAGAGAAATGTAAGAAATACAATTATTATTGACGTCTAATTTTCAAAATTCACGTAGATTGAAAGTGCAAGTTAATTTTTAGATCCGGAAAACATTGGGAAAATAAAACATGTATATAAGGAAGTGGAATATTACTCGTTTTACGATTATTTAAGCAAATCGATCCAAATTCTGGGTATGTTGTAGGATAAAACGTCATTGCAGGATAAAACGTCATCATGATAATTCTTTGAGGGATATATAATTTTTGCATCTTCGAAATTAACTTGCATATTCTGCTTCTGGTTAAGTCTTGACAGGGCTGTTGTAGGTCGGTTATACTTTAAATCTCTCAAATATTTTTTAATACGGATTTTAAGTTTACGTGAAGTCATTCCTATGTATTCGAGATAAATATTTTCTGTTTTCAGGAGAATTGTATATACTCCAGAAATCTCCGGAATCTCCAGAAATCTCCAGAATACTCCCATCTTCCGGGGTCGGGTCTATTTTGGCACTAATTAGTTTTTTCAGTTTTTCTGGAGGAGTGGCGATTAAGTTTACGTCAAAGCGAAAAAGTGCATGTCTGAGTTTTTCGAAAATTCCTGGTATGTACTTCATCTTGCAATATCTCATATTACCCCGTGGAATTTTTTTTGTATTTTCACATGGTATACTGATCTTTTAAGTAGTTTTGCACATAGTGTAAGTTTAAGTTTAAATTTTAATGCTGAATTAAGCATTTCTATTTATTTATTTACTAATAACAAGCTTTATTACAAATCTCCGATGGAGCCTCCTTCGATACTGCTGTTAGTATACGAACAGAAACTTTTTCTAGTGTTTCGGTTGTTGTCTCTGGTTTTCTATTCGGTGTGCTGGAACCAAAATCACACAAGTGTCTGCCTCTGTTTTTTTTTTTTTTTTTTTTTTTTATCTGTACACGACATTCGACTGTCTGCATCTAAGTGGCTTCTATATGACAATGGCTGCATACGAAAAAAAAAAAAAGTTTGATTATTCATGAGGGATTTTGCACGAAAACGAATCACCAAAGATCATGGTGATCATGCCAAATTATTGTTTAATGACTTGACTCAGTCGTCTAATAGAACTCATCAAGATGAGCATAGAGAAGTTAACCCTTTATGTACAGAATTAGGAATTCACGAAAATCTTAACTTCTCAAGAATTTTTCGTGAAATGCTTAAACTACATTAGACGATTTAAATAATCATTTAATACATGTTAGCAGGATGTTAGAAGGATTTAGAAGGATTAATTAAATTTGAATTTTTAGGGATTTTATGCATTATTTATAACCCCACTCAAATCTTTTATTTAAAATATTTTTCTTAGTATTTTGCAGAATTAGGAAATGTACAAATTTGATGTTCTTACAATAGAAATATAGAAATAGTTCCGAATTGAATAATCCCCCTTACCTCCCAACGCCAAGAAAGCTGAAATGATGCAAAGGCAAAAGAACTCATTCTTTTAAAAATATTTTTGTTTTCTGTAACCTGTCATGCTTTTGGAGCAAGATAAAGTAATGTACCTATAACTCATTCTAAACTGTATTACAGCTAATCTATGAATCAAATGAAGTTTATAACACGTTATTTTGATGGTGGTTATAAGTGTCGCCAGTAGATAAAGGGTTAAGGTACAAAGTTTGCCATAAAATCGACAAAACCTTCATTTGAGCATGCGCCCTTTGCGCATCGTCACACTCTCATAGTGATACCGCAGCAGCAGTAGTCAATTATGCTTTCTGTTAGCTTTAGTAATTTTCACGCTAAGAAATGTTTCTGTACTATTTTCTCGATAATCATGCGCTTGCGTGCGTTTTCAGTCGTATTGCTGTTTATAAATTGATCCATTTACCGAAATTTTTAGACACACTTTTTATGTACTGTGACTTGTACGGATGTTTAATAGACAGATATATATGTCTGTGTATATATATATATATTACTTTTAAAGAATAGATTTTTAATTTTACACTTTCATATAACAATACAGCTTACGCCTAAAAAAGAGCATTTTCGTACTTAAAAAATGAATAAATAGTCTGTGAGATTCTTGTAGTATAATGTACGCTGACTGTTTAGCTATAAATGTATTTATTTGATTTTTAAAAAATAAAAAATACCTTTTAGACGAGCTATTAGAAAAAATAAATTCATGTAAACATGACAGAGGCAAATGATTGATTTCTACCATAAGCGCTGTGAAGCATCATTAGTCAGTAAAATGTTTGAACGAAAGAGTGTATTGGTATAGTTTACTTTTTTTCTGTTTTTTTTTTATTTTTTTTGCTGGTAGTTTCCAATAAAGACAAATTCTTCTGTCTTAAAAATAAATATTTTTAGTATTAACTTATTTTAAGCCGCACAAAGTGAAACTATCGAAAATAACTTGCCATATACTGAAACAGTTAATTTTATAATCTATCAAGCAGCTTATAAAATACATTTACAGAATTTCAATTTATTTTTGTGTTTCTCTCAACTATTGTAAAAACATATTTTGTTTAAAAAGTATATTTATTTCACACAAAAATATATGTTTAATCTGATTCACATATACTTTTATTTTTAGTTTCATCAAATACAAACTATATAACTATTTACTAGTTTAATAAAAACATATCGTAGATATAATTAAAACAGAAAGAGATTAAACTACTTATTAATTGCTATAACTGATAACCATAAGTTTTAAAACGGAAAGATGCCTTTATTTATTTACATTTCAACATGTTTCATTGCATCAGACGGCAGCATTCTCAAGAAAATAAATTGATAAAAATATTTTCGCAAAAATTCAAATTGAAAAACTAGTAAAAAAAAAAAAAAGTAATTTAACAAATTACAACGACCATTTGGAAAATGATTTTTTCAAAGACAAAAATTTAAGACATAAAAAATTGCACTGGGTTGATCATACATTACGTACGCCATGGATTAAACATTAACATTCCTGGACCCATCATGAACAAATTTTAAAAGAAATTTCAGTTTTACAATTTTCCGTACTGTAAATTTTTAAACTTCTACGGAGCTGGTCATACATTACGTACGTCATGGATTAAACATTAATATTCCAGGACCAATTTTAAATGAAATTTCATTTTTAAACTTCTAAACATCCCACAATATTACTTTTTACACCGTCGTACAGAGAAAAAAGTGCATTTTTAATTGCAATTTGTTTGAAAGCTGTATCTCAGTCTGTTTCTGAGTTATTCATTTATTTTTGTAGTTTTTATTACTTTTTTGTCATAGTGGCAACAGAACTATCCATCTCTGTTGAAAGTAAAGGGAAAATATAGATTATTGTATAGACTAATCAAAAAACGAATAAAATGCAGGATTTAACTAATAAAACACTTCAGATATGTTTTTGATTTCCTACCCTGACCGAGGACAATAACCATTTTCCCAAATGGTTAAAAAATATATCACGCGAACACAAGCATAATCACAATAACTACAACATTAAAAATGATTGTTGAATGAAAAGTTTTTTTGCTTTTGTTTTTGTTTAGTAGTTTTTCAATTTGAATTTTTGCGAAAATATTTTTATCAATTTATTTTCTTGAAAATATTGCCGTCTGACGCAGTGAAACATGTCGAAATGTAAATAAATAAAGGTATTTTGCCTTTTTAAAATTTATGTTTATCATTTATAGCAATTAATGAGTACTTTGATGTTTTGAAGTGATTTTATATATAGTTTACAGAATGAGATTGTAAAAATTCAGGAAGCCAAATGCAATAGAATTTAGAATAAATAATATTTAGACAGCAAGAAATAAATTGAGGACTAAAAATGGGAAACGCTGAAAATCCAAATGAGGGGGGGGGGGGGGATGCGTAAGCGCCTCATTTGCCACCCACGTTTGATGTAGAATTTCCGACTTTTTTGAACTATTATTACTAGGGTAAGCCTTAGAGAGTTTTCCTGTTTGTTAAGCTTGGCACTTAAGATATTTTTTCGTAAAATAAAGATTTTCGATTTTTTAGTACTTTCAACGTTTGGTCCTCATTTTAATCCTTTATGTACTGAATTATGAATTCATGAAAATTTTATCTTCTAAAGCATTTTTCGTGAATTGTGTAAACTACATTAGAAGATTTACATAATCATTTAATACATTTTAGAAGGATTTTTGAAGGACTGAAGGGTTTAAAAGGATTCATTAAATTTTAATTTATAGTGATTTTGTGCAATATTTATAACCCCACTCAAATATTTTATTTTAAATATTTTTCATAGTATTTTGTAGAATTAGGAAATGTACAAATATAATGTTCTTACAATAGAAATGTAGAAATTTTTCCGAATTGAAGAATTCCCCCCCCCCCCCGTCCCCCAACGCCAAGCAAGCTGAAAAGATGCAAAGTCGAAGAAATCATCCTTTTAAAAATATTTGTGTTTTGTGTGACCCATAATGCTTTTGGAACAAGATAAATTAATGTATCTATAACTTATTTTAAACCATATTACAACTAATCGATGTAGTAAGTGAATTTTATAACACGTTATTTTAATGGTACTTATAAGTACCGTCAGAAGATAAAGGGTTAATAAGAAAAAAATGCTCAGAATTTCAACTTCTAAAGCAAATGTGGCACTCCAGACTTGTTTTTATGCTGGAAAATAATAATAATAATAATAATAATAATAATAATAATAATAATAATAATAATAATAATAATAATAATAATAATAACCTTTTATAACTTTTAGGATTTTAAATTTTTAAAGTGGCTGTCGAATATTTTTCAGAATCTATGTTTTTATGCCTCATTTTCTAGCACGGGATTAAAGAAAAAGAAAGTTTCATCTGACTGTCTAACACATAACATTGTATGAAATCTTTATTTCGCACGTCTTAAAGTCATACGAACAAAAATAAATACAAAAAATTCTACTTTACAATAATGGCAAAACTCTGAACCTTTTTTTATTTTCTTCAATAAATCAATTCAAATGATTTACATAGTACTGACATCAAATTTTGTTGCGTTTTTAGCAGTAGATTTTTATTTAAATAGAGCTTTAAAGACATCTTTAGTTAACATATGTAATAAATGTTCATATACATAATTAGATCAATTCTAAATTTATATACAAACATTATAAATAATATTTTATACTAAAAGACTAACTGAGACAGACTTTTCGGTCAGATTTCTAATCTAACGTCATGATGTTTGCCGATTGAATGGACAGTTGAGACATGGTGATATGCATCTTTTTTTCGATGGGTATTTGCATAGAGCAAGAGTAAGATGTAGAAATATATACTGACAAAAGTACACGGACAACTTAAAAGTACGACCGAGGGGAAAATTAATGAACGATTGACCAAATTTGCTCTCTAAAAATCACCATAAATTTTTCAGGCTTTATGTATAAGACATCTTTACTTTAAACCACATTTTTTTCGACATCTTCTGAATTTATCTCTTATTTTATATCTTATTAGCAAATCCCGTGGCTTTGCTCGCGTAATAGTTTAAATATGCAGGTGATACTTGCCTGACTATTTTTTATTAGAAGAACAGTTTTTGGAACAATTAAAAAATTACAAATCAAGCCACAGTTTGACTAAACTTCATTATAAAAGTGCAATAGACAGAAATGAAATTTTAGTTAATAAGAACTAAAACTAATTCCAAATAAATGATGATTTATAAAGTATTTTGAAACTTTTATGCTCATTTCAGTATTCATTTGAAGTTTTGAATATTTTAGAAACTATCTTAACACATTTACATCTTAAAATTAACCATCATGTCAAAATCGAAGTTTCTTGTCAAACAGTCTACCTGGCGTTAGTGGCACGAACATAAAATGCCGAAACAGAATTGAAATAGAATGTCTCGAAAAATGTTGAAACAGAGACTGTCACCATTAATTTGCCAACATTAACCTTGAAATCAGTTGGCATTTCCTAACATTCCATAGAAAACGAAATTTAGATGTTTTTAAAGGCTTTCTTGTTGTTCCTGCCAACCAGGTGGTGGTGACACCGGCATAAATTATAGCCCGTATAGGATCAGGAACTATCACTCTTGATTCGCAACCAATAACTTCTGTAATCGGTATATTATTTCGCGAGATTCCATAGAAATCGTAATTTAGGACTCTTTTAGATTGCTTTTCGCTCCTTCCCTTCGCTTCACACATTTTTAATTTCGAATTTATTTTCGACTGTTCATAGAGAACATTTATATTTCATGAGTAACTACCGTGCTATATTAAAGTTTCTAGCCTCTTCAGTACCGCAGAAATTGCAATTTAGAAGGCTTTTGCTCCTGCAACCCTCTAGGGGTTGTGGCCCCGACATAAAATATAGCTTATGTTTGAGCAGGTTCTATCACCATCGATTTCCAACCATTATGTTTGAAATCGGTTTCGTATTTCATACGATTGCATAAAAATCGTAATTTAGAATGCTTATAGAACGATTGTCGCCCACTTCATCCCTTTAAATTTGGAAATTTCTTTCACCATTTCTTAGAAAGCATTTGCATCTTTGAAGTAATTACCATTCCAAATTTAAAATGTTAGACCTCTTCTTTAACACAAAAAACGCAATTTAGAACATTTTTTGCTCCTGTAACCCCCAGGTAATGACAATAACGCAAAATATGGACTATGTTGGAGCGGGTGCTGTCTCCATCAATTTTGAAATCATTACTTCTGAAATCGGTTTATATTTCCTGAGATTGCGTAGAAATCGCTATTTAGAACGTTTTTAGAACGATTTTCATTTATTTTCACCCCATTTAAATTTCAAATTTTTAAGGAACTCTTCTTAGACAGCCTTTACATCTCATAATTAATTACCATGCCAAATTTCAAGTTGCTAGACCCTTCAGTATCTCAAAAATCACAATTTAGAACGTTTTTTAAAATGCAACCGCCAGTTGGTATTGACGCCGACATGAAGTAGATCCTATATTGGAGCAAGGGTTGTCATCATCAATTTCCAACCATTACTTTTGAAATTGGTTGGGTACTTTTTTAGAACTCTTTTCGCGCATTTTCACCTCTTTTAAATTTCGAATTTTTTAAGCAATTGTTCTTAAAGATCATTTATATCTTATAATTATCTACCATTCCAAATTTCATGTTTCTAGGGCTTCAGTAACAGACAAATTGCATTTTCGAACGTTTTTCTTTGCTCCTGCACCCCTTTTGGGGGCAATGGCACCGATATAAAATGTAACCTATGTTGGAGCAAGGGTTGTCACCATCATTTTGACACCATTATTTTTTAAATCGGTTTGGCACTTCTTGAGATTTTGTAAAAATCGCCATTTAGTACGTTTTTTAGAACGCTTTTTGTGCAATTTTTAAATTTCGAATTTTTTAAGAACTGTTCTTAGACATCATTTATATCTTATAAGTAACTATTATTCCAAATTTTATGTTTCTAGGCCCTTCAGTAACACGAAAATCGTATTTTTAGAACGTTTTTTGCTCCTGCATCCCCTTTTGGTCAGTGGCACGGACATAAGATATAGGCTATGTTCTAAGATGGACTAATACCATCATTTTGATACCATTACTTTTGGAATCGGTTCGGTAGTTCCAGAGCTTACCTACTACAAGCAAACAATTTTTACCTCTTTATAATATTAGTATAGATAGATAGATTAGTATAGATAGATAATATATCTTCATTTTGCAAGATTAGCTACGAAAGGCAGATTATTAAAAAAGATATTCTGATATTTCTGTATCAAATATAAAACTTTTAAATACAATAATAATTTGTTGAAGTACTAACATTAAACGTACATGCGACTTTTAACGCATTCACTGCCATGAGCATCACCGGTGGATCTCAATTTTTTTTTTCATTCTGTGCGTGAGCATCACCCGCGTGTCACAAGTAGTTTTCCCTAAAATATTAAATAAAAATTGTTCAGAATCCGTGATTATTTTCACCAGTAATTTTTTATTGTAAAGTTTGCCTTATTTAATCCGAGCATTTTTCCGATTTAAGTAAGCAAAAAGTTCTGTTTTGAAAGACCGGTGATAAGATTAAAAATCCTGTAAAAGACGCTCGTCCCGAAGGGGTTAACTGTTCATCTACTGACGGTACTTATACGTTCCATTAAAATAACTTGTTATAAAATTAATTTAATAGTTGATTAGTTATAATACAGTTTAGAAGGCTTTATAGATACATTACTTTATCTTTTTCCAAAAGCATTATTGGTTACACAAAACGAAAACATTTTTAAAAGAAGGATTTATTTTGCCGTTGCTGCATTTCAGCTTTCTTGGCGTTGGAGGTAGGGGAGGGGGGTAGCAAGATTTTTTCATTTCGGAAATATTTCTATTGTAAGAACATTATATTCGTACATTTCCTAATTCAACAAAACACTAGGAAAAATATTTAAAATAAATGATTTGAGTGGGGTTATGAATATTGCACAAAATCCTATAAATTCAAATTTAATGAATGCTTCTAAATCTTTCAATCCTTCTAAAATCCTTCTAATATTTATTAAATGATTATGTAAATCTGCTAATGTAGTTTAAACAATTAAAAAATGCTTTAGAAGATAAAATTTTCATGAATTCATAATTCAGTACATAAACATTTAAAAACACTTTAATTATCTTAACGAAAAATGCTTTAGAAGAAAAAAAAATTCATGAATTCGTAATTCAGTACATGAAGAGTTAAAAACACTTTAATTATTCTTTTTATGTTTAGAACCATGGCTATCACATTATGAAAAGTCATATCTGTATCAGGAACTCTGTCATAAATGACAGAGTTCCACGTTGTACTTAATTTTTCTTCCATAAAAATAAGCGAGGGAGTGCCAAGATCTGGCATTTTCTTTTAATCCATAGGACACATCAGTACATTTGCATGGGTAATTTCAAAATTTTTGCATTTCGATGATTGATATTTCAATAATTTATCCGAAATTTAGTAACTAAACCTCCCACTGTATTTTCACAATCAAACAATGTATCTATCGGTTATTGAAAATGCTTTATTAAAGCTTTTGCAAATGCAATAAAGTTCGTTTATCCATCATTATTACTTTAGATGTTGTATAATTTTTCGTGAACAACACATTTTGTGGCACTTAAATAATTACCGTGGTTACCCTGATTTAAAAAATTTACCCGTATTCTACGTCAAAAAAAAAGGTAGTTTTCAAAACAAAAGTAATTTTTTCATAAGTTAATTGATAAAGCTTTTATTTAAGACATCAGACAAGAAACAAATAATTTTGAAACAGAAGTACATTAGATTATCACAAAATATTAACAATCAGTCTCAGTAACGTTCTCTAATGCACTGTAAAAAAGACAGATGTTTCTTAATTTACGAAAATGTACTATAATCACGAACGAAAATGTAAAATAACCTCTTCTGATTCACCCAAGGTTCCGGAAAGCATTCCTTTAGCTTTAGAAATCTCACAAGAGAATTCATCTTTGAAATTTAAAGAAGAAGGTGTAAAATTAATTTTGATTAGCTGCCCGTAGTTTTCGAAAACGTTTCAGAGTAGCATTTCCAGTACATTAATCAGCTCTCTCTACCCAGAAAACCCCTTTTTCGGAAGCTATGATGTGTCAAGTAAATATTTCATGTTCAGCAAACACGTTTAACTGAAAAACATATAGAATTAACAGCATTAACATTAGCATTGAAATTGACATTTTTCTGTTACAATTGTATGCACAATTTCAGTTATGTAGCTGAAAATGCTAAGTTGAGGTCTGATAGCATCCTAAAAACGGATTTTCCGGTTAGAAAGAACAGATTAATGCATTGTAAAAACTACCCGAAAACGTTTCCGAAAATGACGGGCATCTAATAATAATTTATTTTTATAAGTTCTTCTTTAAATTTCGAAAATAAATTGTTTTCTGAGGTTTCTAAAGATAAAGGAACGCCTTTCGGAATACTGGATGACTTGGAAACGGTTATCGAATATTTTCATTCGTGATTACAGTAAATTTTCGTAGTTTAAGAAGCATCTGTCTTTTTTTACAGTGTACTGTAAAAATAGAATTTTATAAAAAGATTACAGAGAAGGACAACTCTTCTTTTTTCACCAGAGTTATCAGCAAAAATCAAAAAGACAACAAACGTTCGCAATGCAATTTGATATGAATTGCTCATAATAAGCATTCTATATTTAACCTTTAATGAAAGAGACTTACAAATAGTTATTTCCAGAAAATGCCCTTTGATATTTTTTTTTTATATACAAAGCATTCAGAGGCTTCTCTGACTTAAAAATTTATTCCACAACAGCGCAGCTAATGAATCCGGTGATATGAAGCGTTTAACATGTGCTGTTGAAGAAAAGAGACGGAATGAAAATGAATTCAGTATGAAATTTAGAAATTTCAAAATGATGAAATACAAAATTATTTTTCACCCGTACTTTTATTACTAAAGTACGTAATATTAGTTATGCCATCATCTTTCTACGTTACATGAGTTTAATAAAAATAAAACTACATCATTAAATGCTTGAAATGTCGTGTTTCACGAATTGAATTTTGTGGTTTTGCGCTTTTAAATTACTTTGTGTTTTTCTGTTTTATCATAAGAGATTTTAAAATAAAGTTTGAAGCACCATCTTTCTAAAATATATGTGACTAAAATTACATCATTAAAGAAAGCGAATCTCGTATTTCAGAATCTACATTTTGAAAGTTTTGCATTTTCAAAAAATTTTTCTATTTTCTATTCCGACAAAATAGATTTCAAATAAACGCCCAGTCTTACATAATTCGTTTTATTCGTCGAATAATGCATAATCTTCATGTTCTGCTCTCAGATTTTCAAAACATAACGTAATTTAAATAGCAGTTATTACTTGACCATATTTGCGTTAAAAATGATTTTAGTAGATCATAACTTTAAAATGATTTTAGTAGATTAACCGACTGAAAAGAAGGGTTATGTGTTTCACGCGTATCTGTGTGTGTGGATTTCTTTATACCCTCGAAACATCCCAACGACTGGATGGATTTTAATGAATGAGGTATCTATCAATTCGTCTTAACGGGTCGATGGTTATAGGCTAAGTTTTGTTTTTATAAATCCAAAATGGCGCTCGTAAAATACAAAATGGCGATAGAGATGGAAAAAAAGTTACGCACCCTATTGAATGGCATATTATTGGATAGGTCTTTCAAAATGAAGACGATGTTTCTTTGACTATTTTACGGTCAGAAGCTCCGTTAAAATATTATACAACCTGGAAGTTGTGTATGTATTGTGGTCCTCTAGCTTTACTGCAACTCTAATCATCATAGACATCTATAGACCTCATCAAAACTGTGTTTATAGATAGGAATTAACAATTAAACACAACTTAAAAGTCATCAATGCAAGTAAATAAAAAAATAGGTAAGTAATATAAACAAGAAATATAAAAAAAATATTTTCAGTCAATTCCTACTGAGGTCAATAGGAGAATTTTTTTTCGCCCATTCTTCTTTCTTCTTGAGAGGCACTTAAAACGCCTTGATCAAGAAGAGGGCTCTCTCGGTCTTAAATTACCTTGATCGAGAAGAGGGCTCTCTCGATTATTGAAAATTAATTAATTAAATTTAATTAATGAATTAATATTGGAAAAAAAAACTGGATTAACATCAAGTGTCATTCAGTACAAGTTTTAAAATTTTATTTGCGCTTGATTGGATGAATAATAAATATTTTATTAACGATTTACAATTTGCACAAGATATGTATATGTCGTAGGCTAATTGAGAAATCCGGCTCTTTGCAAACAGCATAGGCTCTTTGCAAAGAGCCGGGCTAATTGGAGAATCCATCTCCCTCTCTCCAATTAGCCTGATATTTTTCAGGCTTATTGCAAAGAGCCTAGAAAGCGTTAGGCTAATTGAAAAATGACCACTTATTATCCGATCAGGGTGATATTTTTAGCTCACATGCTATCAAAGCCTGAGAGCTTATGTGCCCGCCGATTCTGTATGTACGTGTGTACGTACGTACGTATGTACGTAATGAGATAACTCTTGATAGAAATATCCGATTTGGTTCAAATTTTTTTTCTAGGTTCATTCTGATAAGGTGCTTCCCTGATTTTTTTGGGGGGTTCATTGGTTAAGGATAAAGAGGGAAAAGGGGGCTAGTTCACCCCCCTAATTTATATAAATGGGTTTTTCATGTAGAAATATTTGAGTTGCTCCAAATTTGGTACACCGGTTTATTGTGTTAAGGAGCTTCCCTGATTAGATTTGGAAGCTCATTATTTAAGTATAAAAGGGGGTAAAGGGGGTTACCCCCTTAATTTAGATAAATCGGTTTTTCATGATGAGTTATTCGATTTGCTTCAAATTTGGTATACCGGTTTATTAAGTTAAGGAGCTGCCTTGATTAGATTTGGAGGTTCATTATTTACATATAAAGGGAGGAAATGGGGTCTATCGCCCCCGTAATTTAGATAAATGGTTTTTTCATGCAGAAATGTGCGATTTGCTATAAATGTGGTATACCGGTTAATTATGTTAAGCAGCTTCCCTGATTACATTTGGAAGATCATTATTATGTATAAAGGGGGGAATGGGGAGCAATTGCCTCTCATCTTAATTTAGATAAATGCGTTTTTCATGTAGAATTATTCGATTAGCTCAAATTTGATATACTGGTTTATTATGTTAAGGAGATGGCTTGATTAGATTTGGATTTTCATTAGTTAAGCATAAATGGAGGAAAGGGATGGGCTATCCCCCCCCCCTTAATTTAGATAAATTGGTTTTTACTGCAAAATTATTCGATTTGCTCCAAATTTTGTATACCGGTTTATTATGTTAAGGAGCTTCCCTGATTAGATTTGGAGGTTCATTAGTTAAGTATAAAGGGAGGAAAGGGGGCTAGACCCCCCCTTAATTTAGATAAATGGGTTTTTCATGCAGAGTTATTCGATTTGCTCCAAATTTCGTATACCGGTTTGTTATGTTAAGGAGCTGCCTAGATTAGATTTGGAGATTTATTGGTTAAGTATAAAGGAGGGACAGGGGCTAGTGTCCCCTTAATTTAGATAAATGGGTTTTCCATACAGAATTATTCGATTTGCTTCAAATTTGATATACCAGTTTATTACAATATGACTTCCTTCATTTGATTTGGAGGTTCATTGGTTAAGTATAAAAGGGGGAAAAGGGGGGCAATTGCCCCTCCCCTTAATTTAGATAAATGTGTTTTCATGCAGAATTATCTAATTTAGTTTAATTCCTTTTCTAGGTTCGTTCTAATAAGGAGCTTTACTGATTAGATTTGAAAGTTCATTGGTTCAGCATAAAGGGAGAAATGGGGGAGCTAATACCCCCCCCCACCACTTAATTTAGTGAAATGGTTTTTTCATGCAGAATTATCTGATTTGCTTCAAATTTGGTATACCAGTTTATTATGTTAAGTAGCTTCCCTGATTAGATTTGGAGGTTCTTTGGTTAAGTAGAAAGGGGGACAACGGGGACTAATACCTTCATTTATTTTTCGAGGGGCATTATTCTTTGAAATGAGAGTATAATATACAATTAGTGTGAATAGCCAGCTCAATGCCATCAGTTTAACTGTTAAATTTTCTTTTTATTAGGTTTATTAACGCATAACCCTACCCAAACCCGAAAAATAAATTACAACAGACCGTACCCCGATCCGAGCAAGACAAAATAATTCCAGTCTACATGCAACCCGACTCGAACCTGAGAATTTCGACCTGAGAGAAACCCGACCTGAACATTTGAAAAAACCCGAAATCCCGAACCAAATCTGATAACCGACAAAAATATTCCAAAGATCCATAACCGGATCCGAACAAGACAAATTAGTTTCCCTGGACACGCAATGCTACCAAAACCTAAAAATTCCATTCGAAGTCAACCTGAAACCCGTCCCGAACAAAATCTTAACCGACAAAAATATTCCAAAAAACTATTACCCGATGCAAGCCAGACAAAATAATCTCCGTCTACCGGCAACCCGATCCGAACCTGAAAGTTCTAATTGAACTCAATCCGAAACCTGGTTGTGGTCGGTTTTCGGGTTGACTTCAAATGGAACCTTCAAGTTCGGATCCGGTTGAAAAAAAATTAAACTAAATCAGATAATTCTACATGAAAACCCATTTATCTAAATTAAGAGGAGGGGCAATTGCCCCCCTTTCCCTCCTTTTATACTTAACCAATGAACCTACAAATCAAATGAAGGAAGCCATATCGTAAAAAACTGGTATATCAAATTTGAAGCAAATCGAATAATTCTGTGTAAAAAACCCATTTATCTAAATTAAGGGGACACTAGCCCCTATCCCTCCTTTATACTTAACTAATGAACCTCCAAATCTAATCAGGGAAGCTCCTTAACATAATAAACAGGTATACGAAATTTGGAGCAAATCGAATAACTCTGCATAAAAAACCCATTTATCTAAATTAAGGGGCGGGGGGGTCTTGCACCCCTTTCCTTCCTTTATACTTAACTAATGAACTTCCAAATCTAATCAGGGAAGCTCCTTAACATAATAAACCGGTATACCAAATTTGGAGCAAACCGAATAATTTTGCATTAAAAACCCATTTACCTAAATTAAGGGGGGGCTACCCCCCTCTTTCCTCCCTTTATATTTAACTAATGAACCTCCATATCTAATCAAGCCATCTCCTTAACGTAATAAACCAGTATACCAAATATGAGCTAATCGAATAATTCTACATGAAAAACGCATTTATCTAAATTAAGGGGAGAGGCAATTGCCCCCGTTTTCCCCCTTTATACATAATAATGATCTTCAAAATGTAATCAGGGAAGCTGCTTAACATAATTAACCGGTATACCAAATTTATAGCAAATCGCATATTTCTGCATGAAAAACCCATTTATCTAAATTACGGGGGGGGGGGGATAACCCCTCTTTCCTCCCTTTATATGTAACTAATGAACCTCCAAATCTAATCAAGCCAACTCCTTAACTTAATAAACCGGTATACAAAATTTGGAGCAAATCGAATAATTCATCATGAAAAACCGATTTATCTAAATTAAGGGGGGGTAGCCCCCTTTCCCCCCTTTATAGTTAAATATTGAGCTTCCAAATCTAATCAGGGAACCTCCTTAATACAATAAACCGGTATACCAAATTTGGAGCAAATCGAATATTTCTGCATGAAAAACCCATTTATATAAATTAAGGGGGGGGGGCAGACTAGCCCCCCTTTTCCCTCTTTATTCTTAACCAATGAATCCCAAAAAATAATGAGGGAAGCACCTTATCAGAATGAACCTAGAAAAGAAATTTGAAGCAAATCGGATATTTCTATCAAGAGTTATCGCGTTACGTAGATACGTACGTACGTACGTACACACTTACTTACGGAATCGGCGGGCACATAAGCTCTCAAAAAACAACATCGAATAGAATGCTTAAGATATAGTTTCTAAAGTATACAACATTTAGGTGGTCGTAATAAAATGATATCTTATGTTTACTCTAAAAATTTGAACTTTTGTTCGGTAATTGGTAATTTCGGTTAATCGGTCGAAACGGAAATTCAACTTTTATTACGCAAATGATGAATAATAAATGAAAAAAATAAATATGGAGAAGTTAAATGTATACAAAGTATTATGATTTGTTCCTCATTATAAAAATTACAGATTATAAGTATACATATGGGTTAATTATATTATATTTAAACATTCAAGCAGTTACCATGGTACATGTATCGAAAATTTACTTTACTAAGTAGTATGATTGGTGGTTCAGGATTAAGTGTGATATCAAGTAGTAGAACAACATAATGTTCTATGGAATTCAGCATTTTACTTGGAGGGCGCATAATGCTATGAAAATACATTGCAGCATAAGCTGAAAATTTCTATGGCTGAAACACGCAAATTACACCATACGAGTAAGATACAATTGACGAATATTAAGCTCGATGCGCTGCGATTTTTTCGATAGCTTCCAAAATTACATATTAAAAGTATACGTATGGGTTAACTATGTTATGTTTAAACATTCAAGCGGTTACCATGGTACATGTTTCGAAAATTTACTTTACTAAGTAGTAGGATTGGTGGTCCAGGATTAAGTGTGATATCATGTAATAGAACAACATAATGTTTTACAAATTTCAGCATTTTACTTGGAGAGCGCATACTGCTATGAGAATACATTGTACCATAAACTGAAAATTTATAACGCTGAAATACGCAAATTACACCATACAAGTAAGATACAATTGACGAATATTAATCTCGATGCGTTGCGGTTTTTTCGATAGCTTCCAAAATTACATATTAAAAGTATACATATTGGTTAACTATATGTTATGTATAAACATTCAAGCGGTTACGATGGTACATGATTCGGAAATTCACTGAGCAGTATGGTTGGTGGTTCAGGATTAGATGTGATATCAAGTAACAGAGCAACATATTATTTTACTGAATTCAGTATTTTACTTGGAGATCGCGTATTGCTATGAGAATACATTACACCATAAGCTACAAATTTACAACGCTGAAACGCATAAATTACACCATACAATTAAGATACAATTGACGAACATTAAGCTTGAAGCGCTGCGGTTTTTCTATAGCCGCAGGCTACATGTTTCGAAAATTTACTTTACTAAGCAGTATGGTTGGTGATTCAGGATTAGATGTGATATCAAGTAACAGAGCAACATATTATTTTACAGCATTCAGTATTTTACTTGGAGATCGCGTATTGCTATGAGAATACTTTACACCATAAGCTACAAATTTACAACGCTGAAACGCACAAATTACACCATACAATTAAGATACAATTGACGAACATTGAGCTCGAAGCGCTGTGGCTTTTTTGATAGCCTCAGGGATAAGCCCCCAATCCTTCCCGCTTTTATATATCTTTAATTTGACGAATTTCTCTTTTTATTTTGTCTCGTTTCAGTTTTAAAATTTTTTAAACTACAGAGTCTGGGCTAATGGGACGTTGGTAGGTCCACCCGGAACGCGCGCTCCGCGAATTCTAGGGCGGTCGGCCCAACCGCTCTTTCCCGAGACGATCATAAGAATGATGAACAATTGCCTAATACACCAAACAATAAACGCTTGTTTTAAGGATACTCAGATCCCCTTCATTAGTATTAAAATAAGCATAAAAATACACAAAATTAAAATAAAAATTTAAAAGATAAAAAATTGAAAACGGCTTCGAGCCTTTCACCTATAGCCAAGAGTATTCGCTAATGAACTGACAAGCGGAAAAAGGAAGATTTTATATATCCGTAAGAAATGACGTACCTGACAGGAAACACTACGCAGGATTCTTTCCCACAAGGGAGAGAAAAGGGATGCTAGTCATGTCATCCAACAATGAATTTGTAAATGCATGTTTGTAATAAGCCTGCTAAAAATCTATAGCAAAAAAATAATTAATTTTAGTAATTTTAGCCTCGTAAAAATTAAACTTTTGGTTAAAATTCCAACAATGCATAGCTGTAGTAAATTTTTCCAATTCCTGCATCCTAACATAATTCTCATGTTTTTTCAACCTAAATCTAAGTGCACACTTCGTCTGCCCAATGTAGGAGAGGCCACCTTTACAAAAAAAAAAAAAAAAAAAAATTATAATGCCCCAGGTATTATAGTTGTCAATTGAAGTCTTGAGATTGGAGAAAGCAAATTTATTGATCGGAGAAAAAAACTGCTTTGGAATTAAACTTACTGAGGATACGTGAACATTGAGAACTGATTTTTGGAGAAAAGGGTCATACAATGACAATTTTGAATTATTTATTTGCAGGAACGTAATTTGTGGCTTTGGGGGATTTAGATACAATACCGTAAATGATATTCAATGAAAATGATCGATTGTGACTTCTTTAATATGGGTAATTTCACTATTAAATAATTTTGAATTCGAAATGATGCTACATGCACGAAAAATAAAAGTATCGATGTCATGGTGGTGTATTTTGTACTTTTCAACGTTGTAAATTTGCACCTTATGCATTATAACTCGCACAAAGTGATTATTTACGAACATACAGTACACCACCAGGAGTTATGTTCGGCCTTGAAAAAAAAAAAACCCATACTAAAGCTACCACACATCATGTGACTGTACAAAAATGTGACTGTTGCTAATCAATTAGTAACTGATAATGCTAATCATACAATTTGCTAACGGGATCGTCGACAAAAGGAAATTGTGAAAAACTCTGAAAATTTCAATCCTAAAACTAATTATGGCATCATATTTTAACTTTTCGGCACATTTTATCCTTGTATACTAAGTGGGAAGTTATTCCGTTAAGGAATGGTTCCCTTCTTCAATGTTTAGGAATGATGAAAGTTTGATGTTTCAAACTCTTAATGTGAAATTTATTTTTAAACGATTCAAAAGGAGATTGCATTGTGGGTAGTATTTTAATAATAACTCAGAAGTTACATGTCAGAAGGATCCGTAATTTTACATTCTTACAATTGAAACGTCTAGAAATCAGATTTCGGTAGGTTAAAATTCATATTTGTTTTTAACATTTACTATTTCAAATAAAATATGTTTTTCTAATTACTATTCGAAAATGAATATGAATTGTAACCAAAGGTATGGAAATTTTTAACACAGTCAATTTCCTGAAGCTTTTAGTTTTAGTTTTATTTTTAAGGACCTTCTTATAAAGCGTTAAAAACTGTGAAGGCAAATAATTTAAATCCATTTTTAAATATTGAAAGGTAATTTTGTTTCATGTGTTGCTTTTTACAATTTTCTTTTAAAGTACTTTGAATTTTATTTTTATAACTTCTATGTTTGCAGATGCATTTAATACTCTGATTATCATCCTCTGGCAAATTCAATAAAATATTTTGTCAAAGTATGTTTATCGCTTTAGTCTTGAATCACGACTTTTTGGCTTCTTTACCTGCCAACAGAAAAAGTGGTATTTTACGTTTTTACCGTATCATCTCGACGTGATGATCATAAATATCTTTCTCAAAACGAGAAAAATACGTGTTCGTTTTCGAAATTACACACATAACAGATAAACAGAGTCATTTTTGTTACCATAAACCTATAAAGTAATACTAGCAAAATAAACTTCAACTTTATTTTAGTTTTTGTGAATTTACCATCGATATGAGTTATCCTTATTTATTTTTAAAAATCTAGATTGAACCACACAAAACGTGTAATTCAAAAATATAATTCAAAATAAGTTTTATGAGGGTGCCAATAGTTTATTATAATAATACTGAAAATAAAGTTAAAGTTCTCTAATATTTGATAATTTTTTTTCTGATCAACTTTCTTCTATTTTTTTGTCTCATTTTGTGATTTTTTTATCTATATGAGTCATCCTTTTTTATAAGAAGAAAAAGGGATAGTCGACAGGTAAAACCAAATTCACATATTTTGGTTATTTATTTTTTTTTACTTGAAAAACTTGAAAAGATTTTGAGATTTTTGAACTTTTTTTTGTGCTAAAATTAAACTTTAAACAAACCTTTTTGCGTATATTTTGGTTTTAAGTTAGAAGTAGGTGTGTTATGATTCTATTTTGTTCAAAAATTGTTTTGTATATGCGTAATTTAGAGTTTTATCATCACGCATTAGTGACATGAATTTTTAAATTTAAAATTTTAATATTAATTTTGTACTTACAACATTTATTTTGATGGATAATGTAGTTAAGGATGTATACTTTAGGCACGAAGGAAAAGAAAGATCTTAATTGAACATTGTTTGTGTTTTGGTGCTTTGAAGAAGGCCATGTTTTTTATTGTTTCGACGAATTCAATGCCCCCATAAGTGCCCCCTTAAGCAAAAGTTTTGTTATGTAACACTAGATTGCTCTGTTGAACAGGATTGGCTTTTGCATGAGCTGTTTAACTTTAAAAGGATTATTCTATATTTAACACGAGCAAATTCTGTTTTATAGAGCGGAAATCCATTCCAATTCAATATACTTTCTCTGTAAAAATTGCAGGAGAAACCTGTTAGCATTTCGGGCAGGATTTTCTTGTAAAATCCAAAGAAGTTTTTTCACAGTGTATAAAAAATGTTTTCTCTCTATTTTCTGTAACTCGGGCTCACCAGTTTAGATCACATAGCATTACACAATGCATGGCGATTGGTCTCAATTGCAGAACATTCCAAAAATTGTTTCACTTCAAAAATTTCTCACTGCTGACTTTCAGGAGAACTTAATCTTCTGAGTTCGACCCAAAAATATCATTCCGATTAAAAGAAGTACTTCACTTTTCAATCTCGCGAGGCAAGTGAGGATAAAATCGTAAATGTTTATTTTATTTCTTGTTTCATAGTAAAAGAGGAAGGTATATTTATCGAAGCCAAAAGACGGAAAATAATATCTTAAAATGGAAAAGGAAAAAGCTCTCTAGAAAATTGTGTTTGTAGAAAGCTTTAACCAAGATTTTACTATGAAAATGTATGTTTTAAAGAATAGAAGACTTGTAGATTTTATAAATTTTGCGTAAAGCATATTTTATTATTTCCTGTATTTTATACAATTAAATCACATTCAAGTGTCAGGAGATTCTGTTTCAATGCACTGCATATTACAAACACATACAAGGTGTTACGTTACCACACTGATAAAAATAAAGTGATTGATAGTATACGTAAATCTATTATGTTTATATCAGTGTAACGTCTTAAAATACGCCGCACACTTTTTTCCCCACAGACTACAGTATAACGGAATAATTTTGGTCCCCCTGTTCGCGTACTGTGAGTGATACACATAATATATTCTTTAGTAACCATCTTATATTGCACCTCAATATTCTATATAAATTTAACTATATATAACTAACTATATATAACTATATATAACTAGCTAACTTTATATTATAACACTATAAACCCTTTAAGGGTCGCTTAATATTTGGAAAAAACATCAAAAATATACCTATTTTGTATTACAGAAATTGAATAATTATAAGGCTTCTAAACAAAATATGCAATTAGTTTTTTTAAGGAAAAAAAAGATGTTATAAAACAAATTCAGATTTGTAGAAAAAGACATCGTGCGAGAATTCTGTGTTTTAATGTTTGTTTTACATCATACAAATTAAGGCGAGTAAGACTTTCTTCTACATCCTAGAACTTTATATGTTTCACATCTTAGAACTTTATTTATCATCATCACACAAAAAGTTTTACAAATAATATTTGTAATAATATATAAATATATTAAATTTTGATTATAAATAATTTTTTTTTAGTGTGACATATTTCGAAATGTGCAATACTAAGTCCAACATCACAATCAGCGCCAAAAAAGAAACGCAAACTGTAATATTCAAAGATTTCACTCGGATGTGCCAGTTAAATTTTTCTGGTATCAGTTTTTCCAGGTATAAGTTTTTTCCAGAAATTAAATCTCCAGCCCGGAAATACGACGGCCACGAGAAATAACGAACGACACCTCAGCCCGTAATATTGACGGAAGCGAGAATTAAAGGGTTAAATTACACTGCACATTATTTTACCCCATAGTCCATAATGTAATGGAATAGTTTTGAGCGCCTTGTGAATGAACTATGAATGCTGCACACTTCATTTTTAATACCGAATATGCCATGGTAATCCTCAATAACGTATACACTGTAAAAAAACCACTGTAAATTTGCCAGCACAAACTCGATCACAGTGAATGTGCTGTATCTTTCTTTGGTTTCCTGATTATATAAACATGAAAAATACAGTAGTTGCGTAAAATTGCCAGCGCATTGTGCTGTTAATTTTACGCATCTACTGTATTTTTCATGTTTATATAATCAGGAAACCGAAGAAAGATACAGCACATTCACTGTGATCGAGTTTCTGCATGAGATGAACAGTACTTTGTACTGTAAAAATGTAGTTTTTTTTACAGTGTACCAATTACATGGTAATCCGAGTATATTTACACGAGTTAGAGAACGAACAGACGGACAGACAATTTCAATTTATGAATGTTTTTAACTATATTGAGCAGTGTTAAAAAGTACTTCAGTTTTCAATGTCGCAAGGCTAGTGAGGAGAAAATCGGAAGTTATTTTAGAGTGTTTTGTAATGAGAATTTAAAGTGATCCGTTTTGCTTTTCAAAAGTCTGAAATGTTTGTATTTCTCATCATTAAACTTCTGTGAAAACTTAATCTTTTAGTATTTCGATTAAAAATATTTTTTTTAATTTAATAATTTATTTTATTGCGTGTTTCATAATGAAATAAGAAGATATATTTATCGGAGTCAAAAGACGGGAAATAATATCATAAATTGGAAAAGGCGAAAGCTTTCTAGAAAATTATTCTCATTGTCAGAGTCAATAGCAAAAGCCGAAGCTGAAAGAAATCAGCAAAATTTAAAGGTGAACATTTTACCAAGATAATGACTGTTTCAACAAATAGATGAAGGATAGCTTTTATAAATTTTGAGTAAAGCATGTGTTAGAATTTTGAGTTATTTTAATGACATTTCAATATAAGAGAATTTTCTTTCCTATGTGATGTTCGTTTTAAACACACATACAAGTTCTTAAATTACTATGGTGATACACAGAGGAGTGATAGTACACGTGAATATGAAGAAAATTTCAGTGGAACCTGGTATAGAAAACCAATTAGTCTTTAAAAAATATAAAGTGTTGGAGTCTAATTGAAAAGAGTGTTACGCTTATAATTTGGAGAAAAGCGGAGATATTGTAATTAAATTTGGAAGAAATTGATCTTGTGAGATGTGTGTGAATCTCATAATAGACTTACTTCAGAAAATTATTCTGGATGACTTTAAACTGAACTTAATCTATTAGTATTTCTACTCAGAAATATATTGCAATTAAAATAAATACTTCACTTTTCAATCTACCGAGGCAAGTGAGGAGACAATCTTAAATGTTTATGTTTATATTTTTACTTGTTTAACAGCAAAAGTGTAAGGTATATTTATCGGAGTCAAAAGACTGGAAATAATATCATAAAATGGAAAAGGCAAAAGCTTTCTAGAAAATTGTGTTCTTTGTCATAGTCAATGGTGAAAGCATTAACAAAGATTCAAAGTTGAAGATTTTACCATCGTAATGATTTGTTCAGTAAATAGATGAGAGAAGCTTTTATAAATTTTAAATGATATATTTTTAAAATTTTCGAGTCTATTGTTTAATTTAATCACATTTAAAAATCAGAGAATTTTTTAATACGCCATATGTTACAGACACAGATACAATTTGTTCAAATTACCATGGTGGGGTAATACACAGAGGGGGAATATTCCACGTGAACATATAAAAAAACTTCAATGAAACCTGATTTCGCAATCCACTTATACAATTTAACATACAAGTTATTTACAAAAGAAATGACACATTTTATTGTTTAATAATTTATAAAACAATGAAGTTGCAAAAAAAGCCAAGTATTTATGCAGATAATAACTCATATATTTTCTTTCATAGTGTGAACTTTTCCATAGACAATTTCCTTTTCCGATTTAAATATCTTTTCTTTTGTAAATATCTTCTGCGCATTGTATGTTTTCCTCTTTTATTTTTGACAACGATTAGAATATAAAATGTCGCACTTCCACAACTCGAAGAGCTTCAGCATTTTGTAATAAGATAATGCACCACCTCATTCCAGTGCAATCGTTTGTAGTTTTTTGAATGACCATTTCGCAGAAAGATGAATTGGGTAAGATTTCCCATATCTTTGGCTACCAGATCTCTTGATATAACGCCCCTGGACTTTTTCCTTTAGAGATTTGTAGAAGACATTGTTTAGTGGAGGAAAGTGTCGAACCTTGATGTGCTAAAGGTCAGGATTAGAACCGCAATAACCGTAATGAATGGCGTCATACTTGCCGGTACATAGCTTGAAATGGACTATTATCTTGATAGTCTCCGTGGGAGACTATCAAGATAGTAGTAATGATATTTTAGATATTATAATTTAGAAATGTAATGATATTTTGAAGAGATTGATCTTGATTTATGCGAAATGTGTCTATTCCACATAACAGACTTCAGTGAGAAAACAATCTTTTAATACTTCCACTTAAAAATATTATTCCAACTTTTCTTTTCAATCTCGTCAGGCAACAAAGGACAAAATCGCAAATGCTTTTTTTTTTTAGTACGTTTCGTAGTAAAAGGAGGAGATTTATTTATCGAAGGCATAAAATAGGAAAAATTACCATAAAATTAAAAAAAGGAAAAACTTTCTCTATAAAATTTTGTTAATTGTCAGAAATCAGAGGCAGGAAATTATTAAATTTTGAGTAAAGTATCTATTATTATTCTGAGCATATTATTTAATTTAATCACTTTTAAATATAAAATTATTTTGTTTTTCAGTGCACCATATGTTAAACACACGTACAAAGTGTTAAGTTGATAGTATAATAAACATAGAGGAGTGAGAATACTAGTGATTATAAATGAAAAATTAATATGAAACCTTGTTTCGCAAATCACTTATTCAGTTAAAATATAGTATTTCACTGTAACTGAAAACAGCTTTCTGTTAATGTCTAAGAGCAAAGTGAAAATACACTCTCAAAAGATTTCATCTATTGAATGAATTTTATATATATATATATATATATATATTTTTTTTTTTTTTTTTTCTAGTGACGAAAAATGCCACTTTGTTCTGTCCATTGTCACTGAAAATACCGAAAATTCACCAATCTAACAGTAATATTATTTGAAATCCAGCTGTCTGAATATGCATATTTTTCGTCAAATCTCAGGTGTTTTCAGGAAATTGCTGCCTTTTACTATATCTTGTTAGAAAACGGAATTTTACTATATGTCCTTTTTCCCGCAAAACACTCAAAAAATACGCAAAGCTGAGCTCAAAAATTTCTGAAATTCGCCAGTCAAAAGAAGGTAATGTTTTTACACAGTAGAAAACATGTTCCGAATCTAAGGAATGCTCCGGTAACTTGCCACCTGTTCTTTTCACGTTTTTTGACTGAATTATTTTAGAGTATTTTGTAATGAAATTTTGAAGTGATCTGTTTTGCTTTTCAAGAGTGTGAAATGTTTGCGTTTCTGTGAGAACTTAATCTTTTAGCATTTCGATTATTTTTTTTTATTTAATAATTTTATAATAATATTTTAATATCGATAAGCAAGTTGGGGGGTGGGGGGGGGGTTAAATGTTGATTTTACGTTGCAATCAACATCACGTTTATGATCGAACCATATTCGTTGTCAATCATAGTTACATTTCTACTAAAGGTAAAATAATTTTTTTTTCAGAATTTCTTCATTATTTTTGTGTATTAAATGCTGCTGAATTGTTTTAACAAAATAGCTTCTCGACGAACGTCTTTTAAGAATTTTTATTCATTTGTCACCGGTTTTTCAAAACAATTTTTTTTTTAATAATTTAAATGGGAAAATGCTCCGATTAAATAAGGCAAAATTTACAATAAAAAAATAACTGACGGAAATAATCAAGGAGGGTTAATTAGACGAAAAAATGCATCCCCGAGAAAACCTCGGGTTGCGCAGCGAGAGGGTTAAGTTTGGTTGTTTGGGTTTCTTCACAAAAATGCTATTCCATTTAAAGAAAGTAGCTCGCTTTTCTATATCATATTTCTAGGCAACTAAAAATAAAAAAAAATTAAATGTTTTTTTTTTTTTTTTTTTTTTTTTTGTAAATGTAGAACTTAACTTCACGTTTATGATCGGATCATGTCCGTTGTCAATCATAGTTACATTTCTTCTAAAGCTAATATAAGTTTGTTTGTTTTTTCGTAACTTTTTCATTATTTTCTTCTTATTATGTTTGGTTGTTTAGGTTTCTTCACAAAAATGCTATTCCATTTAAAGAAAGTAGCTCGCTTTTCTATCTCATGAAGCAACTAAAAAAAAATTTGTAAGGCAAGCGGGGAGAAAATTTTAAATGTTTATTTTACGTAGAACTTAACTTCACGTTTATGGTCGGATCATAATCGTTGTCAATCGTAGTTATATTTGCTTCTAAATCTAAAATAAGTTTTTTTTTCAGACATTTTTCATTATTTTGCCCTTATAAGGTTACATGTCTTCTAAAGCTAAAATAAGTTTTTTTTCAGACTTTTTTCATTTATTTTTCCTTATTAAGTTTGGCAGTTTAGGTTTCTTCACAAAAATGCTATTCCATTTAAAGAAAGTAGCTCGCTTTTCTATATCATGAGGCAACTAAAAATGAAATTGTAAAGCAAGTGGGGAGAAAATTTTAAATCTTTTTTTTATGTAGAACTTAACTTCACTTTTATGGTCGGATCATATTCGTTGTCAATCGTAGTTACATTTCTTCTAAAGATAATATAAGTTTTTTTTCAGAATTTTTTCATCATTTTCTTCTAATTATGTTTGGTTGCTTAGGGTTTTTCACAAAAATGCTATTCTATTTAAAGAAAGTAGCTCGCTTTTCTATCTCATGAAGCAACTAAAAAGAAATTTGTAAGGCAAGTGGGGAGAAAATTTTAAATGTTTATTTTATATAGAACTTAGCTTCACTTTTATGGTCGGATCATATTCGTTGTCAATCGTAGTTATATTTCTTCTAAAGCTAAAATAAGTTTTTTTCAGACATTTTTTCATTATTTTCCCCTTATTAAGTTACATTTCTTCTAAATCTAAAATAAGGTTTTTTTTTCACACTTTTTTCATTATTTTTTTCCTTATTAAGTTTGATTGTTTAGGTTTCTTCACAAAAATGCTGTTACATTTAAAGAAAGTAGCTCGTTTTTCTATATCATGAGCCAACTAAAAAGAAAATTGTAAATTTTGATTTTCTTAAGTTTGATTTTTCCTCTCAAAAGTAGTATTCCATTTTAAAAAAGTAGCTCTCTTTTCTGTCTCACGAGGTAATTAAAAAGAAAATTGTAAATGTCTATTTTATCACATATTTAATAGTAAAAGAGTGAGATCTATCTATTGGAGTCAAAACACGATAAATAATATCGTAAAATTGGAAAGGGAAAAGCTCTAAGTAATGCCAAATTATAACAGTAACTTGTTTATTTATTTTTTTAATAATAAAAAAGAAAAAAATGCCATATACACGTGTGACTGACGTAACTTTTATTGTGTAACAGACGTAACATCGTGGCTTTACAAAGACAATAATGGTACTTAACTTAGTTTGTAAACAGTAATTTACAATGCCTTTTTATTAGGATTTTATTATAGAATATAAAAATATCTCAATTTCCAATCATACCTTAAAATTAAACATATTATAAATTTTATTCTCCCCCCAAATGATAATTTTCTGTGGAATTGCCCTATACACACGCACACAAAATATCAAAATTAGCCGCATATAGCAATTGATTTCCAAAACTCATTCTTATTGAAATTCTAGATGAGTAAATCATTTATAAGTGGTGATTTTATAAATCATGTTTAAATAAGTAATGCGTGTAGGTTGATGTTCGATTAATTTTAGTGGTGTAAATGTAACAAACGTATGGATGGAATATTCAGTGCGTATTTTGATATTTGAACAAGTACGGAAATTCAAGGTGGTCTCAAATATTCATTAGTTTTAATTATTCAAACATTAATCATTTGTGAATATTTTCAGTTTTAGGATATTTATAAATATAAATTAAAATATTTCTGCATTAATCTTTTAAAATGATTTTGCTTTTTTTGTTCCGAAAAATCAACTTTTTATCTCCGGTTTATTAAATAATTAATTGGTGCTTTTGATGTTTTTTTTTTCATTTAGAAATAGGTTATTGTAATTTTACAATAGATAATTTACAGAATATTTGAAAATGTATGCTACTAATAAAAGATGTGTTTTTTTATTTCAATAACTCATAAGGTTAGTTGGGGTAACTGGGCCATGATTTTACAATGTGACTCTGGAGCTTCTGACAATTCAGCTTCAAAAAGCTAATGTTCATTTGAATTAAAGTCTGAACTTCTGTAAATGTGTTCAGTTAGGTTTCCTCTATAAGACAGAAATGCTCAAAATTACATTTTAATATTTAAAAATATAAAAATAGGCATATATCACCTTTCTTTCCTTTTGGGTCCAGTTGCCCCCAAAAATGGGATAACTAGACCAGGGGATCTATGTTCCACACGCGTTTATATTTTTTCATATCGCATATCGGGTCATGTTTGAAAAAGTGTAAAAAACTTAAAAATTTTTTAAAAAGGCAGATCATGTAAATTATATGTCAATAAACAGCGTTGTAAGGGAAACCTTTGCTGTCAATATGTCTGAAAAAAGAACTAAAAGTGAAAATATTAGCTTTATTTATACCAAAAACATAAAACTTAAGTAAGTACTTATGTACTTTAGTAGAGATAATAAGTATAAAAGTCACATTGGTATTTTAAGGGAAAAAATAGCAAGGTAAATCTATGAACAAACGGCTACGTAAGTACTTTATCTTTATCCAGGAGTTGCGTGATATAGGGAAAATTTTATTGTTCCTACCAGAACCCTTAAAGAAAGGTGCGATGAAGTTTTTATTTTCAAAATAGTTGTAAGAAAGATAAAAGTTTCCCTATAGAATACGACACCTGGTTATAAAGTTACAATTACAATAGTTAAGTACAATTTCAAGGTCTGGCTATCTCACTTTTAGGGGCAAGAAACTTGCATTCGTAAAATGTTGAAATAATTTAATGACACCAATATTTACAAGAGAATCTATCTGAAAACAAGTAAAAGTATATTTTCGCGTACTTAATAAAGTTGAAATTTTCATTATAAAATTCCGGTGACAATGTGGCAATTAGGAATTAAAATTAAGTGATGCCATAACGGCATCACCGCCTCTCAAGGGGTCACGAAATTTGGTTTGATATCACTCAATATGCTATTTTTAAATTTCATTACGTAATTTTAATAAGGTATTATATCATTTTCTTTATTGTGAGCAAAAAACAACGGAGAAATTTACTTCCCGTAGTAAGAGAAACACAAAAAATTATTTATAACTATTGGGGTAACTGGATCCAGCATGGCCCAGTTACCCTGGATACATGTCCCAGATAGTCCATTCTTGAAAAATTTATGAGGTAACTGGGACACCGGGTTTACATTTGAAACATGAAGTAAATATGTATAGATACCTAATAATATTAATGTAGTTATATATCTAATCTTTAAAAAAAAGCTTGTTTAATAAAAGTACTTACAGTATTTTAATAAAAAGCCGAGGAAGTTTAACCATATTAACGTTGTTTTTAAAAAAAGAAACGTAAATTTTTGACAACCTATCACAGTAAAGTGAGAGTTATGATTGAATTGATTCACGCTGTTTTAGGAAGTAGAGATGAAGGGGCATTGTTCACAAAAGCTAAAACTTAAAAAAAAAAACACCAACAGTTTTTTTTTTATAAAATATCCTATGGCCCAGTTACCCCAACTAACCTTATATAATTTAATGGGTTTTACTATCTACTGTAAAAGAGAAATGTAAACGGATATTGTATTTTCATATTTATAAGATGTTTTAGGATATGTATTAAATTGTAAATTCACTGGTTTTACAACATTTGTAAAAAAAGTATATTTTAAGCAAATGAAAAGCAATTTTATAAATATTTTATTGAATGCTGCATTCATACATACATAAAAACTCAATTTTTGATATTTAAACCATTTTTACTTATCTGCTTTAAGTTTTTAAACTTATTTATTTAACCTTCTAGACATCTTGTAATATTTTTACTTTTAATTTAATGATTCATAAAATGATAATTATAAAGTGTATCAGTATGTAGATTTGTTTTTGAGTAGCTTGGATATTTATTTATCTTATGCACTTGATAAAATCAACATGCATTTCAAAATTTTGTTACAACAGCCTTTTAATTCAAGGATATCATGACATTAAAATACGTTTCAAACCTCAAAGGATTAAATTTAAAATTATTATTCTGTCCATAATTTTGATAAACGCGAACCCTCTCTCACGCAACATACAAGATTCATCGTTCATTGTATCAAAAGACTTTTAAAAAATGTTGTTTCAAAATTTGAACAACATAGATTTTATCCCAGTGAATATTTCATAAGGAAGAAAAAATTTTATAGAATACTTGGCGTGCTTAAAAGATATTTCGACAATAAATAAAATGAAAACATCGTTGTTGGATTAAAGCTAATTTATTTGGGAATACGGAATATCGAAAACTTTTGGTTTCTAAAATATTAATTTATTCGCATATTAAATTGTTTTAAATTTATAAAGAATGTGTTTATTTAGTAGAATGCTTATTTTGATGCTTTCTTGCAAACGTATTATGATTTCCAAAGAGTTCTTTGATTAACTTAAAGAAATTGTGAGTTTTAGTTATTATATTTTTAAATGTTTATATATCACATGTAATGTGAGTATATGTGTAACTGTAGCATGAAAATTTTATAGGGGATAAATATTAAGCAATAATACCAGTTAATATTTACTTTAGATTTTTTGCTATCATGAATAATTAATTGAAATTCACATTTCCTTTGGGTAATAAAGATATATTTTAAAAATCTAAAACAATGAGAAACATGCACGGGTTAGGAGATTATTATCCCTAAATGTAGAATGAGCTATTTAAAAACTTTTGTTTAAAAGAAAGTTGATTTACTTTATTATTTTAACCTTAGTTTTGCTAATTAACCCTAAACATACAAGTAATTTCACTCAAGTTTTATAAAAATATTTAACGTCATAATTTTTATATTTAAAACCATTTAATTTTTTGATTTAATTTACTTTAGTGCGATTTATATTTTAATTATTTTATGAACAAATTTCTAGTTCCAATCTAAATACTTTCATTTGGTACCGATCAAACGATTGTTTGGTGGGATATTTAGTGTTAATAAATAAATAATACCTGTACAAACTTTTCAATCGACAGAAAAAATAGTATATTTATACTAGGAGGCTCTGCCCCCTGCAAGCTACACTCGCCAACCCCCGTTCAGACACCGCAGAAACTAAAAACACGCTAAACTGATGGTTTTTAAAAATATTACAGAAGATTGAATTATACTTTAAAAAGCTGTGCAGATCTCCCTGTAAACGGGTTTCTATTCAATTAACTTTGATTGCAAAAATTTAAGGCCGAATCAGTTGCTGTTAAGACATCCAATGGTTGTTTTTGTTTTTGATTACAGAAGATCAGTAAAACATTTGAAAAGAAGCTATTCGATTGTAGCTCCTAATTTTGATATCGTATTTTTTTTCCAGTAAATTTTACTTTCGTTATATACATATATACATATTTTGTTATATACATATATTCGTTATATACATATATACAATTATATACATATTTTGAAATTGATTTATGAAAACAAAATGAAACGTAACATAGAAGTTTTAAATAATAACTCTCACCAAACTTGGTCAATCCATTATCATTTTTGATCACGTTGCTAGTTGCTTTTTAGCAGATTTCTTTATTTTACAGTAAAAATTGTTTTAAATTAGTATGAAAAACATATTTTTAACCATTTGGAAAAATGGTTATTGTCCTCGGTCAGGGTAGGAAATCAAAAACCAATCTGTATCTTCCCTTTACTTTCAACAGAGATGGATATTTCTGTTGCCGCTATGACAAAAAAGTAATAAAAACTACAAAAAAAATTAATAACTCCAAAACAAATTGAGATAGAGCTTTCAAACAAACTGCAATTAAAAATGCATTTTTTTTTCTCTATACGACTATATAAAAAGTAGTATTGTGGGATGTTTAGAAGTTTAAAAATGAAATTTCATTTAAAATTGGTCCAGGAATATTAATGTTTAATCCATGGCACACGTAATGTATGACCAGCTCCGTAGAAGTTTAAAAATTTACAGTACCGAAAATTGTAAAACTGAAAATTCTTTTAAAATTTGTTCATGATGGGTCCAGGAATGTTAATGCTTACTCCATGGCGTACGTAATGTATGATCAACTCCGTGCGATTTTTTGTGTCTTAAATTTTAGTCTTTGAAAAAATCGTTTTCCAAATGGTCGTTTTAATTTGTTAAATTGCTTTTTTTTACTTTTATTTAATTTTTTTTATTTATTTATTTGTGATAGATTTAAAATAATTAATGGCTGAAAATTATTTAAAATGGTAGAAATGAAGCAAACTGATTTACAATTTTCTAAATAATTTTTTATGTTCCATTCCAAGATGTAGAAATTGAAATTATGCGCTGTTTAAAAAAAGAAATTCTATGCTCGAGCTTGATAAAATCGACAGTGATAGCGTAGTTTGTCTTCTTACAGCGTTTCGACGTCAGTATTTGTGACGTTGGGTATTTGCTTTGTAATACAGGTACGGGCATTCTATTACTGTTATTTATCATTCATTTCCATTTTTAAATATTTCTTGAGATTCAAATACGGAAAAAATGAAATCTAAAATTCTGCACGAAACATCTAAATATTTTGTGAGTAAAAAGAAGATGGTTTGAAATCTGTTTACGGAATATTTTTCGTCAGTTTCATAAAACATATTTTTGATGAAAATTTCAAATATAAAACTTATCTGTTTAACTAAATCTGTTGTGCAATCAAAGTTTCAGTTGCTTGATGTGGAAATGACGTGACAAAAACATTACTTACTTTTCCGCAATAAATGAAAAATGGAATTGAAAAATAAGTAATAGATGAAGCACGATATTATTTTCGTTTTTTGTGAAAAAAACATAATGACTGACAAAAACAGTACAGTTTAGTATTTTTAAAATACTACTTTTTCGTACAAATAATAGTTTGATTCTGATGTAAATTAAACTCAGTATGCGTTCCTAAAGAATGCAATCTCTTAAAAACAAAATTAATTACTTTTGATTTATCTTTGAATGAATGAAAAAATAGAAATATACTTGAGTAATTTATATTTTATGGAGTTCAGTTTTATGTATTTAATTGAAAAATATTGTAATAAATCCTATCGCGGAACAGAGAATCTAATTATAAAAATAATTGTTTAATAATAAGTTGCATTTAATATAGTCTAATATTAATAGATGTAATAATATATTTAGTTACCATTTTCCAAATAAAAGCAATCAATTTCCTTGCTCATTTGATTAAACACGAAAATAGAAATATTTCTAAACACAATAAAAAGGTGCCCAGCCCGGGAATCGAACCGAGATCCTTGGTTTACGGGGCCAATGATCTACCGTTTAAGCTAACTGGGCCGACAACCGGAGAGCATATTTCGCTCAGATAACCTTATTGGTAATAACATTTGGTCTGTCATGTAGACAAAAGAACTCCATATAAACGATGGGGACGTAGATAAACTATTATTTTAATACAATCAAACTGATTGGTAAAGTTATTATACGGATTGAATATTTCCAACTGAGCGAAAAATTGCCCAGCCCAGAAATCGAACCTAGATCCTTGGCTTACGGGGTCAATGCTCTACCGTTTAAGCTAACTGGGCCGACAACGGGAGAGCATATTTCGCCCACGTAATCTTATTGGTAATAACATCTGGTCTGCCTTACCAGAATAAACTGCAGTGTAAAGGAGCTCCATATAAACGATGGGAACGTAGATAAACTATTATTTTAACACAATCAAACTGATTGGTAAAGTTATCATACGAATTGAATATTTCCAACTGAGCAAAAAAATACGCTTTCCGGTAAGATTTTTTTTTTTAAATATGTTTATGAAATTGTTTATTTATTTATTTTTTCAAGTTGACTATCTTTACGCATGTAAGAGATTCAAATAACTCAATATATAACTCAATATAACTCAATATTTCTTTTGTATGTTTAAATTAAAAAATGGTTTTTACACCAACTAAAATTCCATTAAACAATAATTGATTCTATTCTGGGGGCTGTTGAACAAAAAAATATATAAATAAATAACGATAATAAAGGAAGAAAGAAAATCTAAGAGTGGTTAAATTTTGTAACTCAAATGGAAATTTGAAAGTTTGTCAGAAATACTCAACAATTTACTTAGTCACACTGTATATTTACTGTGTTCACACTCGCTTTGTTATGTAGTAACTGAAAATATTTTTTTTTTTTAAGTTTCGCAATTTTATTTTAGTACTGAGCACTTTTTAAGCAAAATTCTCTTTTTTAATTCCTTTAAAAACGATTTTTACAAAACGTGCTTGAATCTGTTAAGCATATAATGACTTCAGCAGAATGACAACTGTTAACACGGTTGGTTGTGAACAAAACTGAACAGTTTCATATATTTTGTCTGTACCATGGTGATCTTGTATTAGCTTAAAAAAAAAAAAAAAAAAAAAAAAACGAAAAGAAATACACTGCTCTAAGGCATGTTAAAATTAAAATGTATAAAAGTAACAAGTTCTATGACGGATAGACACGACTTTAAAGTGAAATAAATAATAGGAAGAATATTTGAACATTGAAAACCAATGAAATATCTGAAACATCATTGGCACATTGGATTCCATACATATTATGTAAAAATTTCTGTATCTCCTTATTCTAATAAAGAGATAAAAATACAAATACTTTTTTTTTGAAAAACGGAGGAGCAGAAATTTTATACTCTAATTTACTGAAAACCGGGAATAAAAAGAATGCTTGTAACTTTTTTTTTTTTTTTTTTTTTAATTAATGTCTCTTGACAAATTGGAAAGGAAAAGAAAGAAATGGTTTGGTTTCGTTATTTTTCTTTTCTAAAATGCAATCTACATTTCTTTTTTTAATAAATATAATGTAATAAATATAAGAAATAATCTATTTTAAATGAAATTAAAAAAACATAAATCTTAAAAGTTATGTTTGCAATAATGAAGATTAAGCCGTATACAAGGATCAGAAAAAAGTTAGATGTCAAAGAGCTAAGAAGATTTTCATTTTTTATAACATTTTTACATACTGTTCCTTATTGCAGGAAATATATACAAAAAATTTGCATGACAACTTAAACGAAATGGATAAAAATTGATTTTTTATTTCAGATTTTATTGAACTTTATTTAACTTACTTTTCTTTAAAAATCTGTCAAAAGTTAAAAGTTGAAAGATAAAACAAAATGCTTTTTTGAATTAAGATAATAGAAAATATAATGATTTCTTTTTTTTTCATAAGTTTTATTAATAACACCACAATTTTACAATTTTCTAATTGCTTGCAATGCTGGGGAATGCAGATTTTATGATGCATTATTAGCACAAAAACTTAAAAATTCAAAAGTTTAGCATGATAAAGAGGTAAAAATATTGATTTTTAAGCACTTGAAGTTTAAACATATGAAAAAAAAGACTTAATAGTAGTTTAATGCTTTGTACTCTAATGTTTCACTTCATTAAAAATATAAAATTAAAAAAATTAACAATGAAAAAAAAATTCGCTTTATAGATTTAACCATTTCCACATTAAACTACTTTATATGCTCTGCATGTACTTATTTTTTCCAAATCATGAATTTATGTATGGACAAGAATTTATGTATGCACAGTCATTTTCCTTTATACATTTAGAAACTCTGAAAAGAGAATATATTGTTTTCTTTTACTTATGAAATTATATTTCTAACAAGTGTTTTCCAAATTAAATATTTACTAAAAAAAAAAAAAAAAAAAAAAAAAAAGAATTTTTCGCTGCGAATGGAATTATCTGCTTCTTTTCCCACGTATTTAAAAAAAATATATATAAAGCGAGACATTCAATAAAAAAATCTTCATCCCATCTTTTACTTATAATATCCGGAAAAATGCAATCACGAAAATGAACATTAACTTTTTTGATGATGTTGTTCTGTGGATCCTGCGCATTCAGTTTATATATTTTTTCTTTACATTTAGAAATGCTGGAAAGAGTTAATTAAATTATTAAACATAATTTCCTTCTTTTTGTTGTTAATAAAATGCCTTTTTTTTTTTTTTTTTTTTTTTGTATTAAAATGCATTTTACACTTTCCACGATTTTATAAATCTCCAAACTATTTTAATTACATTTTTATTTTTATATTGAAATCTACCTATATATTTTTTAAAATGTACTCACTCTGTGACTCAAGAAAAATATTTACTCAGATGTTGTATTACATAACTTTAAACATGTGAAAAACAATAAATTTAGAACTAAAAAAAAAAAAAAAATAGTGACAAAATTGTACTATTTGGACAGCTGCAATAAACAGAAAATTACATACTTCTCATAATTATTGTCAATTTCCTAAAGCAAAATTGCAAAATATATAAATTTACCTTTGTAAAAAGTCTTTCTTTTAAGTCTTTAGTTTTTTCAATTTTATAAAATTGACGGACCTTATTTTAGCAAAAACGATGCAAAACTGCTCAAATGATAAATAAAACTTTGGCATAAAAATTAATTAAGTATTGCCGTCTGTTTAGAATGAAAAATTTATAATAACTGCTTTGTTGGGATATAGCAGTAATAAATAAAACAGTCTTTCAAATCTCACTATATAAGTAACTTTGATTTTTGTGTATGTTTCAAATATGCAATGTTGTGATACAAAGGGTTAAAGATATGCACTCAAAATATTAACAGTCTTCCAACATATGTAGTTACATAATTTGTTTGTATGTTTCCTGTTATGTCTATTCGTGCACAGTACTTAGACGGATGCTTCTATTTTATAATTATTCTTTATTAAAATTCGCTCATTTTCGAGATGGACCTATTGTTAATTTCATCAGATGACAAAAACAAATCTACAGCAAAATGACACAAATGAATAAAACACATAATAACAAACCACCTTAACCGCTTTCCAATAAAGGAACTTATATAATTCGTTTGTACGTTTTCTGTTATGTATGTTCGCGCATACTACTTGGGCGGATGCTTCTATTTTGATAATTATCTTTATTAAAAGTCGTTCATTTTCGAGAATGACCTATCGTTAATTTTATCAGATGGCAAAAACGAATGCACAGCAAAATGACACAAATGAATAAAACACATAATAACAAACCACCTTAGCCGCCTTCCAATAAAGGAAGTTATATAATTCGTTTGTACGTTTTCTGTTATGTATGGTCGCGCACACTACTTGGACGGATGCTTCTATTTTGATAATTATTCTTTATTAAAAGTAGCTCATTTTCGAGATGGACCTATTGTTAATTCCCTCAGATAGCTAAAACGAACGCACAGCCAAATGACACAAATGAATGAAACACATAATAATAAACCACCTTAACCGCCTTCCAATAAAGGAAGTTATATAATTCGTTTGTATGTTTTCTGTTATGTATGGTCGCGCATAGTACTTGGACGGATGCTTCTATTTTGATAATTATTCTTTATTAAAATTCGCTGATTTTCGAGATGAACCCATTGTTAATTTCATCAGGTGGCGAAAATGAATGCACAACAAAATGACACAAACGAATAATAATAATAAAATAATAATACTTTTTAACGCTCTTTACTCTATTGAAAACTAGATACGTGAATTATTACATTGCTAAGCGTAAAACGAACGGAGTGAAAAATGTCCAAGCCCTTGAATCGAGACCAAATCCTGGGAATAATGCTTCAATGCTCTACCAGAACGTAATTCCAAAGGTGTGCGTTATGCGGCGAAGCACACTATTATCCAGAATATACGGTATATGTATACTTTGCAGGGACACATCGAAATATTCATGTATGACTGGCTTCTTTTCATCAAAATTGGCGATATTAAGAACAATGAGATTTAAAGTGATTGTGGTTAGAAATCAAGAGTTGCCAAAAAACTCCCTTTTTGTGATAATCCTCACTCTATGAAATACGCCAACTTTCATACTATAAGTAAATGAAAATGCTTTAAGATAAGAAAAAATCTTTTGATGCGGGTTATGTGTTTTTTAAATATATCTGTTAAAGATTTATACATTTAAGAAATTTTTAAAAAGGAGATATCCCTGCTCCATTTGCAATTTATTTTTTATTTTTGACCTGTTTCCCTCAATAGCAATTAATAATTATTTTAGTAATTTAAAACTCTTAAAGAATCAATTATTTATTGTTCAATGATAAAAGTAAGTGTGATTTTTTAAGTATATGAAATCATAACGAACGTGATTTTACAATGATACGGGCAAATGCTTGGTACTGCAATATAAAATTTTATTTAAATATAAAACATTTAAAAAATCCTGATAAATGTTATGTACATATAAAAATTCAGATATGAATTCATTGCAGTTTTTAAACACAAAGTAAACAGTAGTATATGGGGCCTACTCTGGAACACTTTTCATACTCCACTAAATAGAAATATTTAACGATTTTTGTAAGATTTTGTTCAAAAAAATTGCCTGTTAAAATATCGAGGATGTAACGATTTTATTACGATTTATCGAGCAAATAATGATAAAAAATTGTATGATTTGCATTGGTTGGATATTTTTATTTTTCTACAAAATTATGTAAAGAAGAAGTTTTAAGAAAGGGTTATAAAGAATCAAATAAACGGGATAATAACGTAATCAATTTAGATTAAATAATGATCATTTTTAAATGCTAATATTTAATTATTATTGTGATGAAAAATTTTGACAGACGTCCTTTCTTAATAGTCTATCAATTGCTAATAAACAACCTTCCTCTAGGATAATCTTGATAGGAAAAGCAAAGAGCAGCGTTATATAATAAGTTATCGGCATTATAACCAATCCTAAAATCTTTAGTTGCATTAAAAGCTATAGAATAGTATAAGTTATTATCTCCGGGAATATAAATATGAAAATATTCTTTTGTTTCTGGTATTATATTCCAATTGTCATCACATTTACTTTCTATCCAAAAATAAACACCAGGTTGAGAAAATTTAGAGGCTTGATCCATTTTATATATTTTAGCGGTGAAAGTTAATTTTATTGTATCATTGAAACTATGAAATATAGTATAATTATTAGAGTTATCGATGCTATGATTTGTAATAACGGGGTCAAATTTAAAATAATGAAAGGTAGGCGAAAGACAATTAAAGAGTAAAGTACTTATGACAAAATATTGTAACATTTATTTAGAAAAAAAATTGGACGTCAAATAAAGGATATAATCCTTCGGCTTAAAATTGAAATGTTAATTAAAAACCGTTGATATATGATATCCATTCCCAGTCAACTTTATCATTAAATTCTTTTAAAAAATCTTCGGATAAGACCTGATGATAGGAGATCCCTTCCCAGTCAACTTTATTTTTAAATTCTGTAATAAAAACTTCTGATAGTGTCTGATGAAATGATATATAACACCAGTCAACATGATTTTGAAATTCTCTAATAAAATCTTCGGATAATGTCTGATGAAATGATATACACCGCCACTCAACTTTATTTTGAAATTCTCTAATAAAATCTTCTGATAATTTTTCATTCTGTGATATACAATTCCAATTAAGTTTATCCTTAAATTTTCTTATAAATTCAATGGGCAATTTCATAATATTTTTACTTAAATGAAGATCAATTTTATTCATATATAATGAAATAAATGTATGAAATGTTTTATGATGGGATAAATTGATAAATAAATCTTTATATTTATGAATTATAATATCGTCTAATCTTTGAGCCGACAACCATTTATATAGAAGCATTTTTATAAACACTTTTATTTTTCGTCTTTATTTAAAAGCAGTCGCAATTCATTAATAAATCGTATTAAAATATTTTTTAATTCCAAAACTTCATCTATTAACCTTTCTCTGTGAGGTTCTTCTTCTTCATAATAATGGCCAAATTTTTTATTTAATTCACCAAGTTGAACGGAAAGAATTTTTTTCCATTTATCGTTATAAAAATTATCTGGTAATTGATCAAACTTATATTCAATGAGATTACAAAAATCGAGTTTATGCATATATTTTTCTAAAAACCTTTCACCAAATGTTTGAAAGCGGGTTATTAGCAACCAATTCAATCCTTCTTCTAATGTGCACATAGTGTTTTCTGAAAGTTTTTGGAATCTGGATACTTTATGTAAATCTAATTTTTCATGATAGGTTTGAATAAATTCGTCACTTAAGGTTTGATATTGAGAAATAACAACCCAATTTATATAATTGGAATGTTTTAATATAAATTCTTCAGACAGCTTTTGATTTTTAGAAACTAAATTCCAATCTAATTCTTCTTTGTACTTTTCGATAAATTCTTCCGAAAGTTTTTGAAAAATGCATATAACATTCCATTCAATATAATCTATGAGCTCTTCCATAAAACATTCGGATAATACTGAATATCTACAAACTAACTTCCAATTGAGTTGATCCTTCAAATTTCGTAGGACATCTTCGGATAAATTTTTCGTTTTAGAAAATTCGTCCCAGTTGATATCCATTTAATAATGGACATATTTTAAAAAGGGATTTTTTCAATATGAATATAAGGTTTTAAACTGTCTGATTCGCCATCAGGCAATATTGAAAATGTAATGATATCATTGCGTTTTCCATAGGCCAAGCAAGTTGCTGAATCTCTTTCAGCCATTCTTCTTTCTAAAATAATTTTATCATTGATTTTTAATTTTATCAATGCATTCGTATTAAGATCATAATCAGCATAAATGTTATGCATGACTACCTGTTTCTTTTTTAAATATATAGTAATTTTCATATCCATATCAGTAGATAATCGCATTTCTTGATCCAGTAATTTAGAACTTATCAAGTCGAAATTTACTTTTTTAAATTCTTTATCTGTAAAAGTCTGAAAATCATCTTTTATAGTAACCCAGATATCTTTACTGTCTACATATATTTTATTGACTACGTCTGTATCGTTTTCGGGTTCCGAAATATTCGTAATTATTTTATTTTTTGCATCAAATTTATCACTCTTTAATATTAACGCATTTTTTTCTAAATATCGTTTATTCACAACATTTTTATCATCTTTCGGATCTGCGACATTTCCTATTCTTTTTCCTTTAGCGTCGTAAGCTTTTCCCTCGATTAGTTGTAAAGTGTTTTCATCCAATTCTTTAATTCTCTTACCAGTTTCTTCAGCGAAGGTTAAAAAATTACTATCGTAATTAGTATTATTTTTTTCTATAAAATCTCTTAATTGGAAATGATTATTCTCTATTTTATTCAAAACGAAACTTTTAGTAGTTAAATCTAAATCATCGATTGGATCTGAAGCATTTTTTAATATCTTATTTTCCATATCGTAATGACCATCGTCCGTTAATTTAAAACCTATACCGGGGGGTCCGATAGGGCCTTTTCGCACTGGATTATCATACGGTGGATAATAAACAGCCATTTATAAAGACTAAAAAATGTTATTCTCCTAACGTTTTAATCATAGTAATTTCTTTTTTATTCATATTTAATATACATTTCTTCCTTACTTCTAAAATGTAGTAAAATACATATTCTTTGGTTGTTTCTTTTTCTAATTTCCAATTGAATTCTATTCTCAAATTTTCAAGAGTGGTGTAGTTTACATGATTTGACAAATCAAAATGAATTACAGGATATAATTTACCAAAATCTGAATAATTTACCATACAACCGGTTTCTGTATTTAGATTATTGAGACCTGATTCCAGAAAAGATTCATATAATCTATTATATTCTTTTTTACCAAAATTCATAGTATATCGCTCTGCAGGTAACGGCGATCTGTTAATCATCAACCAACATTCGATCATATCCAAATTATCAAATATCATATTATTTTTTTTAGGATTTTCATTTCTGTCAAAATATTGCGGTATGACGAATAATCTTAAAACTTCATCGGATGTAGCAGATATAGAATCGGAACCACTTTTATATTTATTAATAGGACTAGATCTGTTAATTTCATACTGATTCCAGTTTATTTCTATATCCGTATTAGATAATTTTAACTCGTTATAGAGAATCTCAGCACCATTTTTAAAGTCGACGTATCTCACCCACAGCGCTATGTCTTCAATTTCTACTTTATAATCTGGATTTGCAGCATCTGTGTAAATCATATTTCTACTATCGTCTCTTTGGAATTCCAGTCTTATTATGAAACCAGAAATGGCTTTTTTATATTCTGCGACGAAATCAAAAATTTCCTTTAAAGGCGTCCATGTTGTAACTGAATTACTATTTTTCGACAATTCCCATCTTTTTTTAAATCCTTTATTGTAGTTTTCATTTTTTACAATTTTTAATTTATTGACGATATCTGTTATAGGGGTGGTAGCAGTTATCGTACCATCGCTTTGAAGTAAACTTTTATTTCTATCAGCACTATCACAGGTATCTGGATAAAAACCTATATTGGTGGCTTCTGATGTTGAATAATCTCTGGTATAATCCTTCAGTCTCTTAACCTGCAGAATGTAGGAGTGATAGTCTCCAACTGATTCGATTATTTGTTTACCTATCTGAAGTTTTACGCCTTTCATAGAACATACAGCTGTGACATTATCATCATTTATAGAATCGCCACTGGATTTTATAATTTTCCACTTTGTCTCAAGGTAACTCTCCGATAATGAAATAGGATCATTTGTATCGGTAATTTCGAAATGAAACGTAGTATTTTCTTTTTTGTCATTATGGCTTGTACTAGGCAATCTTATTTTTTTTAATTCGCTACTTTTTATATCGTTATTATAATAATAATGAGTATCTCTTAGATCATAAATTTTTTTCCATTTATTTAGGAAGAATTTTTAGACCTGTTCCTTTCATCTTTTTTGAAAATATTTCATTCAATATGTCAGCATCAGTCAATCTGTCAACTACTGTTTTTTCATTCAAATCTACTTTTTTAGATTTAAAAAATCCTTTTCCTTGAATTCTTTTACTTTCCCTATATAATCTGTGTTTATTCATTTATTTACTGAGAAAATTTAGTTAATATCAATTGATATATTTTTTCAACATAGTCCTCTTTTTCCTCTACGACTCTAAAATTATATTCAATCAAACCGTTATTTAAATCGATTAATTCACCATTTTGATTCGTAACTCTCATCCTTATTCTACGAATTGAATCCCTATTCACAGGATAATATATTAAATTATTGAATTCTTTTGAAATGATAACACCCGGTACATCCCTCGGTGTAAAAGAATAAATAACTTCTGAATTATTCTGGTTGATTAAAGATCCATTAACTACATCACAATGAATATATATAATGTCGTTTCCGTTTGTTATATCTGCTATATTTTCACCTTCTATTACAGTCTCTTCATCATGACTTTTATAAACTTTTTTTTCAAAGCCTATTAGTTTATGAAAATCGCTTTTTGTTAAATCGATATTCCAACCTTTAGTTAATTTAATAAGCATTCTTAGTCTAGATTGTATCCTACCAAATTTTACCGGAGGATCGTCTGAACCAAACGCTTTCATTACATCTATGTTTAAATCTTCAACATTTTTATTACCATAAGGAATAGTGATAGATTTAACATTATTCTCATCTGTGTACAGGTCAAACGTATTAGTTTTATCGGTTATGTTAAACCATGAAACTGTCATAGTAAAAGATTGCAATGCTATTTTTTTTTAATTTAAGAGTTTTAGGAAATTCAACAGTGAAATCCTCTGATTTTTCATTACTTTTTGGTTTCAATTTGATCATTTATTAGACAGAAAAAATCTTTAAAGATGAAAAACAAGCTCTTCGTTATAATCGCTAGGCTGTTGAGTAAATGAATTAAGTACACATTCCGGACATTTACCTTTATTTCTTTCTTTTATATATTTCATACAAAATAATCCACATTTGACAGAAGTAGGTTTTTGTAAGAAACTATCATTGTGAGCTATATTGACTTTTTTATTGGAAAGTTTAAGAAATTTCATAATATTTTCAGGAATATATTTTTGTTTGAGTTTAATATTTTTATATATATATTCCCCGAAAGGATCGAAATATTCTACATAATTATAATTTGGATCATTATAGTAACAAACCCAATGTGTTCCAGGACCCGTCGAAATATCTAAATTAATAATCCCGCTTTCAAAATTTCCAATCTTTTTAGGAAGTAAATCGGAAGAGAAAACACCTCTGAATCCTTTTTCATCTTTCATATTTTCTTTAATCGTTTCATCTGATATACCCAATTTTGTTATCGGGATTTTTTTTTTAGAAAGGGGCGCTTTTTTAAGACCAGATCCTTTGTTTTCCCAAGGTTGAAAAACTCCAGATCCCGAAATTTTATCCAGGATTTTTTTAGTTCCCCAACCCGCTGCACCACTCGTAGCACCGAGTCCTAGTGATGTTAAAATAGGAATTAAAAAAGGTAAAAATCCACCGTTTTTATCTAATTGAGTTTTGCTTATATTTATTCTTTTACCTTTACTAATCTGATTAATCTGTGTTTTAGTTAAATACATTTCATAATTGGGAGGTTTAGAATTGTCTATCTGCAGTGTCAGTTCTTCTTTTTTTCTGAGAGCAGATTTCAATTTACTAATCTGTCCGTCACTCAAATGAATCTTCTTTTTTACATAACTCATTTATTAGGCAGCAAAAAGCTGACGCTTTCAAAGAAGAAATTGATTGTATAATCGTTCTTTATCTCCGTTAGTTATTTTTTTAGTTTTAATAAGTTTGTCTATTAGCAGTTTGACTTCATTTTTTAATTTTTTCGACTTGCTACCTTGACATATTTTATCAATTAATTCAGATAATAAATCTAATCCTTTACCGACTTTCATTACTTCACTACCTCGAATTGTAGTTAATCTAGCTAGATATTTTTGTAGCTCATCTTCTTTAGATTTAACAGCGTCTAATTCATCCTTTTTCTGACTTAATTCCTCCTCTGAAAGATTTTTAGCCCGCGTAATTGTGCTTTGTAAGTTGCCTTTTTTCCTCGATAATTCTTCTTTTAACTGCTTTGCCTTTGCATACATTTCATTTAATTTTTCTTTATTGTCTAGGAGTTTCGAAGGCCTGTATAATTTTTCAGATATTAAATAATCTGTATTTAAATATTGATCAACATTATAAATAAGCGGTGGTTCTTTATATAATTCTTTGACATCCTCGATCGCTTCAGGAATAATTCTAGATGATTCTGCAATAGGCTGTAAAGATATATTTAATTCGTCCAATTTTTCGTTGATAGCTTTAATATTTTCTTTTCTACTTTTATCCTGTTCTTCTAATTTTTTAGTGACAGGTTTATGAAATTCAGTTAAACTTTTGTCTATACCTAGCTTTCTATCACGCTGTTCTTCATTATTTTTTCTAATATCTGCTTGTAATTTGACAAGTTTTATTGCATTTTTTAATTCTTTTTGTTTCTTATTTCGATCTTTTTCTAAATCGTTTATTTTATCCATTTATAGACAGCAAAAAGCTGACGCTTTCTATTTTAAAATTAGAAGCGACAGCTTCGCCGTTTATTTTTACTGACAGCTAATTAGAAGCGATAGCTTAGACGTCTATTTTTACTGACAGCTAATATGTTTTTACTGGCAGCAACATTCGAAAGCGTCAGCTTTTCGCTGTCTAATAAATGATTAAAATTAAAGATTACACAGAACCGGAAGAATTGCCTGACCCTAAACAACATCGTTTTTTACCCAGACATCCTTTCAGATTATTAATAATCGGCCCATCAGGTTGTGGAAAGACAAATTTACTAATAAATTTATTAAACGGCTTTGAGAATCCTAGTAATTTAAGATTAGATTTCGACACTTTATATTTATGCGCAAAAGATATTTCCGAGCCAAAGTATTCTAAATTACAAGAAAATTATACACAGTTTGAAGGTGTTGAAATAGACGATATCATAAAATGTAAAAAAATAAGTAAAAATAAAAAAAAAAAAAATTATTAAAATTGTATGATAAATATAAAAAGAATGTATTATTTTCTTCAGATTTGAGTGAATTTATTACTGTCGACGATTTAGATTCCTCAGAAAAAAATCTCGTTGTTTTCGACGATTGTGTTACAGAAAAAGACCAGAAAGTTATAGAGGATTTGTTTATAAGAGGTCGAAAGAAAAATGCATCCATTATTTATTTAACGCAGTCTTATTACTCAACTCCTATCAATATTAGAAAAAATTGTAATTACTTCATATTTTTTAAACTACAGCCTAGGGAAATCAATCAGATAATAAGAGAAATAGACGGAAATCTAACAAAAAAAGAATTTCTAGAAAAATATAAATCTTGTATGGGTAATTTCTTTATGCTAGATTTAGTAAATTCTGAAATGAGATACAGAAAAAATTTTGAACCTATATAAATGGAAGAATATTTAGAAAAGAGATTATATGTTTATAGGAAAAGTTACAATTTGTATCAAAAGATAAGTATTTCCTTATCTGTTAGCAAATTTATGCTAAGTGCTTCGGGATTATCAGCTTTTGCGTTCATACCACTGGCCAGTTTGAGTTTGAGTGCTGGAATTGTAGAAGTCATTGAGAAATCTTTAAATATTTTGGAACGAAAAGAAGAATACAAGCAATGTTATACTTTCTATAAACAACAGTTAAATTTATTGAAAGCTAAAAAAATTTCAGAAGAAGAAGTGTATGTTAGAGAACAAGATTTTATAAATAATTTAGTATACTTCCCAATCGAAAAGTATGTGAAAAAAGTACAGTTGAATGGATATAAATATTCTTCTTAGAAAGCGTCAGCTTTTTGCTGTCTAATAAATGAGTTGTAAAAGTAAAAAATTTGGTGTTACGTCTTTAACTAAAAAGGGTAATTTTAAAGGCGGATGTTTAAAATGCGGACAAACTGGATCGGGTATTCTGAATAAAATCATTAGTAATTTACCTTTCGAAATGCATTTACCTAATCATAACTTCACAGGCCCAGGTACACAATTATTATGGGGGAAAACGCGATTAAATCCTGATTTAACGTATAAAAATCCGTCTAAACCTGTTAACAGAGTGGATGAAATTGCATATAAGCATGACAAATGTTATTTAGAAAATAAAGATACGAAAAGTAGAAATGAAGTATGCGATAAGAATATGATTGATGAATTAGATAATATTCAAAATCCAACGATGAGAGAAAGAATTGAAAGGGGAATCGTAAAACCGATTATTAAAGCTAAAAAGTCTTTTGGTATGGGATCTATAAATACAAAGATCTATTGTTTAAAATGTAAAAACCACACAGAAACTAAAGATATTAAAAATGCAATGTCTAAAAATAATAGGCCAATGATAAAAGGTATTTGTCTAGATTGTGGTTCTAAAAAGAGTGTTTTTTTAGGAAAACCTTAGGGATGAAAGATCCTAAAAGTATCTTAGGGATGAAAGATCCTAAAAGTATCTTAGAAAAAATATATTATCATCCTGAAAGTGGTTATTGTGGGATCAATGAATTAAAACGGAAAACAGGTTTCAGTCAAAAGCAAATTACCGATTTTTTACACAGCCAAGATGTTTATACCAGACATAAGCCTTTAATTCGTAAATTTAAACGAAGACGCATTTATGTCAGTCATATCGATGATCAATGGCAAGCAGATTTATTGTTTATCAAACCTTTTAGTAAATATAATAACGGAACTAATTACTTATTGACAGTAATAGATATCTTTAGTAAATATGCTTGGGCTATTCCGATAAAAAGAAAAACAGGACAAAAAGTAACTGAAGCATTTAAAAAGATATTTAAAGAAAGAATTCCTGAAAGATTACAAAGTGATAAAGGAACCGAATTTGTAAATAAATGGACTTTAAAATTATTTAAAGATAATAATATTCAGTGGTTTACTACAGAAAATGTTGAAATAAAATGTTCTGTAGTCGAACGATTTAACAGGACAATTAATAAAAAAATTAGAACCTATCTAGCAGCCAACAATACTAAAAGATATATAGATGTATTGGACGAATTAGTTAAAAATTATAATAATTCCAAGCATAGGTCTATCAAAATGACACCTAGCGAAGCGAGTCGAGCAGAAAACGAATCTGAAGTTTATAAAAATTTATACGAAGAAAAAATAATAAGAAAACCGAAATTCAAGGTTGGCGATAGAATAAGAATTTCGAAATACCAGACTGCTTTTACCCGCGGATACCAACCTACTTTTACGGAAGAAATTTTCATCATTTCAGAAATATTAAACACTGACCCTATTACTTATAGGATAACGGATTTGAATGGCAACGAAATAAAAGGAACTTATTATGAACCGGAATTAGTTAAATATAATAAAAAAGATAAAATGTATAAGATTGAAAAAATAATAAAAAAGAAAGGAAAGAAATGTCTAGTTAAATGGTTAAATTATTCCGACGAATTTAACTCTTGGGTTGACGAAAAAGATATCAAGTCAATTTAATTTTTCCGTTATAATGTCAAAACTCCCGTCTAGACGGGACTTTTTCAAATATCATTATGTTATTAAAATAACTCATCAAAACTCCCGCCTAGACGGGACTTTTTCAAATATCATTATGTTATTAAAATAACTCATCAAAACTCCCGCCTAGACGGGACTTTTTCAAATATTAAAATATAAACAAGCTATAATGTCAAAACTCCCGTCTAGACGGGACTTTTTCAAATATTAAAATATAAACAAGCTATAATGTCAAAACTCCCGTCTAGACGGGACTTTTTCAAATATCATTATGTTATTAAAATAACTCATCAAAACTCCCGCCTAGACGGGACTTTTTCAAATATTAAAATATAAACAAGCTATAATGTCAAAACTCCCGTCTAGACGGGACTTTTTCAAATATCATTATGTTATTAAAATAACTCATCAAAACTCCCGCCTAGACGGGACTTTTTCAAATATTAAAATATAAACAAGCTATAATGTCAAAACTCCCGTCTAGACGATACTTTTTCAAATATCATTATGTTATTAAAATAACTCATCAAAACTCCCGCCTAGACGGGACTTTTTCAAATATTAAAATATAAACAAGCTATAATGTCAAAACTCCCGTCTAGACGGGACTTTTTCAAATATTAAAATATAAACAAGCTATAATGTCAAAACTCCCGTCTAGACGGGACTTTTTCAAATATCATTATGTTATTAAAATAACTCATCAAAACTCCCGCCTAGACGGGACTTTTTCAAATATTAAAATATAAACAAGCTATAATGTCAAAACTCCCGTCTAGACGGGACTTTTTCAAATATCATTATGTTATTAAAATAACTCATCAAAACTCCCGCCTAGACGGGACTTTTTCAAATATTAAAATATAAACAAGCTATAATGTCAAAACTCCCGTCTAGACGGGACTTTTTCAAATATCATTATGTTATTAAAATAACTCATCAAAACTCCCGCCTAGACGGGACTTTTTCAAATATTAAAATATAAACAAGCTATAATGTCAAAACTCCCGTCTAGACGGGACTTTTTCAAATATTAAAATATAAACAAGCTATAATGTCAAAACTCCCGTCTAGACGGGACTTTTTCAAATATCATTATGTTATTAAAATAACTCATCAAAACTCCCGCCTAGACGGGACTTTTTCAAATATTAAAATATAAACAAGCTATAATGTCAAAACTCCCGTCTAGGCGGGACTTTTGGTTTTAAATGCATTACATTAAAATAAGTTTAAATAAATGAATTGTGACTTTTTTAAAGACGTTTTAAGAGATGATTCTGATTCTAACTTAATGGATTCTTTTGACAAAGAAAACAGATGTCAAATACCCGAAAAATATCTCAAAATTTATGACCAGATGAAAAAAAGTGAAATAATGTACGATTCGGACGGTGAATATTTTACATATAAAAATATAGATGTTTTTTTAAGCGAAAGACGCAAATCCCGGATAAGTCGCTTTAACGCATTGAAATGGAAATTGCAGTTAAATATTCCATATAAAGCTGAAGAAATGTTTGTTCAATTTTTAGATTTAGTGTATTATAAAAAGTCGATAAATTACCTATATTTCATAAAGAAAATATTAGATTATTATAATATTGATAATAATTTGAAAGTAAAATTTAATAAGAAAAACGAAGACATTTGGAATAGCTTTCTAAAAAATGTTTCTTAATAAATGGAGCTGTCTAAAATTTGCAAGCATTGTCAGATGACGAAACCTTTAGACGAATATTATACTCGATTTCGTCACGGCAAAACAGAACATTACGCTAATTGCAAAAGTTGTCATTTAGCTATGAAAAATAAAAAAATTGATTGCGAATGTGGTAAAAAATACACTTTAGCTCATAAAAAGAGACATTTAAAAAGCAATTATCATATCAAACGAACGTCAAAATAAATTTATGATGTTGTGTTTTAAATTGAATGCATTTTTTTAGTTGAAAATATTATATTGAATGTTGCGTTTTATATTGAACTTGCTTATTCAATGTTGTGTTTTAAATTGAACGTATTTTTTTAGTTGAAAGTATTATATTGAATGTTGCTGTTAGTTGAAAATATTATATTCAATGTTGTGTTTTTAATTGAACGCATTTTTTAGTTGAAAATATGATATTCAATGTTGTGTTTTTAATTGAACGCATTTTTTAGTTGAAAATATTATATTCAAAGTTGTGTTTTTAATTGAACGTATTTTTTAGTTAAAAGTATTATATTGGATGTTGCATTTTCAGAAATTATTCAATTGGAGTTAAAAAAAAACTCGATAGTTTCAAAATATAGAAAAATTCCAAGACAGAGTGGATTGGTATTTTATATTCAAATGTCAGAAAAATTTTATTTAGAATTTAAAGGTAAAATAGAAGTGCCTGATTATGACAGTGATTTTTAGGCTAAATAAATGGGTAATTCAAAAAGTACAAAGATTTTGACAGGTAATTGTACAACTGAAAGAATAAATGTAGATTGGAATCATACCTTTAATGTTCATCCCAATGTTCATATAACGCCTGTATGTAAATACAGCGAACCATTTTTTGTTAGAATAACAGAAATAGATAAAAACGGATTTCGATTTGAATGTTTAAAATTGAATGGCGAACCTGTAGGAAAAAATTCAGATTTCTTTCAATGGACAGCAATTAGTCCTTTTGAGTAAACGATCTTCTTTTTGAAATATATTTTTTAATAGTTGTTTTCAGAAATTCTTCAATTTAATTTAATTCATACTTTTAAAGACATTCATTTTAAATCGCTTAATGTAAAATTACCTGCCACCGAAAGTGGTCTAATTTAACGAGCATTTATAGATAGTGGTCGCTTTTAAAAATGTGTCGCAAAAAGTATTTATAAAAATGTTTGTATATAAATGGAGGAAACTCTAAGATTGATATCTGTTTCAAAAATACATATTTCAAAATTAAGGCAGGTCGTAAAACTTTTAAATATAAACCAACCCCAACATTGTAAAAAAGATGATTTAATCAGATTGATAATAAGATATATAAAAGAAACTGGGGAATACAAATATGTTTTAGTAGATTTATTAAAATTAGATGTCACAGATTATTTAAATAAAATACAGACAAAATTTATCGAAAATCCTAAAAAAAGAAATAAATTGAAAAAAATATTCGATTCTTTCGATTTAAAATTTAACAATAACACAGAAGAATTTGATCCAAAAAATAACGAAGAAAAAAAGATAAAAACAGTGGTAAACCTTAAAAAATTATTTCCTGATTTGAATGAAAAATTGAAACAATTTATAAATGAACCGAAAAACCGTCCAAAACTTAAAAAACTCTTTGATTATTACGGCTTGAAATATAAAGATGAAAAATTGATCAAAAAGACAGAAAAGAAAGTCAAATTGCAAACAAATTTGGAAAATCTGTTTAGACCCGATTACGAAATTGTTGAGAAAGAAAAAAAAATTATTAAAAAATTTAATACTTATAGATATGTTTATAAAATAAGACAAATAAACAAACTCACACCGGGCCAGTATTATAGTATCTTAAAAGATTTATTCAGGAGAGCAATTGGAAAAATTGAAGGAAAGGTAGATATAATTGTATTCAATCCCTATTTAACACAACCCTTCCACCCTAAAATGATGTCAACGAAAGAAGCCTATGAGACCTATTTAGATGTTTTAACGCATAAAATTGAATACAAAGAGTTGGATATTAAAGACTGTGAATTTATTTTTACAGTCGTTGATTTGCCTAAAGGTGGTAAACATTTGAAATTACTGAACGATAACGATGTTGTCAATAAAAAAAGTATTCTTCAAATTAAAAATGACGATAATATCTGTTTGGCTAGATCCATCGTTACAGCCCTGGCTATTCAAAATCGTAAAATTTTATGCGAAAAATTAAATCTAGAAAAACTTACAGATTTAGATGTTAAATACATAAAAATGGGTAGAAAATTACAAAAAAGTTTAGCGATAAAATTGCATGAAATGTGTGATATTCCGTTAGAAATGTGTAATTTAGAGCATATTAAACAATTCGAAATTTTTTTAGATATTCAAATAACTATATTTTGCAGAGAAAATTTTAACGAAAAAATATACAGTGGTACCTATAAATCTAATTGTGTTTACATTTTAAAAAATAGAAATCATTTTGATGTCATTACAACGGTTACAGGATTTTTAGGAAAAAAAATTATTGTGATTATTGTAAAGTCAGTTATAAAAGAAGTGATCAACATAAATGTTCTTTAAAATGTAATAGATGTTTTAGGAAAGAGAGTAATTGCGAAGGAGATGATATTCAGTGCAATGATTGTTTTAGATCTTTTAAAGGAAAAAACTGCTTCGAAAATCATAAAAATGAAGCAGTCTGTGAAACACTGTGGAAATGTTTAAAATGTAAGAGAAATATCAATAGAAGACAAAGAAAACCGAAAGATCATAAATGTGGAGAAAGACTATGTAAAAACTGCAGAGGATGGGTTTTGGAAGATCATAAATGTTATATACGTAGGAAAGAATCTAAGGGAGGGATTTGTAAAAATATCTGTCCTAAAAATATAAAAGACAGAAAGAAATGGTGTGAGAAATGTGAAACGTCAGAATTTACAGAAAAATATATGTTTTTTGACGTTGAGACGAACCAAGAGACAGGAAATCACCAAGTCAATCTAGTTATAAATCATGATTTTAACGGAAAAGAAAAAATATTTAAGAATGAAAATGAATATTGTGAATGGTTATTCCAAGAGAAACATTGCGGTTATACAGTATTAGCGCATTATGGAAAAGGATTCGATTTTCAATTTCTAGCTAAATACTGCTTTAAAAATAAAATTAAAGTGTTTACAATATATCAAGGAAATAAACTCATATATATGCAAGCAACCGTATATAATATAAGGTTTATCGATTCTATAAATTTTACACTGATTCCGCTAAGAAAATTTCCTAAAACGTTTGGACTAACGGAATTGGCAAAAGGTTATTTTCCTCATTTGTTTAACACTAAGAAAAATCAAAATTATGTAGGAAAATATCCTGAAAAATACTATTATGGTTATGATACTATGACTTTAGATCAAAGAAAAACTTTTGATAAATGGTATAAATCGGTAAAAAACGAAACATTTGATTTTCAAAAAGAAATTATAAAATATTGTAGGTCTGATGTTGATATTTTAAGAAAAGGATGTTTAGAATTGCGAAGATTATTTCTAAACATTGCTAATATTGATCCTTTTAAATATGTCACTTTAGCTGGCGTTTGCATGGCTATATACAGAGATAAATTTATTCCAGTGAATACAATAGCGATTGATGAGGAGTGTATTCCAAAGGATCAATTCAGTAAGAAATCGATCATTTGGCTAGACTATCTGTCTGAAAAACACAATATCAAAATACAGCATGCTTTAAATGGTGGTGAGAAAAAATTGAAATTAGGGGATAAAACTTATAAAGTAGATGGTTTTTATAATAATACCGTTTATCAGTTTCAAGGATGTCATTGGCACGGTTGTCCTCGCTGTTTTACAGAATCCACCGTCAATCTTCAAAATCAGATATGTATGAAAGATTTGTATGAAAGAACTCAAAAAATAAATAAAAAAATAAAAGATAAAGGATTTGAATTGATTGAAATATGGGAATGTGATTTTGATAGTGACAAAGAAATTAAAAAATATATGAAAAATGAATGGAAAAGAGATTTTATAGAACCTTTAAATCCTGGAAACGCATTCACCGGAGGTAGGTGTGAACCTACGAAATTAATATACGAAATGAAAGAAAATGAAAAGGGTAGATATATCGATGTTTGTTCACTTTATCCAACAGTGAATTACTTTGATTACTATCCTGTTGGTCATCCGGTAAAAATTTATAATCCGGAAAAATATGATAAGAATTGGTATGGTTTGATACAATGTAAAGTACTTCCACCTAGAAAACTCTATCATCCTGTTTTACCTTATAAAGGAGAAAAATTAATATTTAGTTTGTGTAAATTATGTTCAAAACCTATAAAATGCGAAAAGAAACAATGTAAAAAATGTTATGATATGCGGAATAATGAATGTAATCATACGGATGAGGAGAGAAGTTTTACTGGTACGTGGACAACTACCGAAGTTGAACTGGCTATTGAAAAAGGTTATAAGATTTTAAATATCTATGAAGTTTGGCATTTTGAAAAAAAATCTAATACATTATTTAAGGATTATGTTAAAATGTTTTTGAAAATCAAATTAGAAACAGATGATAAATGGCCTGAAAATTTCAAAACTGAAAAAGAATATAAAAGGTGCGTAGAAAAGAAATTGGGTATAAGGTTAGGAGAAATCAAAGAAAACCCAGGAATGAGATTTATATCCAAAATTTGTTTAAACTCTTTATGGGGAAAGTTCGGACAGAGAAAAAATATGAAACATACAGAGAATGTTACAGAATTGGCAGACTTTTATAGAATTATACTGAACGACCGCATTAAAGACTTGAATATGATATTTTTAAATGATGAGTGTGTGCAAATGGATTATAAGATGAAAGATGAATATGTCAAGAATAACTTTAATACGAATAATTATATAGCGGCTTTTACAACCAGTTCGGCTAGAATAACATTATATGAAATGCTTGATAAATTAGGAGATAAAGTAATGTATTACGATACAGATAGTATTGTTTATATCGATGATGGCTCTAATAAAGTAAAAACAGGCTGTATGTTAGGCGAATGGACCGATGAATTAGGAGAAGATAAATATATGAAATCGTGGATATCTGGAGCTAGTAAAGATTATGGTTATATTCTGAACGATGGTTCTGTAAAAGGAAAAGTAAAAGGATTTAAAATGAGTTATGAGAGCGAAACTAAGCTCAATTTTGACGAGAGAATGAAAACAATAACTGGGGAAATTGAGCATATAGATGTAGAAATAAATCAATTTCAGATACAAAAAGATAAAAATATTAAAGTGAATAAAATGAATAAAAGATATATGTTTGGATATGATAAAAGAAGAATTTTAGATAACTTTGATACTGTACCTTTTGGATTTTAAGCCAGATTTTTAATTTATAAAAAATCTTTTCTAATAAATGGACGATGTCACTCTTATCATAAATGTTCAAGGTTTTATACTTCCGTTCAAATCTATAGCGAGAGAAATAAGCTGGGTTCATTTAAAAGAAGGAATAGGTGAAACGATTTCTGTATTTACACCTAACTATGAATTAGGTGATCAAGACCATGGAATAGTTCGTAGATGTACTAACGATATCCATGGTTTAAGATTTAAACGATATTCAGATAATATTGGCTTATGGATTAGTAGCGACAATGTAAAAGATTATCTCTTACAATTGCATCAGATATACGGAGGGACATTTGCTTTTAAAGGAGGAGTTTTTCCGAAAAGTACCTTTGAAGAATGGGGAATTCCTATAAAAATATTAGAAGTACCGAGATGCGTTCGAATCCTAGGACAGGGTTGTTCTATGTACAGATGTCTGTACTATAAAAATTTTCTTTCAAAAATTGTTTCTTAATAAATGGAAGAATTCAACAGTCTCAGATCGTTCCCTGTAACTCATAAGCTAAAAGATTTAGAGACAGGGAAATACAAACTGATTTCGTTGAAGAAAATTCAAACAAAATTTGGAAATACCACTATTGCAAGATTAGAAGTTAATGATGTAGAAAAGGATTATTTTCTTAAAAAGAGTCATGGAAAAATTTCTGAAGCAGCAATAACAAAACTGAATGAACGTGGTTATATCTTTCATTTTAAAGGAAAAAATAATGACGGCTTTTATGATTATGAATTAGAAAAAGCTTAATCCTACAATTTGTTTTAAATCTTACAATAATCGAATGGACCTTTTATCGAACTATCAAACTACCAGAATAATATTTACGGAAATCAAAAATATATCTGTTTTTAAGTACAAATTTCTTTTCTGGCAAAGATGGGTTCATTTCCACACAAACTATTTTTTTTAATTTTATCGAACTATCAAAATATCCAGAATAGTATTTATTATTGCTAATAAAAAAGAGAGATCTATTCAAAATTTAAAACATATCATAAAAATCATTTAACTTTTATTTCAGACTTCAATATAATGCAATTGATATTTCTTATTTATTTCATCTGTCTAAACTTTGTTCGAATGGATTTTATTTAATCTATCGAAAATTTATTTAGAAATAAATGTTACAATATTTTGTCATAAGTACTTTACTCTTTAATTGTCTTTCGCCTACCTTTCATTATTTTAAATTTGACCCCGTTATTACAAATCATAGCATCGATAACTCTAATAATTATACTATATTTCATAGTTTCAATGATACAATAAAATTAACTTTCACCGCTAAAATATATAAAATGGATCAAGCCTCTAAATTTTCTCAACCTGGTGTTTATTTTTGGATAGAAAGTAAATGTGATGACAATTGGAATATAATACCAGAAACAAAAGAATATTTTCATATTTATATTCCCGGAGATAATAACTTATACTATTCTATAGCTTTTAATGCAACTAAAGATTTTAGGATTGGTTATAATGCCGATAACTTATTATATAACGCTGCTCTTTGCTTTTCCTATCAAGATTATCCTAGAGGAAGGTTGTTTATTAGCAATTGATAGACTATTAAGAAAGGACGTCTGTCAAAATTTTTCATCACAATAATAATTAAATATTAGCATTTAAAAATGATCATTATTTAATCTAAATTGATTACGTTATTATCCCGTTTATTTGATTCTTTATAACCCTTTCTTAAAACTTCTTCTTCTTTACATAATTTTGTAGAAAAAATAAAAATATCCAACCAATGCAAATCATACAATTTTTTATCATTATTTGCTCGATAAATCGTAATAAAATCGTTACATCCTCGATATTTTAACAGGCAATTTTTTTGAGCAAAATCTTACAAAAATCGTTAAATATTTCTATTTAGTGGAGTATGAAAAGTGTTCCAGAGTAGGCCCCATATACTACTGTAAACAAAATAATTTTTTTGCACATACTCTTTGTCTTTTACGCAGTATCAAGAATAGTGAAACAATTGTACTTTTTTTATATTCCAAAGTAAATCTATCTTTACAGTACCAAAAAATTCACAGAAATTTTAATCGGGTTTCTGTAGCATGAAATTTACCTTCATGAGGGAAAAGATCTCCCATACACGGTGAAGAAGCAGAATGAAGGCATAGTTTTATTGAAAAAAATAATTTCTAGAAAATTAATACAAACAACGAATTAATCAATCAGCTTTTGTACTAACCGCGCGCTATTTTCATCCTGTATTTAAAAGGGAAAAAAATCACTAAAAATTATAGGCGACATACTAAATCATTTAATAATTGAGATTTCTAGTGAGTATTATTCTAATTAAATATTTGCTAAAAACTGTAAGAAACTGAATAGCTTTTTTTTCAGAATTTTTTGCGATTAACGGAATCATCTGCATAAGATCTCGCACGCCTTAACAAAATTTATATCGACAGAGTTAATAAAAAACTCCCTCATCAACTTTTTTTTTTTCTTGTCGAACTCGTTTATGTGTGATCAGACACATTTTTTTATATTTAAAAATAAAAATTCATAAAGGAGTTAATGAAATTATTAAATAGAACATTTTACCGTTTTCAATAAATATTTTATTTCTTATAGATATGCAATTTCTTATACTCTTAATTTTCGTCAATTTAAAAATAGTTCTAATTCGTTTTTTTTCCTTATTGTTTGCTAGCAACGAATAGAACCATTGTCCGTCGAAATGTAATTTAAAAATGTATTTCACGTTATTAGAATTTATGAACAATAATTATTGAAATAGAGATAAAAAAATCTATCAAATCCAGCTATAATTTTGTGTTTGATTATTCGAGATAGAATACAGTAAAGTAAAATTATAATGAACAATCAGAAAAATAAATACACGGAAATACAGGGCAACTTTGAAAGCGACAACTGAATTAATACATATATATTATGTAAAGAAAATTCTCAAGATACAAATTCTAGTACAATAACCGCTCTCTTATTTTTGTAATCACTAAACAGTTTTTCATACGCATTTACGTATGCATCTCATTGGAAATGTTTTTGAATAACTATTCGCTTTGTCAAATATTTTGTGTTCTAGAATTCAAAATTTAATTAAAAATAAATACGGTGTTGATTAAAAGTGTTTGTTGTTATGAGTCGGATAGCTCTGGATGTATAGTAATATTTAAGTGAAAATCAAGCTTAAAAAATAAACATTTCTTTTATGTCTCTAATTATATAGTTCATTATATAGTTCTCCAGTTCAGCACTATAATTACAAGTATAACTATACCTAAAATAAAATAATAAATTTTCAAGCTTTATAGTTTTAATTTAAAAGCACATAACGTAAACATTTCTAAGATATTTCTATTTAATTAAAATTGTTTTTTCTTCACTAAAAAAAACTTCAAAATGAGTCCCGCCTGTACTTTTTTATATGCACTTTATTTAGTTCTTTTAAGGCGAAACTATTCACTTTACTTATCGTTTTGTGTTACGATATTAAAAATTTAATTATGAAAGAAAAAACCCTTTCTTAAACTGCAATATGAAGTATTTTTAAAATTTAAAAATTCTTATTGTTTATAAGGATACGAATAAACATTAATGAAATATTTTTAAGTTTTGAAATAACATCCTTTTAATTCTTTTAAACTTTTCTTTAAAATTCTTTTAATTATTTTTTTTTTCACTTAATTTTGAATAAAATCACTACTATTGGAAAAAATACTTTTTTCATAATTCCCTTTATACGCATACAAAAACAGTTGCTGTATTTTTGTTTCGAAATCTACTATCAGAATGGAAAATTCACAGTTTGAAGTAATGATTTTGTTATCCATGTTAGATAAAAATATTTGAAAAAACAAAATAATGTTCTATACACACAAAAAAAAAATTATCAAACATGTATAGCTCGATTATGAAAATTTCATTCCTTGCACATTAATTATTTTGTTGCTAAGCAGGAATGTGCGAATATTTAGCTTTATGACTCTGCATTAAATTTAAAAGTTCTGTGAGTGTTTTTGAATTTATGTGAATATTTTATATATGAAAAATAAAAAATTGAAACCTAATTAAAATTAAAAATGAAAATAAAAATTAAAAATTAAAAAATATAATTCCCAGTCCACCTTTTCTAATTTTAAATTATATATTCAAAGACTTTTTTACAAATGGTACATTCCTTTTCGCAGTATGGCATTTATTACGTTCTATCATTAAAAACTGAATAACTTTGAGAGTAGATACTGCTGATCTTAATGCATTTTGCATGAGTTTGCGGTTAGTGGTACGCTGGTATAGACAAGACTTGTTTCGCCTTAAGTACTTAGACATCAATCAAAAGTTAATTATCTAATTAAGTTAAACGATCTTCTCATTACCTGAAAAATGTCGTAAATTATTAAAAAAAGATTCTCCCGTGAAAAGTTCAGTTCTTACACTGTAAAAAAAAATCTGTGAAGTTACTAAAGTTTTTCTAGGAAACTTGGATTCCTAGAACTTTTCATGTAACAGCAACAACAAAATTTCATGTAACAGACACACTTTTGCGCCGAAAATCAAAAAATCTGTAAGGTTACTAAGAATTTTTTTGGAAACTGGGATTCCGAGAACTTTTCATGTAACTCCAGCCAGGGTTACAAATAAAAGTTTAGTAAGATTACTGAAATTTTAGTAGATTCATTTGTAAAGTTACAGATTTTTGTAACTTTACAAAAACTAGTTTTGTAGATTTGCAGCTTTTTTCGTACAGTTACAGGTGAAAGTTTAGTAAGCATGTAACTTTACATCTGTAGAACTACAGATTTTTTTTTACAGTGTAGAGATTTGAAACAGCTCTTCAGACGTTATGAAGATGTAGTAAATAAATTAATATGTTTCTTGGAGCCACTCCCTGAATCTATAGTCTTAACGGACTAATACATAAGTGTAATCGGCAACGAGGTCTCATGTCAAGTATTTTTAACCGGCTAATCTTAAAGACAAAGCAATTTATTACATGGAGACTAGTTCTTCACACATACACATAAGCACACATATATATATATATGCTGCATTTTATCTCACTTAACGGACGTTGGATTGCCATGTGTGTTATCTATTCCAATTGAACAATGGCTTTCTAACACCATGATTGCCATATCACCAGTTCATATATTCTATATTCCAACCTACGCCGTACTTCATGCACCAACCATATTTGTTCAGGATTTTACCATATCTCATTCAAAAAAGTGGGTAACATTAAAACTGCAAAAAAAAAAAAAAAGATGTAAATCTTCAAAACTAGTTTTTGTAAAAGTTTCAGAAATCGCTATGTTTACAAAATTTTACCTCTACACTGTAAAGAAAAAAGATGTAAATCTACAAAACTAGGTTCGTAAAGCTACAAAAATTTAAATGCTTACTAAAATTTTATCGGTAACTTGGGATAATAACATGATTTTTTTCCCATTGCAGTTACATAAAAAGTTCTAGGCATCCCAATTTGATAAAAGATTCTTAGTAACCTTACAGATTTTTCTTACACGGCAAACGTCAATCTGTTGCATGAATTTATTTTGTTGCAGTTACATAAAAAGTTCTAGCATCCCAGTTTCCTAGAAAATTCTTAATAACCTTATAGATTTTTTCACAGTGTATGTGCGTGTTTCTGAAAGTAATCCTTGTTTCATAACATAATATTTTCTTTGGAAAATACGTTATGAACAAAGCCTACACAATTACAAGACACAATTAGATGCTGCATTTTGAACATATTTAGAACACATTTTACGTATTGGCGTTTTACCTACACATTTCTAATCCAATTTCCAAGTACACATATCATTTAAACTATTTATTAGAAATTCAAGAAAAATTTGAAGGTCAGCAAAAAGAAATTAAATTAATAAATCAATGTTTTTATATCGTAATATTTTCTGAAAATTGAAATAATTGACTTGGCGTTTTGCTTTCGTATCTGCCTTTTAAGTAAATTTCTGTGTATACAAATACAGTTTTAGATATTATTGTAAAATTTCAGAAAATAATTTAAATACTTAATGACAAAGCTTTCGCATTTATAATCGATTCTTTTATCGAATACATTTTCTAAAAATTGATAAAACGAATCTGTCTATTAAATATTTTAACATTAAACAGCAATGCATCTGGTTCATTTCTCGTATGCACCTTTTCATTTATTTTTTAAACAAAAGAATCAATAAAAGACCTGTCATCAGTTTTTTTTCAGTTGCAGCATATATGAAAAGTCGATAACGTAGCTGAATTTTTCCTGTTTTTCCTCGCACTTTACAGTTTTTTTATTTTTTATGTAAATAAATTCTGCTTACTTTCAATAAAGTGCTTCATTTTTCACGAATATGAGTAAAATTCAATATCGTGCATTTTTAAATAGATCGTTCAACCTTTTTACTAAAATTTATTTATAATAATAAAATCATTTTTAATGGTAATATGTTGTCGTAAAAGAACTTCATTTCATATTGAAAATTCAAAACATATCATGAATATTTTAAAATATCACTCATGAATAATTCGCAGTCGATTTGCGTTAGTGAAATAGAAATGTATAGTTCAGAAAAAAAATGAAAATGTAGAATGTTATAAATTAACGAAATACTTTACTTTTTGCAAACCTACGCACATTTTTTTTTTTTTTGAATTATCGTTAATATTTTTAAAGTATTATTTTCATTATTCTGCTTTCGGAACTATCATTTGGAGTTACTGAGATGGTATATTTGATTTTGAATGGCAATGTTCTATCTGACAAAAGAGAACAAAGTTAGAATCAAATTAGTTTCTTTTCTACCCTTTAGAATTTTACTTACAAGCATCATATTCTACAGTCTATTTTTAATGGTATAAAACATATTATAATATAACACGTTATTATATAATACAGCAATATACTCTCTAATGTATTGTTACTAATAATACAATCTATGAAATATCAATTCTCAAGTGTACATTTTCAGCTGCATAACTGAATTTATGCATGCGAGAGTAACAAAATAAAATTAGCGTTAATGATATTAATAATGCTGTTAATTTATTAAGTTTGTTTGCAAAACATGTTCGCTGAACATGAAAATGTTTGCTTGTAAATTAAATTTAATCATAAAATCGATATTCTTGTTTAAAAAAAACTGGATATTACACTATAAATGTATTCGGAAACGTTTTCGAAAATTAGAGGCGGCAAAAGAACTTTTTTAAATAGAAATTCTTTTAATATCGAAAATGTATTGGTTACTGATGTTTCTAAAGATAAAGAATGTATTTCGGAATCGTTGATAACTCGGAAAGGCTTTTTGTATATTTTTGTTTGGTGTTGTATTATAGTTACCTAGTTTAAGAAATATTTGCCTTTTTAACCGCTCCCTTGATTATACCGAGTTATCTCGGGTTCGTATTTATGACAATTATTATTCCTAGAAAACTCGGTCGTTGCATAATTTATCGGTACGATTTGTTTTATTACGTTTTTACTCGGCCTGAAGCTTAAAAAGAAAGAAAATATTCTTATTATATATATAATAGCGCTAAGCGTATAACGCTTCCGGAGTGAACTCATCCGGATCCCACTTCGCTTTATCGTATTCCATTCGGCCATTTTTATTCAAAATTATTTTTTCGAATAAGACTTCACAAAAGTTACATTTTTAGAAAGATTATTCAAAATAAATTAACATTTGAGAGATGACTTACATTCAATTATGTATATATTCTGAGATAACTTTAATTGAAATTAGTTTGGCAGCTCAATCTCTCCCTCCATAAGCAAACATTCGTTTGTATCGCATTCATTGTGAACTTTTGTGCTTTGTTGGCGCCATCTATCGGTAGTTAAAATAAAAAAGAAGTCTCTTTTGAAATTCTTTAAACTCTGACAACATTGGGAGAAAATATGAATAGTACTTCTTATAAAGTATAATTAGATTATCAGGAATACTTAATTCCGTGTAGTGTATATGCATATATATATATATATATCAAGGCAAATAAAATTTTGCATTTTTGTATTTTGTAGGGAAAATAAATTTGTAATTTAATAAAATAATTTGAGAAAAAAAATCTGTTAATGCAATTAATAGTTGTAATTTTACTTGAGTGATAAAGCATCATTTTTAATGATCAAAATTTATTACACGTTTCTTTATGCATGTTTTTTTTTAAAAAAATCAGGATTTAATCTGGGTTGAACTTTTTGAAATTTAAGTTATCTATTTATTATTTTGGCGTCAGCTATCGGCAATTAATCCGTAAAGAACTCATTTATTTAGTTTTTTTTTCTGATTTATAAGAAATTGAAGGTTATTGATTATTTTTTTAAAGCAATGAACGAAGACGAAATTTAATTGACAATATTTTAAAATAGCATTATTAGTTGTAAATTGCATGTTTTTTGTGTAGTAGTTCTTCAAATTTTGCGAGTGAAGTTCTTTCTTGCAAATTCAGTTTCAATGATAAATGGGCTGTTTTTATAACTATCTTACCCCCACCTGATCCTATTAGTCAGATAAGATAAAAATTATTGCTTCATAATTCTTTTTATAATGCAATCCTGTAGCATTCTTTGGAAAATGCAAACACTTCACTCGACGGGCTATCTTCTAGTATAATATAATAAACTATACATAATAAATTGTATATAAGATAATATAAGCCGATTATATATAAGACAGGGTGTTTATAAAGTCCCGGACACATTTTGATGTTTAATAACTCATAAAATAATAAAGATAGATTAAAATTAATAACATAAATGATTAGATAGACTCAAAAAATTTCATGACCCTTGTCAATGAACTTCCACGTGTGCCCCCTTCGTCGCACGGAGAATATCAAGTTGATGGTCAATTACACACCAGGTAGCGGCAAGCATGATGACATCCACAGAGGCTATTGCGGTTGTAATTCTGGCTTTTAAGTTATCAATGTTCGACACTCTCCTCCTGTAAACGTCCTTTACAAATCCCCAAAGGTAAAAGTCCAGCGGCGTTATATCAGGTGATCTGAGTGGCCAAGGAATTGGACCTTCTCGCCCAATCCATCTTCCTGGAAAATGGTCGTTCAAAGAAGTACGAACGATGGTACCCCAATGAGGTGGTGCACCATCTTGTACAAAATGACATGTGGCTGAAGCTCTTCTAGTTGTGGAAATACGAAGTTTTCCAACATGTCTAAGTATACGACTGATGAGACCGTCTCTTCTGTAAAAGAGAAAGGCCCAATGACTCGGTCATGCATTAGTCCACACCACACATTAATCTTTAGGGAATCCCTTACTGCCTCACGGTATTCATGGGGGTTTTCAGATCCCCATATGCGCACATTATGGCGATTAACAATGCCATAAACATGAAAGGATGCTTCGTCTGAGAACATTATGCGCTTCAGAAAATCAGCATCATCTTCTATTCTCCTTAGCATATCTGTTGCAAAGGTCATCCTCCTAGACCTATCGTCCGGTTCCAAAACTTGAATAATTTGAACTTTGTATGCATGCAGTCTTAATTTTTTCTTAATAACCTTGTACACCGTCGAAATTGGCATATCCAATTCTCTTGCCGCTGATCTCACAGATCTTCTAGGATTGTGTAAAAATGTCTCTCTGACACGCTCAACATCAAAATCACTTGTGCAGGGACGTCCGGAACGTTTCTTATCTGCGATACTTCCAGTTTCTAGAAAATTCTTTTTCCACCGCAAGGTGCTGCTTTTGGATGGAGGATCTTTTTGGTAAATTCTTCTGCAATTTCTATGTGCTTGCACTATCGATTTTGTTTCTATGAACCACCATAAAATCTGTGCTTTCTCTTGTGGTGTATGCATTCTCCTTAATATCCGCTCGAATAAAACATCACATACAAAAGTAACATAGAACAAACACATCAAAAGTAAACATAACATTGCAATAGTTGCCCAAAACAAAAGAGAGAAAAATGCAATTAATATGCAGACGATATTTACACAGACGATATAGTACAGATATTTAGACTGGAAAATGAAATTATCTGAAATTAACCACACGCGCAGACGATATTTACAAAAGTAAAGATATTCGAATCTGAAAAGGAAAATAAATGAGTTATTCCATCAATAAATGCGATAAGTTTGTTTATATCTTCATTATTTTATGAGTTATTAAACGTCAAAATAGGTCCGGGACTTTATAAACAACCTGTATAAATATTGATTGGCAGTTTTCCACGTTTTTAGGATAAGAAATGGAAATGATGAAATACAATGTTGTGATTGCAATAAATGTGGATTTTTTTCTGTTCAAGCAATTAAGAGCCATTATTTTGAAATTCAGACAAAAAAGTGATATTTTGATAGTGGTATTTTTTAATTGGCTTGATTTTTTTTTATGTTGATGTAGAACATATTTAATGAATATTGTGCAATTTTAAAGCCCTCAAAAAATTTCCTGCTTCCTGTAGAAAATGTCAAAGTTCAAGATCATGAATCCCTTTTTTCATAAAATTAAATTGCCAGTATTGCTATATCTCTGGAAGGCAACAACATCCCAAAATTCTTTTTTCATAAACTGTTAGTATAACACTGCATGCTTAGTAAAATTTACTTGGTTCCATGGGGCATTGTTAATTGTCATTGTTATGTTGCCACAAAATGAAATCAAAATTACGTGTTTGTCCGTTTTCTGCACTTATTATCTTAGTTAAGCAATAGTACCCCAAAATTTTTCTTATAGAATATGAAAGTTTATTATTAGGACGAGCTAAGTAATATAGAAATTTACTGGGATATCGATGCTATTAACAGATATAATCTGTTAAATATTCAAAAGTTTCAAAATCTGTAACTTTTGAACTAGTCCTATCTCAAAACAGCATCACAGTTGAATAAAACAAAACATATCAGGTAGTAGTTGAACATATGTACAAAAGCATGGAAACAAAAAATAAGTAGGGTCTCAAGATATTTTCAGAAAAAATAATTACAAACTTTACAAAAAGGCAGTGTCAATATCAGTATTTTCCTTATCAGAAAATGATTTATCCCGTTTCTGTTTCCCTTTCCTGTGTTCTCCCCTATGAGGAAATGGAACATCCCTTTTCTCTTTCTCCTTCTAGGGGAAACGGCTGATGTTGACACGGATTTTTTGTAAAGTTTCTCATTTTTTTTTCTTTTGAAAATAGCATGAGACTACACTTATTTTTCGTTATCTTTATACGTTTAGGAGTTTGCGTTTGTACCCTTTAAACGCAACGAAATTTAACGAAAAAATTCAAAGTTTTAATTAGTCTATCTTCAAAACATTTTTATGTATTAACATGGAATTTATGTATTAACATGGAATGCTTTGTAACATGCTGTCTTTAGAAATTTATTAGCTTTTTACAGATATATCCCCCTGAGACCCAAGCAAAATATAATGCATACATTTTGTTTAGGGTAATTCCGGGATTTATGGCGCACATTTTTTTGAATTTATGTATAAAGTCCCATGGTGGACATAAAATTAAAAAAAATCATGCGGTGCTATTTAATCTTAAATATACAACGCGTGCAGTGCGACAAAAATTTCAAAACAAATTATTAATATTTTTTAACAATTTTTTTAAAAACTTTACACTGCGGCGCGTAACCCGTACATTCAGGCTGAGACGCTGCACTTGTACGGTAGTTATGCCGCTCTTATAATAAAAACAGAATGAAATTAAAAATAAAAATATTAAAAAAAAATATTCATATCTGGACTATAATTAACGATGTAATAACAAAATGGAACTAAATGAGTACAATGAAGCGTATTATTAGATTCAAATTAATAATTGTTGCCTACTTTCACTATTAAAATTATCGAGTTATTTTTTTTTACATTAAATTTTAATTGTTATTTCAGCAACAACGTAACATCAATGAATTAGAAAGGGAAAAGGATAAAAGTCAAATTGTGTTTACATAATTTATTCGTTAACGCTTTCGGGACCGGTGTCTTTTACACAAATTTTATTAGGTTGGTACCACTTTTTTAAAAGAAGTTACCTTTACTTAAATAATCATGAAAATGCTCTAATTAAACAAAGCAAATATTACTTTTCTTTTTTACTGGTGCCAGAAAGAAATTTTGTAAGCTCTTTATAAAAATACTTATATGCACCTATGGTCCCGAATGGGCTAAGAGACTTGGTTTTTTTTTCGACTACAATCTACAGAAAAAGTGTCGAAAGAGTACAGTCTTTATGTAACTACATTTAAACACATGATGAAACGAAGCCAATTACACTTCCTCTTTTTTGGAATAGTTTGCAAAGAACGTCTGCGTTACTTGTAATAAATTTTTTCATTATTATCATCTTGACTTGCACCTTCTTGCCCTTCTTACTTTTTATTTTCCCTTTTTTCTCCTTTGGTTTTAGTAAATTTGATATTATACCTAACATGGTTAGTCTGTGCAAAACGAAAAGGAAAAGTTAATAATACTTAACCATCCCGTACAAAAGAAACTGCGGCATGTATACTGGAATAGCAATGCAGCATGTATCCCATTTTGTATGGTGCAGACGTTGGCCATCACAGTTACCTGCCATCACTAAGGAGAATGGCGTAACCATAAACACAGTACTCTATACAAACACTACACTTAGTTTTGACTTCGAAATCATGCATGCATTTAGTAATAAGTGTATAAAAAGTGTTTAAACATACCGTATTTAAAAGTTCGGACAGTAAAATCATGCACTTACGTCAAAATAAGGATTATACTTCTACAAGTAAACATCGAAATGGGATTCACGCTATACACTGGTTAAAATATTCTCATTGCGCACCTATACTGTGCGTTTGACGACCATCTATCGATAATTACAAGAAATACAGGGGGTGCGGCATCTATCCTGTATGCGGAGACTCTCCCGGAGTTACTCTAATATGAATTTTTTTTATCAAATAGGGATCAAAAATGATGTTTTTAAAGAAACTAATACATTTCGATTTTTTAATTTTGTTTTACAGCACATCCATCTAAATGGATGTTCAGGCCATAACTCGCTTTAAAATAATTTTAAAAATGCTAAAAATATGGGAAAGAATATAATTTATTATAAAGAACATAAGGCAAGTATTAACATCTGCTATTAAAATTGAAAAAAAAAAAAAAAGTTTACACAAATTAACATGACATAAAAATGAAACTTACTAGCAGAACGTAGAGCTCCATTAGTAGAGCTCATTAGTAGAACGTAGAGCTCATTTATTACGCCATTTTGTAGTTACCGTTGCCAAAATCCAAAACCTGAATGTTGATTTTTGATTCATACATTACCATGCCAAAGTGGTTTTAGATTGCTACAATGAAATTTAACGCAATAGAAGGAGAACGCAAAACACCCATTTAAATGGATGCCAGGTCTCAGGAGGATAAGTATTGTTGAAATCAAAATGGCTCTTTTTTTACTACAGAAGCCATTGCGTGCATGATATCCTGAGAAAGTATGAATGGATTCTCATGAAATTTGGTAAAGATACTAAATATATATGTGTGTTTAAAATGAAATGCTCTTAGGCGAAAATTATTTCATTAACTATATTAAAAAAATATTTTTGTAAAAAAAAAATCTAAATTTTATTTTTTTTAAATGAATAAAAATAATCGTATCTAAAAGTATTACCATTGTAAATACTTAAAAGTAGTTCATTTTAAACACACATATTTGTTCTGTATCTTTACCAAATTTCATGAGAATCCATGCATACTTTCTTAAGATATCATGCGCGCAATGACTTATGGAGTAAAAAAAAAAAAGAGTTATTTTGATTTCAACAATACACAAATTCTCTAAAAAGCTAATAACTTTCTAATTGTAGCACATTACAAAGCACAATCTGTTTAATCAATATCCAAAATTTCCTGTTTATAAATAAAAAGGTTTTGAAGATAGACTAATTAAAACTTTGAAGTTTTTCGTTAATTTTCGACGCGTTTAAAAGGTACAAGACTCCTTAACCAACTCAATCTATGGTAATATAGCAGCATCAATTTTTAATTCCTCAATTTCATATAGAAAAAAGTAGTTTTAAGTTTGTTTTTCTTTTGTGCAATGGGCTAATTTTTCACTTTTTTCAAATGATGTAAATGAGTTAAATTACTGTACAAAAATAATGTTTTGTAACTGATTATTTTAAAGGGGCTGCACTAAAACTCCCATTCGCGAAATCCCATGTTAACCTATGAGGAAAATTCCATGCGCGATTACTCATTACCAAATTAATTATTAAAATACGGTTTTAACCATCAGATGCCGATGATGCGCGTTTTTAAAAAATATTATCCGTTAATATTAAGTACGGAGTGCCCATAATTAAACGATCATACTTTAAAATTGTCTACAGACGTAACTATTCGCCAAAAAATTGTGAAATTTTGTGGCGGATATAAGGAAGGAATGCGAATTTGTTTCAGCAAAAAGAAAATTTTTAGTTCAAAATTTTGCCACCAGTTGGCTTTTTTAATGAATTACACATTTTTAAAAGATTTTACGCTTTATTTTTCTCAGATTAAATAAGTCGAATATACATACAGACACCTGAGAAAAATAAAGCTTTAAAACTTAAAAAAATCATTGGTGTTCAAATTGAACGGACCGTACAAACTGTGAAAAAAAAAAAAATCCTCCTGCGAGCCGCCATTTTTTTCGCAAAGCTTCGGCCTAGTATTCAGTGGGCGGTGGCTAAATGCGTAATTTATTTAAAAACGCCATCTGGGGGCGAAATTTTGAACTAATTTATTTTTCGTTCAAACAAATTCCCATTCCTTTATTATGTTCGACACAAAATTTCACAACTTTTTGACCAATAGTTTCGTATTTAGACAACTTTAAAGTAGGGTCGTTTAATTATGGACACTCTGTATATAAAAAATCCTTAGAAATTTTGAAATTTTATCCCTTTCTTAAAGGTAATTAAAATTCATGGAGGAAAAAAAAACGCATATAGTCGGCATCAGCATCTGATGGTGAAAACTGTATTTCAATAATTATATTTAAGTAATGAGTAATCGCGTTTCTTATTTCCCCCATAGGTTAACATGGGGTTTCGCGATCGGGGAATTTCAGGGCAGCTGCCACTTACGATATTTTGTGGATTTGTTTGATTTTGTAACAGTACCGTTATCTATGGAAATATTTTAAGAATTAAATATTTTAATGCGCTGATAAACTTTTCGACCGTGATAAGCATTTCTTTCGAAACCGTATTATCGTACGTCAATTACTTCATTTTTCGTTGAATATTAAAATGCGAAATATATTTTTGAACAACTTGAATTTTAAACGTCCATATTATTTATTAAATATATGATAGAATTTTCTTTTTCAATCTTGCCATAGAAATAATAGAATTTTTTTTTATTTTTATTTGCGATCTAAACTTCACGATATATTAAATTATAATAGAATTTAAAATAATACTAGTGCATATATTTGCATATAAACAGATATTATTAAGAAAACAATTCAAGGTAAAATACGGCATGTCAAATTATTTCAATCTTGCCATAGAAATAATAGATTTTTTTTTTCGATCTAAACTTCACGATATATTAAATTATAATAGAATTTAAAATAATACTAGTGCATATATTCGCATATAAACAGATATTATTAAGAAAACACTTCAAGGTAAAATACGGCATGTCAAATTATCCGCGAGATCAAAACAATTCCAAATTTAAGATATCTGGAGATCTCTGTTCCGACAACAAGCAATGATTATTTTTGACGCTAAACTTTTAACTTTAATTATAACTGTTGTTGCCCATATATATTTCTTTTTTTCCTTTTTGACTTTTATATGAAAATATAGGACATAAACAAAACTTAACATACATAAGTTTTTATTACTTACCTTTATGAAACTTAAAAAAAATACAATAAATCTATATAATATAAATTAATGTTACATAATTTTGTTAAACTTAACATTATATAATGATAACATAACACAATTAAACATTACATAATATAAATGATATAGTACAGTAAAGCACCGATTATACGTCTTTCAGGGGACCGTTCTAAAACGACGTATAACTGAGAAAGACGTACAATAGAAATTGTAGTCACCTACACTGTTAAAAATTTGCAGCATTCTGGCAAGTCATTTGACCGTTTTTTCAAAAAACGGTCGAATGACCTGCCAGAATGCTGCAAAATTTTTAACAGTGTAAGGTGTAAAATCTTTGATTGTAGAAATGTAATGCTGCGATCATACAAATTTAATTTTATTAAAATTTTCGAGTAAAAAAAATTAAACATTTAAAAAAAATCATTAAATAATCACTTCTGTAATTAAAAAATAAAAGTGAAAATTATTTAACCTTATATCGCTTGCACCCTTGATTACTTTTTTTTTTTTATTATTCCATTATCGGAAGTACAAATAGATTTTAATTAAACTAATCTTTAATCGTCGTCTAGCTTTCGAATTTACTTTGAGTCTTAAGCAAAACATTATGTATGGAGTTAAGTTCCTGGAAAGTTTTCTCATTAGTATTGTGAGAAACAAAAGAGGTTCTAAGTGTGTCAGTGTCAATGCAGTCCACCCACTGTCCCTTTTTTTCACCCCATCCCCATCAGAGGTTCCGCGAACTTAAAATAACCCCTCTTAGCAGTTACACATGTTCTTTGTCTTTCATCTTTCCCCACATATTATTAGAAGAAAATAAAAACGAACGACTCTGGGAGAAAAAATTCTGAGAAGATCGGTTACGGCATGAAAGAAACAACGTATAAACGAAACATTACAACATTAAAATACATAGGAATGATTCGGGACCGCACTGAAACGGCATATAGATGTAAAAGACGTATAAATGGGAAACAAATAAACGGTGATTTACTGTATATCTTATGTAAATATTATATAACTTTCATCTTACGCTACACAGTCATAAGTAAATTTGTACATAAATGAAAAAAAGCTGATTCAACACTATCTTTTTATGAGGCTAACAGGTTTCAACTCTATTTATCTTCTGAAAATAAGATTTCAATGCCCTCTTTCCAATCAATCGATTAAAAGCTCAATTGTGTAACTTGATTTGTTAAAGTTTTACTGAATGAGATACTATTTTTCTTTTGAAAATAAGATTTGAAATCAAGTAAATTGTTTTTACTATCCTGGACATCTTCCAAGTACTTTTCCTTTAACAAAATAATTTATCGTTAAATATTGGCTACTTGCCTGACTATGCAACTGTTGCATCCAGATTTTTAGATTAAGCGATTCAATTTTACGTGTATTAAAAGCTCAAATGTGTAACTTGATTTTTTTTTAATGCTTTGCTGAATAGGATAAAAAACCCTTTTCGAAATAAATTCTCAATTAAACATTTTCAGCTGCGCATAACTGAGTTTATGAATGCAAGAGTAACAAAATGATATTCATTTTAATGTTCATGTTAATGCTGTTTATTTATCATATTTGTTGTAATACATGTTTGATTATTTTTAAAATGTTTACTTGATAATGTATAGCATCCGAAAAACCTATATTCTGAGTTTAAAAATCTGATCTATGTCCTATAAAAAGTACTCGGAGAATCTATTTTTCAAAAATTCGTAGTATCAAAGGAAACTCTTTTATGTGTAAATCATTTGTTAAATTGTAAAAGTATATTAATTTATGGGATTTCAGAAGATAAATAACACTTTTCGAAATAAAATCTCAATTAAACATTTTCAGCTCCGTAACTGAGTTTATACAGGCAAGAGTAACAAAATAATATTGATTTTAATGTTCATGTCAATGCTGTTTATTTATCATGTTTGTTTGTAATACATGTTTGTTGATTTTTAAATTGTTTACATTATAATCCGAAAAACCTATATTCTGAATTGAGAAATCTCACCACTGTCCTATAAAAAAATACTCGGAAAATCAACTTTACGAAAATCCGTAGCATCAAAGGAAACTCTTTTATGTGCAAAAGATTCTTTAAATCTTAAAAGTATATTAATTTCTGGTATTACAGAAGATAAAGAACACTTTTCGAAATAAATTCTCAATTAAACATTTTCAGCTGCGTAACTGAGTTTATGAATGCAAGAGTAACAAAATAATATTTATTTTAATGTTCATGTCAATGTTGCTTATTTATCATGTTTGTTTGTAATACATGTTTACTGATTTTTAAATTGTTTACATTATAATCCGAAAAAACTATCCGAAAAACCTATATTCTGAATTGAGAAATCTCATCAATGTCCTATTAAAAAATACTCGGAAAATCTTCTTTTTGAAAATCCATAGCCGAAAAAGAAACTTTATTAGGTTTAAATTGCTTTATTAAATCTTAAAAATATATTGATTTCTGGGATTTCTAAAGATAGAGAACGTTTTTCGAATCGCGAGTGACTGGGAAGAGGTTATTGTACATGTGGTACTTTTTTACAGTGTAAATATTTCTCCTTTTTTTTTTCAGTGTAACATTGTGTAACTTTCTCGGAAGAGGATCCAACGCGTGCTTCCCGGGTTACAGAATATAACTGAAAACTAGTTTCTTTTTTTAATTCAAAATTTACTTTTTTTTACATTTAATATATTTTCTTAGATTGTACATTAGCAATACCGAAAATCATTTTTATATGGAGAATAGCAATTAAGTGTTCAAATAAAGTTATGAAATTTATAAAAAGTCATCTTTCATATTGGCCTCGTGCCAGGAGTTAACAGTAAAAGAAATCGCCAAAGATTTATATTTACAGAATTTTATTTTCCTTTTGACTCTAATCATTTCAATGGTTTAAGCGTGTAGTTCGATTACATGTCTTGAATTTGTGTGTGTGTTTTTTTTTATATTTTATTATTATTTTATTATTTTATTCATTAATAAAGTTTAAATTTCTTTTATAGACTATAATCTGGAAACAGTGATTTTATATTGGTAGTGCAAACTTATTCATCTATCGTAATTATCTTCACGCGATAGAGATGGATTTAAAAATACTACATTACTGGAAATTATTTTTAAAATGTAATATATGAGTAACTTGCGATATAGTTTACAAAAAAATACTATGCAAATTTAAAAGAAATTGCATTTGAAAGTTCATTTCTTTTTCATATTCCATGTTTAGAAGCGTGAAAATTGCATTTAAAGCGATATGTAATCATCGTCTGTTGCCAACTTCAAAATGACGTCAACGTTAAGCATGTAATGGTTTGACCCTTACAATGTATATAGATACATATATATACATTAGACAGATTAATACATGATAATGATAATAAATTAGTTTATAATCGCAATAAATTATTTTTCCTGCTTAATTAGAATACAGCTAACGTAGTTTATTTTATCATAGAAATGTTAACTTATACTGTACATGCGAACTTTGATATTTCATGACTTTATAGCGTGGGACAAAACTTAAGATAACGGTGAGCAACAGCTATCATTGTGAAAAATAAACAATAAAAAAATAACATAAAAAATGCTACACAAATGTAATTATTATTATTATTATTATTATTATTATTTTTTTTTTTTGGTGTTATTTTATTTTACTTTCACTGTTTCGTTCAAAATTTTTCTAATGTAATATGTTCGTGTTTGTTAGATAAGGTAATTTACAGTTTTAATTCCTTAGATTTAAAAGAAAGATTTCCAAGATTTATAAAGTATATGAAGTACTATATTATATTTTAAACAATGCACAACACGCGATCGTACATTACATTAGGTGAAGTAACGTGAATCATGATATATTTCGTGATGTTACCTAGAAATCTCAAACTTTTCATTAATTTTCCATTAAAAAAATATTTGAATCAAACAACGAAAAAAAAAAAAATATTTAATTATCTCAAAGGAAGTCAAGAATAAATTACAAATAAAAGTTAAAATAGTTTTTTAACTCCTTTATAAGCATTTAATATTTATCTTAAAAAGCACGCCTCGTTTCAGGACAAAATGCATGTGATGGTTCGTCGCCGAGACGACGATAGTTATCAAACAAATTTTAGTCCACCAAACGTAGATATGCAAATAACCCCCTTTCTTTGATATGCTGCCACCACCGGTATAAGTTTGTGATACCAGACACAATGTGAGAAGGTTCATAATTATTAGGATTCTTAAAATAATATTAATGGATGATTTATTTACAAAATATTTACATTAAAACACTATTCACATTTATAGGCACGGATGTAACAGATCCTGCCCAATATTAAGTTACAGCTTAAGATAATATCTACTTAGTGGGTAATATTATTAAATTACACACTAAATTTTTCAATTTACCGTACTCAGCTAGGCTTAAGGGATAACCACACAGGTATCTCCAGCACTCATGTATATACGCTACTCCAAACAGGTGTCAATACCAGGCAACACAGAACACTTTCTTGGTACCCCCTCCTTTCTCCACCTTATTTACTCCCAATTACTCCCAATTGTTATTTACGTTCTGATATAAAAGGGTAATGTTCTTCTCTTTCCTTTTTTCACAAAAGAGCTTTGCATACACTAGAGATAGGAATATAATAGCACTTATTTCAATCCCAAAGATAAGAAAAAATGTTTCCCTAACCCAAGTACATAAAATGAATTAAAATATAAATACAATAAAAAAAAAGAAAGTGAAATTAGTCGGCCCTAATCTCCATTAGGCATACGTTCATTAACATCACAGACCTGACAATGCATGTCTTTAAATTACACTAGACAGAAACTGCAGGCTATTTAATTTATTAAAAAATATATAAATCTTTCTCTATTTCTTTTTTGAGATAGAGAAACGGGAAGGAAAAAAGCATTATTTAAACTATCTACTCGTGATTTCATAATGGCTGTCGCGACGTATTATGATGCGTTAATTAATATGAAACAACTTTAATTTTTATTTACATTTTCTACATTTAATGTTTAAAATGTTCCGTTATTGCAGTTTCTAAGTCAGTTTGAATATTTAGGGGAAAACGGTTTGGCACACTTTTAACTTCATTTATTTTTTAATACATAAACAACTGTAATCGTGAGTGTAATATTGAATTTACAACTCTGATTATCTGGCGATTTATCACCAGCCGCAGGATAACGGTAAAATGCCTTAAAAGTAATTTGTTAATTTATAACTAAGTTCTAAAGGTATTAAAATGTTGTATTGTAATCGAAAACAAACCTGTGGACATAATTTTTATAATTCTACCTCATCACGAAGTGAGTTAAAAATCAAGTACAAAAATTCCACTTTACATTCAGAAAACTAGTTATGTTACATAAAAGGTGTGTAAAGAGAACAAATGATGATAATTTTCTATTACATTTCCATCTTTTATTTGTTTCTCTTTCTTTTCTTTTCTTTCTTCTTTTTCATTTTTCATTCTTTTGTCCTAGCGTGTCAAAATTTCAGCGAAAAAAGATAATTAAATTAGCGTTTTTGTACACAGGCTTTCAGTTTTGTTATTACAAAACTTGATTCCTCTTAACTGAATAGCAAAGAACAAAATTTAATGTAATGAAGAATATGTTGTAAAGGATTTTCGAGAAAAATACACTTAATGTCACGCGAGCTCTCTGTGTTTTTCTTCACTTTTGCATTTATTTTTATCTAATTTATTTTTTAATGCTTTAGTCCGGATGACTATTAAATATAAATTTCCGTGTTCGTTAGAGAAAATAATTTATAACTTTAATAAAAAAAAAGATTTTTCTGATTATTTTGAAGATTAGCACTATATTTCTATTACCTACTATATACTTCTCTTATATCGAAACATGCAACATTTTTTTCCCTCCTGTGATACTGTGCATAGATTGTGCTTAAAATAGTTCATGAGTATTATTAGAAAAGGAAAAGAAATATTTTCAATGAAGAAAGGAAACTCAAACCAGCTTCTTACAAAGCAGCAGAGCGAAAAATATTGCACTCTTTTGTTCTTACGCTTAGTTAGAAATGTGATAATTCACGTATTTAATGTTCAACATTAATGGGGATAATTTCACAGCTGGAAATGAATTGAAGAAATATTTTAAAATTATACATATATTAAAAATATATTTTTTAACATTTTGCTTTTTAAGACGTTAATTGAATTCTTTTGTATACCATAATTTATTTAGTGACTTGACTTTCTCCTCTCTCTCTCTCTTTTTTTTATACTAAAATTAGTATTAGAAAAAATTCTTTAAACTAATTCTTATAAAAATTATATCAATGCTATAAAAAAATGTTGTAAACAATCTATACATACAGGGTGTCCATAATTAAACTTAATTATGGACACCATAATTATTACTTTAAAGTTGTCTACTGACAAAACTAGCGTTCATAAAGTTGTGATATTTTGTGAAATACATAATAAAGAGATGGGAATTTGTTTAAGCTAAAAAATATATAAATAAAAATAGTTCAAAATTTCGTCACCAGAGGGCAATTTTTAATAAATTACACATTTAGCATTACGATAGTTTAGAAATTTTATTTACAGGATGTTCATAATTAATTGACACTATTTTAAAGTTCTCTGCAGACGAAACTAATGTTCAAAATGTTCTAAAATTTTTTGGAGGACATAATAAAATTATGGGGATTTGTTTGAGCGAAAAAATAATTAGGAGGCCATTTTTTAACGAATTACACATTTAGCATACATTTACGATAGTTTAACAAATTTTGTTATAACCAAACATGTTCTGCATGACTTTCATCATTTTCAGATGACATCTGGAATCGTAAGATAGCATGTTCCACAGCTGACCGTAGGGGAAATGCTAGAAACATGACGTAAAATGCTGTCTTGAGAATAAGGTTTAATAAATAAAATTTCTAAACTATCGTATAGTTAAGTGTGTAATTTATAAAAATCGCCCTCTGGTGGCGAAATTTTGAACTATTTATATATATATATATATATATTAACTTAAACAGATTTCTATGACTTAATTATGTCTTTCACAAAATGTCACAACTTTATGAACGCTAGTTTTGGCTGTAGACAACTTTAAATTAGGGTCGTTCAATTATGTACACCCTATATATTCTTTTACTTTTTGGGAGTTGGGGGGTGGGTTATAGGAATTTCTAAAGTATTCATTGTTATTATTTTTGACCTTGAAAGTAACCATTGCTTTTATAAAACCTTAGTAATGAAAGATCAAAGGCATTTCTGTTACATATTATACAAATGCATTGTCATTTCGGCAGCGAAGCACAGCATCTGAAATATACGATAACTTATTTTAATGCAGTCGATTCCAAGTGTATCAAAAATCTGTTAGAATAAAATAACAATTTTTTAATGTATATTAAGTACATAATAATATTATTCAATTAACCAAATTGTTGTTCATAGGATTTGATTTTTTAAAAATTATTACGTTATTCCTAGTATATCCAACTTGGATTAATAGAACTAAGTACCAATGTATGGAGATATGTTTAAGCACACAAAAAAGAAAATATGTACTTAAAACTAAAATGTAGCGAAATCAAATTTTTTAAAATATAAGCGTAAAATAACTAATGTTTTAAGATAACAAGAGCAGAAATACTCATGAATTGTTGTACATGCATATTTAATGAGATCAAAGTTAATTCGTTAAAAAAAAAAAATAAAAAAATACCATAACTTATTTAGCTTGACTTTATCCTTTTTTTCGTGCTAAAAATAGTATCTAAAAAAATTCTTCGCATTAAGCCTTAAGAAGATTAAATTAACGTCATTTTTTGTGTCATTGGGGGAGGAGAGGGGGTTATATATGAAGTTCTAAAACATTCACCGTTTTTATTATTGACTTTGAAAAGTGAAAAGTCATTTGTAAATTTATATATATATATATATATATATATATATTGTTAATGATTTTAAATTAAAAAATCTTAATATTGTTAATGATTTTAAATTGAAAAAACTAATGAGATTTGGTACTAAATATAGACTTCCATCTAAATTTACTGTTAAATCTATTATCAAACAGTTTACATATGATATAGATATTTTTATATATAAAATTTCAATCTATTACAATAAACCTATTGCATATTTTATTTAATGGAAAATATTAGTAATTGAAAAATTAACTATGGCTTTAAAAAATAATATTTCCGATTTGGTTTCTATTAACACAAAGCATTTTTTCCAACAAATTACTAAATTACAAAAAAACTACGTTATTACATATGTAGTCAAATCTCCTAATAATTATGAAATCATATGTAAATCTTATTATCACCAACTTCTTACAACCTGTATTTCTTCTAATAAATCTTTTCAAAAAACTAATGAAAATGTAATCGTAAATAATCGTAAAATTCAAAGTTATTATAAACTATTAAATATTCTATCTACTAACTTTAATTATCCTTATTTAGTTCTTATTCCCAAATTTCATAAAACTCCAATTAAATTTAGGACTGTAACTATTGGTTGCAATACATATAATAATAAAGCCAATAAACTTCTATTAAAAATTCTTAATCAATTATATATACTTACTACAAACAATGATAATACACATTGTATAAAAAATAGCTATCAACTGGTCAATATTTTAAAAAATCTTCATTGTGTATATAATATAACGACGTATGACTTCAAAGATCTTTTTAATAATATAGACATATTAGATCTACATAATATTATAAATGCATTATTTAAAAAGTATTGTAAAAAACTGGAATTACCATCCAATATTGATATCGCATATTTTAAATCATTAACAAACTTCATTGTCTATAATAATTATATATTGCAAGATAACATATTATATTTACAGCACGTCGGTTAACCACAAGGTGGTTGTACATCCAGTTTACTATCAGACTTATTCGTATATCACTATGAACGTACTTTTACTAATAATAATCTACATTTATATCGTTATACTGATGACATAATTTTAATTGCCACTGATCAATCTAAAATTTCTCAATTTCCAGTCGATTATCCCGCTAATTTGGAATTAACGGAAAACCTCTTATCTAACAATACAATTAACTTCTTAGATCTTAAAATTACAATAAAAGACAACAAAACAATAACAGATTTATATGATAAACGTAAAGAATTTAAATTCAAAGTTAATACATTTACAAACTTTAAATCTTGTCTTCATCATTCTGTATATCGAAATATACTACTTAATCATTTATATAGAATAAAATGTTTATGTTCTTCTCATCTAATTAACAATAATATTAAAAAACTAATTTATGATGCATTAAATCATGGTTTTCCAAAAAAATTCATATATTCATTAATATACAATTAGTACTTACATGATCTTTATTAAAAAAAATAATAATAATAACACATGCGTAAACAAAATTACAAAAAAAATTATAAAATAAAAAAATATTTATAAAAAATTAAAAATTGTAAAATAATAATAAAAAATTTCTATAGGATGGTTGGGTGGGTAGATGTTAAAGTACGGAGGAAGGTGGTGTTGTCTGGATAATACGCAATGGTTAATTTAAAAAAAATGATGGGGCTTTAGTACTATAACTACATTTCTAATACGTATTTTATATGGATGTTGATTTGATGTTTTTCTTTTTATTTCCTTTTCTTCCTTCCTTTTCTTTTTATTTCAATTCATATTAAATTTAACTTATTTAATCAAATTCAATATTAACTTGTTTTAAAATTTAGTCTACTCAGGACAATATCATATTAATTAATAATAGTATACCATCTTTTTAGTGATTATTATGCATATAAGTTTATTTGATATAACTAATGTTATACTGTATGTATTAAAATTGGGTAAATAGTTTTTATTATTATTCCTCTATACTTTTTAATATTGTTTTATTTTCAACTTTGTATTCCATGATTAATTATCAGTTTAATTTGTTTGATTGTCACAATCATATTTTTTTAGCTTTTTTATGGCTAATAGGAAGATTATCCACACACTATATTTGTGATCTTTAGGATATTGGGAATTTTAGAATCTGACAATCTTCTATAAACATCCATTTTTTATTTATTTATTTATTTATTTTCTTTACTGTTCATTTTTTATATTTAATGGTAATTATTAAGGTTTTTTCATATCATTATTATATATAATTTATTTTATTTTATAGCATATAGCTATATTCTATATATTATCAATGTTAAATTTTTTACTTCCTCTGTGTAGATTAAATGGGTTTGGTAATAGAATATATTGAAAGCATTTTATTAACATTTAATTTATTTAAATATTTTTTTAAATAATTTTATATTTAGATTTGTGTGGTAATGCAGTTGACATGTTTTTATTTCTTTAGCTTTTATTAGGTTCTTCTTTTTATGACATTTGAATAATAATAGTAGTTTTAAAATAAAATAATAGATGGTAGCACCAAAAATTTTGTCTTATTCTATATATTATCAATGTTAAATTTTTTACTTCCTCTGTGTAGATTAAATGGGTTTGGTAATAGAATATATTGAAAGCATTTTATTAACATTTAATTTATTTAAATATTTTTTTTTTTTAAATAATTTTATATTTAGATTTGTGTGGTAATGCAGTTGATATGTTTTTTTTATTTCTTTAGCTTTTATTAGGTTCTTCTTTTTATGACATTTGAATAATAATAGTAGTTTTAAAATAAAATAATAGATGGTAGCACCAAAAATTTTGTCTTTTTAAAGCTTCTATTAAAGTTATAATTTTAATTTTTTACGCCAGGTGGTATTTAACGCTGTACATTGGCAATATTGTAAAATTGATATTAAACAATTTAGAATTGTTTTTAGGTATTTTAAATAATGTAATTATTTTCTATTTATATTATATAATTGTATTTATCACAGTATTTCAAAATGAATTAACCGAATCCATAGGTTTTAATTTTTTTTTTGTAAACTTAACTGTTTTATTCACCTTCATCTTATCATGCTTATGGGTGGCCGCCCCTCCGGGTGGTTCCGATCCGACCCCTTGAGTGGGGGAGGCGACCGGAAGCTCGGCAGAGTTCGTTGTGTACGAATGCGAGGGGGCCGGATGGGGACGATTCGCCACCTCCTCGAGAGACCTGCGGTCGACAGGCCAAGGGTCCGGTGGCCACGGGTAACGGACGTTGTGCATGGGGCGCAGGCTCTTCGGAGTCCTACGGAATGGCGCACCCCCAGCAGCCGGGTTCTCTGGCCAAGCTGGATAGCGACGCTCCATAGGTCGATCCCGGTGCCGGTCTAAGGGCCGGACGGTGTCGCCGGGCAAAGACTAGCTAAGGCGATAGGACCCCATCCACCAATTGACTAAGAGGGAGCCTGAAGTATGAGTGAGGGCTTTATAGTGGAAAGTCCTCGGTGCTCGCTAGTGACGACGGGGCTCGCGGGAACGCCATGCAGGGACTCCCGGAGCAACCGAAGGGCGAGGGTTACGGACAGCGCCCAGGTTACTTTATGACTTGGGTGGCTCATCCCTCCGAGGACCTCAGCTGGAGCAGTTGGGAGCCGACCCTCAGGGTGGTAGGGTTTGGCGGTGCCCCCGTTGACCAAGGAGCGGTCGCGTGGGGAGGCCAGTATGGCTCTGGTTGCTCCATGTCGTGCCGTGACCCATGGGAGGGGGTCGGCCGGCAGGTCCACCATCGAACGCTATTCCCGCAGGGAAACGGGCCGGAGGCTCGCCGGTAACGCGGCGGCTCATCGTGCCTCAGGTGAACTCTTGGTCCGATCCAGGTCCTCCGTGTCTATGCGGTACCGGAGTTTGCCTCGCCTGGTGATGAGGACCTAGAGGTGTCTCCACCTAACTTTCGAACGCACTAACAAAGGTAGCGGTCGGTCACTGCACGGGGTCAGGGGTCTTCGGGCCTGGGTACCCTCGACGGCCGTGAGGTAAGGTAGTGGTGGGCGGGCTTCTGTCGGCCTCCGCTGGCTTCTCTGTCCTAGGATGGAGTCGAGTCGGTGGGGGCTGGCGGGACTCCGTTCCATCCAACCCCCTAGCGAGGCGGAGTCTATTCCGTCTAGGTGGAGCTTTCCGTGCCCGCCTGGGGTCGCTAACGGCACCTAGTCTGGGCCAACTGGCTCCCGGCGTGATCCGCGAGGGGTTCCGTCGGTTGAGCCGGGTGGACTGGGCGAAGAGCCAGGAGCTGGGTCGCTTTACGGCCGGAGGGATTTTCCCCGTCCTCCCTGGTTTTCAAGCTAGGGGCTCCTCACTAACTTTCCGATCGGCTGGCCCACAAAAATGTCTCTGCCGGAAAATGGTATCTGATCTTGGGGGCCTGTCCGTAAATTAAATTCGGGTCGGGAAGCCTTGGTTCAGTCCGTGGGCCCAGCGTCTTTATAGGCGTCTGGTTCCTGCGATGGCTTGCGGGGTCTACCGGCTCGAGTAACCAAGTTTAGGGACCACTTGGTTTTTCTAGCTGGGTGGTGAGGACTGTCGTAGCGGCCGTTCGTCTCTTCTTGGGAATAGCCGTCACCGTGTGCGCTGGGCAGCGGTGTCGGTTTGACCGGAGTTGGCGCGGGGTTCCGCTCTGTTGGAGCTTGTCTGGCGGCGACCTTCGGGACGCGTCGCGGGGCTTGTTTCGCGGGCGGTTCCTTGTGTCGACAAATGGGCCTGAAAAGGGCCTGGGACCGGAAGATGGACCCCCCCGTCTTATCATGCTTATGGATTCCATGTGCAGGAATCTATTTTGAAAATCTACTGGGAATTTATTCAGTAAGTTGTGTAAGATTTCTATTGCTATAAATTAAATATTTAATGGGTTATAGTGTTTTTTTTTCCATTTCATGCCATTTGATAATGTTCTGTTTTCATCTTGAGACTATTCTTTTGGATCTATTGGTTGTTCGAGTACAGGAGAAAACAAATTTTCAGCTTTGCTTATATCATTGAATTCTGTACTCTTGAAACTTTTTTCAGAATCCATGTTCTTCTTTTTTTATTCTTCCTTATTAATTCTTGTAATTAAGTATAAGGTACTATATTTGATACATACAGTTCTATATTATAGGTTTGTGGCATCCATTTTTATTGCCAATCATTCACAATAATGCGGCTTTTGATGATGGTCGGTAATGTCTAATTAATGGTTATATATATATATATATATATATATACACACACACATATATATATATATATATATATATATGTATGTATGTATGTATATATATATATATATACATATATGTATATATACATATATATATATATATAGAGAGAGAGAGAGAGGAAAAGGTCCGAATACCGGCTACACTTTTGTTTTCAATCTAGATCATACAATTTTCAAAATTAATAAAATAAAAAGTATCAGCAGGGTACCTTGACACGTCTTACACCTGTTTACAGAAAAAAAATCAGTTTAAAAGGCGTTTTCTGTTTATAAGAACCAAAATTCCGAAAGTCTTCAAATTTTGAGTTTTTAAAATGGGATCTAAATACCGGCGACCTAAGTTTTTTTCCAACAGATCACAAAAATAGAGCTAATGACAATTATTAAGCAATAAGAATATTATTTTAATAAATTGTATTAATTAATAGCATTTCTTTTGCATAGAAAAAATACGCAATTTTTAATAAATAAATATTTTTGTCCAATTTCTAAAATTCTTTATGACTATCTATTACAGTCTTCTTCCCATTATGTTTCTAATTTTGTTTTTTAACGTGTAAAACAAAAAAAAAAAGCTTGTTGATTGAAATGAGAATTATTTTATTTGAAAAAATCAAAAGCACAATATCACTCTCTGCGTCGGTATAGTCCCTATCAACCCACATTTCGCATTCTTAACATTGAACCCAGAATCCCCTCCCCCATTCTTGTCCACAGAGAAAGAACCCATGCAGAAGACACAAATTGATCATCTTCCTCTGTTGGATATTTTCCTTTTTCACTCCTTTAGCTTTCTCGCTGCATAATTGTTTTATCAAAATAGCTTCAAAAATTGCGTATTTAACCCCTACGCGACGAGCGTCTTTTAAGAATTTTTATTCTTTTGTCACCGGTTTTTCAAAACAAAAGTTTTTGTCTAATTTAACCGGGAAAATGCTCCGATTAAATAAGGCATAATTTACAATAAAAAAATAACTCGTTGGAATAATCAAGGAGGATTAATTAGACGGAAAAAAATGCATCCCCGAGGAAATCTCGGGTTGCGCAAATTTTGCTACTTTTACGATGCCCAATGAAATCTCGGGTTGCGCAGCGAGAGGTTTAAAATCAAATTTCTGCCTCTTTCGCCTGGTTTACTCCGTCATTTTTTTCTTTCACTTCACATTTATTACAGGCAATTTTGTGGTGTCCAACAGCTCTTTTTTGGAAAGTGATCAGGTAACCAGTGTCGGTCCTGAAGAATTACGGCCATGGTTGCTTTTTTCATATTACGAAATGGGACGGGGACTATTTCTGAACCATTTAAAATAATTTATTAATTATGGAACTATTTAAATTTATTTATTTTCCTCCCCTTCAAGCAAAGCAATCGAGAGAGGTCCAAATACCGGCTAGCCGGTATTTAGACCACTCTAGATAGCCGGTATTTGGACCACTGCTATGTTTAAGTTAAAATCGGTATTACTCATTCATATAATAAAATACCAATACTGTGCGCGTGGCAATAGAGAGATAAATATGCCTAGAAAATAACTTAATCAACAATTCAAGCCAATATACGATCAATATATTTTTAAAAAATGAGAAACACATATCTGAAAAACTTTTGATGTACCAGATTACGCAGATTCGACACTTTTGCATTTACTATTTGTAAATGACACAGACTTCAGCGACGTACTTTTCGTAACTTTCTTCTCTCAATTAAAGTTACAAACTCTGCCTAACACCGCTCGGCTGCGCTACGCTCAATTCTCAGAACACCTAGTAGCCGGTATTTGGACCCTAGCCGGTATTTGGACCTTCTCCTCTATATATAAGGGATTTTGTTATTATGCTGACATACTCGTATTTTATTGTATATGATGTAGCATATATTGAAACTAAAAGATTTTTATAAAGCACCATCAGAAAATTTTAAATACGCTAGGTCTTTCGAAAGATCTTACTCTTTCTTCGTCAGGCGCAAAGAAGACGTTCTTCTACTATGAATGCAGAAGCAAGACTGAAATCAAAGATAAGGGAAATGAACCAAGTTGAAGAAAAAGGCAATAGGAAAGTAGAAATCAACAGCCAATAGGAAAACAGAAATCAACCGCCAATGGGAAAGTAGAAATCAGCAGCCAATGGCAAAGTAGAAAACAACAGCCAATCACAGAAGAGCATAACTCAAACAGAAGAACACAGAGTAGAAAGTGAATTATGTAGCAAATTGAAAAATACATACATAATTAAAATAACATAAAATAAATTTTAAAATAAATTATAATAAAAGGAAAATACACACATATATAAAATACATGGGAACACACGAAAAAAAATATCAAACTGATATTGATTAATACAAAAAAATTACATTATATGGTATGACCGAAAAGGTTTTTCCAAGCTGCAGAGAGCATCGTGGAATGAGAATTATCATTAACAATAACTTCACGAATAAGATAAATAGCTAAATTTATCTTTTACTTCCCTTTGTGAATAACGCATTTGGAGCTTATTCTGTCGACGATAATTTTCAGAATTTTTGAGCTATGTTTTAGAGATTTTCAAAACAGTTGCTCTATAGACTTAACTAATACATTATCTACATTATATTTTGATTGTATTTGCGCATACGCAGTGAAGTATTTGTCTGTAAACCTGCTCATTTTTCATCCAATTTTTATTATTAATTCTAATTGCAGGGTATTGTGTACTATGTTGTTTGTCATATTTACTGAAAAGAACATTTTTTTATATTAAGAAAATCTGCAAATTTTAAGCAAAACAACTTGGCAAAATTTGGGACTGTTTTTATGAATGTTTTTATGAACCTTAATTTCTCTACGAGTATACATGCTATCCTCATAAAAATGAACACAGTTTATTACTATAATCTTCTTAATCATGTTCCACAGTTTGAACTTTTTTGTTACATTAGTGTTTTACAGGGTTATCCAAAAGATATTCTTTCTTTTTCAATTTGTTTATGGTCCACTATGGGATTGTGGGAAAACATCTTCGCGGAAATATATGACATATATTCTGTTTACACACCTAGAGTTTCAGGGTAATTCCTCATGTTGTTTTCTAGGTATTTAACAAAACGTCTAAAATCGCAAGTGACCAATCACCATTGGCCACATAGTGTATGTTACCGTTCCAGTCGCATGTCTGCTCTTACCCACCAAAACAAAGAACCCTACTGATCTTATATTTAAGTTGGCAATCTTCGGAGATACTTAGAATTCGAAATAATATTATACAAACTGTGTTTATGTGTAATAAGACATTTTTGCTTCTTAAATCAATTTTTAAATAATACTCTAAAATCCAAAAATAATATAACGGAAAGAAATGTACCGTGAAATTGAAAGTATTTAAAAAAAAAAGATAAGATATATGTAAAGAGTAAAAATTATTCTGTATATTCAAACAGAAAAATTAAGGGTTCAGTTTTTTTGTGCTGTAAATGAAAATACTATACTTTGGAAAGATTAAGAATTGTTCTAGCTTAAAATATAAATAGGGGAGGGTAGTACACAGTGAGATGAAAATTATTATTACTTAACAAATAGCGACTATTTTTATTCTTTTGAAAAAAAATTTGATACATCTTTAAGCTACATAAATGCGCTACATATTAATGTATAAATGGTTTTAAAAAAGTTATTTATAAAAGCAGAGAAGCAGCATAACGGAGTATCGAAAATTGTCTCACTGTGTACCACAAGTCGTACACAGTGAGACAATGTATATATTTTCATAAATCCTACATTTTTACACTCTATCAATTCAAGCAATTAATTAATCAATTAAACAATTCAAGCCAATATACGATCAGTATATTTTTAAAAAATGAGAAACACATATCTGAAAAACTTTTGATGTTTCGGATTACGTAGATTCGACATTTTTGCATTTACTATTTGTAAATGACACAGACTTAGCGACGTACTTTTCGTAACTTTCTTCTGTCAATTAAAGTTACAAACTCTGCCTATCACCGCTCGGCTGCGCTGCGCTCAGTTCTCAGAACACCTAGTAGCCGGTATTTCGAGATTTTGTTATTATGCTGACATACTCGTATTTTCTGGAGTTTGTGATTTCTAATTAATATTTCTAGATTTTCAAAATATTGAAAATATGAGCCTCGGATGGACAATGGCAGACCTTGGGCTACCTTCATGCAAATTTTCAGCCTGTTACGTTTAGTAAATTTCCCTAGCCATCGCACGTCTACACACAGAGAGAGAAAGAGAGAGAGGGAGAGAGAGAACCTTCTTTTATTAATAAATAACTTTTTTAACATCAGAACCACATAGTAGATACACAATAATATACGTCTCACTGTGTACCATAACTGTGTGTCTCACTGTGTACTTTCGTTACGTTGTAACAAAATGGATGCCACATCTGTTACATCAATTTCATCGCTTTAAAAAGTTTATGTCGTTTTGCCGAAGTAGTCTATTATTAGATATAGCTAGGTTTGGTTATGTAAATATATGTCATATCGAAGGAAATAAACTCTAAAATTGACGTTTATGTAACTTTAACCACTATAAAATAAGGAATTATTTACTATTTTGTCGGACGAGTAACTGAAGTTCCGAAACTACGTCCACGTGTTGCATATGATGAGGTCGTTATGTGTGTGTGCCAGCTTGAAGAAAAAGTTATAACTATATGTCAAAGTGACTGCTGTCTCACTGTGTACCATGTCTCATTGTGTACTCCCCTACCCTATGTAACCGTCGTTACAATGTTATTTTAATACTGGAAATATGTTATTGCCATAATTACATACATATCTGAATGGCCTTTTAAAAGTAATTGCTGAAACAAATATTTTGCATAGTAATTAGTTATTATGAAGACTCCTTATGGATAGATTTTTGGAGAATTATATGATTTATTATTTAACTAATGATACACAACTCAATTAAAACAATAATTATTAAATAACTCATTAAAAAAATGAGTCTTTCAGAATATTTGATCTTTGTGTTTTCTAAAATACTACAGAGAGTCCGAAAATTACTGGACAGATTGCAAAATTGGGAAAAAAAACTAAGAACTGTGGCGTCTTTTAAATATCACTTTTTAATAACACGACTTTTAAAGTTTTTGTTTAATATTTTTTTTCATACAGTTTTCTCTAGCAGATGTATTGGTTGCGATTTTCCTAATCCTTTGTCTAGTAGATGTCCAGATTTAACTCCCTTGAATTTTTACATAAGGGTTTATGTGAAAGATCGCGTTTATTAGACAACTTTCACCAATTTGCAGGAACTGAAGCAACTGATCACAACTGTTATTCAATCCGTGACTTAAGATGATTGCAAATACATAAAAGGAAATAGATTATTACATGGACATACTACGCGTAACCAAGGAGTGTCGTATCAAGAAGAATTACATTTTTTACTTCTGTTGTTAGTTAGTAAAGACATTTTGTCTATAATCCGCCCAATTTTTTGATTTCCTGATTTTGTTGTGCGTCCAATAAACCTCGGACGTCCTGCAAAAGTTATCATCTGATTCTGAAAAATATGCTAATTTTTTAATGTATCATATTTGTTTAATTTCAGAGATCACGTTTTGAGAAAGTTTTCAGTAAAGCATTACATAAAATATTTGAAATATTTACATTATAAATTTTTCTTTTATCTTCTAAAGTATTTGAATTTAATATACTGATTAATATATATATATATATATATATATATATATATATATATATATATATATATATAAAATTTAGTGAAAATGTATATATTGTTTTTACACTTTTTTATTCAAATTTTCTAATGTTGTATTTTCTTTATTTCTTTTAGGTAAGTCAATAATGTAATACATTGACAGCTCATAATGAAAAACAATTTTCAGGAAAATACAGCTCTTAAAAACCATTGAAGGTATATATCTGTATAATGCTTTTAGTCTTGATGAATAATATTAGATTTTATATTTCATAAATAATGTCCTACACTTTTGCAGGCCTCGGGGCAGTCTCTTTTAATACAGATTAAATCAAAATATTAACCACCAATATTTCTTGACGAAAGTTTTCGTTTTAGATTTATCTTGCAAATGTCCGAATTTTGTCTCAATACTGCAATTTGCAGTCCATCAAGATTTATTTACGAAAATTTTCGCTTTAGATTTATCTTGCAAATGCCCCAATTCTGTCTCAATACTACAATTTGCAATCCACCAAGATTTATTTACGAAAATTTTTGTTTTACATTTATCTTACAAATGACCCAATTTTGTCTCATTACTGCAAATTGCAAACCACCAATAAGACCGTTTCTTGATGAAATATTTCTTACAATTGTTGTAATAATCTACCACGACAATTATTTTTAATTATTAGTGGTGGATAAAAAAGATACAGCTTCGAGGACTGCTTTTAAATTTTTGATATATTTTGTTTTTTAATAGTTTCTATTCCTATTTTTCTAGAAAATTTCATTCACAAAATTTGCAAAAAAATTTTTTTTATGTTTTTACAACTATCATTTAATGTATAAATGGTTTTAGAAATGTATTTTCTACCCCTTTCATAGAACACTTCCATTTTCAAATATTGAAAAGTATGTAGTATTGCAAATTATACTGCTTTCTGTTTGCGTTATATAAATATGCAAAACTACACATTTCTTATTTTACTTTACTATTTTATATATTTTAATACAATTGTGTAATATATGTGTTGTTAATGCTGCTAGGCAATAGCTTTTTGTTTTTGTTTTTCTTGTTCAGGTTGTATCTGTTAAAATTTCTTTGGTGTTTTGTTGTCTATTCTGTTAATTATGGTGCAAAATTCTGTGTCTGTCAAATATACATAATGTGCTACATATAATTTGTGTGATTATTTGCAGCTGTAGCGCTTATAGCATGGATTTTATTTTATCTTGGTTTTATTTAAAAAAATTTAATCTATTTTTAGCTTATATATATATATAAATATACATATAATAACAAAATGAATACGATATCAGAAATTTGACCAACGATATATATTTTGTTAATTTTCTGAATAAATGTAGAATATTTTATTAATAACAATATAAATACTAAAAATATATTAAGTTGAAATATTTTCAAGAAATGTATAGTTCCCAATCAATTTTTTAAGAGTGTAGAATTTGCAAAATGTACATTTGACAAACATTGAATATTTGCTTAATGCTTAGTTGGTATGTAAACTATATATTAAAATATTTACACTTCCACTCAATGTACACAAGAAAACTCTTTTTTATTTAACTAAATTTAAAATTTCAATCATCGAAAAAATATATAAATGAGCTTAGCTACCTTAATCACAATTTAAATGCGTGTAGCTACATTGTAAATTCAGGAGAATTTTGGAAAAATAATTACTTTAATTTGACACTAATAACCTCGAAAAGTAAATGAATGTATTTCTTTTTGCGCTTACATAAACATATTTATTAATTTTTCCCAATCTTTACTCTAGATTTATTTCTTAAGAAAAATAACATTCATCCTATTAGAATTTATTGAGCGAAAACAAGATACGTGATTAACCCTGAAATAAAGATATTCAAATTAGTTAAACATACACTAACTTCAGTTCGTGACTTACAGACACACTTATTATACTTGAATGCATGCAAGAAAAACACTCAATCTTCCGATATGCGCTCCAAATAGTTGTAATTATATAATACATTTTTCAACAGAATTGGTAACAATGAATAAGGATGTATATTCAATATTATATAAAGTTAAAATATATGTAAGTGGTACATTGAATTAAACTCTTTTGTGACATGTTTTATTTTGTTACATATAAAAGAGTTTCTGATTTTTTTTTTTTAACCTTTTAATCAAAATATTTAGTATAAAGCAATCTGTGCATTATATGTATATTATAATTTCCCTATATTTCTATTTTTATTTAAAACTATGAATATTGTGAATATTGAATATTTCAGTTCAGTATCGTGACAAACATTATAAAAGAATAAAATTTGAAAGGATATATAGAAATCTAAAACTTCTCCTTTTCCATAATGACAGTGCCAGAAATACTTTTTAAAACATAATACATATTTTTCTAAAGCGATTTAAAATCGCACATTATTTAATCGTAATTTCCAACGATTAAATACGATAAGTTTCATAATTTAAAAACTCTAGTAAAAAGAAAAAAAAACATAAATGTTTGCAGCTATTCCATTGTTTAATATTTTTCCTTAATCGATTTGTGATTGGATATAGTCTAATAGTCCATGTCTTTGTATTCCATGTAGTCCATGAATGAGTATTATTTTGTCTTAACAATCGAAAGAAAATTACCAGGGTATATCAATAAGTTTTGCCCTCACATAGAAATAATTGAGTGAAATTTATGAAATTGCTACATTGTACTTGTCCTTTTCTATATAGTCACCGTGCACAATAACAAATTTGCGCAACCGGAATTTGAAAGTGAGGGTTAGGATGTATTCCAGGAGGCGCGATAGTAGACCCAAATAAGGACAACTTTTACCAACCCCCACATGTGACATATTGTTGGAAAGGCCTGTGACCACTTATTCATGCTGTGCACCTCCCGAGGCCCTTCCCCAAATTTTCCCTCCAGGGGAAACTTTTCTAGATTTTGGAGACATCATTCATGCCCCCAGGTGCCAAATTTTGGGGGAGAGGCTCGGGAATGCATTACATGATTATGTTGCCTCAGGCCTTTCCAACAATGTGTCACATGTGGTCTTCGGCAAAAGTTAAAAAAAAACCCCTCCCCATTGGGTCTTCTATCGCGACTCCTAGAATACACCCCCCCCCCCTCTCTCTTTGAACTACCGTTTGCAAAAATGTGTTACTGTGCACGGTGATTATGTAGAAAAGCACTCATAATATGTAGCATTTTCCTAAATATTACTCAATTATTTCTATGCGAGGACAAAAACTTATTGATAAACCCTCGTATTAACAAAATTACTTTTATTGCTATCTACATGTAGCAATGATAGTATATGTCAGAGCGTTTCTTATTGTGAGTGCATTTATGTTTTGGAATTTATTAATAATAATAAAAATAAAATTCTGTTTAATTCTCTTTGCTCTGTTGGTGGATATTTTATTTTAAACATGTATTTTTCACTTTAAATTTAAAACACAAGTTACTAAATTTCTGAACGTATCATGCGTGATAAAACGTAAAACATGTGAGAAAGTTGTAATATCCGTTAAATCCTGTTGTAATACGATATTTTTCAAATATCTCCAAAATCTCTTCCTTAGCCTTTTGTCGTATGAATGTGAATTGAAAAGTACGCAAAATAACTACATTCTTTAGATATTTATTAGATTTCAGACAGTGAGATATTCTTTAAACTTCAGTAAATCTATTTGCATTGCTACGATTAACATTATTAACGTAAAATTCTTTTTTTCAAAACTGAAAAAAACATCGGACCTGAAAGAGCTATATTTCCACAGATTATTTGTAAAAAACAATTCTCTATTTGTATTTTATTCAAATCCTACTATTAGTTCACACTATCCCTATATTTATTTATTTATTTATACATATATCTTGTTCAAATTTTCAATCGTTAATGAAATACTTATTATTCATCCTATCAAGTTGAAATAAAATTTTTAAACTTGTATTGGATGACACTTGATGTTAATACAGTTTTTTCAACTATTAATTCATTAATTAAATTTTAATTAATTAATTTTAGTTTTACATGGGAGAGAAAATGGCGGCCATTGGTTTTTGAAACATTTAATGCATCTTCATATCTGTAAGGAAGGTTACCATAGGACACCCAACCAGGACGCCAACCGCTAGGTTTATGGCATATATGTCCTGGCGGGGAAACCCCTCCACCATCCAGTTCCTTCCAGCCGGGAAACGGGCCTATCAGCGACAATTATTACAAAAGAAAATACTTACAAAAGCATAAATCCATATGCAATACTGCATAGCAACTCGCTATGTCTCAAACTCGAGTACAGGAATGCATGTTTATAGGTAACTATGCAACTAAAGCACAAACATGCAACTATCCAGGTAACTCTACAACTGCACTACAAAACACATGACTAACAACACGCAAATAACAAAATAAAAAGCAATATTACAAAATTTAGATTTGTAGTAACTCTACAACTAGGTAAGCATTAGTCCCATAATATAGTAGAGTTCAATATATAGCAGTCATATAGATAAAGTTCTAAAAGTATTACTAGATACACCATATATAGTCTTTCTTGACCACACCTGAAGCTTATCTTATAATTTATATCATACAAGATCATTGCACAGTCGTATGATTCATATTCCTACTACAGCCAATGTTCAGTACTTTAGTGGACACATCTGTACAGTTCAGTCCAATGTCCAATTAAGCTATAAATGTTAAACTGCGTAGAATCACATTGGAAAAAAAAAACGGCAATTTAATTGATAAATACTAAAATCTGTATCTTATAAAAGAATATAGAGCATTAAGTGAGTTATAGTTATCACACAGCTTACGATAGTTTTCTTTGCTGAATAACACTCTTCTCACATTGTAGCGCACACTCTGAGAATTATCAAAAAAGAAGAAGTATGGGACAAATGGGCAGCGTCCGAAAAGATAATGTAAAACATTTCCTGTCTTTCCACAATCACATTTTGAGTTACTTCTTTTGCCTATTTTACACAAATATTCTGTTAAGCTTCCATGTCCCGATATATAGTATTGGATAACTTGACTTACACATAGATACTTTTCATCAACCTTTCTTATAACACTATATTTATCTGGACCTTTATCACTCTTGCTCCATTCTTCTTGCCAACTCTTCTTTATACCTTCCTTACACAGTCTCCTAACCAATGAGATTGGAAATGGTACCTCCAAAGTCAAATCTGCCATCTCTGGATCTATTGCCTCCTTCGCAAGTTTATCCGCTCTCTCATTCCCTTCGTTGCCAACATGTGCTCTTGTCCATCCTATTGTTACAGTTTTGTTCAAGTTAGAATTCATGATCTTGTATATGTCTCTTATTATGCCGTTACCTGGAAAGTTCCATTGCAGTGCCAATGTAGAAGCCTTGTTGTCTGTATAAATAATTGCTTTATTATAATTTGAGTTTATCAGCCAAGCTATTGCCTGCTTGATTGCCACAAGCTCTGCCTGATATATTCTGTTCAATTTATGCAATGATATTTTCTTATCAAATATAAAATTTCCTTTAACGCAAACTGTGAACGCTGCTCCCACGCCATTTATCATCTTGGAGCCATCAGTGTATATCAGCGGACTTATAGAATTATGATAATATGTATCCTTTTTCTCTGTTATCTGCAGGTTTTTTAAATCAGTATAATTCGGATAGTCACTTGTCACTAAATTTCTCATTACATTATTTCTGTGTATTCTTATGCCACCGGAATCAATGGTAGCTTCGCCTTTCAACACTCTGTGCTTTTTAACCCTATGGGGTTACCATAGGGGGGACCCTGTTATGTCGCCAAATACCGCCAAGTTTGTCGCCAACATGGCGGTATATCGCCAAATTTGGCGACCAAAAGTGACGCCAATTTGGCGATATCTCTAATATTTCGCCAAATCCCCATAGACTTCCATTGTAAACGTACTTGCATATAGAAAATCGACAAATTGAGATATTTTAATGCAACAAAAACTAATATTAGCTTAAGGAATTGTATTAAAATTTTTCTTTGATGACCTAAGTAGGAATTGACTTTAAAAACAATATTTTTATATTACTTGTTATATTTTCCGCAATCTATCATATTGAAGTAGCGCATGCTTTTACTTGAAATTTATGATAGAATGTTTGTAAAGTGAAGAAAACTGAGGGACATTGAATACTCTTTTCCATGGAACTGGAAACATTTGTGTAAATACTAGACATTATTAAAATTCCTCGGGAAAAGGAATCCATTTTTACTTTTAGAGTGGAACATAATAAGCGTTTCTACGCATTATTCCGTTTGTACAACTGATCCTATTTAAGGATATATATCTTGAAAATTTCATTTTATATCAAAATATTAATTTTTCCGTTTTGCAATAAGGTTGAAAATGAATCTTGTATCTCTCGAATTATGCTTAAATTGTGTCTGTATCTAAATTAGAACCAGAGTTACAGCTGTTACAGCTTTTGAATTAAGTTAAAAAATTACTGTTAGCTTTTCTCAAAAAGAAGTTTTTCAAATTTTTACTATACACAAAACATCGTATAGCAAAAACTTTTGCATGAAATGACTTGAAATTTTGTGTACTTTTACAATTGTTTATTGAGGGAATAGACTAGACTCATGATAATATATATTAATTAGTTTTATATTCACACTGATATAAATGACAAAGTTGCAAGAAATTTTACGAATTTTTCATTACATTAGTATTTTGTCACAGCATCTGAGATAAAGATGCTACTATAATGAGGATAATCTATGTCTCAGAGAAAGTTATTATCTCTATTACGCAATTTACAAAATATAAATGTTTTTGAGTTATCATGTTTTGCGTAAACATCTTTTTTTTTTCATATAGTTTTGACTATAATTTCACCTTTAAAAAATTATTTCAGTGTAATTGCCAACATTTTTATATATATTTTTTCAAGTTTTTAACTTTAATTTCATCATAAAAAATCATCTAAAGCGAAAATTAAAAAAAATTAACCATTAAGATGTACAGTTTTATAGAAATCTACAATGAACAAAAATATTCAACTAAAGGGTCTAAATATAATATTTGAAAATTGTTTCCGTCTTTTTTAACGCTTTACAACAAAGTTGAAAAATGTTTAGGACTTCAGTCTAGTCGTGCTCTAACTCGCGTAAATATATTCGAATTGCCTGGTAACTGATGTATGTTACTGAGGTTTACAATGGCATGAGCGGTATTGAATATGTCACGTGCACCTATTTTTAATTCATCTACAGTAGCATTTAAAAGAATTCCTTCACATTCTGGTCCATGGAGCAAATAATTTGAAACGTATTTTAATTATGTTACAATATTTCAAACATATTGAAACTGATGTACACCAATGAGGTGCGCTTCACATTTATTGTTCTTTACAGGGACGCACAAAGAATTTGTTAAAAGTACTGTCCATTAGCAATAATTGCTACAAAATTTCAGTTGTGGTATGCGTTTTTAAACATATCTAATTTTTTGTATATTACTTGGATTGTGCATACATTGTATACATCATATACAAGTCTTCACAAAAGAATTCAAGTACATTTCCGTTTATTGTCGGAAATTGTTGATGGAGAATTTTCAACCATGTAATCTATTTTCTACTAAACTAAATTGTAGCATGCTATACAAATCTGCAGATCATATTCAAAGTTTCAAAAAGATTTCTAATGCTTTACCAACTATTGTTAGTAATTTCTGGAATTAAATTTTTATGTGTGTTATGCGTTTTCTCCATTGTTTTCTTAGATATCATATATCACTTTATTAAACGGTGAAGATATTTTACACTATTCTGGATGTGTTGCGAAGAGTTTCATAATGTATGCTTGAAGTATGATTTTTCTTTCTTGCCTTTTTTAGCGTTTATTCAAGTGATATATAAATATATGTAACAATATAATAGTTTTTTTTTAAGAAAAAATTACCGGCAAACCTATTTAAAAAGTTACTACTATACAGGTTGTCTAGGAATTCATGAATCAAACTGTTAGGGAAGGTAAAGTACACATAACAAAGCAATTTTGGTATAGTAATGTGAGATCAGAAATGGAAAGCTTCGGGGAAAACAAGAAATATGGAGGAAAGGAAAATAAGTGTTTCTGTGACATAAGACTTGCAGCAAGTGCTCAAATGTGCTACTACCAACATCGATACATACCTGTCAGCATCTAGCAAGTCACTGGTGTACCCTGAAGGTTCCAGGTGTCTCATCAATGAGACTCCAGTTAATTCTGATGAGGACCTCATTGCAAGAATTTTGCTGCAGATACACGTCAAACACTTGGAATCTGAAAAAAAAAAAAAAAAAAAAAAAAAAAAAAAAAAAAAAAAAAAAACGCCAATCACTTGCTAGATGCTGCCAGTGGTCCATTTAAGTACTTACTATAATTGTTATGTCAATAAAACGCTCATTTTTCTTTATTCCGTATTTCTGTTTTTTTTGCCAAAACTTTTTATTTCTAACCCCACATTGCTATGTAGAATTGCTTATTTATATGTACTTTACTTTTCCTTACAGTTTGAATTCGGGGACACTCTGTATAATAAAAAAAGTTATCACTATAAATGGAATTTTGTTTTTTCTTACACAATTTAATCTGCTGTAATGTTGTTGACATATTCTGGTCGATGCTGTAAAAATCATATGGAAATATTCATGATTGTTAGATTCAAAGTCTTGCATTGATTCACTCTCTTTTACGTTACTGCTAAAAAAAAAAAACATTTTCCACCCTGCTGTTGATACCTCAATATGATATTATATTTTATTATGAATCTATAATATTGAGCGAGTGTCTCCCTTTAACGGAGCTGGATATTTAGCTTCGGAATTCTCCTCCGTAATGTTAAGTCTATGCACTTTTGAAGCATTCGTATATTTAAAATATCTTCTCTGGAAATTCATATTTTTAACATCTTTTTTCTGTGTACTCTTCTTAAAGGATGTCTCTCTTTTTCTTAGTTTTCAAAATATTTCTAAAATCTATGCTGAATTTAATATTTTATGGGTTAAAGCGGTCGAACTGTGATTAAGATTTTAACACTTCCTATAAAATTAAGTCTATACTTTAAAAATAGTTTGAAAACTATAAAAAGAGAGATTAAAAATATTAATTTTCCGAGGAGATATTTTAAATATAAACCCAGTAGCGTAGTGGTCAGCACGCCTGTCTGCCACGTTACAGGTCGAGGGTTCGGTTCCCGGATGGACAAGGTTCATTCAACCCTTCAACCCTTCGGGGTTGATAAAATGGGGACCAATCTTTCTTAGGAACTAAAAACCGAGGGTCTTGCGTTGGGCTGACCACCCGGCCGGGGCACATGCTTCTTAGCACATCGGGGCCCAGGGTCAAGTAAACAGAGTTGGGCACTGTAGGCCCTGATCCTACATGGATCGTACAGCCACAGGCTTAGGTTTTTTAGGTATTTTAACTATACGGATGCATCAAATGCCCATAGACTTTACATTAGTGAGGGAAAATCGGAACCTGCGTGACCAGACCTCTTTACCAATATTTATTGAGAGCAAATTTGCAAACGAAAAGGAATCCGTTATTTGAAATCCTCTTTTTAATGGATCCCTGAAACATTAGCATGAATACCTGAACTCATTACTTTTATTGAGAATACGTATATATATATTTTTTTCTTTTAGAGTAGGGCTTAGTAATGAACATTCATTCATATATCTATTTTCTTTACAACTTTTAAAGGTTTAAAATTTTCGAAATTTTAATTTTTGTAAGGTGTTAAACTCGAATGTTTTCTGAATCTCTTAATCTAATTGTTTTCTTGAAATTCCTATTAGAACAGAAGTTATGGCTTTTAGAAATATATTTCCTCAATAGCTGAACCGATGTTTCCGAAATATTGAAGTCATTTTTCTCCAAATGACGTTTTTGGGCATAACGCGCATGATATCTCAAAAACTTCTGAATATTTTTTGATGAAATTTTCAAAACATATTTTCGTGTTAGTCTGTATAAACTTAAACTAAAATTTTATTTTTATTGTTCAAAAAACATTTTTAGGTGATTATACTGTTTAAATTTTCAAAAATTTGCATTAGTTAAATACAACTTTGAATTAAAAATATAAAGATGCTTTAAATACAAATTTAGTTAGGTTCAGAGTAATTATTAAAATCTGATTACTTGATAGAAAAGAAAATTTCAATTGTTATTTACAATAGATAATCTAACCCTGGAATACACGATTACAGATAAGGCCATACAAGAACAAAATATCCCCTTTTTGTATAGAACGTATATAGAAGCCAGCCGTTTTTTAAAAACTCCATTAGATTTTTTTCTCTATATATGTTTTTTATATAGACAACTAATAATACTAAAAATCCTTTTTATATGAAAAATATTAATTATGTCTTAAAGAAAATTTTAAAATTTATTAAAAGCAATACTATTTTTATAAGCCACATGATATGGATTAATAGCCAAAGAAATTGTCCATGATTTTGCTACTTACAGCAGCATTTTGTATTTTCATTATTTCGGTTTTCAGCAAGCAGTTCGATTACAAATCTGTTCAGTTTGGGTTACGTTATTTAATTTATCTGTTCATTTATTGATGAATATTTTAATGAAATTATGTTAACATGTTAACATTTTATGATGTTTTTTTTTTATTACTGAGATTATTTCCTTAATGAATATTAAGCCGAAAACACGCTATGAGATATTTTTATTATTAAAAGTTTAAACGGGTTAATTTTTCTTAACTGAACTGCACGCGATATTTTTTTTTAAACGATCATTCTTTAAAATTATTTTTAAATCATAAAATTTCGTTAAATCAAGATGCCATTTTGAAACATATTGCATATGAAAGTTTATTTTCTGCATAATTAACAATGTAAAAAATAAATTTACTTCACTTTTGGAAATATTTAAATTTGAGAAAAAAGAAAATCGATTCCTTCGACTGTTGTCACCATCGATATGATGCCAGCGTTACTCACGGAGACGTCTTTTCTTTACAATGTAAGTTTTATTCTTACTAATCCATCATACTGAAAAAGCGCATACTTAAAAAAATGCTTATGAAACATAATTTTCGAAAGGAAAAAGATTGATTGATTTCGAATTCCTTTTATAATGAATTCCGGAAACATTAACAAGAATTCCACCCTCATTAATATTCATCGAGAATATGAGTTCAAGATTATTTTAAAGTTAATCACAAAATAAAATATTTATAGGAGTAATAATATGCATTATTCGAACTAGAAAATCGTGTATTTTTATTGAAGCTTAAATTATTTGGAAAAAATATATAAAATCGATAAAAGAATCTTTTGTAAAAGGTTTAAATATTGTTCTAAAAATCTTTCAAGCACCTGCTTTTCCTCTTCTTAGGATTTATCGATTTAATATTCTAAAAAATAGACTGTAGAATCGGTAAATGTTATTTGTAAACAAGAAGTTACGTACAAAACTATTTGAATATTATTAGAATGTTATAAATACTTTTTGTTTAATCTTACGGAATACAACGTGAGGAATTTATTCAAAGCGTTCAAAAATAGATTTCGTATACTAATTGTTTACTTTAATGTCCCGAAACTGAATATGAGGTCTCTGAGATAATGATAATAAAAGTCTTAAAAAAAATTCAATCTTTTATTTTTTAATTTTATTTAAAAAATTTATTTAATAAAAAACATTGATTTAGTAGGTAATCATATAAAATCCTTTGTGGACAATTTGAAACAGACTGTCGAAATGCAATTTAATAGTGACTTTGTTCCCTTTTTTATGGATTGGTTGTAGATTTTTATAAACTCCCCATTTTCATATTTTCCACATGTTATTTTCGGGCTGGTACTATCATTTCTCTGCCTTTAACCTTAATGGTTATTTCTCTTCCTTCAATTATAGTAGTCGACAAAATTCTGGCTTCAGTCAACTTCTCCTTCTCACATGTGAGGAACTTTTCAAATGTCTTTTGGCTGATAATAGTACATTGAATGTTACGCAAATCAGTATCTAATGTTAGTAACTCTTCTCTTGCTCAAAACTCTGATTTTATGTTCTACTGCAGGGTCTGTCCAGTAAGTAATGATACTGATTCCATAAAATTCAGTTATTTAAAGATAATTTTACAAACACTTATATAACTAAAACTATACACTCTTCAAAATAGCCTCTTTCTGCATTAATACACCGTTGTCAACAACTCTGCCACCCGTTTATGCTCACCTGGAAGTCTTCAACTGGAAGGCTGTTCAGAACGCGCGTTACTTTTTTTTTTTTGTTTTTCTTCTTTTATGTTTTCCAGACTGTCAAAACGATGACCTTTTAAGCTGGATTTTAATGGAGGAAAAAAAATCAATCAGGAAATGACAGATTGAGGCTGTACGATGATTGAAGCAACGTTGAAATGCTGTGTTGCTAGGAACTGGGTCGATTTGAAGAACCATCTTGTCACAAATTTTCCGAATTCGAAGTTCTTCCGTGACAATTCGATACGCAATCGATTCTGTAAGTCCCAATGTCTCCGAAATCATTCGTATACTCATCCGATTATCAGAGACCATAAGGGGCCATCCACAAATGATATCACGTTTGGAGGGGGTTCGTGGAATTGTGACAGTTTGTGGCAAGGGGGTGGGAGGGGATAAGAAGAAGTGTGACATCACACATTTTGGTTAAAATAGAAGCATTAAAAATCACAAGATTAAATTTTGAAATGATTTTAAAATTAAAGTATGTTGTATTCATAAAGTAAGGATAAGGATTTAAAGCCAAATATACTAAAGTCTGTTTCAAATTCCAAAATACTACTGTTTTCAATTGCTCTGTCATATTAATATTTTATTAGTATTGTATATTTATTAATTATGTTTTTGTCGTAAACCTTAATCTTATTTCATACAAAATAAACACACGAATCATCTTTATAGTTATGCTCACAAATGTCATTAAAACACATAGTTAAAGTTTAAAAGTAAAATTTTAAATATTATCTATAACGCAGAGCTTTGTTTCTGAACTGCAAGTATATGTTTATGTAATATAGCGTGAGATGTGACAAGAGGGGAGGGGGGAGTAAGGTGCAGTGTGACACTTTGTGACACAGGGGGAAGGGGGTTCAAAAATATTGAAAACAATTGTGACATCATTTATGGACCACCCCTAAGCACTTACATTTTAGCCACATTGTCTGAAGTTCGAGAATTTTATATGCGTCTAGCGCGTTGTTCACCATCGATGTCCTCTCCTCCGTCTTTGAAGGCTTTGTGCCACCTAAAGACTTGAAACTTCGACAAAGAATCCTTCCCGTAGGCTTCTTGTAACGTGGGGAGTTTCTCAGTAGCCGATTTGTTTGGTTTTACACAGAACTTTATGGCGCGTACCTCTGCTTGACAGCCTGCTTCATTCAGAAAACCTAACGCCACTTTCAAACACGTGTCTGCTTCATGAGTGGTCCGTGATCTGCAAAGTCTCAAAACCAACTGATTTCTGCTAGAATCTGTATCTGACAGACCCCACCACACGTCACACTTTCAAACCCCGTTCCTTCGGCCTTCTACTTGGCTCGAAAAATTCAGTCTCATTACTTAGCACGTTCACGCCGGCGCGGTGGGACACGATCGATTGTCTCAGAGTTGTCAAGTCTCCGGCTTTATGCAAACCACTGTTATTTTAGAGAAAATGTTGCTCCTTTAAATCGCCCAATTGCTCTAATTAAATAAAACAATATTTTCTGTATTAAAATACTGGTGTCCAAAAGGCCGGAGATTTACCAGCTCCGAGACAGTCGAGTGTGACCCACCGCGCCGGCTTGAACGTGTTAATGGACAACCATGTATATGTTCAGCATCCTCTAATCTCATTTTCAAAATGCTTACTTTTCAAAGTTATCATGCAAGCAGTCCTGAATTATAAACCTATTGCTGACGGAAATTATCATGTGAGATATATTTCTTTTTATAAGGATGGTCCTTTAAAAATCAACTTAAACTCATTAATCTCTTTAATAATATGTAGTAGTTTTATATACCACCATTCTACTTCACATTTATGTTTTTACCTAAATTCGCCTCGGTGCCACTCATTTAGTTCATGGTACAACATAAAAAATATTTTTTTAATTCATGTTGATTAATGTTTCAAAATAGTAAATAATATCTTAACTACATTTTTATCTCCTTTTTGTAAAATCTAATCTAAGAATCAGTTTCCATTTTATAATTAATGCAATGAAAGGTTAATGTTTTTCTTATATTACCATTCTGCCCCATTTTACACGTATTTAACTGAAACAAAATTGAATACCATTTGTTTATTTTGTGGTAAAACACAGTCTCGAGTATTACAACTGACAAATGAAATAGACTTTTTAAAATAATTTTCATTTGATACTTACATTCCATAATTAATCTAATGATTTGATGCCATGTTCCATTTGGTACTAAACTGATAATCTTTATCCCGATTTTAAACTTATTTTATTGAAACAAAACTCCATACCATTCCTTTTATCTGCGGTAAATCACGATTGTCATACTACAACTTACAGCTTACTAGGCTAAAAACATATCCATTTTCGTTTGAACCCTTTATTTCATAAGTAATCCAAATATTAGATAGCATTTTCAATTTAATACCGATAATTTTTATTTTAAACTTATTCAACTAAAACAAAACTCAATAAAATTCGTTTACTCAATGGTAATACACGGTCACGAATTTTACAACCTACTAGATTAAAATCACATTCATTTTCATTTGATACTACAATTCAGTAATTCCAACTTACAGTGCAATAGATAGTTTAATAAACGCCTATTTTCATTTCATACTCCCATTCCATAATTAAATCAATTATTGGATGGTAATTTTCATTTCGTATTACGCTGATAATTTTAATTTTAAATTTATTCAACGGAGACAAAACTCAATTCCATTCGTTTACTATGTGGTAATACATGGTCTCAAATACTATAACGTTATAGTTTTGGTATATCTTTAGTATGTAGTCTTTAGTATGTAGTGTTTAGTATAGTTTGGTATATCTTTGGTAATCTAGTAGGTACCTACAAGATTAAAAGACATCCATTTTCATTTGATACTTTCAGCCATTAATTAACCCAATGAATCAATAGCATTTTTATCTGGTACTATTCTGATAATCCCCATTTTGCACTTATTCAACCAAAACAAAACTGAATACCATTCGTTTATTCTGTGTTAAAACACTGTCTCAAGTATTAAAACTTACCTTCTATTAGATTAAAAACACACCCAGTTTCATTTGATACTCCCTTTCCATACTTAATAGAATCAGTCGATACCTTTATTCATGTGGTATTATCCTTATAATCCCCATTTTGCAATTATTAAACCGAAATAAAACTCTATCATTCGTTTACTCTGTGTTAAAACACTTGTCCAATTTCATTTTATACTTTCATTCCATTATAATCTAATGAATAGAAAATATTTTTCATTTTGTACTATCCTGATTATCCTCATTTTACACTTATTCAACTCAAACAACACTCAATACCGTCGCATATTCTATGTTAAAACATGGTCTCGAATATTATAACCTATTGGATTAAAAACACATTCATTTGAATTTAATTCTTGCATTTCATTATTAATCCAATAAATGAATAGCATTTTTCATGCAGCATTATCCTGACAAACCCCATTTTATGATTATTAAGCCAAAACGAAATTTAATACCATTCGTTTATTCTGAGTTAAAACACTGTCTCTTGTATTACAACTTACTACCTATTAGATTAAAAAACACATCTAGTTTCATTTCATACTTCCATTCCATTATTATCCAACGAATGGATAACATTTTTCTTCTTGTACTATCCTGATAATACCCATTTTACACACTTTTTCAACTGAAACAAACCTCAGTAACATTCAGTTATTCTGTGTTAAAATATGATCTCAAATATTAGAACCTACTAGATTAAAAACCCATCTATTGTCATTTCATATTTAAATTTCATTATAATCCAATGAATGGAAAGTACTTTTCAGCTGGGATTATCCTGATAATCTCCATTTTGCACTTATTCAACCGAAACAAAACTTAATACCATCGGCTATTCTATGTTAAAACATGGTCTCGAATATTATAACCTATTAGATTAAAAACACATTAATTTTCATGTAATACTTGCATTTCATTATCAATCCAATAAATGGATATCCTTTTTTCATCTTGCATTATACTAATAATCCCCATTTTACAATTATTAAGCCAAAACCAAATTTAACACTGTTGGTTTATTTTGTGTTAAAACATCGTCTCGAATATTACAACTTACTTGATATCAGATTATAAACGCATCCAATTTCCTTTCATACTTCTTTTCCATTATATAATCCAACGGAAGTATAACATTTTTCATCTTGTACTATCCTGATAATCCCATTTTACACTTATTTACCTGAAACAAAACTCAATACCATTATTTCACTCTGTGGTATAACACGGTCTATTACAACCTACAACTTACTAGATTAAAAATATATCCAATTTGGTTTGATACTTCTAATTCATAATTAATCCAATAAATGGATAGCATTTTTTATCTGGTACTATCTTGATAATTCCCATTTTACACTTATTCAAGGGGAGTAAAATAAACCACTTTCTACTACAATATTTACTCTCTGTTAAAACTCGGTCTCGAGTATTACAACTTACTTGATATCAGGTTAAAAACACACCCAATTTCATTTCATACTTCCTTTCCATTATAATCCAGTGAATGGATAACATTTTTCATTTTGTACTATCCTGATAATCCCCATTTTTCACACTTATTCAACTAAAACAAAACTCAATACCATTCGTTCACTCTATGGTAAAACACGGTCTCGAGTATTACAACCTACTTTCTATTAGATTAAATGCGCATCCAATTTTACTTGTTACTTCCATTCCATTATAATCCAGTTAATGGATAACATTTTTCATCATTTTTCCTCTTGTACTATCCTGATAATCCCCATTTTACACTTATTCAACTGAAACAAAGCTCAATACCATTCATTCACTCTGTATTAAAACACTGTCTCTTGTATTACAACTTACTTCCTATTTGATTTAAAAGAAAAAAATCCAGTTTTATTTCATAGTTTCATTCCATTATAATCCAATGAATCGATAACATTTTTCATCTGATTCCTTATTATCATTTCATTCATTATTATCCTGATAATCCCCTTTTTACAATTTTTAAGCTGAAGCAAAACTGTATGTCATTCATTTATTCTGTATTAAAACACCTTCTGGAGTATTACAACTTACTTTCTATTAGATTAAAAAACACATCCAATTTCGTTTCATACTTCCATTCCATTATAATCCAACGAATGGATTACATTTTTCATGTTGTACTATCCTGATAATCCCCATTTTACACTTATTCAACTGAAACAAAACTCAATACCATTCGTTCACTCTGTGGTAAAACACGGTCTCGAGTATTACAACCTACTAGATTAAAAACCCATCCATTTTCATTTCATACGCCAGCCATTCGGCCCAGCAATAATTTCCTTCCGTAAGTTTATCAAACCCCTGACCCAAACATTCACCCTCTATGACTCACAATAGGGCGGGGGGAAATGCATTATATCTCTTTACTCTTGGCAAATATTGGATGGTGTGGATGTGGAAATAGTTCGGGTTCAATAGAATAGGATTGTCACCGTTGCGGGGATTTTTGAGGTTTCCTTTTGATTTATAGAATTTATGGAAAGGGGGTTGTGGATTTTATCACCGATGCTGTTTAACGGACATTTTGTGATGGGTATATTATGTGTAACAGAATGATTTTACCTTTGGTTCTTTTGGAAAATTAAATCATTAATGTTTCCATTTTTTCGGAATATTCTTAAAATGAAAGATGAATAAATAAAGTTATAAAATGTAGTTTAATTTTGCTTGTTAATATTTGTTGTTAGTAACGTTATTATAAAATTGTACTGAGCAAATATATTTTTTAAGGAAAAAAAAATAACATACTATTATAATTATCTTAAAATAATAATTATTATATTTTTGAATCATTTAGATAACTTTTGAAACAAATTTGAACAAATAAATGATAACAAATGAATTTGAAACAAATAAATGATAATATTTATATTATTTTCCCCCTTCGTGGACACTACAGCCTATTATAGGCCAAGGCCGTCTAAATCAGCTTTTATAGCCTTTTCAATCCACCATCTGGACTTATCCAATGCAATATTTCTCCAATCATATGTATTATTTCTTATATAAACATTCATTTTTTTATGCAAATGCAAATTTCACAACGTTAAATAAATTATCATACGATAAGGTTTGAACAAGCTTTTAAAATACTACGCTCGCATTTTGTCAAAATATGTTCTTTGCACCTCGAAACCAAACGCGAAAAATTACAAAAGCACAGCATTAGATATTGATCCCAGGGACCCCATAAAAATAATATTTAAAAGTAATAAAATGCAAGCGAGATGTTTGTCAAGAATGCTCTCATAGGTTTAATATTACCTTGCGAATGTCTTCGTGTACTAATTTAAGTCTCATAATTCATATCACTGTGACTTTAAACGCGTCAATTATAATACTACAACTACTGTAAAACCTTTGAAAATGAAATCTGTTTATAGGAAATCCGGTCTTTAAAGAAAAAAAAAAATATTTTTCCAGGGAAAGAATATCAACAATTATACCTGCTGATATGAACACCTGTATAAAGCGAAATATTTTCCGGCTCCTTTCGGTTCGGTTTTCGAGGTTTTAATGAATCAATATTTGACAAAACAGATTAAGTTCAGTAAGACATATTTCATGATTACATACTTATAATTTACAAATAATCCGGCTATTAGAAACTCAAATTAGAGATAAATAGCAAAAGCTCAAAATAAATAAGCTCAACTTAGAATAGCAAAATTCTCGTGGTGAATTTTCTTTTTGAGGGAGGGGGGGGGGGGGAATCCATGTTTGGCCCGGGTGCAAAAAAGGCTATTTTCGGCCCTGATAACACTTAATTTACTGCTTCCAATATAGAAAATTGAAAAAATTGTCTTATTTTTGAAATAGCGTACTACGGTTGCTAACGAGTGTATAAAATTTGTAAATATGAAAGTTGCAGAAAATTTTGTTTTCCTTAATATCATACTTGACAAATAATATGCTACGACAACGGGTATGATATATTTTTGATAACCAAATTCGAAAAAAAAAAATTGCAACAATTCAGTTCGTTTGATTCCAGACCAGAGCGCGTGCAGCCTGCACGGAGGTGCGCTGATGAAGGGGTGCGGTTTTCAAACTCATGCACGTTTAATTCGAGGTCTATTTGGTCAAAATCTGCAAGCGAGCCTCCGCTAGTAGATAATATTTATTTTGCTTTACAGCTTATATTTCCGTTTAAGTTTATTGTTATTCTTGTAATGCTCTTCAAAGTTTTCATTTTTTTTTCCTTTATCAAAAAGAAATAAACTCATAAATTAGGATAAATAAAGCCAACATTAATTACAATTCTTTCACTGAATATAATTAAATGAAATGTAATAGAAAATTAAAGAAAATTTATTATAAAATGTAATGAATAAGAAAACAGTTTCGGTGAAATTTTAAATTCAAAAGTCTTTGAATAACTAAATTAGGATTTAAACATTTAATTAAAGATTTTGCAGTTAATCTTTAAATGAATTTAATAGTTTACTTTGATGTAAGGCAACACTACCTTTGTTCGAATTAATATTTTACAAATAAAATTAGTTCTTCCCTTAGACATCATCTGAAAAATAGAAAATAATTTAAATTAGATAAATTTTGAAATGAAAAACTTTAACTAAAATTAAAATATCTAAATTTAATTAATTAAACTTTCTGTAACTAATGTTAATCTTTAAATGAATTTCACATTTTACTAATAAATGGCGTAAGTAAATTTATTCGAAATGACATTTTATTGGGAAAATTAAATTGTCACTCGGTTGTATTTTAATTTAAAATTCTTAATTTTAGTAACAATATGCTTCAATGTTTTATCCCTTTGAATTTTTCAAGTATTATATGTTCAGGACAAAAGATATTTTCTTAGGAGATTACCTTAGGAGATTTTCTTTGAAAATTAAAGAATAATTTAAAATTATAGTTTTGAAATTATGAATAAATAAAATTCCAGTATATTGAAATGTATGCATGTGAAAAAAAGATAATTTAATTTATATTTTGATGAAAAAATAGTGAATAAGTACTTGCTTTTTTGTGGTATTTAAACTTTATTTATTTATTTAATTTTGTCTATGAGGAACATGCTTCATTGCTTGAAGCTCTTAAACTAAATATACAATCGTGTGGAGAAAAAAAAAGTAAACGCCCACTACTAACTCTGCAACTAATTAAAATGGAAAAAAGTTACTGATACCAAACGATTGGAAAAAAGTCTACTTTTAAATAATTTACGTAAAATCTGCTTAGAGAGCCACATTGAAATCTAAACCAGAGCAAACTTCTTTTTTTTTTTTTTCCAATAGGAACATCCAATTTTGTTGATATATTTTAAATCCTAATTCAAACCATGCCTAGAAACGAAATTTCATTTGAATGTTAAGTTTTTACGTATAAACATTCAAAATGTAGAGCTTTTAATATTAAATTACATTTTAATATTTCTATTAATGTCTCCTGAAATTATAATCCAAATGTGATAATTTCGTCTGTGGGTATAATACTAAAATTCCCGAACATAAATACATTGCATTTGTTATTTAAAATTTTTTATAATTGAATTATGAATAATGAATTAATATTCGAAAAAGAAAATATGAATTACAACTTACGAATTTTTTCATAGATTTATATTTATTATGTCTTGTTTTATGAGAATTCTGAATTTCAAACCTTTATTCCAAGCACTTTTCGAATTATGATTAAAATATATCAAAATAATGGTTTAACACTAGAACCACCGTAGCGGCCATTTTGACCGGTGCAAAATAAATATATTTCGAAGCAGAAATTTTTTTCCAAAGTAAGTTAAATTTGTACCACGGGGAAATACGTTAAATAAATAAGTTAGATATTTTTTAATAAAAATTCTGGTGTAGAATATTTTTGCAACACTTGAGTGAAATTTCCGGCGGTTCTAGTGTTAAGGGGCCTTCTATGATTTGGAGAAAGGCATAATTTGGGAAAAATGTATTTTACTCATTTTATTGAAACCTTTGGGCTGGCAATAATCGAAACATATTAAGCGAGTGAAAGGGTCCGATTGGCAAGAAATAATACATTAAAAGAAGTGACATAGTGATTATGTAGCATTTCAACAATCGAGTACCGAACTTCAATTTGGATACAACCCTAAAATAGGTTCATTATGAAATAATCAATTTCCCTGAAACTGGTCGTACGAAATTCATGAAAATTTGTATTTAGGCTAACTGAAAGGTCTCAAACTTGGTTATTGCTATTGTAAAAAAAAAAAGTTTGGTTTCGTTTTGATATGTAGATGCTGGCTCGCTAAGCAAATTTTATATACGTCACTTAAAAGTGGGCATTTATTTCCAATCGTTTGGTACCAGTAACTTTCTTCTATAATAAATTGTTCCAGAGTTAGTAGGGAATGTTTACTTTTTTTTCATGACTGTACCAAATTAAATATATGTCTTCTAAAAAATGATACCAGTATTTAAAAAAAATGGTTTCATAAGCTTAAATAAACATAGTCTTGATTCATGAGAAAAAATTGAAAAAGAAATAAAAACTCATGAAAAGCCTTTCATGATATCACTTTTTTAAATATGAGGACATACGTGACTTAACCTATATTATTCACAACTAAAAAGAAATGGCGCATCTAGCATTTGTCGAGAATTAAATAAAAATCATGCATTCGTGACATCATAATTCACTTTTATATTTTAGCAGAATAATAAGGCTACTATAATTTGTGAATCGTGCTAGTATATACGTCAGGATACACATTAGGAGACATTGCCATTATCATTATCTTTTATACCCGTGAAGATTTCGCTATTGTGAAATTTGGTAATTTTTGTAATTCAATATTTGAAAAACGGCATAATCATTAGATTTGATATAATCAGATAGATTTGAAAGAAGAAAAATATAACTTTTTATCTTTTTAACGCAGTTTGTCTAACAATTTTCTGACAAATACTTTTCGAACTATTAATTTTTTCAATAACTTTAAATATTTCATTTTCTGAGATTAGTCTGTGGCAAAGATTAGCGAAAAAGCCAGTCGACAGTAAAGCATAACTTTTTATTAAAGAGAATTGTGGGCGTCAGTATGCTGTAATTGACAAAACTACTGAGAACTAAAAAAAACTGTTATAATAATGTTGCAAGCATGTCTTCCACAAACAACACATTACCTTATACTTAAAATCATACATAAAATATTAATTGAAATAATTGTTTCAAGAATATATTTTTATCAAAGATTTGGCTTAAGTTTGAATGAGAAACCTTAACAAAATTGACTTTTAACGCATTATTTTATGATTTTCAACAGATAAAAATTATAAATATTTCATCTCTTATGATCGCAGTACTTTTTTTTTTTTATCAATCTTATTCTTCACTTATGATTTGTTAGAAGTTATTTCACGCAAAACGTAACGTAAAGCAGTAAAAAATATATAAACTAAATCACTGATATGAAGAAAAAAATATTTTTATGTCAAAAGCATTTAATCATTGTACATGAAATAAAAGCTAACTTTTTTTTTTTTTTTTTACTCTAACAATCTCTGTCTTTTATGCAGCCCTAGAAAATTCTCATTAATTTTATGTCATTTTTTAAACAACCATGAACTTTTATTAATTAAAACTTTGCATGAGGAACTCTAGTTAAAAAAAATCAAATAGCTTGTTTATGATTCTTTCTATAAATTATAAAGAAAGAATATTTATTAGGCCTATAGAGCGATTTAAAACATGTTTACCTATTGTTTATATTGTTTTGTACAGTTTATTACTCAAGGAAAAATTTAATAAAACTAACTCTGATGAAGTTTATGACTTCAGCATAATTCTTAATTAGAAGTTGTAAATACACTGGTGTCCAAAATTAAGGGACCAATCACAAAATGCTAATTTTCAAGTACGCGAATATTCAAAAGGAAGATATATAATTCGAATTATTACTATCTCTACAGCACAGCTAGTCCGTATAGCATCTCGTTCATGTCACATATGGACACAAGTGTCACAGTCACTACGGTGAAGCAAAAACATAAGAAATTCCATACATCTCATTATGAGTCTCAAATGATCACTATATGTGGCTCCACTGAGACGTCACTGTGACTGCTGCTTTGCGATAAGTCACCATGTGACTTTACAATGTAATAACATTGTGACTCCCATGTGACTGTCATCTGCAGACTTAATTTCCGTGAACGATGCATTGTGATAAGTTACCAAATAAGGTCACATTAAGGTCACATGATGACTTTCAGGTGACAGAGAAATTACTGTGAAGTCACCATTGTGCTCTTTTGTGAAAAGTCACCATGTGACTATAATGTGATATTATTTGGTGACTTATCATAATGCATCGTTCATGATGACTTTGAAACTGACTCTAAAAATGACAGTCACATGAGAGTGACAGTGTAACTACATTGTAAAGTCACTTGGTGACTCGTCACAAAGCAGCAGTCACATTGAAATCTCAGTGGAGTCACATATGATGGTCATTTGAGACTCATAATGAGACGTGTGGAACTTCCTATTTTTTGTTTCACCGTAGTCACTGTGACACTTATCACCATTGTGTGACATGAATGAGATGCTATATGGATTAGTTGTGCTGTAGGGATAGTAATTATTTTAATTATATTATTTCCTTTTGAGAATTCGCTTACTTAAAAATTAGCATTTTGTGACTGGTCCTTAATTTTGGACACCAGTGTATATAAGAATACAAACAGCTTGAATGACGGCGTTTACAACCATTGGATTATAGATCGTGCATGGATAGAATGTTATTATTTGTCTTAAAAATAGTTTTGTTGAAGCCTAAAAATGTAAAAAGTTTGCATAATTTCTTTAGTTTTATTTAACGCTTTGTGAAATGATATTACAAACTGTATTTTAATTTCTTCTTGTATCAGTGCCTTCTGGAAGAAACATTCCTATTTCAACTAGTTCTATTTTAAGAGGGGCTCACAACCATAGCAGACCAAGTCCATAAAAAAAAAGAGAGAGTCCATTTATAATGTGCATAAAATCTGTTTTATCCACTCCCACTGTGAACCGAGCCTGTTTTCTCATACTTTCTTATATATGGCACCTGTTTCAGACTTGGTTCACTGTGGGAGTGAATAAAGCAGATTTTATGCACTTTCTAAATGGACTATCTCGTTTTTTTTTATCTGTCTGCCAAGAAGCGTTATGTGTTTCACGCGTATCTGGGTATGTGGATTTCCTTATACCCTCGAAACATCCCAACGGCTAGATGGATTTTAATGAATGAGATCTCTATCGATTCGTCTTAACCGTCCGATGGTTATAGGCTAGGTTTTGCTTTTATAAATTCAAAATGGTGGCCATAAAATACAAAATGGCGGTAGAGAAGAAAAAAATTACGCACCATATTGAGTGGCCTATGATTGGATAGGTCTTTCAAAAGGAAGACGATGTTTCATTGACTATTTCGCAGTCAGAAACCCCGTTTAAATATTAAACAACCTGGAAGTTGTGTAGGCAGGATCTCTAGCTTTACTGCAACTCTAACCTTCATAGACATGTATAGACCTCATCAAAACAGTGTTTATAGATAGGAACTAACAATTAAAAACAATTTAAAAGTCATCAATGTAATCAAGTAAATAAAAAATAGTAAGTAATATAAAAAATAGTTTCACATTGATGAGAAATTATTAATTAGTTCGCTTTTTACGCAGTCGGGTTTTTTGAATTTTTAAATTTAAGTTTTACTTGTTCAAAATTGACTTGGTCTACAATCGCTGTGGACCCCTCTTATTTTTCCCCTTTAATCGGCTTGTCGGAATTTCCGCTAACATATATTTCCAGGTTTCGTACCACCATTTTTAAAAAGCAAAATATAACTTATTTAATTACAGAAATTCTCGTTCAAATCACGATAAGTTTACTTCCACAAGGTTTCCACATGAATTCTTTTTTCTGCAAAAATATTGGTTTTTAGGATGCCTTAACTAAACAGTTTTATGTCCAATAAATATGTGTTATAGATGAATTATTATTAAAATTAATATTTTTTTTGTTACTCTTCAGTTACAAATTCAATTACGCATCTGCAAATGTTTAACTGTGAATTAAAAGCATCCTAAACACTAAAATCTCAGCGGATGAAAACTGTTTAATTCACTATAAAAATTATTCTGAAATTTTTCCGAAAATTAGTGTTAATAAAACAAAAAAACTTTTTTATCAATTTTTCTTTAAATATGGAAAATATATTGATTTCTGAGATTTTTAAAGGTAAAGGCATCTTTTCTGAATCGTGGATAACTCGGAAGAGGTTATTATATATTTTTGCTCACAGTTATATTATATGTTCCTAGATTTAAAAAAAAAATCTCTTTTCTACATCATGCGAAAAGTATAATATTAATGTAATGATAATCCAAAATTATAACATGAAAACGATGTTAGAGAATCGTTGTATGAAAATGCGATGTTTTATAAGAAACCTAATACCAAAATAACTTCATATCCTAAAACATGTAATTACCATCGTGTAAAAGGAACATATACTAAATGATTATCATGTGTATCAAAATACTTATCTCTTACAAGGTTAACGAAAGTAAACAATCTAATTATACTAAAGAAATGTATTTCAGCAAAATCTTACCACTAATCTGATAACTTTGGCTGTGTTTCCATGGAAACAAGATGCAGATGATATCCCACAGCATTTGTGTATCTAAAGGATCTGTTGATAATCCAACGCATATTAGAATTACGTCTGCAGTAAATGAAAAATTAACGCTGATATTTTTTATGGCTATACAATGTAAGACAGAAATATTTGACAATAAAAAAATTTTGTATGAGCGTGGTAAGAAAAGATTAGGAGGATAATTTGCTATCATTATTCAAAGAATTCAATATCATTACAATTGCTTAAAAATAATATACAGGGTGTTTTAAAAAGACTGAAAGTTTCTAAACTTCAATAACAAGTAAACAGCTGCAGTTATTCAAAATATTCTTACTGGAGATTAATGTGTAAATATCTTTACTAAGCTTAGTTGTTTTAGTTTCAAATATCACCAAAACATGGTGTGACGCAGTTTGGAATTGTTAGAACTCTCAACTAGCATATGTAAATAAACTTAATTTATTTAGTTCTTAACTTTCATTTTGTCATAGATTTCTAGCTTTTGGAACGAAAGAAAATTCCATTTTTAAACAGTAAGGTTATTTTGAGCATTTTGAGAAGTATTATAGTTTGAGATACCGAAACGCCATCTATTCGTGATATTTGGAAGTAAAGCAAGTAAGCGTATTAAATAAATTGCTGATTTGAAATATTGCTCCCCAGCAAAAACAAGTTTAACATCTGCCAATAATTACTTGTTATTGAACTTTTGAAACGTTCTCCCCGCTGTAGGATACCCTGCGTTTCACAATGCTTGATTAATACAATTGATTTGTGCAAATCAGTCGACTTTACTGGCTTTAATAAATAGAGTTCTACAATTAAGGGACAAGATATGTGCTATTTGCAGTAGGTTTTCTTAAATTATGTCGCTAAATTTCAGATTACAATTCTGAACCATGAATTTATAACACTAAAAGGACCGTGATTGTTCATTTGACCCCTACCAAATGAATATATTTCGGTTCAAACCAGAAATTTCTTTATAAAATATGTTTAAAAGAGTAATAAGAAGAAAGGTTTTAGATAAATAAGTTAAACAGTTTTGAATAAAAATTCTGCAGAAAAATAATTTTATGAGTAAAATGCCCGGTCTCTTTAGTGTTAAAATTGGGAAAACAGGATTTTTTTTTTCTTTTGTCGAAGATTTTAAATTTTTTTGCAGTGTAAATATACTGCTATATAATTAGCAGAGAAAGAAGGATGACACACATATGAGATAACGTTTATGGAAAAAAGTGAGGTAAAAATGTGTAAAAACGTTATACAGAAAACGAGAAAAGAAACAATTGTTGAGATTTTTAACAATTGTAAATGCAGTAAAGAACAAAGTGTTAAAAAATTGTTTATCACTATCCACAATTTCATATTTTAAGATGAAATCTATCATTATCTAAATATTGCTTTAAATTTTCGCAGATCAGAAAATTAATGTACACTGACTTTTTAAAGTATTACTGCTTCAATTAACTCTTTGTGTATTTCATGCTTAAAAGGGCTTATTAGGTGGGGAAGAAAAAAGTAGAATCCTATGTTATCCTGTCGGAAAAATATACTTATCCTTCTTGTTCATTAAAATTTCGAAATTTCAACAATATACTTTTTTAGCACATATATAGGAAGGTTTTTATCTCTCTGTAAGCTCCAAATTTTTATAACTTTTTGCAGTGCAAAGTTACAAACAAGTAAAGAGTTTTATATTTTTCGTAGTTTTATTAGTATTTTTCGTAGTTTTATTAGTATTTTTATTAGAATTAAGCATAACTTCATACACTTTTCGATGGTACAATATTGGAAATGGCACAAAAATCGCTATTACAGCGCCACCTTCGGGCTGAAATTTTCCAAATTCAGGTAGGACCTTCTTGCCATGGCCAAAAACATACACAAAAAATTTGAATCAGTTTTATGCATAACTTCATACACTTTTCGATGGTACAATATTCAAAGTCGCACAAAAATCGCTATTACAGCGCTCCCTACCAGCGAATTTTTTTCAAATTCAGGGAGGACCTGTTTGCCATAGCCAAAAACTTAAAATAAAAACTTGGTTCAATTCTATGCATAACTTCATACACGTTTTGATGGTACAATATTCAAAATCGCACAAAAATCGTTATTACAGCGCCTTCTACTGGCAGAAGTTTTCCAAATTCAGGGAGGACCTTCTAGCCTTCTAGCCATTTCACAAAAAATTTAGTTCAATTCTATGCATAACTTCATGCACTTTTCGATGGTACAATATTCAAAATGCACAAAAAAATCGCACAAAAATCGCTTTACAGCGCCCCTTACTGGCGGTTTTTTTTCCAAATTAATGGAAGACCTGCTTGCCATAGCCAAAAACTTTTTAAAAAAATTTGGTTCAATTCCATGCATAACTTCATACAATTTCTGATGGTACAATGGCGACACATGGACGTACGGACACATGGACAGACGGACGTACGGATACACGGACAGACAGACATTTTGTATAAACATGTTTTTTGTGATCTCTGACCCCTAAACGTGTAAATCCGTTGAAAATCGGAAGTCGAAAAAAATTTCGATTTCAATAGATTCTTCTATCTAGAAGAATGCAATGAAAAATCCGCCGTATGCGGCAACACTGATCCCGGTTGAGTTCAAAATCAGGCCCTAAAAAACAAGATTATACAGGCGAATGAGACTCACTCTATACGTTTGACCTGCGTTATCCCCATCATTGCTGTCATCTCAATATTTCTGAAGTATTTCAGCGCCTACTGCTTGAAGCGCCTTATACCGCTGGTAATTAGAACTAATCCAAGAATCACAGTAAAAATATCATACAATACCCTTCTGGAAGAATTTCTCTAACAGCTGTTACTGTTTCCAGGTTATTGAATTTTAAAATCAGTCAGGCCATTTTAGGACACCCGGTATATAGAAGGAACTACATTATAATAACTATAGGCAGAAAATTCATGAACATTTAACAAAAATTTTATTTAAATTGTTCCTAAAGTATGTATTTAAAAGTATTTTGTAAAGAAAACGCGTGTCCATTAGTTATAAGATTTCGTTATTAATTTGTAAATGAATAAATAACAGTTCTTATCAAGGCATTATTTAAAAAAATAATAAAACTTAAGTATCAATATAAAAGAGAATGTAAAAGGAAAAAAGATAACAATAAATAAAAATATATTAAAAGAAAATATTAAAGAAAATATGCAGTAAAATATAATAAAATATAATTTACTTTGAGAATGGAACAGAAAACCAGATTTTAAAAACAAAAATGTATTATTCTATGCACAAATCAATATTTTGGCATTAAAATTTATTTTTATCATTTTCGTTGGAATTTAATAGATTAAAAATTCACTGCAAGTCAATCTTAGAAAGAAATGTTGCCACAATAATATAATGGCATATCTTATTTAAAAAAAATAAATATTGTAACTGGGATTACCTTAAAGCAACCCACTATTCATATATATATATATTATTATTTTTTTGGTTTTCTCTTGCATTAGTTTATGTAATCATGTAAACTTAATTGCTGGCGTTATAATGATACAGCAATTGTAATGAATACTAATACGTGCAATGAATCGATTTTCTCAAATGTCAAGAGGTGAAAAGATTAATTTACACATTTATATAACAAAAAATTATGACACTTTTTTAGAACTGTGCAGTCGTCTGTGATTTAATTTTCCAATACCATGTTCGAAATTTCAATTTACGGTCGTAAAATTATGAAAAGCAAACTTTACTTCATAATCTTAATTGCTTCTTTTTAATTGCATCTTCTTAATTGCTGACGCTATAATGATACAGCAATTGTAATGAATACTAATACATGCAATGAATCGATTTTCTCAAACGTCAAGAGGTGAAAAGATTAATTTACACATTTATATAATAAAAAATTATGACACGGTTTTTTAGAATTGCGCAGTCGTCTGTGACGTAATTTTCCAATACCATGTTCGAAATTTCAATTTACGGTCGTTAAAATTATGAAAAGCAAACTTTACTTCAGAATCTTAATTGCTTCTTTTTAATTGCATCTTCTTAATTGCTGACGCTATAATGATACAGCAATTGTAATGAATACTGTAATGAATACAATTTAACTTTATTATTTAACGTTTTTCTTCTTTCTATCATTTAAACTTTATTTCATAATCAAATTTGTTGTTTGAACAGAAACATATTCATATAGTAGCAATCAAAAGGACGGCTCACGGTAGTTTTAGTCTTAAAACGAAATGAAACATATAAAAATAATGTTAGTGGCCATGATATTGGTTTTATTAAATAAATAATTTTATGTCATGTGTCAGGGTTGGCTAAACTATGGCACGCGAGCCCGCGATGACACGTACTACAATTTCTCTGGCACGCGAAAAATTTAAATTTCATAATAATTTGTTAGATAAAATTAATCTTTGTTTTTGTTATGACAAAGAAAATTTTGCTTAACATGTACAGACTGCACATATAGTATAATCATTTTCACGAAATAACATTAGAAAATTTCTCTTTTCTGTGATTCTATGTAGCGTTTTGGACGAGCATTTACTTGGCCTTTCTGTAAAATTTTTAAAAGGCTTTTTTTACTTCATCAGATGAATTTTATAAAACAGTCACTGCAATAAAATGACAAATGGAGCCAATTTTGCTCTATATATTACTAAAATAACAATACAGGAATCAAGTATAAAGTATTTCCTATCAAACATATGGCATTAGAAACCACATTAATAAATTATTACTACCTTTTTAATGCAAATAAAATTATTATGCGTTAGATGTTGCATTAATATTAAATAAAAAATTACTGAAATAAAAATTTCAATATTTCTTTCCTTCTGTATGCTCCACATGAACCTTTTCGAGTCAAAATTTCATAAAATTAATGATTAATTTCAATATACAGAATAACTGCATTTTGATTTTTGCTTTTATTTATTTAATGCATAAAACTGACCGATTTTATTAACCAGTTTTCCGTATAAACGACATATGTAGCAATATTTTCTTTGTGTAAAAGTTTGGCCCGTTGCCATGTTGATAGATATTGTTTTTCAATTTTTGGCACGCGCATGTCAAAAAGTTTACCATCCCTGCCATATTTGTTTAAAAATGATTTCAGGCATATGGTAGCCTGGGCTGGATCGATGAAGCGCAATCTTAGTTAAAACAGTCCTATTCGACCACTTTTCCGAGTAGCTTAGTCAAATATATCAGGCATAAGGCGACGAATGTTGATTTCCAAGTGGTCCAATGTGGGGTTTATCGGCGTAGACCAGTGATTTCAGAAATCCACACAAAAAATAATCCCTAGGTGTGAGATCACATGACCGTGGAGGCCAGTTCACAGGTCCATTACGCGAAATTACGCGCTCACCGATTGTCTCCCGCAATAAGATGATGGTGTTTGCACAATTTGCAAGCGTCATTCTGGTTTAAGTCTATTCATTGTCAAATGGCAAAACATACCCAGCACAAATCAGTTGTCAAATAGACTGTGACTAGAAACAGTGTTGCACAATTTCAAAACCATATCTCTAAAAAACACCCCTTACTTCATGATGATGGTCATAAATCATTTTATGAGCGTAGGAATTGAGATATTCAGATGCTAACGACTATTGGGCAGTTCCACAGAAAATTTTCATTTTGCGGAAGAAATGAAATTTATAATATGTTTAATTTAAGCGTATGATTGGAAAGATTAATATTTTTATGTTCTATAATAAAATCCTAATAAAAAGGCATTTTAAATTATTGTTTACAAGCTAAGTTAATTACCATTATTGTCTTTGTAAAGTCATTATCTTACGTCAGTTACACAATAAAAGTTACGTCAGTTACACGTGTAAATGCTATTTGTTTTTATTATTATTCAGAAATTAATTAAACAAGTTAGTGTTATAATTTGGCATTACTTAGTGTTATAGAGAACATTAAATCACTTTTTTTTAAAGGGATAGTTTTGATAATTTTTACACTTCAATGAAGGCAAAAAAATGTTTGTCTATTTTATGTTACATCAGTTACAGAATTTTGAATTGCAATATTTGGGACTAAAAGAGAGATTGAAATAATCTGCAGGTATTTGGGTAATAAGTCCTTAGTAAGAAATACTTTAAATTGTAAAAATTTGTTCTAGCTTTATTAGTAAATTTTCTACACAGTTTTGAAAGCAAAATTCAGTGATAAAGTGGTATGTCAGTTACGATGGAATTGACCTATTTTAAAGCAGGCGCCTGCCAGCTGCACTATGACCAAATACAGGAGACTCTAAGTACGCCTATCGGTAAAGTTAATTAATATTAATCTTGTAGTACTACAGGGCGACTTGAAAAAAACGCCCCAATTTAAAAAGCCAATCATTCATTAACTATAATAAATTTGAAGATGAAAAAAGTGACGTTTATATCTGCTGGTATTTAAATTTTATATATGGAAATTTTTAAAGCAGTTCATGTTTTCGTCAATAGCTGACGCTGCACAGTCACAAACAACAACAATGTTCAAACTAGCATGTACAACTGCGTAAACAATATCTCAAATTGTATTAGTTATTCTATTTAGCGAATGAAACACGAAAATGTTTTAAAAATTTATTTGAGCATTCTTAAAACCTCTTAACTGCCCCGAACGTATATATATGTCTTTAGAAAATGCATGCTTCTATTAAAGGGATGGCGAATTCCAATTATAGCGAGGCAATTTTCACCACCTAAGCCATTGTATATTAAAGTATAACATGTGCAGTGCATTTTCTTAATGTTATTTCAGAAAACTATAATACGCCTTCTATAATTTCAGAAATATGCGATTTAAGTAAGGCAGTGGAGATCGCGCAAGATTTCGTCGGCAGTAAAAGGGTTAGTGCTTGAAATGGTGCAGCGACATCTGTTAACGGAAATTCAAACTCATTTTAGAATTACGGTATATGAAATTTAAGAGTAAATATCACCCATTTCATATTCACATTTATTATAGTTAATGAATTACTGAATTTTTAATTTGGGGCGTTTATGTGCAGTCTCCCTAATACGAAGAAACTTATAGTTGCTGAAAAGAATTTTGAATTTCGAATTTGTTAATTACCTACAAGCAAAAGAAGTTATAGGAAACTTTTTAAATCATACTAAATCATTGGAAATTATCTTTAAAATCTATGCTTGTATTTCGATTCTGCTTCCAAAGAATTTGATTACATTATAAGAATTCTACTTGGAATATTATGCATACAGATGAAAATTATTGCTGAACTAAACAATTCTATAATGCCTTATCAATAAATTTTAAATGCGTAATAGTATTAGAAGATAAACAGAAGTTTCAGATTGTCAACAAACTTTTGTGATTCGTACTCTCTTGTTAGCATATTTGGAAAACTAATTTATATGCTAGCAAACGAACGATATGGAAGATTTGTGAAAGAAGATATATTTCATGAAACTGCCAACAGTTTGATTGCCGGGAATTGCATATTTCTTATCGGCAATGTTCATTTGGTAATTATGAAGAATGATGTAATTCGCATTACATAATCATTGACAAATATTAATTTCCAGAGATATCGGGGACTGTAAGGCTGTCTGCGACATTGCTGTGTGATGCATTTGCTACATTAATTAGTATACGACATAACTTTAAATATATACATATACCGTGAAAGAAAATAACGCGTACATCCACCAAGCTAATTAGTTTAACAACGGATTTAGAAAAATCAAATTCAATGCAGAGGTATAGAAATATAGTTTTAGATGATTATTTTAAAAGAAATGAAGCCGATTGCAAACCTTGCCGATTTCAACTATCAAATTAAAAATAATGCATATTTACGTGGAATGTATTATTGTATATTTCTTATCATCAATAATAATTTCGCAATTAGGAAAGGTTATATAATGCGTGTTATATAATCATTGAAATATATTAATCTCCAGAGAGATTGGGCTGTAAGGTACACCAGAGTGGTGTTACTTTGTTGAGTAATGAATTTGTGGCATAAGTGTATGCATAACTGCAAATGTGTATAACTACGCTGAAGGATAACAACGATTAAAAGCAGTGTTAATTAGTTTTGCAAAGTATTTCTAAACAAAATTATATATAATGGTGTATCAATGAGTTTTATATGACAATTTAAAATAAATTGAAACATAGTTACCGATTTCAACAGAGAAACAAAAATAATTACACATATACTTTATCTTTCAATTTATTTAATCCTAGCACTTTTGGACATTTTTCATGGTGAAATATGCTTTTTTCAGATTTGGAGCTCTGGTTGCAGTACAGATACAAATGCTGGAACGAGATTAAACCATGTTATGTTATAGGTATTGCAGAACCACAAGTTGGTTTAAACCAGACTGTAAAAAAATTATGAAATGTTACTTCACAAAATTTGTGGCAGAATGCCGTTTCCAATTTATGAAGTAATTTAACTTATATAGTGGTATAATTTAAACTGATAAAACTGATGTAATATTACACATTAGTGAAACATAACACTAGTTCCATAGGTTAAATTACTCTATAAAAGGGAGGCAGCAAGACTGCCACCAATTTTATGGAGTAACGTTACATTTTTTTTTTTTTTTTTTTTTTTTTTTTTGCAGTGCTGGACAAAACTTTTAACAGTGTATAGTAAAACAACAACATTAAAAACATTCCTATTTTCAAGATCTATGTAATATTTTACATAAATTATGAAAATACTCTAAACCTAAAAAGAATTGAACAGTAGCCCTAAACTAGATAGGAGTTTATTGCAAACAAATTCGACAATCTATTCTATAAAGTGCTGCAGAAAGGAAATCCCAAAATCTCTAGATAGATGAGAATTGACGGGATTGAGAAAATATATATCTATATTATTCTTTCTCTCGAGAAACACCTGAGGCTAAGAAGTTCTAGAAAAAGATTTTCTGTATCTTTGGTCAGCTATCAAGTTTATATCGTAGTAACGGAAATCTTCATTTTGTTGCTTTTGACAAGAACACTGAGTTGGGTTTTTTTTTTAGTTCTTTGTTCGAATGAAATTTTCATCATTTTCATGATAAATAAATTTTTCTTTTCCTAAATTATCTTTTCTTTTATTTATCCAAAATTTACTTTCGTTTTACCATATGGTAAATATTGAATCGAATTCTTAATCCTTTACGTATCAGACTTCAAACTAAAAAAGACAAAAATTTCTTAATCTACAAAAATTTATTATAATCACGAAAGAAATTACTCAGATGTTTTTTTACTTCTTTGTTCAAATGAAATTTGCATAATATAGGTGATAAATAAATTTTTCTTTTTCTAAATTGTCTTTTCTTTTATTTAGCCAAATATTACTTTCGTTTTGGCATATGGCAAATATCGAATCGAATTCTTAATTATTTGCGCTTCAGACTTCGCTGTAAAAAAAAGACGATGCGTCTTAATCTACAAAAATTTACTATGATCACGAAAGAAAATATTTGATAACCGCTTCCAAGCCACCCAACATTCCGAAAAGCGTCCCTTTATCTTTAGAAACTTCAGAAATCAATTTATTTTCAAAATTTAAAGAAGAATTTATGAAAATTAATTTTTATTAGCTACCCGTAATTTTCGGAAATTTTTTCGAGTAGCTTTTACAATGCATTAAACCGTTCTCTCTACCCGGAAAAACAGTTTTACGGATGCTATCAGTTATCAACTAAACATTTTCAGCTGCATTACTGAAATTGTGCGTGCAATGGTAACAGAATAAAGTTAATTTTAATGTTAATGGTAATGCAGTTAATTCTGTATATTTATCAATTAAACATGTTTGCTGAACAGGAAAATATTTACTTGAGATCTAATAGCAGCCGAAAAACCAATTTTACGGGTAGAGAGAACTGTTTACGGCACTGTAAAAGCTACTCGAAAATATTTCCGAAAATTACGGGCAGCTAATATTTTATTTATATATAAACCCTTCTTTAAATTTCAAAAATAATTTCTTTTGTGAGGTTTCTAAAGATAAAGGAACGCTTTTTGAACTTGTATGTCTCGGAAAAGATTATTGTATATTTTATTACCCGACTGCCAAGAAGGGTTATGTGTTTCACGCATATCTGGGTATATGGATTTATTTATACCCTCGAAACACCCCAGCGGCTGAATGGATTTTAATAAATAAAGCCTCTATCGATTCGTCTTAACAGTCCGATGGTTATAGGTTAGATTTTGTTTTTATAAATTCAGATTGGTGCCCGTAAAATACAAAATGGCGGTAGAGACGAAAAAAAATTATGCACCCTATTAAGTGGCATATCATTGGATAGGTCTTTCAAAATGAAGACGATGTTTCATTGACTATTTTACAGTCAGAAGCTTCGTTTAAATATTACACAACCTGGAAGTTGTGTAGGTAGGATCTCTAGCTTTACTGCAAGTCTAACCATCATATACTTCTATAGGCCTCATCAAAACAGTGTTTATAGATAGGAACTAATAATTAAACACAACTTAAAAGTCATCAATACAAGTAAATAAAAAAATAGGTAAGTAATATAAAAATAGTTTCACATTTTTGAGAAATAATTAGTTCGCTTTTTACGCATTCGGGTTTTTTGATTTTTTAAATTTAATATTTTTATTGTATATTGTATACTGTTTATAATTTGTCCTGACATAAATGTTATTTTTCTACATGCCTGTTTCATATCGAACAGCATATATGTGGATGTGGTTTGCGCTTTCCGAAACATCTCGACGGCAACAGAAAGGTTGAAGCTCTGAGAACTAACAAGGCTAGCAAAACTCGTCAGACAATAAACTTGATGACTTAGCGATTTGCATCTCCAGCCTGAGAACAGAATGTTAAAATTCTTTCATAGTCCCTTTTCCAGTTGGCCTGGTAAAACGTGCCCAGCGAAGTTCAGATATCAACGAAGTATTGACGGTCGATAAATTTCATCATAAGCCTTTTTTCCTCTGAAAATTGTAAATTATATATACATCTATAAGTCTTTCGCATTAGTCTAGATCTGCATTAAACTCTTATTATTGCTATCTATTGAGTCCGTCCCTTCTCACATACATATACTGAATTCTATGTGAGATAAAAAGAAAAGACTAAATGCTCGGAATATAATACGGCGCTCGTCGAGAAAATGTCAAGATAGATTCGGTAACTAAAATTCCATACGAAAATGCAATTTTTTACCGATTTTCTTTTTATTTATTTGTTCTCAAAATTTTGGCATAAAATCTGTCAATCATTTGAGAAATAACAATATAACGATTTTTTTCTTTCTGTAATGTTTTGACAAGTATGCTTTTACCAAATAGATTTCCATCTTCACATTGTTACCAAAAGTTCATGTGATTATACGTATGATTATTTTAATCACATTGAATGTGTTTGTAAGTAGTCTTGTAAGTAGAATTGAATGTGTTTGTAAGTAGACATAGTATATTACATTTTTTCTGCAATTGCATCCGAAAATTAAAATTACTTTTACTCAAAATTTATAACATTTTCACTAAGAAAATTTAATTTGTTCAGAGAGCGTATATGTGACAATAAAGTCATATTTGTGGATTTAATATGTTTTCTAATAGTCTTAGTGTAATATTTTCCGATCCACTGAAATGGCATCGTTAAAATACATATTTTATTATATATATATATATATATAATATAAGACTTTTTTCACTTGTCGATTCATTACAGCTCATTTCTATAAATGAGCCTAAGTTTTTGACAACAGTATCAAACTTGTAAATAACAACCAGCATGATCTTTTTTAATTTAAATTTCTGCCTGAAAGCTTTTCTTAATGTTTGCAAAGTTATATTTATGTTTGACAGCTCTTATGTGGTTTAAAGACAATCTTATATTCATTCATCTTATTCTTATCAGATTTATGGTTAAAAATATGTATTATATCGAGAAGAAATAAAGCAACAAAATGTCAATATACGCAGTTTAGTTTCTAAAGAATTCTCTTTGTTCTATCTCTTTATTTTTTCGTATAAGCTTTTCCAGATTCCTCCCTTTTTCAATAAAAGAAACGAAGATGGGACTTCTTTCCAGTATTATGACTCTCTGTTTACACGGTGGTTTGTGGTTTTTTCCCTTCGTACATTTATCTAGAATTTTTTGGTTATCATGGACTATATAAAAAAAAGACAAATGTTGACGAATCTAAGGAAATAAAATATAACTAGAATGAAAAGGGACGTGAGGCCGGAAATGCATATTTACTGTCAGATACGGTTGAGCTTTGCATAGAACTGTCATCGGAAATCAGACGTTTACTACTGAAAAAATACTGTTGAGCTGCATCTGTACTCACAAATCCTGTTTGCACCAAAGTAGTAGGAAGAAAACTTCACAAGCAAGGTGTTTATGAACGAGCTGTCATTCCAAAACCACTCTTTTTGGAAGTTATTTACATATTTTACACCACCCCTATTTTTAGTCCACCCCTGTCATTCAAATTTTAGCAATTTAACAGCTAGAAGGAAAGTATGTGAATGGCTTGAACTGATACTTATATTTAAAAAAGAAAGAAAAAAATCATGCGTCAAGCGTTGATTATGAAACACTTTCCAACACATTCAGAATAATGTAAAAAGTCTTCGCTTATATCATAATATTAAAATATTTATTTGCTTAAAAGACGCTAAAAAAACACATTAAAAGTAAATTAAAAACTCTTTATTTACATGTTTCAACTCATTTTCTGAGTCGTCGTCAGAATGTATAATAGAAAATTACAAATGCATAATGAAAAATGGAAAAAATCATCGAAAATAAACAAGTAATCATGTAACGCGCCCTATAGTTTCGCGATCGCTCATGTTCCCTTTATGTCGCGATACCGTAATTTATCTAACCATTCAACCCATAAATTCGGGATACGAAAAGATAATGTATCGTTACAAACTCGTGAACCTCTTAAATAAATTTCAATGGACTCTCTTATGAATAATTGTAAATAAAAATTAGACCTGTAGATGATTTTACTCTCGTTAAAAAGTATGTTAATGTTCTCTATTTCATTTAGCAGGGATAAAGCAGTATTACCTCTATTGTATTTTATGTCCACTATATGTTCTTTAGATCTGATATTGAATTTTATGTTTATGATATATGTTATACATATAGCGGACATAAAAGGTCCAAGCTTTACGCTTGGACAGATAGACAGACGGCCAGGCAAATCGAAACCGTAAACACTTTTCAACAATGTGGGAAAGTGTTAAATGCTGAAAACTTATAAATTGAAAACGTAAAAATATAAGTTTGTTTAATGTCGAATTCTGGAAAGGAAAAAAAAATCAGACACACTTACAGACATTTTATTCATCATAAATAATGTATTTTCCGTTTTTTCGGTACGTTGTTTTGAGGAAGCCTTTCGTGATAAAATTAATTGTCAGCAGATAACGTTGATAATAAAATACATAATTTAATTAATTATAAATAAATATTTTAGATAATTATTTAAAGAAAGTTAAATAAAATCCTGCAAATAGACAGCTGAATGAATACTATACAACTATTTATTTTAAATGAAATTCTGTTCTTGAACTTTGAAAACAGAATTTGGTTTCTTATAAAAACAAGAATTTCGTACTGAATATATATTATAAAAGATTTCGCATAATACAATTTCATAAACATTATATTTCTAGTTTAAGTTTTAACATATACTATAGTTCAATTATACAACAGTTTTAGAAAATTATATTCAGAAAATTATACGAAACATTTCCTAAATCGTAAAAATAATAAAGTTTACATCTATTATTCTGAAAAGGATTATAAATTCAAATATGATACCGCCTTTTAAAAAACGTTTGTGAAATATATGTTGTCTAAACGACTGCATTGTGATCTATAAATAATGAAATATATTTTCTATTGAGTTACTTTGTTTTTCATAATAATAATAATAATAATAATAATAACAAAAAAAAAAAAAAAAAAAAAAAAAAAAAAAAAAAAAAAAAAAAACAAGATCCAGAGATAATGGTTTCTGGTGATATATTTAGAATTCTCCATTTAATTTCGAACACAAAATCAGACTTAATTAAGAGAGGCGTAGAAATTTCATAGAAAGTTATATTGTTTTCTAAATTCCATCATGTCTCTTAATTCAAAATATGAGTTACATTGTTTCCTAAAATGCATTGTGTATGTTATGGCTAAATATTATTTAAATTAGCTAAAACCTTTAACAATGTTTTAACGCACAAATAGTTACAAACATGACACACAAACACAAAAATCACATACGGCCGTTTCAAGGATTCCCGGATCCCCTTCCTCAGTGCGAAAAAAAATAAAGCAGATTAAAATGGATTCAAAGAACTCCTCAGTTATAGTCTCGAGTACTGACTAATGAATTGATTGAAAAGGCGAAAGCAAACGTTTATATATCTAAAAGAAATCACTTAATTGACTGGAACTAACTGCAAAAAGGGATTCACTGCCCAGGATCCCTCCACAATAGCAAGTGAAAAGGGGTGTTGGTCATATCGTTCACTAAAGGAAGACGTATGTTAATGAATATAGTAAGCTTCGTAAAAGTCTAGATCCAAAACTGAATTACATTTTTGAATAATTTTAGCCTCTGGACAATTAAATTAGTGGTTGGAATTCCAACAATGTCAATTATTACGTCATTTCTTTCAGCTATGTAAACTCTTGCTTTCGGCTTTTCAACCAGTATTCGGGGCTATAACCGAGGGTTCCTTTAAACCCCTTTTTAATCCTTTTTTTTTTCGAGGAAGAAGATCCGGGAATCTTCCGAAACGGCCGTACGTGATTTGTTTGTGTGTGTGTCATGTTTGTTCGTATGTGTGCGTTAAAACATTGCTAAAGGTTTTAGCTTATGTGTTAAAATTGGTACAAATTGTTTGATTTATTCTTATGATTTACATTCTTTTCTAAATTCCATTGTGTCTTCTATAGGGGATATTTAAGCTACGTAACTGACTAAATAAAAAAATATTTTTTTCACTGAATTGTTTAATTTTTTCATCCTAATAAAATATAAAGCAACGTATGGGAAGGGTGATCTCTGGTGGTATATTTTGAATTATATTATTTAATTTCTGGCATCTAATGAGACTTATTACGTAGAAATTCCGTAGAAAATTCCATCGTGTCTGTTAAGACAAAATATTAGTTTCATTGTTGAATAAGTAATACAATATTCTTTCCATTGAAGTATTTTCTTTTCCTATCCTAATATAATATAAAACAACGTATACAAATAATTATTTCTCTTGGTTTATTCTGAATTCTTTATTTAATTCCCCACATCAAATGCGAGTTTATTAACAGAGACGTAGAAATTTCATAGGAAATTATACTATGTCTCTCATGGCGAAATATGTGTTACATTGTTTTGGGAAATACTCACCATTGCAAAATTCTTGTTATTTGTTCTTATTCCGTTTACTTTTGTTATTATAATGTATTTACAGGATTAGTACAAGTAATTTTGAAATTTTATTCAATTTCAAGAAAAGTTTTTAATAAATAATTGTATGACAGACATTAACAGGGTGTCAGAAAAGTAGCTTTTTATCTCGTTAACTTTTGAATTGTTACAGCTAAAACGATATAAATGGTGTCTAAGTACCGTAAATTATATATGCGCTTTTACACGAGACTCTTTACAAATGCGGTCAGGTGTTCCACGTATATTGGCACTCCAAATACTCTGGACAGCGGTACAGGTATCCCCCGACTTACGTAAGTAATGCATTCCGTAAAGTTTTACGTAACTTGAATTTGTAAGTTGCTTACCTAAAATTTTGTAAGAAACTACTATTTTTAGTATATATATATATATACCGAGTTTCCCAAAAAGGACTGACTGATTTTAAAATTCAATAACTTGCAAACGGTGACAGATATTTAAAAAATTCTTGCAGGAGGGTTATGCATAAGGTCAAAAGTTTTATTACAGTGATTTTCGATTTTAGTTCGAATTACAAACAATAGATGGCGCTGTAAGCAGTAGTCGCTAAATACAGGCTCGATTTTAGGTCCTTTCTCCTGTTCCATGCGGAAAAAGGAGATGGAACTATATTATCCGGGCCACGAAGTACCAAAAATCGAGCCTGAATTGAGCGTCTATTGATCGCAGCGCCATCTATTGTTTGTAATTCGAACTAAAATCGAAAATCACTGTAAAAAAACTTTTGACCTTATGCATAACCCTCCTGCAAGAATTTTTTAAATGTCTGTCACCGTTTACAAGTTATTGAATTTTAAAATCAGTCGGTCCTTTTTAGGACACCCGGTATATGCTTTACTCGTATATAAACTAGAAAAGCATGAAAAACTATAAAAACAAACGTAAAGAACACTTTTCAAATATCTTGTGGAATACGGGATTTATAAATATAGCACTGATGAATTGTTTTATTTTTGAATCTACATCAAACGACTATAAAATTAAGAAATAATTAAAGATGACTCATTTAGCCCATTCTCATTGAATTTCTGGTGGCAAGACAAATGAATAGCACTCACAAAATAAAATAATCCTTGATATGCATAAACTGAATTTATTATGAATCAAGCAGGACGGTCGTTCTGCCAAGCCAAGCTGAAAAAAATGCTAACCCCGCCAAACAAACAAACACCAAGAATAAGGCAGGACACCGTAACTGCTTATTATACTGATGACAACTTCTCCATGTTAAATGAACGAAATATGCCAGCGTAAAATTTCCCATATCAAAAGAAGCAATCATCGCAGAAAAATAAAACCAACACTAGAAGGACCTAATAAAGAAGATCTTCAATTTGAGATCAAATGCATCCTCATAAATTAATTATAAACAGAGATATAGATTTTTTAATATAACGTCGAGATACTGAAAATGACAGATTTATTTTCTTCGTCACAACTTATGTTTCAATCGAGGTAGAGACTTAAAAAATGGACAGAAAAAAGTAATGATTGAATTTTTGGATAGATATTTACTCAATCTACGTGCTTTTATAAAATTCAGCTTTAAAAACATTAATTTTCTATTCATAATTAGCGAAAAACTGTTAATTAGTTCTAAAGTTTACAAATTATGCCAAATAGCGATAAACCGGCCAAAACATTTTAGAAATCTTATACTTTTCTTTTATATTATCCTTTTGCATTGATTTCATCGGAGATAACTATGGCTGAGATTCAGATAGATTTTTCGCTGTTAGCGAAATGAGTTTGACCAATCAGAAGCCTGCATGTTTGAGAATATTTGCTGTTTGTGGATTCCGGTCTATGTCATGAAAGTTTTGAGTCATTTTTTTTAGTGCCTTGGATGAAGTGCAATGTTTGTAGAAATGTAGGTTAGGATCCAGATAGATTTTTCGCTGTTAGCGAAACGAGAATCGCCAATCAATAGCCTGCATTTCTGCAAACAGCGAAAAGTTCACAAAAATGCAGGCTTCTGATTGATGAATCTCGTTTCTCTGACAGCCAAAAATCTATCTAGATTGCGCACAATGGAGGATATTCGTAATATGGGTTCGAGGCTGAAAAAGTCACGTGATACCGGTAATTTATCCAAGGAACTTCTATCTGATAAGAAGGGAAGATACTACTACTTTGCCTCATTAACCGTTTCATTGGCTAGCGGGGATTTACATTACACGTCTACGGAGACTTCCCTTCTTTACGATAGAAGTTTTTACCTTGACCACGTGATCAAAATGTAGATGGAATATTCTCCATTATGTTGAACACAATTTTGCATTTCCACATCCAGGTAGGGTATTAATTGTCATAACAACAATACATATTCGAAACTATTTAAGGCACTGATTCTGATCTCCTTTGCTATACCTTTCAATATTAAAGAAGTTGTTGTTTCCATAGTAACAGTACTTTTCTGTATTGCTTTCTCTAAAACACAAATACAGAAATTTAACAAAGAGCGCTCAGAATCAACACCATAACAGAGAGCCTTCATACATAAGAGTGGTGATATATGCACAGGAAGCATGCTCATTTCAAGTTTTTGCCGAAAGTATGGCTACAACGTCTAGAATACCTTATGTGGAAATATGCTATCCAAACAACGCTAAAAATTTGTATCCCTTAAATGTGCGGCGATACTGCTAAAATCCCAAGTATCGATCACAGCGACATCTGCGGGATTTAGTATTACATTGTATAGACTAGCAATATCTTGCAGTTTGAGAAAATATCCTGCAGATGTCGCTGTGATCTGTATATTTCAGCAGCATCATTGCACAGTTAAGGGATACAATATTTTAGCACTTTTTAAAGTATTACAGGGATAGCCAATTTCCACACAATATATACAGCGCCTAGAAGATACAGTGTGGAAAACGGCTACAAAATAGTGCTAAAAAATTGAATCCCATAAATGTACAACGATGCTGAATAACAAGATGTCGATAGTAGCGCCATTTAAAAACGATAGTCATTCTAAAAGAGACTCTTTAACCTATTTCACGTCATTCCTTAACTAAATTAGCCTATAACAGACCAAAATATCTTATATTTATAGTTTCCGATATTTAACATTCTATAATTTTTGAAAACTCAGTGTTTATATTGAAAAGAGTTACGAGATGGCGCTCGTATCAGCATATTGCCGCTGAGCATTGTTGGAGATTTATGGGATACAAGTTTTTAGCACTTTTTAAAGCATTATAGGAATAGCCGTTTTCCACACTGTATCTTCTAGGCGCTGTACTATAGCTCCGTTATAGGCCTAGATTATATATTGTAGAAATCGACTATCCCACCAATACTTAAAAAAGCGCGGAAATAGTGAATCCCTTAAATGTACAACGATGTAGAATTCCAAACAGTCACTTACAGCGACATCTGCAGGATATTTTTTAAAGAAGAAAGAGACACGTGTAATGCACCGCTATAGCGTCTAGAATACATACTGTGTAATTTTGCTATCCAAGCAGCGCTAAAAAGTTGTATCCCTTAAATGTGCACTGACGCTGAAATCCAGGGAGCTGATCGCAGCGACATCTGTGATAAACTTTCAAAGTAAACATCGTATTATTACAGCGGGCTTGACGCCAAGCACACAGGTCAGATGTATGTTAATAAAATGTAAAAAAAAAAAAAAAAAAAAAAAAACGCTACAGCGTCTAGACCAAATTATAGCGCCTACAATATATAGTGTGGAAATTGGCTATCCCTGTAATACTTAAAAAAGTGGTAAAATATTGTATCCTTAAATGTGCAACGATGCTGCTGAAATATACAAATCGCAGCGACATCTGCAGGATATTTTCTATAACTGAAAGATATTGCTAGTCTATACAATGTAATACGAAAATCCCGCAGATTTCGCTGCGATCGGCACTTGGAATTTTAGCAGTATCGTCGATCATTTACGGGATACAAATTTTTAGCGTTGTTTAATAAAATATTTCCACACTAGGTATTTTAAACGCTGTTACCAAATCGTCATGAAGTTTTAGGAAATATCCTGCAGATATCGCTGTGATCGACTCATTGGATTTCAGCATCATTTGAAATTTAAGAGATCTAATATATTAGCACTTTTTAAAGTATTACTGGGATAGCCGATTTCCACACTATATATTCTAGGCGCTGTAGCACCACGGTAGCCTGTCTTTTTCGTTTACCTCGGAGTAGATATAGATGAAGTCATTTGTAGCTGTTCCTAAACTGTGGCCAACAACATATAAGGCCAGTTCATAACGTCACACGGAGTTGATTATCTGTACACGGTAATGGACACAAAAAAATTCGGCTCGCAGCTTTGTACTAATCATCATGTAAAGATGATACAACTCTGAGACTAACGAAAAAGACAGGCTACCGCGGTGGGTCCGATTCTTCTTTTTTTACAGACCGCTGGAGTCACGTGATGCTCGAATGCACTAAAGAAGGTGCGTGAAAAGAGCATCACGTGACTCCAGCGGTTTGTAAAAAAAGAAGAATCGGACCCACTGCGTTAGCCTGTCTTTTTCGTTAGCCTCGATCCAACTGCGTGTGACTTTTAAGCATCATGAACTGGCCTATTATGTCATTGGTCGCGCTAACACCCTCCCTCCTGCGTCCACCGTATATAGCGGCATCTTGTACTGGAGACTACTAAATGGGCTGCTATCGGTCAAAATCAAGAGAGAAAAGGGCAGAAGAGAGGGAAAGAACTCGTTTTTTTTGGTAACTAGTTTTTCACACGGGAAGATTGACATGTCTGTTCCTCTCTTTTCATAACTTCATGGTGGTGAAATACGCCAAAGCATCCTAAATATCTGAGAAAGTCTTGACTCGCGTCACGAAAACATCACACAAAGCAGGCAAAGCAAAGAAACAAAATCATTCATCGGCTCGTGAATATGAACGAGCCAATGAATGATTTTTCTTCTTTGTTTTGCCTGCTTTGTGTGACGTTTTTCTGACACGTGTCAAGGCTTTCTCCAATATTTAAATGGCGTTGAATAGGCCAGGATCAAGATAGATATTTCGCTATTAGCGGGATGGGATTGATCAATCAGACGTCTGCATTTTTCCGAACATTTTTATGTTTGCAGTAAACACCGAAAACCCTGCAAGGATAAAGGCTACTGATTGGTCAATGTAATTTTACTAACAGAGAAAAATTTATCTGGATCCCGGACATTAACTTTGGTTGGTTAAAACAATTTTGAATAAAATCAAATCAGGAAGCCAATGTGTGTTAACTTTTCTGGTTAGTTTAATTGAAATCTTCCTCGTCTATTACTGAAAACTGAGTTACCGTACTTTGGACAAAAAATTGAATATGAGTACACGACTTGTGCATATGTCACCACTCTAACACAGTGTTGCCAGATGGGCTACTTTTTTATAAACTCAGATACTTGATTGGCACCACTTTTTTGAAATTGTAAAATGTGCCTTATTTAATGACATATTAATTCAGGCGAAAACAATGGGAATTTTACCATTTATAATAAGTGCTGGCAATCAAGAAATCTGAATTAAAAAAAAGTAGACCACTGGCAACACTGCTCTAACATATAAATGTTCTGTGTTATGACCAGGATTCTAAGTGCAGTTGGTTAAATTTGAGTATCTGGGCATTAGAGAAAGCAATAGTGGCCCACTGGGGCTGAGTGGATAAGACACAATGCCGCTAATCGCTTGAGAGCTTGGGTGGAAGCAGATTCGAATCCCGCCGTGATCCGCATGTGATATGATGTATGTGTTCAATAAATCAAACAAACAAACAAGCAAGCAATAGTGAAAGGTACAGTTGGCATGGAAACAACGACTTCTTTAATTCGTATAGAAAATTAATGAATAGTAGTAAATGACTCAAGTTTAAAATGTAGGCAAATGGTCTGGAAATATCAATGGCTCCCATCTAGTATTTCACAAAATTAATTTAATAGATTCACATGATGTATAACTTGATGCAACTCTTAACTAATGAAAATTCTGCAACAAGACTTATGTAGGTAGATCTTTTGAATGAATAATTCAGAATTCTGAGAACAAAACGAAGTTCTTAAGGCTCTTGCTCACACCCCCCTCAAAAAAGGAAATACGATAGAAAGATATAAGAATTTGGATAGCTTCAATATGTCTGTGATCTTTTGTCAGAGTTCAGAAAAAGAGTCTGGGCATAAAAAAAAAAAAAATTTAACGAACGATAAGACTATAGATTTCAGGCAATTTTTAACCGAAAAATATTTAATTCTAATGTATATGCGGCTTTAATAATAGCCTATTAAAGATAATCAATTTAGGAGAAATTTTATAGTAAATTAATATCCTCACATTTATGCAAATAGGTATGGATAAACAGACTTTAGTAAAATTACATATTTATTCTTTCTTCTCTATAACACGATCTAAATGAAGATGAAGTTATATGTACAGTTTATATCTTTAAATTTTTAGATTTTTTTTATCAAAAATGTTCCTTTATTATGTCTAGAATTGCTAGATTTACAGATCTTCGATTCTTTAGATGCCTGCGGGTTTTCATTCTCGGATTAACCGTAGGTATTTGTAAAGGTAAATTTATTTTGCAAAACCGTCAGCAAAAAAAGTTAGAAAAAACAATTAACTGACAGACTAACTGTAAATATATATTTTATTTCGACTGTTTTTTACTAAATTTTCATCTTTCGTAGAAAATTTTAAGGAGATATAAATTGAGAACGACTGATACTTTGAAAAAAGAAATTGACTTTCCTTACTTTTAAATTATGAATCACTATAAAAAATGAATGATAGGTAAACAAAATGTATAATATTGTGTTTGCTCCCTGCTTATAAAGGCTAGACAAGGACTAATTTTAATTTGAGCTAGTAGAATTATTTCAGTTATATATCATTTGTTTTAAAAAAAAAAGAACTGATATCTACTAAAAAACAACTTTTCAAAAGTAAAAAATAAGCCAAGCAAAAAAAAAAAGAAAAAAGAAAGAAAAAAGAAAAAAAGAAAAAAAAGAAAAAAGGTGAAAGTTGTGGCTAAAAAATAGTGTGATAACAAATTTCCAAGCTTATATTGCGGTACTTATTTAACATTTTTTGATAAAAATTTACCATATGTAAGTCGAGTACCTAAGTATGCGTTGGTAGAAAGCCTTTTCTCCTTTACTAAATACATCATAACGTGTTTCTGAAAATTAATTTTTTTTAAATTATGCATGATGGGCTTGGCGGCCATCTTTCCATATTTTACACAAATTTCTAAGCACTCAAGCTCGTAACATATTTGCATTATTAAGAATTTCGAACTTATAGTTTTAGCTACAGACAGATAAATTAAGAAAGTTTTTTATTTTGAAAAAACAAATTGATTTTTACTGCTTTAACTAATTAATTAACCCCCCTCCGAAAAAAGAGAATCATAAGATGAAACCTGAAGTTACTTCAGCTTTATTTTTAGACACAAATTTTTAGGCACTCATTTCCATAAATTAAAAGAATAAAATGTTTGCTTTAGTAACAATTTCGAACTTCCAATCTTAACAATGAACTTGTGTGCTTAGAAATTTGTGTAAAATATGGAAAGATGGCCGCCAAGCCCATCATGCATAATTTAAAAAAATTCAATTTTCAGAAACACGTTATGATGTATTTAGTAAAGGAGAAAAGGCTTTCTATCAACGCATACTTAGGTACTCGACTTACATATGGTAAATTTTTATCAAAAAATGTTAAATAAGTACCGCAATATAAGCTTGGAAATTTGATATCACACTATTTTTTAGCCACAACTTTCACCTTTTTTCTTTTTTTTCTTTTTTTCTTTTTTCTTTCTTTTTTCTTTTTTTTTTTTGCTTGGCTTATTTTTTACTTTTGAAAAGTTGTTTTTTAGTAGATTAGATGACTACTATGAATAACTAACAATAAAGATTAAGTTGTTTTGTTATAGATTTGATTGTATATATCAATAAAAATATAACTCTATCTAATATATAAACTAATATATTACGATTGTGGTTTATATCTAAATATTTTATTTTAAAAATAAATATCAAAAGTACGCAACTGCGTATCAAACGCGTTAGTATGTTCAGAAATGTAATTTTCGATATATATTACGTAACTGCGAATTTACGTAAGTCGCGTAATACATAAGTCGGGAGATGCCTATATTTTAACCCTTAAATGCCGGGTGTTGCTTTTCGGCAACATACGCAATTTAGGCTCTAAAATACTATTAAAATAATATTGAAGTTATAATGCCTAATGTTGCCAATAAAATATATTCTGAAAATATTATTAAATCGATTTTCAACATGTAGATGGCAATACTTGTGATGTTTAAGTATAAAGATGGATTTATTTTTTCAATTGTTGCTTCTTGTTGTTTTTTTTTTTAATTTGGAAGCTTGCGAAATACCCTATTTTGTTCTGTAGTGAGCAAGTAAAATTTATTTCTTATTATAGTTCCTAAAATACTTGTGTGTTTAATATTATAGAATTTCATCAAGGAACATTATTTTTTCAATTAACGACCAGTATTTCCGATTAGCAACAAACAGTTTTTTAGCCGTAAACCATACTTAAAACAAAATATGATTTTTTAAGTATTTTTCCCATGATTTATTTTAAAAATGAAAGCCGAAAAACATTATTACAATGATTTTTGACAAATCAGGCATTTAAGGGTTAAAATAATTTTCTTTGCCTTATCTAATAGCAAAATTATCTGCGATTAAAGCTGGCTAAATAAACTGTAAGACGTTTGGGGATTCCTGACCATTTAGTGCCCTATTTTACGCGGGACAGCTGACAAAAACTTCTCCTTACAACCCTTCTAGCGTTAAATTCAGCAATCAGAGTACCAATCTTGATTACTATCCAAAACCCGGGAAATTAGTCAAATTTCTAGAACAGCAACGATTTAGTCCAAAAACACAGTTAGAACACATGAAAGCTACAAATTGCTCACGCACAACGTTCATTTGTTTGTTCGTGATTTCAAGTACTTTTAGTCACGAAAAGCATCAGAAAGGGAATATTACTCGTCTTTGGGCGCACTTATCGATAATGATTTCTGTAGTGTTTTGTGGTTTTGTTTCATGGAGAAGCTGTGGTCTCCTTTTGCATTTCGTTTACGTTTTAGAATGCCCAGAACACGATTTGGTGGTTTTAAAAAATGTCTGTCTGTGAGTCTGTCTGTCACTCTGTCACTCTGTGAGTCTGTATGTGACAAAAATTTTGTGGGCGCTCTATCTCAAGAACTAATGCACGGAATTTCACAAAACTTTATATTTAGTTAGACCATGATATAAACTGGACCTGATTAGTTTTTGGTGAAAATTGCCCAACAGGTGGCGCTGCTAAGCGACATTTTTCATGATTTCTGCAATAGCTATATCTCAAGAACTACTGCACGGATTTTCAATTTGTAAAACAAACAAATAAGCTTTGTATGATTTATATACTTATCATTTATGAGTTCGCAGCGAGACACAATTTTTAAGAAGCTGTTTACGTTCAAAAGTTAAGCTGATAAGAATGAACTTTATATCCTTTGTATTTTTACATAAATAATTTAAGACATTTAACTTAATAATGAAAGTGAGACAAACTTGAGATTAATAAAAATGCTTTAGAAAGTTAATATTCTAACAAACAAAACTCATATTAAATCAAACAAAATAGCAAATTGATAAATATTATAAATAATTTGAAATTAAAAAAAATCAACTTAATTATATACATAGTTTATAGAATGTTCATTCAAAATATACAAAAAAGTAAAATTTTTAGCTAATTAGATTTCATTCCAAGTGTTTTTAAAATGATTACAACTTTGAAATACGAAGTCATTATTATAAAAATATCATATTTTACGGATTAACAAATCCAAATATTTTTCCTTTTAATTTCTTTGTTTTCCGATATACTGCCGTGAGCAAAATGTTGAGGTCAAATTCAGAAATTACGATGTCTGTTGGTTTATCTTTATAAAATGAAAGCTAATTGAGAGCGGCTTGTCGTAATTCCAGTATCTCCTTTACTTAAGGCAACGATAATACATATAAAATTTCGAACCATTCCGTTGGGCAGTTTTTGCGCTGTTATATAGGGTCAGACGGACGAACCAGAAGATGACTGTAGGAGCTATGTATTTATATAATTACAAGAATAATCAAGAAAATTGCATTTTAGATTAAGAAAACTTATTGATACTGTATAAAAAATATTTAACGTTTCTGAGTATCAGTGGCGGCAAAAAGAAGCTTTGTTCGAAAGTTAAAGAACGCCCTTTGCATTCACTAATAACTCTGGAGAAGATATTAGTCTCCGGTATGTTATTTCTTTCTCTCAGCTATTAAAGTGTCGTCACTAAAAAATGTATCGGTTATATAAGCCAGCCATAACACAAAGCAGATGCACCATTGTATCGCTAAATACTCTATTGCATTTTTTTAAACTTCTAAGCATTGCACATTTTCAATTTTTATACCGTCCTATTGAGGGAAAAAGTACTTTTAAATGCAATCAAATAATAATAATGCAATTAATTAAATACTTTTAAATGTTTGAAAACGGCATCTAAATTTATTTTTGAAATACTAATTTTTTTTGTCGCTTTAAGCGCCATTTGTTTAATTTTGGCAACTCAAGTACTCCATTTCTGCAGAAAATGAAGGAAAAATAGTTGGAAAATAGTAATTATACCTTTTGCTTGCCATTTTCTCATAAAAACTGAAAAAAAAAGTAATTAAAATACGTGCTATTTTTAAAAAATATAAATGAATGATTTCTTATAAAACATGTAATTATTATAAACTAAATTTAATTTTAATTACCTATATCAATCTTACAAACAGATGAAGGCATATGATTCAATAGATAGTCGATTTCTTTTGTCGAGTTTCTTGAATGACGACATCTCTTTCTTCGGATTTGTGTATTATTCAGCGATAGAGACGATCTATGCAGGGTGCCATGGGCGACTATTTTTATATTCCATTCGCAGCACTATTAAAAAAATAATTTTTGTAACGTATTTCTCTAGCAAATGCTGTCAAAGTGTATGTAGAAAAAATTTGTTTTAAAAAAATGGTGGGGCATAGAATTAAAAAAATAGTCGCCTGTGGCAGCCCTGCCTACTTTACTGTAGATGTTGTTTAAGACTAAATGGTGCATGATGAATTCTTCAGTGGAGGCGAATGACGTCATTTTATATAAATAAAGCATGTATTTTAAGTCTTAAAACGGAAATATGTTTCTACTCTATATTTATATACATATATTTTTTTTTCATCGGAGGCGACACTAAATTCTAAAAAAGCAGAATTCTTGTTTTCTAGTTGTATATTTTCGTTCGTGGTGTATATTATATATTCCGAAAAAAAAAAGAAAACATCTATCTTTATAAGCAGCGCACAAAGATATCTTAAATAATGCATTTCTGTTTAAAGTTTTAATATTTTCAATTCAAATATACAAAAACTTCATATATTGTTTATTGAAAATGTTAAAAATGATATATGATGAAACCTAAGCTGGAGAGATTTGTAAAAAAATCTCCTGTATCATTCATATATATGAAATAAGAATCATTCATTTGGGAGAAAAGATCTCCCAAGAAATGCTTGTTATCTGTTTACATTTGCATTTAATTTAGTATATAAATGCATATATCATTACAAGTAGCAATAACTTTGATATTAAATTCAATTTTAGAATAGTTTTGGGATGAATAAATATTTGAGAAGCAAACAAGGTTACGTAAATATTTTTAAAGCGTAACATACCATTAAAATTGTTTTGAAAATTCTCCTTCTAACTCTTAGTAAATAAAAGTATTACTTACATCATATAAAGATATTTTCTGCCAAACAATATTTTTCTATTTGAATTTATAATATTATCAGTTCCAAAATACAAATATTTCATAATTTGTATATTCTGAATTGTTTACAAAACATTTACTAAATCTTACATTTAATCAAGTTTATTTATATTTTTCAAAACAGTTTACAATTTTAAATACGAAGTCATTTTTGGAAAACGTAAATATTCAAAAAAACAAAACAGTACACTATTTTTTATACAATATCTTCTCTTTTCCATCACATTAGTAATTCAAAAATATCAAACATGAATGCGAAAATAATGATGTTTGTTGTTTTATTCTGAATATCAACTCCAATTTCCCACATAAATTGAAACCTTATTAAAAGGAACATCTTGAAAAACACACTGCCACCCTCATTGACAAATATAAGGGCTTATAATTGAGATGAGATAAAATAACTACAATGTAAATTTAGCTCTTATCTTTCTTAAGATTTACAAAAATATGATATAAACACTTCAGAGATACTCGTGATTACAGAAACCGTGTATTTATCTTTGGAAGCTTCAGAAAACAATAGATTTCCGAGATTTAAATATGTATTTTAAAAACAAAAAGATGTTTTCATGTCCGAAATTTTTGCAAAACGTTTCAAGTTAGTGTTTGCGGTGTGCTACGAATCAGTGTTCTCTACTCGGCGTATCGGTTTTTCAATACTATAAATTCTCTGTTAAGCATTTTCAGATACGAACAGGAAATTATGCATAGAAAAGTAACTATAATATAAATTGCAATGTTATTGACATTAACCCTTTGCGACTCAACAAATCCGATTTTGAAAACATTTATTCAGATGTTGGAACACATCATTTTGAGCATGTAAAAATAAAAATAAAAGCTAGTCGGGTGTGCCAACCGCAAAACTTTCATCTATTTCATACTTGTTAATGCTTCAAAATTCACTAGAACAGTGCCAAAATTAAATGACAATATATGCCCATTATGAGGATTGTAAAGGTATGAAATTCCGTGCATTAGTCATACTTGAGATATGACTATTGCTAAAATCGCAAAAGTGAGGCAAAATGCTGCATAGCAGCGCCACCTGTAGGGCGATATACACAAAAACTAATCATCACTAGTTGATGTCAAAGTATAACTGCATCTAAAGTTTTGTAAAATTCCGTTCATTAGTTCTTGATATAAGATTTCCAACAATTTTTTTGTTGTCAAATACAGACAGACAGACTCACAGACTCACACAGTGACAGACAGACTCACAGACAGATGTTTTCTAAAAACTATCTAATCGTACTCAGGACCTTCTAAAATATAAATCCATCGAGAACGGGATTTCGAAATTGTTCACGAATCCAATACTTTCTTCCTGTAAAGATAGTAGAAAATAAAAAAGTTAGAACATAAAAAAAAATATATATATATATTGACAAAAATTTATATTTTTCCACGCTGCAACATACAGAAAACTTGATACTTCTCATAAACGTTGTCACTTTTCTAATGCAAATTTGTAAAGTATACGAAATTACCGTTATAAAATTTCTTGGACGTTTCCAGCATTTTTAATTTGGCAAAATTTACGAAGTTCATTTTATCAATAACAATGCAAAACTGCTCAAATGATAAGTAAAACTATGAAAAATAACTGAGTATCGCCGTTTGTTGAGATTTCTATAAACAACGTATATTCACTTCAGTGTTGGGAGATAGCAGCAATAAATGAAATCATCTTTTAAAACTCGCTTTATAAGTAACATTGATTTAGTGGGTATGCTACAGACTTGCAACGCGGTGTTACAAAAGGCTGATTTATCATGTTTCATGAACAGGAAAATATTAACTTGGGAATTAATTGCATTAAAAAAAATGATACTTTGAGTTGAGGAAATTGTTGGATATTTCCGAAAATTATGGGAAGCGAAATAAACTTTTCTTTCAAAAATATTTATTGAAATTTTGAAAATATCTTGGTTATGTTGTTTCTGAAGATAAAAAAAATACTGTTCTTTTAAAGCATTTTTTTTTTTTTTTTTTTTTTATTATTATTATTGCATATTATTTTTAGATGCTTTTATATTTTAATGTATTGTACTATACAGTGGATTCTTTGAAACAGGTGATTACTGGAACTAACTTGGAAGGTGATACCCATTTAATAGTATTTTTATTATCTCTTATGTTGAAACTTGATTAGGTTGTCAAACAATTCGGTTTTGGCACACTACTTTTATATGAATTGCGCCCGATTGTATTATGTATATATATTTAAAGATTTAATATACTTTTAATTCACGTATATCAGTACTATTTTTGTTACACACATATTTCAACAAAATAAGCAGAATTATACTTTATAGATCTCTTAGGCCATTTGGGACCATGGTTGCATACAGAATATGTTTGTTACAAATTTTAGAAAAGTAATATTTACCTCATTTAATTAGAGTATTTTTGGCATTTGAAAGGTAAATGTAACTTAAGAAAAAAAAAAACCACATTGGTGCCAACCGAATTAAATTTTTGCAACTGACGCAGGTCCCGCAGGGGTTACGACATAGTTCATATTCCTTATTAAAGGAATGAATAAATATTTTTTTAGGTATACTAATGGTGGAAGTAACTACAAGAAATACATACAATGTAGATCGTAAACTGCGTAATTCTTTACATGTATATGTGTAATAATGTGTAATAATATTTTCAAAATATTTTTCAATTCCAAAATTTATGTATCGTCACCACTTCATTTTATTGAAAATTGTACAGAGAATTCAGAACTTTATACCATTTTAAGATAACAGCCTTGTTTAGAAATTTTGTATGAATTAATGCCTCATAAAAATAACTAAGCAATAAAATGTAAACTAATTCTTCAGAAAAACACCATATATTTTGCTATTTTCTCAGTCTTAAATTTTGCATTTGTAGAATTTCGCGAAATATTTACGAAATCGCAAGGATAGTAAAAATTTGTTTCCATTACTTATAAAAACATCCTTTGGAAAAATATTTATCAACACAATATCTCCCTTACCGACACAAATAAAAATTTAAATCACTCCTGAGAAATGTCCCATACGTGTTTATTTTCGTCTTATTTTACTGGATGTAAATATATGTTGCATAACAAGAAGGAATGAATTTTGAAATTTACTTTTAGAAATAGTTTTCTATGAATAAATGTTTGGCAATGATATTTTCTATACAAATATTTTAAGACTTTTAATATAAAAATTGAATGTTTTCAAAGACATTTTTTAAAATAGTATTGAATAAGTTTATCAAACATAAAAAAAAATACATTGGTATTTACTCGAACATCTATATTATCTTTACTACCAGTACTCTAAATAAAATGTGCATATATCCTTTGCAAACTAATATAACGGTCTTATCTCTTGACATTCTAATTATTTTTCAAAATCATTATTCCTATGTAAATAACGAAAGGAGGAGATGGAATAATTTTATCTCTTAGGTTATTCGCTACATTTCTATATTTCCCAAAAGATTTGAATCCTATTTAACAGTGACTTATATAACACTTAATCTCATCAAGGAAAATGCGGAGCATATAAATATTTAAGGAAGAAATTACTGAAAGAAATGTTTATTATGTGTCTGTATTCGGCCTATGTAATATGTAAGTTCAAATTATTACACAGTAAGAAGGATTGTTTTTTAGCATCTTTTTAGATTTTGCTCTTACTTGGGTCTGAATGAAGTTGGCATTACAACATTTTTTTCTTAAAGTTTAAAAGATCTTAAGGCTACACAGTACCCTAAAAATAACAAAAATATCGAATATCTTTTATTGAATTTTTCAGTGATCCATACGGTTTTGAATCATGACTCCAAATTGTAGATCTGAAATCCAAATGCTTTTAAAATATTTGAACTTTTCTGAGTGCTCCTTTATAAACTGTAAATGCATTTTCTCAGACTTTTATTTTTGTTGATGTTAGTATTTGCTAATCCCTAAGGCTTTTTTTCTGTTGCAGATAGAGTCTTGAAATTTTTTGCAGACACTTACATGTATCTGTACTACAATAATTAGCATGGATTTAGGTCTGAGGGTTATAGTTATTTTCATTTAAATGTCAAAGTCTTCCAAAATTTTCGTGTTTTTTTTTTTTTTTTTTTTTTTTTTTTTTTTTCAGGTTTTGCGTTACAAAAATAAATAAAACTTCAAATAAAAGTTACATCTTTAATTCCATACTAACTTTTGTTCCCAATAATCCAATGAATATAAGTCACTTAAAATAACTAACAAATATTAAAAATTAAAAATGTTATAAAAGTTTTTTAAAACTTCAAATTTTTCAAAAATTTTTAAATAAAAAAAAAACGGAGATTGTTAAAATGATTTTTTTTTTTTTTTTTACCAGAATCAGTTTAATTTTATAATCTCAAACAAAGTCATTAATTATTTTTAATGTAACTGTCTCCAAAAAAAATTTTTGAAAAAGGGTACTGTGTAGCATTAAGCAATATAATGCAGTCTAGCGACAGACTTCAATTCTAACAAGCACTTTATTGATGTCATTCCGTTAGCATGGATACGTTAGCAATAATTAGCATGGATTTAGGTCTGAGGGTCATAGTTATTTTTTTTAAATGTCAAAGTTAGTATTTCCAAAATTTTCGTTTTTTTTTTTTTTTCAGGTTTTGCGCTACAAAAATTAATAAAACTTCAAATAAAAGTTACATCTTTAATTCCATTCTAACTTTTGTTCCCAATAATCCAATGAATATAAGTCACTTAAAATAACTAACAAATATTAAAAATTAAAAATGTTATAAAAGTTTTTAAAAACTTCAATTTTTTCAAAAATTTTTAAATTAAAAAAAACGGTGATTGTTATTTTTTTTTTTTTCCAGAATCAGTTTAATTTTATAATCTCAAACAAAGTCATTAATTATTTTTAATGTAACTGTCTCCAAATTTTTTTTTTGAAAAAGGGTACTGTGTAGCATTAAGCAATATAATGCAGTCTTGCGACAGGCTTCAATTCTAACAAGCATCTCATTAATGTCATTCCATTAGGATGGGTACGTTAGCAATAATTAGCATGGATTTAGGTCTGAGGGTTATAGTTTTTTTTTTTTATGTCAAAGTTAGTATTTCCAAAATTTTCGTGTTTTTTTTTTTTTTCAGGTTTCGCGCTACAAAAATAAATAAAACTTCAAATGAAAGTTATATCTTTAATTCCATACTAACTTTTGTTCCCAATAATCCAATGAATATAAGTCACTTAAAATAACTAAAATATATAAAAAATTAAAAATGTTATAAAAGTTTTAAAAAAATTCAAATTTTTCAAAAATTTTTAAATTTAAAAAAATAATGATTGTTAAAATGATTTTTTTTCTTTCTTTTTTTTTTTTTTTTTTTACCAGAATCAGTTTAATTTTATAATCTCAAACAAAGTCATTAATTATTTTTAATGTAACTGTCTTCAAAAAAAATTTTTTTTTGAAAAAGGGTACTGTGTAGCCTTAAGCAATATAAATGCAGTCTTGCGACAAACTTCAATTCTAACAAGCACTTCATTGATGTAATTCCGTTAGCTAATGGATAAAACATGAAACAGTGTGAGATTGCAATAAAGATTATTTTTTTAATTCTAAAAACAAATCTCTTTTTAATTGAAAAGTTTTAAAAAGAGAATAATTTACACTCCGTAGCTTTTAACAATGCTTTTAAGTAAATAATTTAGGAAGTTCACATTTTTACTTTTTTCTATGTTTAGAAGAAGAAAGTATTGGATTCGTGAAAATTTTCGACTTTCGGTTTTCGACGGATTTACACGTTTTAGGAGCCAGTGATTCCGAAAAACATGCTTTTACAAAATGTATCTCTGTGAGTCTGTGACTCTGTCTGTCTGTCTGTATGCGACACACATTTTGTGGGCACGCTGTCGCAAGGAATTTAATAAGAATTTATATTCAGTTAGTCCCTGATATAAATTGATGCTGATTAGTTTTTGGTGTAAATCGCTCACGGTGGCGCTGCTATGCAGTATTTTTCACGATTTTTACATTAGATCAATCTCCAGAACTAATACACGGATTTTCATCAAACTTCAGATTCAGTTAGTCCTTGACATGAATTAATGTTTTATTCATTTTGGTGTAAATCGCTCAACAGGTGGTACTGCTATGCTGCATTTTTTGCGATTCTCACAATAGCTCTATCTCAAGAACTAATGCTTGGATTTGCAACAAACTTCAGGTTGATGTATACCTTCATATGAATTAGTGTTGTTTATGTTTTGGTGCAAATCGCTCAACAGGTTGCGCTGCTATGCTGCAGTTTTCAGAATATCCACTACAGCTCTATCTCAATAACTAATGCACGAATTTTCATCAAACTTCAAATCCAGATATACTTTGATATGAATTGGTACTAAATTGATGTAATTTATTGTACTATTTAAATAATTTAATTGACGTGATTTATATAGAAGAAAGTTTTGTGATGGCCACAACATACTAGTTTTTCTTCGCTGTTGCAAAGAATAATTCCATTATCATACTTAGAATATTCTGTTTTAACCCTATTTGTAGTATGACATTACTTGCGTAAATTCATATGTAATTTTTTTGTAGTAATTAATTAAAATTATACATATTTTCTAGATTATTTTGTGTTTAATGTTATTTACATTTTTAAACTTTGTGTAAATTTCAAACTAGAAATAAATTTTAAAAGTTCTTTAAGCAAATTTCAGAATTGAAACAAGCATTTATACATTCAGTTACACTTATTTATATATCTTTCAGATGAATCGACAAGTTAATGTGAGTTGTTTTTATTTTTTGAGCAGAATAATTTTGAAGAAGTTGCGAAATTTGTGAATGTATGGTTTTATCAGTAATATGAGATAAATCGAGATTAAGGCCGTCTAACACTTGAACAACGTTAATTAAAAATAGTCACAAAAACATAACTAGGACTTCCCTCAGAGGGATTAGTCTGAGCGATATTACTGAGAACATAGATTTAATAATAACATGTGGAAGCAAAGAAAATGAGATGTTATCTTTAATTGTCCCTATACTGCGAAAAATTGAAATGATGAAAATAAACGCATTGTAGAATTACAAAATCTTATATACAAATTCGTATACACTGTTTAAAAAAATGGGAAATCAAACCATTCAAGACAGCCAAGCATGGATATAAAATTGAAAGTACGCAATATATTAAAAGTAAAATAGAAAATGAAACACTAATTTACTTATATCGGAATTTTAACTGTATAAAATGATGTCAAGAGCATAAACAGACGCTCCGCACCAATTTGAGTAACTTTAAAGGACAAATATATGATGTTTAAAAAGAATGGACTATACTTTATATGGTGTGTGCTCCCCCGGAATAGTTAATATTCTACAATATCTGTTTTCCACGGATGCAATGAGGTTGTGGATAACATTTAAGGAATTCTCTTCTCAAAATCTAGTATAGTATCAAAGTACCGAATACATCAAAAGTGGCATGCAATGCTTCGTTAGAGTGTGTTTTAGATATGCTCGATCGGATTTAAATGATGAGTGTATGCTGGCCACTACATACGCTGTATTGTTTTGTTTTCAAACATATTCTGCACAAGTTGAGCTGTATTTAGCATGTATTAAATAAAAGAAATCGGCAATGATTACAACATAAAGTATGACACAAGATCTGAATATATCGTCTGCATAACTTTTGAACTGTCAAAGTGTCATTTGAAGTAATTTACAAATCCATACATATTTATTCAGCAAATCATGCAAGCTAACATATGCCAATATGAACCCGATTACAAAATTTCACTAGAATAAGTTAATATATAAAAAATCTACTAATGATAATTGAGAATATGACCTTATGATAAAATGTCTAGAAAAAGGAATCGGATAAAAAATTCATATCACATTTAAAACGGCACTTCCCTCTGTTAGTGGCCTTGGCGAGAGAGAGAAAAGCCTAGAGAAGGAGCACTTTAACAAGTACTTTCGGGCAACCTACTCGCTGTTTCATACAGGTCTTTATTCAATATTTACACAATTTATTTAATGCTAGGTGGGTATCTATCAGTTTTGTTGCATTTAAATCGCATGTTTTGCGGAGGAAATGCAGCATTATGACATATTTAAAGTTGCTGTATCTAATAATTCCAAATTAATGGTAATTGAGATCGATTTCCGTTAATTTCATCTTTTTAAATTTTAAATTTTTTAAAAACCATTCATAGAGACAATTGTATATTTTAAAACTAACCCAAAGCAAAATTTCAAGATTTTGGGCTCAGCAGAAACAGAGAAATAGAAAAAGTTTGAAAGTTTTTTTTGTTTCTGCCCTGTTTTATATAGCGGCATTTTTAGAAATTGTTCTATTGCGAGACTTTACGTCATGATAAATACAGCCATGTCAATTTTCATGTTTATATTCCTAACAGTTTCATGTTCTTCGTTACTTAGATCATCTTTAGATCTTTTTCCGCTTTGTTTAGTCTTTCTATTTTTTAGAATTCGTTCTACAACGAGCATTTACATCTTATTAATTACTACCATGCCAAAGTTCTAGTTTCTAACCCCAACAGTATACCAAAAATTTCAGTATTCCAAATAAATCATAGTTTAGAACCTTTCTAGAAATTTTTACGTTTATCCGTCAAATTGAACCTTTTAGAGAGCGTTCATTACGAGTATTTACATCTTAAAAGTAACTACCGCACCAAATTTAAAGTTTCTAACCCAATCAATATCGCAGAAATCACAATTTTAGAACTTTTTTGCTCCTGCAGCGATGTAGGTTCTTGCACTGACATAAAATAGACTTTTTTTCGGAACAGATATGGCCACCAACATTTTTTTAAGTTGGCTATGTAGTTTCAGAGATAACACCTCACAAACGTACAAGCATTAATAATATTATATACTTTATAATATTATAACGCTTATAATATTAGCATTAGATGTACAGATACAAAAGCCATTTATCTGTTACAAACTAAACTGCCGGCGTTGCCCAGAATTTGAAGGATGTTTGTTCTGAAAAATCAATTTCAAAATTTAACATACAACACAAAACAAACTTTAAAAAAGTCCTTCCGGCCAGTGCCGGGAGGAAGAGGTAGCTTTCATAATCCTTATTTAAAAAAAGCCAACTTATATCATGCAAACACACGAAGCTCAATTTAGTGGAAACCGAATATAGGAGATTCAATACTAATTTTTATCAATATAATGAAAGAGAATTTCGCGAAATTAGTCAGCTTTATCCAAGCTGCTTTTCTTTAAAGTAACTTATATTTGGCTGCCAAATTCGGCAATTTCTTAAAGTGCCTGTCATTTTAAGACAACATGGTGGATGAGGCTAAGCAGTGAACTTGGTCGAGACCTTAGTAATTGCTGTGCACATGCTCACTCACATCGGAATCGGTTAATATATAGGAGTGCTGTCGCATGCAAAAAATCAGATTTTTCAAAATGTCACCCACAATAGAAATTGAAACTGCTATATCTGAGCCATTTTTTAAGGTAAAGACAAACAAAAAATGCTCGTGAATCCTTATATCAAGATCAAATACTTAAGAAAGAAACCTTTTTCAATTTCTAATTTTTTTGCACCTCACTTTAAATATATATATATTTTTTAATTTAATGGCCGTCATTTTGAAACAAGATGGCTGATGAATCTGGCCAGCGAACTTGGTCGAGGTGTTGATGTATACTATCCACATGCCTTCTTACATCGAAATAGGCAAATGCGTGTGTTATCGCGTGACAAATACAAGATCGTTTCAAAATCTTAGCCATGCTAGAAATTCAAAGTGCTATAAATCAACCATTTTTTAAGATATCAACAAAAGAACAAATTTTCAGAAACAAAAACTGCTCCGAAATCTTTGTATCAAGGCCAAACACATAAAAAAAATATTTTTCATTTTTCAATTTTTTAATACCTCATTTTGAATTTTAAATTTAATTTTTTTTAAATGGCAACCCTTTTGAAACAAGATGGCGAATGAAGCTGGCAAACGAACTCGGTCGGGACATTGGTATGTACTATGTACAGACAAAGTTACATCTAAATAGGTTCATAAATACGCCTGTTATTGCGTGACAAAAATCAGGTCGTTTTAAAATGTCAGCCACAAGAGAAATTCAAAATGCTATTACTCAGCCATTTTTTTTTAGATATAGACGAAAGAAAAACTGTTCCGGAATCTTTGTATTAAGGTCAAACACATACAAAAAAAAATCTTTTTCATTTTCCAATTTTTTGGTATCATTTAATTTTTTTTATTTTTTAATTTTTTTAAATGGCCGCCATTTTGAAACAAAATGGCGGATGAAGCTGGCCAACGAACTCGGTCGAGATATTTGTATGTACTATGTACACACTAACGTACATCCAAGTCGGTTCATAAATACGCCTGTTATTACGTGAGAAAAATCAGGACGTTTCAAAATGTCAGCCACGCTAGAAATTCAAAATGCTATAACTCAGCCATTTCTTAAGATATAGACGAAACAAAAACTGCTCCCGAATCTTTTTATCAAGGTCAAACACATAAGAAGAAAATATTTTTTCAATTTTCAATTTTTGGTACCACAATTCAAATTTAAATTTTTCTTAAAAATTTAAATGGCCGCCATTTTTAAACAAGATGGCGGGTGAAGCTGGCCAACGAACCCGGTCGAGACATTGGTATGTACTATGTATAAACGAAGTTGCATTCAAATCGGTTCATAAATACGCCTTTTATCGCGTGACAAAATTCAGGACGTTTCAAAATGTCAGCCACGCTAGAAATTCAAAATGCTATAACTCAGCCATTTTTTAAGATATAGACGAAACAAAAACTGCTCCGAAATCTTTGTATAAAGGTCAAATACATAAGAAAAAAATATTTTTCCATTTTCAATGTTTTGGTACCACATTACAAATTTTAAATTTTTAAAAAATTTTTAAATGGCCGCCATTTTGAAACAAAATGGCGGATGAAGCTGGCCAACAAACTCGGTCGAGAGATTGGTATGTACTATGTACACATCGAATTACATCCAAATCGGTTCATAAATATGCCTTTTATCGCGTGACAAAATTCAGGACGTTTCAAAATGTCAGCCACGCTAGAAATTCAAAATGCTATAACTCGGCCATTTTTTAAGATATAGACGGAACAAAAACTGCTCCGGAATCTTTGTATAAAGGTCAAATACATAAGAAAAAAATATTTTTCCATTTTGAATTTTTTGGTACCACATTTCAAGTTTTAAATTTTTTTAAAAATTTTAAATGGCCGCCATTTTGAAACAAAACGGCGGATGAAACTGGCCAACGAACTCGGTCGAGACATTAGTATGTACTATGTACACGCCGAATTACATCGAAATCGGTTCATAATTACGGGAGTTACAGTGTGACATATGTCATATATATATATATATATATCAATTTTGAACGGAGGGTGGTTTCGGGGTCTGGGGGTCATGATCGATGAAAATATACCAAAATTTTTTTTTAAATCGCTTTCCTCCGAACGGCTGCAATAGGTAGCTTTTTTGTAAAGAAAGCTACCTAAAAAACAGTCGAAATGTTGTTGACTGAATCATATGAAAACGCTATATAAAAATGTATAAATGTATATAACAGACGCAAAAGAATACTGCTATAAATGAACTTATTTCAATTTATAATTGGAGCAATAATGTTAAAATACGCCAATATTTCCCTAATCGGGTTTTTATCATGCTTCAATACATTTTTCACACTCATATGACGTTATACTATATCCACCATGCCCTTTATATTTCCTATATGACGTAATATTTTCCTCTTTCACGTGGAAACCTTGAAATAGAAAAGTTATGAAGTTACATTCACTTTCATTTAAATTCGTCAAACCATTTATTTCATTTTCATATTTCACGTGAATATCTTGCAATAGAAATGTTATGACGCAATATTCACATTTTTTTAAAAATTCGGCAAACTATTTATTTCATTTTCATTTTTCACGTGGAAATCTTGCAGTAGAAAATTAATTGTTGTAGTAATAATTTTATTGTGTTTTTTAATTGTTGGCAGCTGCTATAACGAAAAATGTTTAACTTTGATAAGAAATTGCTGTTAAATTAATGGTTTTTTATTAATTAAAAATTAACTATAAGTTATTTCGATTCCGGATTACTTTAGTTGTCTCGGCCATGTTTTAATACACATGTACGTATCTCTTCACAATTTTGGCTTCCAAATTGTGGATTATTTATAGAATTACAAACAGACAGATAGACAAGTTTTCATTTTTATATATCTCTCTATTCTATAAAAAGTAACTAAAGCTGTCACCGCCGCCACTGCCGCCGCCGGTTTTGAATTTTTTGTGACCGGAGGTCTTTCTTTAATAATAATAGACTAATAGACTTTAATAATAATAGACTAATAACTAATAGACTTTTTCAAAATTTTATTATTTGTCGTTTGATGTGAGGTATTCAGCTATAAGTATGCAAAATGTCATGTCTCCAACTTAATTAGGGGCTGAGTTAGAAAAATTGCTTAAAATACACAAGTTAGAGCCCAGAGGGTTAAATATTAGACTTTTTCAAAATTTTATTATTTGCTGTTTGATGTGAGGTGTTCAGCTATAAGTATGCAAAATTTCATGTCTCCAACTTAATTAGGGGTTGAGTTAGAAAAATTGCTTAAAATACACAAGTTAGAGCCCAGAGGGTTAAATAATAGACTTTTTCAAAATTTTATTATTTGTCGTTTGATCTGAGGTGTTCAGCTATATGTATGCAAAATGTCATGTCTTCAACTTAATCAGGGGCTGGGTTAGAAAAATTGCTTAAAATACAGAAGTTAAAGACTGGAGGGTTAAATATGACTTTTTCAAAATTTTATGATTTATCGTGTTATCGCAAGTGTTCAGCTATAAGTATGAAAACTTTCAAGTCTCCAACTTAGGGGATGAGTTAGAAAAATTGCTTAAAATACATAAGTCAGAGCCCAGAGTGTTAAATATCAGATATTTTTCAAAATTTTATTATTTCTCGTTTGATGTGAGGATTTCAGCTATAAGTATGCGAAATTTCATGTCTCCAACTTAATTAGGGGCTGAGTTAGAAAAATTGTTTAAAATACATAAGTTAGAGCTCAGGGGGTTAAATATTAGACGTTTTAAAAATTTTATTATTTGTCTTTTGATGTGAGGTGTTCAGCTATAAGTATGCAAAATGTCATGTCTCCTACTTAATTAGGGGCTGAGATAGAAAAATTGCTTAAAATACAGAGGTAAGAGACCGGAGGGTTAAATATGACTTTTTCAAAATTTTATGATTTATCGTGTTATCGCAAGTGTTCAGCTATAAGTATGCAAACTGTCATGTCTACAACTTAATTAGGGGCTGAGTTAGAAAAATTGCTTTAAATACATAAGTTAGAGCCCAAAGGGTTAAATATTAAACCTTTTTCAAAATTTTATTATTTGCCGTTTGATGTGAGATGTTCAGCTATAAGTATGCAAAATTCCATGTCTCCAACTTAATTAAATTAGGGGCTGAGTTAGAAAAATTGCTTAAAATACACAAGTTAGAGTCCAGAGGGTTAAATATTAGACTTTTTCAAAATTTTATTATTTGCCGTTTGATATGTGGTGTTCTGCTATAAGTATGCAAATTTTCTAGTCTCCGACATATATAGTTTCTGAGAACGGGCTCTGTGGCAGACGGACAAACAGACAGACAAAGGAGTGAGAAAGGTAGGGTTTCGTTAGATGAACGAAACTCTAAAAACAAATGATGACTGTAACAACCGGATGATTGTAACAACATCCTAAAATTACATTACCATCAGCGATCTACCAATCCCGAATTTAGTTTATATTCATTTCATATATTCTTATTCTTTTGTTCGGCCCTGTAAAATAATTATCAATATTATATACAGTAAAACCTCTGAATAGCGGACACCCCCAGAATACAGAATTTGTCCTCTATTTAGAGGTGACCGCTACTGAAAGTAAAACATGTACAGTTATTTAAGAGTTGGTAATCGAAAAAATGTCCGCTAAATAGAGGTATCCGCTAATCGGGTGTGTCCGCTATGGAGGTTTTACCAGTAAAACTTCTGAATAGCGAACACCTCGGGAGGGCAGAATTTGTCCTCTATTTGGAGGTGTCCGCTACTGAGAGTAAAAAATGTACAGTTATTTAAGAGTTGGTAATCGAAAAATTGTCCGCTAAATAGAGGTGTCCACTAATCGGGTGTGCCCGTTATGGAGATTTTACTGCATAATAATATCATCCTTTACAAGAAAATTGCATGCTGTATGATAGACAGACATCCAGAGAAAGATAACCTCCCGGATCAATAAACACTCATGTCTTTTGTTTTAATCATCCACAATTGTATGTCATACAACATGCCAGATTTTATGCAACAGGCTAAAAACGGTCACCGAGGTACGGAATACTGTATTATTATTTGTTTGCCCACCAAAACTGGTTGCCACGGGTTGTTGCAAGGTTTGTGATCACGTGGTTGAAACTGATCTATTCAATATTACTGCGTGCGTATTTTTTTTTTATTTGCTCCATGTGTTCAAACCAGTTGTCTACGAAAACATCAACCGGTGAAAGTGACGCACACCAAATTTCTGTGACGTATGCAGATAAATTGTGCTTTTTTAAGAGTTTTTTCTACATAATTTTTAAACGGTTTGGAACTTATTTTTCATAGTAGGTGCATTCAGTAGGCGACCCTTATAGGCACCTCCTGGTGCAATCAGAAACGAAATCCGACAAATATTTTTTGAGTTATGCTTGACGAAAGGTTTTTATTAGGCTTTTTTTTAGTAGGACATGGCGTTAATATCCATCGTAGTAGTAAAGTGTCCGGACAGTAATATTTCGCTGAGTATTAGCCTTCGCTTCGCTCAGACAATAAATGTTTTTAACGAGTATACTCTCATTTATTAATAAAAAAATGTCAGACATGTTCTCATTTTTCACACTTTTTTGCATAGAAATATTATTTCCAGAAACTGTTAAAATACTTTGCTGTATAGCGACAGAGACAATAACAAAATCAAACGATAAAGAATGATCTGAAACTAGATAAACATTCGTCTTATAACTGGAATTAACAATTTTAATATCCGTAGAGGAAATATCCAGCGGTTTGATTACAGTATTTCTAATATAATACAAGTAATACGATGGTTGATGTAATGTCAGATTCTGTATATATGTATACAGGTGTCCCAAAAATAGATGTAAAAAAATTAAGAGGTGGTAAAGTACTCTACAACAAACAATGATTGTATAGTAAAACATGGTTGAAATCTACTCATTCAATCAAAAGTCCAGGATGCTTTAAATTAATATGACCTGGATTTTTGGTCATAACAATAATGAAGATATTTTAACACACTGTAAAAAAATTTCGTAAAATTTCAGTAGATGTACCGTAAATTTTACGGTACTTGTACCGTTTTTACTCTTTACGGTATAAGTACCATATTTCTAAGGTATATTAAGCGTAAGAAAACAGTATATGTGCCATTTCGACTATAAACGGTATTTATACCGTAAAATCATAGTTTTTCAGTACAAACTCGGTTTTTATACCGTAAAATAATTCTTTTTCAGTAAGGAAAAAGCTGGTAGCCCGGCCTCGGTTGTACGGCAACCCTTGGATTGATGCTCTTGCTCTTGTTTCGTAATGCGTGTAGCCCTGAGGAGAGGGGAGGTGCAGCCGGTACATTGTTTCGAGGCCGAAGGAGCTCAAATGGGCACAACTCTTGCAATACACACTGCATATTATATTTTTTAGCTTATAGGCTATCAAAGCCTGAGAGCTAATGCGACCGCAAGTTCTGTATGTACGTACGTAACACCAGGGCTTAATTTCTAAGAAAAGAAGTACCGGAGCCCTAATATTCTGCAGTACTAAATCCGTACCCCCCCGCCACGCCATCCTTCCGATCCGCTATTTATATTTCATGCCTTATTGCAAAATTTAGAGCATCTTTTTTTTTCTTTAGCAAAATAAGAATTTTAAATATATCTGCCTGCATATACTTAACTGTCAACTATTCCACTTTTTAGCTCATCACTCCTTCGAATAGAAACCTTTGCCTAATTTTAATGTTAATTAATCGCAGAATCCTGCAATTTAATAAGGTAAGGAATATGATTCGGAAATAGTGTTAACACACACATATACACAAAAAGAAAATTGTTCGCAGCTATGCATATATGTAGATAATGAATGAACGACAAGTAAAAACATTTATAAGAAATATGTTCAGAAAATCTTACGCGCCGTTTCCTGTCCATCCCCTACGTGAGCGATACACTACGTAAGCGTTTTGATAGAAAAGAATGCAGAAACATGGAGATCGGAGGGAAAGGAAAGAGTAATTTAGGCCTCGGATTTTCGGAATCGCTATTGCACTGGGCTCCGGAGCCCTGGTATTTATGAGCTCCGGTGAATTCCGAACAATATTTAAATATTTACTTAAAACAGAGAAGTACCGGAGCCGAGCTCCGGTGGGCTCCGCCGCAAATTAAGCCCTGCGTAACACGATAACTCTTGATAGAAATATCCGATTTGCTTTAAAAAAATTCTAGGTACATTCCGATAAACGCTTCCCTGATTAGTTTTGGGGGTTCATTGGTTAAGTATGAATGGGGGGTAACGGGGGCTAATCTCCCTTAATTTAGATAAATGGTTTTTTCATGCAGAATTATCCGATTTGCTTCAAATTTGGTATACCGGTTTATTTTGATAAGGCGCTTCCCTGATTAGATTTGGAGGTTCATTGGTTAAGTATAAAGGGGCAGGACGAGGGGTAATCCCCCTTATATATATAAATCGATTTTTCATGCAGAATTATCCGATTTGCTTCAAATTTGCATACCCGTTTATTCTGATAAGGCGCTTTCCTGATTAGATTTGGAGGTTCAAAGGTTAAGTATCAAGGGGAGGAATGGGGGCTAATTCCTCCCTTAATTTAGATAAATGGATTTTTCATGCAGAATTATCCGACTTAATTCAAATTTGGTATGCCGGTTTATTCTGATATGGCGCTTCCCTGATTAGATTTGGAGGTTCATTCGTTTGGTATAAAAGGGTAGGAACGGGGACTATCTCCCCCTTAATTTAGATAAATGTGTTTTTCATGCAGAATTATCCGATTTTCTTTCAAATTTGGTATACCAGTTTATTCTGATAAGGCGCTTCCCTGATTAGATTTGGAGGTTCATTAAGTATAAAAGGGGAGGAACGGGGTGCTAATCCCCCCTTAATTTAGATAAATAAGTTTTTCATGCAGAATTATCCGATTTTATTCAAATTTGGTATACCGGTTTATTCTGATAAGGCGCTTCCCTGATTAGATTTGGAGGTTCATTTGTTAAGTATACAGGGGGGAACGGGGGGGGTAATTCTCCCTTAATATAGATAAATGGATTCTTCATGCAGAATTATCCGATTTGCTTCAAATTTGGCACACCAGTTTATTCTGATAAGGCACTTCCCTGATTAGATTTGGGGGTTCATTGGTTAAGTATGAAGGGGAGAAACAGGAATGGGGGCTAATTCCCCCTTAATTTAGATAAATGGATTTTTCATGCAGAATTATCCGATTTGCTTCATATTTGATATAGCGGTTTATTATGATAAGGCGCGTTCCCTGATTATTTACCATTTTACTCAAAAAGAGCGAGTTCTGTTTTATGAATAATAGACATAAATAAGAATATAATATACAAATAATGTGAATAGCCTGTGAGCTCAATGCTGTCAGTTTAACTGGATACTTTTCTTTTTTTCTTTTTTCTATATTTATTTTCTATGTAATACTATAATCCTAAAGAAAGAAAAAAAAAGTCTAATTTATTTTACTTTTGTAAAACAGTATAAATGTCTAATTATTAGCCTTAAGTACAGGAAAAATGAATTATATAATTTATGAGAGATGAACCAAGTGGTCGCCAAAGTCGGTATTATTAAAGATTCACATGCTTTTTTATGGTTCTCGAGAGTGTGTGTGTGTGGGGGGGGGAGGGGTTGTGTGGTCGATCCTGGGCCCGTCACGATTCTCGGCGGCCTTGAATATGTGTCGTCTTTCTAGTCGGAACATCCAGGGACCGATTTACAAATTTGGGAGCTCAGGGCACAGATGCGTACGGGTGCCCCCTTGCACCGATTCTTACAGGGAGATGGAGTAAAAATAGTATTGAAAAAGGTACTTAATAAGATAACAACTCTAATGATTTTAATAATTACTTTAAAATATCCATGAAAATATTTAATTTGATCATCATAAATTTTCTTTTAAATAATTATTACACAATTATGAAATTGAAATGAGTAGACGTTCTATAATAGATTGCGTGGTGCTGATTATCTTTTCCTATGCAAGTCTATATATCTGGAATGATAAAGTATGCAACAACAAATAATAAATTTTCTGTAATATCAAGCTACAATTTTTTAAAACATTAGGGGTCTCTGCCTCCTACACAACCTACGCCCACCAAGCCTTAAATAATCTGACGAGAACAAAAACAGAATTAAATAAGAATTAAAAATGCGATATATTTTTAAAGTGATAAAGATAAGAGAAAATATTCACTACAATAAAGCAATTAAATATGGTTGTTTCAGACAAAATATACATTGTTATAAAAATACAATACAAACACAATAGAATGTAGAAGGAAATCTAAAATTCCATTAGATGCTAAAACTACATCAGATTTTGGACAATAATTTAAACCCTCCAGCAACATTTGGGGGCCCCTGATGTTCAGGAGCCCTGGGCCCGTGCCTCGAATGCCCTGCCATAAATCAGGCACTGGGAACTTCCAGTCTAACATGTTGAATTATGTCAAAACAATCTTTAATCTTTATTCAAGAATTATGACATTCGTACACTATAAAAATATGTCCTGAAATTAACAGGTGTTATTCTGTGAATTTTCCTTTATTTATCTGAAAATTTCCGTTTTGCCCCCTTTGTCATTAGGTAATGGAAATTATCTTCTTTCTCTAAAAATCATTTTTGCCATCAAACTCTAATTTAAACAAATTTTCAAAAAAAATAAATAATCAGAAGTTTATTGAAATGCATCCCTTTCCCCGCGCCCATCCTGTCAAAATTCTCTACTTTCAAAGTCGCAAACACAATTCCTTCTCGCCAAAAAAAAGTCACTTTGACACAGGAAGCTCTGACCAATCAGGTTACGAGATGGCAAATCTCCGCTGGGAGAAAAAATATGCCTGCAACGGCAGGCAAGACGCGCCGAGGTCGAGAATAATAGCAGTCTGTTTTTGAGAGTATAAACGACCTTGTACTTGAATTGTCTAAACAACGTAACAACAAGTGCTTTTTTATACCTATCAAGATTACTATAAATTTTATATACAGAAAAGAGGTAAGTTTTTCAATTTTATTTTGTAATTTTCTCCTTGCATGTTTTATAAAACTGAGTTATTGTTGACACTTTTAATCAAACCTAACAGAAAATGTTTCGCTGTTTTTCTGCAAAAATCTTAATAAAGAGGCTGTGGCTAAGAGGCTTCGTTTAATTAATTTACATATTATTTATTTTCTTGCAAAATTTGAATGTTTTTGCTTGAGTAGCAATAGAAATCTTAGAATTTTATATACTAACGGCCATTTACAAAATTTCATTTATTTTTAAGGTTATAAGAGGGGGGGGGGGAAGGGTGCCCATTACTGGGATTGGTTAATTAGTCATTTTCCAGTAATGGACACCCCATGTAGACATTGCTAAAAATGCGATTTCAGTAATGTTTATTTTATAGTGCATAAAATATTTTGACTTAACTGAAAACCTAAATAATCAAATTTAATTTTTAAATGATAGGGGAGAGGGGGGTACCTTTGAACTGGGGGCAGCTTTGAACAGTGTAAATATTTTCCTTTAAATAAATTATATAGATACGGCAGCACAGTACTACTGCTTCAATGTAACAAGAATACAAAGCTTTACTATTTTGCATGCACACTACTGTCTAAGCAAGATATGCATATTTTGCTTGCTTGAATCTAAACTAAAAAAAAATAAAAAACTTAACCTCTTAAATCCACCACTGTTACAATAATTTGATAGCTGTAATTGCCTGATATTTAGTATTTTAATCTATCCATCTTAAATAATTAAAACACTGATCTTCTGATAATTTCAATAATTGATGCAAACAATAAATGATTATCACAAATACTTTATTAATTACTGGTATCCTAAATGTTAAATTTATTTGAAAATAACTATTTTGTTTCATTAATATGTATTCATTAAATTCTGGTTCTAAATAGTCATAAAAACAATTATATTTATTACTTTTTATGGGGTGTCCATTACTGGAACAGAGGGTGTTCACTACTGGGGCAGAGGGTGTCCATTACTGGGCTTTTGGGTGTTTTGATATATTTCTGTTATTTAAAATTAAATTTCTATTCATATTGGGAAATGAGGCTATAAGAATGGTTAAATATTGTTGATAGATTAATATAATATTGAAAAAACTGGAATATAATAATTTTAACTATTAATAAAAAATTTTTTTAAAAGAAATTCCTTAAGGGTGTCCATTACTGGCACATCTACCCTACATAATATCTATTAAATTGTAACAATACAGTATACCTAAGATACTACGCAGTGAATATTTAGAAATTTATATCTAATTTCCTTTCCCTTACAGATATTTCCTTCCTCTGAATCTGAAATTCACTATACACTTCTTAATAGTGCTGTCTGCTGACATAGCAAAACACTACATGTTTTTGTTTTAATTGTGAGCTTTATAAACTCTACACTAGTTTCTTTCCACCATTTTAGAGGACATTCCTTTTTATCAGTGGTTTTTCTTACGATGTAAAGAAAAGATTTATTTTTATTTATTTATTTATTTTTTTTCATCTGAAAGTTGAAAATTGTCTTCCAGTACTTTTAAAATTTTGTCATTATTTTTTAATGTAACAAGAACATACATAATATCTACTAAAATGCAATTAGACTGCACCTACCTGATGAGGAACTTTTGCTTTTTTTTTTTGGCCGAATTATATTAATGAGGCAATTTTTAGGCCGAACATAGGCTGTGAATATTTTTTCAGAATAAAATAATGTTTTAAAAAATGAAAAAATTGCATATAAATAATTTTTTAAAAAGGAAATTTTTAATTGTGAAATATACAAGAATTGTGCATATAGTGCATACTATATTTTGTTTTTAGACAAAAAATGAGTTCATTATTCGGCGGTCGAATAATTGGTATTCGGTTATTCGGCCAAACCACTATTCGTTGAATCACTACATCTACCTATAAACTGGTTATATTTTATTTAGCAGACGACAAATATTTTTTCATTTAGTTGCTATGTGGCAAGTAATGCTTGAGTTCCCAGATCTATAACAAATGTTTATTGTAGGGGTATTCAAACCGTGCAACTCTCTAAAATCATTGTTTTTCTTTTTATGTTAAAGATGAAATTTAAATTAAGAATTTCTATGCCATAGCCCACTGTTCATCATGATTAATACATTTTATATACAAATATTTTGTTTTAAAAATATACATTAAAAAAAAAATGATTTCACATGCAATGTGAATATGTTAATGCTTTCAAGTTTTGAAAGTGATCACCACATATAGTCCAGGCAATAGAGACCGTATAAGGGCTCTACCTAGCAAAATTAATGGAAGTTCTGGAAAAAGGCTTACTATATGTTTTTTGGGTCGCTGAATCCGAATTTGTAATTTCCCCCGGCACCCCCCCCCCAAAAAAAAAAAATTGGTAAAATGCCCCCAAAAAAGGATTTTATTAAAAAAATCAAATTTTTTTTTATTGTTTTAGGGAAAAAGTATCTAGAAATTCCGAAAGTAGACAAAATATGCAACAAATTAGATATAGGTATATGACTTAGGATGAAGGGGAAGGGGGATCTGCCTCGGAACATGCTCGGAAAGTGCAATCTGCTTGAATATAACCTTCAAATGATTTCAGTAATGTTTTGTTTCCAATATATAGGTACCTATGCGTTACAGGGGTGGGGAATTACATCATTCTACTTCCACTATCTACTGCCAAAATTTTGACATGGTGACTGAATTTTTAGTTTTGTCTTTAAAAAACTGCCGGCTATAAAAATGTTTTAAATATTTATTAGCCAAATTTTGAAAGTTTCCAATTGCCGCAATTTAAACATGGCACCAAGTTCTATTCTATACAAAATTTTCTTTTGTTGTATATATTTCTTATTTTTATTTAAAATTATAGATTGAGACAGATATCTAGTCTCCCAGATAGGACCAACTCGTCATTGCCCCAAGTACCTGGTAGCACATAAGAGAAATCTGAAACTAAGAGTATGAGACTCCAACCGAACAATTACTCTGTCACCAGCGTTATTCAAAGGTATTTATTTTTCTTCTAAATATTTGCGTGGCAAGAAGTAACATTAGTGTTATTTTTAAAATTTTAGTACAATTATGTAACAAGTATGTGAACAATTGGGAAAAAATCAGGAAATTTTGGGAAGTAAACCAGTTTTCCTCCGAAAGCCTGTTTTTCCAAATTGGAAAAATTAAAATTTCATTTATAAAATGTATTTTATAATAGCTACATTCTGATACTTTTATTTATACTTTTTCATGTTTAATGTCCTAGACATGCAAACATTAACGTGTAAAATCTTATCTGTAAACAGGGATATGTTTAGAAAGAACTAGAGTCCCTTAAGGCTGTTCTCAAATCCAAAGAGGCAACTTTCTGACATAAGTTTTAATTTATTTTTGTTTGGAAATGCATGAAACTAGCAGGTGTTGTTGTTCAGAAACTAGGTCATCAAGCTGTTTCTTCCTTTTTTTTGCAAACTCAATAGATCTTTCAGGAAATAGCGTCAAAGTAGGCATTTTGAACCAAAACAAAGATATAAAATTGGAAGGCCTGACTATGGAAGCAATTTAGAATCGAACTGTGTTTTCCATTTTTTATCCATAAATTACCCATTGTGTTATAAGCGATTTTGATCACGTGACAAAGATGTTTTCTCCCTTCGCTGACCGGTTTTTCTGCTTTTTTCAGGAACTTAAGTTCAAAACGTCAACTTTGACTCTATTTTCTGAAAGATCTATTGCATTTGCAAAAAAAGGAAAAAACAGCTCGATTACATAGTTTGTAAACAACAATGCCAGCTAGTTTCATGCATTTCCGACCAATAATAAATTTAAACTTATTTCAGAAAGTTGCCCTTTTGGATTTGAGCAGCCTTAACAAAATTCTTTCTCTTAAAAATAGACATTTCAGAAATTTTTTCATTTAGAAATTGAGTCCTTCACAAATGTAATGATTTTAGAATATAAAAAACCTGCTGCATAATAGTTGAAATCACCAATGAATCTATTATTTAGCTGTATACTGTACAAAAGACCTTCTCAATAATGTCTAAATAAGAACTGAAATGTCATTTCTAATTCATAAAATTCTGATTGCATTTTTTACAAGTATCTACAAATATTCACAATTTCGCAAAATCAGGATCGTGCGAAAAAAAAAAAAATCCAAGCAAATCACTGGTAAAATAATTAAATGCAAATTCTCTTCTTAAAAATGAAAATTCATTCCAGAATTATTTCAATAGATATACCAATTAATAAAAATGGTAAGGTGGAAATTTAATATAAAATTTGAAACATACATTTATTTTTATTCGCATAGCTGTAATTTATCGCAATTATTAGGAAAAATTCTTTTCATGATAATATGCAGTTGAAATTATTTATTCTTTTCTTTCTTTTCCTAAATTATAGATTCTTAGAGTTGTCTAACTGTATATTTAAAAATATAAATTCATACAAACTTTGCAAAGAAAATGTAAGCAAATTTCCTGTGAAAAACTTAGTTGAAAACAATTTTTAAACTCATGAAAAAATCCACCTGTTTTAAAACTTTCATAAAAAAAGTACCATTTTCAATATTAATCTTAAACATAGCTGGGTTTACACTGGAAAGCTGTACCAAAACTAAATACACAGAAAATGAATATTATAATTTTAAGGGGGATGGGAGAGATGTAATATTGTAAAATGCCAGTTTAATGCTAGAATTACTACAGTTTGTTTCTTTTAAACTGACGTTATTTATATAGTATTTGAAAAACAGTACTTTGTAGATGGGATGTACAATACAGTTTAATATTGCTTTCAAACTGTAGTGATATTGCTTGAAACTTAAGCTTCTTTTGTTATTTTTAAAATTAACTCTACTTTACTGATAATTTAAAAAATGCAAATGTTGTTAAATTAAGCTACTGTCAAAATTCTGAGGTTGAAATGATAAACTTTTAAAAGTTGTCTTATTTTATGTTCTTTTTTAAAAAACAATATACTATTCATGTAAAGGGAAAAGTATATCTGTGTTATATATTAGTTTTTATAGTTATATATGTATAAATACTTCTGCAGCTATCATATGGCAACTATATGATGTTAATATTGTGCACTTAAATGAAGAAAGCAAAAAATAAAATAAGGGTTATTGTAATTAATATTTTCTGCGGCATTCTTGCCACAATGAATATGAGCTGGCATGGATAATATATAAGAACATTTTTTCCTTCAAAATATATTTGAGTATATCAAAGCCAAATATTATATATTTTAATTTTTCTCTTTGACCTATGGCCAGATCTAAAGGTCAAAATTAGCACTAGCCACTGGCCACAGGTTCAGTAAATGAGAAACAGTGGCTAGTGAAGAATTGTTTATTGGCGGCCACTTTTTTACAAGGGGAGAATAAAATTTTCTTGCATTTCATCAAGGATTCTACTTTTTTTGGTTGCAATATATTTATATTAACATATTTATTTGGGCTATTCACTTTTAGATGATTACTTATAAAATTTTTACTGTTTAGTATTTTTAAATAAAAAAGTGGCCACTTAAAAAACTAGTTCTACCGGCCAGTGGCCCTAATGAAATTTCCCAGTTTTGACCTATAGCCAGATCTACAAGTCTATTATAGTGGTAGAGAGAAACTGTTGCAAGCAAAAGCATGGTAAGTATTGTATGAGACATACACAATATGTGATATTTTTCCATTATACTGATATGTATATCCTAATGTGCCATTGATTTATTTCAACCTTAATGCAAAGGTTTTTATTGGAATTTATTCAGTATCAAATATTGTGACTCGCTATTTATTAAATGGAAGGCTTTTTGTACTTCTTATTGATTGCCTCGGCATTTTAGAAATAAACTATAAACAGCTATGAAAATAAATAAATAGGGTCAGGTGGGGGAAAGTGGTGGTAAAATCAAGCTTTTTTTAGAAAAGGCCCTAAAATCAAACTATTAAATTTATTTTAATGAAACTTTTGATGCATTTTCTATACATTGGATTCATATAGATTAAACATGAAGCATAACCACTCAATTTTATTCGATTGTTTTCTGACAGTGATACATTTAAAAGAGCATGTTTTGATACCACCACTTTACCCCATGGTGAGGGAAAGTGGGGGTAGTTTCAAAATTAGTGTATATTTAAATAAAAATGTGTATTGTTTTTTAAATAAAAATACACTGAAATAAATGTATCTTAATTATTTTTAAAGGTACAAATGCACAAAAAAAAATATTTTTCAGATATTATTTAATTAAAGAAATAATGTCCATGGCTATCAAAATTAGGTTCACTTAGTATGTAGCATATATTGCTGAACTCTATAATCTTCACCACCAAATAGTAAGGAAAGTCTAATAGTTCCCCAATGGTGACTTATTCAAATGCTTTATGTGATATAATGTACAGTAGAGCATCTTTATAACGCAATTCTATATAATGCAATTCTCCATATAACGCACAACTTCTCAGATGTAAACAATGAATTTTGCAGTTAAAAAACACCTGCATTTTCACATTGTAAAATATTGCTACTCTCTAGAGGACTAAATTTGATGCATTAGTTCAACTTTATCTTCTAATTTAAGACCTTTTCACTGAAAAAAATGCTATTATCACAATGAACATTTTTGAAAATGTCTAATATAAGGGATGGTTGCGTCAGTTATATTTGGATCATGTTTATAAAGTAGTTAACAATGTCTGACCTATATTATGCAAAAATTTATAATTTGGGAAACTCTTGATAACAAGGAATGCAGTATAAAGATATTCTAATGTATTTTGATATGTTTCAAACTTATTTGGCCATGTTTACAAGGTGAATTTAATGATGCGATCCATATAACGCAAAATTCTATATAACGCACAACCTTGCGTTTTTAGGTTTGCGTTATAAAGATCCTCTACTGTATTAATTTTTATCACTTGGGCGATTATTTTAGCTGATCGACTTTTTGACGGTATGCAATGAGCATAAACAAGATAGTTTGTAAACATTACATTTGTTTCCAGTTTCTAAAACTAAAATAAGAATAGTTGCCATAATCTCAATATATGTCTTTTAAAAAGAATTAACAAAATATCTTAATTTAAAAGAGAAAATAGGTTTTTTTCAATATACCCCCACTTTAACCCATGGGCCCACTTTCCCCCACCTGACCCTATGTAAAAAATAACTTTTAATTTAATTGTATGATCATATTAAGATTAAAATTTATAAATAAAGCCTATTTTTTTTTAGATTAATACTTTTATTACAGCCCATTTTTAAAAATTAATCACATCTACAGTCTAAAATTGAATCATACAACATTGAGCTAAGTCTAACTATACCACCACTTACCCCCACCTCAGAAAAAAAATCATAAAAAATTGAAATAATAAAATAATTCTTACCTGGATGCATGAATCTGTTTTTAAGAAGTTCTTCTACTGAAATGTATCAAAATATACTAATTTTTTCACGTGAGAAAGGATCAAGAACAAAGTTTATCAATGCCATGTGTTAAGAAGAAACTGCACATATATGTAAACAAGAAGATAAACAACAGTAAACTTGTTGATAGATTTACAAATCTTAAAAGAATATTTGTCACAAACTCCAATTATGTATTAATTGAAAAAAAAAGTAAAAATATGTACATTCATTGTGAAAAAAGTGCATTCTTTTAGATTACCACCACTTTCCCCCACCTGACCCTACCTTCATATTATCTGGCTAGATAGATCGCCAAAAATGATTGTCAATTGCCACTTTTGTTTATCGTTGTCAATTGTCAATCATGTTCAAAATGGTAATATAATATACATTTTATAAATACATAATATTGCTAAAAAATGATAAATATATAACATGAAATTGATTATATAGGTATAGTTATAAAAATACTTTGGTATTAATTTTAATATGGCAACTATATAATTGCCGAAACGTCAGTGAAGGCTTACTGTGGAGACACGAAATGTTTTGGTTTCCGTTTGTCTGTCTGTCTGTCTGTCTGTCTGTCTGTCCGTCTGTTCCGCGATAACTGCCGTAAAAAGCATCCGATTAGCTTAAAATTAAGTATGCATGTTGGTAAAATCCCCGGATTTAGCTGTATAGTTTTTGGTTAAATTTGGTTCATGCGTTCGGAATATATAGAACATTTTATTTTGCGACTTAATGCTTTCCTATAGCAATTCAGACGATTTTTCCATTTTTATTTGTTGAAAGGAAATGGCTCATATGATTGAAGGATTTAAATAGTAAATTATGGATGATGTAATTTCTAATTAGAACCATACATTATTCATATTAGTTTGAAATTTTGTGTATACATTTGTCAGAGTTTTTAAATTCGGTGTTTAACTTATGGAGGTATTTTATATATGTGTTCCAATAATATATCTTTTTATAAATTTACTTTTTTTCAAAGCACATATTTCATTGTTTTATTTTCTTTTAACTGTTGCCTAGCGACGGAACTACACCTAAAAATATCGTAAATGTGAAAGTATTTGTAATTGTTTGAAGTCAAAGTCAAAAGGGACGAATTAATGCCTTTGTGACTTTACATATAGATGAAATTTACCCCAGAAATAAAGAAAGACTATGTTCTGCTTATTTTGTTCAAATATTTTTTCTTTTAAATTAAGAAGTTCATTATTTTCATAAGGAATAAATTGACATTTTGCTATAAATTTAACAATCATTTTTTTTTTTACCGTTGCCAAGAAAATCCTATCCCGGAATAATAATTTATCCTAAACAGTTAATTTTGATTTGAAAGATTTTCATGTGCAAGAGGAAAATGAAATAAAAAATAGACATGAATACGTCTTCATATTGGAAATAAAACTAAAATACGAAAAGAATGTGAATTTGATCTCATATATCAAAAATAAAACTAATATGCTTTGAGGTTCAAATAAAAAGGGCTTGTGTTATGATATTAATTCTTATTATTAAAAGAAATGTTACTAATATCTCATGGTTTATCGTCTGCACACAGCTAACAGAAATGTTAATTTTTAATCGAAAATTTCAATGAGAAAAAAAAAAAAAAACTTTTGAAAATCAAATATATAGTAAATGTCAAAATTTTACACCGCAAAATTATCGCTGTCGAAAATGACGTCATTGTATTGGGAAATAAATATTCTCATTCTTAAAAACCAAGCATTAACTAGATTACCTAAAAAAATATTTTATGACGAGTGTTACTTCTTAATGCCGTCTCATTTCAGAAAATATGAATGAAAATTATCTTATTTTTAAAAGGAAATTATATTTTCATTCATAAAACCTAAACTTTTAATATAATTGCGTCAATGTGAATCATTTTCTGTCCACCAGTATTGAAAATTAAGGCTCGGAAGTATAAAAAGAAATTTAAGATTTGCGATAACCATTAGTGCAATAAATAAAAAGTTACATATGTAAATTAATGAAACCACGGGGAGTTCAGGAGGCGGAGCCCCCCCCCCCCCCTGAAGAAATCTGTTTTATTATTTAAAGAAATATCAGAATTAGTAGCTCATGAAAATTATTTCAAAATATCCTTCCATAACAACGTTTTTAATTTAATGCTTCTAATGTCTGAAAACTTCGTATTTTTTATTCTTATAAATAATTACATAATTTGAAAACTTTAAATTGCGGTTTGCATGAAATTGAATATTACCAAAGTGTGTCTAAAAACAGTGACTTGCAGAGCTGACGTTGAGGCTCCTGATCTGCAGATTTACTAGTTGCCGAAACGTCAGTGAAGGCTTACTGTGGAGACACGAAAAGTTTTGATTTCCGGATGTCTGTCTGTCTGTCTGTCCGTCTGTTCCGCGATAACTGCCGCAAAAAGCACCCGATCAGCTTGAAATTAATTGGGCATATTTGTGAGATACCCGGACGTAGCTGTATAGTTTTTGGTTAAATTTGGTTCATTCGTTCGGAAAATATGGAATATTTTATTTTTCTTTATAATGCTTTTCTACGGCAAGTCAGACGATTTTCAAATTTCGATTTGTTGAAAGAAAATGGCACGTTTGATTAATGGATTTAAATGTCAAATTATGGATACTAAAATTCCAAATAAAGGTTTTAAATTATTCCTATTATATTGAAGTTTTATCAATATATCTATAAGATTTTTTTATTTACGTGTATAATGTTTTGAGGACATTTATACATGTATTCCAATAATATAAAGAATTTTTAAATTAATTTTCTTGTTTCACATGATACATATTTCTTTTTTTTTTCCTTTTCTTCGTTGCCTAGCGACTGTTATTAGTAGCCTATCATTGCTTCAAATATGAATGAAGTTAGTAAATTACGTTAATTTGTTGCATGTACTATTAAAAGGCTATCACAAAAAATATTTTATCGCGCCAAATCGATGCAATTTATGCAATTAACAGTGGGCACGATAATGAATTATTTTCCAGTAGATTTATAGATCTCCAGATATGCATATTTTGGGGGGCTTTTAATATGTTATTGCTATCGCATGGATTAGGATGTTTAAACTAATGTTTAACCATGCTATTAGTGAAAAAAAAAGTACAGTTAAAGGCATGTAAATCCTTTTTAACACTTTCCAACATGGATGAAAAATATTTATGACTTCAGTTTTTCTATCTGTCGCCTGCCGTGTTTCTCTACGTGCTCTAACTCGCGTAAATATAGTCGGGATTGCATGTAATTGATATACGTTATTGAGGTTTGCCAAAGTATGTTTGGTATTAAAAATGAAGAGTGTAGCATTCATAGCTTAATTACAGGGGCCCTCAAAACTATTCCGTTACATTATAGTCTTTGGGAAAAATCGTCTGCGGTGTATTTTAATAATGCTACACAATTTTAAACGTAATGAAATTTATATACTTTATTAAGGTGCACTAGAACCTGGTTACTATAAAATATGTTATGTGTAGCACTTACAGCATGCATACAGGGAACTCAAAAGTATTCATAATATTACAATCTTTGAAGAAAATCCTTTTGTGGCGTTTTTTAATGATGTTACTCTGTTACAAAATAATAAAATTGATATGTATTTTTGAAACATTTTTGTAGTATATGGGGTGCAAAGCATATGTTTTTTTCAGGGTCACACAAAAGTGGTCGATTAAAATGTGGTCTACGGGGGAAAAAAACTCTTCACAGCTTATCTTAACACATTAGCGACGGGAAACGAAAATTCTCGTTTTTATTCAGAATACATCATTGGCTAAGGGAGTGACTTCTACCTTACAGAAAAGACATTTATATTGTGTTGTCCATATTTTTTATAGATTGTAAGACATTATATATTACATCCGTACATTGAAAGATATTTACTGCTGCATAAACATGAAAAACATATCTCAGAAACCAAATTCCGAGACACTTTCAGAAGAGGGAGGAGCTTCTACTGTTTTTAAACCCAGATTTAATTAAATTGCCTGTCGTCAGTGTGTTAATTGTGTTGCACTAATTCAAACATTATGAAATTAAATTACATTACTGTGATTGACTACAAGAAGCTTGAATATGATTTGTATCCTATTTATCGTTCATTTATAGGGTCACATAAAATATTTCGGATACAGTTCTGGTCTATTAGGGATGATTGCTGAAGAGCATTTTCGATTATGGTGTGCGTTTTAACGTTAAGTAAATTTGTGCTTAATAAGTAGTGCTTAAATATTGTATAGACCATGTACAGGGATACACAAATGAATTCGTAAGTATAAATGAAAATGAGCGCGAATTGCTTCAGTGTTTTTTTTTTTTTTTTTTTTTTTTTTTTTTTTGAGTTATGTATTTCCCAGCCCAAATACATTTAGTATACTAACAAATGTTTGCAGAATTTAAATAGAACCATATACAGGACTCCTCAGAAATTGGATATATGGTGCACACTATGCATACTAATCCCCGGAAATGTGATATGAGCAGTTTTAAGAGGGTTTTTGTCTGCATTAAATTTAAATGTTATAGACGACGCGTAAAAATCTTCACGTAATATACAGGGCTGTAGAAAAGAATTCATGTACGTTTCCGTCTATTGGTAGAATTTACTAAAGGACATTAACACAATTAATTGATAATTACAAATGCAAATTAAATTACACTACGAAGGGTTTCAGGGGGGCTCTGCCCCCCTGAAGAAATCTACTTTATTATCTAAAAATTACCAGAATAAGTAGCTCATGAGATTTTCAGAATACCATTACATAACAAGGGGTTTAATTTAACGCTTCTAATGTCAGAAACCTTCGAAATATTTTTTCGTTTATAAATGTTTATGTAATTTCAAAACTTTAAATTTCGTTTTTTGTAGAAAGATTAATATTACTCAAAGGATGCTAAACACAATGAATTGTAGAGCTGACGTTGAGGCTCCTGATCTGCAGATTTACTAGTATTAACTTTGTGTGGTTAAAATGCAGAAAGTCGTTCCCCCCCCCACACACACACTCGCATACACACACACAAAAAAAGGTTATTGTAATTAATATCGTTGGTGCAGTGAATATGACCTTGCCAGGACAACACATAAGCAGGGTTGGCAAAAAAACCAAGTTTTATATATATATATATAAATATATATATAAACACAAAATGTTTTTTTTTTTAATATTATTTCCTAATACATGTAGATGTACATTTGTTGATAAAAATAAACGGTACTTGTTAGTTATCCCGTCGACCAATTTCGCCAAATTATACAAATCGCCAAACCACTCACCAAATTATACAAATTGACATAATTTTTATTTAAAATAACGAAAGAACAAATAAATTAGTCCTTTAATAAAAATAAAACGTCGAATTAAAAACCACTTGATGACGTAACAAACACGTGATCATGTTTAATGTCAAGCGAATGCGACATTTACGATCAACCATTATTGGCATTTAATCTTACAATTTGGCGACAGTAATTTGGTCGACGGGATAACTAACAAGTACCAAATAAACATTGTTATATATTAAGTAATATAACTTCATTTGAAAATATCCTGATTAAATAATTACAGTCTGTTATGTAGAAAATTGAATTCATTTCTAATTTAAACATTAGTAACCTATGTCTTATGTTGAAAAAATAAACTGCTCTACACAGTGTAACTTTGATACCTTGAAAATCTTAAGACGATTTTTTTGATTAATTATAGATATAATATTTTATGAACTTTTTTTTCTACCTTGATACAGTCAAACCTCGTTAACACGCTTAACGCGAATTAACTTTTAGCAGGAACTGTTTCCGATTGCCTCGTCCAGTTGTATGTAATGTAGTTAAGTTCTGATAACACGAACAAAAAAAGTTTCCCCTTGAGTGTTCGCATTAAGAAGGTTCGACTGTATTAAAAATCTTTTTGAAGTCAAAACTAGTTCACTGAACATTTTAATATTTTCTTCTTGACCTAATCATTACTTTAGCTATAAAAAAATATTTTGAAGATAGTATCTTCAAATGGTTAACTTTTATATAATTATCTGTGGCTGCTAAAGAATTTTTTTTATATATATTCGAATACTTCTGGTTATTTTGTTTTAACATTTATGGCCATTAAATTCTGTAACAGAAAAGATTGATATTATCGAATGCTATAACTGACATATAATTTTTGCATGTCATCTCATTCAACTTCATATCTTGAAATTCTTTTTTAAATTCTTAAAGGATAATCTCCCGAATTGAGAACATTTTCTTTTATTACTTGGCCAAAATCTTAAAGGTCATTGTATTATGTTATTAACTGCCGTAAATAATCTGTATTTTTTAATTGATAATATTTTATGCTGAATACTGAATGTTTTATCTCTGTTAATTTTGACGTTTTATGATAACTCTCTCGGTGCATCAACACATTCTAATTTTCGTCCTGCATGCACACAAACATGACCTAAACTCATTCTGCCTCATGTAGACTGCTTAGATAAAATATTAAAAGTAGAAATTATTTCTATAAATAATTTAAAACACAGGCAAACTAAAAAACACCATTAAATATTACATTAGATTTGTTCTAAAAAAACCATTTGATTTAAACCACGCCAACCCTGCATGGTACTGACAAACATGATGAATTTTTATGCTGCTTATATGAATTTATTTATTTAGTGTTGTTTTTTATGTGAATTTATTTTTTTTTTAAATGCAAAAGTAAGCTTCAATTAAATTTAGCATCTAAGTATAGAAAATCAGATCATAAAATTAGGTTATTAAAAAAACAATACACATAATTATTTACATTGTGCAGACAATTTTTTGAAGTAAGTTATGAGTCAGTATACGAGATTATTTTTTTAAAAAAGGAATCATTGAGTGGAGGTTTTACTGTATAATTTTATTGACCCCAAACTGGAGATCATGTTAGATAGTTTGTTTAGAGATTATGGGGGGTATCACAAAATGGTGTATACTAAAAGCACAATTAATCATTATTTACAATCTTATCACTGCAATATAGAGATGTTTTTATTCCAAAAATTAAATGTTTACTGCAATGTTAAGAGAAATGTATAGTTTAATTCTTCATTTTTAAATGTGCTTTATTTTTAATTTTTGTTTAATGTTTATTTGTTCTTTTGTTTTAAAAGTGTATAATTTTGATTAATATAATAAAACAGTTTGTGAAAGTGTATAATTTTCAAATGTTATGTTTAAGTGATCACTTTTACCTTAACAATGTTAAGTTTTTTTTTCAAATTTTCCGATTGGTACCAACTATATTGCTTGGCGATAATGGCATTGGTTTAATGGAAAATATCCAATAAATAAAAATATCCAGAATGTAGTCAAGGGTGCAGGGTTTTCTGTCTGAAATCAGTTTTTTGAAAATGTCCAAGTGTGCTTGTATAAAGACTTTTTTTTTTTTCATTTGGTATATTTCAGTCCTTAAGAATAATATGTATTTAATTTCCAATAACAGAAAAATTGGAATGGAGGATACCCAATTTCATCTTTGAAGTATGGTGGAGGAGTAGACCTGAACTATCATATGCACCCGCTGCCACAGTAGCAGAAAATTCCCAAAGTTTCTGCGGGAGTTACTACAGAGACAGAAAATAATCTGCAGGTAAATTTTTTGCGATTGCAGCATTAATTAAACACTTACCTGTAACGTTTTTATGTGTTTTATTCACATTTATTAAAGAGAAATTTAAGTTTTTGCATTAAGTTAAATATAATACGAAGCAAAATAATGGTTTGATGAAAAAATAAACTGCAAAAGAGAAAAGAAAATCTATGACGCTAGTCTCCATTCTTGAACTTTTTGCTACCGAACTCTCTACATGGTTATATAAATAGTGATTTTAACGAATAGTGGATTTCACTGAATATCAATTTTTTTTTTTTTTTAATTACACATATACTGATCATAATTTCTTTTTTTTCATAAATAAATAAAATTAAACACAAATTAAAATCGATATTTTATCACTTTTTTAATTAACAGCTTGATATATTCTGTGTAATATTTCAAACACCATAATGCTAATAATAAAATAAATGGCTTTTGCTTATTACTAATAGTATAATTTTATCTGTAGATGCATTTAATTCACGTATAATTTAGATAAAATAAGGGGCTCATTATTATCATTGTTAAATGTACTTTTTATTTCCAGTTAGAAATTTTTAAAAAACTTTTTAACCCCTCCCCCATGAATAATCCTTTATATATATATATATATATATATATAAAGAAAAAAATCATGGTTCCCTACTCTACATTATAAGTGCAGATTCATGGTCACCAGATGCCAAGACTAAATTGTTTGCTTTGACCACTAACTTTCACCGTGTAAGTCGCTAAAGGGCAGAACTGAAAAATTGAAATTTCATTAGTGGCCAGTAATACGAGTTTTATAAGTGGCCACTTTTTTATGTAAAAGTACTAAGCAGTAAACTTTTGTTAAAATTTATATTATTATTAAGCTAAAATTAAATAGCCCATATAAATATGTTTATATAAACATAATGCAAAAAAATTTTAGTCTGGTCCTTGTAGGAAAGTGACCATAAGGTGGCCAGTGACAAACAATTTTTTAATAACCACTTTTTTCTCATTTAGTGGGCTGATGGCTAGTGTTAATTTTGCACTTATAAGTCGCCATATATATTTATATTTATTTTTTTAACATAATCTCTCCTTATAGCAAAACAAATGACTGAAGTCTATTTTGATTTTTATAGTGTAAAATAATCGGACACATTCTCAATTTTTTGTATGACAAAATCAAATTAAGGAACATTCTTTTCCTGATATTTCCCACTATCATTTTTGCATATTTTCTACATATCTTGCTCAACTTTATCTTCTGACAGTACATAGTTTAAGATTTATATTATACTTAATATACAAATTTCAAGAATTTTATGCTTAATTAAATATACACATTTGAAGTAATTAGTCTGTGTGTTATTGTACGTGTGTTCAATTATTTTTCAGTTTTTTAATTCCTTAGATTTTTGTTTAGTTTTCTGTATATAAATGCTGTTATTTGTATGTGTTTGTTTCACAATGTGGCCACTGGATTATTTTTTGGTTTAGCAGCCACTAGCGCCTTACTGATTTTAAGAATCTGCACCTATATTCCTCATAGGATTTTTAATTTTTAATAGTAATTTATAAATTTCCAGTAGAACTGAATACAGATATTAGAGAATGAATTATATAATTGCTTTTTTCATAGGCCTTTGGTGGTGTTCCCTTCCTTAGAGAAATCCACATTTCTCTGCAGGATGAAGAGGTGAATATCAGAAGGCAAATAATTTCACAAGAGACATATAGCTTTTTTATTTTTTCTCATCAATAGTGTTGTCAATTTGTAACATATTTTCCACTTTATTAGCGTTTGAAATTTTGCTAAAAGTGTGTTTAGCTTTGTGTTTTTAGCAACATGATTTAAATAACTTGATTTTTTTTTTTTTACAAAGTTCTTGCGGATTTTTTATATATATATAAAAAATATTTAAAATTTAGGTCAAAATATGTTGTAATAAGTTGTATATTTTAGTACTGTGCATTATATGGGAGGGGGAAGTTTTTTATTCCAATGTTTCATCTTAAAATTATGTGATCAGTTAAAAACGGTAAATTTAAGCTAAAAAATATCTAATTCTGTTAGGTTGCACATTTTTGAGTTATTAGTAAAAAGGGAGAGTTTCTGCTTCTATAAGGATAACTGCCTAGGTTAAATATAACTCTTTCTAATGTATTTTAATCAGAGTCTGAAAGTATAAACCAACAGGCAGATGCAGTTAAAAAAATCAGAATTTACATGATACTTTGAACTAAATAAAATACCATTCCCCCTTTCTTTTGTTCCAATTTGTACAAAATTTTAAAATATTACTAGGTAATCATAAAACCAATAACTTTTATGCTAATCGATTCGATAGTCCGTTTCCTTTAAAATGTATTGAGGATTTTGCTAATTCTTGATTATTTAACAAGCTAATAGGCCATTTCTTCTATTAAAGAATTTTTTGGCTAATTCTCACTCATACTAATTTTTAATGTTGGAGATCTATAAATATATTAACTGGAAATTTTTGTAATATTTTTTACTTTTCAAAATTAATTTATCAACTCAGTTGAAAAATTAATGGTATAACTATTCTTCAATCAATTTATAAAATACTTATGTTAGTTTTGAAATAATTAATGTCTGCAACAGGTACTTCAAGGGCAGAAATTAATCTGCATGTAAAATATTTTACAACTGAAGTGTTAATCACTTGCACTGTAATGTATTTGTGCACTTATTCATTTTTATTAGTAATAATTTTAAGTTTTTGTGTAGTAAGTAATAAAGCATAATATAAAGCAAAATGTTCAGTGGAAAAAAATCTGCAAAAAAGGAAAGAAAAAATCTGCGATGATTGTCTCCCCCTGTCTTGAACTTTCTGGTACAGGGGCATCAATAATCAAATATAAAAAGTTTTCAAGGTGTTTGTAATTCAGCACAAAATTATATCTGAAATTGTACTGAGGAGGAGGGGGGGGGGATCTGTTTAATTTGTTAGAGGGGTTCTAGAAAAAAATAATTTTTTTTTTTTAAATAGTAAATATATTTAGCTCTAGATATCACCGGAAATGGAAAAACACTTCAGGAATAAGAGGATAATTTTCAATTGGAGATTGTGGATGCAGTTTTCTGGGAAGGACCCTCAAAATTAGCATTCACAATATATTTCTTTGAAATAATAAATATTAATACTTTTAAAACAAATAACCCAACTAGGACCAGGAAAGTACCCAAAATAAATGGGTATTTTTGTCCTTATATGTATATTTTAAAATCTGATATGGCTGCTTCAAAATACAGAATGTTTTCCCGAGCTTCTTTTCCTTTTGCTTTTGGCCCCTGCTCAACAATACAAAACTTTCCGACATATTTTGTAGTTCATTTTTAAGTGTAAAGGTATAAAATTGGTAGGGTTGACTATTGAAGTGAATTGGAATTGAGTTTTTCATTTTGTTTTATAAACAAATTACTTATCCAGTTATAAGCAATTTTAGTTGTGTGACAACTGCTTTTTCTTTTTTCTCTCTCCCAGTACCAGGCCTAGAAATTCTCCTCAAAAGGCAACTTTGACAGTATTTCTGAATTATTTTCTGCCTTTACCAGAAAAGGGAAAACATCTTTTGATCGCATAGCTTTTGAATAAAAACACCTGCCAGTTTCATGCATTTCTGGAAAAAAAAAGAATTACAAGAATACATCAGAAATAAGGTCTGTTAGATTTGAAAATAGCCTTAAAGAAACTCTGAAATGCTGTTTTGGAGCAGACAGCTAATGCAGCGTACTATCTTTTAATAATCATTATGGTTTTTAACTTATATCTCGGCGAATTTTGAAAAAAAAAAAAAAAAAAAATGAAAATCTGAGTTTTATGCATCAGAACTGCTTTCATTGGTCTTCTTCCAAATTTTCAGATCTGCATGTGCAATATAGATTTGTAAATGCAATTTTAAGTGACCTTTTTAGCAAAATATCTCACCAACCTTCAAAGAGTTAAAAGAGAGCTTTCACAAGATTCCATTTATTAAATACTCTTATAATTATATTCCATAATCAGTAAATTCTTTATTTTTTGTTTCTCTGTATTATTTGAAATGTGTAATTTGTAAATAAAATGAGCTCACTAGAAAGAAAACCTTTAACAGGCTGACTTATAAAAGTTTGTATTCACAAAAGTTTAGACTAATTCCCATGTAGTAAATAAAATGGCCTAGAGTTTATTAGAAAATCTGATCGATAATTTATAAAAATCTGTTTTCTCAAAGTATATACAAAGTTTGTATCCCATTCCCATTATTGCATATGTTTTGTGACAGCCAGGGGTAGTTAGCATTCTATATTTTTGTGACCAAATGTAATCTATACAAGCTCGGTAACATTTAATCTTGTGAGTATGATGGACAATGCATTCAATTAATAATATTTATTTCCAAGTAATTTGATAACAGATATGCTGAAAGCTGCACATTGTCACCTGTTAGCAAAGAATGTAGGCCAATTAATATTTCTAAACAGACTTGCATGGGATTAAAAGGTCCTCTCTCCATCTTTAACATATTTCAGAAACTCTATTAAATATGAAGGTGATGTACAGTTTAAACAGGTCCATTTATAAATTATAAGATGAAGTGAGTGAAAAAAAAAATCATTAACTGTTGCAATGATTTGAAATTACTCTGTAAAAGTTGTATAAATAGTAAAAATAAGTGAGCTTTGTTGAGAGAATGTATAAAATTAATGATTTCAGCTCTGACATTTCCATTTTTGTTTAAACACGTAGTCTCAAGTCAAGAGCTTAAACTAGGCACAGAAAGAAATGTTCAAGCTAATGTTAATGCTATGGCAGCATTCTTTACAGATTTCTTGTTCCCATTTTAATTCTTTTAAATGATTCTCTTTTTCTTTTTTTGTGTATTGGGGGGGGGGGGGGCACAGGGTACCTGAGGTTAACATTTATTGTGCATTTCTACTTTTTCGATGTTTGTTAGTTTTTTTATATGTGGATATTTCTACTTTTGGAAGTCGTTCTGCAAGTGAAACTATTCTCGTATACAGAAATTGCTACGAAATTTGAAAAAGCACATACACACAACAACAGGTATTGGCTTCAGGTATCGCATGCAAAATAATTAAGCCTTAAGAGCCTAAACTAAGAAATGTTCAAGCTAATGTTAATCCTATGGCAGCGTTCTTTACAGATTTCTTTTTCCTATTTTAATATTTTTAAATGATTCTCTCTCTCTTTTTTTTGGGGGGGGGACACACAGGGTACCTGAGGTTAACATTTATTGTGCATTTCTACTTTTTCGATGTTTGTTAGTTTTTTTTATATGTGGATATTTCTACTTTTGGAAGTGGTTCTGCAAGTGAAACTATTCTCGTATACAGAAATTGCTACGAAATTTGAAAAAGTACATACACACAACAACAGGTATTGGCTTCAGGTATCGCATGCGAAATAATTAAGCCTTAAGAGCCTAAACTAAGAAATGTTCAAGCTAATGTTAATCCTATGGCAGCGTTCTTTACAGATTTCTTGTTCCTATTTTAATATTTTTAAATGATTCTCTCTCTCTTTTTTTTGGGGGGGGGGGACACAGGGTACCTGAGGTTAACATTTATTGTGCATTTCTACTTTTTCGATGTTTGTTAGTTTTTTTATATGTGGATATTTCTACTTTTGGAAGTGGTTCTGCAAGTGAAACTATTCTCGTATACAGAAATTGCTACGAAATTTGAAAAAGTACATACACACAACAACAGGTATTGGCTTCAGGTATCGCATGCAAAATAATTAAGCCTTAAGAGCCTAAACTAAGAAATATTCAAGCTAATGTTAATCCTATGGCAGCGTTCTTTACAGATTTCTTGTTCCTATTTTAATATTTTTAAATTATTCTCTCTCTTTTTTTTGGGGAGGGGGGGTGGACACACAGGGTACCTGAGGTTAACATTTATTGTGCATTTCTACTTTTTCGATGTTTGTTAGTTTTTTGATACGTCTACTTTTGGAAGTGATTTTGAAAGGGAAACTATTCTCGTATACAGAAATTGCTACAAAAGTTGAAAAAAGTACATACACACAACAGGTATCGCATGCAAAAAAACTAATATAAAAATATTCAAATACAAGTGAGAAATCTGTAAAGACTTTTCCTTTAGGTTTAACATTAATGTTTGCATTTATCCGCGTGACTAGTGTATGCTCTTAAGAGTCCACTCTAGTCACAGGGAAAAACGAAAATGCTAATGTTAAGTCTATGGGAGCATTATTTTCAAATATCTTGTTTGAATTTTAGTATTTTTAAATGATTTTTTTGCATAGGATAGCTGAAGACGATCTACAACTGGCTAATTTTTACTTTTTCGATTTTTTTTTTTTTAATTATTATTATTTTTACTTTTGAAACCGCTTCTGAATTTGAAATTATCCTAATATTAAAAAAAAACTATAACCAAAATCAGAAAAATAAAAGCTAGCACGGTTGTAGATCACCCTCATCTATACTAAATTAAAAAAAAATCATTGAGAAATATTAAAATCAAAGTGAGAAATTTGAAAATAATGCCCCGTAAGATTGACATTAACCTTCTTTTTCTTGGTGTGACTGAAATATCCTTTTAAGGTGATTTTATGTAACCTTTTCTACAAGTCACTTTTATATTTTCTTCGAAAATTTATTTTAGTGCTTATATCCATGTTGAATGAACCACTCTTTTTCTTTAAGGTACTTAAGTTGATCAACCCTGTGTTTGGAATGAACTACAGAGCAAATCAAATGGCAGAGATAATGCTGTAAGATGGTCAAAACTACTGGAATTTGTATATATTAGTAAATTGAAAAGAAAACATTGTATACATAAATATTAGAACCGTGTATATTAATGTAATTTAATTGTTGTAATAAATATCTTTCTATATTTTAATTGCTTGTTTTAAATATTTGTAAATCATAATGAAATTAATTTATTTTCTAAATGTTCTAAAATATTTATGCTTGAACTTTAATGGTTCTCAAATACCCTGCTTAACAACGTAAAACTTTGACATAATTTTAAACTCATTTTTAAACATGAAGGTATAAAGTTGGCAGCCCTGACTATTTAGTAATTTGGAATGAAAATAAATTTTTCATTTTTTGATAAATTTCCTTTTGACTTAAAAGCAATTTTGCTCAGGACAACCAATTTTCTTCACTTTTCTTGACCTGCATGGAGAATTCGACTGAAAGGTTTTAATAGTATTTTCTGAAAAATGTTATGCATTTACCAAAAAAAAAAAAAAAGATGTCTTTCAATTATAGTTTCTGAATTTTACAAAAATATACATTGCAAATTTCATCCATTTCTGAATGAAAATTGATTTAAAAAAATGGTGTCAGAAATTAGCTCCTTTGAATTTAACGATAGCTTTAAATGTTTTTTTTTTTTTTCCTCTAAATAAGATATGAAAGGATATTTTTAGTGCCTTTTTAAAACTATTTTATTAAAAGAAATATTCTTTGGTGATTTTAAGAAATATGAATTTTTATTTTTGCTATAGAAAATTGTATTTTATTTAACAGTTTGTAACCTTTAAACCTTTGACATTTTTTTCTTACAAATTACTTTTCTAAATTTAAAGTAACATTACTTTTAGGATTTTCAGTAGATTGATTTCAAAATTTCGGGAGGGAAAAGCTATTAAAAACAGCAGAATTTGATTAGTTTTTAAATAATAGATGGTTGTGCTACAACTAATTGTGCCATTTATAGAATAAGATGTGAATATTTAGAAATTGTTTCATTTTTATACAGATGTATTGTTTGTTAAAAGAAACAAATAACACAAAGTGAGATTTTGAATTTGTAGATATTTGGAAATTTTTTATCGGATAGAGCTTTGTTTAAAAAAACCTTGATATGATTTGTGTATTTTTCTATATCAACCAGAAATCTGAATATTAATAATATTAATAACTCATTCAGCTAAAAACTTATGCTAAAACCTATTATTAATATTCTAAGTTTTAAACTGTATATTAAGTTTTGCAAGAATAATTAAACACCCATTTTTCCATTTAAAAAAAAAAAAAAAAATTACATAAGTGGTGATTTGCTGAACAGTGGCAGTTTTAAACATTTAACTGAAAGAAAGAAAATTTAGATTTGTATGTTGAGAAAAAAAAATAAAAATTCTAATTTCTAAGTACATAACAAGAATCTCAGAAGAAATTATAAAATTTTGGTCAATTACTAATTTTTCTTTATTCGTTGAAAATGTAATTTTTATCCTCTTCATGCCCTTGGCGACATATGTAGATGTTTAGTTTTTATAATTATAATTAGTCAAATAATAAAAAGGACAAAAATAACTTTGATAACTTATTCACTACAGAATCCATCAAAAAGAGAAGTAAAAATTTTATGGTTTGGCTGCATCAATGTATAGTTTGATAAAAAATAAGGGTAAGACTTTGTACTTTCCCTGTATATTTGATTCTGACTACAGAATAACCCATAAGAATCTCCCACATTTGACAGGATAATATAAAACAAAAAGGATTGGAGAGAGAAACTTGTTTGTTTTAAAATATACAATGGGTATGACAAGAGTTTAAAATGACTATGTTTTAGAAATTATGTTTGGTAGTGTTGTCCATTGCGAGCAATACACAATTCAAGATGATGTCTGAAATCTATCAACATCTGACATATCATGTCTTGCGGAAGCTGCTACCTCTGCTTGAATTACTCTTGAGGCATAAGACCTACACTCTTTCTGATCCCAAGAGACTAATATTCAGGTAGAAGTGGCAGCTATTCCACAAGACGTGGCATCAGTGGTGATAGATTTCTGACATTGTCTTGAATTGTATATAGACAACACTTACCAGACATCATTTCTGAAAGATTGTCATTTTAAACTCTCGTCATACCTATTGTATATTTTTGAACAAACAAGTTTCTCTCTGCAGTCCCTTTTTTTATCCTGTCAATTGTGGGAGCTTTTTTGGGGTCATCCTGTACTTTTACGGTGTATATGCCATATATTTCATTCACGGTACATATACTGATTACAAACACTTTTACGGTACATGTACCACACATTTAATTTTCGGTATATATACTGTATATATATGCTGTATAAATATTTTTACGGTACATATACTGTATATTTAATCTATGGTATATATGCTGTATAAATGTTTTTTACGGTATATATACTGTATATTTAACATACGGTATATATGCTGTATGAAAATTTTTTTACAGTACATACGGTACATATACCGTCCAGTTAAATTACGGTATATGTACTGGTCACAAAGTTGCCGGTATATGTACCGTAATTTTTGGCCAAAATTTTTTACAGTGCAGTATCTGAAACATAGCAAGCGTTCTGTGAGCAAAACGCTATGAAATCGTGAGAAGTGGTGGAAGAACTACGAAAAAATATAATTTCATTTTTCTAAATATAAATTGAAAGAACGCATAATTCCTAATGCAACGGCTGATTTCGTTTCCCTCTGCCAAAATTAGGCGATTAAAATTGATGTTGTGTTCCTTTTTATATATAGTGATTGTTCATTATACGTTAGTTCTTACGTGACGGTTAAAATGGTTTTTCTGTGACTTTATTTTTCCTAAACTATCCAGCAGATGACTTTTAATCAGCAAAGTTTCACTATTTAATTGACTATCAAATTCACTAGACTCTCAATGACTATTGATTCAGTGACTATTTAATTCAGCACAGTACTTGAACGTGCAGTTAGTTCCGAATCTGTATCTCAGTTAACTGATGTTATATCAGTTATAAAATAACTTTCAAGCATGAAGTCTTTTTTAATGCAATCACTACCACGTGCACCTCTCTTACGAAATATTGATACGTTTACAATTAAAACAATATTAATAGTTCACTATTTGTTTCCAGATAATAACTGGTAACGAAAATGAAACATGATAATATATATATATATATATATAATAATATTATAAATAAATCACAAATTTAAAGTCGAAAATGCTAAATACTAAAATAAACAAAATCAACAAGGTTTCTTCGAATAGTGAAATATTTGGCGATGTTTCTCTTTACAAACAAATTTTCATAATTGATGCCACGACTGTAAGCATCTGGAAAATGACGTCAATTTCATGTAATAACTGTACACTGAGATTTTATGAGTTATGAGTAAGTTTCTATTTAAAACTAAAGCTATACAAAATTGAATTTCATGATTTAAGGACCCTAACGCACAGACACGGTTGTTGCCATTTCCATATTTTTAGAATAATGCATTTTGCATTCATTTTACGCAGAAAATCACCATAACACAGTTTGTTATGAAAGTCACTATCTTAGTAAATTAATTATAAAACGGATTACAGAAATACATTTAACAAACAATACAAATATTAATTACAATGAAAGATACCGACTTACCCGCTGCTGGTAATAGTTTACGAGTGGCAAACATTTTACCTGAGTTACTGCAGATATAGTTGCTGTCAATATGTTAATGTCCATTTCAAAATTGGAAACAATGTCTTCTTGCTGTCTTCTAATGAATATTTTCTCGTTCAGCTCCATTTTGTGTAAGCACCGCATAAGCTTCCCTAGTAGCTAACGTATGTATAACTCGAGACTAAAGAAAAAGACAGGTTACCGCGGTGCATTCCACGTATCTTTTTACAGACCACTGAAATCCTGTGATGCTTGAATGCACCAATGCGATGAACGAAAGGAGCATCACGTCACTCTAGCCTCCTGAGACCCCGCGTCCATTCTATTGGACATTTTTATTTTTTATGTAAAATACTTAATTTCAGTTGGAACTTGTAAATACTTGTTGTCCATTATACTAGACAGTCTGGTGCTGCTATCTGTACGCCGAAATAATAAAAAAATTGCAACTAAATGTGTATTTTAATCATTTGAAAGTGGCAGGTAACAAGAAAAAGACTGTTGAAGGTAAGCAGACAGTTTTAACGCTAATTTTTTATATCTTTTAAAAGTATTTTGATATTAATGCTACATACATCTACTATTAAGTGTTGTATGGATGAAATGACATCGCAGTTAAAGTAATAGAATGTATATTTTAGAGAATAAACAACTTTTTTTAATGTCCATTCTGTTGGACATTGGGTCTTCATCAGTTGTTTTTATTCATATTAGACTCTTTTTGTGTACTGAAGAGAGACATTAGTTTTTACTTAAAAATCAACACAGTAGTGAAACAAATAATGGCTACCGAATACCGTAGATAATATATATTCTTAAATAAATAAAAAAAAAATATTTAAATATTATCCTAAAACTGTACAATTTTACTGATAAAATGCTTGTTCTGAATCAGTACACTATTAAATTTTGGATTTCAATGAAATATATATATATATATATATAACCATTAATTAAACATAACCTACCACCGTCAATTATTATGAATTAAAGCTGTAAGTATTAAAAAAAATTATTACAAGAAAAATCAGATTAAATCATAACTAGAAAATTAAAAAACATTAAATAAATCGTTGCAATGATAGGAATGAAAAAATTAATGGAATCCTAAAATAGGTATCAGATAACTACATGGTAGAAATCATATTGATAATACACATAGATAGTGCGCTATTGCAGCAATGATCTAAGCGTATAATATTTAAAAGATTGCTAAATCATTTAGTGACCTGGGAATATATATAAATATATATAAGATACCATAAGGAAAAAATACATCAAAATGAATTGTTGACATTCAAAATGAAAAGATATTTAAAAATATCGTAAAAAACATACATTCATAATTACTTGCGCAAATGCATCATAGTAATTTGAATGCTAATATATAACCATTAATTAAACATAACCTACCACCGTCAATTATTATGAATTAAAGCTGTAAGTATATAAAAAAAATAATAATAATTCATTACAAGAAAATTCAGATAAAATCATAACTAGAAAATTAAAAAACATTAAATAAATCGTTGCAATGATAGGAATGAAAAAATTAATGGAATCCTAAAATAGGTATCAGATAACTACATGGTAGAAATCATATTGATAATACACATAGATAGTGCGCTATTGCAGCAATGATCTAAGCGTATAATATTTAAAAGAGTGCTAAATCATTTAGCGACCAGGGAATATATATAAATATATATAAGATACCATAAGGAAAAAATACATCAAAATGAATTGTTGACATTCAAAATGAAAAGATATTTAAAAATATCGTAAAAAACATACATTCATAATTACTTGCGCAAATGCATCATAGTAATTTGAATGCTAATATATAACCATTAATTAAACATAACCTACCACCGTCAATTATTATGAATTAAAGCTGTAAGTATTAAAAAAAAAATATATTACAAGAAAATTCAGATAAAATCATAACTAGAAAATTAAAAAACATTAAATAAATCGTTGCAATGATAGAAATGAAAAAATTAATGGAATCCTAAAATAGGTATCAGATAACTACATGGTAGAATATATATATTGTGCAGTATTTCGTAAATATAGATAATTAAGCCTTTCTTATGTTTTATTCTTATTCATAACTGTTTTTGGTATTATTTTTCTGTTAGTATACTAGTTATAATTTAATTAATAAATTTAAGTATATTTAATTAGCAAAAAAACTTTAAGAAACTATAATTAAAGATAACATTCTAAGATTCTAAATAAACTCATTTTAATTTCTTTTAAATTTCTTCTTGGCATTTACTTGACAAATGTTGTAGCTGTGCCACTATTTATTATCATTATTCTACCAAACAATTTATTGGTGTTGAGAAGAGTTAAAAACAAACAAAATGTTATTAAATTTTTATTATTATTACTAAATTGAACAATACGTTTCTTAGTTAAAATACACTTTTTCTATTTGATGATGCAAAAATCGAATTTATGTGATACTTAAAAGTGACGTATAAAAGATAAAAACACACTTCTGATGTCAGCAAAGTTTGTACTGAAAGAAATAGGAACTTGATGCTAAAAATCTGGTTTTTAAAGCCTTTGTAGCGATAAGTAAGCATGAAATGCAACTTGTATTTGTATATTCATTTAACTACAAAAAATAGATGCAAGCTTTTTATATTATTTTACTGTTTGTAAGTCGTTTATAATTAAATTAGTTAATTTAATCGAAATTAAACAGAAATAAAAATTTAAAGAAAATATAACTGAAGATAATAATTTAAGAGTATAAATAAACTGCATTATATTTCTTTTTAATTCCCTTTGACATCCAAATGTCAATTGTGATAACCGTGCCACTAACTTTATAATTCTTTTTAGAAAAAAACTTTTATTGGTGCAATATATTTTTTAAATTCCTTTTTAAAAATCTATTTAAAAAGTCACTAAATTTATTTATACTTTTCAAATAAATTTCATCCAAAAATACTTTTTCACTTTGATAATGAAAAAATTATGCAATATTTACAGGTGATGTATGAACGATAAAAGAAAATTTATAATGAAAGAAAATATAAATGAAGATAATAATTTAAGATTATAAATAAACTGTTTTTTATTTCTTTTTAATTTCCTTTTAGAAAAAAACTTTTATTGATGTGATAGTTTTTTTTTGTTCCTTTAAAAAAAACTATTTAAAAATCACTAAATTGATTTATACTTTTCAAGTAAATCTCATCCAAAAGTAATTTTTTCTCTTTGATAATGAAAAAACCATAATTGTGAAATATTTAAGGGTGATGTATGAACGATAAAAACACATTTATAATGAAAGAAAATTTTGCAATTAAGAATTTTTCATTCAGAATCATGTAATTCAATAATATGGCTTTTACAGGACTAAGACCCAATGTCCATTATATTGGACACGCCAAAACTCTAATATATTTTTTAGTTTTAAAAATAAATGAATATATATAAAGTTTTCTAGCCACACAAAGAGCCTTAATCCTAAAAATGGTAAAATTTGCACGAAAAATGCGAGCTTGGGTCTCAAGAGGCTAGCGGTCTGTAAAAAAAGCCATTTGGTACCCTGTGACACCGAACATTCCGAAAAAGACACTGTGGTACCCTGTCTTTTTCGTTAGCTATGGTATAACCTAACTGACATAATCAGAGCAACGCCTTTTCACCTTTTGCGGCTGTCAAATGCAGCTACATTCGCAGTAAAATAGTCATTAAAAAAATCCCAGGTTCTTTTGTGTATTTCTGTAAAACCGCATCCTGCATCTGTATATACGTTAGAATTATTAAATTTTTACTTTTTCTATAACCTTTCAATCACCTCGTATATACATTTTCCACCATTATCACAGAAGAAAATGTTTTCTTGTACTATTCACTGAAATGTCTAACAAAACCTAATTGATTTGTATTTCTTTTGATAACTCCAAATAATGTAGTTTATGTCACAATAAAAGCGATAAATCTAGCTAAATGTCAGCCAGAAAATGGTTCTAAATGTGATATATTACTCAAGTTTGAAAAAATAATTTATAAAATCTTTCTAAAATCTCTATTTTTTTCTTTAGATTATTTGTTTATGTGTTTCTGAAAAACCACGTAATAAATGGTGTGACAATGAGTAATTCTTTTGCATTTTCTAACATAACTCGGAAAAGGGTTTTCTCGAAAATTACACTCAAAGCCGAAAATACTAAGTGCGTTGTATTTGTTTGGATAGCTGAAAATGAGGACAGATGTACTTTTTCGACAATAAAAGTTATGGATTTTCCCAAACTGCAGACAATCAAATGTTATTAATGCGAAAAATGACTTCCATTGTCGTACATACTTAATCGAAATACAGACCATTAAACAACATTAATAGAGTTTACAATATTTTTTATTCAATTCCTACTGTTAGTTCACACTCTCCCTATATACAGTAGATTTCCGTTACAACGAATTCCATTGCAACGAAAAATCCTGTTACAACGAAATTTGACAAATCCCCTTTTCAAATTGCATTAACCTTAATGTATTAAAAATTCCGATTTAACGAAGTGCATTTTTTAGGAATTCCTTTACTACGAAAAATCTTCATTGAGCTCTTTTTTTCTTTTTTTGAAATGATCTCTGGTTCGCGGCAAGAAATTAGCCAGAAAACAATTTTTGACTGTTGGAAACATGCCCGGTTAACTGAGACCAAAAAAAATGAATCAGAAATTTTAGATTTCGGTGAATCCTCTGGGATAAACACAATTTAAAAGGCTGCGAAAAATTTAACATCAGTCTCTGATCAGGTGGATTTGGAGGATTTCTTATCTGTGGATAACAATATTCAAATATCTGTGAAGTGTCTGATGAAGATATCACTTTTCCATTAAAAAGACATTAGATGGACAATATTACGAAAGCAGTGATGACGATATTCATGTTACCAACGATTCAAAAGTTACCGCTTCGGGAGCTATTTCATGCTTGGAGAAAATGCGTGCTTTTGTTTCTCATTAAAAGAATGTTCCTGAGGAGGTATTTTCTCACATTCATTCGTTATGGTTGCAAACGTCATTGCATCAACTACACTGTTAAAAATTTGCAGCATTCTGTCCAGTCATTTGAACATTTTTTGAAAAAACGGTTTCATAACCATAATTTAACTATATTCTGACCATAAAATGGCCAATAATATGGTCAGAATAGTGTTAAATTACGGATGTGAAACAGTTTTCGATAAAAACGGTCAAATGACTGGACAAAATGCTGCAAATTTTTAACAGTGTACACATTCCTTTGTACAAACTAAATCGAAGATTTTCTGCAATAATGTACTACTAAATAAAGGTGAGTACGCAATTTTGTATTTTTAATATTGAAATTTATTTTACTAACTTTTTCTATGATAATTTAACTAGTATTTCCATTAAAATTTTCTATAACCAAAAGTAAATTTATCTTAAATAACTAGTTTACGTGTATATGTAATTCATTAGATAAATAGGAGTAATTCCGTTACAACGAAAAAATTCGTTACAACGAAATATTTTAGCGGTCCCGTGGAGTTCGTTGTAACGGAAATCTACTGTATATCTTGTTAAATTTTCAATCGTTAATAAAATACTTATTATACATCCACTCAAGTTCAAAAAAAAATTTAACTTGTAGTAGATGACACTTGATGTTAATACAGTTTTTTTCAAATATTAATTCATTAATTAAATTTTAATTAATTAATTTTAATTTTATATGGGAGAAAAAATGGCGGACATTAGTTATTGAACAGCACATAATGCATGTTCATACCTATAAGGGTGGTTACCATAGGGGGAACCTTTTCTGTCGCCAAATCCCACCAAGTTTATCGCCAACTTGGCGATATATCGCCAAATTTGGCGATCAAAATGAGTTGCCTAAAGTGACGCCAACTTGGCGATATCTCTAATATTTCGCCAAATTCCCATAGACTTCCATTGTAAACCAATAGGGTTTACTTGCTTATAGAAAATGAACAAATTGAGATATTTTAATGCAACAAAAACTAATATTAGCTTAAGTGATTATATTAAACTTTTCTTTGATGACCTAAGTAGAAATTGACTTAAAAAATATACATATTACTTGTTTTTAAAGAAAATGGTTTGTTTAAAGTTATTTGTTTTCTGCTTAGTACTATTATCTGCGCAAGGGTTATAGATCGAGGGGATTCGTTGCTCTTTGAGGGTCTTTCTAAAGGAATCTAACCCTCATTTTGTGAGAATTACGCAGAATCGCCGTAAACCAAGGTAAATTCCGAATGTTTAAGACGAAGGGCACACCATGGGTTTGAACCTAGTAGCTCTCATTTCTTACTTTGAATTCAAAACCTCTTACCCGCTAGCAGGGCAGTTTATATTAAGAAATATGTGTACTTTTAATGAATTCGAACTTAATTCGAAGTTATTGTGAACTTTGTGGTGTAGCGCTTTGTGCAAATCCGTGCTTTGAAATGTACCACACAAAAGCAAATTTTACTAAACAATGTTTACATATAAATAAAACCTATTTTCTTATATTTGTACAATATTTTGGTAAAATTTTATCCAAGTCTATTCAAATGTTTATGTTTAAAAATGATGTTTTCTTATGTGGAACTTTTTCTAAAAACATAAAACATGCTTTTTTTTAATAATTTCTCATTAAATATTATTTTTTAGTACATTTAAATAGTTCCTTTATTATGAATAAAAATAGTTTAAAGTTTATATTTAAAAAAATATTCGATAATACACATTATTCTATGATATCAAAATTTACACGAACATCACAGTGGCCAATTTAAAAGCCTCGTCGGCCCTAAGTTCTTTAATTAATAAATTTGTAAAGTGTTTTTAAAAGAAATGCAATTGTATTGCGTTTTTCAATAATACACAATTGCAAAAGTAATGGTCTTGATAAATTTGTAAAGAATCAGTATCATGGTTGTAATATAGAAATCATATTTTATACTTTTCATATCGATTGTGAAATAATATGCAAATAATGACCTAAGCAATTAATCAAAAGAGAAGAAAAAAGTGATTTCATAAATTTTTCTTTGAGGAATTTCTGAAGTTATAGCACTATAAATCTTTCTAGAAACTACACCTTAAACAGTGCAGTAAAAAAAAATGAGATAAGAAACATAATAAAAAAATACTAAAAGAACATTTAACACTTTATCCATTAAAAATATTCTTTTCTGTTAAAATGTGAATGGCATGAAAGCTTTGACTTTATCTAATATTAATGGAACTTTGTCTGATAAAATATTGAATAACGACAAAAAAGACACTTTATTAATTCTCGTTAAACATCCTTGATTTTTGCTCGATTTGCGAACAAGTATAGGTTCATTTCAGAACAAAAGGTCTTTTGTCATTTACAATCATTAAGTAGAATTACTACGGATTTAATGATGCAAAGAGAGCTTGCCTTAAACAAATTTACTTGAGTTTATTTTCTGGAAAAATAGTTATTTCTTGATTTTTTTTCTTCTAAAAACTGTCTTTAAATGTTCTTTTTTTCTGGAGAAAAATGTTCTTTTAAGACTAAAAGGGATTTCAGCATAAAATTTTGTATCATACTTTATAATACGAGCAAATATTGTGTCTGCGTGTATGCGTGCAAATTTTAAGTAAAAAAGGCTCTAAAGATTTTGACTAAATTTTGTATTCTACCAATTTGCGGTACGAAACGATCGTTGCCCTAAGTCACATGGTCGGTAAAATTCGATTACTGGGTCAGTTTGCGGTTACTACGGATCAATGTATTTCGAAGCGAATGAAGGTTTAAACAGTTATTAAGTTGTTGAATTGTTGGAATTTCGCTAAATTTGGGGCTATTTGGCGAAATATTGGCGACATTGGTAAGATTTGAAGGGAAAATCGTTTGTCGCAAAATGAAAGAATTTCGCCAGGTTTGGCGAGATTTGGTGATATTTGGCGAAATAATTGGCTTTCAGAATCTGAAGGAATTTTCTAGAAATTCCCAATATGAATGGAGACCCATGGTTCAGCCAATCAGAGCCCATAGAACGTTCCCGAAAACAGAATTCAATCAATCAGAATATATAGTACTTTCTAAACACATGCTCCACACTAATCAATGAATGTTGCCAAATTTGACTATATTTGGGCGACATATGTCGAAAAATGTAGCAATACAGCGCAAATTTTATAGTAATAATACAGCGAGAATATATTTATTATTTCGTTATTTTGACATAATTCGGACAGTAATTTATATATTTTATTATTTGGTGATTAAAAAATATTTTTGTAAACGTCCAGTCATATGCGTTTTATTGTGTATACATATATTGGATTGTGTTTGAAACATTATTTATTAATTTATTCGTCCGGGTATTTTCGCAATTATGAAGCTTTAAAGCTTGGATATTCTAAACTGAAATTCATTTGTAATCGTTGGAATGCGGATTCCAATGTATCGGTATTTCCGGCATTATTTCTTAATCATAACTCAATAACTACTTAGTGGAATAAGCTGCAATTTTCAATACGAATGTGAGTTTCTAGAAATTGATTTCCGTTATAAAAATTACAGATTACAATTCATATTTTTTTCAAAAGATGATTTCTAAATAAATGTATTTCCTAAAATAAATATGAAAAATCTCATAACAGAATCTTCACATTATCTTATGGCAAAATTGTAGTTTTACTTAGTACTATTAAGGAAAATATTTAGCTTATATCATTGGAATCATCCCCTGATAACGTTTCTCATTATTCAGACTATATTACTTCGTTTCGTTTATCCGTTTCTTATTTACTTCTATATCTGTTGTTTTGTGTTGATGCTTTTATACTGTAATTCGCAAATTTAAACTGCATTTTCGTGAAATCACATTCTTGCTGAGTCAACTATGTTGCCTGCACATTTTCGTTTAAGGAACATAATTTTTACGTATTTCCTTCTTTTCTCAAAAGATCGAAACCTCGCGATTTTAAGTGCAAAATTTTCAGAAATACTCAAATCGAAAGACAGAAATTTCGTCAAATAATAGAAAAAATTCTCCAAATCACTGTCCTGTACCGGCAACTGTTCTGCTAGTAATTTTTAAGTTTTTTCAAGAAAACATTTTTGAGAGTGTATATGTAAATCACAACACTGCATTCAAGATTCACTTATTTCAAATAACTTTTATCTAAGATTAGTGGAAGTATCTTAAATTGGACATTCAGTACATTTACTATGTCAGCAAACGTGACAAGAATGGCCAAAGGTAGATTGCGACAATTTTGAGTGCCGCGTTTAATAAATATAAAATTTAAATTCAGGGTTTGCATATATATAATATGCATTTTGATCATATAAATTTTGAATGCTTTAGCTTTAACAATGTAAAAGAAATACAATTAAAAGTAAAGCAGTAAATACCGCAAAAATAATAAGATTTTGTGCGGTTAATGAGCACACTGAAAATTATTCTCTTAAGAGGCAAGATAAAATTTATTTTTTAATTAATAACAATAATCCGATAACTAAAAAAATTAAAATAAGTAATTTTGCTAAATAAGACAACTTGCTATCGCATTCGTATTGCTTAACTGAATATACAATATAAATTTAGGAGAATCAAATATATATTTTGCTGAATATATTAAAAAAAATACTGCAACATAATTAATTTATGTAGAGAGAGGGTGATAAACAGACAATGTAGTATATATATATATATATATTAAACAATTGTGCACTAATAAAATAAAAACTAAAACTCAAATGTTAAAATACAATTAACTATTTAACTTAAACAGAACGGAAACATGAAACAATCAGATATGTAGAATGACTGTAACTTCAACACAAACTAGACTAAAAATAATTGAATTAACTTTCAAATAATATATGGACAGTTAAATATGGCGACCTTATACATACATATAAGGAAAACTGATAACTTCTTCTTATTAAAAAACATTTAAAATTCATTAATTAAAGTGCTATAACTGTCGCATTATTTATTAAATATTTTTAAATTTAATGCGTTTCGAATAATCTCAAAAGCTAATTAATTTGAAGACTAAAAATAACTTTTACTTCCATTAAAAACCTTTTTTAAGGAAAAATGAGATAGAGGGAACAATTTAATTATAAAGCAACAAGTATAAAGTATTCTTAAAAAATAGAATAAATCTAAAATTTTCTGTAAATAATAAATAGAACAAATGAAAATGGTAAATTTAATTACTGTTTTTAGATAAATAACATTAGAGATTAAAATTTTTTTCGAAGGGTACCAACTTAACTACAATGCGATACTCCAAGTTAAGCGCATTCGACTTAAAATAAACCCACGCAAATCATGGGAAATAATTATTTTCCTTTTGTGTATATTTACATAGAGTACCCTTTTTTCATGTGTTAGAAATGCATTGTTTTAAAAGTCATTATGCATTTTTATTATGTTATTTTTATAATTTAAATAAAATTTTATAATCTTGAATTTATTCACGTTTCTTTAGATACAATTTAATCCACAAGCAATAATAATAATAATAATAATAAATAAACTTTGAATAATGTATGTTTTTGTTTGAGGTTTTTCTCACTTTTCTTGTAATTTTGTTGCGATGTTCTTTTTATTTCACTATCAAACATATATTTTTAATGCTAAGTAAGAAAATGAAACATACACGTAAAATTACAAATCCAGTTAAATAAAAATAATAATAACAATAATAATAATAAAAAGAAAAGAAAAGAAAAGAAAAGAAAAGAAAAGAAAAGAAAAGAAATACTCTTTTGTGGAGGAAATCTCTCAAAGAAGGTGGAATGTGCCCTACAGTAGGCAGTACGCATAGCGTGCACTGTCAGAGAAGTACGTCTTTATACACAAAATTATTAGTCATTTTTAAACAAATAATTCCCGTACACCTAGGAAACATGCTTTTCTCGTTAAGTCTTCCCACAAGTCTGAAAAAGAGGGAAATTTTCCGTTTATTCTTTGGGCTTATGCGTATTGGCTGATTAATACCAAAATTAGAATTTATTTTTTAAATGAAAAACCGAAAATTCCATAAATAAATATTTTTAATTTATATTAAAACAGGCAAACAAAAATAATTCTTTCGAATTTAATAAAGTATCAATTATCTCATTCATTTAAACTTATTCGCAATTCATTTTTTACAGAATAAAAAAAAAAAAAAAAATGCACATGAAATTCTAAAGGAACACTTTTAAAAAATATACAGTAGCTCAATTAAGTTTAAAAAATAGATTTTAATCAAAAAAGCGGAAATTTCTTCTCGAATTTAATTTAAAATATAATATTCATATTTTACATCTAACAATCAAATTATGTCGTATTAAAAATATATCTAATATGCAATAATTTTTATCCTCTATTATTCTATAAGTGTTAAAACGCCAACCATTATTTAATAACGGCGAAATGTCCCTGCAATTAAGTTTAAATTCCCGAGATTTCTGAACAAGAAATTTAACAAGCCTTACCAATCTCCCATTTGAAGAAAACCCTTATCTTCATTTTAAATTAGGCCTTTTCCAAGTGCTCCTGGTTGAACGGTGAAAATGCTCGATTCAGAAAGCGTGGTCCCAGGTTTAAACCTAAGGGGATCCTCGGAAAATCGAGAGACGTATTAAAAAAAAAAAAAAAAAAAACCTCCTTTTTCCAAATTAGGGAAATTTTCTGCCCTAGAACGAACATTTCTTCAATTCTCGTATATATGGCGGTAGCAGTGCTATCAGGAATAGTGTCATGAGTTGAGGAAAGTATTTCTGAGACTGTAGAAACGGACTCATCACAGACAAGAAGAAAAGCACCTCAATTGTGGAAACATCGAAAATAATCCAGAAAAAAACAAAGAAATTTTCAATTGAATAAAAATCTGCCTCATCTGCACATTTGTTTATATCCAGCAGATAAACAGAATTTTTGCTCAGAAAAATAACAATAAAAGGTAATTAAAAAGCGTTTATAAATTTTTACAACTATGGATAGTGAATAGAACCTGACGCCGAAGAAGCTTAGTTATTTTTTTATACTTCTAATGTAGTTTTCATATGTCTGTTTCAGATTTAAGAAAAAAAAAAGCCATTTATTATTCCTTTTCACATTTTCAAAAATTTGGAAATAAAAGCATCTTGTACCGCTACTTTTGTCAGATTCTGTCAAAAATATCACATTGATATATTTTTGCCGATTCGCTTTTATAGCTGAATTTGTTAGATTTTTCATTTGTCAACAGGATAAAATTCCTTCTGCACTTCCTTCAAATAATCAATCTATGTCTAGAATGAGAAATCCCCCAGCAATACAGAAAATACGCGGATGTTTGCATGACGAGAAACAAGACATATAGACACAGCCATCAGTTTTTAACACGAATAGTAAACAGAAACTGTGGTACATAGAGTATAATAGTTAATAAAAGTAAAGAAAAATTTTGCATTATTTTTTGAATAAATATAAAAAAAGGAATACTCAAAATTAATATTAAAATAAGTATATTAGAATAAATGCAGTATTTACTTCTGAGTATCAATTATTCGGAATATTAATGTTCACCTTAGTTAAATGCACAACTTAAAATATTTTTCTGCGATTAAATGGAACAATGATTACAACCAAGGAGTAGTGGTACTCAAAAGTAAGGGGGGTATGCACGCTGTATATAAGATACATATATATTTAAAATGAATATTATTTTAATGAATAAAGGCTAATAACGAATAATTACAATGGTGAATATTAACGAAAAAAAGTATCTATATAATAAAGGACAAACATATCTGTGCGTAACGCATACGTCATTCTACGAATGGCAACACTTTCAAATCTGGAATGAATTTTCGTTTTGCAATTTTCGCTACTGAAAATTTTTAAACTTCTACATATTGCACATTTTAGGTAGCTTTCTTTACAAAAAGCTACCTATTGCAGCCGTTCGGAGGAAAGCGATTTCAAAAAATTTTGATATATTTTCATCGATCATGACCCCCAGACCCCGAAACCACCCTCCGTTCAAAATTGATATATATATATATATATATATATATATATATATATATATGACCTATGTCACACTGTAACTCTCGTATTTATGAACCGATTTGGATGTAATTCAGTTTGTACATAGTACATACCAATGTCTCGACCGAGTTCGTTGGCCAGCTTCATCCGCCATTTTGTTTCAAAATGGCGGCCATTTAAAAATTTTAAAAAAATTTAAAATTTAAAATGTGGTACCAAAAAATTGAAAATGGAAAAATATTTTTTTCTTATGTATTTGACCTTTATACAAAGACTTCGTAGCAGTTTTTGTTTCGCCTATATCTTAAAAAATGGCTGAGTTATAGTATTTTGAATTTCTAGCGTGGTTGACATTTTGAAACGTCCTGAATTTTGTCACGCGATAAAAGGCGTATTTATGAACCGATTTAGATGTAACTTCGTTTATACATAGTACAGACCAATGTCTCGACCGAGATCGTTGGCCAGCTTCATCCGCCATTTTGTTTAAAAATGGCGGCCATTTAAAATTTTAAGACAAATTTAAATTTGAAATGTGGTACCAAAAAATTGAAAATTGAAAAAATATTTTTTTCTTATGTGTTTGACCTCGATAAAAAGATTCGGGAGCAGTTTTTCTTTCGTCTATATCTTAAAAAATGGCTGAGTTATAGCATTTTGAATTTCTAGCGTGGCTGACATTTTGAAACGCCCTGATTTTTGTCACGCGATAACAGGCGTATTTATGAACCGATTTGAATGTAACTTGGTCTGTACATAGTACATACCAATATTTCGACCGAGTTTGTTGGCCAGCTTCATTCGCCATCTTGTTTCAAAAGGGTTGCCATTTTTTAAAAAAAATGTAATTTAAAATTTAAAATGAGGTATTAAAAAATTGGAAAATGAAAAAGATTTTTTTTTATGTGTTTGGCCTTGATATAAAGATTCTGGAGCAGCTTTTGTTTCTGAAAATTTGTTCTTTTGTTTATATCTTAAAAAGTGGTTGAATTATAGCACTTTGAATTTCTATCATGGCTAACACTTTGAAACGATCCTGTATTTGTCTCGCTATACCACACGTATTCGCCTATTTCAATGGAAGAAGGCATGTGGACAGTATACATCAATATCTCAACCAAGTTCGCTGGCCAGCTTCATCAGCCATCTTGTTTCAAAATGGCGGCCATTAAATTAAAAATATATATATATTTAAAGTGAGGTGCAAAAAAATTAGAAATTGAAAAAGGTTTCTTTCTTAAGTATTTGACCTTGATATAAGGATTCAGGAGCATTTTTTGTTTGTCATTATCTTAAAACATGGCTCAGATATAGCAGTTTCAATTTCTAACGTGGGTGACATTTTGAAAAATCTGTTTTTTTGCCTGCGACAGCACTCGTATGTATCAACCGATTTCGATGTGAGTGAGCATGTGCACAGCAATTACTAAGGTCTCGACCAAGTTCACTGGTAAGCCTTATCCACCATGTTGTCTTAAAATGACAGGCACTTTAAGAAATCGCCGATTTTGGCAGTGAAATATAAGTTACTTTAAATAAAAGCAGCTTGGATAAAACTGACTAATTTTGCGAAATTCTCATTCATAATTATTTAGTATTGATAAAAATTAGTATTGAATCTCCTACATTCGGTTTCCACTTAATTGAGCTTCGTGTGTTTGAATAATATAAGTTGGCTTTTTTAAAATAAGGAATATGAAAGCTTCCTCTTCCTGCCGGCACTGGCCGGAAGGACTTTTTATTTTTTATATCGTTGTATAAGGAAAAAAAATTTACTTTTCAATGCAATTTGTTTGAAAGCTGTATCTTAATTTATTCTTGAGATATTAATTTTGTTTATAGTTTTTAGTACCAATTTTGTAATTGTGGCAACAGAAGTACTCCATTTCTATTAAAAGTAAATGAAAATAGTAGATTACCGTACTTTTTTGTTGCCATTTCGTCATAAAAATTTAAATTAAAATACATGATATATATCAAAAATACCGTCTGAATCCGGTGAATTTTGGTTTTATTTCGTTTCTAATCATCAATTAAATGTTTCTTAGTTTATAGCAAAAATATTTTACAAACGATATAACACTTTCTCTTTAAGAAAACGTATTTTAAATATTTGTGTGTTAAATAATTGTTGTTTCCTTCACAATTACTTATTTCGTATCAGAAAGCTGAAAGAATGTAATTTTATTTATGCTTTGTAATAGTATTTTTCATATTTTGAAAAAATGATTTCTGATAATGACTTTTGATAAAACATGGAGCTATTATAAACAAAAACAAACGAAGGCATATGTAACATTAAATACCGGATTTTTTTGCCGAGCTTCTTGAATGACGATAATCCTTTTTGTTGTGTTTGTGTATTATTCTACAATAATTGCGTCATTTAAATAGTTCTCTTTATAGGCGAGATTGACTAAAAAATTTAAGAATTCTAGAAGATCTGTATTGTATTGATGTTGTTTAACACTGGATCATAAAAGTGGGATTCTTTAACGGATGCAAATGATGTCATTTTATATAAAAGCGTGTTTTTTAATTCTTAAAACTGAAATATGTTTCGTAGAAGTACGTCATTTCACCCCAGTTCCTTTGAAATTCTTCACAGGTGAGAAAACTTCTTTTAAAAATAGCGTAATCGAAAGCACAGGCTGATAAAGCGCAATGATTTACAAAAATTTACAGTGTCTGCAACTAATTTTGTACGTTATTTTATAAATCAATGAAACAGTTCCTTCTTAAACGTTTTCCTTCGTCGATGTTCGACGGGTCCCACCTCGTTTTTTTAAAAGGACAATGGTCAACCACGAAATAAAATTTAGGATTTATATTTTAACCGATAATTTCCCAACAGTAACAAGTTAACTACAATTCATGATTTTTAATCCACTATTCCTTCATTGTTATATTTTCAAAATATATTACTTACGAGAAAAAGCAGCTCTTGAATTTAAAAACTTACTAATCTTAGCGTAAAATTATACTTCTGCAGGTAATTTAAATTTTGCTAATTATCAGATTTTGAGGAAACTTTATTATTGTACTGCATTACGTGAGACTTGAATTAATAAGGAAAACTTCGGTTTCAAACCATTTGCAACCACACCCTTTCAAAAAACAGATACAACGCAGTCTAATTAGGAACTCTATGAATCTATTATCGTGCAGCGAAAGGTTTTGAAAAAATATACATTGTTTTAAATACTTACTGAACAAATATTTAAAATTTACCTACCTTTTATTTATTACAGGACTAGCAGGCTATGCCCGCTGCGCTGGTCAATATTTCCAAATGAACCTTGGATTAAACTAAATGGTGAATTTGAACTTGTATTTCAAACAATATGGTTCTTCAGCTTGACCTTGCACATTACTGAAAACGATGCATACGCCATTGCGATATAATGTTATCTTAAGCGTTGGACAAAATTTAGCAATTAAGAAGTAATTGTTTTAGTTGATTATAAACAGCGCACTTATGGTCGGGTAATGAGACCGTTATGAGAACAGGAATTAATACATCTGTAACTAATCAACATATAATGAAATCGTATATACTAACACCATTCCTAAAAGTCATGCAACAGGGCCACTTGTAACAAAATATGTTCTGTAGATTTTTTTAAAAAGGCTAAACTTTCATAATCAGGTTCACTTAATTTTTGAACTTTTACTGTTGCTCTATAACTAAGTACCCTTGAACAATATGTATACACTAAAACCTTTCCAAAATTATTACCTAACTAATTGTGGTATATCCTACAAAAGTATTATAAACAATCGGAATGAAATACAAATTACCGTTGTAAATATATAGTAGATGATGATAATGCGATTTTGTGTAATAGAATTCATAGTAAAGTTTTCGCTTCAAACAAAAACGATGCTTTCAACATTAAAGCTAATACACCAATATGTGAAGTATCCGATTACGGAAGGTTAACTTGAATTCTCATGAGCAACTACTCAAAGAAAAGTGAATATGTGGCTTTTGTGATACTTTTATGTCAGCCGGGCGCAGGTAATAAATCAATAAGGATTGTTTTCATAGCATATTCTTATTTTATTATTTTCATTTAAAACACAAACCTGGACCGATCATTTAAAACACAAACAATGACCGGAAAAAATGGAAAAAGACTCTTGTAGATTCTTCGGATGACGGCATCTGACGCCATAAACCGAGTTTATATATATGAAAATAATTTTTAAGTCGTTACAAACATTGATTTCATACTTAAATATTTTCATTGGTACTACTTGTTATCCCGTCGACCAATTTCGCCAAATTATATAAATCGCCAAACCATTCGCCAAATTATATAAATTGACATAATCTTTATTTTAAATAACGAAATAACAAATAAATTAGTATAACATTAATAAAAATACAAATAAAACGTTGAAATTAAAATCACTTGATGACGTAAACACGTGTAGTTTGTTTAAATTCAAGTGAATTTGATATTTACGATCAACCATTATTGGCATTTAATCTTATAGTTTGACGATAGATTTTTGGTCGACGGAATATCTAAGTAGTACCTTTTCCATTTTTGTTTTATAACGCTAAATTCTCAGTAATTTTTTCCCTTTTATTTTACATAAAATCACTATCTATCTATATTATAAAGGACAAACATATCTGTGCGTAACGCATACGTAATTCTGCGAATGGCAACACTTTGAAATTTGAAATGAAATTTCGGTTTTGCAATTTTCGCAACAGCAAATTTTTAAACTTCTAGACATCGCACAGTTTCAATTTTTGCACCGTCGTATAGGGAAAAAAGTGTACTTTTAAATGCAATTTGCTTGAAAGTTCTATCTCAATTTATTTTTGAGATATTAATTTTTTTATAGTTTTTAGTACCAATTTTGTAATTGTGGCAACTGAAGTACTCCATTTCTATTAAAAGTAAAGGGAAAATATTCATGGTTTATTTATTTTTATTGATGCCATTTTCACATTACAAATAAAAGTAACTTTTTTCTAATTTTTGAACAGAAAATGACTTCAGCCATTAAAAAAAACACGCATTCTTCTTCATAAATCAAAAGATTGAAGAAGGTATTTCAATATTTTTACATTACGCTGATACTGAGTTTAAGACGCTAGACAAAGTGATTCAGTGCGTTAAAATGATGTCATATTTAAAACAAAACAATAATTTTCTTTGAGAAAACTAAATATTTGACCAATACTATGACAACTAAAGGCAAATTTCTGAAGGGTAAATTTTCGCGGCTACTGAGATTAAAATTAAATTTTATGCAAATGTTCACATAAAAAGTTGTATCGGACAAACATGACTTTAAGTTTGGAAATACGTTCATTAATAATGTATTGCGCGTTAAAATACTTTTAAATTGTGAATTTGAGTGGTGCGTATGTAAATTTTGAGAATGTGAAAATAACGTACAGTTTAGATTTTGTGGGAGAAAATTTTATGATGTGACAAAGCTAAATCGTTTTTAATGATTTTTCATCCCTTAAAAACAAACGTAAGAGCCTCAATCGATAGCTTCAACATAATTACTCATGTTGATTACGTATTCTAATGCAGTTTAATTTTTCCATAATTTAAGCAGTTGAAGTTTTTGGAAATAATATTTTGCTAATTTTAGATTAAGACATTATTTGTTTTAAGAGTTAGATAACCAATGCAAAATGAATTTTTTATTGTAATTATTTTTGTAGGTTTATTATAAATTCGATCTAAGTTCCATTCTAAACATTTTAATTCGTCGAATTTCGACGGGTTCCAACTCGTTTTTTTAAAAAATTAAGATGCTTGCATTTTTATTTCAAACTCATAGAGCCGTTTTTACTTTTTAGCCAAAAGGGTTGATTTGAATTTTTTCCGTTACTAGAGTAACGGATGTAATCTATACTCCTATTATAAAGAGGAAAAGATTGTTTATTTGTCGGAGATAAGCTCTGGAACTACCGAACCGATTCCAAAAGTAATGGTATCAAAATGATGGTGTTAGTCCAACTTAGAACATAGGCTATATCTTATGTCGGTGCCACTACCCCAAAGGGGGGTGTAGGAACAAAAAACGTTCTAAAAATGCGATTTTAGCGTTACTGAAGGGCCTAGAAATATGAAATTTTGAATATTAGTTACTTATAAGATATAAATGATATCTAAGAACAGTTCTTAAACAATTCGAAATTTAAAAGGGTTGAAAATGCACAAAAAGTGTTCTAAAAAACGTTCTAAATGGTAGTTTCTACACAATCTCAGGAAATACAAAACCGATTTAAAAAGTATTGGTGTCAAAATGACGGTGACAACGCTTGTTACAAGATAGGCTATGTTTTATGTCGGTGCCAGTACCCGAAAGGGGGTGTAGGAGCAAAAAACGTTCTAAAAATGCGATTTTAGCGTTACTGAAGGGCCTAGAAATATGAAATTTTGAATATTAGTTACTTATAAGATATAAATGATATCTAAGAACAGTTCTTAAACAATTCGAAATTTAAAAGGGGTGAAAATGCACAAAAAGCGTTCTAAAAAACGTTCTAAATGGTAGTTTCTACACAATCTCAGGAAATATAAACCGATTTAAAAAATATTGATGTCAAAATGATGGTGACAACGCTTGCTCCTAGATAGGCTATGTTTTATGTCGGTGTCACTACCCCAAAGGGGGTGAAGGAGCAAAAAACGTTCTAAAAATGCGATTTATGTGTTACTGAAGGGCCTAGAAATATGAAATTTGAAATATTAGCTACTTATTAGATATAAATGATGTCTAAGAACAGTTCTTAAACAATTCGAAATTTGAAAGGGGTGAAAATGCGCGAAAATCGTTATAAAAAACGTTCTAAATGTTGGTTTCTACACAATCTCAGGAAATACCAAACCGATTTAAAAAATAATGCTGTCAAAATAAGGGTGTTAAAATGACGGTGACAACGCTTGCTCCAACATAGGCTATGTTTTATGTCGGTGCCACTACCCGAAAGGGCGTGCAGGAGCAAAAAACGTTCTAAAAATCCAATTTTTGCGTTACCGAAGGCCCTAGAAATATGAAATTTGAAATATTAGCTACTTATTAGATATAAAGGATTTCTAAGAACAGTTCCTAAACAATTCGAAATTTAAAAGGAGTTAAAATGCGCGAAAACCGTTCTAAAAAACATTCTAATGGTGGTTTCTACACAATCTCAGGAAATATTAAACCGATCTAAAAAATAATGGCGTCAAAATGATGGTGAAAACCCTTGCTCCAACATAGGCGATGTTTTATGTCGGTGCCACTACCCCAAAGGGGATGCAGGAACAAAAACGTTCTAAATTGCGGCTTTTGTGTTACGCAAGGGTCTAGAATCGTGAAATTTGGAATGGTAGTTAGTTATAAGATATCAATGATCTCTAAGGACATTTCCTAAAAAAATCGAAATTTAAAAGGGGGTCAAAATGTGCAAAAAGCGCTATAAAAAACTTTCTAAATTGCGATTTCTATGCAATCTCAGGAAGTACTGAACCGATTTCAAATATAATGGTGTAAAAATGATGGTGACAGATCTTGCTCCAAGATAGGCTATATTTTATATCTGTTTCCTCTACCCCAGAGGAGATGCAGGAGCAAAATGCGCGAAGAGCGTTCTAAAAACGTTCTAGATGCCGATTTGTCGGCAATATCTCAGGAAGAATTAATCTGATTTGAAACGTAATGGTAGGAAATTGATGCTCACAGCCTCTGCTCTAACATAGACGCTATTTTATGTCGTTATCACTATCACCAAGACGTTGCAGGAGCAAAAAAGCGTTCTAAATTTCGATTTTTGTGATCGGTAGGGGCTAGCAACTTAAAATTAAGCAAGGTACATATTTATTAGCTATACATGATCTTTAAGAACAGTTTCGAAAAAATTGGAAATTTAGAAAGCGGTGAAAATGCGCGAAAAGCGTCCTAAAACTGTTCTAAATTGCGATTTCTACTCAATCTAAGGAAATAACAAAGCTATTTCAAAAGTAATGGTTGCAAATCATAGGTGACAGTCCCTGCTATAACATAGGTTATATTTTATGTTGCTGTCACTACCATCTGAGGGTTGCAAAAGCAAAACATGCTCTAATTTGCATTTTTTGCACAACTGAGGGGTCTAACACTTTGAAGTATGGCATGGTATTTACTTACAAGATTCAACTGCTTTCTAAGAACAGTCGAAAGAAAATTCCACATTAAAAAAAATGAAGTGAGTGAAAAGCGTTATAAATTACAATTTTTAAGCAAACTTATAAATTACCAAACCGATTAAAAAAATAATGATGCCAAATTTTGGTGATAGAACCTGCTCAATCATAAGCTATATTTTATGTCTGTTCCACTACCACCAGAGGGTTGCAGGAGCTAAAAACTTTCTAAATTGCGATTTCTGTGATACTGAAAAGGCTAGAAACATTATATATGACATGATAGTTACTTATAAAATATAAATGCCCTCGAAGGAACGTCGAAAATAAATTCGAATTAAAAAGGGGTGAAGCGAAGGTGAGGTGCGAAAAGAATTCTAAAAAAGTTCTAAATTACGATTCTATGCAATTTCAGGGAGTATAAACCGATTATAAAAGTAATAGTTGCGAATCAGTGGTAACAGTCTCTGATCCTACACAGGCTATATTTTATGCCGGTGATTCTACCACCTGGGGTTCGCAGGAACAACAAACGTTCTAGAAAAGGGCTTTAAAAGCTTTTTAAATTACGTTTCTGTGGAATATTAGGAAATAACAAACCGATTTCAAAATTAATGTTGGCAAATTAATGGTGACAGTTCCTGTTTCAACATAGCCCTTTAAGTTGAGAGAGGTGGTAGGACTTGGAATTCGACATGATGGTTAATTTTAAGATGTAAGAAGATGGTTTCTAAAAAATTCAAAACTTCAAATGAATACTGAAATGAGCGTATTAATTGAGCATAAAAGTTTCAAAATATTTTCCAAATTATCATTTATTTAGTTTTATTTCATTTTATTAATTTAAGTCTCATTTCTGCCTAATACAGTGTAATAATGAGGTTTAGTCAAACTGTGTTTTAAATAGTAATTTTTGAATTATTCCTAAAAGTAATAAGTACCTTTTAATAAAATAAAATATTACTTTTTAATAAAATAAAAATTAAGTTAGTACATTTTGATAAAAATTAGACATATAAATATCACTTGGCATATTTCAAATATTACGCGAGCAAAGCCGCGGGGTTTGCTAGTGATAGATATTTTGAGGTTTAGATGCCAAAGACACCGCCAAATTAGAAAACTATGAAATGTGTCATGAACTGTTGGACTTAAAAAATTTATTTGGTAGCATTCGATTCAGCATACAAAACTACATTAAAATATGCTATCATTTGGCGCATAATTTTGATATTCGATTTTTTTCCCCTCCCCGTGCAAAAACCATTAGGGGTGACACTTTAGAAAATCCTTTCTTAGCAGAAGTTTATGTCATAAGAAGTATTTTTAACACGATTTTCAAGATTTTAGGTTCAGTAGTTTGCGCTGTGCGTTAATTAGTCCCCTAATCCAGACTTTATTTTATATACTATATTAGATATGCTATTTTGCGGTGAATCGATGATCGAAAATTAGTCCAATATCATTTGAAATATTACATAACAGAGGAGAAAGTACGAAGAAAGACGAAGAAGAAATGACGAATTACAAAAGACTTGTAATTTTTTTTTTCAAAATGTTGAATTTTTCCATAGTAATAAAGTATTAAAACATAAATTTCCTTAAAAATTATCTTTATTTCCTAGATTTCGAATCTGTGAATTTTCCTATAAATGAAATTGGTGATATGACTTGCGAAAATAGATAATATTTGCTTAAATAAAATGGGTAATATTCGTTGATCTGAGTTCGAGTTTATAAATATCACATGCTTTCGGAATTACGGCGAAAAACATTTTAAAAAGTATGAAATTATTTTACAATATGTATGTGTGGCAGAAATTCACACTGAAATTTAAGTATTCGATTCCATTTTTTAAATATTAACTGATATCTATATAACTTACAATTGAATATGAAAATGTACTCAAAAAATGATCTCTTTCACCTAAAAAAACACCATTTGTGAGAACATCCTCAAGCTAATGTCACGCTTATGCATTTTTGGCTTAAAATCACATTGTTTGGCGACAAAAGAAAAAGAAAAAATTGTAAAGAAACAAATAGTAATTACACATGTGACTCACAATTACATCTGCTTCTTTCTTCTATAAGTCACGTGATGGGACAATTAGATATAAAAAAAAAAGAAAAGAACAGAACAGAAAGAAAATGTCGTTAAAATTTCATCTAATCAAATTTTCAGATTCGTTTCCATATCTAACGCAAGCGATAAAGAGCCAAATATTGCGTATCAAGTGTAATATTTCTTATTAAATTAATTTTTAAGCATTACAAATATTTCTTTCAGGTTTTGATTAAATGTTTCCGTTTTTTAATATTATCACTCATTAAAACGGATTTTCTTCTTCTTTTTTTCTTTTTCTTTTCATTTAAATAAAATTAGTAACAGTTTTTCTTTTATTTTTCGAGGTTTAATAGCCGTTTCAATTTTTTTTATCAACGATGAATTTCGCCAAGAAATAAAATGGTAACCTTATCGCCCAAAATAACAGAATTTTCCGTCATAATTCTAAAACTAATATAGGTAGAATAATGTGTTATAGCTTAAAACCTTCCCTGAAACAATACCTATCTAACGGTATAGGTTACGTAAAAATCCATGCGGTAGAACTCGAAATCTAGGCGTTCGGAACGAAATTTCCGTTTGGATTTTATATGTATAATAGATAATAGAATAGATAATAGATTTTATATATATATAATAGAATACATAATAGATTATGTGTTATGAACTATCTCAAAGTTTAAAACAGATCGCATTGTCAGATTTCCTAATTTTAACAATATCGCGTTATGTTAGTTCCACATTCCACCACCAGGGAGCGCACTCTATTCTTAACGAAAGCGTATCTGAACGAAACTCCTTCATGCAACCTTTCCGTAGATACATGAATCGGGAGGGTGGCGGTCTTAACCAATAATTTAAGATAATTGCTGAAATTACTACGAAAAATATTTTAAAGGGGCTCTACGCGGGCCCCTAATAGAGTTAGAGGAAATCGGAAGACGGCAAAATAATCGCGGGGAAAAGTTTGCTTGGGTGCTTCGGAGCTACTTTTGGCGCGAGATCTAAGCTCTACGACCAATAGGAGCCCAGATATTTAAGGAAATATGAAGTAACAAAGTTCAATATAAAAGAATTTTCCGTAATAATTCTATAACTAATCTAGGTAGAATGATGTGTTATAGCTTAAAACCTTCCCTGGAACGATACCTATCTAACGGTATAAGTTCCGTAAATATCCATGCGGTAGAACTCGAAATCTCGGCGTTCGGAACGAAATTTCCGTTTGGATTTTATATATATAATAGATAATAGACTAGCAGCCTAACGCCCGCTACGCTGGGCTGTTTTTCTAAAGAAACCTTGAATCAAACGAAATATATCTGTGAATTTGATCATGCATCTTAAAGCAATATGGACATTTACCTGGAATGCCCAATCTAATTGGTGAAACCAATGTGAATGTTATTACGCTATTATATCCTTTGAGCCATACAAAATTTAGGCTATTAAGGACAAACTTCTTTCGTTGATCATTTAGTGTAGTATTCGGTGAAGAACGATAGAACAATATGTAATATACTAAAAGGGTTCATGAAAAATTATCAATGCAAGTCTTATCACAATCTGTTAATTGTACATACTGAAAAGGCTAATCGATAAAAGGTTCATAATTTGGTTCGCCTGATTCTAAAACATTCAACCTTAATTCTATAATCAAACAACCTGACGACGAAGCAACACCAAGCGAATGATATGTGCTTTATACTAAAACATTCACTGAAAAATTAACTAACCGACCAAGTTCCATCGAAATCCACTTAGCAGGATTTTTCAAACTCGAAAATGTACCGAAACATTTCATAAAAATAATCTAATTAACAGTTTAAATCCCGTGAAAATTCATTCAGCGGAACCTTAAAAAAAAACCAATCATTCGAAATTGGGTTTATCTGATTTAGATCTTTACCCATAATTATTTAATTAAGCAACGTAGAACATTATGTTTTGTACTAACATCTTTTCTGAAAATTATCTAACTAACAATGTAAGCCCCATCAAAATCAATTCAGTAGAAGTAAATTTAAAAGCGGCCGGAATGAAATTTCTCTTTGCATTTTATATACATTGAGATAGTTAAATATAGCTATCATAATCGCGTTAACCTGGTTATAGAACTCTCAGGGATGTAGGGGTAGGTATACGTCGCATCATTTCTGGATTTTTAAAGAAACTCTGCACAACTTCCATAACTATAGCATTCTAGTATATATCCATTTTCTGTAGCTTATTATCCTCCAATTTTCTTTACTATACCACTGAGAACTTTTTCCGCATAGCTTCGTAACTAAACAATTTTGAAAGATATGATAAATATTGAAAAAATCCCTGAAATATTATCTATCTAACTGTGCAACTGTCATTAAAATCAATTCAGTAAAACTTGAAATCTTTCCTAATCGAGTTCACCTAATTTCAGAACTCTAGTAACTATTATTAAGCAACTTGGAACGATGGTTTTTACATTAAACTATTTATAAACCAAATTTACTATCTAATAGTATAAGTTCTGCAAAATTATGTTCAGTAGAATCTGAGTTATAATCAATCGGAATGAAATAGGAATATACGCTTTACATATAGTAATAGAAGCCTTCGACCGCTACGCTGGTAGGTTTCTCCAAACGAAACTTTAATCAAACGAAATATATTGGTGTATTTGATCTTGTGTTTTATAGCAATAAATACATTTATCTCCAATGATCATCCGCTTTGCTGAAAGCAATATGAACGCCATTACGTTTTATATCTTTTAATGTCTCAGACAAAATTTGGACTGTTATGAAGCAAATCTTTTAGTTGATTATTTATAATTTAATATGAAAAAGAACGGAAGAACAATATGTAGCATATTAAAATCATCCCTGAAAATTAAAAAATGCAATACTCATCAAAATCCGTTCAGTAAAACCATCTAATAAGACTAATTTTTCATAATCGGGTTCACCAGATAATAGAACATTCAACTATAATTCTATAGCAAAGCAATGTAGAACAATATGTGTTATATACTAAAATCTTTCCTGAAAAAATAATCTAACAACAGTGCTAATTAACTCAGTAGAAACTTTTAAAAAGGCTAATCTTTCAATATAGGGTTCACTGATTAAAGACTGATTAATAATTCTATAACTGATCAACGTAGAATAATATGTGTTATATATGAAACACTTTCTTGAAAATTCATCTAACAATGTAAATCTTCTCAAAATCCATTGAAAAGAACTCAAGTTATAAGCGGTCGGACCAAAATTGCCCTTTTTATTTTATATTTGAAGTTGATAGTTAAATATATCTTTCATAATCAAGTTAACGTGATTGTAGAATTTTCAGGAATATAGCATAGACTATACGCCGTAGACCTTCTGGATTTTTTTAGAAACTCTGCGCTCCACAGCTATAACATATATACTCTCTAATATATACCCTCTGCTGTAGATTTTATCCTACTTTTTTTTCAACTACACCACTGAGAACTTTCCTCATAGTCCCAGAACTAAAAATGTAGAATGACATGTCAAATATTGCAACAATCCCTAATATTACCTAACTGTGCAACTCCAATCAAAATACGTTCAGTAGAACTTTAAATAAAAGGTAATCTTTCACATTCGGGTTCACCTAGTTTTGGAACTTTCTCTTGTAATCTAATTTTCTGCAATCTGATTTGTTGCCAAGCTTGTGCTTCAGAAAAACAATAACCCCGAAAAAAACTTCGCTACAGAGAAGTACCATCCAAGCAAGAAGTACCAACCATCTGCAAAAAATAATCTAACTAACAGTGTAAGCCCCATCAAAATACATCCAGCAAAACTCAAATTATAAACGGGTGGAAGAAAAAGCAAATTTGCATTTTATATAATAACAGTAAATGAATTCTTCATAATTGCGTTCACCTTTATGTATAGCTTTTTCCAATAACTAAAACTAAGCAACGTACAACACTGTGTGTATACATAAAAACCGTTCCAAAAACATTACCTAACTAATAGTGGCATATCCTATCAAAATATTATAAAGAATAGGAATAAAATGCAAATTTCCGTTATAAATCTGTAGTAGATGGCGATGATACGATTTTCTGTAATAGAATTCATCGTGAAGTTTTCGCTTCATACATATAAACGATGCTTTCAACATTGTAATAAATACACCGATTGAAGAAGTATCCGATTACGGAAGATTAACCAGAAATTCCATGAACAATTACCCAAAGAGAGGTGAATATATGGCTTTTGTGATACTTTTATGTTAGTCGGGCGCAAGTAATAAATCAACAAATATTGTTTCCATATCTTATTCTTATTTTATTATTTTCATTCAAAATAAAAACATTTCAATCATTCATTTATAGTATATGTTTTACACTAATGTCATTGAAAAAGATAGGAAACAATTGGAAACAATAGGAAATAATGCCATAACTTAAAACAAAGAATTGTTTTTAATTTACATACGCGAAATGTAACTAATGCTATTGGCAATTTTTTAAATGCTAATGGCGATATTTAAATACGGATACGGGTGACATAAAAGTACCCATTTTTTCTTCTTATCTAGGAGCAAGTGATAAATCGCGGTGTATTATTTCAATTCCAATTTCTTTATTGAAAAAAGTAATACTTACGCATTATTCGGACTCTGAGATAGATCGCCAAAAATGGTTGACAATTGCCAATCTTGTTTATCGTTTGCCATTTACGTTCAAAAAAGTAATTGAACATTCTTAAATACATAACCTTGTTAAAAATGGTAAATTGTTTTAAGTAAATAAATAAATCAAATATATAACATAAAACTACATACTATAAACTATAATAAAAAAATTATAATAATAAAATTAATTTCAAACTATACTAAATGAACTATCAAATGGACAAATATAAGGGTTGCTGTAATTAATGTAATTGCCATGCTTGGCGCTGTTGTATCTGACATGACCCGGTGTAAGTACCACAAAATTTTTAAAGTCGTACAAACATTGCTTTCCTTTTTAAATATTTTCGTTTTATAATGTTAATTTCTAAGTGGATCGCTTCCTTGTATTTTAAGTAAAATCAATGTATTTTTTTCTTTTTCTCAAGATGTTTGTATTTATTTATTTTTTTTCAAACTCATATAGCTGTTTTAATTTTTTAACCAAAAGAATTAACAAAAAGATTTAATTTGAATTTCTTCCGTTGCTACAGTAACGGATATACAATATGAATGAATATGGATGAATTATCACTTGTAATGTTCGATATTTCGAGGTTTTGGCGCCAAAGACATTGCCAAATTAGAAAAATATGAAATATCACACGAACTATTGGACTTAAAAGAGTTTGGTTAATACCATTCGATTCAGCTTACAAACAGTACACCAAAATATATCATCAGTTGAAAACTAACTATAAAATCAGATTTTTAAGGAATTTTTTTAAAGTTCGTTCTCTTTTTTACCCCCCTTAGGGGTGGAATTTTAAAAAATCCTTTCTTAGTGGCACTCCATATCATAAGAAGTATTTTTACCCCGATTTTCAAGATTTTAGGTTCAGTAGTTTTGGCTGCGCGTTGATTAATACAAAATCCAGACTTTCTTTTATATATATAGATAGATTATACTTTCTTAAAAATTACTTTAAATATTGTAAATTTTCAGCGCTTCAGTGTCAGTAATCGTGGCACTCAACGTGTTAATGTCAATTTTCTCAGAACAGCGATTTTGATCATTGCGAGACAATTTCTGAAAAATGGTTACCTAAAATTTCACGTAATTTTCGGTGAATATAATAAACATATAGAGGCACAAAATGATGTATTATTATGTTTCTATAGTAAGGAGTTTAGAATCCACGACTACTTCTGCATTAAAAACATCTCGATATTTCGTGTTTCTTTACAAAAATATTTTTTTCTCAAGTTTTATTTTTTTTTCAGTGTAGGTCCTTTTGAAAACACATTATATCTGTACTCATTTAAAAAAAAATCATGGTTTGTTTTAGCCATTCAAATGTGAAAAATCATACGCGCAATGCATACAAGAATGATTTTTTCGTGAAAATTGTATCATATCTAAAAATAAATTACAAATTTTTATATGTCTATATACTTACTTTAATAACTTTAATTTATAAAATAAATCTTTCATAATATGTGTTTTCAGTTTCATAATAAAAATTCAATTAGTTATAGAATGACAGTAGTTCTTATAGTGGTCACTTTTTCATGTATTTTGTTAGTTCGTAGGGTACCTGACCACATAATAGCTTCAATTTTCACCCTCATAAATAAATTACATTTTGTGTTATAAACAATTGTTGTAACAGGATGTAGTTTTATCCTTTTCCGAGCTATCGCGTCTGTAAATCGAGGTTAAAACTGGTAACTTTTACAGCACTGAGTAAAGATCAACTGCTTTTACCGAAAAACGGAAAGATATAGTCTGAATAAGAGGACTTGCCATTTTCATGCCTTTTCGAGCAAAAATGACTAGAAATGTATCAGAAAATAACCTGTTGGATTTAAGAACAGTAATAATACTCGAAAGGAAGTGTTTAACGCATCAATAGTTGCGTGCGGATCTTTATGCCGCCCATATTGATTAATAATCGATTACATAGAGTCTGAATGAGAGGAATTGCCATTTTCATACATTTGCGAACAAAAATGACTAGAAATGTGTCAGAAAGTAACCTGTTTTGGATTTGAGAACAGCATTAATACTCGAAAAGAAATGTTTAACCCTTCGGCAGTCACGTGCTGTCTTTTTGCAGCTTATATTAATTGTCGTCCTCTATGCCATCTCCAAAATACAACGGTGAAATGTCATGTAGCTGGCCTTAAATGTTTCTCCATCAACACAGTAAAGTTGCTTGACATTCTAGCTTATTTTCCAGTATATATTGATAAGAACAGTAGAAAATCGTCGAAAAAAGCATTACATAATCACTAGTGTCAGTTACTATTCACCTTTTCAAGCATTTCACGAAACAGGAGAAAACTGAATAATTTCAGTAAAGGGTAACTTTTAACTTCATTGAAAGCAATAATTGAATAATTAAATGAAAACTGTTTGATATTTCCTTTTTTCTGTCAACAAGAACCTACGGCAAAGAGACAGAACGCGACCAGTAGCGTTCTAAAAAGGCTACTCTTGGGTTAATCCTCGAATATTGACTCAATCGATGAATATTGAAGCTGATTTCTAGATTCGTATTTAACCCATGAAAACATGAATGAATATTATGAAGCCTGGTACAGAAAAAAAATCTTAATTTTTATTTTCTTCAGGTTAGCTTCTATAAATGAAACATGAGTTTAAACAAATATATAAGCAAATGAATAAAAAAAATTGCTGGAGAAATAACATATACATTTCATACATTTTCTAAATATTTAAGTTGATTTGATTCACTAATATCCTATTTCACTTCAATAAAAAGTGCCAGTAAGAATTATGGAATAGAAAAAGAACTTAAAATATGGCTAAAAAATTCAGATGATACAATATTATTAATTGTGATTTAACCGTTTGCCCATTGTCAGATTTTTAAAAGTATTATATAAAAACCTCCTTCTATTAATTTCTTCTAGCGTTTTTCCATATTTTCGACATTACCCGTTCTTTTCCCTATAAAAATTATGATTGGCTGTTCACTGTACTTTCCTGCAATTTTATTGGTCAATAAACGAATCTCTGGAATCCGTTTCTACTTCATATATATTACCAAATTCAATCATTTTTTACGCTGATGACGATCCCGTAAGGTATGGTGACGTCACGGCGACGTCGTTGTGAAGTCACACTGTGATTTTGTGACCGTCGATGTGACGTCATAGTGACTAGAATGCGAGGTCGTTATGGCCGTTTTAGAGGTCGTTTGTGACGTCACATTGTGACCACTCTGTGAAGTCACGGTGTGACAAATTTGTAAAAAGTGTGTCATTTGTGACTATTTTGGCATTAACTTTGTTACGAACCTGTGACGAAAGAGACAATGCTTTGAAGTCACACTGTGACCAATTTGTGAAATATGTGTCATTTGTGACTAACTTGTCATAAACACTGTGATGATTTCAAATGAAAATCAAATTTTAAATTAATTGCTTAAAAGGCGCAAAGGCGAACATAGAGAAAAAGATTCCATGCTGGGACAGGAACCCGGGCCATCAGTATAGCGCACTGACATTCTACCGACTAAACAGCATGGAACGATACCCAGCCTGGAATATTTCTCACTATTACATGTTGGCAAGGCTACAAACGCAGCACAAGATGGAATATTTATCGTGAACGACCGACATGAGGCAAACACGAAACTTAATTAAATCCACAGCATCGACTGAAACTATATTAATACTTGGAAATTTTTCCAGAGAAAACCATTCGCCTTGCATACAATATTTCAAATGAAAATCAAATTTCAAATTGATTGCTTAAAAGGCAATTTTAATTTGAAATTTGATTTTCATTTCAAATACTGTATGCAAGGCAAATGCTTCTCTTTGGAAAAATTTCCAAGTATTAATATAGTTTCAATCGATGCTGGATTTAATTAAGTTTCGTGTTTGCCCCATGACGGTGGCTCACGATAAATATCCCATCGTGTGCTGCGTTTGTAGCCTTGCCAACATGTAATAGGGAGAGATTTTCCAGGCTGGGTATCGTTCCATGTGGTTTAGTCGGTAGAATGTCAGTGCGCTATACTGATGACCGGGATCGACTCCCGGCGTGGAATATTTTTCACTATGTTGGCCTTTGCGCTTTTTAAGCAATTAATTTGAAATTTGATTTTCATTTGAAATATTGTATGCAAGGCGAATGGTTCTCTCTGGAAAAATTTCCAAGTATTAATACTGTGATGATTCTTGTCATAAACACTATGATAATTTTAAAGTAAAGTTTTGTTTGAAATATAAAATCATATCTTTTTACCGTACTTTTTAGCAAGATATCACTATTTTGGAGTCCTATTCTTCTAAAATATTTTTAATTTTCCATTTAAAAAACAATGTTTATCAGCTGACATCCTTTTTTTATTAAGTTCTAAGCTTGATCTTGAATTCAAGCTTAATATTAAAAATGTGTTTGCTTTTTAATGTGATTTGTCATTGTTTTATTAAATACGAATATGGAGTATAACGGACATTAATACAACTGTTATTTATGGAATGACATGATAAGCCCTATTTATTTAAATTTTTTATTCCCGTACATATTGTATTTTGTGAATATGAGCTAAATAGATTTGGTATGTTTTATAGGAAAACACTGATCTCGGAAATAGAAACAACAAGTAAGATATATCCTGCGATAAGCATAGATTATAAAACACTTTCCAACTCTTCCTGATGGTTTTAACAAGACATCGGGGGAAATAACGTAAAAAGGATAACTAAGTAAACATGAAAGCGCATAAAACATTTGAAAAACTGATTTCAGCAGTTACCATCCATTGCCAAATATGTTTTCCAATTCTTTTCAACAGTCCTGTATTTGGTCTGTAGATTGATATATATACTATATAATGGAAAAATTTAGTTAATCAAGGAAACGCATAACAGGTTGAAATTCTCTTTCAGTAATTTATACTAATATATGGAAACATACTTAAATAATTTTGTACAACCTTGTAGTTTACCTAGAACCTTTATTACACGCCTCTATTTAGTTAAAATTTAATTCAAACTAAAACACTCTTAAAACTGCTGAAATCACTTTTCCAGAAATTATAATTTATAGACGGCAACGTATCCAATTCTTTGCGTGACCCTGTATATCATTTTATCTATATTCTACAAACATTTCTTTGTAAATTAAATACAGTGCAGCGTAAAAATGCATAACTTATTTAAAAACCACCTTTAATCAATACCCAGTAATCCTTACGAATACTTTTGTATAGTCCTGTATATGAATTATAGCATATATATATACACCATATACTATGCATAAATGTAGTGAATCATAAAAGCGCATATCATAATTAAAAATGCATTTCCAGCAATCATCGCTAATGAACTGTACTTCGGATACAATATAGTATCTGAAATATTTTGTGTGTCCCTGTAAATGCTATATACAGTTCGTATTATACATGAAATAATTCATAGTATGTAAACCTCAACGACATATATCAATTTTATTACATATCAAATAGATTAACATAAATAATGTACGCCGCAAACAATCCCCTTCACCCCTATATCATTATGTGTTGGAATTCCTTTTTTAGCCCTGTAAATGAACAATAACTATTCTTTGCATCGCATATTCTACGGAATGCACATTTTAGTGCGCTTCATAAATGCATATCAATTTTATTCTGTTTGAAAGCGTGTAAAATCATTAAAAATCATTTGAAACGATATTTTTTCCCGCAGGTCGTAATGTAATGGAATACTTTTGACTGTCCCTGTAAAGGAACTAAACATGCTACAAACTTCATTACAGATAGGGACCTTGCTATAGTAAACGTCAATAACATCCAAAAATTCCAGGTCAATCCGAGTATATTTAAGCGAGTTAGAGCGCGGACAGACGGACAGACAAACCGAAATCATAAAGGGTCATTCCATGTCAGTTCAGGCAGGCATGTAACCCACCATCACAGATTTTGATGAAACTGCGTGTGTTTGTTCCTTTTATTAAGATATGATTCCCAGTATTTTTTTTTACTCCTTGGTCAAATAGTTTCTGAGAAAAAAATTGTCAAAATTTTGAAAACTGCCATCAGTTGGCATTCTTGACTGCTCGATTTTCAAGTGTAGCATGACATAAATATGATCATATTTCAATATCTATTCCACAAATCATCTTCAAATAATTTATGCATAATATATAGGGTACGTATTTTATGAAAAAAAAAATACTGTTACGCTTATATAACATTTTAAGTGTGTCTAAAAAATGTTTAATCTTTGAAGTCGTGATTTTTTTATGAAAAATAATGCATTACCTAAAATAGCATTATTAACAAAAGGCGGTATTTTTATTAAATTTATTTTTTGTGGGGGATATACTTGAAGGTGTCCTTTACCTGATTCTGAAATAAAAGTAGTGGGATTTTGGGTGTTTTTAGTAGTATTTCATATTTAAAAATATTTTGAGGCGTATTTCAAATCAAATCAAGCAGAGTCATTCCATGTCAGTTCGCCTAAGATATTTAATTCACTGTCACAAATTTCAATGAAACTGGGTATGTTTATAGCTCATTTTAAGACAGGATCAAGGAAATTAAAGGTGATTACAAGTAAAATATTTTTTAAGATAAAAAAAAATATCTAAATTTTGAAAATTTTTTTTAAATGTTTTTAATGGCAGATCTATATTCAAAGACTGCATTAAAAAAAGTCATTTCAATATAAAATCACTAAATAAGTTTCAAATAGAGTATATGTGACAAATAATGTAGGCAGATTATTATTTATTGTTGTTTGTCATGTTTAAATGCTAAGAGTGTGTTTAATCTTGTGAATTCTTAAAATTAAGAATTTTTTGAAAAATAACGTGTTAATCAAAAATTTATTATTAACCGAAAGCAGGCTGTTATTACTTTTTTTAATTGTACGTAAAAATATCTTTTCAATAGTTATAAAATAAAAATAGTGAAAATATGAGCAATTTTAACAAAATTTTCATAAAATGTGAATGTTTAATGATAAATATTGAAGCTTTTCATGCTAAGATGTACTAAAATGACTACGATATCGTGTATTTCTACTCTTGCTTAAATATAATACATACAATAATAAAATAACAAATATTATTTACAGCAATAAAAATTAAATTAAATAGTACCAGTTCCTTTACCAACACTACATTGCTCAACAGCCTACTTAAAATCAACAGCCCGCACTCTTATTGAAAAATACTTTCAACTGTTCAAATAATAAATAAACTGCATTTAAAAATTTTAATATCAACTTATTATCTTAAGACGATAATAATAACTAAACAACATGATGAATTTATAAATCAGCTTTTAATTGAAAAGTCATGAAATGGTCCCTTTAAATATTGTTGTTCATCGAGTCAATCAAAACAAATTATATAAAAAAAATAGTGAGCCTAATATGCTGACTGCAATGACACTTCTAACAAAACTAATTAATTCATTACCATCTGAAATCAAACCCGAAAGATCAAAAGAAAAAAAAATCATCTGTAGTGTGAATGTGACATAATCAGTGGTTGTTGAGGTATGTCTTTGTGACATTTTCACCTGTACTTCAATAAAATATAAACATGTAAGCTTTTTTCATTCATCCAAATTAAGTAAAACAATTATAAAACTTTGTTGTCATTACACCAGATGTTAAATTTTTCGTTACATACTATTAGATAAGTTCTTTACTTTGAGACATTATTGACATAATATCATAAAATTTGCTATATGTATTTTTTGTAAGTGTATAAACAATATATATATGCTTTATTAAACATAAATGAACAATTTTTAAATAATTTGTTTGAGAACAGGGATATATATACACACATATATATGTTGAAAATCCATCTTTCAGCAATATTGTGATGAAATAAATCAAATTACCGTAATTTCCGGTGTATAGCCCGCGGATCATACAATCGTGTTTCGACCCAGAAATTTTTAAATCACAACTTTTTAGATCACAGTAAATATTGGTCTTCAAATACTGAATAAAATTTCTGGGTCCAAACTGAATTGTTTGATCTGCGGGCTATACACCCGAAATTACGGTACATATCATTAGAAACTGAATAAAGTTACAAAAGTGCAACTCATTAAGTTTTAAATTTTTTTTTAGATATAGTTATTTGAAAGATATAAATATAATGGATTATGCATTTTTTGCATATATTTAAAGCACAATACGTCAAAATTTTCTTCAATAGAGTGAAATTTGTTTTTTTTTCAATATTAGCAGCTCAATGCTAAATTTTCAATATTAACAGCCAAATATGAGTTTAAAGATTAGGACTGTCATTTTGAAAATTTCTATTGGGCGGTGAGGAGCTAGTGATTTTTCTCTTTTTTTGGAAAGGGATAATTGCTCTTCGCCCTAGAAGTTTTACTAAAAAACAATATTGTTTATTTTTTTCCTTAAGAAAAGAACATAAAAGATAATTTGAAAAATAAAATAAATGTATAAATAAAAATATTTCCAGGGATGATACATTGGATAGGTTTTACATTTGAAAATATTGATAATTTTAAATATGATTTAAATACTACTAAAACCAACCAAAATCCCACTATTTTTATTTCAGATCCAGTTATAATGTAGTATTATGTACAATTTAAAATTAAAAAATTAGTCATAGAAACTCCGCCTCTGATTGATAAAGATTTTTTAATAATTTCATTATTTTTTGTAAAATATTTTTGATTTCAAAGATTATACAATTTTTTAGACACATCTAAATATTTTTTAACATTACAGCAATATTTTTTTCATAATCTACATACTTTATTTACCTTGCTTAAATTATTCGAAGAAGATTTCTTTATTAGTTATTGAAATATGATTTTATATATAAAATGAGGCCTTTGAAAATTGAACAATCATTAATGGCAACTCGTGGCATTTTTCCAAAATTTTGATAATTTTTTCTCATATGTTCACTATTTTTATTTTATAACCATTTAAAAGATATTTTTACGTACAATTAAAAAAAAGCAATAACACCCTGCCTTCTGTTAATAATAAATTTTTGATTAACACATTATTTTTGACAAAATTCTTGATTTTAAAAATTCATAAGATAAAAGACACTCTTAGTGTTTAAACATGATAAAAAACAAGAAATAATAATCAGCCTACATTATTTGTCACATATACATTATTTGAAACCTATTTAGTGATTTTATATTGAAATGACTTTTTTTTTTTTTTAATGTAGTCTTTGAATATCGAACTGTCATTAAAAAAATTTAAAACAATTTTTCAAAATTTTGATATTTTTTATCTTAAAAAATATTTTACTTTGGATCAAGAAAATTAAAGGTGATTACGTCTTAAAATAAGCTATAAACAAACCCAATTTCATTGAAATTTGTGACAGTGATTAAATGGCTTAGGGGAACTGACATGGAATGACTCTGCTTGATTTGATATGAAATGCACCTCAAAATATTTTTAAATAGGAAATACTACCAAAAACACCCAAAATCCCACTATTTTTATTTCAGAATCAGGTAAAGGACACCTTTAAGTATATCTCCCATAAAAAATAAATTTAATAAAAATACCGCCTTTTGTTGATAATGCTTTTTTTTTAATGCATTATTTTTCATAAAAAATTCACGACTTCAAAGTTTAAATATTTTTTTAGACACACTTAAAATGTTATAAGCGTAACAATATATTTTTTCATAAGCTGCGTACCCTAAATATTGTGCATAAATTATTTGAAGATGATTTGTAGAGTAGGTATTGAAATATGATTATATATATGACATGCTACATTTGAAAACCGGCTATCAAGAATGCCAACTGACGGCAGTTTTTCAAAATTTTGACAATTTTTTTCTCAGAAACTATTTCACCAAGGAGCAAAAAAAAATTACTGGTGATCATATCTTAATAGTAAGAACAAACACACGCAGTTTCATTAAAATCTGTGATGGTGGGTTACATATTGATATTTTACTGCCTGATTTGACGTGGAATGCCCCTAAACACTTTTCAACTTTATCGGGCATGAAAAACAGTTTATTTCAATGCTTAAATATTATATTTTATTTTTTAATGCCAATAAAATAAATGTATCGAAAACGTAGAAAATGAGTTTACAATCAAAGAAAATTTAATAACTGATTCTGAATGTCTACAATTAAATGTTTTATTAAAATCACAAACAGAAAAAAAATGCTTAAATACAATTGAAAAAATAAATATATCAATTTCAAAAACACTAAATAATTAGTATTTATAATTGTACTATTAAACAACAACAAACTACAATAGATGAATTAAATGCATTTAACAATTTCTCAAAAATCTTTCCATATGTTATAAGGAATTCCTATTATTTTATAATTTTGGCAAATGTTAAATCTGAAAACATTCATATGAAGATTTAGGATTTTAAATACTAATTTAAAATATTATTAGCAATGAAAAAAAATCTTTCAAAAGTTTCACTGCTATAATATGTAAAAAGACATTTTCCCAGTATAATGTTAATTTCAAAATTGAAACAATTTCGTAATATCATTATAATCGAATATCATATTTAACTCCAAAATATTAATGACGATAAATACTGTGTTAGAATCAGTCTCTGCATCAGCTTTTTTTTTTTTTTTTTTTTTTTTTTTTTTTTTTTTTTTTTTTTCTAGCGATGGCAGATTAAGATATTTTACAGCATCTGAAAAGAATTCTAGATCAGTCTCATTATAGTAATTCTATTTAACTCATGATAGTAATCTATCAAACAGGAATAAAAATTTTAAATTAAATAAGACATACCTTTTAAGTTCCATAAATATTTTAATAATATCCGTGTTTTATCCTAAATTGTCAGACATATTTCTGTTAGCTTAAAAAGACTGACTTCCCGCGTCAAAGTTCTCTGATCCTTATTTTATTATTGCCCCACCAGTGGCCGAGAGGTTCTGCTCTCGAAGCTGGTAGACGGGAGGTGCTGGGTTCGATCCCAATCGCGCCCGTCGGCCTAATCGTTCGGAGTTTTCGTGGTTTTCTTCGAACCTTGGTTCTCCAAGCGTTAATACGGGTTAGGTTCCCTTAGAAAGACCTCCACGGAAGGCACTCCCCCCCTTAGGGCCTATATCCCACGTGCAGATAATTGGCCGACATAAACACAACCAACCAACAACCTTATTTTATTCTGCGGTTTAATCGACCGCGGACGATACTGAGCAAGCAGGTGCTTGTACTGTATTATTATAATTTTTCTTTTGTATACAACAGATTTAGAGTTTAAATGCGCAATTATTTTATCTTTTTCAAAGTGTCTATGAAAATTTTCTATTTGAATGAAACACCTGCCTTTTTTTCTTTCTTTTTTTAAAGTAAAGTTTGTTTTACACGTAATAAATAACAAAATGAGTATCTTCTTAATAAAGGAAAAGAGAGTATACAGGATAAAAAAATTTTCTTTGTCAATCTGTCATTTTTTTCCATATTCATTTTCTGTAGAATAAAACAATTTGTAAAATAACTTTTTTTTACAGTCATATCTCTAAAACACAAATTTGAAATACGAATAATTATATCATGGGTTTTCTATAAAATTTGTATACATATTTTTTCGGAAAATGCTAATTTTATTTAAAAAGTCTGAAAGAAGTAGAATTTTTTAAAAAAATAGTTATTTAAAATAGTTAAACAATAACAGGAAAAAATATGACTTGAATGCAAATTCTAAAGCAAGAAATGCATATATGACTAAACTCTGAATCCTCTTTCTACGTGCTCATTAAAAGCTACGGACTTAACTGTAATATAAAATTTTAGTTTGAAACCACAGAAGTGTTTCAAATACCATTGGTCGACAAAATAAAGAAAAAGAAAAAAAAAACTTCCTCCCTGCAAACTAAATATGTATAGTGTACAGATTTAATATTCCTAATTCTAAATACGTTATCCAAATTGCTCCAGTACGTACCATTTTTCCGAGAAACACTTTTATAATAACAACAATCAGTGAAGGATTAAATTGCAATGGTAGATAAAATTGAAATCATAAAAAAAGTATACTTTCACTGTCTTAGATAACAAATTGATAAAATATAGCATGAAAATCTAGTTTGTTGATACTTGTACCGTGCATTTTCCTTTTTATGCCCCCCCCCCCTCTTTTCGTGTCCGAATTTACTATTTCCTATCCACTAATATATTTTCATTCCTTATGTAGCTGTAACTCGGGCATGTTTAAAATATTTCTGTTAATTGTCAAAGATTTTTGATGTTCATATTTTTGTCACACTGTGACTTACAATATGGTGGGTTTTTTCGTCACATATGTGACGTGACGTACGTTACATGCAGTGACATAACAGTGACGTCACATTTTTTTTTTTAATTGCCAGAAAATATAATTTTATATGAATAACAGGTTTTGAATATTTTTTTGTAATTTTCTAAAGTTCACATCTCAATCACAATGTGACATCACTGAGTGGTGGCATTTTGGTCACAGATGTGACGTGACCACAGTGACTCACAGTGACGTCACAACGACGTCACCGTGACCATGCATGCTATGAGGGATGTGCTGACTGCTACCGAAACTAATCTGCAGTTATTTAAAAGTTTCTCTGCTTAAAACGTCACGTCATTTCATATGCTTATTTTGAAGATGGAATATATAACTCATATTCTAACAGCATAAACATAATTCATATTTTTTTTTCTTTGCATTCATGATTTATGAAAAAAATCCGTAATTTCTTTGCATCTTTTCGATTCCTTACGGGAAAATCCATTGTAATGTTACTTTTGTCAGATTCTGCCAAAAATGGGATGGGAATGTATTTTGGTCATTTTGTTTTTAGAGCTTGCGTTTGTTGGATTTTTCATCTGTCAACAAGATAAAGCGTTACTTTATCTTTTATCTGAATAATCAAAACGTGACAAGCATGAGAGCATGAAGAAGCCTGTGAAAATAAAAATAAAAAATGCATGAAAATCTTTGCTACGGTAGATACAAGGGAAACAACAGTTTTTAACCATAAAAATAGACAGCATTTTTAGTAGATACAGGTTATAAAATTAAACGGAAAGCAAGGATTACTTTTATTATTTTTTTAAAATATATTTTAAAACTGAGAGTTCAATTATATAACAAAAGATGTGAGCAAATGTGACGAAGTGTGGCACATAAAATAAAATTTTCATTTTCATTATTTTTCATAAATAGGAGGATAACTAGAATGCTAAAATTCATAATTTTTATAAGACACTGTAAAAAAAAAAAAAAAAAAAAAAAAAAAAAATGTTTTTTAATTAACGAATTACTTTCGAGATTTAAAGAGTCCTTTATAAAAAAGAAAGTTTCTTTTGCTGCCAGTATTTTTTTAAAAATGTTTTAGAGTTGTATTTCCAATTACAGTAGAACATCGATTATCCGAAGTAATTGGGATCGACTATCTTTCGGAAAATCGAAATTTTCGAATAATCGAGAATGCTTCAATTTCAAGATTAAGGAGAAATATATTATATATTTCGTATTATGGTAACAAGTAATTAATAAAAATAAAGCAATAGCAGAATAGAAACAAGAATAAATTACCTGAATTTAATTTTGAAATTAAGTACCTTTTACATATATCACAAGCGCTTGAAAAAATGTTTTGTTTATCGCAGTTTCGATTGCCTTGCCTTTGCTTTGAAGCTCTATCACGGAGTTTTTTCATATTATTAGTTCACCAGTATTACAGTCTTTCTGCTCCTCCAGCCATGTCAAACCTTTTTCAAAACATTCAAAAGCTTCAGAATTGCTAATTTGTTCGTTTCTTCGTTCCACCCCGCAGTTTACGAGAGCTCAAATTAAATTAAAAGGAACTCTAAGAAAGGGGTTAAAAAATATTTATATGTACTCATAGTTCGGAAAAGACCGCTTGCACACAAGGAATACGGCAGTTAAAAAGCTTTTAGAATGGATGTGATAGCAAAAAGAAAAGATTCCGAATTTATTTATAGCGTATTAATCAGTTTTTCAAAACGGAATATCGGTTTTTAGGTGCTCTCCTTGGTACTTCTTAGTTATCCCGTCGACCAATTTCGCCAAATTATATAAATCGCCAAACCATTCGCCAAATTATACACATTGACATAATTTTTTATTTTAAATAACGAAAGAATAAATAAATTAGTAAAACATTAATAAAAATACAAATAAAACGTCGAATTAATGGTTTTATTGGCCATTATTGGCATTTAATCTTACAATTAATTAATTAATGGTAACCATTATTGGCAATTAATGTTACAATTTGGCGACAGTAATTTGGTCGACGGGATAACTAAGAAGTACCCTATCCTTTCTCGATGAAACATTTTCAGCTGCGTAATTGAACTTATACATAGAAATCTAACTAAAAATTAATGTTAATGTTAATGTTAATGTTAATATATTATTTCTAATTGCTAAAAAGGGTGTAAGATTAAAATTTTAAAAACAGTAAAATAGTTTTTTTTTTAACTGAATAACAAACATACGACTTGTGTGCTTGACATAAAGCCCGCTTATAAGTCGGAGACAAGATAGCACAAGGAAATATTACAACACAAGAAAAATACACCCTGGGAGTTCCACACAAAGTATGTGTGCAATGGAACCAGCGGGAATCGAACCCACAAACTCTTACGCACAAGCGATTAGCTGACTGGTGCTTTGACCACTCAGCCGCAGAGCCCCGACAATTGGCATGTTTCAACTCATCCAGAATCATTTTCAAAACAAATAAATAATAATATTCTGGGATTGCACGTTCTATGATGCAATGAACTAAAACGTCATCATTCAGTTTTGCATGTAACGCACGGTTTTTTTTTTTCTTTTATACTTATTTCTATTTTCGAAACCATTGAGTACCTCGGGACACAGTTTTGGTAAGTTGAATTATGGTGTATCGTTACATGCGTTATTTTTACATGTTATAATCTCTATTGTTATTGTTTCTCTTATACCGGGTCGATAATATTCGTTAGAAGGAAAAATTGTCTTAATTTCGTTGAAATTTATATAAATGATTTCTTCTTGATGCAATCTTGTCAAGGCTATGGTTTTTCTATCATATTTAATATCAGCTGCATGCCCCTTTTATCAATTCCTACTATTAGCTCACACTCTCCCTATATTTATTTATTTATCTATATATTTATCTTGTTCAAACTTTCAATCGTTAAAGAAATACTCATTATTCATCCTATCAAGTTGAAATAATTTTTTTAAAACTTGTACTGGATGACAATTGAGGTTAATACAGTTTTTTCAAATATTAATTAATTAATTAAATTTTAATTAATTAATTTTAGTTTTGCGTGGGAAACAAAATGGCGGCCATTGGTTGTTGAAGATCAATTAAAGTATTTTCAATAAGGGGTTACCATAAGGGGGACCCTGTTCTGTCGCCTAATACCACCAAGTTTGTCGCCAACTTGGCGATATATCGCCAAATTTGGTGGCCAAAATGAGTCGCCAAAAGTGACGCCAACTTGGCGATATCTCTGATATTTCGCCAAATTCCCATAGAGTTCCATTGCAAACCTACTTGCTTATAGAAAATCAACAAATTGAGATATTTTAATGCAACAAAAACTAATATTAGCTTAAGGGGCTATATTAAATTTTTCTTTGATGACCCAAGTAGGAATTGACTTTAAAAACAAAATTTTTATATTACTTGTTATGTATATAAATTTCCTGCTAGTCATTTCAATATAGTAATTCTATGATCCGTCTGCTCTAGTTAAATACAGAAAAAAGGAGCATGCCAATAGTCAAATAAAACTATTTTACTGTATTTTAAGTTTTAATCTTACACCTGTTTAGCAATTAGAAATAATATATTATTACAAGGTGTTAAATTGTTATATAGTTAATGTTATTGTTAAATGCTGTTAAGTTATAATGTTTGTCTGGTTAATATGTTTGTTGAGCATAAAATTTTTACTTCGGAGTGGATTGCATCCGAAAAACGTATATCCCGGTTTTGAAAGAGTGATTTATACACACAAAGACTACTCGAAAAGTTTCCGAACATCAGTGACAGCAAAAGAAACTTTAAAATTTTCGAAATTTTGATTATTTTAGGTGTTAAATTCTTAGCGTTTCTGAACATTTTCATGTAATTATTTCCATGAAATTACCATTAGAACAGAAGTTATGGCTTCTAGATATTTACCTGCTAAATAGCTGAAACGGCGTTTCTGATACATTGAAGTCATTTTACTCCAAATGATGTTTATGGGGCTAATGCGCACGATATCTCAAAACTTCTGAATATTTTTTCATGAAATTTTCAAAACATATGTTTCATGTTAATCTGTATAAAATGAACCTAAAATTTCCTTTTTATTGTCCCAAAAGAATATTTGTTAGGTGATAATACTATTGAAATTTTCTAAATTTTGCATTAGCTAAATACAGCTTTGTATTAAAAATATAAAAATGCTTTAAATAATAATTTATTTAGGTTCAGGATAATTATTAAAATCTGAAGTATAAGTTGGCACCAAAATTTTCATTCTAGTTGCAAAATTTATTTTGTAATCCTGCGCGTAATCTGTTATGCCAATTTCCTGCTCGTCAAATGTCTGACAGTTTTGAGGCCCCTGTATATGCTAATTCTGCGTCTTGCAATTTTTTAAATACATGAAATGAGTGAACATACTTATATATTTCCTTCCAATAAAAATTGCGTCTTAAAATCAATTACATTTTAAGATATTATATGTTGAAAATGGTCTTTTCTTTTCTTTTCTTTTTTCCAATTTTAAGAGTCCTGAGACCCCTTAAATATTGATTATATATTAGTTTGTAAAGTTTGTAAAGACAAAGAACGCTTTCATTTCTTGTCAGTCTATGTTGTTATTTTGGAAAAGTAACATTGTAGGTAACATAATCCGTAATTGTGTTTCATGATACTATTACAAACTTAATAAATTACGCAGAGTGCCCCTACACAATATCAGTGCAGATTAAAAATGTGACCGTATACCACTTTTGTTTTTACACCAAGTTAAGTTCTCAAAGAACAAGAAAACGCTTTTAGATAGAAAGTGAAAATGTATGACTTCGTTGCATTAACTTTTATGTACTGACGGTACGTATAAGTACCATTAAAATCCCTTGTTATAAAATTCATTTAATAGATCGATTAGTTATAATAGAGTTTAGAATAAGTTATAGCTATATTACTTTATCTTCTTCCAAATGCATTACACAAAACAAAAATATTTACGAGGGAGGGGCGTTCAATTCGGAAATATTTCGATATTTCTAGTACAAGAAGATTATAATTGCATATTTCCTAATTCTACAAAATACTAAGAAAAATATTTAAAATGAAAGATTTGAGTAGAGTTATAAATATTGCACAAAATCCCTATAAATTCAAATTTATGTAACCCTTCTAAATCCTTCAATCCTTCTAAAATTTATGAAATGATTATGTAAATCTTCCAATGTAATTTAAACAATTTACGAAAAATGCTTTAGAAGGTGAAATTTTTATGAATACATAATTCAGTGCATAAAGGGTTAACTGAGTTATGTTAAAAATAATGTTTGTAACAAAATTTTGCCACTTTCGCAAGCTTACAAACTTTTAAAGAACTTGTCATTCAAATTTCTTCTACGTGAATAACAAATCAACCTTTAAATAAATAATATGGGATATATTTACATGGGGACATACATCGCAAGATGGAGGGCATCGTGAATTTAGAAACTCTTATAGGAGACATGAGCATACATGGTTTAGAACCACTGTTGTATACCTAAAATAGCGATTGTGTCACCATAAAAAGTTACTGGTCGATACTTTTCCACTATAGGGGCCTTGGCGGGTTTATTTTAAAGATTGGCACAATTTGGGTTTCAGAAAGTGAGATTTCTGCCAAACGTTATGCAGATCCATAAAAACAAACATGGTGAACTTTTATTCTTGCTAATACATGTATTTATATATTTATAATTATTTTATTTATAACATATATTAGTGTGTTTATGTACAATTTACTTCTCTTTGTATATAAAAATACATAAATGGCTTTTTTATGATAAACAAATTGTATAAATATTGAAACAAGTTGCTTGTTTACATGAAATAGGCAATAAGTTGTCAGAAAATAAGTTGACAATTTGTTTTGTTTCACAAATACGTTTTCTCTATCGATCCAACGCAGCTATACTGAAATAATACCAATTGGCGTTTCAAAGAAAAATATTTTCAATTTTTTGCATCATTTTTAGTGCAAAAAAATTTAAATGGCGAAACGAAAAAAAAAGCGAAACAAAACTAGCGGAAGGAACTGCTATACTGTTACCTTTCGAGAATCAACCACAAATGTGCCAGACAGACAGTATATTTTTGTTGATTCAGTATTAGTAGCTGAAATAGAATTTTTCGGTTTTTCTTTTACCTATCAATAGGAGAAGCAGTTCTTTTACTTTCCCTTAAAATAATCGGAATGTGACATGCATGAGAATGACCATGGAAATATAGGAAATACGTGAATGTTTTTGCAACTAGATAGAAGACGTATAAACGGGGTCATCAGTTTTTAAACATAAAAATGAACACCACTTCTGAAAGATAAAGTTTACAAAAGTAAATTTAAAGATAATGTTACCTACACATTTTAAAATACAACATCGAAACTGAATTTTAATATTTTAAAATATTCAATGAAGATCAGAAGCATGTTCCACAAAATATATTAACGTAAACAAAGTGTTTTGAGACTAACTTTTAACAGTTTCTTATATAGCTGAAAAGTGTTTATGATTTCGGATTGTTGACCGTATGTCTGTTTCTGTATACTATTTCTGCATATTTTTGTTTCTATATTCCAGCATAAACATAATTAGTTTCAATTAGTTTGGTATATGTTATTGGGGCACATTACATATTGAAAATGAAGTGTGTAGCGGTCATAGTTCGTTAACAGAATCACACAAAAGATGTCGTTACATAATATTCTACGAAGAAAAAACGTTTGTAAAGCATGTTTTAAAGTTTATACGGAAATTGACATACATTGTTGAAATTCAATAAGGAATTCTTGCTTAAAAAATACTGCCATAGTGTTACATTCCTACATCCTATGACAAATACGCCAGAGAAACGTTATACTTTTGTTGATTCAGAATTAGAAATGAAAAAACATTTTTTTTTTAAATTTTTCTTTTACTAGTCAATACAATAAGCAGCAATTTTACTGTTCCTTCAAATAATTGGAACGGGACACACCTGAAAAAGACCCTGCAAATATAGGAAATACGTGAATGTTTTTGCAATTAGACAGAACACGGTTAAACGTATTCATCAATTTTTAATCATAAAAATCAACAGCACTTCTAACAGATAAAGTTTACAAAAGTAAAGTTATTCGATTTGCCAGCGATAGGAACTGCTGTACTGTTACTTTTTTCAGATTAGACTGTATATTTTTGTTGATTCAGTATTCGAAGCTGAAATAGAATTTTTCAATTTTTCTTTTACCTATCAATAGAAGAAGCAGTTATTTTACTTTCCCTTCAAATAATTGGAATGTGACATGCATGAGAATGACCATGGATATATAGGAAATACGTGAATGATTTTGTAACTAGATAGAAGACGTATAAACGTGGTCATGAGTTTTTAACCATAAAAATGAACGCCATTCCTGACAAATAAAGTTTACAAAAGTAAAATTAAAGATAACGTTACATTCACATTTTGAAATATTATACCGACACTAAATTTTGGAATTTTAAAACATTCAATGAAGATTAAAAATATGTTCCACAAAATATATTACGGTAAACGAAGTCTTTTGACACTATTTTTCACCCATCTCTACATAGATGAAAAGTGTATATGACTTGTTTTACCATCTATCTCTTATTGTATAGTTTACTGTATAATGTATATGCATATGTCTCTTTCTGTATTCTCACATACATGTAATTAGTTCTTATAAGTCTGGTATAAGTTATTGAGGTTTACCATATCAAATTCCATATTGAAAGGGAAATGTGTAGCAGTTATAGTTCGTTAAGAGAAACACACAAAAAATTCCGTTACATAATATTCTTGAGAAAAAATCGATTGTAAAGAATTCTTTTAAATTTAATAACATACGGAAATTGACAAACATTGTTGAAATGCCATAAAAAATTCTTGCTCCCCAAAAAACTGGCGTAGTGTTACATTCCCACATCGTATGACAAATACGCCAGACAAACGTTATACTTTTGTTGATTAAGAATTTGAGATGAAATAGAATTTTTTTTAAGTTTTTCTTTTACTTGTCAGTACAATAAGCAGCTGTTTTACTTTTCATTCAAATAATCGGAACGTGACATAAATGCGATAGACCCTGTAAATATAGGAAGTACGTCAATGTTTTTACAACTAAAGAGAACACGATTAAATGTGTTCATCAGTTTTTAATCATAACAATTAACAGTACTTCTGACAGATAAAGTTTACAAATGTAATGTTATTCGTTTTGCCAACGAAAGGAACTTCTGTACTGTTACTTTTCCAGACTCTACCACAAATATGCCAAACACACTGTATATTTTTGTTGATTCAGTATCAGATGCTGACATAGAATTTATTAAATTTTTTATAGCTGTCAATGAAATAAGCAGTTATTTTACATTTTCTTCAAATAATCGGAATGTGCATGCATGAAAAATACGCTGGAAATTTGGAAAACACGTGAATGTTTTTACAACTAGACAGAAGACGGATAAAACGTGACGATCCGTTTTTAGGCATAAAGATGAACAGCACTTCTGCAGATAAAATTTACAACAGTGAAATTAAAGATAATGTTACATACAAATTTTTATATACTAGAGTAGCCCCGGGAGAGTGGCCGTAGGCCTTGTATTTCTTGTAATTATAAATAGATGGTCGTCAAATGCGCAGTATAGGTGTGCAATGAGATTATTTTAACCAGTGTATACCGTGAATCCTATTTCGATGTTTACTTGTAGATGTACAATCCTTATTTTGACGTACAGTGGCGGTCAAAAGTTTCAGGTCAGCATAAAATTTTTGGTTAATTTGTACGTATATCCATATGCGGAGGAATCTCAAAGTGATACTTATACACTCTATTGACATAACAGTTAATAATTTATTTATGTAATAAAAATTAAATATTAATAAATTTAATTGACAAAATTAATTGCTAAAGAAAACGCATGTTCTCAAAAGTTGCCGGCCACCTTTGCAAGTTTTGAAAAAAATGGCATTATAACAGAAAATAATAGTGATCAACAACATTTACAATTAGTATTTTGTATTCATACATTTAACAATCAGTACTGTGGCGCAGTAACGTGGCATCGATTCAATGAACGGTTGTAGATCATCAATGTTACATTTTGTCCACGGTTCTTGCTGCTGAATTTGAATATTTATAATTCGACATACGTTTTTAAGTTAGTTTCAAAGATTTTCTATTGTATTCAAATCGGATGATTGGGCTGTCCATTTCAAAAGCGGAATTTTTTTGTGCGAAAGTTACTGCTTGAGGAGCTTGCATGTATGATTTTGGTCGTTATCATGATGAAACAAATAGTTGCGACCACAATGTTTCCTCCAATAAGGCAGGAAATGATCTTACAAGATATCCTTATGCATTTCACTATTCATCTTGCCGCTGATTTCAAATAACGGACAGGCGCATTTTCCAGAAAATTCTCCCCACAGCATAACGTGTCCTCCGCTGTGCTTCATTGTAGGAATAATATATCTCGCATCTTATCTTTTGTTTTTACGTAGTCGGTTATAATGTTTTTTATCACTACCAAAAAGATTAAATGTCGATTCATCGGAAAAAAGTACTTTTTTTCCAGTTTTCACTTGACCAATGACCAGTCTTTGTATTCCTTGGCAAACGCCAGTCGGGCCCTCTGAATTTTTTTATTTATGAAAGGTTTTTTAACACCGACTGATCCATAAAGTTCTACGTCTAAACGTCTTGATACTGTAGACAGACTTATTTCAGCAATATTTTAACACCACAAATCGCATGGAATTGCAGCGGCATTTTTACGTGGGTCATCAACTGCTTTTCTTCTGATAATTCTGTCTACAATAATAGTCGTTTTCCAGAGTCCCCCGGACCGTGGCGAGTTCCAAAGGCCATGACCATATTTATATGTTTTAAAATATCGTTTACAGCAAATTTTCCGATCGACAACTTTGCCGCAATCTCACGAGAGGATTGCCGCTTTAGCGACAAAGAAATCACTCGTTTTTGAACAATAAATTGTTAAAATTTTCATTTCACGTTGATTAATTAACAAACATGGCCAAAATATACTTTAGCGGTAGCAAAAACTAATGGATGACCAATGGACGGAAACTTTTGCACGCGCGAATTTCGAATTCCTCCCCTTTGCATCAAGTATCTTAAATATCTAATCAAAATGATCACGTGGTCAGTGGTACTTTACTTAATTGTGCTTCTTCTTCACTAAAACGTTCTATCAAACGAATTAAAGAAACTAACTGGCCGGAAACTTTTGACCGCCACTGTAAGTGCATGATTTCACTGTCCGAACTTTTAAACATGTTATGCTGAAATACTTTTCATACGCTAATTACTAAATGTATGCATGATTTCGAAGTCAAAACTAAGTGTAGCGTTTGTATAGAGTACTGTGTGTATAGTTACGACATTTTCCTTAGCAATTTCAGCACCATGTACCATGCAAAATAGGATACATGCCGCAGTTTCTTTTGTATGGTATGATTAAGTGTTGTTAATTTTACCTTTTCCTTTTGCATAGACTAACCAAGTTAGGCATGTTATCAAATTTACCAAAATCAAAGGAGAAAAACGGAAAAATAAAAAGTAAGAACAGCACGAAAGATGCAAGTCAAGATGATAATAATGAAAAATTGGATTGCGCGTAACGCAAATGTCCTTGCAAGGAATGTTTAGAAAACTACTCAAAAAAGAGGAAGTGTAATTGGCTTCGTTGAATCGTGTGTCAAATGTAGTTACATAAAGACTGTACTTTTACGACATTTTTTGTATAGATTGTGGTAAAAAATACAGGTGTATTAATCCATTCGGGACAATGTGTGTATATAAGCACCTTCAAAAAGAGCATACAGAATTTGTTTCTGCACCAGTAAAAAAGAAAAGTAATATTTGTGTTTAGTTAGAGCAATTTGACAATTATTTGAGTAAATATAACTTCTTTTAAAAAAGTGGTGCCAGCCGAATAAAATTTGTGTAAAAGCCGCCGGTACCGAAAGGGTTAACAAATAGATTATGTAAATACAATTTTACTTTTTTTTATTCTCCCTCTCTAATACATTGATGGTATGTTGTTGCTGGAATAACAATAAAAATTTTATGTAAAAAAATAAGTCGATAATTTTAATAGTGAAAGTAGGCAAACAATTATTAATTTGAATCCACTAATACGTTCACATTGTACTCATTTAGTTTCATTTTGTTATTACATCATAAATTATAGTCCAGATATGAATACATTTTTTAATAATTTTATTTATAATTTCATTCTGCTCTTATTAGAAGCGCGGCATAACTACCGCATAAGTGCGTCGTCTCAGCCTGAATGTACGGTTGGTGCACCGCAGTGTAATGTTTTAGAAAAAAAATAGTAAAAAATATTAATTATTTGTTTTGAATATTTTTGTCGCAGTACACGTATTGTATATATAACATTAAATACCACAGCATAATTTTTTTTTTTTTTTATGTCCACCACGGGACTTTATACACAAATTAAAAAAAATATATATGCGGTATAAATCCCGGAATTAATCTATACTGAAACTGAATTTTTGAATTTTAAAATATTCAATGACGATCAAAAACATTTTTCACAAAATATATTAACACGTTAAGCGCCCCATCCGTCACCGGTAACTGACACTAAACTTTTCGTTTAGTACGCGACATTCACCAATGACTGACGGTCTAAAATATGATATAAAAATAAATATATATATATATATATTGTTTTATGTAATTACTGAAAATTTATTTAAAATTTATTTACCTTTTATTTATTACAGGAATATACTTTCGTAAAAATTACTTAAATCATTGTAAATTTTTCAACTTCAGTATCAATCACCGTGTTAACATAAACCAAATGTTTTGAGACTAATTTTTAACAGTTTCCTATGTAGTTGAAAAGTGTATAAGACTTCGCATTGCTTTACCATCTGTCTCTTATTGTATAGTTTACTGTATAATGTTTCTGCATATGTCTGTTTCTGTATTCTCGCATACATGTAATTAGTTTCCATAAGTTTGGTATAAGTTATTGAGGTTTACCATAGTACAATCCATGTTGAAAGTGAAGTGTGTAGCAGTTACAGCGCCTTAACAGAAACAAACAAAAAATTCTGTTACACAATATTCTAGAGGAAAAATCGTTTGTAAAGTATTTTTTGAAAGTTAAAAACATACGGAAATTGACATACATTGTTGAATTGCAATAAGGAATTCTTGCTTCCAAAAAAACTGTCATAGAGATACATTCCCACATTTTATGACAAATACGCCAGACAAACGTTATACTTTTGTGTATTCAGAATTAGAGATGAAATACATTTTTTTTTACAATAGAACAAGCAGCTAATTTACTTTTTATTCAAATAATTGGAACGTGACATGCATGAGAAATACCCTGCAAATATAAAAAATACGTGAATGTTTTTTCAACTAGAGAGAACACCGTTAAACGTCTTCATCAGTTTTTAATAATAAAAATGAACAGTACTTCTGACAGATAAAGTTACAAAAGTAAAGTTATTCGTTTCCCCAACAAGAGGAACTGCTCTACTGTTACAGTTCCAGATTCTACCACAAATACGCCAAACAAACTGTATATTTTTGTTGATTCAGTATTAGAAACTGACATAGATTTTTTTTTTATTTTTTCTTAAACCTTTCAATAGAATATGCAGTTCTTTTACTTTTTCTTCAAATAATCACACGTGCTTACATGAGGAAGACTCTGGAAATTTGTAAAATACGTGAATGTTTTTGCAACTAGACAGAAGTCGGTTGAAACGTGGTCATCAGTTTTTAACCATAAACATGAACAGCACTTCTGACAGATAAATTTTACAATAGTGAAATTAAAGTTAATGTTACATACGCATTTTCAAATAGTATACTCAAACTGAATTTTTGAATTTTAAAATATTGAATAAAGAACAAAATAGTGTTCCACAAAATGTAGAACCGTAAACCAAGCGTTTTGAGACTAATTTTAACAATTCCCTTTGTAGTACAAAAGTGTCTATTATTTCGGTTTGTTTGGTCGTCTGTCTTTTTCTGTTCTAATTTGCATAAATAGAATTAGTTTCTATAAGTTTAGTATATATTACTGGGGTTTACCATAGGACATTTCATATTGAAAATGAAGTGCGGAGCGGTAATAGTTAACAGGAACACACAAAAAATTCCGTTACATAATATTCAATGAAGAAAAATGTTTTGTAATTTATATTATTAAAGTGTATAACATACGGAAATTGACATGCATTATTGAAGTGCAACACGAAATTCTTCCTTCCAAAGAGAACTGGCATACCTGTTACATTTTCGTATCCTACCACAAATACGCCAAATAGACTGCATACATTTGTTGATTCAGAATTAGAGATAAAATAGAATTTCTTTTTTTAATTTTTTCTTTTACCTGTCAATAGAATAAGCAGCTCTTTGACTTTTTCTCCAGATAATCGGAACGTGACATACGTGAGAAAGACCCTAGGAATATAGGAAGTACGTGAATGCTTTTTCAACTATAGAAAAGACGAAAAAGCGTGGTCATCAGTTTTTAACCATAAAAATGGGCAGCACTTCTGAGAAATAAAATTTATAAAGTAAAAGAAAAGTCCATTTCAGAAACATGTTTGCAAATAATCGGTTGAAACTGAATATTTGAATTTTAAAATATCCAATGAAGAACATGAACATGTTCCTCAAAATAAAGAACTGTAAACAAGGCGTTTTGAAACTAATTTTTAACACTTTCCGTTATAGTTGAAACGTGATTATGAGTTCGGTTCTCCTGGCCGTATATCCGTATATTTGTCTGTCTACCTAGCCGTCAGACTGTCAGTTTGTATGTTTCTCTTCCTAGTCACCTGCCTGGACACAAAAATGCCGTTACAGCTCTCTGAGGAAAAACCGTTTGCAGTGCATTGAGTTAAAGTTTACTAAGACACTGAAATTGATATACATTAGTAAGTGCAATACAATATTATTTCTGCGGACTATGAGGTACAGGGCATTTAACTTCATTTACCGACAAACACATGCCTTTCCTCATTATAGGAGTTGGTTTCCGAAGGCTTGGGTATAGAAAATCCTCTCTTGTGAACTCCGAGATCAAGCTCCAGGACCCGAATCTCCTATGAGTGTTCTGTCTCCTCGGGGTCCTTAAGAGAATCCGAGGTGGTGATTCCAAAATCCACGGTATAGCTTAAAACAGATGGGTATTACAGTCGTGATGCTGGAAGTCGCACTTGGGTGCAAATTTAAAGAGTGCCGCGCGGGGGCGGGGCTATTTGTCTGGAACGCTCGTGAAGGATGGTCCGTGGGCTGTCTAGATCGGGAGTATATGGGCCCTCAGGGCCTAGGACCGAGATATGGTGGTATCCCGTCTTAGCATCGTTTACAGGAACAAACGAAATAATTACAGTTACAGTGGAAACTATACAGAATGCGCTAGGCAGATGGTATATTTTTGTTGATTCAGTATTAGATTTGAAATAGGGTTTTTTCTTCTTTTTTCTTTTAGCTGTCAACAGAATGAGCAGCTATTTTAATTTCCGTTCAAGTAATCTGAATGTGACATACATGAGAAAGACCCTAGAAATATAGGAAATTACGTGAATGTTTTTGCAACTCGATAGAAGGCGGATAAAACGTGGTCATCAGTTTTTAATCATAAAAAATAAACAGCACTGCTGACAGATGCAGTTTTCAAAATTAAATAAAACATGTTGCAAATACGTTTTAAAATTTATATTGTATTTGAGTTTTAGAATTTTAAAATATCCAATGAAGAACAAGAAAATGTTCCACAAAACAAAGAACCATAAAAAACCGTTTTAAAACTAATTTTTAATACTTTCCAATATAGTTGAAAAATGTTTGTTTCTTCGGTTCGGTTGACCATCTGTATGTTCCTGTTCTAACTCGCCTAAATATAATTAGATTCTATGAGTTTGGTATATGTCATTGAGGTTTACCATAGGACATTCCACATTGCAAATGAAGTTTGAAGTGCTAATACTTCGTTAGCATAAAAATGTAAGTCACATAATAGTCTATGAGAAAAAATATTTTACAATGTATTTACTACTATCATATAGAAATTGACACGCGCATTTTTGAAGGGCAATACAATATTTTTACTTGGAAAGAGGACTGTTTTATTTTTAGATTTCCATATCCTACGGCAAATACGCCAGACAGACAGTAGAGTTTTGTTGATTCAGTGTTACATTTTAAATAAAATATATTTTTTTTTGGCCTGTCAACAGAATTAGCAGCACTTTTACTTTCCCCACATAATCAGAACGTGATAAGCATGAAAAAAAAAAAGAAATTATAGAAAATACGTGAATATTTTTTAAGAGAGATAGAAGATGGTTAAACGTGATCATCACTTTTAAACAATAAAAGAGACAGCATTTCTGAAAGATAAAATTTCCAAAGTAAAAGAAAAGACCATTTTAGAAACATATTTTCAATTACTCTATTGAAAGTGAATTTTCGGATTTTAATATATCCAATAAAGAACAAGAACACGTTCCACAAAATAAAGAACTGGAAACAAAGCTTTAAGAGACTAATTTTTAATGCTTTTCAACGCAATTGAAACTTTTTTTATGACTTGAATTTATCTTGCCGTCTGTTTGTATTTTTGTCTGCCTATCTATCCGTCAGTCTGTCTGTCTGGTGATCTGTCTGGACGCAAAAAATCCGTTACATGATACTCTCTGAGGAAATTCGTTTGCAGTGCATTTTATTAAAGTTTGCTAACGTAGTGAAAATGATCTGCATTCGTGAGATGCAACACAATATTCTTTCTGTAGAATATGGAGTTTTGGGAATTTATTATCATTTACAGGAACGAATAAAATAATTTCAGTTCTGATGGAAACTCTGGGGAATAAACTAGACAGACGGCATATTTTTGTCTATTCAGTGTTAGAGCTGAAATAGATTTTCGTCTTTTTTTTTTTTTATCTGTCAATAAAACGAACAGCTCTTTTACTTTTTCTTCAAATAATCGGAACGTGACATACATGAGAAAGTCCCTGGAAATATAAGAAATATGTGAATGCTTTTTGCAACTAGAGAGAAAACGGATAAAACGTGGTCATCAGTTTTTTACCATAAAAATGAACAGCACTGGAGTTTACAAGTGTAAAGGAAAAGTCATTTTTTTCAAACATATTTTCAAACACTCGATTGAAATAGAATTTTAAAATATACTATGAAGAACAAGAAGATGTTCCACAAAATAAAGATCCAGAAAAAAGCGTTTTGAGGCTAATAATTAATTTTTATAGCTTTCCAACATAGTGGAAACTTCGGAAAAGTGGAAAGTTCATGACTTCGGCTTGCATGGCCGTCCGCCTGTCTGTCTGTCAGTCTAGCCGTCGGTCTGGCTTCCGGTCTGTCACAGTTCAAATTCGCGTAAATATACTTGGCACTACGCTGTTAAAAATCTCTAGTGTTTGCTGCATAGTTACTCCACCACTTTTATAGAAAACGATTACTTGACTATAATATGGATCATTCTCATTGGTCATAATGCAGTTATTCTATAAAAGCAGTGGAATGACTATGCAGCAAAAGCTGCAGATTTTTAACAGTATAGAGTTGACAAATGTGAAAGAATAGTCTTTTTTTTTACACATTTCCAAACACTCGATTGAAATTGAACTTACGAATTTTAAAATATACTATGAAGAACTAAAACATGTTCCACAAGATAAAGACCAAAACCAAAGTGTTTTGAGACTAATAACCAATTTTTATACTTGGATCAGACAATTTTTTAAAGTCAGCCCAGCCATCAGTCTGTCCGTGTTCAAACTCTTGTAGATATACTTGGATTGCCATGAGCTTGATATATGTTATTGAGGTTTACCATAGGACATTCCCCATTGAAAACGGAATGTGTAGCATTTATAGTTTGGACAGGGACATACAAAAAAATCCATTATATAATGTTCTATGGCGAAAAAGTTTTTGCATTGCATTTTATTAAATTTTACTAATATACTAAAATGGATCTACATAAGTGGGGTTTAAAACAACATTCTTTCTGTAGAATATGGGGTGCATGCATTTATCATTCTTTTACAGGACCGAACAAAATAATTTCCGTTACAGTAGAAATTCTCGAGAAAATCATTTTCAACGTGTTTTTAAAATATTTCACTATTTTAAGCACAATGAAATTGATTTGCACTGCTGAAGTGCGCTACAAGATGTTTGCTGTCGACTATAGACTGCGTAGAAATTGTTTATTCATTTGTAGGGACATGAAAAATTATTCGGTTACATTACTGTTATACTGATATAAAATCGCTGGAAGTAAGTTTTCAGATACTATATGCATTTTAAGGTACCTGCCTACGTACGGAGCAATTTTTTCCAAAAAAGCTATTGTGGCTGAGAGGTTCTGCTCTTGAAGCTGGTAGACGGGAGGTGCTGGGTTCGAACCCAATCGCGCCTGTCGGCCTAACCGTTTCGGAGTTTTCGTGGTTTTCTTCGAAACCGTGGATTTCCATGCGTAAATACGGGTTAGGTTCCCTTAGAAAGACCCCCACGAAGGGCATTCCACCTAGGGCCTATATCCCAAGAGTAGATAATCGGCCGTCAAAAATCAACCAACCAAAAAAGCTATTTAATTATTTTTTTTTACTTATTTTTACTAAGATTAGGACTAGAAAATGTGAAAAAAGTAAAAAATATTTCATTCATTGATAAAATTTTGGTAAATGGGGAATTTATAGTAAAATTTAGTGAAATTTGGCCCGAAACGCAAAACGCTCTAAAGGAAATTCTACTGTATGTATCTTAATTTCCTTTTAACACTTCGTATTTATGACATTGGTGAAGGCAATGAACTAAAATCTATGAGATTCTTTAAGTATTTCAAAAGTTATAGCATATCGCACCTGTTTACATGTTAATTTTCATAAAATTCTTCGATGTCATTCCACAAAAACATCCATAAAACAAAAAATATTTATTTTAAATTTAAATCTTTACTTCATTGCCTTCACAATAGTGTAAATAACATATATTTTAAATTTCATAGTGATATTCCATTAACTTTTTGAGAAATCATGTTTTGCGTATGGAATTTTCCAAAAAATGGATTTAAAGTTTAGATTTATGTTTTACTACAAGAATTTACAGTAATATACATCTAAATTTCATGGAGTATATTATTTAAATTTCTTAATATTAAACAAATGCATCCAAAATCGCGAAATTTCTCCAAACATACGACCCTTTTAAAGCAATTTAAAAATTTGAAAATTTTAAATTTTAAAGCCCTTTAAACAGCACTTCCGGTTTGAGTGACAGCTGTTGAATATTTTTCAAAACCACTATAACTCTGGATCTATTTATCATACAATAAAAACAAATACAGTTTTGAAAAGGTAAAAAGTTGGTCTTTAATAAAATAAAATAAAATAAATTTGACAATTTTGATCGAAAATTGCATTTTCAACGTAGTCAGATACCTTAAATCTTAAACAAATTTAAGTATATTACGTAGTGCGTATAGCATTCATAGATAATATACAGGTAAGCTAAAAAAATTAATAATCATTACTGTCTATGGGCGTGAATTGCTTAGAGGTTTTTTTTTAACACTTTCCAAGAAAGTTGAAAATTGTTTATGCATTTGGTTTGTCTGTCCGTCTCTCCGTCTGGCCGTCTGTCGTCCGCCCACGCTCCCGTAAATATACATGCAATTGATAAAGGTTGCTTAGGGTCACCCAAGCATGTTTGGTATTGTATATGAAGTATATAGGATTAATAGTTCATTTACAGGGGTATTCAAAGGAATTACATTACGTTATGGTATATGGGGAAAATCGTTTGGAGAGTATTTTAATCACATTATGCTACTTCACATGTATTGAAACTAATACATTTGTTTCAATTACATTACGTTATGGTATATGGGGAAAATCGTTTGGAGAGTATTTTAATCACATTATGCTACTTCAAATGTATTGAAACTAATACATTTGTTTCAATTACATTACGTTATGGTATATGGGGAAAATCGTTTGGAGAGTATTTTAATCACATTATGCTACTTCAGATGTATTGAAACTAATACATTTGTTTCAATTACATTACGTTATGGTATATGGGGAAAATCGTTTGGAGAATATTTTAATCACATTATGCTACTTCAGATGTATTGAAACTAATACATTTGTACACTTATACACATAATAAATCACTGAATTTCACTATGATCACGTTAGAACAGTGAATTCATAGCATTTTTTAGGCATTTACAGGGACACACAAAAGAAATAGATTCTTTGTACTGTCTTTGAGTAATAAGTGCTGGAGGGTACGTTTTAAAATTCGGTATGAGCTGTGTTACTCGTTATATATAAACTCTATACCTCATATACAGGGCTGCACAAAAGTATTCACGTACCATTCTCCTTATTAGAGGAAATTACTGAAGAGGAATTCTCAACAGAATTATATGTATTTCTTAAGTGAACTAAATTTTGGGATGCATATAAATCAGACTTTAATTTATATATAGTTAATAGATGTAGTTAATAGATGGATGTAGTTGATTGATACAAACCTATATATCATATACATGGCTGCTCAAAGAATTCTGATCAATTTTCGATTGTAGATGGGGACAGTTGAAATTGGGTTTTCGAATGTTTTACGCGTTTCCATATGATTGAATTAGACATAATATTTTAACTTATTAAACGGTGCAGTTATATTACATTATTCTGAATGTGTTGGATAGTGTTTAATAATCTATGCTTTAAGCATGATTTTTCTTTATTGGTAATTGTGTTATGACTTTTCCAGCTTAACTATATTTAGCTAGTATCGACTAAGATATATTTGCATCTAAAAAAAAAAGCAATCCAATGCTACATAAAAACTGAATATATGGAATCTAATTGCTGGAAGCGCGATTTAAAATGCGTTATGAATATTCTGCATCTCATAAATCAGTTGAATGTTTACATTTTGTAACACATGCACGGCATTTAATAAAAAATGATGGATATTACCATCTCTATACATTTAAACTGAACGATAGAAATGAATTATAGATTTCACTAAATTTATTTTAGAAAATTTCTTATAGCAATGAAGAAAACAAAGTAAAATTTTATTTGGAATGAAAAAAAAGGTAGGTATTTAGGTAGTGATAACGAGTAGATTCCTTTAAATTTGTTTGTAAAAAAAAAAAAAAAAAAAAAAAAAATCTTCGTATTAAAAAAAAGATGCGTAAAAGTTCTATCATATTTTTTAACGATTCTATTTGTTTTAAAGTCAGTACGTCTAAAAAAGCTATTTATTTCATATTATAATACTAACAACTGGGGCGTTAGTTTAGAACCTTAGAATAAGCAATAATATACCGTCTTATAAAGGATTTAAACAATATATGACTAGTTAACGGTAATTTATTTCCCAATTTTACCGTTTATTACTGTTAATTTCACGGTTTTAAACTGGCTGCTAGTATTATATTGTAAAGGCAACAACTTTTTTTGCAGTGTAAGTGAAAATTTCCGAATTATAAGAAAAAAAGCAGAAATAAAGTACCATTTTGAATTATAAATAAACAATACTTTTTTATGTTCAATATCTACTTGCTTTAATTATTATTCTCACGCCATAAAATCTACGCTCTAATACTCACGCTCTAATAAAAAGCCATACCCTTTAAATATGGGATCAGCTATTTTCTGATCTAACAGTGCTATTCATTGAAAATATATTTTGAATCCAATAACTTCAAGATAGAAAAATTTATTCGAATCATCGGATGTTCCCTTAGAGATTCTCACGGGTATATTGAGGGGAAAATCGCAACGGTTTATTTTATTGCTTGTTTCATCTGGGAAAAGTGAGACAGATTTGTAGAAGCCATTAAAAATGAAATATATATAAAAAAAGAAAAGCTTTTTAAGAAAATTGTGTTTTCTTGCCCGCGGTCATCGCATGAAAAAATAGTAGCAAAGAGTTTAAGATTAAAAAAAAAAAAAAAAAATGGAAGAAAACAGAATAAAAATTTGATTTGAAAAATAATAAATTTTGAAAAGAGTTTTTTTTTTCAATTAAAACTTTCTTTATTTTAAGTATTTCCAGCTAGCAATGCTTATCGAACCATAGGACGTAACCGTTTACATATTCTCATGGGGCTACTGAAACGATAATCGTAACGGTCTATTTTATTGCACATTTTATAATAAAGGAGTGGAATTCCGAACCTACAAAAAAAAAAAAAAATAATAATAATAATAAAAATGAAAAAAGGGGGTGGGGGGATCTTTTCAGCTTTCTTGGCGTTGTGTGGGGAGGTCGAGAATTTTTCAATTCGGAAATATTTCTATATTTCTGTTGTAAGAACATTATATTTGTACGTTTCCTAATTCAACAAAATACTATGAAAAAATTTAAAATAAAAGATTTGAGTGGAGTTATAAATATTGCAAAAAAATCCCTATAAATTGAAATTTAATTAATCCTTCTAAATCCTTCAATACTTTTAATATCTTTCTAAAAATTATTAAATGATTACGTAAATCTTCTAATGTAGTTTAAACAATTCACGAAAAATGTTTTAGAAGATAAAATTTTCACGAATTCATAATTCAGTACATAAAGGGTTAAACCGCATGCTTTTATCATTATTTGATACAGAGTTATGGCACGATGGCCGAGATACATATTTCGCTGCTTAGTGAAACGAGATTGACCAATCAGTAGCCTGCATTTTTGCAAACAGCGAAAAGTTCCCAAAAATGCAGCTTCTGATTGGTCAATTCCGTTTACTAAACAGCGATAAATCTATCAAGATCCCGGCCTTTGTGTCGGGAAGCGAGCGCGATAAAATAACTTCATTTGTCCCAGAATGAGTATTTTTTATGATTTGTCAACTTTGAAAGGATATATCTAAAATTCCTTATAAGGTAGATGTATGATATTTTCATAAGAGTTTCTGTATTATATTTCTAATAACGTAATATATTTCTATATTTTGTTTTGGAGTGAGAATTGTGAAAATATGCTAATTAATCACCCATGAAACAAAATTCATTTTTTATTTTAAATTTATTATGAACTTTATAATTAGTATATATATATATTAAATCATGAAGGAAAATTTAAATTATACATTTGCAGTACACAGCAGTGCAAAAATTATACAAATCAGACAAGTAGTTAAAGAGTTATATCAAAAATGAAACATATTTTAAACTTTCAATTTAGTTTGTTTTTAGGTTTTAAAGTTTTCAGTATTTTTCACATGCAATATGTTCATTATATAAACACATATTTCACAAAAAAAGCTATAAGTTAAAAATAAAATAGGATTTTGTGTCGCAGAAATCCTTGAATATGTAATAAAAATATATTTATTTGTTTTAAAGTACAGTACTGAAAGAAACAATGGTAAAACCTGCAAATCGAAATTATTCAAAGAAAAATAAAGTATTACTTTAATAAATAAATAAATTAGTAACAATTTTTATTATTCAATGAGTTTCTACTGAGTCTTGTTATTTATTATTTTATATTTGTTCGAGAATATTGCACTGTAACGCAAGCAGTATCACTGCAATTTTTTAAAGTTTTATTAGCTTTCGAAATTTCTAGCACTACCTAGCTGGAAGTGACTACCCTTTCGATTAGTATCCAAAGTGCAAAGATACGGTTTAGAAGTCCATCTTCTTTTGGAGCTCGGGTGCCCTTTTCCCATACCGTACTTTCATGGAGAGGATAATAAGAACAATATCTCTGAATGGGAAAGTTTAATCAAATCAGCGGATGTTTCAAATTCTTAAGGGGCTACTAATGTGAAAATCGTGAACGTTTATTTTATTACTTTTTTCATAGGAAAAGAGTGCGATACATTCACAGAAACGAATAAAAATGATATAATGGAAATATAAAAAAAAGAGAGAAAAAGCTTTTTAGAAAAATCATTTATTATCAGAACGTCAAAGGAGCAGGCCAAAACCAACATCTATAATAATAAAATAACAAATCGCCCTGTGTGTGTGTCCGTGTGTCTGTGTGCGATGGCTGGCGAAATCTACCGCACGTAGAAGTCTGAAAATTCAGGAGTGATTAGTCCAAGACAGGTCCTGATCCACCTGGGGCTCAGATTTTTAATTGCTTAAGGGCCGGGTCCCCTGGGCCCCTTTAAGATTTTATGCACTAAATTGTTAACAACATGCCTATTTTCTATCCGATCTTCGTCGTTTTTGTGGTGAATTCTCCTTTTAGTTTCGGCCCCATTACTACATTTCAGTTAAGACCCTGACACCCTTGCAAGGGGCCCGGTATAAGGCCCCTTGAAGTTTTAATGCACTAAATTGTTAATAACATGCCGCTTAACTATCCAATCTTCTTCGTTTTTGGGGTGAATTCCCCTTTCAGTTTCTGCCCCATTTCTACATTTCAGTGATGATCCTGGCACCCCCCCCTTGCATGGGGCCGGTATAGGGCCCCTTGAAGTTTTAGTGCACTAAATTGTTAATAACATGTCTCTTTTCTATCCGATCTTCGTCGTTTTGGGGATGAATTCTCCTTTCGTTTCTGCCCCATTTCTACATTTCAATTGAGACCCTGGTACCCTTGCAAGGGTCCGGTATAGAGGCCCTTGAAGTTTTAGCACAATTTGTTTAGCACTAAACTGTTAATAGTATCCCTCTTTTCTATCCGATCTTCTTCGTTTTAGGGGTGAATTCCTCTTTCAGTTTCTACCCCATTTCTACATTTCAGTTAAGACCTTGGCAACCTTGCAAAGGGCCCAGTACAGGGCCCCTTGAAGTTTTAGTGCACTAAATAGTTAATAAATTGCTTATTTATTATCAGATCTTAATTTTTGGGATACTTTCTCCATTTAGTTATTCTCCCGTTTCTAAATTCCAGTTAAGACCATGGACCCGTCTAGAGTCCCGTAAGGCCCGATCCAGGGCCCATTAATTTTTTTGTGTTCCATGAGTTTGTGTTCCAGGAGTAATTTTCTCACCTTCCAGTGCGTAATTTTAAAGTTGAGTCTTGAACTCTTCTCCTTAGACCAATACTCACACATTTTTATTGGGGCCCTAGGGCCGTTTTTTAAGCATTTCCCAAATTTTTAGCACATTTCCTTCAATTTATATTCAAATGATTAATTCATACCCTATGCTTAATTTTCAATAACAGAAGATCTAAAATGCCAAGTACTAAAACGTTTTAACATGTTTTCATGTTAGGGCTCTGTTCTCAACTATCAGTTGGCCCAATTTTGTCCCATTTTGGGTATTATAACTCCCTTAAAAATAGTCCGATTCACTAGCTTTTTTTTCTAACAACATCTTAGGTTCTCCAGCTATTACATGAACGACAAAAAAAAAATATTTCAGACTTCAACTGCCACCAATTTTGAGTATAAGTCGTCTTCTTGGGACTCTTGGTTTATCTTCTTTAAAAATTATCCGAATCCCTTGCAATTTTCTTTACGATAGTTCTAGAGTCCTCCGATTACATTAAAAACTACTAAAAAAGTGTATTTATACCAAACTACATGCCACTTAAGACCCTTCCCCTTTGGGGCCCGGTACAAGGCCCTTTGAAGCTTTTGCACCATAAATTATTAATAAATTGCCCCTCTTAATCCGATCTTCATTTTTGGAACCATTTTTCCATTAGTTATTATCCAGTTTCTATATTCCAGTTAAAACCCTGGGGCACCTTATGGTACTTTAGGGCCCGATCCTAGGCTCCTTGAACCTTTTGTGTGGTATACATTTTTGACACCCTAATTTTCTCACCTTCTCATTGCATATTTTTTATTTGAGTCTTAGACAGTTCCCCCTAGATCAACACCCTCATATTTTTATTGGAGCTCTAGGACTCCTTTTTAAGCATTTACCCCATTTTTTCGCATTTCTTTAAAATATTATTCTAATGATTATTTCATACCCTATGATTAATTTTGACTAATTGAATATGTAAAACGCTAAGTACTAAAACATTTAAACATGTTTTCATGTTAGGGCCCTGCTCTCAACTATTAGTTGGGCTCTTTTGGTCCCCCTGTAATAACTCCCTTAAAAATGGTCCGATTCACGAACATTTTTTTTCTAATAACGTCTTCTGCAGCTACTACATGAACGAAAAAAAAAAAAAAAATTCAGCCTTCAGCTACCACCAATTTTGAATAGTAATGGTCTTCTTAGGGTTCTTTGTTGCAGCTTTAAAAACTATCCTATTCTATTTCAATTTTCTTTAACATAGTTTTAGCGTCTTCCAGCTACTTTAAAACCCCTAAAAGATTCCCTTCTATCCAATTACATTCTAGTTAAGACCCTGGCCTCCAGGGCCCGGTCTTTCTATATACCTCAGCTACCACCTTTCTCCAACATGAATCTCCTTTTTCAGCATTAACTTACGTCTACTCAATACAGCCGTAAATTAAAAATCTCGTTACCTTATAAAGGTAACTTTAGATAAGGGATTTCATCTGTTTATTAAATATCGTGTTAATGCTAACAGTAATTCATGAAATTGACAACGTGAGAGGACATTTTCCACCGCTTGGTGGCGCGTTATTTCCTCTGGTTTAAGGTCCGAATTTTACGGGATTTGCTTCCTTCAACTTAGATTATAATTTAGCTATTTTCTGTATTATGAAATTTTATCTTAGACTTTAGTTACCAACATTTTCTAACATTAATGGTGCATTCTAACATTAATGGTGCATAACCATTTGGAAAAATGGTTATTGTCCTCGATCAGTGTAGGAAATCAAAAACATATCTCAAGCATTTTATTCGTTGAATCCCGTATTTTATTCGTTTTCTGATTGATCTATACAGTAATCTGTATTTTCCCTTTACTTTCAACAGAGATGGATACTTCTGTTGCCACTATGACAAAAAAGTAATAAAAGCTCCAAAAAAAATTAATAACTCAGAAACAAATTGAGATACAGCTTTCAAAAAAATTGCAATTATAAATGCATTTTTTTTCTCTATACGACGATATAAAAAGTAATATTGTGGTATGTTTAAAAGTTTACAAATGAAATTTCATTTAAAATTGGTCCAGGAATATTTATGTTTAATCCATGGCGTACGTAATGTATGACCACCTCCGTAGAAGTTAAAAAATTTACAGTACCGAAAATTGTAAAACTGAAATTTCTTTTAAAATTTGTTCATGATGGGTCCAGGAATGTTAATGTTTAATCCATGGCGTACGTAATGTATGATCAACTCCGTGCGATTTTTTATGTCTTAAATTTTAGTCTTTGAAAAAATCATTTTCCAAATGGTAGTTGTAATTTGTTAAATTGCTTTTTTAATTGATTATTTTTTTTATTCTATGGGCTTGATTCTTAGGAGGTTTGGCTCACTCAACTTGGTTTTCGATTGTCCCCGGCACGTGCGGGCACTTCCGGTAAATGCTGCCATATGTAGGGGGGATCTAGATTACAGGTTCGTTCGGAAAGAAGTTTGATGGGAACACACTAGACGCTGCGGAAGGCAATGGGGCCTCCGAAATTAGGTTCATTTAAAAGAATTTCCAAAGATATAAAATCATACAAACTTAAGTTTTGTTTAAGGTTATTATTTACAAGCGCTGGGCAACGCCGGGCGGGTCTGGTAGTTGAAGAATAAATAAATGAAATTTAGGAATTTAACTTCGAAAACAATGAGCTCAGAAAAGTATTGAGTTTGACAATAAAAAAAGTATTGATTTTCACAATAAAATAAAAAAAGTATTGATTTTCACAATGTAATTGCAAAGGAAGTATTTTCCTTTTAAAACGATTGCTTTATTAGACATAGCATTTAAAACATTTTTCTATAATTTAGTTTTATTGTTGAGGAGCCAAACACAATCTGAAAGATTTGTATAACCTTAGTGCTAATTAATACAACAATAAAAAATATTTTAATTCATGTATTTTAATAGGGTTTAATTCATAGTGTTTTAATTCATATAAAGTATTTGGCTTGATCTGTCGTCAAGGCGGCATTCTAAAATTAAAACTGAACCTATATTTTAAAAGTTTAATAAAAACACCAGAATTTCATTGTATATCATAGTTTCACGCATAAAAAATCGTGTAAATCAATATTTCATCAATTTGGAATTATGAGATTGTAAGATATATCTTAAAATACTCAATAATTGCTGTAAGTGATAAACATAAATTTTAAAAAAAGGCTAAATACCTTTATTCATTTACATTTCGACATGTTTCATTGCAACAGACGGCAACATTCTCAAGAAAATAAAATAAAATGATAAAAATATTTACGCAAAATTTCAAATTGAAAAACTAGTAAACAAAAACAAAAATCACTCGAACACAAGGATAATGAAATTAACTGCAACATTAAATATGGAAAATTGTGAAAGTGATTTATTTTACATTATTGTTTCATGATTATTCTGTGTAACATTCCTTTCCAAATTTTATGGAGCTCCATGGATACTGAATCATTGCAAATATTCTCATTGCGTAAGAAGATCTCTATTAATTCTCTGATGATGGATGGCAAATAAGATCTTGAGGGATAAATTATTCTACTATTTTAAAAATCTATTTGTAAAGGTTCTTTGTTATATAATATCCATCAAGATCCACTCGATCAAAACTCATGCACGATTTCAAATATCCAACTTCATTTTATTTTATGTTTGTACGGATTTAAATTATGCATGTGTCTCGTGACATAATTTTCCAAGTTATTGTTTTTTAAATTTGTTTGCAAAAATATTTCTATCATGAATGATTTTTAAAATGTCGCCGTTTGTACGATGAAACGAGCATTAATCTAAATAAAGGTATTATATCACTTTTATAGCATTTTTTTTAGCTTTGTTTCATTATAAATGATTAGTATATATGGGGCATTCTCACAATCTTTTGACTTTTGGGAAAAAAAATCCGACGAAATTAAACTTGCTAAAATAACATTTTAATCTGATACACGAATGCCTTAATGATTCAGAATAAAGAAAAAAATGGTCAGCAGTGAAATTTTTTTTATTTAACTGAGGTTTAAGTTAATCTTGCGAGATTGATTTTCCTTACCGTTTTACCCCTATAACTTTTTATTTTTACTTATTATGAATTTGCATAGTACCCACAGGGCATTCAAATAAGAAATAATAACAATGTAGTACTTTTAATACAGAATTTTTGTATAACATTGTCTTAAGGGGGTGTTAAAGAAGGGGCGGTAAGGTAAAAAAAGGGGATGGTATTGGAAAATAGCGACGAAATGGTAAAAAATGGGACGGTAAGGAAAATTAGCACCTATTTTTAGGAAAATCCTGTTAAGACTAAGTGATAGTCACAATGTTCATTGATTTTTAGAAACAGTTGTTAACATTGGGTTAAATTATTATTATTATTTTAAATTTACCTCGAAAAGTGCAGGAATAAACGTTGGAGACGGTGAGACTACCAATAAAGCCACGATGCTTGAAATTGATATTTAAATGCTGATTTAAATTCTACAGTAAATTTCCTGCCTAAGAATTTTAGACATTCTTTTTCTAGCAAACTTCCGCATGAGAAAAAACTTGAAAAAAATTCTGTGGCTCCATCTGAAGTGATTTTCTGTATAAGTTTAGAAGAGGGATGGTAAGGAATCTAAAACCCAGGGTCAGAGTTTAAAAAATAATAACAAGCCTAAAAATGTGTGCAGGTAACTTTTAGCTACATATTTATATAGAACAATAGTTCCAGTTTCAGAAAAAAATTACATCGAATTATTTTTATTGAAACAATTTTATCCAGACAGCTAGAAACTTAAAAATCAGCATCAGGGACACGGTACGGTATAGGAGCTTTCCTGGTATTTAGAACCCCAACATCGTCCAAAACTTATCTATCTCGTTAATATTGTTATGCAATCATGCAATGAGATGTTCTCCAGTATATGAAATTAAAAAAAAACACAAAAAAGTGTATTAAATAAAAAATATATTATTCAGGGACATGAAAGTCAAAAGATTGTGAGAATGCCCCATATATATTTGTAGGTTTAAAAACATTTGTGTATTTTCACTGTGTATTTCAAGATGTATTAATTTTCTGGTGCATTGATTTCTTTTCAGTCTAAATTTTAACGAAATGGGAAACATACATATATTTTTATTTACCATCTGGGAGCACGGCAGTGCGTCCGCCAAGTTCGCACAAGCCGTAAGCTACCTTTTCCTGAACCATTTCGGCATACTTTTCACCCCCTCATAACGTCGTTTTAGGGAGAAATATAGAAATTCTTCTTTTATACACATGTTCGTATGGTCAAACTGAACTAAGGTTCCACGATTTCATGTTACTATATTTAGTAGTTTTCGAAATATTAAATTCCGAAAAAGCGCTTTTTTGTCACTGACTCACTTCGCATCATCAAATAACTTAGGTACTTCTAAAAGTAGTAGAATCATGAAATTTTACAAGTAAGTCGGGTTTGTAGCACAATTAACTAGAAAAATCTGAAAACACAGAATTTCCGCCTCTAAACCCTTCATACAGGGGGTGTTCATTTGGCCATAAACAGTTTCTACGCATTCAATTGTGCCAATGTTGGTCGCCAAAACTCGATTACAGAGCTTTGAAGGCGGTCACGTGATTTCAAGCAGAATAACATTTTATATATATGCTTTTCCAAAGATGTTTGTTAAATAGAAAAAATGAATATACCTAAAAATTGTAATCAGTATAGGTTATGATATATTTACGATATTAAAACAATAAAACATTTAACGAAATATAACCGCAATTCGGTATGTTTCCGATATAGCAGCCTTGGCGAAATACAGAAAATAGCCTTGACGAGAAAAGAAATTTGATAATAACGCATTTTCTGGCACCTATTTACTGTGTCATATGTCTATGATCGATCACATTGGGAACATGGAGGAATGATACGACACGATATATGAGTGTCACACGGGCAAATTTTTCCATATGTATACAATTTATTTAGTGTAAGGAACCCGTTTATTTATTTTTATATACCAACATAAATAATCTGTATATAAAAAATAATACTTTATACATGTATAAATAAAATGTTTATATGTATATAAATACATATAACTAATATAAAAGTTCATCAGGTTTGTTTTCGTAGTTGTTTATATCATTTGGCAACATATCTCAGTTTCTGAAGTCCTAATTGCGCCAAGATTTTTAAAAAATGCCAAGGTCCCTATAGTGGAAAAATATCCTAATTCCATATGAAAGTTTAAAAATCTCCTTTTAATTAAATGAAATTTGTAACTAACAAACTATCTTTAACGATGTGCGACAGATGCGGCGTCCGAAGTCCGCTGCTAATGTTATTATATTGTATTATTAGCCTACTTACTGTTAATTTATTGTTAATTTTAAATTTGTAAAAGAAAGATTATAGTTATAGATAAAATATGTTGTTCGCCAAAACCCGGTTACAGAAAATTAGCCTGAGTTATAAAGGTGTTACATGATTTCAAGCTGAATGAATTTTTATATGCTTTTACAAAAATCTTAATAAGGCAAATCTTTCAGTTTATCTGCCCATCTTTCTATCTTTTACTTCCTTAAAACAAATTTTATTAAAGACCGGGAGGCGTCTGCACAGATCATCACCTCATCGAGTTGACGGCTGAAATTTTAGGATTAGTTAAATATCGATTAGCGTATTGAAATGTAACTGGTCTGCCAAGTCATATCTTTGTGGAAACCACCTACAAACCCGATTTTACGGGTTAATTGGTGAATTTTCCATTGTGTTTACCTGCACCCATTCCTCCATGTTTCCAAACTTTTGGATGCAGGAAAATACAATAGTAAACCTATCTGTTAACCACTAAAATTAGGTCTTCAGGTGGTTTCTACCAAGATATGACTTAACAGACCAGTTGCATTTAAATATGCTAATCTAGTTTTAACTAATCCTAAAATTTCAGCTGTACACTCGATGAGATGTTGGTGTGTACAGACGTCTATTATAAATGTCGGTATTCTAATCTCAATAGCATTCTGGTCAATCTGGCAATTATCCCTACTATTTATGAAACACTATTCCTTTAAGTGCGTTTTAGTGATGTTAATGAACTGATGCATATGCATCATACATATTATACATATGCATATAATACGTAATACATTTGCATCATACATATTATAGGTATATGTGTAATACATAATACATATGCATCATTATGACGTCAGAATAAACAAAACATTTTTTTTTGTCGCCAAATTTGAGAATTGACATGATGTATTACCAAATTTGGCGAAACTTTGCTAAATGTCGCCAAGCTTGGCGAATATTTGACGCTAGTGGCTATTTTCCAATGAATTAATTATTAATGCGAGCCATCTATTTATATTTTTCCGCATATCATTTGAATAGTTAAATGATATAACGTACTAATATTTCCAAAGTGCTAATAGTTTCGTCACTGCCCAAAACCTCTGCTATTGTTATTATATTGTACTGTTATTATACTTACTGTGACTATGTTGTTAACCTTTACACCGCTAAAACTTCTGTATTATATAAAGAGAATTTACAGAAACTATTAAAGCATTGAAACTGCCAGTTCTCCTTATGATTATTATAATACTATAATATGTAACCTGTTAATCAATATGTACGTTAGAATGAATCTTCTATAATCCGGTTCCTCGCATTTTCGTTTTCAGGTTTCGAGTAAAATTAGCTAAAATCTTAAAACCATGGCACATTGACTAATTCTTCAACACGATCAGATGAGAAGAATGATAGATTTTCAAATGGATCATGGCAGTGAGCCGGTAGACCTTCTATTCTTCCGTAATCGAGCCTATTGAAAAGGTTAACATGAAACAAAAAGATATTAGCATCAATATGGCTTAATGCAAATACAGATATTGTCAAAGGATTTCATAAGAGCCATTTCTCTTGTACCCAGTCATATCTGTTAAAATACAACAACTGGCAGTGAGCCCAATTAGAAAAGATTACTTAATAAGATTAAAATTTTCCGCATTAGAGAACGAATCGTAACTGCTAAGGAAGCATGCATAAGTGAGTTAATAGATATTTGTCACGAAAGGTGAAATACATAACAACACAAAATATATGATGTGCTTCCATGATCATAAAGAGTTCTTGATTTCTCTATCAAAAGCTTCCGAATTGGCGAAAGAATGGGCAAGTAAATTAAATTATGAATCACAGTAACATGATGCAACGTTTAACATGGAAGTAATACGGTAAATACTGCTTGCTAGAGGCAGCTAGTACTTTAATATAAAAAGAAATAAAGTATAAATTTGTAAAGCTCAATAAAATAAATTTAGGTATTTTTATGTTAGACGGGCGCAAGTGGCAAATCGCCAAATACTGTTCCCAACTCCCATTGTTCATATTGCATTCATTTAATTTAAAGATATATACTTTTCAGTCATCTCATTTAAAATAGATGCATTTCCCTCATTTTATATAATAGAATATTTAACATAGAAATAAATAAATAAATAACAAATAATAACATAAACCAAAATATTTTATTTGAAAATCAAAGCATTGTTTTTAATTTACACATGTGAAAAATGAAAACTGCTATTGGCGAAAAAACAAAAGGCTAATGAGGAGATTTGCTCCCGGCTAACATAAAAGTACCGAAATTTAAGTTTTTTTATATCAATATAGTTTAGAACAACAAACTTGAAAAAACATACAAAAAGTAGTGATATCCCAACAAAAAGTTTTCGGTAAAAAGAAAAAAAAGCACCAAGTTCTCCTTAATGTTTCGGCCAGAAAAAGTAGTGATATCTGATGTTCGCACAAGTTAAAAGCCAAACATCCCAAATCCTTCATTGAAAATGGCTTCCTGCGACTTGGCCGTTAATGCCTTCGTGAGAGTTTTTCAAATTTTAAAATATGTACAAATGAGCTACATGCCTACTACTTTTTTGTTTATTATAGGCATTTTGTGACACAGATTACCGAAATAAAATACACATTTGAAAAAAGCATTTAAACAACTTCAGTCTATTTAAATGCTTAGAAGTTAAAAATAACAAAATACTTGTATTCAGGAGATAATATCCCTAATTGCTAAAACATAATTAATATTAACTTTTAACAGTTTATAAATCAAATACCTCTTAATGTTTGCAAACAAACTATAATAAATGTTCAAACGAAAAAAATCTCTTTCGTCAATACACAAGATTTCAATATTATACAATACAATATAATGTAACATATTGTGAGATATGAAGTAAGTAAATTTTGTTTTATTTCTTGGGTTTTACGTTAATGACTTTAGCTTTAGACCGTACAAAATGACAATTAAACCGCAAGTGAACGAAATGATCTCTAATCAAAACTATTGTTTGTTGAAATTGAATTCTATTTATTAGAAATCTTTTACTTATAATGTCTTTATGTGAATTTGCCTCTTTGCATTCTAATATTAGTTTTAATATTTAAATAATTCATAAATGCGTAATTTCCGATCATTAATTTTGAGATGCTGTAGAAGGCTTTAACGGCCAAGTCGCAGGAAGCCATTTTCAATGAAGGATTTGGGATGTTTGGCTTTTAACTTGTGCGAACATCAGATATCGCTACTTTTTCTGGCCGAAACATTAAAGAGAACTTGGCGCTTTTTTTTCTTTTTACCGAAAACTTTTTGTTGGGATTTATATTTATCTTCTCGTGTCCTTTTATTGATTACTTATTACTTACTCCGGTTCCAGAAAAAAAAAATGAACAAATATATTCAACAAATTTGTCTCTATATTATGAGATGTGCATTAGTAATTCTCTCAATAGCTCCAGGGTAAATAGAATGGAAAATTTTGAATAATTAATGAGTGGAATGAATAATTTCTGCAATGCAGGTCCTTAAGCCTAGCAATGATGCATTAATTTCTGATTTCGAGAGTATATAAGGATATTGATCGATTTATCAAAATATGCCTATGCATAATGTATTAAAATATGAATGATTATGAGTATTTTGCATCTTCTTTTTCTTAAAGAAAATTATACTTTAGAATATTTAAATGAAGTTTTACATATCTTATACTATAATGCGAGCAAAAATTGTGTGTGTGTGTGTGTGCGTGTAAATTTTATCTTGAGAACGGCTCTAACGTTTTTAATTAAATTTTGCACCCTACCGTTTGGGTGATTTTGGGTCATAATGGGTCAGGGTATAGCTAATGATATGTAAAGAACGGCTCAATCGATTTTGATTAAATTTTGATTCCAACCATTTTCGGGCACGAGAAGACTATTGGGCTAGGTCACGTGTTCGAGAAATTTCGATTTGTGGGTCATTTTTGGGTCAGTGTGGGTCTAGCTATTTTTATCTAAAAAACGGCTCTAACGATTTTCACTAAACTCTATATCCTACAGTTTTGGATTACGAGAAGACCATTGGGCTAAGTCACATGTTCGAGAAAATTCGATTAGGGGGTCATTTTTGGGTCACCTTGGGTCAAGCTAAGGTTATCTAGATAACGTCTCTAACGATTTTGACGAAATTTTGCTCCCTGCTGTTTTCGGGCACGAAAAGACGATTGGCATGGGTCATGTGTTCGAGAAAATTCGATTAGTGGGGCATTTTGGGTCATAATGTGTCAGGGTCAAGATAATTATATCTCAATCGATTTTGACTGAATTTTGTGTCTAAACATTTTCGGGCACGAAAAGACCATTGGGATGGGTCTCATGTTCGAGAAAATTCGATTAGTGGGTCATTTTGGGTCATAATGGGTCGGAGTCAAGCTAATTATATCTTGAGAACGGCTCAATCGATTTTGACTAAATTTTGTATCTAACCATTTCCAGGCACGAAAAAAACCATTGTGATGGCTCTCGTGTTCGAGAAAATTGGATTAGTGGGTCTTTTTTTGTCACCGTGGGTCAATCTATCTAGATAACGGCTCTAACGATTTTGACGAAATTTTGCACCCTACTGTTTTCGAGCACGAAAAGACCACTGGGATGGGTCTCGTGTTCATGAAAATTCGATTAGTGGGTCATTTTGGGTCAGGATGAGTCAGGGTCAAGCTAATTATATCTAAAGAACGGCTCAATCGATTTTGACTAAATTTGGTATCTAACCATTTTTGGGCGCGCAAAGACCATTGGGATGGGTCACGTGTTCGAGAAAAGTCGATTAGTGGGTCATTTTTGGGTCACTGTGGGTCAATTATTTTTATGTAAAAAACGGCTCTAACTATTTTCACTAAACTCTATATTCTACAGTTTTGGATTACGAGAAGACCATTGGGCTAATTCACATGTTCGACAAAATTTGATTAGTGGGTCATTTTGGGGTCACCATGGGTCAATCTATCTAGATAACGGCTCTAACGATTTTGACGAAATTTTGCACCCTACTGTTTTCGGGCACGAAAAGACCATTGGGATGGGTCTCGTGTTCGAGAAAATTAGATTAGTGGGTCATTTTGGGTCCTAATGGGTCAGGGTCAAGCTATTTATATCTAGAGAACGGCTCAATCGATTTTGACTAAATTTTGTATCTAACAATTTTCGGGCACGAAAGGACCATTGGGATGGATAACGTGTTCAAGAAAATTCAATTAGTGGGTCATTTTTGGGTTACGTGGGTCCAGCTAAGTTTATCTAGATAACGGCTCTACTATTTTGACGAAATTCTGTAAGCTATTGTTTTCGGGCACACAAAGACCATTGGGGTGGGTCACGTGTTTGAGAAAATTCGATTAGTGGGTCATTATGAGTCAGGGTCAAGCTAATTACATCAAAATACGGCTCAAGACATTTTCACAATTTTTTTTTAATATACGGCCGTTTCTGGTCATGAGATGACGTTTGGGCTAAGTCACATATTCGAGAAAATTCAATTAGTGTGTCATTTTGGGTCACAGTGGGCCAGAATCAAGCTAATTGAATCTAAAAACATGCTCAAAACATTTTGACCAAATTTTATATTATACCATTTCTGGGCATGAGAAGAGAATTGAGGTAAGTCACATGTTCGAGTAAATTCGATTAGTGGGTCATTTTGGGTCACAATGGGTCAGGGTCCAGCTAATTTTATCTAAAAAACGGCTTAAACGATTTTGACTAAATTTTGTATTCTATCGTTTTCGGGATCGAGAAGACCATTGGGCTAGGTCGCATGTTCAAGGAAATTCGATTAGTGGGTCATTTTGGCTCACAATGGGTCAGGGCCAAGCTAATTGTATTTAAAAAGCGCTTCAAAACATTTTGACAACATTTTGTATAATACCGTTTCCGAGCATGGTAAGACCATTGGGCAGGGTCGCATGTACGAGAAAATTCAATGAATGGGTCATTTTGTGTCCTAATGGTTCAGGATCAAGCTAACTTTATATAAAAAACGGCTCAAAAGATTTTGACAAAACTGTGTACTACACCGTTTCTGGGCAATATAAAACCAATGGTCTGGGTCGCATGCTCAAGAAAATTCAATTAGTGGGTCATTTTGGTGATCATGGGTCGGGGTCAAGCTAACGGCATCCATCTCAAAAATGTTCAAACAATTTTGACAATTCTTTTTGTTATACCGTTTCACAGAACAAAAATACCATTGAAATAGCTCACACTTTCGATAAATTTCGGTTAGTGGTTTTTTGAATCAACGTGGGTCAAGCTTGTTTTATCTAGAATATGACTAACGATTTTCACTAAATTTTGTATTCCATCGTTTTCAGGCTCGAGAAGAGCATTGTATTAGGTCGCATGTTCGAAAAAATTCGATTAGTGCGTCATTTTGGGTCACTATGTCTCAGGGTCAAGCTATTTGTATCTAAAACAGCAAGAATGATTTAGTGGGAATAATATATCGAGATAAAGACAAAGCTCATTTTGACCGAGCTTAGCTCGGTCATTCCTGCTAGTTTTTCTTAAATGTTGCATTTGACATCGAAAGCGTTTTTTATTCTTTTTATTTAAAAAGTATTGTCAGACACAAGTACCTTACTGACACATTTATATACATGGATAGAAAAGCTTTATTGGGTGCGTTCGTAATTATATAAATATGTAGCAACAGTAGTTGCCGTCTGGTCCTTCCGTCTATCTGTCCGCACATAATAGCCCAAAAACTACACAACCGAAGGATTTGAAATTTAATCTTTATAATCGTCGCAGAATTTTGTCGAGTTATTTCAAATTTTATGAAAATCGAATAAAAACTTAACATATATATATATAAAAACGTTTTCTTCATCCTATTAAATCCTATCATACGTAATTAATTCAATCTTGTCCCAAGATAGGTAATGATTCTAGATTTTCATGATGAATGCGTCCTGTTTAAGATGTAGTCATATTTTTTTTTCGTATTACTGAAATTAATATATATATTCGTAATAAATTTTATAATCTAATATTTTTGCATAAGGGTACAAAGCTATCGCCCCATGATCTTAATATTTATAAAATTAGTTATAGTACAAGCGCCCCTCATTTGCAATCCTTGACATGCAATTTTCGACATGTGTGCAGATTTATTTTCAGTCTTAATTGTAATACCGTACTTTATGGAAGAAACGCCGCACCCGTCGTGAGCGCCGCACTTCTCAAATTGGTCTAAATAAGCTAAAAAATATCGTAATCGCCGCTAACTGTGGGAATGCCGTCCCATTGACCTAACTTTAATCAAAGTTTTCTGGACAGTTTAAGTGTGCCTGAAATTAAGATATATAAAATTTTATTTAAAATATTTAAATCAAGTTTTAAAAATTTTTATATAGTACTTTTTTTTTAGCTAAACAGACGTCAGTCGGTATTTAAACCATCCATAGAGCGTTATGTGGGCCCATCGCGTTAGGCACTCCATGTTTTTTTAAGTGGTCGACGCCACTTGGCACTCTTTTATGGGAGTGGGTCGCATCCACTTTAGGCTTTCTTTAGTTTCTATTCGATGCCCTCAAAATCTGAGTCGTCAATATCAGAGTTGAAGAGTTGTAAATTTTCTTCGTCCACCCTGTATGATTCGGTATCATCATCGGGAATATCACAGTTTTCATTAAATTCCAGTTTGTGAAAAACTGGATTTTATTGAAGAAGCAGGCACACCTTTCGAAGCCCGTGATATCCATTTTGCCACCTTCTCCAAAAATCTACTTTATGACACATTTCTAAATTCATTTTTGTTCGGAAATACATGTAATTAGTAGTTAGCATGTAATTTTCTTATTCAGAAACTATGTAATCGCAAGGCTTTTTCCATTTTTTGGTAAAGACAGAAGATGTTTCAAAAAATACTTTGAGAGTGGACGTTTTGAACCGCATTCCTGGTCCGTCGGCCCACGGAAGAAGAAAAACCTCTCATTACGTGACCATAATCGCTCATAACTCGATAAGTAATTTTTTTTTAATCAAAAAAGGGAAAATGTGTTGCGATTTCAAATCGCTTCAATAGTCAACCTTCCAAATTTATGCCGTTGTGTTTAAAAATGAAACAAAAAATGTGTCTGAAAGTTCCGCATTGTTGAGCACGGGGCTTGAGAACAGTCCTAAGGAATTTTTATTTTATTCTAATTTTATGCGCGTGACAAAAATAATCGTAAACGCCGCACATTTTGTAACGCCGCACTTCAAAAAAATTTAACTTTCAAACTCATAAACGCCACGGCGTTTCTTCCATAAAATACGGTACTTTAGGACACATAAATATATTTTTTATTTACCTTTTTATACTTATCTTCTTGTTTCCTTTTATTGATTAGTTAATACAGTGGCACTTCCATTTAACGAAGTCTCATCGTTACACTTAAACACTTCGTTATGAAGAAAATTTGTTAAACGGAAACACACACGCATAAAATACGTTAAAATACACACGCATAAAAAAAATACACATAAAATGGAACTATTGAAAAAATGTATTTTTATTCGGGCAGTAACTTTTTTTATGCAATGTAGACATATAGGAAAATTTCAATTAGAATAATGAATATAAAAGCACATAATAAAGAGAGGTAAACAAAAACTGAAGCGTAGCGTACATTTTTCTTTTTCTCAGTATTGCAAATCCATAACTTTAAAAAATCTGTAATATTATTCTGTACCGGTTTCTTATAAAAAATGCACTGTTCATAAAAATGTTTGCCATTTGTAAGTATCCGAACCTGGAATTTTCTTCTTATTGGATCAAAGGCTTTTAGCTTTTCTTCTTTTGAATGGTAATGATTAAATGAATAAATAATTTCATTTTAATACAATCCGCTGAAATAAATTCATACATCTATCGCAACAGCAACCTCTCCGTTTGAATGTCGTACACTCATGAAAGTGGAATAAACTTCGTTACATAGAATATATTTTTACTTTCTTCTATCTTTACAAGAAGAAAGTATTGGATTCCTGAAAAATTTCGACATCCGGTTTTCGGCGGATTTATACGTTTTAGAATGCCCAGAACACGATTTGATGGTTTTTAGAAAATGTCTGTCTGTGGGTCTGTCTGTCACTCTGTCACTCTGTGAGTCTGCATGGGACAAAAATTTTGTGGGCGCTCTATCTCAAGAACTAATGCACGGAATTTCACAAAACTCCATATTTAGTTAGACCTTGATATAAACTGGACCTGATTAGATTTTGGTGAAAATCGTCCAACAGGTGGCGCTGCTATGCGGCATTTTTCACGATTTCTGCAATAGCTATATCTCAAGAACTACTGCACGGATTTTCATAAAACTTCAGATTCAGTTAGTCCAAGATATAGTTTGGTACTCATTACTTTTTTATGAAAATCTCCCAACAGGTGGCGCTGGTATGCTGCATTGTTCATGATTATCGCAATAGCTCTAACTCAAGAAAAAATGCAAGAATTTTCATCAAACTTCAGATTCAGTTAGTCCCTGATATAAATTAGTGCTGATTAATTTTTGGTGTAAATCACCCAACAGGTGGCGCTGCTGTGCTGCATTTTTCACGATTTCCACAAGAACTCTATCTCAAGAACTATTGCACGGATTTTCATCAAACTTCAGATTTAGTTAGTCCTTGACATGACTTGACAATAAATTAGTGCTGTTTAATTTTTGGTGTAAATCGCTCATCAGGTGGCACTGCTATGCTGTATTTTTTCAGAATTTCCGCTATAGCTCTATCTCAAGAACTAATGCACGAATTTTCATCCAACTTCAAATTCAGATATACTTTGATATGAATTGGTGCTAAATCGTTGCTATTTCTTGTACTATTTAAATGATTTAATTGACGTGATTTATATAGAAGAAAGTTTTGTGATGGCCACAACATATTGGTTTGTAGTATGGAGATTAATTCCAATGTTAATGGTGTTCAAAGTCAAGGTTCAGCAGAAAATTTCGTTAAGTAGAAAACTTCGTTAAAGTGAAGTTCGACTGTACTTTTTTCAGTTCCAGAAAAAAAAAAAAAAGACTAACGATCAAATACATGCAACAAATTTGATCCTATATTTATAGATGTGCATTCGTAATTCTACCAATAGCTCCGGGGAAAATAGAATGGAAATTTTTGAATAATTAACGAGTGACTGAATAATTTCTGCAATGCAGGTACTTAAGGCTAGGAATGGTGCATTAATTTCTGATGTCGAGACTATATACGAACATTGATCGATTTATCAAAATATGCTTATGCATAATGTATTATGTAGAATGTCTTAAAATATGAATGATTATGTGTATTTCTCATCTTCTTTTTCTTAAGGAAAATATGATTTTAGACTATTTACAGGAAGTTTTACAATTTCTTTCTTTAATGTTACATTTGACATCGAAAGCGTTTTTTTTGTTATTTTTATTTAAAAAGTAATATCAGCCGGATGTACCTTACTGACGCATTTGAATGCATGGGTAAAAAAAGCATTATTCAGGGATGAGACTTCTCCACTTTTTAACCCAGCAGTATAATCTTGGAGAAAATGTTATTTATTTAATCGGAAAATACTGCGATTTAACAGAAGAACAGTATCTCTAATATTATACTGGTATAAAAAAAAGAGGAGAAATCTCATCCCTGATTATTATAGACGCCAGTTTCACTGAAAATTTGAAAACAAAAATTTGTCTACGTAGATTTTTGTCGTAATTGCGTAACAAATTTTAATTTCTATTAACCTAGAAAATGAGTAATATTGACTATACTATATTATTACTTTCTTCTATCTTCAATAGAAGAAAGTATTGTAATCGAATTTTTTTTCGTCTTCCGGTATTCGACGGATTTACAAGTTTTAGGGGTCAGAGATCACAAAAAACATGTTAATATAAAATGTCTGTCTGTCCGTGTGTCCGTGTGTCGCCATTGTATCATCAAAAAATGTACGAAGTTATGCATAGAATTGAACCAAATTTTTGGCTATGGCAAGCAGGTCCTCCATTAATTTGGAAAAAATCCGCCGGTAGGGGGAGCTGTAATAGCGATTGTTGCGCGAATTTTAATATTGTACCATCGAAACGTGTATGAAGTTATGCATGGAATTGAACAAAATTTTTTGTGTATGTTTTTGGCCATGGCAAGAAGGTCTTTCCCTGAATTTGGAAAAAATCCGCTGGTAGGGGGCGCTGTAATAGCGATTTTTGTGCATTTTTAATATTGTACCATTGAAATGTGTATGAAGTTATGCTTAATTCTATTAAAAATACTAATAAAACTAGTTATAATGAAATATTGACATGAGATAGAAGAAAGTTTTGGGATTGGCACATCCAACTAGTTTATCACAACGACATTGTTTTTAGAATTTCATTTAATTAAATAATGCTATTTTATTTTGTAATTGTAAATACGCGATTCAGAATTTCAATATTTATAAGGGGTTTGGTGTTTTATTTTACACTGGAATTCAAGAAATTTCTACTTTAACCTTTTTTTGTTTTATTTTAAATACTAACGAGAAATTAATGTAGTAATAACTATCACAAAACTGCGGAGTTTCTTAATTTTAATCATTCTAACACAGAATGGCTCAATAAAATTTGATTTAATATTATTTTTATGTTACAATGTTTGATTTCTTAGCGACGGAGTTGCTAATTGCTTTCATTCCACAAAAAATCGCTATTTTACATAAAGTACCAAATGTAGAAAATCAATGTTTGTTGCAGCGACTGCTAAGTCGTGTTTTTGTGCATTATGAATTAGTCTAATTTCGAGATAAAAAATTAATTTTGCACATAAAGACCTGAAACAATAGCACAATGAATCTTCTCCGACAATAGATTTGTCATGAAATGAATTCTATAAAAATCCTCCATCCGTTGTTGGACTTGATTATTTGATAGCTACACTGAAAAGAATGACAATTGTCTGTGCTGCTGCCTCCCGGTGTATTTGTAATTCCATAGAAAATCTACATTAAGAAACGTAAAATAATAATAATAATAATAATAATAATAATAATAATAATAATAATAATAATAATAATCCTACTGAACAAGTCTCCCATAAATGTATTGAAATGTATTTACTAATATATTAAAATTATCATACATATTTCCGAAAAATGACAAAAAGTGTAAAAACAACCGTTTTAGTTCAAATTCATTACTGCGAAGAGCTAGTTGGTCATACGAAGTTCTTTCTAACGGATTTCAACTGTATACTCTTTTCAATTGTTAATAGTCGTTCAAAGCAGATCATTCCTAAGGTTAGCTAATGATACATAAATATCTACTATCGAGAGAAAACTAACCGTTGCAGTTATATTGAATATCACATACAACGGACAGATTTTAAAGTAACTGGATTATTTAAAGGTTAAAAAATAGTACAACAAATAGATTTTACACCAGTATAATTACTACATTTTCAGATATCAATTTGTAATTTAATCATTGTGCTGTTTAACATACAGACACACACACACACTGTAAACTAAAATGTCTGAAATTCAGACACTTAAGTGCCTGAAACGTAGTGTTCAATTTTCAAACGTTTTAAAATATCTGAAAATTTTAAGACACTTCTTGCGTCTGAATTTCAGACACTTAAGTGTCTGAAACAGGAGTGTTCGATTTTCAGACGTTTTAAAATGTCTTAAAATTTTTAGACACTTCTTGCGTCTGAATTTCAGACATTTCAAATGTCTTAATTACGGCCATCTTTGTCCCGTTATTTTTCGCCAATATGAAGCCACCTTTGACCACTTTTATTTCTAAGCCATATATGCAGCCATGTTTGACCACATTGAATCATTTTTTACAAATGGGAATCATTTGTTACCATAAGGCAAAGCTGATTGCAGCGTGGGAAAACTGGGATATTTCTGTGCCCCCTGATTTTAGGGCACCCCAAATTGGGTATGAAATTTTCATAAAGCTGATATTTTAAATATGTTTTGACCTTGTTATGATTATAATCAGTATATTCACCTAAATACGTATTTACGCGATATCATATATGCCCTACGGCGTCAAAAATATTAATTACTTTTAAAGGCAACTTCAAATGAATTCTAGGCCAGAGACCTGGTATTCCTTCTCCCCCCCCCCCCACCAACTTCATATACTGTTACAAAAAAAAATAAGCCTATTCGATGTCATCAAATACATATTTGGACAAATACATAATTTTCTTTAACCTAATAATGATCTAAAAGTACAAAATATTTATTAAAATAAGTATAAGGTCAAAACAAATTTAAAATATCAGCTTTACGGAAATTTAATACCAAATTTTGGGGCCCGTAAAGCAAAAGGCCCATAGAAACAGCCCACTTTGTTCACACTGCAATCAGCTCTGCGTTATGTTAACAAATTATTCGCATTTATAAAAAACTAGCAAACCCCGCGGCTTTGCTCGCGTAATATTTGAAATATGCCAAGTGGTATTTATATGTCTAATTTTTATTAAAAGGCACGAACTAAATTTTTATTTTTTTAAAAGGTAATATTTTATTTTATTAAAAGGTACTTATTACTTTTAGGAATAATTAAAAAAATTACTATTTAAAACACAGTTTGATTAAACATCATTGTTACACTGCATAAGGCAGAAATGAGACTTAAATTAATAAAACGAAATAAAACTAAATAAGTAATAATTTAGAAAATATTTTGAAACTTTTATGCTCAATTAATACACTCATTTCAGTATTCATTTGAAGTTTTCAATTTTTTAGAAACCATCTTCTTACATCTTAAAATTAATCATCATGTCAAATTCCAAGTCCTACCGCCTCTCTCAACATAAAGGGCTATGTTGAAATAGGAACTGTCACCATTAACTTGCCAACATTAATTTTGAAATTGGTTTGTTATTTCCTAATATTCCACAGAAACGTAATTTAGAAAGCTTTTAAAGGCCTTTTTTAGAGCGTTTGTTGCTTCTGTAAATCCCAGGTGGTAGAATCATCGGCATAAAATACAGCCTGTGTAGGATCAGAGACTGTTACCATTGATTCGCAACTATTACTTTTATATTTGGTTTATATTCCCTAAAATTGCGTAGAAATCGTAATTTAGGACTTTTTTAGAATGCTTTTCGCACCTCCCCTTCACTTCACCCCTTTTTAATTCGAATTTATTTTCGACAGTCCTTCGAGGGCATTTATATTTTATAAGTAACTATCATGCCATATTTAAAGTTTCTAGTCTTTTCAGTATCACAGAAATCGCAATTTAGAAAGCTTTTAGCTACTGCAACCCTCTGGTGGTAGTGGCACAGACATAAAATATAGCTTATGTTTGAGCAGGTTCTATCACCAACAATTTGTAATCATTATTTTTTGAATCGGTTTGGTATTTGATAAGATCACATAAAAATTGTAATTTATAACGCTTTTCGCTCACTTCATCTTTTTAAATTTGAAATTTTCTTTCGACAGTTCATAGAAAGCAGTTGCATCTTGTAAGTAAATAACATGCCATACTTCAAAGTGTTAAACCCTTCAGTTATGCAAAAAACGCAAATTAGAACATGTTTTGCTTTTGCATGCCTCAGATGGTAGTGACAGCAACATAAAATATAACCTATGTTATAGCAGGGACTATCACCATTGATTTGCAACCATTACTTATGAAATAGCTTTGGAATTTCTTGAGATTGAGTAGAAATCGCAATTTAGAACGTTTTTAGAAAGCTTTTCGCGCATTTCACCCCTTTTTAAATTTCCAATTTTTTTAAAACTCTTTTTAAAGATCATTTATGTGCAATAAATATATACCTCGCCTAACTTTAAGTTGCTAGCCCCTACCGATCACAAAAATCGAAATTTGGAATGCTTTTTTGCTCCTGCATTGTCTAGGTGATAGTGATACTGACTTGAAATAGCATCTATGTTAGAGCAGAGGCTGTCAGCATCAACTTCTTACCATTACTTTTGAAATCAGTTTGATTTTTCCTGAGATATTGGTGACAAATCGGCATTTAGAACGTTTTTAGAACGCTTTTCGCTCATTTTGCTCCTGCATCTCCTCTGGGGTAGTGGAAACAGATATAAAATATAGCCTATCTTAGAAAAAGATCTGTCACCATCATTTTAACACCATTATATTTGAAATCGGTTCAGTATTTCCTGAGATTGCATACAAATTGCAATTTAGAACGTTTTTTACAACGCTTTTTGCGCATTTTCACCCCTTTTAAATTTCGAATTGTTTAAGAACTGTTCTTAGAAATCCTTTATGTCTAATAAGTAGCTGATACTTCAAATTTCATATTTCTAGGCCCTTCAGTAACACATAAATCGCATTTTTAAAACGTTTTTTGCTCCTACACCCCTTTGAGGTAGTGGCACCGACATTGAACATAACCTATCTTGGAGCAAACGTTGTCACTATCATTTTGACACCAATATTTTTTAAATCGATTTGGTATTTCCTGAGATTATGTAGAACATTTAGAGCGTTTTTTAGAACGCTTTTTGTGCATTTTCACCCCTTTTAAATTTCGAATTGTTTAAGAACAGTTCTTAGACATAATTTATATCTTATAAGTAACTAATATTCCAAATTTCATATTTCTAGGTCCTTCAGTAACGCAAAAATTGCATTTTTAGAACGTTTTTTGCTCCTGCACCCCCTTTGGGGTAGTGGCACCGACATAAAATATAGCCTATGTTCTAAGTTGAACTAACACCATCATTTTGATACCATTACTTTTGGAATCGGTTCGGTATTTCCTGAGATTATGTAGAAACTACCATTTAGAACGTTTTTTAGAACACTTTTTGTGCAGTCTCACCCCTTTTAAATTTCGAATTGTTTAAGAACTGTTCTTAGACATCATTTATATCTTGTAAGTAACTAATATTCCAAATTTCATATTTGTAGGCCCTTCAGTAACGCAAAAATCGGATTTTTAGAACGTTTTTTGCTCCTGCACCCCCTTTGAGGTAGTGGCACCGACATAAAATATAGCCTATGTTCTAAGTTGGACTAACACCATCATTTTGATACCATTTCTTTTGGAATCGGTTCGGTATTTCCTGAGATTATGTAGAAATTACCGTTTAGAACGTTTTTTAGAACACTTTTTGTGCAGTCTCACCCCTTTTAAATTTCGAATTGTTTAAGAACTGTTCTTAGACATCATTTATATCTTGTAACTAATAGTCCAAATTTCATATTTTTAGGCCCTTCAGTAGCGCAAAAATCGCATTTTTAGAACGGTTTTGTGCTCCTGCACCCCCTTTGGGTTAGTGGCACCGACATAAAATATAGCCTATGTTCTAAGTTGGACTAATACCATCATTTTGATACCATTACTTTTGGAATCGGTCCGGTATTTCCTAAGATTATGTAGAAACTACCATTTAGAACGTTTTTTAGAACAGTTTTTGCGCAGTCTCACCCCTTTTAAAATTCGAATTGTTTAAGAACTGTTCTTAGACATCGTTTATATCTTGTAAGTAACTAATATCCCAAATTTCTTATTTCTAGGCCCTTCAGTAACGCAAAAATCGCATTTTTAGAACGTTTTTTGCTCCTGCACCCCCTTTTGGGGTAGTGGCACCGACATAAGATATAGCCTATGTTCTAAGTTGGGCGAACACCATCATTTTGATACCATTACTTTTGGAATCGGTTCGGTAGTTTCAGAGCTTACCTCATACAAATAAACAATTTTTTACTTTTTACTTTCTTCTATCTTTACAAGAAGAAAGTATTGGATTCGTGAAAATTTTCGACTCCCGGTTTTCGACGGATTTACACGTTTTAGAATGCCCAGAACACGATTTGATGGTTTTTAGAAAATGTCTGTCTGTGAGTCTGTCTGTCACTCCGTCACTCTGTCACTGTGTCACTCTGTCACTCTGTCTGTGAGTCTGTATGTGACAAAAATATTGTGGGCGCTCTATCTCAAGAACTAATCCACAGAATTTCACAAAACTTATTATTTAGTTATACTTTGATATAAACTAGACCTGATTAGTTTTTGGTGAAAATCGCCCAACATGTGGCGCTGCTATGCGGCATTTTTCACGATTTCTGCAATAGCTATGTCTCAAGAACTTCTGCACGGATTTTTATAAAACTTCAGATTCAGTTAGTCCAGGATATAGTTTGGTGCTGATTACTTTTTTGTGAAAATCGCCCAACAGGTGGCGCTGCTATGCTGCATTATTCATGATTATCGCAATAGCTCTAACTCAAGAAAAAATGTACGAATTTTCATCAAACTTCAGATTTCGTTAGTCCTTAATATAAATTAGTGCTGTTTAATTTTTGGTGTAAATCGCCCAACAGGTGGCGCTGCTGTGCTGCATTTTCACGATTTTCGCAAGAGCTGTATCTCAAGAACTATTGCACGGATTTTCATCAAACTTCAGATTTAGTGAGTCCTTGACATGAATTGACGTGTAAATTAGTGCTGTTTAATTTTTGGTGTAAATCGTTCAACAGGTGGCGCTGCTATGCTGTATTTTTGCGATTTCCACAATACCTTTATCTCAAGAACTAACGTTTAGATTTTCAACAAATTTCAGATTCAGGTATACCTTGATATCATTTAGTGCTGTTTATTTTTAGTGTAAATCGCTCGACAGGTGGCGCTGCTATGCTACATTTTTCAGAATTCCCGCTGTAGCTCTATCTCAAGAACTAATGCACGAATTTTCATCAAACTTCAAATTCAGATATACTTTGATATGAATTGGTGCTAAATTCATGTAATTTCTTGTACTGTTTAAATGATTTAATTGACGTGATTTATATAGAAGAAAGTTTTGTGATGGCCACAACATACTAGTTATAATATGAGTATAGATGATTCACCCCTTTCGGAATGAAACCCATCCCTGTTTTGTTGAACAATTTTCTTCCCATTTAAATTAGATATTTCCAATGAATTAATTTGAGCATTTTTTTTGCATTTTCATATCTGTGTTAAATAAAATCTAACACTAGATTCCACAAAACTGGAAGTATATGAGATTCCAAAAATAAAAAAAAATTGAGGAAGAAACTCTTACTTTTTTTTTATGTCTCTTCGTTTTTATTATTATACTATTTATCATACCAAGAAATACAGAAATATTTGATAACCGCATACCAGCGGCTGAGGCGATAAGTAGTTATAGGATTCTGGATGGACAGCATGTCTATTTGACACTTTTTAAACGATAAATAATATAGTAAATATCACTGAACAAATCTATTTTCGATAGTCTTAAGTTTTTTTTTAATTTAACAAAATTTACGAAGTTAATTTTAGTAATATGTGAAACTGCTCAAAGGATAAAGAAAATCCTTGATATAAAAAATTAACTCATTATCTCTGTCTGTTAAAATTCTCTGGTTAATTTATAATCTGCTGTATTTGGAAATAGGAACAATAAATGAAATCGTATTTTAAAACTTACTGTGTAAGTAACATTGACTTTTGGGTATGTTGCAGATATGCAACACGATGATACTAAGGGTTAACCTTGTAGCATCTCAATGAAAGTTTATTTATTATTTTATTTATTTTTGGTCATAAAAACATTCTAAATTTAAATGCAACTAACATAACGTGCGTTGAGGTGCTACATTATCAAATACAAAACAAAATAATCCTAAAAATCCGATCCCCCCCCCCCCCCACCACCTCACCAAAAAAAAAAAAAAAAAAAAGCCATTCTTTATTGTTATGGGTCTCTCTTCCTCTCCCCATATTAGATACATAAAAAGTGACTTGAGATTGAAGTCAAAAACATTTTATTTCTGTTAACATGACGTTAAAAATAACTTACTTCGCTAGAAATTAAAAAAACAAATGATGATAATATAAAAATATATGTGCAGATCAAACATAATTATAAGAATGTTTATATTTTCAAACCTCATTACCTTACCAAAAATATTAAATATCAGCACATTTTTTTAATAGGATTTTATTCAACTTGATTTTTTAAAATATTTTTTTAGCACAGCTTGGAATAATTACGATGTTTTTTTGCAAAGCTTGGATTAATTACAACGATTTATATTCCTTGTTTAAAGTATATTTTCAAGATGACTTTGTGGCTTGAAAATTAAATATGTTGTTGATATGGAACACAGAAAATCAAAGCAGATTTTGTATCTTTTAAGCAAGCTTTCAGTAGAATATGAAAAAAAAAATAAATACTATATAGGTAGGATTTATTTTCCATTGGAAAAACTAAAAGTATTTTAAAATATTCAGATATTGGAAATAATTTCACTCTGGTGCTTTCACGATTTCCTTTCATGTTCCATATTCATCATACAAAGCAATCATAACATTTATCATATGTAAGTTTAAATTTGATAATATTGAAACATTTACTTAGAAAATATACTCTGTAAGAGAATTAAATGTAATGATACTCTTGTCATTGTTGCAAAAAATGAAAATTAATATGTAAAATTATATCATAAATTTAAAGTACTGAAAATTAAAAGGAAATCAAAAAAATAAACAAACGATGATAATATAAAAATATGTTTGCAGATCAAACATAATTATAAGAATATTTATATTTTCAAACCTCATTACCTTCCCAAAATATTAAATATCAGCACATTTTTCTTAATAGGATTTTATTCAACTTGATTTTTTAAAATAATTTTTTAGCACAGCTTGGAATAATTACGATGTTTTTTAGCATAGCTTGGTTAATTACAACGATTTCTATTCCTTGTTTAAAGTATATTTTCAAGATGACTCTGCGGCTTGAAAATTAAATATGTTGTTGAAATGGAACACAGGAAATCAAAACAGATTTTGTACCTTTTAAGCAAGCTTTCAGTAGAATTATTTAAAAAAAAAATTAAAAAAAAATAAAAAATAAAAATGAATACTATATAGGTAGTAAGTACAGAACTTGTGTGAAAATATAAATTATTTGAAAACAACGTTTAAACACAAAATAAAAACAAGCAGATTTGACCATACGTATACGTTTCGTGAGTACTAGGACTCACATCTTCAGTGTAAAAACTATAAAAATTTTAAAAACAATATCCCCCCCAACTACATGTACGGTGAAAAAATATGCATTACTTTGAGGTTAAAATGTTTAACCTTATCAACTTCCCATTTTATTGTAGATATGTAGACGATTCTTTTGCACTCTTGGACCTTTCTCTATTTTCTGTTGGCAATATATTAACGATTTTAAACTCAATAGATTCAGTCATTCAATTCACTTATGAAGTTGAAATTGATAAAAATTGCCATTTCTGGATGTGTTGGTTACACGTCAGCCTAACACCTTTGACACTTGCGCTTACCGTAAACCTTTTGCTGTCACACTCCCCCCCCCCCCCCCCATTTCAATTCATGTCACCCCCCTTCCCAAAAAGCTTCGGCTTTTCGTTATTTGATTAATAGTATTTATAGTAATAGTATATTAATAGTATATATAATATATATAATATATTAATAGTATAGTAGTACCATTTTATAATAGTATTAGATTTAAGATGGCTAATATATTAAGACATTATGATTTTAATGTGGTTTTTAAGCCGGTTAATAAATTATCTTTTTCGCAACTTAAGGACCAAATTCCTCCACATAATTATTGGGTCATTTACAACATTCAATGCCAATGTGGTTTTTCCTACATTGGACAAACTAAACGAAAACTCCGTTACAGAATCAATGAACACAGAAACTATGTAAAGAGAAAAGAATTGCAGAAATCCTCTATCGCCTCTCATTGCTGGGGGGAGGGACATAATTTTAATTTTGACTCAGCTACCATTATCAAGAAATGCATTACTCCTCTGGATTTAGACTTTTTTGAGGCTATTCATATCCATAAATTTAAAGACTCCTTGGTTAATGATTTATCTAGTACACCATACATCTCAACTTTCTGGATGGATTTGTTGTGTCACGACACTTCACTTCCGCATTAATTTCATTGGCTGTTAGAACTTGATGGTCTTTTGGTATCATGTTTTGACATTTGGGTTTTTTTCACCGTACATGTAGTTGGGGGGATATTGTTTTTAAAGTTTTTATAGTTTTTACACTGAGGATGTGAGTCCTAGTACTCACGAAACGTATACGTATGATCAAATCTGCTTGTTTTTATCGTGTGTTTAAACGTTGTTTTCAAATAACTATATAGGTAGGATTTATTTTCCATTGGAAAAACTAAAAAATATTTATAAAATATTCAGATATTCCAAATAACTTCACTCTGGTGCTTTCACGATTTCTTTTTATGTTCTACATCCATTATATAAAGCAATCACAACATTTATCATATATAAGTTTAAATTCGATAATATTGAAAAATTTAAAAACAAATACAAATGATGATAATATAAAATTATATTTGCAGATCAAACATAATTATAAGAATATTTATATTTTCAAACCTCATTACCTTCCCAAAATATTAAATGTCAGCACATTTTTGTTGATTTTTTTAAATATTTTTTTAGCACAGCTTTGATTAATTACAATGATTTTTATTCCTTGTTTAAAGTATATTTTCAAGATGACTCTGAGGCTTGAAAATTAAATATGTTGTTGAGATGGAACACAGAAAATCAAAGCAGATTTTGTACCTTTTAAGCAAACTTTCGGTAGAATTATTTAATAAAAAAATGAATACTATATAGGTAGGATTTATTTTCCATTGGAAAAACTAAAAAATATTTATAAAATATTCAGATATTCCAAATAACTTCACTCTGGTGCTTTCACGATTTCCTTTCATGTTCTACATCCATCATATAAAGCGATCACAACATTTATCATATATAAGTTTAAATTTGATAATATTGAAACATTTACTTCGAAAATATACTCTGTAAGAGAATTAAATGAAATGATACTCTTGTCATTAATATGTAAAATTATATCATAAATACAAAATGTACTGAAAATTGAAAGGAAAGAAAAAAAAATGATGATAATATAAAAATATATGTGCAGATCAAATATAATTATAAGAATATTTATATTTTCAAACCTCATTACCTTCCCAAAATATTAAATATCAGCACATTTTTCAATAGGATTTTATTCAACTTTATATTTTAAAATAATTTTTTAGCACAGCTTGGATTAAATCATATATAAGTTTAAATTTGATAATATTGAAACATTTACTTCGAAAATATACTCTGTAAGAGAATGAAATGAAATGATACTCTTGTCATTGTTGCAAAAAATGAAAATTAATATGTAAAATTAAGTATAATATAAAGTATTGAAAATTGGAAAAAAAAGAACTTAATTATGAAATATCATTTGAAATTAGATTCTTTTTATTTATGTATGGGCATTTGTTTATATAGATTAAATGATAATTGCAATTTGATCAAGCTATTTAGCAAGCATTAATATATATATATGCATTGTTTTTTTAATAACAAGCAGGGAAAATTACTTCTGTTCTGGACTACAAAATATTTATTTATAAAATAGAGGTCTAAAGAAATATTAAACAAATTCATTATTTTGAAAATGATATGCATTTATTGAAAACACACAAATGAACACACAAGCCTTTTAAAACAAAACTAATTTTATTGGATGTAAAAAAGAACCAAATATGCAAATTATTAAAATAAAAATAATTTAGATTATAAATAACATTATATGTTTAATTATCTAATAAAAGTCACTATTTTCCTATAAAATTTCTGCTTGAAATAGAGTTCACATAATCGTACAAAAGGGTTTTTTCTTACCTTTTACCAGTGTAATCCATTTTCACAAACATGAAATAAAGTATTTCACGAAGTAGCGATAAAACACTATTTTTAAAAAAGTTATATGCACTTTAAAAAATATTCTTCACACTGCATTCTTCTATCGTGATACTACATATTTTTTTAATGCGCTACATAATAAAAATCATTACGAATGTGAGATTCAAAAATCCGCATGCATTTCTGAACACACAGTCAAAAATAAATAGACATTTCTTTAAGAAGAACGTAATACGTAGTGTATACATCCAAATACACGGTGTTTCAATATTGTAATAATATTTCTGTCTAGCAGTGCACAACTAAAGAAAACTGCATTTAACTAAAGAAATCAGGAGCTCATCACAAAACTAATGGTGGTTTAAAGTCACCGTCACTTGAAATATTAATCGGCCAACAATCTTACATTAGACACATCTTCACAATAGAAATACCCTGTCAGCATATTTTTCCGCGCCCGTTACCGTAATTTCCGTTAATGACGCAATCGTTGGCTGAGAGACTGGCAGCTCAAACTCGGTCCTGATTTGCAGAATGAATTTCAGTTGATTTTTATCCTCGGGAAATGAAATAATGTAGGAATAACGAATACAATTTTTTTTTCTTCATTAGTATATTTTTTAATTTGTTACAATTATCCATTATAAGATATAATTATTACAGTTAGGACGCTTTCAGACAAAGGCATAAAATAAATATTTTGTCGTCAAACTTTCAAATAACTTATCAAATTTTAATAAATTAGTAATAAATTGCTACATTTCAAATTAAACTTAGTAAATCCAGGGATTATTTTAATATAGCGACTTTTTATACCATACTTTTTATTATTTAATTATAAAACAGTAATGTGTAAATATGGCAGAAGATTTTTATTAAGGGACATTGGCTTAGCATATGGGAAGCAGAGGAGAATTACCCCGATCGAAACTTGTTAAGGCGGCCAGCAACTGTTGCATAAAAATTACAGCATGAAACTATAATAGCCACTAAGGTAGGGTCGCAGTATTTTAAATTGCTTCTGGTGCACAAAAACCTACGCTAAGCCATTAGGTGAGCATGTGTGTCGGGGGGAGGGGGTGGTGGCTAGTTGGTACGTTATTTTAATACAATTATTTGGAGAACTTTATATTTTGTGAAAGGCAATTCTTTAATTACTTTATTGCACTAAAAATAACTTAGTTCCAAAACTTAGTAAACGAACTAGTATTGCAATTTTGAAAAACGCCCCATGGTCTAATCACGCTGCTTGTTTTATAAAGTAATACCAAATTTAATGCATGGAATTTTAAACGTCTTTCAACCATTCGAAAACGTTTTCTAATTCTGCTGACATTTATATTACAATACAATTGTATATACAGTCATCATACATATGATACAATTGTATTACATTCAGACACTTAAGTGTCTGATTTCTAAATGTCTTAATTTCAGACGTATTATCATTTTTAAGACACTTTTTTAGTTCATCCACACCGTGATCACAGTAAGACACTTACGTGTCTTAAATTTAGACATCTATGATGTCTGAAATTTCATATTCAGACACTTAAGTGTCTGAAATACTTTTTCAGTCACATATGTGTCTGAATTTAAGACGCCTCTATTTGCAGTGCACATAAGTATATTTAGTCTATTTCTTTTGTATCAACATAAAAAAAATAATAATCTCTGGATTTTGAAAAGATACTCTTTTATAGGTAAAGCATGTTGTTTTGCAGCTGTTTTCCTGGCTTAGGAACTATTGCAATATATTTTTTTGTTTATTTTTGTAGTTTAAATTTAACCTTTATTTATCTATTACATTAATTTTTTTTATCTTTCTTTTACTATTAATATTTTAAATTCAATTATTTGTAATGAAGTTTTATGCTACACTTCAACTACTTAATTTTTCAATTGCTCTATAATGTCTCGGCAAGTCGTTTACATAACACCTGAGGGTAAAGTTGCACCACAACTAGAAAATCTATGAGAGAGCTTACATTGCTCCAACGTTCCGAAAATAGCAATTGAGGCTAAACAAAATAAGAATCAGGACACTTTAGTATTCTCTTTTGATTTATTTATATTGGATACTTACTGGTTTGAAGCATCATTCCACATTCAAGCCATTTTATCTTACTTAAATACCTTATTTTGAATAATATGCGCATTTTTGTTTCCCAGTAGATTCCACATCGAAGGATATATATTCTTTGCTAGTTCCCTAATGGGATATACATTTCCTAATAAATTTTCCTTTTTATAAAACCTATATTTATCCATTATAGAAAACAATGAACTTCATTTCCGTAAAATCCAATTGTTATAAATTCTGAAAATAAATAAATAACTTACAATTTTTCCCGGTTTTGTTGGATAATCAGTAATATATTGAAATTGGTTTTTTATGTATTATTTTTGATTGAATGAAGAATATGAAGCAATATTGTATGAGATTATAACATTTCCTCAGAAGTGAAAAAATTTTAACCAATGTCACAGGGTGTATCAACATAAAAAATAATAATGTGTGGATTTTGAAAATATATTTTTTTATGGGTAAAGCATGTTGTTTTGCAGTTTTTTTTTCTGGCATAGGTACCATTGCAATTTTTTATGTTCAACTTTTGCTCTTACAATTTAAATTTTATTTATTTATTATACTAAATTATTTTGTATCTTTCTTTTACTTTTAATATTTCAAATTCAATATTTCGTAATGAAATTCTATGCTACACTTAAACTTAATTTATCAATTGCTCTATAATGCCTTGGCAAGTCGATTACTTATCATCTGAGTGTAAAGTTGCACCATAACTAGAAAATCTATCAGAGAGATTACATTGTTCCAGTTTTCCAAGAAAAGTGAATCAGGCTAAACAAAATAAGAATCAGGACGCTTCAGTAATCACTTTTGATTTATTTATATTGGATACTTACTGGTTTGAAGCATAGTTTCACAATCAAGACATTTTATCTTACTTAATACCTTATTTTGAATAACATGCCTATTTTTGTTTCCCAATAGATTCCACATCGAATGATATATATTCTTTGCTAGTTCCCTAATGGGATATATATTTCCTAAATAAATTATCCTTTTTATAAAACCTATATTTATCCATTATAGAAAAGAATGTACTTTATTTCCGTAAAATCCAGTTGTTATAAATTTTGAAAAGAAATAAATAACTCACATTTTTTCCCGTTTTTTTTTTTTTTTTTTTTTTTTTATAACCAGTAGTCTATTGAAACTAGGGTTTTTTATGTGTTATTTTTGTTTGAATGACGAATATGATGCATTATTGTATGACATTATAACGCTTTCTCAAAAGTGAACACATTTTAACCAATGGTACGACAATATTTCATACCGTGGCTTTTTAAATGTGTGTGATTTATCAGAACGTTAACATACTCTCTATTTGTAATATTTCTTTCCAAAATTGGGAAAAAAATTCCATTCTTCATTCAAAAAGCTTGTTGCAGTAATATATTTTTTTCTTAATGCAGCAATAACGTTACATCAGACAAAATTATTTTCGTTATTTCAATGATATTTTAAAATGAAAATAAAATCGAACTAAATAAAATAGAACATTAATATTTTAGGGAGAATTGTAAAAACGTTTATTATTTTCCATTTAATCGAAAAATTTACAGCATTTAAACGTAGGTTTTTGATGCTGTATTGAAGATGCATTAGATTTGTTTGCACGCTGGAAATGGTTTTATTATCTAAAATTATGTGCATAAAAAGGTAAATTAACTTTTGTGTTCATTTTAATAAATACGAAATTAGTCATTTTTTATATGATAAAGTACTAGTTCAGTAGATTCAGAAATTACACATTTGTAGAAAAAAATATTCCAATACATTTATTTTTTGCGATTCCCTGACACATATACGATGAAATATTGAGTTCAGGGCTGCCACAGGCGACTATTTTTTTTTTTTTTTTTTTTTTTATTATTCTACCTTACACCAATTTCTCAAAACAAAAATTATTGACACACTGTCAAGACCGGGCTTGTCAATTCCTTATCATGGCGTCACAAAAGGTGGCTAGTCGGTAACAACGACATACAGTGATTGGTACAAAACAATGGGTGCACCACATTGTACCAATCACTGATAGTGGCTTGCACATTTTGTGACGTCGTGATAAGAAATGAGCAAGCCCGGTGTCTAGTGTAGCCCTGATACTGTTCGAGATCATTTGCAAGACGTCGTGATAAGAAGTGAGCAAGCCCGATATCTAGAGTAGCCCTGATAGTATCTAGTGTAGCTGGCTGTTGCCAACAATTAAAAATCCAGAGTAAAATTCTTACCAAAACAATTTTCTGTTCAATTACTTTTCTATTGCAAGATCTCCACAGGAAAAAATGAAATAAATGGTTTGACGTTTTTAAGAAAAAGGGAATGTTACATCATAACTTTTCTACTTCAAGATTTCCACGTGAACAATGAAAATAAAATAAATAGTTTGACGAATTAAAAACAAAAGTGAATGTTACGTCATAATTTTTTCGTTTTATGATTTCCATGTGAAAAATTATAATTCTTTAATTAATTTGACGAATTAACCCTTAACCGGAAACGTACGTCTGTGAGATGGTTGCGTCTACATATCTGCCCTTAATATTTTCTCTCTCCGACATTCAAACTTATTTTTATGCAGTTATATTAAAAAATTTGTCCTGTTAATGCATTACTTTTAAAGATTAAATGATTAAGTTCACTATTTGGTAAATTATTAAGTGTTCTGTTTGTGCACGGGTTTTTCACGTTTCTGGTTAAGGGTTAAAAAAGTGGAATATTATGTCCTATTGGAAATAGAAAGGACATGGTGAATATATAACGTCATATAAATGTGAAAAAATGTATTGAAGCATGATAAAAAGTCGATTATGGAAATATTGGCGTATTTAAACATTATTGCTTCAATGATGAATGGAAATAAGTTCATTTATAGCTGTATTATTTTGCGTCCTTTATATAAATTTATACATTTTTATATTCAGTTTTCGTTTGATTCATGTGTTCACTTCAACTGATTTTTTTTTTTTATGTTGTATGTTATATTTTGAAATTGTTTTTTCAAAACAAACATTCTTAGGCTAATGTCAGACGAACGTCTTTGTGAACGCTTTTTTCTCTACATATAATCCCTACACAATGCCGCTAGCACTGCCGCTAGCATTGTGTAGGGATGATATATAGGGAAAAAAGCGTGCAAAAAGACGTTCGTCTGACATAAGCCTTAAAATTCCGGGCAACGCCGGGTTACTTTAGCTAGTAGTAAGTATAATAACTTTATTTTCAATTGCTGTTTTACTTTTTTTAATTAGCTTTAAAATGCGCACTTTACTTTAAAAGAAAACCTACAAAATGACAACTTTGCCCATCTAGGCTGTATAATGAAGTGATCAGCATAGACCATCCATACTCAACCTTTTTTTCTCGCGGGCCGCAAACATAGATTTGCGAAGTTAGGCGGGCCGCAACACATGTTTAAAAGGGTAAAAAAAAAGTAATTAATATAGTAAGAAAACATAAAATGTATTATCAGTAAGGTTTAACATTTGTCGTCGAAGAAATGTTAGCAAAAAGTTTTAACACCGTTATTTCAAAAGAATAAACTTCGTGGTAGCTATCTGTGGAAGATGTTGTAAAAATGTACCGGAAAGTTTGTTGTTTGGAAATAGTGGTGTAACAAATTTTTAATACAAATTTCTTTTTCCGCGACAAGCATTAAATCCTAAAAAGCAATATTAGCTATATAATAAGTACAAAACTAATAATATAATAATGGAGAATTTCCAAGTACTAAAGAAAATAAATTACGTATTTTCTTCTAAATCTTTTGCTCAATGCAAAAGAATTTGTATTTTTTTTTATTATTATTTGCGGAGATATAGTGCAAATTTGAGTAATTTGGACTATTGTTGACGATTAAGAAATGTATACACTTCTGTGGCACAGATAATAATACTAAGGCATGTAAAAAGAATCTTTGACTAAGAAAAAAGCATTTAAGATGTCTTGACTTTATTTTAAATTATTTATAAATAGCTCGACAGAGTTTACCTTCCCATGAAAATACATAAAATAACAGTGAAGATCTTAAATACTTTTTATGCACATCTCAATTAATTTTATAAATATGGATTAATGATTATATGTCTCGAGCCGCATATAAAAGGTCACCGGGCCACAGGTTGAGTAGGGCTGGCATAGACAAATGAACAAATCACGTTGATTCCGGTTCTATATTTATTCAACACAAGCTAAAGTAAAACACATTAAGAATAAGTATTGTGTTTTGTAATATTTTAAGTATTAAACTGTTGCAAGATAAATTAAGCAATAATGAGTATCAATATGAGAAATAAAGGAATACAGGGTGCCCCCAGCAGACATGCAGATTGCAAATGTCGAGAGTAAGCCTTTCTCTGCAGAAGTTATTGCCCCGACCTGTCTTCTTCTTTTCAACGCAAATATTTTAAATTAATATTAACCGAAAAATTCTATCGCTTAATGTTTTTTCACGCCTACATTTTTTTTTTTATTATTCAGATTTCTTCATTGGCACCGCTTTTTTGAAATGGTAAAATTCCCATTGTTTTCGCCTTAATGTAAAATGTGAAAACAGTGGGAATTTTACAATTTAAAAAAGTACAGCCAATAAAGAAATCTGAATTTTTAAAAAGTAGGCGTGAAAGAACATCAAGCGATTGACCGATTACTGCCTCCGGAACTCAGCTTTTGCTTTAAAGTGTTAGTAAAATCCCGAGGGGCAGAGAACATTAAGCGACAGAATTTTCCGGTAGACCTAATATTTTGGTATGAACAATGAATAAAAAATCGTGTCCGGGCAAAGTAGCCATCTGTCCATTTTGCTCGATCTCTTTGTGGCCACTTTGCGAGAAATGAGGCCATTACAGAAACTGTAGCGTAGCATCTAAACTACATTTGGCGTTTTCAAACACACATGATTTAAATTATTATTTCACACAGCATAAGAGCAAATAATTATAACACTAGTACATATTATTTAGTTATAATCAAGAAACTGTACCACTTTCCTAAAATCAAAAATGCGAATAAAACAATAAATTGAGTTCAGAACCAGAAAAATGTAGCTTTCCACTTGAAAGTCGCAGGCTATACTACCAGTATTTGTTATGACTGTTTAGCCTAGTTCGTTCGTGGTGGGGCACTATGCATCAGAAAAAAACTCAATTAGTTACTTTCCCTAACTGGCCGTCTTACCCGTTCTTCTCATACTTCAAATATCATTTTGAACCCATTAACCGCCAAAACTACAAGGTTGACTATTTCAACTTTTCAGCTGAACATCGTTTGCCACCGCAAATTCTAAAAGATAATTTTCGCTTTTGATCTTAATGTTTTGTGTCTTTAAGTGAGGGTAATATTTCAATTGAAAAATAGCATTGGGTATGGTATTTAAATAATTTAAACATGCGTATTTATTTTGACCATTGCGTGAAAGCAACACCAACGGTTAATGGGTAAGGTATGCTAGCTTTAGATTTACAATGCTCTTTTATGTTTAATATACATAGCTGCCAAATTGTACCAGTATTTTTGCTACCACTAAAATTTAACAGAAATTTCTGCCTTATTTAATTATAAAAATTCACTGCAATTCGGCGATTGAATTAGGCAAAATTTTCTATTATATTTTAGTGGTAGCAAAAATCCGTACAAGTTGGCAGCTATGAATATATTATTTGTATAACTGGAAATAATGAGTTTTATTGTACAATAAAAAAAATATGTACTGTTAAACGTGAAAAATGTAAGATTCATCAAAAGCATAGATTTCAAAATAATTTAAATGTATTTGAAAATGGCATAAAATTTATTTCATAGTTTTTAGCCGTATACCCTCTTTCTCTATATTTATTTCAGTCAATCCTGTAGATTATTTACATTTCGTTTATCAAAATTTCAATTAACAACAGTCTAAACAAAACTGTTGTTTTAAGACACATTCTACAACATCTTAAATAGAATATATTAATTTCATCTAAAATACCCATTTTTGTTCCTTACACATCGCTTTCACTTTCTCGCGGAAAACTTTAAAGCTATGGGCTGTGAAGAATTTGTGTGAAAAAATAAAATACTGTAATGTGAAAAGGGCATGATCGTGAACAAATAAATTAATTAAAATGCGTTATAAATACGGTATTGGGAAAGGAAAGCTATCTCCTGCATTTAATTTTGCGCTGCATCAACAAAAACCTTTGTAAGTAACGCAAAAATATCTCTCTTCATATAACGGACCTCAGTTACTAATTACAGGATTGATTTTTCGATTAGATTTTCTGTTTCATACAAAGAATCTATTACGCTTTAACAGTATTACTCGGATTTAAACACGGATAAATGCTGCTTTATACATAGAAAGCATGTATCAGTTTAGTAGGACTTCTCTGTGTAAATATCAGGGGGAAACTGGAAGCAATGCTGGCAGCATTTTTCTATAATATGAACAAGATTCCTTTTAAAGAACGCGTTACTATTATAATTCTGGATATATTTTCCCCATAAGCAATTTTTCACAAGTCCCAAATTCGTTTCTATTTAAGCATGAATAACTTTTTCAACTAGCTACTTGCATCTGTTGGGTATATAATAATGTATGGAGAGCAACATGCAAAAGCCTTTTGGGAAAACCAGAAAAATGCATAGTTGCATTTAACGTTTTCGTTCGTACGGTGATACGTTATTACTTTCGAAGGCTGCAAGGTATGTTATAAGACCAAAAGGGTGTTGGGGGAATACAAAATTAGCTTGATTTAGAAGTAGCATGATCTATTCTTTTTTTAAAGAAAATATTATAAAATATATTATATGAATTTTAAACAGTTCACTGTTTTACTTAAAAGGGACTAAAATAATAAAAGAGATGTTACAAGTTAAAAATATGCATTTTATTTAAAACTTCTTAGTACTTTAAATCTTGACCAAACTGGTCATTAAAGAATATTTCAATAACTAATTGCTGATTATTTATATAAATACGTCACTTAATTTTGAAAATGAGAGAGCCAATAATTATTAGCGTTGAAAGTAGAAGTATCAGTTTCATGGATTGAAATTACAGTCGAACCCGGGTAAGACGCTCACGGTTAATACGCGATCCCGCTTAATTCGCGGATTTTTTCCGATCCCTTGAACACCTCCCATAAGGCTAATGCAAAAACATCACGTTTAATACGCGAACGGTTATTACGCGATCCCGCTTAAGAAGCGATAAATTTTCTGTCATTTGAGGAAAAAATCACACTTAAGACGCGAATTCACTGATCAAGAAGTGAATTCGTTCTCTCTTCACGAGCATTGCCAATTTAGAGGATTTTTTTTTTTTTTTATTCAGATAAAAACACTTTCCGAAAAGTATTTTTACTTCATTTAAAAACAGATTAATTAAGGTGAAAATTACTAATCGGAAATAGTGGTAGATATTTAATTAAAACAAAAACCTGCTAATTCAGCAAAATTGCGATCCTTCTTTGATCCGCCTCCTAATATTCTTTGTATCCCGCTTCGTGTATGTTTTTACTGTAGTAGAGCCATATAGACGAATTCAGGTTACTCAAATATGTCATCAAAATTATGATTAGAGATGATTATACCTGTAAATGACGTTATATCATTACAATTTCTATAATGTATATTACAGGCAACAAAACAGGAAACTCGTAAGGATTATACAAATACGACTGCGATTGGATGATTCCATTGTGTTTTCTATGTTTTCTTCACGCTTAGCTATTCTAACAATATTTTTTACATAAATATTAATAAGGATAGTTTTTTCTTATATTAAAAGGACAGATTATAATGGAATTCATTATTACAAGTACTAAATAGTATTTTAAAAACTGGGTTGTGTTTCAAAGATTTGTCTTTTTATTTTCTGTTCAAAAAATTAGTCTATAAGGAAAATTATTTGTGTTGTTTTATTTTTGTTTGCAGCGTATTAATCGATTATAAAACCATGTTGTAATCCATATTTATCTTTCATTATTATTCCAGTCACTCCTATAAGAAGAAACAATGAGTTAAAGTGGAATACAATTAAATTTTAATCTAAATATACGTAAAAATACAATTTTCTACCATAAACGCATAAATGAAAGCTCTGAAGTTCATTTGGACTATTAAATGTGTAAACAAGCCCAGGTCCTGCAACATGTACAAATCACGTTTAATATGCGATCCCGCTTAATACGCGACTTTTTTCCACTCCCTTGAAACGCGTCTTAACCGGGTTCAACTGTAATTAGAGAAAATATATACTATTATTAACTGCAGTTCCATTTATTTTATTACATCATTCTGATTTCATACGTCACTTTCCTTTTTAAATGCGTAGCTGGTCAGTCGAAGTAGCAGTGTTTCATATTAAATTTGAATAGAAGAAAATATTTAACTGCCGTAACATAAACTTTAATGCGTCACTTTTCTCAAATTTCCAAATAATAGGTAGTACATATTTTCTCTAATTATGTTCAATCCAAAATACTGCTACATCTACTTTCAACTCAAATAATTATTGGCTATCTCATTTTAAAAAGAAAGTGACATATTTGTATAAATAAACAGCAATTAGTTAATAATATATTCTATGATGAAGAACTTGGAAAAGCTTGAAAGTACTAAGAAGTATCATAAGACGAAACGCAATTTTTCACCTTGATTCAACATAAAATAAATAATGTGAACATTAATCTTACTTAAAAGGCAGCTAATGTAATGAAAAAGATGTTACAAGTTTAAAATACACATTTTATTTAAAACTTCTTAGTACTTTCAAGCTTTCCAAGTTCATCATCAGAGAATATCTTAATAACTAACTGATGATGATGAGCCTGGAAGGCTTGAAAGTACTAAGAAGTTTTATATTATATGTATATTTTAAACTTGTAACATCTTTTTCATTACATTACTCGCCTTTTAAGTAACGCTGTGGACTTTTTTAATGTTCACATTATTTATTTTACACTGCAATTAATAATAATAATATATATTTCCTCTAATTAAATTCAATCCAAGAAATTGCTACTGCTACTTCTACTTTCAACTCTAGTAATTATTGGCTCTCTCATTTTCAAAACAAAGTGACGTATTTGTATAAAAAACAACATTTAGTTTTAAGATATTCTCTGATGATGAGCCTGGAAGGCTTGAGAGTACTAAGAAGTTTTAAATAAAATGCATGTTTTTATCTTGTAATCTCTGTTATTAATTTAGTCACCTTTTAAAACAGTGACTATTTTAAACTTGTATTTTATGTTTGAATAAAGGTAAAATATTGCGTGACGTCTTATGATATTATTTAGAAAAGATCGTTTTAAATTTGATATAGTAGTGCGCATAAAAAAAGTCATGCTGAAGTAACTTAACATCTTAAATAAACAAAAATGAATACATACCATTAAAAAATTACAAGAATTAAAAAACATCATTTCATTTATAAATTCTATTTTGTGTCTAGAGTGATTAAAATTAATAAACACTTTTACACTTAGTCTACACTTAACACTATACAGGCCGCAAACAGCGTTGCCAAATCTGGCGAGTTTTTTTATTCAGAAATTTCTAGTTCATCACACCAAAAATATTTTAGTATTAATTTCGATTATTTTATTCAAGAACTATATGTTTATACAAGTAAAAATTAAATAAAAAAATTTTAAAACCCAACAGCGTAGAAAAACGAACAAATTAATTATTTATCCTTAATGTGAAACTATTTTTTATGTTACTTACATATTTTTTTTATTTACTTGTATTGATGACTTTTAAGTTGTGTTTAATTGTTAGTTCTTATCTATAAACTGTTAGCAATATTTAATCTTTGCTATCATAAAATTTGCGTGATGTTCGTTTTTTATCCTCAAAAATTAATTATCTATTTTTCAATATAAAAAACATAGGTAAGATAAATTGGGCTTACCTTATATTTATGTATATCCGTTTATCATCTGGTAATTTTCTTCCGGAAAGGGTAAATGGATCTACATGATCTTCCTGTATTTCTGATTTATCCATATATGTGACAGATGGTCTGAACTTCATGTTGTTTAAAAAGACGCATATTTTTGTGTGACTTGTGGGCTTAAGTTTGTGCCGAAACTTATAAATAGAAAAGTAAAATTAAATTTTAATAAGAGCCTTAAGATACACATCTCTCAGTTTGAGAGTTTGAGTTACAAGTGAAAGTAGACAAAAAATACATAAATAAAATATTATTAGCAATAAAGAACAGAAAATTAATCCCATAAATCAGCATAACAAAAAATTTGTATCAATATTTATATTTACGGTAATTTAAAATGAGAGTATATAAATGTCTTATAGTTCTTAAGTATTGCGAAATGTTTATAATAAAATATCTGTTTACGATTGTGCAATCACTTTTCAATTTCACTTCCTTCTTTTAGATCATAAACACTTTCGATAACTACTTTTGTAAATCACATTTGACACATGAAAAAACAATTTACTTCGCTTAATTATTTTAATGTCCTTGTTTGGAAATTATATTTCACAATATCTGTCAACATAAACACTGTTTTGATGAGACCTATACAGGTTTATGAAGGTTAGAGTTGCAGTATAGCTAGAGATCCTACCTACACAACTTCCAGAATGTGTATAATATTTAAACGGAGCTTCTGATTGTAAAATAGTCAGTGAACATCGTCTTCATTTTGAAAGACCTATCCAATGGTAGGCCACTCAATAGGGTGCGTAATTTTTTTTCCGTGTCTACCGCCATTTTGTAGTTTACGGCCATCATTTTGAATTTAAAAAAACAAAAGCTAGCCTATAACCAACGGACGGTTACGACCAATCGATAAAGACCTCATTCATTAATATCCATCCAGCCGTTGGGATGTTTCGAGAGTATAAAGAAATCCACTTACCCAGATACGCGTGAAACACATAACCCTTCTTAACAGTCCGGTAATAATAAAGGACAAACGCGTTTGTGCGTAAGGCTGACGTTATTGTGCGAATGGCAACAACAGGCGATCAAATTTCTCTTTTGCTGCATTTTTTTTTTCATTCTAAACATCGTACATTTGCATTTTTACACTGTCAAATACGGAAAAATGTACTTTTAAACGCAATTTATTTTCTGAAAACTAAATCGCAATTTAAATTAATTTTATTGTTTTTAAAATAATTTTAAAGCATGCCTTTTGTTTAAATGTTTCTCGATCGTGTGCAAACGATTGCGAAAGATAAATCTATTCCCTAGGGTAATCGCTATAGCTTTCCTGTAAGGTTTAAATTAACGTCTACTAGCTTTAATTTTTTTCATAATTTTAGTTTCAGTAGATTCGAAAAAAGAGGCGGGGGGCGGGATATATTTTTTCCTACATTTTAGACGATATCTCTAAAAATATAATACCTAAAATTTTTAAAAAAATGTATTTTTGTGATGAGTGTAACGAAAGCTTTCACATGATACCTCATACGATGTACAAAGAAAAGTTTTTTTTTTTCGAAGTAACTTAATTAGTCCCTCTACATATTCCCTGAATATACTTGTGAAAGTTTAATAATCTGCAAATATATGTGTTAATAGTCTTTATTACGTCCCCCAATTTGAACTTTCCACGTTCCACAGTTTACGAGTAAAATGTCTGTGGCAGACAGACAGACACAGGATTGATCTTATACTGGTTCCGTTTGTACTTTTTAAGTACTGAACCCTAAAAATATAATTTATCAACACAAATAAAATGAAAGGAATTTGCTAAGACTGTATATAATTTTGAAAAATAGATTCCCTATTCATATTATTCAGAGCTTTTCTTCTAGATTGCTTACAGCAAAAAAAGAACAAGTCATTGTTTCTGCTCTTCTATATGTATTATAGTACGAACAGTTACAGGATAACAGTACCTGAAGTTAAAAAAAATGTAGATTATTAGCTATTTCAATTTTCATAAACAATTTTTCGCTAATTGCTGGCTTTTATGATGAAGATCATTCAGCAGACCTTCGGTAATACTGCGAAGAGTACAACGTGTAACGTTGTCAGGCTCTGCACACCACTATTTTAAAGTAATTTTCTTCGCCTTATCTAATTGCAGAATCATGATCGATTAAAGATAACGAAATAAACTGCAAGAATCAGTGGTGTCCAGAGCATTCGAAGTCCTGATTTACGCAGAACAGCTGGCAACACAAATGTGTAGTCCCAAATTATCCAAAAGATCCATTCTCTTTCACGAATATTTTTGTATGAAAAACTTTATACAGTAGAACCTCGATTATCCGAAGTAATTGCAACCGGCAACCTTTCGGAAAATCGAAATTTTCGGATATACGAGAATGCTTCAATTTTAAGATTAAGGAAAAATATATGCGCTATTTCTTATTATGGTAACAAGTGCTTAATAAAAATAAAGCAATCGCAAAATAGAAACAAGAATAAATTACCTGAATTTTAATTTTGAAATTAAGTGCCTTTTACATATTTCACAAGGGTTTGAAAGAATAATTTGTTTGTCGCAGTTTCGATTGCCTTTGCTTTGAAGATCTATCACGAAGCTTTTTGATATTATCAGTTTACCAGTACCAGAGACTTTTTGCTGCTCCAGCCATGCAAAACCTTTTACAAAATATCCAAAAGCTTCAGAAATGCTAATTTGTTCGTTCCATTCCGAGGCTTATGGGACCTCAAGTTAAATTGAAAAGAATTCTAAAAAAGGGGATCAAAAACATTTATATGCACTCGTGGCTCGGAAACGACAGCTTGCACACAAGGAATATGATAAAGGAATATAATAGTTAAAAAAATAGCTTTCAAAATGGATTTTGCACACAATAAATGAGGTAGTTAAAAAAAAAAAAGCTTTAAAATTGGAGTTCGGTTAACCGAGAGTTTCGGTTAAAAGAGTTTCGGATAAAAGAGGTTCAACTGTACTATCATTTAAACAAATATACCTATAGTATTCAAATAGTGCATAAGGTTGGAACTGGGGCCCAGTTAGTCTCCAGTTTCTGTGATATGTACTATGATTTACTAGACGCTGCACAAAATGAAAAACTTCGTGCTAGCTAAGCCCTTTAAACGTTCACATATTAATCTAAGTGAATGAACAAAACAATTATATTTATCCATTCAAATTTTCTTATAAATTACAGATAATGAATTAAATTAAATTTACATTTGATATTTTTATACGTATTTAAATTAATTCCCAATTTAAATAACAATAAACTAATTTAATACCTAACTTATATTTTTCATAGCAATTAAGCAGAATTAAGCAAAACGTTCATATATTAATCTGCGTGAATGAACAAAACAATTATATTTATCCATTCAAATTTTCTCATAAATTACAGATAATGAATTAAATTAAATTTACATTTGATTTTTTTATACGTATTTAAATTAATTCAAAATTTAAATAACAATAAACTAGTTTAATACCTAACTTATATTTTTCATAGCAATTAAGCAAAATATATCTGAACATTTTTAAAACATCAGATTAAAAAAGGTCTTTGAAGGAAAAATATATTACATGGGTATTTAAATATAATAAAAGTTAATTGTTTATTATCACATAAAAATTCATATAACGTAATGAGCCTTTTACTAGAATTGCTAATCAACTTTAACTATTTAGTTGAACTTTGATATTTCATGAGTTAGTAGCGCACGGTGTAACAGAAAACATGCAGCCCACTTTACTAAAAATAAACAATAAAAAATAATAATACAGCGTGTCACGCGATTCCTCTGTTATTGCATCGCTATTTTTTCAGTATTTTGATACCAAAGCATATTATAGACTACGTGTTCAATAGTTAAAATGACTCGCGGTTTTATTGTTATAGCTATAAAGTAGTTGCGTTTTGAGATTCTTGGCTGTCGGTTGGATATTAAAAATGCTAGTATAATTTTCAGTGTAGGAATAACACGCCATCATTGATTTTCGAACAAAATGCAGAAACGTGAGACATATTTTTCTGGAAATGCTCTACTCAACTCAGCCATGAAATGTATTAATGCGATTTTTTTTATAAGGAATTCAATTAAATTAAACCATGCTAAGTCAGTTGGCATTAAATAGCAGCAAAGAACGCAAGTTATGAATATTGTAAGGTATTTACGGATTTTGTTTTCTTTCATTTTCGTATCAAATTATTACAAGGATTTTTATTTCGTTAACAACCTTCGAGACGAGCGTCTTTTACAGAATTTTTAATCTTTTATCACCAGTTTTTCAGAGCAAAAATTTTTGCCTAATTGTATCGTGAAAATGCTAGGATTAAATAAGGCAAAACTTACAATAAAAATTAACTGGTGAGAATAGTTACGGATTCTGGGCACCTTACGCGGCACGCATACCGGTCATTCATCCCCAAGGGATAAATGATTATGATTCTTTTATAGTTATTAAGGCCAGGGGGCGTACGCTTCAGGGAATATTTCAGGCGAAATATCAGTATTTTTTTTATTGAAAAATAAATATAGGTTTAACGCTCAAAATTTCGCATTATTTAAGAAGAAATTATCTATAAGAAAGTTCTGGTACCGAAGAATTTCCTGGTGGTGAAATTTCAGGACATTTACGACCCCTGTCAGGCAGATATCTTCGTTCTAAACGATTCTTCATTATCAAACCAATGTTAGTTCTAGATAATTTCGTTCCACATAATTTCGTTTTTTTTTTTTTTTTTTTTTTTTTTTTTCGCCTATACATTGTATGTGGAAATCTATATAGAAAAGAAACTAAAATCCATTTGCAATAAATCTATCTTAAAAATATTTCTAATTAGAAGGTGTCGATTTGCATGTTTTTACAAAATAGAAATATTTATAAAGTTTTGCATATTTTTTTTTCAACTAATGGCTATAAATTAAAGATTCAAAGTCTAAAACCAGTGTAACTAACTGTATTAGATTAAAAAGAACAGAAATACAAAAGTCTTAGGTATACATACCTCGATTTTTCTTTTCAATAATTTTTCTAAATGATCAACTGTTATACTAGGACGTTCTCAAAGAGTATTCAAAACACTTTTGCTGTTTCAAACTAAACATATTTTGTTAGTATTAGTTTGCAGCTTTTATGAGCACCTGAAAAGCGCATTTAAAGTATAGTAATATATTTATTGATTGCTTTATTATTTGCACTCACGTCTTGAGTCAGTCATGAGAGATAACTATAAACAGTGAGTTCATGGCAATAAATAATGTCTCATTTGAAAACACACAGCTCAAATCAATGAGCAATATTCAAAATTTCCAAAGGAAGAAACGATATTTTAGGATCCGGTAGAATTTTCGTCGAATTTTGAGCCGAACACGAAAATTGACTCGGAATTTTCGGTCGATCTCTAACTGTTATTAAGTATACCTCAAACAGTTTCGGTTTGTTTTGTTTGTTTGTGTTTCTGACGGCCAATTATCAACACTAGGGATATAGGCCCTAAGGGGGAGGAGTGCCCTTCGTGGGGGTCTTTCTAAGGGAACCTAACCCGTATTAACGCTTGGAGAACCAAGGTTCGAAGAAAACCACGAAAACTCCGAACGATTAGGCCGACGGGCGCGATTGGGATCGAACCCAGCACCTCCCGTCTACCAGCTTCAAGAGCAGAACCTCTCGGCCACTGGTGGGGCCAAACAAACAGTTTCGGAAAACCGTTTGATTACAACAATACAAACCATAAGTCAGATGGATGTTATTTTAAATATTTATTCACTTTTTCTTTTATAATTATTTGTATATTATTTCCGGTATGAGCCAAAATATATTTTCAAAAGTGTTTTTATTAAAGTCTCATTTCCGAATCAGTTGTATAGAGAGTAATCAGAGTTGCCAGTTTGGCATCCAATTTTAATCCGAAATTTAAGATACATACAGTAAATTTCGAAAAAAGAAATTACCTTATGTGATCGCTAAATGTCTCTTATGAAATGAAGTGTAAAATTTTATTCTTTATTTCTGGTATGAACTCAAAATCTTTGAATTAAAATGGAGGCCAAACTAGCAACCCTGAGAGCGATTATCTCTTTCACCAATATTCAAACAGGTAATGGACTGGTATCAGAGGAGCTTCACTATATCCCAGTTCTTCTTGACTTCTACTAGTTGAGGACATGTGGCCCTTGCGATGAATAAGTCCTCTTCTACATCTTTGTGCACTGCAGTTACGCACAAGATGAAGAAAAATTTTATGCTTCATATTTAGTCCTTAAAAAACCATCAACAATATTAGCTAAATAGAAAATGATATTATAAAACTCTTAAATTATGAATAGGTAATCTCAAAATGGCGTTACGTGGACCCTATTTTATTGATCAATAAACCTATCTCTCAAATCCGCTTCACTTTCATATATATGAACAAAAAATCCACTTCTGTTCCATATACAGTCATGAGAACGCGGTCTCCACAGTCAGCGCACAGCTTTCTCCTGCCTTAACCCCCTGACCGCCGAGCAAAAGAGCAGAATTGTAATTTTTTTTTTCTCTGTAATTTTCTAATAAGTCTAAAAAAAGATTATCAGATATAAAAAATTTAACTACGTATTGGAGTACAAGCCTTGAGAGTGAAAATCATAACAAAACATTTTAAAACTGCATTATATTTGTAGAATTATATTAATTTAAAAAATGCTTCTACTGCAGTGAAACCTACAGCTTAGTGAACAAATATATCATTTCGCGGCGGTGAGAAGGTGGGGAGACTTCTATTGACTCTTAACACCTTAATTCTCGATCCCGTGAAATTCACGGGCTGCGACTTTTATTCAGATTAATCAGATTTTTTTTATTCCCACCACTTTCATAGAATAGTGTAATTGACTTTATTATGGTATGATTTTACCGGTTATTACATAAGGTGAATATTTCTTTTTCAAAAAAGTGGTGCCAATAAGCAATCTGTATTCTTAAACCGTAATTTAATGCGACCATTAAGGGTTTAAAACTTCAAAATTTTCGAAATTTTTTTTAGATATTAAACTCCTATCATTTCTGAACATTTTGATATAATAATTGTTTCTTTGAAAATCCCATCTGAACAGAAGTGACGGCTTTTACAATTATACCCGCTCAATAGCTGTAGCAACTTTTCCGAAACTATATAGTCATTTTTTCTCCAAATGACGTTTTTGGGCATAACGCGCACGATATCTCAAAAACTTCTTACTATTTTTTCTGAAATCTTCAAAACATGTTTCATGCTAGTCTGAATAAGCTGAACCTAAAATTTCCATTTTATCTTTCAAAAAATATTTTTTTAGGGGATTACACTTTTAAAGTGTTCGAAAATTTTCATCAACTAAATACAACTTCGTTTTAAAATTATAAAAATGCTTTAAATACAAATTTATTATGTTTAGGGTGATTTTTATAGTCTGAAGTATAAGTAGGTATCAAAAGTTTTGCAAAGATTACATAAATTGCAAAGTTTATTTCGTAATCCTGCGCGTTAACTATTATACCAATATTCTGCTCGTAAAATGTCTGGCAGTTTGGAGCCCCCTATAAATTCTAATTCTGCATCTTTCAATTTTTAAATACATGAAATGAAAGAACATAATTATATCTTTCATCCCCCAAAAATGTTTCTTTTAAAAGCATGTACATTGTAAGATATTAAATTTTGAAAATGGTCTCTTTTTTTCATTTTTTCGAATTTTACGAACCCAACGAGACATCTTAACACTCCTAGACTTTTTTGTGCGCGGGTCATGAAGGAAGATCCACACGATTGAACAACTAAAACAACGAGTGACTGATGCTGCAGCACAAATAACACCACATATGCTTGCAAATGTCTTTCGTGCCACCAAAGAAAGCTGGAGCCTATGCTTAGACTTACTGGGCAACCGCATCGAAACGCATTTTATTAATCCAAATCGCACCTGAAGGTTCAAAGAGAAGATGGTTCTTCTTCAAAATAAATTGGCAAAATATCAAATAATACCTAGAAATGTAAAAATATATTTATTTTTATCATAAATAAATACAAATAAAAGTATAAATATTGTTAAAAATACGCGCGAAAACATATATGCATTGCACAACTTAAGGGTAAAATTTCGTTCAAAATATTTGCAAAATAACTCTATTCAATGGGCTTAGATATGCAAATATTCAAGCAAAAAGGATATAGATTTCTTATACATGAACGGAACAGGAAATCAGATTTCAACATTTTCTTAAAATTATTCAATGTCTGTAAAAAGTAATATTGCTTCTTACTAAAATTTATTTTGTAGAAGTGCAGAATAATTCAATGATTTTTTTAAATAGGTACATCTGAAAAATAGTTTTGAGTTACATGTTATAGTGAGATGTAATTATTCCGCCATTTTCAAAATACGAATAATTTCAGAATAATTTATTGCAGTTTTAAAAGAATCAATAAATACACAACTAGTGAAATATTTTTCTAAAACTAGACTGTCCAAATTATCAGATGACTTCGATATAATTTGATTTCATTCTTGAGGCTTTGTCCCAATTAAACAGTTTCACAAATAATAAGACTCTATTGTATGTTACTTTTTTTTAAATTTGTCTAAACTGAATTATTTCTAAACTAAAGACAGAAATTCGTAAAAAAAATAATAGCAGTTAACCCTTGCACAGCCGGTGGGAACAGGCTTCCCGCCAAATTTTAATTATAAACTGTCATAACTTTACCAAAGTTTTTAAAAAAGTGCGTTTGTTATACATGTGAAGAAAGCCACTTTCCCCCACTTTTATTTTCAAATCACTTTATTCATAGATTCTGGTGCGGTTAGTCATTTCAATATTTCAGCAACAAAATTTATTTGCCCAAGTTAGGGATAACAGCATACAAAATTGAATTATAAACCTTTTAGATAGACTGTCTTCCCGATTATTGATAAATTCACTGAAAAAAATTAGTACTCAAAATTGAGTAAAATGTACTCAATTTTAAATACGTCACATACTCAAAATAACTCCGATTCAAATGTGCTCAAAATTGAGAAACACATGTACTCATTTTTGAGTCCACAGTTGTGTTCAAATATGAATCGTTATGTACTGCCCCCCCCCCCCCCCCGTGAATCTACAAATTAAAGTAAAAATGCACTGACATTTATTTCCGGTTCAAATTTATTAACAAGGAACGTTTAAATGATTATGCATTAAGAAAAAAATCAAAATTATTAGCAAAATACCTGAATCGAATATTTTTATGACAAGAGCATTATTTGCAAGCACTTTTAAATTATTTTAAAATACTGTGCATAATTTAATATTTACATTAATAAACATCGTTGCCGCCATAAATGAAATAAATCATAACATGGTACAAAATTATCGTTTTGTTTGGGTTTGATAACATGTGGCTTTTCAAAATTGAGAAAATACAGGGTCATCGAAAAATAATGCCTAGATTTAAAAAAATCATAACACCGAAACCTTTTATGTTAAATGAGTAATTTTTTCACTACACGATAAGTGGTGAACGCAAGTTTGGTTTTAGTTTGCGTGTCAGTGTTATGCGCGGATTAGTTGCGCAGTCGTCAAGGTCAGCCGACTCGCCAGATTGCAGCTGCTCAGTACGATGTTGACCGTGCAACAAAAGGCACAGTGCGTGATTTGGTATGTGGAGTCAAAGTCAATAGTCAGTCTACGGCGGCTTTTTCGGAGCTTTTTGTTGCACGGTCAACATCGTACTGAGCAGCTGCAGTCTGGCGCGTCGGCTGATCTTATGAGACTGCACAACTAATCCGTGCATAACACAGACAGGCAAACGAATTCTAGTGAACTAAAACCAAACTTGCGTTCACCATTTATCGTGTAGTGAAAAAATTACTCATTTAACATAAAAGGTTTCGATGTTATGATTTTTTTTAAATATAGGCATTGTTTTTCGATGACTCTGTATATGTTCATTTTTGATCCAAACATACTCAATTTGATACGAGTACATCGATTTACTCATTTTTGAGTACTTCATTTTTTTCAGTGTTACCTAGGGCAACATTTTGAGTTTATTGGTTTTCTATCTATTAATCTATCTAAGACTTTCAAATTTGAAATATATATGAGGACGTGAGTTTCAAAACTAGCTTTATCCAGAAAAGGAAATTTTGGAAAATCGGGAAAAACCTCTGAATGCGTGCATTTGTTCTCATTGTAAACCAAGATTTTACAATGCCAGAAATACACGATGAAACGTGACTTTTGCAGATTGTAGTTTTTTTTTTTTTTTTTTTTTTTTTTTTTCGATGCAGGTTCGCCAGTAGAATAGATTGATAGAGAAAACTCGGTTTAGAAAGTTTTGGATAAGGCGAGAATCTCGCGTCTTTATATATAGAATGTTATTCAGTATATACGAGTATATTTTTGGGCGATTTTAACACGTTTCTTCATAAAATTGTTTGAAAAGTAAATTATAGACGTTTGAAATTTCAAAATATTCATATTGTGAAGATACAAGGTATTACAATAACTGAACTTCATAATAGAGTGGAAGGCAAATTCACCGGCCTGCTTCTGCCGCAACCGGATTACCCTTTTAATGCACGCAACTGATGAATTCTCACTTTTTAAACTATAAACGGCGTTTTTTAAAATCTTTCCCCATACTCCTCATCACTTTTGGTTGTACGTACATCTTTTCATATTTTTTATGAGAAACAACAAATTTTTCACTTGTCTTGTTTAGCTTACATATACATAAATAAATATATATTTTTTAATAGGATGAAATTAAGTATTTGTGATTAAATGAAATCTGTAGTTCTGTACAAAAAAAAAAAAAAAAAAAAAAAAAGTGTAAGTTAGTAAAAATTGTAGCAAAAAAAAAATAAATAAATAAATAAATAAAATAAAATAATAATAATAATAATAATAATAATAATTAAAAAAAAAAAAAAAGCAATTTAACAAATTACAACGACCATTCGGAAAATGATTTTTTCAAAGACTAAAATTTAAGACCTAAAAAAATCGCACGGAGTTGATCATACATTACGTACGCCATGAATTAAACATTAATAGTGTTATTACACGTAAACATTCCAAGCGACAGAAATCGCCTGCGACTCGTATTTGGTGTGAAATATTTATATGTATTCATTCCTGTCCTATTTATCTTTTTCATTATTTTTAATTGGCTTATTCCATTTTTCTTTTGCACGTGAAAATCTTGCAAATTAAAATTAACTCTTTGGCAGAAACTGTTATTCATTTCTTTCATTTTCATTAGTTATTATCCACCTGAAACTTGCGTATTATCCAAGCATTTCATTGGCTGCTCGGGAAAAGGCTTTTCCATCGTCAGATTTCCAAGAAATCTGACAACCCATTTTAAATGGAATTTCTTTCTTAAACTTCTAAACTTCCCACAATATTACTTTTTACACGTCGTATATAAAAAAAAATGTACTTTTAAATGCAATATGTTTGAAAGCTGTATCTCAATTTGTTTCTGAGTTATTAATTATTTTTTGTAGTTTTTATTATTTTTTTGTCATTGTGGCAACAGAAGTATCCATCTCTGTTGAAAGTAAAGGGAAATACAGATTACTGTATAGACCAATCAGAATACGAATAAAATGCGGATTGGACCAATAAAAAGCTTCAGATATGCTTTTGATTTCCTACCCTGATGAGGACAATAACCATTTTTCTAAACGGTTAAAAAAAAAAAGAAAAATTAATAATTAAAAAAATAGCTCGAATTTGAAAATATCTCTTCCTTATTGTAGTATAGGTGGAAATCTGTGTTCTTACCTCCAAAATGGCATTTTGTATTCATGGGTAGATATCTGATTTCAATGTAATAGAATGGGGAGTTAGCTGTCCGTTTTCTTGTGGACTTCCGTAATTCCGATAAAGTTTATTATATGTGCCCCTAAACAAAAGATAGTAACCAAAATCATGGAAAGGTCTTTATTACTTTGTTCTAATGTTTGTCATTTGCACTCACTTTTGTAAACGACTGTACACTTCATAAAAAATGCATGCAAAGCCCTCTTTTGTATTGCATGCAGAGCATTCGTTATATGGATTTGAATTCGGATTTTTTTGACCATTGTCGGGAAACGAAGTATGTCTCATACGATATTTGTAAAACTCGATCATCCGCCGTACTCGCATATGCTCCCAAAATTCAAATGAGCCTTAAAAATAGAGCGATATTCGGATCAGACTACTTCTCCCCCCCCCCCCTTCCCGATTACTAGGAATGAGCACTGACGTAAAAATGACGGCTATCTTAGGTGGATTTTTTTTCAGCGTTTGCACAATCCCTTAGATTTGAATACCAATGATTTTTTAAAGTTTTCTTCCGCTTTTTTTTTTTTCGATTATTAGTCCGATTAAATAAGTCAAAATATTTTTTTTTTTTTTGAAAATAATGGTGTCAAAATTCAAGGGGCCATATATAAACTCTTAAAAATATCTGCCTCCATTTTCGTGTCAGCACTCAGACGTTGTATTCCGGGGGCGGTATACAGACTTCCAATGCCATGTTACAAGGATTTTCGATGGGATGCTGAAATAAGTTTTTGCCCACGGTTTTCAAGAAGTCGCAATTGCATTGCAAACAACAAACTTAATTCGAAGGAATATAAAGCATTTTCCCAATTCATGTAAGCATCTTTTTTTTTATCAAGACATTCTCTGAACTTTATTGTCCAACCTAGCATATACACGCATTTCGATGGTTGTCGCTTTACAAAATATGTTGTCTCATAAAGGTATACAAAGTGTACAACTGCTTAGATACTTTTCAAATAAAGTTTTGTAATAATTCTGCTTTGAACAATGCTGCATTGAATGCTTTTTCCTGTTTTTACTTAAATATGGGTAGCTAGCCAGGTTTTGAACGCATCAGGAGATTCAGGGGTTTTAGGTTCTTCAGCACCAGAAATTTCGTTAAGTACTGGTCGCTATATCTGGAGATATTTTTTTCCTTCACAAAATGAGGCAAATATTACTTTACGAAAATTCTGGTAAAGGGTCCTTGAAAGTCCTTGAAGCGTACGAACCCTGCTTTTATTTGAAATTGCTTACAGAATATTTTTTGTTTTTTACTTTCTTTTCTAATATCCAGACTCTTATCCAGAATTTTTGCTTTTATTCCAAATTGTCTAGAGAGAAATTTCCTTTTTTCTTCCTTTTATAACTTCATTTTCTTGGAGAGAATGATTGGAAAATATTTAGTTTTCCAAAATTTCTGTCATTTCAATTAAACTGATATCTTAATTTAATATTACTGTGGGGCTGGAAAATTGCGCTGTATTCTCATAACCTAAAATATGTTTAAGCTTCTATACATTCTAATTTTTAACTGAAATACTCGCTTTAACAGTAATGAATAACTGTATTTTTCTCCAAATATAGAATGTCAGTTTTTCTTGAATTTCTAAAATTAACTTAAAATGTAGCAGCTTTTATTTTGTTTTGAATCTCCAAAGCTACTTCCTTTTGTGATCATCTTTATTCTCTGAAGACACTGATGAAAAATATACATTTATCAGTGAATGTCTCAGATTACAATTATAAAAATTAAAAATTAATGTAAATTGAAATATTTTCGAAACACATTTTCCGTATTTTAATTTGCAAGGTAAAGTTAAAATTTATTAAATTTAATGAAAGTTAAATAATTACTTTTTCCAAGACTCGAATATCTTTAAAATGTGCATTGTGCTCAAAATTCAAACCGAATAAAGTTGATTTCATTCTAACTTTCTGACATCTAAAAACACATTCTTTATACTGTAATATTATACGTATTTTTACTATCATTCATGTTATTGATTATCAGAAAGACAATAACTGAAGATACTAATTTAAAATATATATAATGTGAAATTTTAAAAAGTCCACAGTTTTCTTAAAAGGCGACTAAATTAATGAAAAAGATGTTACAAGTTTAAAATATACGTTTTATTTAAAACTTCTTAGTACTTTCAAGCTTCCCAAGCTCATCATCAGAGAATATTTTAATAACTAATTGTTGTTTAATTATACAAATACTTCACTTTGTTTTGAAAGTGAGAGAGCCAATAATTACTACACTGTTAAAAATTTGCAGCATTCTGTCCAGTCATTTGACCGTTTTTTTTCGGAAACGGCTACACAACCGTAATTTAACAATATTCTGACCATATTATTGGTCATTTTATGGTCAGAATATAGTTAAATTACGGTTATGAAACCGTTTTTTCAAAAAACGGTCGAATGACTGGACAGAATGCTGCAAATTTTTAACAGTGTAGAGTTGGAAAAAAGGTGAAAAATTGCGTTTCGTCTTATAATTTTTTTATACTAATTTAATCGAATTATTTGATATAATTGAGTCGAAATTCTACCTTCTTTGAGTCAAAATTTAGTTAAAACTTTCCAACATAGTTGAAAATAATTTAAAAATTCGGTTTGTCTGTGTGTCAGTCTGTCTGTCTCTTCGTCCTACAACGCGCACAAGTATAGTCAGATTGCCAAGAAATTTATATATGTTATTGATGTTTACCATGGCTTATTATATATTGAAAAACAAGTGTGCAGCATTTACTGTACAGCTACGGGGACATTCAAAAGAATTCCATTACATTATGGTATATGGAGAAAAAATATTTGCTGTATATTTTAATGATATTACAGCATTTTAAACATATTTAAATTTATGTATTAAAAGTGCACTATAAAGCGCTTTTTGAAGAATCTGGTATGCATATAATTTACCGTTTATTTACAGGAACACAAAGTATTTGGCTACACTACTGCGTATAAAGAATAACTGCTGGTTTGAATACTTATTTTTGGTTACTATAATGGTAGATATATCCTAAATAAAATAAAGGAAAATTATCCAAAATCGGTCCAAATCGGTTCATATATACGAGTGCAATAGCATGACATAAAAGTGGGATAGAAGTATATACATAATTCAACATCCGGATTGAGGGTGGTTTGTGGAGCTTAGAGGTCATAATCGCTGAAAATTTACCGAAAATTACCATGATTCGTCCCCTCTGTATGGCTGCAACAAGTAACTAATTATTTTGAGTTATAGCAGTTACCAGAATTGTAATCTAACAATTTGGTAAATTTGAGCTGTGCTATATATAGAACGATATGTTTAATAATTATATTTATTCAATTACATTTTATTCAATCATAATTAAATTTTATTCAAATGTGGATTAATAACTATATTTTATTCCATTTCAATATGAATTCTTCAAGCAAAATAATTTATAAATGATATTTTCATGGGTAAAAAATTTTTCGACACATCAAATGTTTTTTGAATTAATGAAATTTATAAGTTGAATAAAACAAAGATTTATTAATATCTTATTCTTTATTTTAGGTAAGTCTGATTATTCTGAGTATCAATGAAAAAAAAGAGAATAATATTAGAAATTTAGAGGTATGTGAAATTGAATATTATTGTAATTTTGTTTTACCTATTATATAATATAATTCTAAATATTATAAAAAATCTTATAAACGTTTTGATTAAAAAATTTCTGTTAATGTTTCACATTAAAATCTATGTTTTAAAATACATTAAGTATTATAAACTTCTTCTTCAAGGTTGGAGTAGCATAGTTCAGGTTTAGAGCAGAGGACCAGCTTCAGAACAGAGCAGATTTAGCGCTTCAAACAGAGCAAATTTAGCGTTTCAGAACAGAGCAGATTTAGCGGTTCAGAACAGAGCGATAAATATCCAGACCAATACTCGGCATTTTTCGCCCTAATGGAATAAACCTGAACTATGCTACCCCAACCTTAAAGGTGATTCATATAGTTGAAAAAAATCTTCCGTTTATTCATTTTTATAAACTTTTTTAAGGCTGTTCTCAAATTGAAAGGGGCAACTTTATGATATTAGTTTATTATGATATAAGTTTTAATTCTATTATGATATAAGTTTTAATTCATTTTTGTTCGGAATTGCATGAAACCGTTATTTGTTGTTATTCAGAAATTATGTAATCGAAAGACGTTCTTCTTTTTTATGTAAACACAATAGATCTTTCAGAAATTACTCTCAAATTTAGCGTTTTGAACCGAATTTCATGACGAAAACAGAAAAAAAACAGTCAACGGAGGCAGAAAAACGCCTTGTCACGCGATCAACAACGCTTATAACTCGATAGGTAATGTATTTATCAAAACATGAAAAAATCATATCGATTCCAAACCGTCATTGTGTCAAAAAGTTTCGCGATTGTTAAGTTGTGAAATTGAGAACAGCCTTAAATAATTTTCTTCTAGACATACATTATTTCACTTCTTTAAAATTTTCTTTGACATTTTAATCTTATGAAATGGATAAAGAAATGTAATATTATATTTTATATATTTTTGCGTTCTTTATATTCATTGTTTTGTAAGTGCAAGTGTATAATAATGTTTTTTTAAATATTCAATCACAAATAGATGTATATAATGTGGCTGCACTATTCGTTGATCAATTTACAGTAGTTGATAAGTTAATATTACATTTCACACTGTAAAACAAGACAGGTGATTGTTATCTAAAAAAATATTATACAACCACGAAACGAAAATATACAATTAACGTCCCCGATGTCAACATCTCCGAAAAGAACCTTTTTAAAAATCACAGAAACTAAGATATTTTCGAGATTTGAAAAAGATTTTTAAAAACAAAGTTTATTTTTCTGCGATTGATTTTCGGAAAATGTTTTGTATTAGTTTTTACAGTGTATTAACAGGTTTTCTCTACCTGGAATATAGGTTTTTCGGATGCAATCAGTTCTCAAGTAAATATTTGCATGCTCAAAAAACATGTTTTTTTTAGACAAACATGATAAATTAACATCATTAACATTAGGATTACAAGTAATATTATTTTATTACTATTGCATGTGTAAAATCATTTACGCAGCTTAAAATGTTTAATTGAGATTTTTAAGCATGTTAAAAATCGATTTTTTTGCTTAAGGGGGTCCGAGACACAAAAATCTTAAAATTTTCAAAAAAAAATTTTTTATTGGATTAAAATTTTCTTTGTCATTTTCTGCTTAAAATGACGTTTAAATCATGTTTCTATCTTTATTAGAACAGGAAATATTAATTTTTTCGTTTAGATTTGTTTTCAAAATCTACCTTTCAAGCTATGGTTGTCAAGGAAACGACTTCTTGTGAAATTCCGTTTTTCTTCATGATGGTTTTTTCACCATTTCTCATCCTTAAGTTGTTATAAGTCTAGAATCGCTAAAAATAAATGTTTGAAACTTGGAACATATATTTTTCAATTACTTTACTTTAACTTTGAGCCAGCAAATTTGAAAAAAATATTTACTTTTGAAAATATGAATTTAAAAAAAAAGTTACATCAATTTTTATTAAGTTTTTACTTTAAATATTTTTTATTTTTTTTAAATTAATATTTTTTTAAATGCTGGCTCTAAATTAAAAAAATATATATTTCTGTTTATTTAAATGAAAAACAATTTAAATTATACTAATAATATTTCGAGTTATAACGATTTTAAGTTATACCACTTTTTTCATAAATTTTAAATTAAAATTTTTTTAAAAAAGCTATGAGAAGTTTTATCATTTGATTTTGTTTACAGATGATATGGTTAACCATCACAAAAAAATTCAAAATTTTAACTCAATAAATAATTTTTTTTTTTTTGAAAATGTGTCCCGGACCCCCTTAAAAAAATTTCTTACTACAATACAAAACTACTCTATAACGTTTTCTATAATTAGAAGCAGCAAAAAAACTTTTTGCTTTGTAAATATTTCTTAAAGTCTGGAAAGTGTACTGGTTTTTAAGGTCTCTAAGGATAATGAACGCTTTTCGGAGTCTTGGGTAACTTGGATGAGGTTATAGTATATTTTCGTTCGTGATTATATTTTACTTTTTTTTAGATTAAGTTATATTTGCTTTTTTCTTTAGTGCATCTAATGAAGTATTGCACATCCGTCCATCCATGTTTAACTTCTTTCCTTCGTAACGGTTATGCACTACTTGAGTGTATAACCAACTTCTACATATATCACGGTAACTAATTAGTTGATCAAATTCTTGCGAAACTACTAGCACGAGCTAATTAAATAGCGTAAACAGTTTGTTAGATACATTTTTATTCACCAAACAAAACGAACAAAAACATTATTTGAACCAACTTTTATGGTGAACAGTGAGACGGCAAAAGTTTGAGAAATCTGGAAACCTAAAATATTCTTAATTGATTAACTACTGTTACGGCCATGATATAATGTGTGTTTAAGGAAATATTGTAAGTCATTTATTTTGCATTTTGCCTTTATTACATAAATAATAAATAGTCACCTCATTGTATTGGGAAAATAAATGTTTTAAATTTTTCTCCCTTCGTTATTTCCATATTAATTTATCTAAAAAAATTAATGTTTTGCTTACGCTTGTTTTACATTTACAACTGCTTAAGTTTTTGAGAGATTATGAAATAATATTTTTTTTTTCGAATAAAACCCTGTACTCATTACAAATTAATTTTAGCACTAAATAAGTTATATACCCCTAAAGTATGAATAGTTTCATGCCTATATATGTCTTATAACGTTTAAGTATCGCAGAACATTGAGTTGTATTTAAGTAAATAAGTCTGTTTCATTAATTATTTCGCAAATGGAATTTGTTAACAATTGTGTACAATTTTCAGTTTTTTGAAGAGTGCTGAGCGGTAGAGCAGCATTGAGAGGTTACCTAGTTGTAGTTAACACCCAGTGTAGTAATTTAACACCCAGTCTATAGTTTGAATGTCATGTATAATTGGTAGCCATTGGGAAAAGAAAATGTGTAGTTTAAAACAACACTGGTGTCCAAAATTAAGGACCAGTCACAAAATGCTAATTTTTAAGTAAGCGAATACTCAAAAGGAAGTAATATAAGTCAAATAATTACTATCCCTACAGCACCGCTAGTCCATATAGCATCTCATTCATGTCACACATGGTCACAAGTGTCACAGTCACTACGATGAAGCAAAAAAATACGAAATTCTACACGTTTCATTATGAGTCTCAAATGATCACTATGTGTGACTCCACCGAGACGTCAATGTGACTGCTGCTTTGTGATGAGTCACCAGGTGACTTTACAATGTAGTTACATTGTGACTCTCATGTGACTGTCATTTTTAGACTCAATTTCAAAGTCATCATGAACTATGCATTATGATAAGTCACCAAATAATATCACATTATAGTCACATGATGACTTTTTACAAAAGAGCACAATGGTGGCTTCACAGTAGTCTCTCTGTCACCTGAAAGTCATCATGAGACTTTAATGTGACATAATTTGGTAACTTATCGCAATGCAGCGTTCACGATGAATTTGAAATTGACTCTAAAAATGACAGTCACATGAGAGTGACAGTGTAACTACATTGTAAAGTCACTTGGTGACTCGTCATAAAGCAGCAGTCACATTGAAATCTCAGTGGAGTCACATATGATGGTCATTTGAGACTCATAATGAGACGTGTGGAACTTCCTATTTTTTGTTTCACCGTAGTCACTGTGACACTTGTCACCATTGTGTGACATGAATGAGATGCTATATGGATTAGTTGTGCTGTAGGGATAGTAATTATTTTAATTATATTATTTCCTTTTGAGAATTCGCTTACTTAAAAATTAGCATTTTGTGACTGGTCCTTAATTTTGGACACCAGTGTATATAAGAATACAAACAGCTTGAATGACGGCGTTTACAACCATTGGATTATAGATCGTGCATGGATAGAATGTTATTATTTGTCTTAAAAATAGTTTTGTTGAAGCCTAAAAATGTAAAAAGTTTGCATAATTTCTTTAGTTTTATTTAACGCTTTGTGAAATGATATTACAAACTGTATTTTAATTTCTTCTTGTATCAGTGCCTTCTGGAAGAAACATTCCTATTTCAACTAGTTCTATTTTAAGAGGGGCTCACAACCATAGCAGACCAAGTCCATAAAAAAAAGAGAGAGTCCATTTATAATGTGCATAAAATCTGTTTTATCCACTCCCACTGTGAACCGAGCCTGTTTTCTCATACTTTCTTATATATGGCACCTGTTTCAGACTTGGTTCACTGTGGGAGTGAATAAAGCAGATTTTATGCACTTTCTAAATGGACTATCTCGTTTTTTATAGAATAACATGATTCACGTATTTTAACAGACCATTTTCTTTCTATGTGAAACTCAAAATTAATTATTAATTATTTATTGAAAGTCGTTTTTAAATTAACTTTTTTGTTAATATTTCACTGCCTAAAATAAATAATTCTCAACAAGCCATCAAATCCATGTGTTCAAGTATACAATATAACATAATATAAATATAAAAAAAAAATCTGAGCTCTTAAGTTTAATAGATATTGAAAAAAGGAACATAAGCATGAAAAATCAAAGTTTTGAGAAAAGTCAATTAAAGATTTAAATGGCCATTAAGCTGTGAAGTACTCTTAAAAAGAATGAATAATTTCAACACTTATTTTTTTTATAAATAAGCATGTGTAACACATTGTTGAAAAGATAAATGTTTAAACTATTTAATGATATAAAAAAGTAAAAATCGATTTTTTGTTTGAATTTTGCTTTCCCGGACCCCTTAAGAAGTAAATGACAATAAATTCAAGGAAAAATCAAAAATTTATACAATTATAAAAGATATAAAAGATTAAGAATTAAAGATTAAGTTTTTATACTTTAGACAAGGAAGTTAGTAAATAGAATAGCAAAAAGAAAAATTTAAAAATAAAGTTAATGTATAGCTGTAGTTACGAAACTACTATATAAGAGATGCTACTAAAGATATAAAAATTTAAAGTTAGCACTTGTTCAGAAATGACACTCACCAACGTAGAGCAGAAAATCTGTAAAGGAGGCAGCAAAAGTCATTTTAACGACAAAAAAAGAATCTAATCAAGACAATATATATATATATATATATATATTTGATATATTTTATGATTTTTTTAAAGGCTTCTGTTTTTTCCAGTTCTCTTCTCCTTTTAATATTCAAGATTTATTGAAATAATTATAATGTCCACTTATTTATCCATTTTCCGTCCAATTCTTCATTTACCAGTTCTTTTTTTTTGTCGAGGGAATATCAATTCACATAATTTCTTTTCAGTGAATTATGTATATAAAATATGGATTATTTGCGGTCTGATGTCGAAAAATTTTAACATGTTAATAAAAAAATCATTATCAATTAACAATGTCAAAAAGGATTTCTTTTAATCCTTACTTTTACCTCGCTTTTTTCATTCATTTCTTCTTATACTACCTACAATCTATTCAAAAAATTCTAACTCATATCACTGGAATTTCTTTATTTTTGTTCATGTCTCTTTCTTTTTTAACTGTTCTTATTTTGTCAAGAGTATGTATGCATCCACATTTCCGTTGCAGTAAATTACTTATACTTTATATTGATTTTTTTAGTATTAAATATGTTGAAATTTTCTAAAATGCATGTAATTATATGTATAAGTGATTATTACTAATAAGGCTATCGTTATTCTACATTTCCATTTATTTATTTATTTTTCTTAAGTTTCGATCGTTAGCCGTAACGCGTCATTAATCATACTTAATTTTATTGAGCAAGTATATAGCACGTGCCTCAGCATGACACAGACACGTTTAAATTATTCATACACAACCACCAGTTCGTGACTGTGAGGCAAATTCATTACATTGGATTTCTTAAAAGAGACACTTTAAATTTTTCGCGAACGAGACGAACGTTGCAGCATATGTTATTACTGAAACAAATTTTATAAATAAAAATAAAAATAAAATAACATAAGCTTTCTTAAATGAAATGAATGTTTGTAATTAATAATAATAATTAAAAAAAAGACTTTAAGTTGAATGAGAAAAAATTCTATAAAAAGATTCATTTCTTTTGCAACTCTATGTATGTGTTTCTTCCTGTTTGTACATTTTGTCCTTAACAGTACTTATCTTTTGAAAGATACTAAGAAGTATGCTCTTAACTTTATTAGAGTTACGTTTCTTTTATTAGCTTTCTCGAAAATAACACAAAACTAGTGCTTTACACGAAAGAATATTTAGTTTAGATTTGTTTATAAAAATAGCTCTTAATAAATGTTATTCATGTTGTAGATGATCTAACACTTGTTCTCTTATAAAATATTTAAAGAGACTTTATTCTTCTTGATGCCAGAAAACATAAATGAAACATTTCTATATTGTTATTATTATTATTTGTTGTTATTTTTGAGTTTTATTATTGCAATTTCGAATTTATTTGTAACATCAATGTGGTTTTAAAAACTTACATAACATAAAGACAATAGGAAATGACAAAGCCTAAATGTGTGCAATATTAGTACAAATATTTCTTTTTTTTTAATATTTTATTGTTACTCGCATTCAATTTAATCTTCTATGTTGTCAGTCGAATACCTGAGAATGGCGACATACGCACATAGCGCAGAATAAGTTTGAAGATTATTTTCGAAACAGTAGCAACACGCATTCCAAAAATTTTCAGTATTTGGTTTAACAAGTACAATTAGACAAATGAAACTAAACAACAAACATTAACTCGGCTATAACAGTAGGATCGCCACGTTTTTGCCCAAAATCCTGGCCACTAATCAAAATTCATTGTTTTTGTGGTCCCTGTATGCATTTTAGAATTAGAATGTGCATGACAACGCTTCTTTCGTATCATAAGTAGTAAAATATAAGCCATACGGGTTTTTATGAAACCGATTGTCTAAGCACAATAATGAAGTAAAAGACTGATAGACCTTTTCAATCAGTCAAACATCCTCATTAATATAAACTGTAGCTGATAAACGACGTTCATGTATAGAACAAGAATGAAACCCACATATACTACACTGTTAAAAATCTGCAGCTTTAGTTGCATAGTAACTCCACCGCTTTTATAGAATATCTCTATTCTGACCATTGAGAATGCTCCATATTATAGTCAAGTTATCGTTTTCTATAAAAGCGGTGGAGTGACTCTGTAACAAACTCTACAGATTTTTAACAGTGTAGGGCAAAGACATTTAAGATACATAGACCGGCAATTCCCATTTAAAATCATGCAAAATCATGGCAGCCATCTGAAGTAAATTGAAACACCTGAACCGCGAGGTTTGTACGTCAGCTGGGGTTATTTACCATTAAGTACTATGGCTAGAATGAGCTTAAAAATTAATTTTTATCAATATATATGACGTTTATGGCATATTTTTTTACATGAAGCTATTTTTTATAGCTAAATATGCGTTATAAATATTGAATTTTCAGAAATAAAGTTGAATAAGGCGATTTATTAATAATTTTATGGATGGTATGTTTGAAAATGAGTACCTAATTTTAACATGCCTTATAAACCTAAATAAAGACGAAGTTTATATGGAAACATATTGTTAAACGTTATAATTCTACCTTTTTTTAAGTTTGACTTACAAAGATAACTGGTAGGGACGTTTAGATTAAAGGTAAAAACTGTAACATAATATAGTAATTTACAAAATTTTAAATTACTTGTAAAGAAATCTACGTTTGTTAAACTAATTTTTATGCAAAAGGTAATTTAAAAAATGCGTATTAACGAAAGTAACACTATATTTTTATCCTTGTAGGATGTTTATTGAAATACTTACTTGCTATACGAAAAAAACAAAACAATTGATGAATAATAAGGTATTTCCTTTTAAAAAAAGACCTAAATGAAATAGGGTACACTAATACTTAATGATCCGCAATGACAAAATATGCTGAAAAAAGCATTTTCTTAGGTAAATTAAAATACAAAACATATGTACTGCCGTACAACAGCTGTGATCAAAAATCCCCAGTTAAACTGACAGTTTGCAGGTCTATGTATCTTAAAAGTTTTTGGTGTAGGGTGCCTCTATATAAGAGTGTTGACATACGCGTTATGAATTTTGATTGGTTGAGACCATTCTTCACAAAAGCTAATCGCCAAGCATCTTGACGAGCCTGGCATTATTTCCAAGCTATTACTTGTTAACTTTTCTCACTCGTATAATCGAACTTGTCCAGGCGCGTATCTCCATGTTATGTGATAGAAAATAGCCTAGGTTTGCCAAAGTTTGGACAAACGCGTCTGTTTAAGGCAAGTATGATCCTCTTACGTTGCCACTCTCATTTCGAGGCACCCTAATCTACACCGTCTAATTCTAAAAGATCTATGATGTCACTAGAATCTTCTTTATAAAGGTACTCTAATTGCTAGTGTCACATACGTTTGACACGCAGTAGATAATCACATATAAGTAAAATTAACACAAATAAGACTGGAGCGACATCACAGATCTTATAGAATTAGGCATACAGGGTGACCATAATTAGACGACAATACTTTAAAGTTATCTACAGACTAAACTATTGTTCATAAAGTTGTGAAATTTTGTAAAAGACATAGTTAAGGGATGGGAATTTGTTTAATCTACAAAAATATAAATAAAAATAGTTCAAATTTTTTTTGAGGGAGATTTTTAATAAATTATACATTTAGCATACGATAGTTTAGAAATTTTATTTACAGTTTGTCCATAATTAAAAGGCCCTATTTTAAAGTTGTGTACAGACGAAACAATTGTTCAGAATGTTGTGCAATTTTTTGGAGAACATAATAAAAGTATGGAAATTTGTTTGAGCGAAAAAAAAACTTAGGAAGGCGTTTTTTAACAAATTACACATTTAGCATGCATTTACGATAGTTGAACAACTTTTGTTATAATCAAACATGATCTCATGACATGTTCATGACTTTCATCATTTTCAGATACCATCTAGAATCATAAAATAGCATGTTCCTCAGTTGACCGCAGTACATTCAGGGAAAAACTAGGAACATGTCGTGATATGTTGCCTTTAGAATAAGGTTAAGTTAATTAAAAAAAAATTTTAAACTATCGTAATGCTAAATGTGTAATTTATTAAAAATCGCCCACTGGTGGTGAAATTTTGAACTACTTTTATTTAATTTTTTTAGCTTAAACAAATTCCCACCCCTTTATTATGTCTTTCACAAAATTTCACAACTTTATGAACAGTAGTTTTGTCTGTTGACAACTTTAAATTAGGGTCGTTTAATTATGGGCACACATTGTATACGTAAAAACAAAATACAAAAAATAATGACAGTTTTTAGTCTAAAATTTTCCTGTTATACTAGAATTGTAATGTGAGAAGTGTTATTCTAATCCAGTCGGTGGTTTTTAAGAAAGTTGCTGGCATAAATACTTACACCCATAAATAACGTTACAGAAACTTCTTTTTGTGAAACTCGCTTAAAAATTACATTTTGTAAATCAGGCGAATACTAAAATATCTATAATCCTTCAAATATTTAGCTTTCAAAATCGCAGTAAAATTGTCGCCAATTTCCCTCATGTATAGTAAAATATCGTATTTATTCAAGTCGGCTGTGAGGTTGAAACAGACAGAAAATATTAATGCAAGTACAGTCTTAATAAAAGATAAGATATCATACATTTTAATCGCCATAATATCTTTTCCCCTCCAAAAGAAAAAAAAAAGTTGCCATTTAACTGGCAATCACGTCTTCTATAAATTATATTTTTAATGTTTAGGGGTCTTGAAATTAAGGGGGTCCGGGGCCCAAAATTCTAATTTTTTTATTTATAGAGAATTTGTTCTGAAATTTTTTTTCTGAGATATGTTTTAATATAATAAGAATATAATAAGAATATGCATGCAAAAAAAATCTAAAAAAATATTTTTTTTTTAATTTAAATTTTAAAATTTTAAACATATATAATTTTTGATATAACTCTGGAACTACTAACTAGATTTACAAAACTTTTACACTTTTATGTATAGAATATGTGTAATTTTAATTTGGCTTCAGGATTTCTTAAAATATTGATTATGAATTTTATTAAAAAAATATATATAAAAAAATGATGTTTTTTATGAGTGAGTTCTGCATTAATTAGCATATTTTCACAATTATCACTCAAAATTAAAAATCATGAAGGCAATTTGTTAGAAATATAGCATAAAATCTCTGTTGAAATTACCATTCATATATCTTGCAAGAAACTTTATATATATTCTTTTAAAGTTGACAAATCGTGAAAAACTTCATTCTGAGATAAATGAAGTTTAAAGTTCTCGTCAGAGGGTAGCTGATGCATCGCTTCTCAAGGCAAAATGTGTTATATCGCTGGATCTAATGGAGATAAAAGTATATGGTTTGCGGTATTAAACGTTACAATCTCAGTATATATTTTTAAGCAAATAAAAAAAAAATTGCATTTTTTGAGAATTTTCAGCCCCGGACACCTTTAAAATTGGGATACCTAATTTGGACATCGTATTTGGTTTATTCGATAAATGTTATCTTAGCATACTAAATGGGAAGACATTCAATCAAGTAATATTGCAATTATGAAGTTTTTAACTTTGGAATTCCTAATCTTAAATTCATTTATAATCGTAGCAAAAAGGAGTGTAATGAGTCATTCCCTGAAAAACGGGCAAAATGTCCTGCGTGACACTTACATAAATATCTGTATCTACTAGCAAACCCCGCGGCTTTGCTCGCGTAATATTTGAAATATGCCAAGTCATATTTATATGTCTAATTTTTATTAAAAGGTACTAACTAAATTTTTATTTTATTAGAAGGTAATATTTTATTTCATTAAAAGGTACTCATTACTTTTAGGAATAATTAAAAAAATTACTATTTAAAACACAGTTTGATTAAACATCATTGTTACACTGCATAAGGCAGAAATGAGACTTAAATTAATAAAACGAAATAAAACTAAATAAGTAATAATTTAGAAAATATTTTGAAATTTTTATGCTCAATTAATACGCTCATTTCAGTATTCATTTGAAGTTTTGAATTTTTTAGAAACCATCTTCTTGCATCTTAAAATTAACCATCATGTCGAATTCCAAGTCCTACCACCTATCTCAACATAAAGGGATATGTTGAAACAGGAACTGTCACCATTCATTTGCTAACATTAATTTTGAAATCGGTTTGTTATTTCCTAATATTCCACAGAAACGTAATTTAAAAAGCTTTTAGAGCCGTTTTTTAGAACGTTTGTTGTTCCTGTGAACCCCAGGTGGTAGAATCACCGGCATAAAATATAGCGAATGTAGGATCAGAGACTGTTACCATTGATTCGCAACTATTACTTTTATAATCGGTTTATATTATCTGAAATTGCATAGAATCTCAATTTAGAACTGTTTTAGAATGCTTTTCGCACCTCCCTTCGCTTCACCCCTTTTTAATTCGAATTTATTTTCGACGTTCCTTCGAGGGCATTTATATTTTATAAGTAACTACCATGTCATATTTAAAGTTTCTAGCCTTTCCACTATCACAAAAATCGCAATTTAGAAAATTTTTAGCTCCTGCAACCCTCTTGTGGTAGTGGAACAGATATAAAATATAGCTTATGTTTGAGCAGGTACTATCACCAAAATTTGTCATCATTATTTTTTTAATCGGTTTGGTAATTTATAAGTTTACTTAAAAACTGTAATTTATAACGCTTTTCACTCACTTCATTTTTTTTAAATTTGGAATTTTCTTTCGACTGCTCTTAGAAAGCAGTTGCATCTTGTAAGTAAATACCATGCCATACTTCAAAGTGTTAAACCCCTCATTTGTGCAAAAAACGCAAATTAGAACATGTTTTGCTTTTGAAACCTTCAGATGGTAGTGACAGCAACATAAAATATAACCTATGTTATAGCAGGGACTGTCACCATTGATTTGCAACCATTACTTTTGAAATAGCTTTGTTATTTCCTTAGATTGAGTAGAAATCGGAATTTAGAACGTTTTTAGGACGCTTTTCGCGCATTTTCACCCTTTTTTAAATTTCCAATTTTTTCGAAACTGTTCTTAAAGATCATTTATATCTAATAAATATGTACCTTGCCTAATTTTAAGTTGCTAGCCCCTACCGATCACAAAATTCAAAATTTGGAACGCCTTTTTGATCCTGCAACGTCTTGGTGATAGTGATACCGACATAAAAAAGCGTCTACGTTAGAGCAGGGGCTGTCAACATCAATTGCCTTCCATTACGTTTGAAATCAGATTCATTCTTCCTGAGATATTGCCGACAAATCGGCATTTAGAACGTTTTTAGAACGCTTTTCGCGCATTTTGCTCCTGCATCTCCTCTGGGGTAGTGGAAACAGATATAAAATATAGCCTATCTTGGAGCAAGATCTGTCACCATCATTTTTACACCATTATATTTGAAATCGGTTCAGTACTTCCTGAGATTACATAGAAATCGCAATTTAGAAAGTTTTTTACAACGCTTTTTGCGCATTTTGACCCTCTTTTAAATTTAGATTTTTTTAGGAAATGTCCTTAGAGATCATTGATATATTATAACTAACTACCATTCCAAATTTCACGATTCTAGGCCCTTTCGTAACGCAATTTAGAACGTTTTTTGCTCTTGCACATCCTTTGGGGTAGTGGCACCGACATAAAACATCACCTATGTTGGAGCAAGGGTTGTCACCGTCATTTTGACGCCATTATTTTTTAGATTGGTTTGGTATTTCCTGAGATTGTGTAGAAACCACCATTAGAACGTTTTTTAGAACGCTTTTCACGCATTTTCACCCTTTTTTAAATTTCGAATTGTTTGAGAACTGTTCTTAGAAATCCTTTATATCTAATAAGTATCTAATATTTCAAATTTCATATTTCTAGGCCCTTCGGTAACGCAAAAAATCGCATTTTTAGAAAGTTTTTTGTTGCTGCACCCCCTTTCGGGTAGTGGCACTGACATAAAACATAGCCTATGTTAGAGCAAGGGTTGTCACCGTCATTTTGACACCCTTATTTTGACACCATTATTTTTTAAATCGGTTTGGTATTTCCTGAGATTGTGTAGAAACCACCATTTAGAACGTTTTTTACAACGATTTTCGCGCATTTTCACTCCTTTCAAATTTCGAATTGTTTAAGAACTATTCTTAGAAATCCTTTATATCTAATAAGTAGCTAATATTTCAAATTTCATATTTCTAGGCCCTTCAGTAACACATAAATCGCATTTTTGAACGATTTCTTGCTCTTGCACCCCCTTCGGGGTAGTGACACCGACATAAAAATAGCGTATCTTGGAGCAAGCGTTGTCACTATCATTTTGACATCAATATTTTTTAAATCGGTTTGGTATTTCCTGAGATTATGTAGAAACTACCATTTAGAACGTTTTTTAGAACGCTTTTCACGCATTTTCACCCTTTTTTAAATTTCGAATTGTTTGAGAACTGTTCTTAGAAATCCTTTATATCTAATAAGTATCTAATATTTCAAATTTCATATTTCTAGGCCCTTCGGTAACGCAAAAAATCGCATTTTTAGAAAGTTTTTTGTTGCTGCACCCCCTTTCGGGTAGTGGCACTGACATAAAACATAGCCTATGTTAGAGCAAGGGTTGTCACCGTCATTTTGACACCATTATTTTTTAAATCGGTTTGGTATTTCCTGAGATTGTGTAGAAACCACCATTTAGAACGTTTTTTACAACGATTTTCGCGCATTTTCACTCCTTTCAAATTTCGAATTGTTTAAGAACTATTCTTAGAAATCCTTTATATCTAATAAGTAGCTAATATTTCAAATTTCATATTTCTAGGCCCTTCAGTAACACATAAATCGCATTTTTGAACGATTTCTTGCTCTTGCACCCCCTTCGGGGTAGTGACACCGACATAAAAATAGCGTATCTTGGAGCAAGCGTTGTCACTATCATTTTGACATCAATATTTTTTAAATCGGTTTGGTATTTCCTGAGATTATGTAGAAACTACCATTTAGAACGTTTTTTAGAACGCTTTTTGTGCATTTTCAACCCTTTTAAATTTCGAATTGTTTAAGAACTGTTCTTAGACATCATTTATGTCTTATAAGTAACTAATATTCCAAATTTCATATTTCTAGGCCTTTCCGTAACGCAAATATCGCATTTTAGAACGTTTTTTGCTCCTGCACCCCCTTTGGGATAGTGGCACCGACATAAAATATAGCCTATGTTCTAAGTTGGACTAACACCATCATTTTGATACCATTACATTCGAAATCGGTTTGGTATTTCCTGAGATTATGTAGAAACTACCATTTAGAACGTTTTTCAGAACGCTTTTTGTACATTTTCACCCCTTTTAAATTTCGAATTGTTTAAGAACTGTTCTTAGACATCATTTATATCTTATAAGTAACTAATATTCCAAATTTCAAATTTCTAGGCCCTTCCGTAACGCAAATATCACATTTTTAGAACGTTTTTTGCTCCTCCACCCCCTTTGGATTAGTGGCACCGACATAAGATATAGCCTATGTTCTAAGTTGGACTAACACCATTATTTTGATACCATTACTTTTGGAATCGGTTCGGTAGTTCCTGAGCTTACCTCCGACAAATAAACAATTTTTTCATCTTTATAATAGGAGTATAGATTAAATTATAAGTTGTTAGACTACAATCGATACATTTTAAACATTAAAAAATCCTAGATTTTCATGTTGGCCTAGTTGTTTTACTTTGAGGATATATTAACATTTTTAGAAAAGCCGTAATATGTAAAACAAGTAGGTAAAAATCATGCGTCAAGCATAGATTATGAAACACTTTCCAACACAATCAGGATAATGTAACAAAATTGACCCGTTTAAATAATAAAAATATTACGTCTAATTCAACCATATCGAAGTGCATAATACATTTCAAAACCCAATTTCAGCTGTTCCCATCCACAATCGGAAAATTATGCGAATTTTTTCAGCAGCCCTGTATATGATACATAGATTTGTATCTATTAACTACATGCATGACAAAATTTAGTTCATATAAGGGATACATATACTTCAGTTTAAAATTTACTTTCAGCAATTTCCTCTAATAAGGAGAACGATGCATGAATACTTTTATACTACCCTGTATTTGAGGTATAGAATTTATATATAACGAGTAAAGAAAAAAAATAATTAAATTTAAAATCCCATACCGAATTTTAAACCGTACAATCCAGCAATTATTACACAAAGACAGTACTGTACTGTAACCGATTTATTATGTGTGTCCCTGTAAATGAATATAAAATGCTATGAATGTCCTGTTCTAACGTGATCTTAGTGAAATTTAGTGATTTATATATTCACTATATATTATATATTATATATTATAGATTCAATACATTTGAAATAACGTAATGTCATTAAAATACTCTGCAAACGATTTTTCCCCATATACCATAATGTAATGGAATAATTTTGAGTACCCCTGTAAATGAACAATTAATCCTACATACTTCATATACAATACCAAACATGCTTTAGTGACCCTAAATAACCTTTATCAATTTCATGAAAATCCGAGTATATTTACGGGAGTATATTTACAGACGGACTAACAAACCGAATGCATAAACACTTTTCAACTTTGTTGTATTATAGACTGTCCCACACGTCGTATAGAATGGACCTTTAATTAGTTTAAACGTCACCGCAATTTAAACATCCTACATTGTTAAAAATCTGTTAAACACTGTTAGTAAGATGCCCGTTTATAATGAGTTTAAAAATCTTAACATTTTAAATCCTAGACCTAAGTAATCTGCCCGTTTCAGGGTCATTCCATGAAAACAAACAAAATGTCCTACTGTGCATGATACTTGCATACATATCTATATCTTTTAACTTATATGTTGCTATAATATAAACTATACATTAAAACATAACCAAAATCCTACATTTTCATTTTAGCGTAGTTGTTTTAATTTTAGGGTATAATAACATTGTTAAAACATCAGTAATATGTAAAAAAGCTGTCCCACACGTGGTATGGAATTGTTCGTAAATAGGTTTAAATATCTCCGCAATTTAAACATCCTACACTGTTAAAAATCTGTTAAACACTGTTAGTAAGATGCTTGTTTTAAATAGGTTTAGAAATCTTAACATTTTAAATCCTAGACTTAAGGCGACAGTGGACGTTCAAAAACATTTTCTACAGTTTTTGCTCAATTGTTTTGAAATTTAATACACGCATAATTTGTGCAATAATTAAGAAAATTTCTTAATTTCATTAAAAAAAATTAATATGCAAATGAGTAATTAATTAATAATATGGTAATTAGTGATACAAATTAAAAATGCTCTATGCGCATTAAATTTTGTTTCAGAAACTTGTAATTTTTTTTTAGGATAGCTTTATGATATTATATCAAAAGTTGCTATACATTTTAAAATTATACTAAATTCCTTGGCAGAAAAAAATTAAAAACCTATAATATTGATCATTTTGGATAAAATTCAGTAATAAAATATTACTTTTTGACCTTTATATGAAATAATGTACACATTTTAATAGCAAGTTTTGTAATAAAGTATATCAACAACAATATTACCAAGTATTATGAAAATTGGTATAAAATTAAGACGCATGGAGCATTTTGAACTTACTCAGTCGGCGAAAATTCTCATTTTGAGGAAACTGGATTTAAAGTTTTAATTTAAGTGTAGATTAACGATTGTTTACGTTAGAAAAACAGCTGTATCTCTGCAAAAAATTATCGGATTTGAATAATTTTTATTATATTTGAAAGTAGAAGATTGCCAAAACATTTTTTTCCAAAAAACAAAAAATTGATTTTTTTAATGTTTTTTGCGATTTTGAACGTCCACGGTCGCCTTAAGTAATCTGCCCGTTTCAGCGTCATTCCATGAAAACGGACTCAATGTCCTGCTGTACATGACACTTGCATACATACCTATGTCTATTAATTTATATGTTGCCAAAATATAAACTGTACATTAAAAAAAATAACCAAAACCCTGTAATAAATAAAGACACAATCTTGCTTAATGGTACACAAAACACGAACTTTAATAAGCTAAAAGTTAACGTCTACGTTTTGAGCAGTTTCTACAGCCGTCTTCAGGAAATAAGATGGTAAAATGGGTCAAAGTTCAAAGACGAAATCTTCCTGTGCAAGAGATAATTAGTCGAAACTTGACCAATGATTTGAATACAAAAATTTAGTGTTGCCACCTAGTGAAAATAAATAATTATTAATGAACTGAGATCAACTGAATAAAAAGGTCGATTTAAGAAACCACGAGTGCCGCCATCTACACATGAGGGACAAAACCACGTTCAAATGAGTTTTCATTCAAGTTTTGGTAACATAATAGAAGTTTAAGCTGAAATATTGTAATTAGTAGAATTATGACTTTATGATATTATGCCAGATTTTTGTGATATTATAGGATAAATTATCGTTACAAGATTTACCTTCAAACGTGCAATAATTTCAACTGATTCTCTAATTTTACCCTCAAAGGGGTTATTGCACCGAACTATAATTTTTGCTTCAGCAAAGTTTAAAAAGAAAATTATAGTTCCGTGCAATAACCACTTTGAGAGTAAAATTAGAGAATCAGCTGAAATCATTGCGCGTGAAGATAAACCTTGTAACGATAATTTATCCTATAATATCTCTGAACTTTGAGCCATTTTACCATCATATTTTCCTGAAGATGGCTGTAGAAACAGCTCGAAACGTAGAAGTTAACTTTTAGCTTTCTAAAGTTTGTGTTTTGTGTACCATTAAGCAAGATTGTGTCTTTATTTTATTTTATGGTGCAATTGTCCAGTATGTGTTATCAAAACCCAGTATTTTAGGGTATAATAACATTGTTAAAACGTCAGAAATATGCAGAGAAGATATCTTACACGTGGCATGGAATGTCCCAATGTGGAAAGAGTTCTAAAAATAACTCCGTACGAGAAAACTCGGTTGCAGAACAAGCAAGAGAGGAAACACGAACCCCAGTTTCAGCATTTTGTTTGAAAGTGTTTCTGATTGGAATATTTATTCATCTGTTTTTTATATTTCTTTATCAAAAGTAAGACTTATTCTCAGAGGAGAGTACTTACAAAAACTCGACACATTCTTTTTTATTATTGATTTTTGACTAGTATTTTCGAAATATACACACCTAGGTTAAGGTTCCGGTGCATCTGTTGCCAGGTGTCCCAAGTAAATCTGGGCTCCAAATGCTCTGGACACCAGTATTTTAAAACAATTTTCTTCACCTTAAGTAATGGCAGGATTAGCTGCGATTAAAGATGGCGAAATAAATTGTTAGTGGTATCGTGGTAGATAATTTTAATGTTAGTGGTGTCTTTAGCAGGGGTTCCCAAACTTTTATACTGACGTACCACTAAATAGAAGTTCATACATCCGTGTACCATAGGCGACAAACTCAAAGCTAATACAGAAACACCTACCTAAACGGGTTACATCTAAAACGAACATTTTTACATCAACGAACGTCTTATGTGCTTCCGTCTGAGCATAATTTACTGTATTTAATTCTTGATTAGATTATTAAATTGGTACTTAGAATGACTACTTTATATTAACATTCAAATAAAAGGTAGTATAACCATTACATTTTAATAATTTGTATTTCAAAACACAGTGTTTTGGTAGAAAAAAAAGGCAAAGCACATAATATTGGCGTAATATATTGGCATATATTGGCGTAAATTGATGCATATACAGTAGGGTGAAATTTAATAAGTAAATAACCTACATAAGAAATTCATATATCTTCCGAAAATAAACTGGTTATGAATGCGAGATCGAAGCTCGTTGAAAAAAGTAATATACACACATACAATGAAGTAATAGAATAAAACTTTTTTTTTCAGGGGGGATGGATGAAAGGTCAGCTAAACAAATACCAAAGCATTAGTTCCATTTATTTAAAAATTTTAATCGAAATTATATTAAAGCAAGAGAAGACAAAACGCTGCCAAACCAGAAATAACAGAAAGCAGACACCAGCCGTTGAACTGACAAATCAGGAAAGAGGTGGTTGGGAGAGAGGAGATTGAGCAGTTTTTTTTTTTTTTTTTTTTTTTTTTTTCATATACTATATTTTTAAAATTTCGTGTAGCAGTATCGGCCTTTGGTGTACCAGTAAACAGAGCTACACGTACCAGTACTGGTACGCGTACTATACTTTGAGAACTCCTGGTATAGAGCATTTGAAGCTGTGATATACGCTGGTTCCTTGACAACACTAGGTGGAACGAGCCGCTTAAAACGCAGGTTTTTACAACACTGAGATACCCAAGTTTTTATCCAAAATCTTCTCCACAGACAATTTTTGTTTTTTATTTACCGGTATCTCACTTTTCTTTTATTTAGGCACTGTACTATAATTGCAACAGAATCTCATAATTTTCCAAATTAAATTTAAAGTTAAGCTACATTCATATGTGAAATACGCTTAACACAAAAATCGGTTAACACGAAATGATATAGCGGTCCAGACAGCATACGATGCAATTTAATACATTTTTGTTCTTTTAACACGAAACAAAAATCGTTTAACACGAAAGAAATTCGCTTTCGAGCTAGTTAGTTTAAGTTGAAATTGGTGAATTTTGTGTTAAAACCACTGAATTTTTGGTGAAAATCAGAGAATTTCGTGTTTTTTTCTAAATTAGCTGATGTTTTATGAGCACAATCGCTGAGAATTCGGTGCGAAAATAAACTGCTGTTTTGCTTCAAATAAAGATGAAGCTGCTTAATGCAGTTGATGAAAAAGAAGGACGAAAACAGAAATCTGCAAATTCATTTCTGCATTGCCATTTCTACTTTATCAACTATAATCAAAAACAGGGATCCCATTACGTTAATGTTTGAGCAAAGTATGTTTAAGCCTGAGAGTAAACGTATGAGAACTACTAAGCACGAAGATTTAAAGACAGGTTATCTTATTTGGTTCAAACAAGCTAGATCTCAGAATGTTGAAAAAGACACTTCAATAAAGATATCTGAATTTCCCCCCCCAAAACAATATTTTGTTTATTTGCTTTTTATCCTAATGGTTACAACTTAGTAGTTTAACAGGAAATCGAAGAAAATTTGATGACGTCAATTTTGTCCTTTTTTTAAGAATTTTTGAACACGAAAATAATTTTCGGTCACCTCAGTTTCGTGCCTAACGTATTTCACTGTAATGTTTAGTTACAATAACAAATGTAATAAACACAATTTTATAAATATTTTTTAACTTTAGAAGAAGTTTAGATTTATTTCCCTTAAAAAAAAAAAAAAAAAAAAAAAAAAAAAAAAAATAGAAAGAGGCCATAAAATACAAATAAAATTCTTTTTTAGGTGATTATACTTTTGAAAATTTCTAAATTTTGCATTAGCTGACTAGAAATTTTATTAAAAATGTAAAAATGCTTTAAATACAAATTTATTTAAGTTTAGAGTAATTGTTACAGTCTAAAATGTAAGTAGGCACCAAAATTTTCATTCCAGTTGCAAAATTTATTTTGTAATCCTGCGCTTTATCTATTATGTCTATTTTCTTTTCATGATATGTCTGCTAATTCTTCATCTTGCAATTTTTTAAATACATGAAAGGAAAGAACATACTTACATCTTTCATCCCAATTAGAAACGTTTCTTTAAATCAAATACATTTTTAAATATTTATATGTTGAAATATTATATGCTGAAAATGTTTGTTTGTTTTTCATTTTTTCCCATTTTAAGAATCCGGAGACTCCTTAAGCTACATTTTGAATACAGTACAAAGTCTAATGTTCGGACACCCAAAGTTCGAAATTGTCCAAAGTTCGGACTTTCCAGCGGCAATATTCAAGAAAGGAGGGAAAAACAAAATTGTTGAAACAGACAAACAAAAAAAGATCTAGATCAAAGAAGCTTTATTACTGAATCAGAACTTGTGTCTATGAAACAGAATATAATAAAACCTCCTTAAATTGGAAACCTGGGTTAATAAAGAGCGCACATTAACTGAAGCGTTCAATAATTAAGTTAGAATTTGTTCTTAAATTGTATGTTCCCTTAAATAAAGGTTTTTGTTTTACTTTTTATTTTGTTATTCATTTATTTAATTAAATGAATTATATCATTTATTTAATGATATAATTCATGGATGAGTTATATCATTTATTTAATGATATAATTCATGAATGAGTTATATCATTTATTTAATTAAAATGGTTGTTTAATTTTGTTATATGCAATTTTCGATGTTTGAATATGATATATTCCATTTTTAAGTAGCGAAATTTGTTTTTCTTTTTATTGGAAAAGCAGATGACCCAAAATTTGGAAAAATCGGAAGTTCGGACTTGGTAAAGTCCCGAGGATTCCGAACTATAGACTTTGTACTGTATAATGGTTTAGTTAAAATAAGATATGTTATAAACGAAATTTTATTAATCCTTTTTAAGGGGGTAGGATACCTTTAAACCTTAAAATTTTCGATTTTTATAATACATATTTTGATCCCAAAATCATTTCTGAACAAGATGGAAAAAACCGCATCAAAAAAATTCCCATTATTTTACTAATTACGGCAGTTTTATTAAGACTACATATTAAGACTATATAGGATAATTAAACTTCGCGCTGCGTTTATTCAAAACGATGAATTTTGATACTGCGCGCAGTGTTACTAAAAAAGTAGACATGGCAGTCAAAAGAAATTTTTACCAGATATTCATTTCTTTATTACCTACAACTTAAAACCAGAAAAATGTAAGATTTTTTTTTTGTTTTTGTACTTTGAAAATATTTTTTTAAGTGAAAAATTTTATTTTTTTGTTAATTTTTTAATTTAGTCAATATTATTTACAAATATTCTGGATTTAGTATAAAGTTAGCCCTATTACGTATTTATTTTCACCAAAATTTTCTCTTTATATGCATATTTTCAGATTTTACCATGCGCGCAAGATTTTTTTCTCTTATTATCATATATTTTTAAACTTATCATTTCGATATTTATTTATGAATTTACAAGTATATATATATTTTTAAATGTGAATTTAAATATGAGCTTTATATTTAACTGAAGTTTGATTTTTATTTTTGACTTATTACACAAGTTTGAAGCTTGGAACATAGTGATATTTTTTACTTTTCGACGCGTTCAAAGGTATCCTACCCCCTTATGCTCGACAGAAAGCAATAATCTATGAATTTATTTATAATTTATAAATTTTCCTGTCTATATATTTTTTAAGATAAGACAACAGGAAATTTTTTTAATTATCTAATCAGGGTTATTAAATTGTTTTCTCAACGCATAATCGTAATTTAATTAATATTAAACAATTAATTGATAGAAAAATATATTTTAAATATATCACAGTCTTTATTTTTTATATATTTTTTCTATTTTTAGCATTTACAATTTTTTGTTCTTGCAGTTTCACAGCCATTTGGCCTATTTTGGTGAGGGTGGTTTGACGCAGCATTATGTCCATTGTTTTTGTAACTTGTAAACAGTCACTACCATAAAGATTTTTTGGCGATTTGTCATCTGCGCTAGGCTGATGGAAAAATGCTTTAAAATTATTGCTTTAAGTTATAATTAACTTCTAAAAATATTAATGTGTTCTGTTGTCGTCGGACACTCACCTGCGTGTATAATATTTATATTTCAAGCACATCAGTAAGTGAGTGAAAAATAGAGAACATAATTCCATCTTTTCATACAAAATCCAAATTAATTTATGGGGGTCCAAACACAAAAATCTCCAAATTTTCCAAAAAAAAAAAATGTATTGCATTAAAAATGTTTCTGTTTTTTTCTGCTTAAAATGTTGTTTAAACCGCGTTTCTATCTTAGAATACGAATTATCAACCAACAAATACCTACCACCTTAATTGTAGAAGACCTTTAGACTTATTTTCCTCGCACAAAATCGAAAGAGGCCATATAATACAAATGTCTATCGTATAATACAAATAATGCATCGGATTGCTATGAGACTAATTATAAATATTGTTCCAATAGGAGACATAAATATTTAGGAAATATGCATTACTTTAAAAGCAGTCAGTCATTACTGAATAAAATTCGTCATCAATTTTTTTAAGGAATACTTACAAGAAACACAGTTTTCATTATAAAATATGATAAATAATAAAATTAACGCATAAGCATCCAGTGATTTCGTCCAGTGCAGAATATATGCAGTACGTAACATAAGTAACATAAGTATATGCAGTAGAAATGAAATTAAGATCTAGGTATTTTTCTGTGAAATCACTCAAACCTTTTGTATATTTATTTACTCAAAAATGTTTTCTCAAATAATTACAGACGTATATGGGTCTGTTTGAACAGATAGAATATTTAAAATGATGATCTAATAATTTTATAATACAGGGAGGAGTAGCCGAATTTGAACCATTTCACATATTTTCAGGTATAACTCACTTAATTTTTGGCATATTTGCAAAACATCTCTACACGGGGTCAATCTATTCATCTACTAACTAAATAAATCTTTAGTTCAATTTCTTTTTGAAAATCTTAAGTTTTATTTTAATTTAAAAAAATTGTCAAAAGTGGTCCAAATTCAGCAACTGGTCGCCTAAGTTGGAACCCCAGTCTCCTAAATTTCACCAAACAATAACAGGTTGTTTTAAAGACTATAACTAATTTTATTAAAAACAAAGTTTGCGATTAATGAAACAATCAAACAAAATAACATCATTGAAATATAATGACATTAAATCTTTGAAAATAAAAGTAATTGTTCTAAATGAAAGTGTATTCAAAATATAAGTTATCAGTAATTAGTTATCAGTAATAATTTATCAGTAATTATAAGTAATTAAACAGTAAGTTATAAGTTATCAGTAATTAAGAATAGAAATTATGGAACTAATTGCCAGTTACTTGAATATCATGTAAGAAGTGATGCAAAGCTTACACATGAATTTCGTTTATTCATTTTTTATTCCAACGCACACAACATGAAACCTTATTTCGCAGTCTGAACACTGAGTCATTTCTACTATTTATTTTTCTTACAAATTAGACAAAACCAATCATCACTGTCTAGATTTTTCTTTGTAGTTTCTGAATCATTAGACTTTTTTTTTGCAACAGAAGTTTTCCTTACATTATGTTTCGAGTTCTTCCCTTCCATCATTTTCTTTCCAGTTGCATTAAGCCTATTTCTTAAAACTTTATGTTCCAACTGCTTTTGTGCTGTGAGAGCTTCCCTTTTTTTGTTTTTATTTAATTCCAAGATTTACTTTATATTGTAAAAATGTTAACACAACTGTTTTGTTGCTCCCTCTGTACTTTGATTTAACTGAATTTAGCAAGGGAGATAACATTTCTAATGATTCTTAGGCTATTGGGTGGGATTTGTAGCTGCAGCCTTCTTCACAACTTAATCTTTCCTTATCGTTTCCTATATATTTAACAGCTTTTGCTGTCACGGGTGTTTTTCTTCCAGACAGTTTGTCCGGGTCGTCTTCAACATTTTTAAATTGTATTAAAAATATACTCTACTGAAAAAAAATATGCTACGATTAATCAAACGGAAAGCATTATATATTCAAACAGTGTTGAATTCAGGGGTCCTTCACTGGCCTTGAAATAACCACTCCTACCCGGAAGATTTGAGATTTTATGCGTTTTAACGGCAAAAAAGGGTAATTCCACCATCCAAAACTATTAAAAAATTGCCCTCCCCCACCCACTCACGGAATATCAAATATCATCAAGGAAAATGTTTGAATTCGACTCTGTAAATCTAATACGCCGCAGGAATAAAGAATTCAAATAAAATAAATGTAAATACATACAAGATAACACAAATTAAAGAACAAAATTTATTGCACAAACATGTACAAATATTGTTATGTTTATATAGGCCTAAATTGTATAAAGAAATTGATCCAGATATACAAAAAAAAAAAAAATGTTCAAATCTTGCATGGAGATACTAATTCATTATAAAATATTCAAAAATAAAAAAAAATAGTGTACAAAGCATATAGCCCTCGAAATTCATTACGTACTTTTCAAATTTATGATTGTATATCTGGTCCAATTTAAGCAATCTAAATTGGCCCAATTTAGGCAACTGCGCCATTTTAAAAAAAAGGATAATCTCAAGACTAAGAACAAAAACGAAATCAAACAAATCCACGTGAAAAATATGCGCAATAAACAGATGAATTTAGATATGTATATGAAAACGTAACAACTTATCTTAGTTGAAGTATTCACTTTTGTTTAGTAGGAAAAAATTAGATCAAAACAGCTAATATTGGGTTTTTTAAAATTGTCTGAAAACAGGACGCTCTAGGCGGGTGCTTCTTCTAATCATAAATGACGTCATTCTGATTAGTAGGATTTCAGCGGTAAATAGCGTCTCTTTCTGTAATTAACGGCAGAATGGCAACGGTCCATTAAAAGCGGCGGTCCAAATATGGCTACTCTCCTCTATATATACGTAATGTCAAATATAATGAGGTATTTAACATATTTTAGTCGTTTTGTAACATGTTTTTCTTTAGATGTTTAAAAATGTAATGATTTAAACAAATCTAAGCAGGGAAACTCAAAAATATATGAGTTATTTTAAAACAGGAAAAGGATTAATTTTTAATGAAAGATTTTAGCGGTAATACAATGTAATTTAAAAAATAAAAATTATATCAGGTTTATTTCGCAGATGCATTTTCTTATTTAGCATATATTTTATACTTTAATTAGATTACTTTTCAAACATTAATTTCAATACAATCAAAACTTAGTATATAATTAATATTAAATTTCTAACTTATTTATTTATTTATTTTTATTTTATTTTATTTTATTTTATTTCTATTACATATATACACTGTATAAAAAAATTCCTATAGGAATCGGGAAAATAGTTGCCCTTATCGTACCGGAAAAATTTCCGACCGAGCTCGGAATAAAATCCGTAAAATCGGAATAAAATTCGTAAAATAACGTTTTATTGACTTTTTTTTTTTTTTTTTTTTTACGGATTTTATTCCGAGTTGGGTCGGAACATATTCCGGTACGATAAGGACAACTATTTTTCCGATTCCTACAGGGAAACTGTTCGGATTTTTTTTACAGTGTATATATAACCTTTTTTCCACCACATTCTATTCCAAGTTTAATAAAACTTTTTTTGATCATATAAAATGCGAATTAAACAAATGTAAAAAATATGTTTCATCACTAAATTTTAAATATTATATAAATAAATATCTTTTAGTTTTCTGATGAAACTGTGCATTAATTCTTTAAAACACTAAGCAAACAATTCTTTGTTAATCTTATATTGAATATTTATGTAAATATTGTATTTTATGAAACTCGAAAGAGGATTTAATTATATACTGGGAGAAGACAGAAAAAAAATCAGAACTCTGATGAGATCAGAAGTATTCCCTTTTCTACATTTTTACAGCAAAATTATTAATGAGAACAAAAACGAACATTTTTCTCTTTATTCCAATTACTTTACAAATTTTATATCTTCGACATGATCGTAAAAAATATATATTGCTCCTAAATAATAAAAAAAAAAAAGCTGATGATCTCCAATTTTTTAAACTGCAAACTATTTATTTTGTTTGATATTTGAAATAAAATAATTGTAATACCCTTGGCTTTTTACATCATGATTATGAATTATTTATTCTAATAAAGGCATTCATTTGTAAATTCAGCATTCATTACATTATAAAAATTTTTGTGTATATCTTAAGGCTTTATTCAAAAAACTTCATTGCTAAACTAAAATGTTTTATTAACATAAAGTATTATGTTTTGTATAACTGAAAATATTTTTTTTTTCTTTGTGCTTTCTAGAAGATAAAAAAATGTTGAAAACTGTTTAGCGATGGGATTGTTATCTTCATTTTTATCACTTAAAAAAAAAAAAAAAAAAACATTAGTTTTATTAATAATTTTATTACTTAACAAAAAATGTTCCATAAACACAAAAGTTAAAGTTTAAAAGATACAACGTTTTATCTATATGAAAAAAGACTTGCCAGTTATTTTAAGTATGTTATTATTTGAAACAATGTACATGATATAATTGATGTCATATATTAGATGAGGTTATTTAATCTAATTATTCTGAAAATGCATTTTTATATTAAGCATTTTATTATTAGAGAAGCCGATAAATTATGTTCAGAGAAATATTTAGGAAAATAGCTTAATTCCATTAGAGATATCGCTGAAGAAAATGGTTTTTCGACAAACCTCATTAATAATCTTATCCATGAATTCAGATTTTATGAAAATATCAAGAAATTTAACCATAAAGAAGCGAAATACAAAAAGTTTAACTATTTTACTGGTCTGTACGAGAAGTTAAGATATACTTTACTAAAACACAATATAAATTAAATAGGCTGTACACCAAGAAATTTGAAAGAGTTAATTTGTACGAAAATAGACCTAACACCGAAAGATGATTTGGCTGGTGTATATGAAATTTTCTTTTAGAATTGGCAGAAATAGCATAATGGAATACATATGAATGACAAAAAGAAAACGCAAAGAAATAATCAAAGATCATAAAGGAGAAATAAAATTTTGACGTCATTCCACAGCTCTCACACGCTTAATTTTTAAATAGAATAACACAAAAGATTTTGATCAAGAAAAAATTATACTATATCCAAAATCTAATTACTACGCATCCACTATCAGATAGTCCGTAGAAATTCTGCGTAAAAACAATCAAGAATGTAACGACGCCGTATCATACAATATCCCAAATATATGGTTAAATATCCTGAAAATAAATCCTGAAAAATTTAGAAAAGGGGCATATTAAAATGAATAGTACGACAGTTAAATATTTTCCTCGATGACAATTTAATCCGGAACACTGCTAATTCTGCTACTGTCCAGCAACGCATTTAAAAATGAAAGTAACGTATGTGAACAAAGTGACGTATTAAAATAAATGGAACGTCAATTACACATTTTTCTCTACATAAGTTCAACAAAAGACACTGCTACGTCTACCTTCAGCTACCGTAATAATTATAGACTCTCCCCTTTGAAACGAAGTAATGTATTTGAAAGAATGAAACATCAATTAACAATAAAAACAAGTTGGAAATTTCACGTCAAACGTGGCAAATGTACGGCAAATTCGTACTATAACTAGTTTTATAAATATTTTTTTCACCGCATATTCTACTGAATGTATATTTTAGTGCACTTCATAAGTGCATATCCATTTCATTCTAATCGAAAGGCTGTAACACCTTTAAATTGCACATGAAATAATTTTTCCCCGTTGGCCGTAATGTAAAGGAAAATTTTGACTGTCCCTGTAATTAAGCTATACATCCGATTTTCATAAAATTTGAAATGACCCGACAAAATTTTGCAACAATTATACATTTCAAATTTCAGACCATTCGATTGGGTAGTTTTTACTCTGTTATATAAGGACGTACAGACGGACAGAACGACGACTATAGGTGCTACCTATTTATATAATTACGAAAGCCCCTAATTATCTCTGACGATGACCGTGGGATTTGCAGACCAAAAGTACTAACAAGGAAGGTCTCCATACTGGGCATACTCAGAATACTTTGAAAAAAAAAATACCAATTAAACTACTTATGTATGTAATAAAGGATCAGTCAAATTTAGCGGCGGAATTACAGTAGAAAGCCTGTAAAAAAATAAAATACTTTCGAGTATTTGGCGCGAAAAGACAAAAACGTCACACGATCTGGCAAGCAGTACTTTTCCTCGCCAAAAGCAAACGATTCTAATGCATCTGAAAATTGTTTGTTAATTCATTTTTAGAATGCGTGTAAAAAGTATTTAATAAATTTAAACATAAACAATGAGAGAGTTTAATAAATAATTTTTTTCGTATTACAGATTTATGTTGCTTGTTATTTAATTTTATTACTTTTAAAACAATTTCCTATATAAAAAATATACTTTCATATATTTAAGCGTATTCCAAAATTACGGCAAGATTCATTTACCAGATACTGATTTCAATATCAAAGAATTCGTCGTTTCCATAGCAACAAAATTGAACCCACAGTGCTCAATTGGACTTAAGTTTGAGATATTGAAATAATTTTAATTTATTTTAATTTTGTTTTAATTTACAAAATTTGATATTTAACTTACATTATAAATGCATATGTATATGACAAAACTATAGTTAAATCAAACTAAAACCGACAAAACGAAAATTATTTACATTAAATTTATTTAAACAATTTCAATAAGAAACATTTTATCTTAAAGAGTAGTCGACATAAAAAAAACATTTTTTGAAATTTCATTTTGTCGCCAACCGATGATAAATTGCCAAATAAACGAAACTTTCATTATTTTATTACGAACATTCTATCGAGGTTCCGCGAAAAAATTTTTTATAAACATTTATATCCACATGAGAAGAACATTCTGTAATTTTTTCAGATTTTTCTGAGTATGCCCGTATGGAGACCTTCCTTGTAAGAAAATTTAAATAATATGTAATTTTTTAACTTCTAACATCTATGTTTTAATTATTTTTATCACTTTTTAAGTAAAACGGTGACCTCTAAAAGTTCATGCTGTTTATTTTATGATTAAATCAAGATGGAATATTGCATTTATGTTTTATGATATTATTTTATTTATTTCATTTTTATTTTCATCATTTATTAAATCATTTCCATTTATTTCGAAATTACAGACTTATTCTTGAATCATTAACCACTTGGGGAAAAGTGGCCGGTATTCGTGCTGCATAAAGTACTCAGAATCCTTGATTATTCTCACCAGTAAATTTTTATTGTAAATTTGTCCTTATTCAATCCGAGCATTTTCGCGATTCAATTCGGCAAAAATATCTGATTTTAAAAACCGGTGATAAAAGATTAAAAATTCCGTAAAAGAGGCTCGTCCCGAAGGGGTTAAGGGGGGCTGGTCACTCAGCTTCGTAATTCTCCTCCGTAATGTTAAGTGTATAGACAATTGATGCATTCGTATACTTAAAATATCTTCTGGGGAAATTCATATTTTTAACATCCTTTTTCTGTGTACTCTTCTTAAAGGATGTCACTTTTTAACACTTTCCAACAAAGTTGAAAAGTGTTTATGACTTCGGTTTGTCTGTCCGTCTGTCCGCGCTCTAACTCTCGTAAATATACTCGGATCAGTCTGAAAAATTTGGAGGTGAGAGACCTCTACCATAGCACGATCCCTATTGCAAATGAAGTTTGTAGCATGTTTAGTTCATTTACAGGGACAGTTAAAAGTTTTCCGTTACATTACGGCCAATGGGAAAAAATCGTTTCAAATGATTTTTAATGGTATTACACTCTTTCAAACATAGTAAAATTGATATTCATTTATGAAGCCCACTGAAATATGCATTCTGTTGAATATGCGGTGCAAAGAATAGTTATTGTTCATTTACAGGGCCACACAAAAGAATTCCGTTCATAATGGTATAGGGGAAATTGTTTGCGGTGCATTTGAAAAGATTTCAGATACTATATTGTACCCGAATTACTGTATGTTAGTAATGATTGCTCGAAATGCATTTTTAATTATGATATGTGTTTTTAAGGGTTTCGTTCATCTGACGAAACCCTATTCGTCTCGCTCCTCTGTCTGTCTGTCTGTTTGTCCGTCTGTCTGTTTGTTCGTCTGTCACAGAGCCCGTTCTCAGAAACTATACATGTTGGAGACTTGAAAATTTGCATACTTATAGCGGAACACCACACATCAAACGACAAATCATAAAATTTTGAAAAAGTCGTACATTTAACCCTTTGGACTCCCACATGTGTATTTTAAACAATTCTTTCTACGTGAGCCCTAATTAGGTTGGAGGCGTGAAATTTTGCATGCTTATAGCTGAACACCTCACACCAAATGACAAACCATAAAAGTTTGGAAAAGTTGCACATTTAACCCTTTGGTCTCCCACATGTGTTTTTTAAACAATTCTTTCTAAGTGAGTCCCTAATTAGGTTGAAGGTGCGAAATTTGGCATACTTATAGCAGAACACTTCACATCAAACGACAAATCGAAAAATTTTGAAAAAATCGCACATTTAACTCTTTGGGCTCCCACATGTGTATTTTAAACAATTCTTTCTAAGTGAGCCCTGTAACATATTATTCAGAATCCGGGTTGGAAACTATTTTATGTTACAAAATAACACTGAATAACTTATCATCGACAAATAAGTTTAATATTTACAAGGTATTTACATATTACTATTTACCAAATAACTCAGTTAATTTAACATTACGGTTTACGGCTTTACTCACATGCCTTGTCGGCAACAACTTTGTAAAACATTCTTCTCTTTTTGTAAAGTCTAATTTACTCAGCTTGTCAGTTCTTTTGAAAGAAAAGAAAAAAAGTAAAGGAGAGAAAATATGATGGAGTGCGTATTGTTCGAGCGTTACACTCTTCCCCTCACACTGCATTACTGGTCACTCAGATGCAGTGTGCATTTTCTTGGTGGATTCCTTCGGGATGCTTTCTGGTGCCTAAAATCCTCTATGGTTCTCGTGTTTTGTGATCCTTTCGTAAATATTTGCTGGCTGGGCGTCTGACGTTTCTGGCGACCTCGCAAGTTACTTCTTACAAAAATTTAGACACATAAATTTAGACAAATAAACATAAAACAAAACTTATCACGTTATGCAGATGAGTTATTCCATGGCTTCATATATTCTGTATCTTGATCTCTATCTTTAGAATCAGCATACCTACTTTCCCTGTAATTTCTTTCTGTATATTGATCTCTATCTTTAAAAGCTGTATACCTATTACCTCTAGAATTATAAGAATTGGAATAAGCATATCTTCCACTATAAGCTCTTTTAAATCCATGATGAGAACTACTTCTACCGTTATTATACCTTTGTTTTCCATGGTACCCATTATCCTGTCTGTAACTTCCAGACCTATAATCCAATTTGTAATTATCCTGATCATTAGTTCTAAGATCATTTTCATATCTCTTTTCAAATTTGCTAGACGAATCTGCAGTTCGCTGTGCACTATACCTGTGTGATGGTTGGGAATTTCTTTGCTCCTGATAGCTACCTCTACCTGATCGTCGGTCATCATAATTATAATCATTTCGATCATGATAGTAGCCTCTATTTTTGTACCTAGGTGAAAAAGTTGGATTATACTTTACTTTTGAAGTAAGTGAAGCACTTTCTAGCGTTTCAGATGCATCATTAGGTTCAACCATATCCGATGAACTATTCACCAAACCTTCACTTTCTGCCATATCTTGAGATATTACAGAATCTTTAGTCTCAAAATTTTGAGGAATCTCTGATTCATCTTGGTAATAATTCTCTGAACCAGGTTTCTCATAACTATTTTTATTGTAATTTCCATGGTTAAATGACTGTTTAAAATATTTTTGGCCATATCTATTATTGCTTCTGTTAACAATTGGTCAATAAAAATTTCTGTTCTTACCCCTATAATCGAAATTCCTACGGCAATCTTTTACATAGCCTTTTCTATCATGTGCAGGACTATCAATTTCATCAGATAAAATTATGCCCATCCGTGATCCTGTATCAATATAATGTTTAACTTTAGGTGTAGCCTCTTCCCCTAGTTGGGAGCTACTAGTAAATTTTTCAAGCAGTTCATTCAACCTAACTTGTTGCTATGAAGTGAGATGTCTACTTTCATCTTCTCTAAGAAAAACGGTGTCGAATTCAACGGATTTTATCGCTAATTCACTGGGAGGTCTATATGTATCTTCAGCGAATCTATACTTCCATCTACATCTATCAGCAAAGAACCATTCTTGATTTACTACATCCAAAACAATTTTTGCTTTGCGTAAAAAATCAATTCCCAAAATTGTACGATTATTTCTGGCATTCGGCAGAGCATAAAGTGTTGTTTTAACGTCGCGAACTTCAATTTTAACATGAACTTCTGTTTTATAAACTTCGGTAGTGTTTTGCAGGCCATCCGCTAAGACTACGATCATTTGAGTTTTTTCAAACTTCACACCTTGGTCTTTTAATAAATAATACAAAACTTCACCCGCAACGCAATGAGTTGCGCCAGTGTCAGCACAAGCTGTGCCAGAGAGACCATTTATGCTTATTTTTACCAATAATGTTGGTGATGTTTGCATATTACATGTACGAAATTCTAGTGATTGAATGTGCACCGATACATTTTTCGGAGAACAGGTTGGACACTTGGATTTAATAACTCCCTGGTTTCCACAACCATAGCAACTTAACATTGGTCGAATTTAATTCGGAGGATAGTTAATTTTATTTTTCTTGGACTCCTTTTGATTGCCAATTTTACCAAACTCATTTCTTTTAAAATCTAAAGGCGTTTTTTCAAAGCGATTAGAATTCCTGACCTCACTGATTTTATTTGATCTCTTTATTTCTACTTTGTGTGACCTCAAATTATCATATAAATCTAACTTTTCAGCTAATTCAACAGGATCTGTTAAATTCTCCCATTGGTCTAAATAATGTTCTTTGCAATCAGGGGAAACCTTTTTCTTTAATTGGTCAGCAATAATTAATTCCGATAATTTTTCAAAGGAATTTATATTTAATTCGGATAGCCATCCCTCAAAATAGCTTCTGATTTCAAAATAATATTCTTTCCAGCTAATATCGGTTCGCTATGGATGTCGACTAAACAAAACTCTAAACCTTTCAGCAGTTAATTTGAACCTCTGCAACAATATATCTTTAATATAAGAATAATCCTCAAATTTTTCTTCCGGTTCACGCGCTATTAATTTACCGATTTCATTTGGAAGGACTCCAATTAAATACGCAATCCACAGTTCTTTAGAAACTTTTAAAAGTTTCATTTGCCTCTCAAAAGTTATTAAAAATAAATTCATATCATCCTTTTCAGGATTGAAATCGGGTAAAATCTTTTTCAAGTCAACGCGGATTGAAGAAGTTTCTAGAGGGTTGCTTGTATTTGCAACAACATCTCTTGTTCCTGCTTCTAACCTGAGCTTCTGTAGCTCAAATTCTCTTTCTTCGGCTAAACGTTTCTCTTCCTCAAGAGTCTTTCTTTCTTCTACGATATTTTCATAAATTCCCTGTACAAAATCTATGTGATCTTTAAATGCCTCACTATTTACAATTTTATCACGTAATTCGAGGAATTTATCATCGCCACTTACTTCTACTTTTAATTCTGAAGCTAATGTGATTAAATAAATTTTCTTACCCTTAGAAAGAAACGCCATCATTTGAACTAAATATGTTTTAGCTAACTTCAAACTTAATTCGTGTACGAATAACTCTTAGCAAAATTCGTAATTTTTAACATATATAGAACATAAATAACATACAATATCTTTCAAAACTCAATATAATGACACCAACTATTTGCCTTTTTTTTTTTTTTTTTTTTTTTTTTTTTTTTTTTTTTTTTTTTTTTTTTTTTAAACACAATAATATCAATCATATAATAATTAAAATAATGCCAAGCACTCATTTATAATAATAGCTTCATAATAAAATAGCTCAGTGCAACTATATAAATGTATAAAATAAAGCAAACGATATTTATTTTTCAATAATAATTATTAGAATTATTTCTCTTATGAATATCTTCATTTAATTCAGATACTAAAATACTTGAAGCTGCAGACGACTTTTCGTATTTCAATTCTAAGGAAAATATCATTCAGGCTGAATAGAACAATTCCAAAATATTTCGATTCTGGACGAATCAAATACAATTTTCAAAAATCATCAGATTCCGGATGAATCAAAAGTACTTTTGTATAAATTTTTGTACTTAAGTATCTAAATTTTCTGATTGAAACAGTTTAGCACAATTTAAAATAATACTTAACTTCGTATCTTGCTTCTATTCGTGCCCGACGTTGGGGAGCCACTTCTGTAACATATTATTCAGAATCCGGGGTGTAAACTATCTTATGTTACAATATAACACTGGATAACTTATCATCGACAAATAAGTTTAATATTTACAAGGTATTTACATATTACTATTTACAAAATAACTCAGTTAATTTAACATTACCGCTTAACTCACATGCCTTGTCGGCAACAACTTTGTAAAACATTCTTCTGTTTTTGTAAAGTCTAATTTACTCAGCTTGTCAGTTCTTTTGAAAGAAAAGAAAAAAAAAGTAAAGGAGAGAAAATATGATGGAGTGCGTATTGTTCGAGCGTTACAGCCCCTATTTAAGTTGGAGGCGTGAAATTTTGCATAATTATAGCTGAACACCTCACATCAAATGACAAACCATAAAATTTTGAAAAAGCCGTACATTTAACCCTTTGAGCTCCCACATGTGTATTTTAAACAATTCTTTCTAAGTGAGCCCCTATTTAGGTTGGAGTCGTGAAATTTTTCATACTTATAGCTGAACACCACATATCATACGACAAATCATAAAATTTTGAAAAAATCGTACATTTAACCCTTTGGGCTCCCACATGCGTATTTTAAGCAATTCTTTCTAACTGAGCCCCTTATTAAATTGGAGATTTGAAATTTTGCATACTTATAGCAGAACACCTGAGGCCAGGCGACAAATCATAAAATCTAGAAAAAGTCTTACGTTTAACCCTTTGAGCTACCACATATGTATTTTAAACAATTCTTTCTAAGAGTTACTAATACCACTAATTAAGTTGTCGACATGAATTTTTGCATACGTATAGTTGAATACCTCAGACCACACGGCAAATCATGAAATGTTCAAAAAGTCTTATATTATTTACTCCTCTGGCCTCTAACTTGTGTATTTTAAGCAGTTTCTCTAACCTCCGCCATTTTCACCTGGGGAGCACTTTTCTAACTTTTGCCGACACCCTTTGACCATTCTTTCATATTATGCACCATAGCCTTACATATTTTAGTTCCACTTTTTACCGCCACGGGTGCCTAGTTATCTCGGGTGCTATCGGCCCAATCCCCTCGACTAATATATCTACGGATAATATATATAACGGAGTTTCGTTCGGATAGAGGTTTGTTTAGAATAGAGTGCGTTCCTGGCTGCGAAATGTGGAACTAACAGATTTTTCAAAAGGAAAAAGTGTTTTGAAAGGAATATTAAACGAAACACTCTGTGCGATCTGTGATCACACTTACCTATTTGTTCACTATATTTATGCATACTATAAAGTGCATTTAAATACTATAGTTCATGTACAGAGCGACAGAAATGAATTCGTAAAGGTTACTGTGTATGAGCATAAATTACTTAAAGTTGGGTTTTAAAAGAGTTATGCATTTTTATGCTGAACTGAATTTAGTGTACTAAGAAATATTTGTAAAATATAGATAAAATGATATACAGGGCCACGCAAAGAGTTGGACACACGGCCGTCTATGGGTGATAATTTCTGGAAATGTAATTTCAGTAGTTTTAAGAGTGTTTTAGTTTCAATTAAATTTTAGCTAAATAGTGGCGTGTAATAAAAGTACTAGGTAAACTACAGGGCTGTACAAAAGTATTCAAGTATGTTTCCATCTATTAGTATAAATTGCTGAAAGATGAATTTCAACCTGTTATGCATTTTCTTGCTTAACGAAATTTTCCCATATATATATCAACATACAGATCGAATACAGGGCTGTTTAAAAGAATTGGAATACATATTTGGCTATGGGCGGTAACTACTGAAATCAGATTTTTAAGTGTTTTCTTAGTTATCTTATTTACCTTATTTCCCTAAGTAACGAAGTTTCGTTAAAGCTTTCAGGGAGTGTTGGAAAGTGTTTCATAATCTATGCTGTACGCACGATTTTTCTTACTTGTTTTCTTAGTTTTCAAGATATTTCTAAAGTATATGCCGAATTTAATATTTTATGTGTTAAAAGCGGGCGAACTGTGAGTAAGAATTTAACACTTCCTATAAAATTAAGACTATACTTTAGAAATATTTTGAGAACCAAGAAAAAAAAGAGACATATTTTAGGAAGTGTACACAAGAAATAGAATTAAAAATGTTAATTTCCCGAGGAGATATTTGAAATATACGAATGCATCCAATGCCCATAGACTTTACATTAGTGAGGGGAAATCGGAAGCTGAGTGACCAGTCCCCTTAAACAAAAAATTTCTTTATCAGTCTTGGATTTCTTATTTATGTCAGAGATATGTTTTATGAGACTTTGAAAAAGACTTTTATGGGAATCTTTAAAGAACCGAAGAAAAAAATTAAAACAGTCTTGATACAGAACATTTTTCTGATTTTTCTTTATTTTATCTTTTTCGAATCAATTACTTTACGGAGTTTAATCATATTTTGACAGTTTTACAAAACATATGTTTCTTAAACACAAAAAATCATGCATTTTTATGAAAGAAACATTGTTTATTTATCGGAATTATTTTATATAATTATTTATATATTTAAGTGCAATATCTTTACTTGAATTGTTATTTCAAACAATCTGTATATATATTTCTCTTGCGTGGCGCTAAAATAGGGCTGAATTTTTAGCTTCCCGTTTGGCAACAACCACAGTAACACAATTAATTTGCTATTACATTCCACCATTCAGAAGCGTGATTTCACCGCTTAAACTCGCGTCATATTTAAAAGAAAAATTTCAATGGTTTTCATAAAAAGTTATGCATTAATCGCGTAAGAGCAGAACATAGATTACTTATTAATAAATAACATTAAGTAATCTGTTTAACTAAAATGACAGTGAATAATCTTTCATAATAAGCAATATGGAAAACGAAATATTTCCGATGGAGATATGACGTCATTCAGAAAACAAAAGATACATTTTCATCCATGAATTAAAATGTTTTACTATATCTGTGTCAGTGATGATGCCATATTCCTGATCATCATTCTTGCACATAAATAGACTGGACTCTTGCTGTTTATTTTAAGATCCTTGGTATACACCAAATAAAATAAATGTATGAAAATTTCATAATTTCCAATTAATTAAAATGAATATTTTATGAAACTCAAGAATTTTAAAACAATTGCTTAAATGACGCTTTAATCCCGAAGGGATGAATGGTACGGATGGTGAAAATGATGTTGAGTTTGAAAGAAAGGATTTATTCGCATATGGATTGCAAATGTATCATGACATACGGCAGAATTGTTTCAAACAAACAACCGATTTCTATGAAGATTTTTCATAGTGTGAAGGAGTTACCTCTTAGAAAAGCGCGCAGCAAATCCACAGGAACGGTTTGTTAGGAACTGCCAATGACGTCATGAACTTTAGAGGCTATGTAAAACTGAAATATTTTAGTGCGATTGTGTCATTATGACGTCATATTCATCGTCTTTTAATTCGTCCATCTAATTCAGCAAATTAAAATTCAGAGCAAGAGCTCTTTTGAAACATAGTACGATCTTTTGGAAAATGTAAGAATAGCAATGGCCATTGGTTCGTTTTACGGTTACGTAATGCATTCAAAATTCAAGCTTTTTGATCAAAAGTTTCTTTTAGACACATCAGAAAACGGGTCGTTTACGTTTTGTTAACTTGCCAAGTGTCTGAAAGATATTGTATTTTTCACGTCGTATGAACTTTACATAGTGTTTTTTGATTTATATTGAGCTATCTTGGTATAAGGTAGTATTTTTCCAAGAGTTTTTCAAAATAAATTTAAGCCGTTCTGTACAATATTATGCGCAATAAGTTTTAAAGTAATTGTGCTCCAAATTAATTATTTTTCAATTAATTACTTTACATTTCACAAATTGGTAAATTTCATAATGTTAAAATAATTTATGCCTATTGGTAGCGCCAACTAAATACATTTTTAATTGTGATTTCAACGAAGTTTTCAATTAGTGTTTTTTATCTTCAATTTTTTTGAAAATTTCATAAGTTAAAAGGATTTAAGATGGTACTCATTATGGCTAGAGTTCCTGCAAAAAGTATCAAGAAAGCAAAGCAAGCTGAGAAAGCATAGCGGTTCCAATGTGAATTGTGTCACATTTCATGGGTGTTGGTGAACGTTAGTGAGCAGGGGTCAGAGCCCTCTAGTAAAATATAACATCACTTATCAGGATGTTACATCAAGATACGTGAAATTATTTGCACATAACAAATTGTATGGTCTAAAGTAATTTAACGCAAACAATCAAACCTATAGCATTCATTATCTCTAGAAAAATGTCTTCTTTTCTATGTTTTTATCATAAAATTTTTATTTTTAAGTGTCGAAGCGTTATTAAAATGTAAAAAATTACAGACCCGAAACATAGTTTTTTTAATGGTAATTAAAATATGTATATTACCATGAAAATGTATGCAATAAAACATTAAAATAGCTTCAAAGGCGAAAAAAAAAAATCTTCCTCATTATTATTTTTTTTTTCATTTCTAAGCTACATTCTTTAAAATTATATTTATGTTATTTTTACTTTTCTATTTGAAATATGTCCTATGCAGTGTATTTTTGTATTAATATATATATTTTTTTTTTACTTTGGCGCAATTTTTTTCAGGGTAATGTTTTTTATAAAAATAAAACATTAAATTTAACTTTAACTTTGGATTTGTTTTTAACGTCTCAGATTTAAGTACTTCCGCAATCACTTAAAAAAATGGTATTTTTCATTTTATTTAAGTTTTTCATATTAAATATTGAACATAAAATAACGAATGCAAAAATTAAAAAATAAAGTCTGAGTGTAACTATTAACCGCATATAGTGTTGTTTTGTTCGTTATTATTATTTTTTTAATTTTTCTACTTTCTTTTTTCAAATTAAAAGTTTAATAAGAAACAAGAATAATAGATATTTAATTTAATAAATATTTAATATTTTTAGTTAAATATTTAATTCGTTTCTTAAAAAATAACATCTAAAACATTCTTTGAACTTTTAATGAAATATTTTTAGCTATTACTTAAAATATAATGAAGGTTCAGATTGTGTCTTTTACAAAAGTAGAAAAAAAAATGATTTAAAGTGTAAACATTTTTAAATAAATATAACAAGACGTCTTTCTTTAAAATACTGTATATTTATTCTTATTGATATTAAAAAAACGAAAATAATTTTAAAAACATAAAAGTTTGAAAAACAAGGTTTTTATTTCATAAAAAAAATATTGATCAATTTAGATGAAAATCAGATTTTTGAAAGCAGAAATCTTAACTCAGCTTGTAGATGTAATTTTTCTTTTTAAGTATAATGTAGACAAGGAAACTAAGATCGCCGTAGAAAGAATCTCCCTAATTAATTATTTATGCAGTCATCTCGTTTTCTGGCAGTCAAGATGCGTACGCAATCAGGACAGTATCAGTCATGCGCATAATACACAAATTCATAAGATGCAAAATATTTACCTTCGTTGCTTATTTGTTCGTCACAATTTTAATTTACATCTACTGAAATTTTTCTTCATACTTAGTGCTTTTTTATGATTTTTTTTCATGAGAATAAGAAAAATAAATTAGAAAATAAAATAAATATAGAATATTTTCTTTAAAAATTCTTACTGCTTTCATTTTTGTTGCTTGTTTAATTTATTTTTTTTGCTTCTGCTTTTTTACTTCGCTTGTTTATACAGGTACAACAGAAGTTTTCAGAAAGATCAAGGGAAAATAATGAAGGATAGTTTATAGAAAATAAAATCTTTCTAATGAAACACATAAATTACTAACTCCCTATTCGTTTTATTTATTTAAATTAGTTATGCACTTTGAATAGTTATTTAACATCATCCCTTACGCAATAATCAAGAGTCATTCTCGCAGATTGAGTCACAAAGTATATTTTACTTATCAGGGTTTAACTCGCGATTGATTCACAATGTATATTTTACTTATCAGGCGTTAACTCTTGATTCATTCACGCTTTTGTGTGTGTTTTCATTATCAGGAATTAACTAGTGATTGATTTACAATGTGTATTTTGCTTATCTGAATTTAAATCATGATTAACACACAAATTGTATTTTTTGCTTATCAGGAGTTAACTTGTGGTTGATTCACAAGGTGTATTTTGCTTACCAGAGTTAACACATGATTGATTCACAAAATGTATTTTGCTTGTCAGTAGTTAACACCTGGTTGATTCAGAAGGTGTATTTTGCTTATCAGAAGTTGACTGCAGATTGATTCACAAGGTGTATTTTGGTTATACGGACTTAAATAGATAAGATGATAAATTCGCAAAGTTGTTTTTTTTTTTGTTATCAGGAGTTAACTCGTAGTTGATTCAGAAGATGTATTTTGCTTATAAATAGTTAACTCGTGATTGATCAACTGACTTTTATCATGACTCACATCATTCCTATTTCTTCTACATTTCCTAGCGCTATTTCAGGTACAAAATCTTCTTAATAGTTTCATTTAATATCTGCAATGGAAGGCTAGAATAAAGATATTGTTTAAAAATAGTTTTAGCAAAATGAGAAAATTTTAGGTTAGGGGAGACTGGAGAGGGTTGACCTATTTTTTACAAAATTATTATTTTTATTTTTTAAATATTGAACCTAAAATAAAGTTTCATATATCATTTTATTCGATATACAATCAGTTATCAAAATTAAATTGCGACATAAGTGTACTATGTAAGAAACTTGAAAAAACATGGATTTAAAACATGAGAAAATAATGGGTCAAGACTCCCACATATGGGAGGGTTGACCCACTTCATTTTATACTCAAATATTTGTTAAGGGGAATAAAGTCAATTTTAAAAATGGCAGAATAACTTTATACTACATGATTTAATTATTATTAAAACAATATTTGGAAAAGTGCGATGTATAAACAAACCTGCTTAGATGGAATTTAAGGGCAGATTAATGAATACCTAACATTTCTTATGGCTGCTTTCATCCTTTTTAGTTTTTTCTATTCTTTCTGTTTACCTACTATGGGTACTATTTAAATGAAAAAAAATGTTCCTATGAACTTTCCAATTTACATTTCATTAAATTTTTTCTTGCTTTTATAGCCTTTTTTCGCATCTTCATTTGATCAGTTTTAAACATTTCCTGTACTATCACCCCATTTTATTTTAGCTTTACCGAATAAATTTACATTATTTTAGAAATATAACCATTAACCCTTCATTATGTACAGTGTGGAATAAATTTTTTCCAAAAACATTTAATTAAGGAGCTTTAACCGTCTGATCAACCCTTCCTACAATGATTGGGTCAAGCCTCCACACATAGCCACTCTTTAAAGTATAAGCACATGGTTATGTTTAGCTTTATTTACTGTACAATCTTTATGCCTGGAATGAAAGCTCAATATTTCTACATTACTTAAAATCTACTTGCTTAAATTTCTATGAAATATTTTAACTGAGAAAATCTTACAAAATCTTTCTAAAAAATACACTTTTTAAGCTGAAAACTCTTCACAGCCGATTTTCCGTACCTCTTTCAATTATCTTGATGAAACTGACTACTGTTTGAGCATTTCAGAAGCATTGGTTGCCACCTATTGGAAAAGCTCCGAAATTCTTTTAAATATGAAAACTGAAGGGTGGTTCAAGCCTCCCCTATCGTCAACCCTCCTCAGTCTCCCTATATTTATTTTTGAGCAGTCGTTTACTTTACTTACACGATCCATCCCCTGAATACAAGGCTTGAGCTTAGACACAGAAATGGCAGCTGTCGAAGTCGGATTTTTTAAATTGTTTGTACGGTCAATATAGACACCAAGTTTCTTTCGTTTATTTAATCTAAGAAAAAAATCCGAAAAATTTTAAAGAAATTATAGTAGAACCCTGATAATCCGAATAACGCTAATCCGAAAATCCAGTTAATCCGAACCGATTTTATTTTCGAAAATTACACTTGAACAGATTAACTCAAAAGATTAACTTACGAAATTTTCAGGATTACAGTATGAATTCCGTGGAGAAGGTTTATAGTAAGAATTAAAGAAAAAATGGTAATAAAGCATGTTTTTTATTCTTTAAACAGCTTGAATAGAATAAAAAAAATACTCATTAATATAAAAATACAACATATGGACGCGAATGTAAAATGAAAACGTGCACTGTAGGCCTACTCGTAGAAGCCATCTATAAACAATCTCGAATATCAGTTTGTTTGCCAGTCAGTATAAAATTATTTCCTAAAATGCAAAAAGTATTTAATTCAGATGATAAAAATTCATTTTTACTCTCAATAGTTTGATTTCGCAAATTATCTACAGAAATGTTTTTATCTTCCCTTTTCGTCGACATGTTGACTGAGGTATTTATAGATTCTCGATTTTGAACCGTTTGTAATGGGTTGTTACGTAATACCTCATTCTGAATTTCTATTGGATTATTATAGAAATATTTAGGAGTGATTAAATAAGGAATACGATTTTTTTCCGAAGTCGTGCAGGATCATCCAGCACTTACCTTGCATCCAGCGGACCTTAGGATGCCGGATTACAGGATATTTACTGTAGTACTGAGTACTTATACCTTACATATCTTTTAGCTCGTGTCTTTTCCTTTTCTATTTTAATCGGAATTTCGGATAATCCGAATTTTTTGTAATCCAAACAGGCACCGGCCCCAATTAGTTCGGATTTCCAGGGTTCTACTGTATTGGTATTCAAATTGAAGAGCCGTGCAATCTGAAAAAATCCGTCTATTACAACAACTATTTTTAGGTGCGTTCGTAATTATATAAATACGTAGCACCTATAGTCGTCATTCTGTTCGTCTGTCTGTCCGCATATAACAGAGCAAAAACTACCCAACCGAATGGTCTGAAATTTTAAATATATAATTGTTGCAAAATTTTGTCGAGTCATTTCAGATTTTATGAAAATCGCATGTCTAGTTTAATAATAGGGACAGTCAAAAGTTTTCCGTTACATTAAGGCCAATGGGAAAAAATTATTTCAAGTGCATTTTAATGATGTTACAGCCTTTCGAACAGAATGAAATGGATATGCACTTATGAAGTGCACTAAAATATACATTCAGTAGAATATGCGGTGCAAAAAATTATTATAAAAATAGTTGTAGTGCGAACGCACCTCATTTGCCACATTTGACGAGCAATTTCCAACTTGTTGTTTCAGCGCCCAGCCCTACTATTCAGGGGCGGTGCTGAATACTGCGCGTAAGTGCGGACACAAAAATTGCTGCTGTCGCACAATATAAGACATAGACTTCAGGGTATCCTATTAAAAAAAAGTCATTTAAATATATTAAAATACAAGGAAGAAATTTGTAAAGATTTCCTCCATAGAATTAACGTTAGCATTCTCGTGTTTTCGCGTGACTAGTGTAGTCTCTTAATGCTCTCTTTATTGTAGTGATGTGACGTAAATTTCAATGGAACACTGATTTAAGGAACCTTAAAGGTTTCAAGAATTTTCTTTTCTTTTTTCTTTCTTTTCCTTTTTTACCCGACTGCCAACAACAGTTATGTGTTTCATGCGTATCTGGGTATGTGAATTTCTTTATACACTCGAAACATCCCAACGGCTGGATGGATTTTAATGAACGAGGTCTCTATCGATTCGTCTTAACCGTCCGATGGTTATAGGCTAGGTTTGGTTTTTATACATTCAAAATGGCGGCCGTGAAATATAAAATGGCGGTAGAGACGAAAAAAAGTTTTTACGCACCGTATTGAGTGGCATATCATTGGATAGTTCTTTCAAAATGAAGACGATGTTTCATTGACTATTTTACAGTCAGAAGCTCCGTTAAAATATTACACAAACTGGAAGTTGTGTAGGTAGGATCTCTATTATTACTGCAACTCTAACCTTCATAGACATCTATAGGCCTCATCAAAACAGTGTTTATAGATAGGAACTAACAATTAAACACAATTTAAAAGTCATCAATACAAGTAAATAAAAAAAATAGGCAAGTAATTAACATTGATGAGAAATAATTAATTAGTTCGCTTTTTACGCAGTCGTTTTTTTTTCTTAATTTAATTTTTAAACTTCGAGTTACATTTTTAGTGTTATTTTAAAAGGTTTGTAACTGCTCGCTTACGACTTAAAAATTCTTTCTCTACTTCTGAAAATAATGTAATTACATAAATAATTTGATCCGCAAATGAAAAACCAAAATAATATTAATAGGAAATGTTTATTATTTAAAATGACACTTAATTAAATTAATTGTTGATCTAATTAGATTACAAAAACCTCTTTTCGGGAAATATTTTAATATACATTAAATTGGAAAAAAATTAAAAATTAATATTTGATTTACTGTTGTTTAAGATAAATTTCGTAATATTACACTAAGTAATAGCTAATTCTATAATTCATAAGAAGCATTATTATGAAAAATGCACTTAAGAAAAATATAAGAAAATAACTTTAATTAAGTCTTAATCGAATATTTTGTACTTATTCCTTTAACAAATAAAGAATTTTACTTGTAAACACGAAAAATAAAATTGCTCTGCGATAATTTAATAAAAGATCAGACGCGTCTTATAATCCGTGTTGTTTAAAGTAATTCTACAAACATTATATAAACAACTCATTTTGATAAAATCTAAAAAGTAAATTTTTCCTACTTTGATAATTTGTGATTTAATCCATTAAGCTAATTATAAATATTTCTATGTATTGAGAATTTATGAGAATTCTGCACGGCATTATATTTTATAGTTAATGCCTTTTAACTATTATAAAATTATTATGAAATTTTACTTTTTAATTGTTTTATCATGATGTTTTTATTAATATTCTAAACAAACGAAATATTTAACTGTACAAACTGTTCATATTTTATATAGTTACATAGGGATAGGTAAAAATACGGATATGAATCACAGTAATTAGTTTTTTTAATATGTAGATGCGTGCAAAATAAAAGAGAATCCGATCTATTGCATTTAAATTGCATCAGATCTTTCCGCTGGTTGAAGGGAAAAGATCTGATTTTATTTTACATTTAGAAAGATTCATAATATGGGTCATTCCATGTCACGCGTGAGTCATCCTTTCTACATATTTCTGCTGTTATATTATTACAATGTTATTATATCCTCAAATTAAAACAACCATGCTAATATAAAAATCCAGATTTTTTGGCTGTTTTTACCCGACTGCCAAGAAGGATTATGTGTTTCACGCGTATCTGGGTATGATGATTTCTTTAAACCCGCGAAACATCCCAACGGCTGGATGGATTTTAATCAATGAGGTCTCTATCGATTCGTTTTAACCGTCCGATGGGTATAGGCTACGTTTTGTTTTTATATATTCAAAATGGCGGCCGTAAAATACAAAATGGCAGTATAGACGAAAAAAAAATTATGCACTATATTGAGTGGCATTTCATTGGATAGGTCTTTCAAAATGAAGACGATGTTTCATTGGCTATTTTACAGTCAGAAGCTCCGTTTAAATATTACACAACCTAGATGTTGTGTGGGTAGGATCTCTAGCTTTACTGCAACTCTAAACTTCATAGACATCTATAGGCCTCATCAAAACAGTGTTTATAGATAGGAACTAACAATTAAACGCAACTTAAAAGTCATCAAAACAAGTAAATAAAAAAATAGGTAATATAAAAAAAAAAAATTCACATTGATGAGGAATAATTAATTAGTTCGCTTTTTACGCAGTCAGGTTTGATTTTCTTGTTATTTTTAATATAAAGTTTATGCTTTAACAACTTATAAGTCAATAGATATAGGTATCTATGTGAGTGTCGCGCGCAAGACATTTTGTCAGTTTTTCATGGAATGGTCCTGAAACGGGCAGATTACTTAGATCTAGGATTTAAAATGTGGAGATTTTTATTATCTATTATTTTTATTATTTATTTATTATTAAAAGCGGGCAGCTTACTAAGTTCTAGGGCTTAAAATGTGGACATTTTTAAACCTTTTAAAATGGAATTTCATATCACGCGTGGAACAGCTTTGTTACATAGAGGAGAGTAGCCTAATTTGGACCACTTCACTTACTTTCAGGTGTAACTCCCTTAATTTTTGGAATATCTGCAAAAGATAATTACACAGGGTCAATCTATTCATCTATTAACTAAATAAATATTTAGAACAATTTCTTTTTAAAAATCTGAAATTTTATTTTAATTTGAAAAATTTGTCAAAAGTGGTCCAAATTCAGCAACTGGTCGCCTAAGTTGGACCCCCAGTCTCCTAAATTGAACCAAATAATATCAGGTTGTTTTAATGACTAGGGAATATAACTAATTTTATCAAAAGCAAAGTTTGCGATTAATGAAACAATGAAGCTAAATAACAGCAATGAAATATAATGAAATCAAATATCTGAAAATAAGAGTAATTGATTTAAATCAAAAAGTATAAGTTATCAGTAATTAAGAATAGAAATTATGGAACTTGTCAGTTACTTGAATATCACGTAAGAAGTTATGCAAGGCTTATACATGAATTTTCTTTATTGTTTTTGTTTTTCAGTGCACACAACATGGAACCGTATATGGCAATCTGAACACTGTGTCATTTTTGCTATTTTATTTTTCTTACAAATTATGCAACACCAACCATCCCTGTTTAGATTTTTCTATTTAGATTCTGAATTTTCAGACTTTTTTTTGCAACAGAAGTTTTCTTTACATTATGTTTGTAGTTCTTCTCTTCCATCATTTTCTTGCTAATTGCATAACGCCTATTTTTCAAAACTCGATGTTCCAATATCTTTTGTGCTGTAAAAACTTCCTTTTTGTCTTTTTTTTTGTCTTTTTTTTTTTTTTTTTTTTTTTTTTTTTCATTTCAAGGTTTAGTTTATATCGCGATGTTGTTAACACAACTGTTTTTTGGCTCTCTCTGTACTTTGATTTAACTGAATTTAGCAAGGGTAATAACATTTGTAATTTTTTTTTTTTTTTTTTTTTTTTTTTTCATTTCAAGGTTTAGTTTATATCGCGATGTTGTTAACACAACTGTTTTTTGGCTCTCTCTGTACTTTGATTTAACTGAATTTAGCAAGGGTAATAACATTTGTAATTTTTTTTTTTTTTTTTTTTTTTTTTTTTTTTTTTTTTTTTTTTGCTTTTGGGGAGGATTTGTAGCTGCAGCCTTGTTGCAGGTCAATTTCTTCACAACTTACTGTCTGCTTTTTGTTTCCTATATATTTAGCAGCTTTTGCTTTCACGGGTGTTTTTCTTCCCGACAGTTTGTCTATGTCTTTTTCAACATTTTTAACAAGGTTTTAGATTTTATGCGTCTTAATGGGAAAAAAGTATAATTCCACCCTCCAGAACTGTAAAAAGTCTTCCATCACAAATATCCTGCAGGAGGAAAATGTTTGAATTCAACTCTGTAAATCAAATATGTCATAGGAATAAAGAATTCAAAGAAAATAAATACAATTACATACAAGCTAAAAGACAAAATTTATTGCATAGACATGTAAAAATATTTTTATTTTTATATAGGCCTAAACTGTATAAAAAAAATAATCCAGATATATATATAAAAAAAAAAAAAAAAAAAAAAAAAAAAAAAAAAAAAACCTTGCATTAATTTAGTAATCTATTATAAAATATAAAAAATAGTGTACAAAGCGTACCGTCCTCGAAATTCCTTACTTACTTTTCAAATTTATGATCGCATATCTGGTCGAATTTAAGCAACTGAAATTGGCCCAATTACGGCAACTGCGCCATTTTTTAAAACAGTTAATTTCAAGACTGAGACCCAAAACGAAATCAAACAAATCCGCGTGAAAAATATGCGCAATAAACAGACGAATTCATATATGTATATGAAAACATAACAACTTTCCTTAGTTTTAAAATATTCACTTACGTTTAGTAGGAAAAAATTAGATCAAAACAGCTAACTTTAGTTTTTTTTTAAATTGTCTGAAAACAGCACGTGGTAGGCGGTTTCTTCTTCTAATCAAGAGTGACGTCATTCTGATGAGTAGTATTTCAGCGTTAGATGGAGTCTCTTCCTGTAATTAACGGCAGAATGGCAACGGTCCATTTAAAGCGGCGGTCCAAACATGGGTACTCTCCCCTATTTCTGCTGTTTTAACAATGTTATTATATCCTCAAATTAAAACAACCATGCTAATATAAAAATCCAGATTTTTTGGTTATTTTTAATGTAAGGTTTATGTTTTAACATCTTATAAGTGAATAGATATAGGTATCTATGTGAGTGTCGCGCGCAAGACATTTTGTCAGTTTTTCATGTAATGGCCCAGAAACGGGCAGATTACTTAGATCTAGGATTTAAAATGTGGAGATTTTTTTATCTATTATTTTTATTATTTAATTAAAGAGCTGGACAATTACACCATGAAAAGTTACATATAAACGTGAAAATTTTACTAAGAATGCTAAGATAATAATTCCGTGTAATACTGCTATAGATGGCGTTCAAAAAGAACCAATAGAAATTATGGTTAGAAAAGAGGAAGTTTGTAACGATAACATCTCATTTAATATCCCTAAACTTTGGATGCACATGTTAAAATAATCGTTTCCAATTCTTTTTTTTTTTTTTTATCTCGTATTTTTCAACATAAATATGCACTGACTGCTGTTTTTGATTTTAGCAAAGTTTGTCTCTTTCACTGTCAATTCTGCATTTGATTGCATCACCTTACAGTAGATGTAGCCACTGCATGCCACATTGTTCTTTCGATTTTATTTTATTCATTTTTCACATGCTAGAGGACGCCATTCTTTAAATCATTTGAAATCTTATTTTATTTTTTGTCTGATAGATGGTGCCATTGCATGTTTTCTCGCTTGTAATGGGTTAAAGCGTTTTTTTTTTTTTGACTGGATATATAACGAGCCTTTGAGATTCAAGACGGTTTTGCTCTGTTTTTAGAAGACATTATGACAACGTTTTCTTGATGAAGTTCACAGATGATGACTGAAACGTTGAATATCTTAACTGTATTTTAATGCTTGTATAGTTTTTAGACTTTGCAACTGTTTATACACCGTTTAGTAAACTTGTGAGGCTTAGTTTCCCGTTTATATGTGTTTTATTATTTATTTATCATTAAAAGCGGGCAGCTTACTAAGGTCTAGGGCATAAAACGTGGAGATTCTTAAACCTTTTAAAATGGCATTTCATATCACGCGTGGAACAGCCTTTCTACATATTACTGTTGTTTTAAAAATGATATTATACCCTCAAATTAAAACAACTATGCTAAAATGAAAATATAGGGGGTTTTTTTGTTAATTTTAACGGATATTTTATATTTTAACAACATATAAGTTAATAAATATAGGTATTTATGTAAGCGTCACGTGCGGAATGTTTTCCCGTTTCTCATGGAATGATCCATATTAATTTTATCAAATGTTACAATTCAAGTAAATTGTAATATTTACAATGTAGGTGTAATTTTTAAAAATGGTAATTCATGTGTTCAATGGTGCCATTTGTCAAATACCGAGACAGACGAAAAAATATGTTTTTGGTCTGTCTCGTCCATATCTTTTCATCTTTTCATGATCTGGCTTCTAAAATTTCATGTAATAAAAATGACATCATGATAAGCAAAGTACTTCAGTTTTATTAATAAAAATAAATTAAAAGCACTCGATAATGATGTCACAATATCTAGATGCAATTTGTCGGTCGGCGTTTTTATTTTTATTTTTTCCCTTTGTTCTCTATAATGAAATGATTAATAAAGCATAAATACACATATGTAAAAATATGTTTTTATTTCAAAATTAATCAAGATTATATTCGCTCTTCAAATTAGAAAAAATTCTACTTTTCATTTCTGATTTGAAAATGACGTTAAAAAAAAAAAAATAATAATAATAATCCCTGTTACTTTCTTTCTTTTCTCTCTGTTGTGCACATTAATAGGATAACTTAATTGCCTCCATTACAGAAATGTTAAGAAAAATAAAATCCATTTTTCAAAATTTACAGATTTATTATGACATACTTATACGAATAATTAGTCTAAGCTTTAATCTGTAATTAATCATTTTCATGGAGATGTAATTGCCATTATTTATGTAATAGATATCGTTTTTTATTTAAGCATTAATAATATTGTCATAATGGGTATTCACAAAATTATAAAATTCCTTATAAACTTAATAATGCCTTAAATTTAGATACGATAAATTAATAATTTAACAGTGAATAATACTGTATGTTGTTCATCGTAAATAAAAGTTAAATGCTCCAAGAATTTTTCAATTAACTTAATAAATTTGCTAAGTTTTATTCGATTCAGGATTATAGAAGATTCCAGATTATTGAAAGCTTAAAAATTAGCTCAAATTTAAATATGTATACGACCCCCCATAAGTTTAATGTAAGAATATTATTTAATAAAAGAAATTATTGATTACCCATATCGGCTGACACATTTCTATATCCAATACCTTCTGAGCAAAGGAATGTTCGTTGTTTTATTCAGCGACTGCATTTTAATCAGTAGGTTTGAATGTTTAAAATGACATTTACAAATTAGAATAGTTCAACTAAATACAGGTTAATATACAAGAAAAATCTCGAAAAAATAAGTAATTAATATATAAGCATTAACATTTATTAAGCAACTATTTTGATGAGCAACGTCTGACACTACTTAGAAATCTCCATATTTTCCCTTTCTCGTGTCGAAACGCAAAGCTACTCGTTCAGTTTTGTGGTACAACATTGACATTTTTCTTGCAACCTACTCAATTAAAAACACATTCTTTTGCATTTGATATGCCATGCTCCTAGCAATAATTCCTTTTTCCCACTTTATCAACCCCCCTGACCCCAAATATCACCCCTCAGTGACTCACAATAGAGTAGGGAGACAAGCACAATGGTCACATCATTTCCGACAAACGCTTGATAGTACGGATAGGGAAATGAACTGATCCGCTGAATAAGACTGCGTCTGTAGCGACGATTTTGATGATCCCATCCATTTTATAGAGATGGGGTGGGGAGATTTCTCAATAAATATGTTAAAATGCGAATTATTTTTAAATCTGATACTGTTTTATTTATGGAAATCCTTAGTCACATCCTCTTTGTTCTCGAATCATTATCTATAGTCGTCATATGTATCACAACAAAGGTGTGTTTGTATTTTAACTCAACTAATATCCTGAATTTTGAATAAAAAATGTTCCACCTGAATAATGATTTAAGTTGCTGTATAAGATATTCAGAACAACATATACAGTCCACCGTTTAAACGAATATTGACGGTTCCAGAAAGAATATTCGATTAAGCGGAGTATTTGATTAAACGGGTAATCATAACTGTAATATTTAATGCGTAGTAAAAGGGTGAAAGAACCATATACGGTATATTTCATTAACAGCGTAAAATCGTTAACAGAATAACTTAAACTAAAATAAATACAAACGCTAATATAAAGTAAATCCGTATTAATTTAATGTGAGTACATACATTTATATGGTTTACATCAAAATGCAGCTCGTTTGAATTTGGTCAATACTTCTAATTTACGTTACTTATACTGCCTGAAAAAAATCTTTTAAAGTGGTGTTTAAGTGGAATCTTAAAGATATAAATATCGAGTTATTTTTCGAATGAGTGCAAAATATCACAATTACATCTCATCGCCTGGTTAACAGCAAGACGTGATGTGAGGGGATCAAGGTGGGGAAATCATTTGACCTGTATATTATATCCCTGCCGGCCGAAATCATTGTAGGAAGAACTGAAAATTTGTTTTCAGTGTAAAGGAACTAAAAATGACAAAAGGCGAAAGGAAATTCTAGCTGAAACGTGCTTTCCGCGCCTATTTTCAAACATCGGTCATATAGTTGTTATTCGATTAAGCGGGTCGTTCGTAAAATGTATTTGGTTTTAAGCGGGAAAAAAATAGCATAGAACCAATAGGAATAAATTCGATTCCGGATGATTCTATTCGAATAAGCGGGATATTCGATTATCCGTGACCCGATTAAGTGGGGAAGACTATATAATAATAATTTGATTTTTAGATATATATATTTTTAATTAAAACTTATTTAATAAATTGGTAGTTAGGGCTATTTTTGCAAAATATTGGGTCATCCGGAAAGTCCTGCGGTTTTTCAAAGTGACATGTGGTTTCGTCTAATAATTTTACTATTGTTGGTAAGGAGTGAGTTTGAAAGAGCCAGATATGTAAATTCTGTCTTTTCTGCTTGCGCTGCATAATTTTTGCTTGTGTTCTGGTATAATTTAAGTTCCAGTGCTGTGTTGAGAATGAAGAATCAGAAATTTCATTTTCGCCATATTATTACCAGTTATTTCAATAACAGTAAAAATGCTAGTCACACTGCTCGTAAAATTTGTAATGTATATAGGTAATGTGCTATTTCAGATCACACAGCTCAAACATAGTTTGGGAAATATAAGTGTAGAAATATCACACTCAAAGATGACGCAGCTTTGGACGACCATCATCTGTAAAGGAGGACCCCTAAAAGATTCTATCGTTGAAATTCCACGTTACACAGTTCAAGATCTATCACACAGATTTAGTAGTCTAAAAAGTACAGTGAATGATCATTTGATATCTTCTTTTAAGAGGTCCTCCTTTACAGATGATGATAGTTGTCCACAGCGGGAATCATCTTCGAGGTTAAAATTTCCGTGCTTAAGTTTCTCAAACCACTTTCAACAACATCATTTGAAAAATAATTTTTTTCGCATACAACACAATTTTTACAAGCGGTCTGACTACCATTTTTAGGTGTGTTCGTAATTATATAAATGCATAGCACCAATAGTCGTCGTTCAGTCCGTCTGCCTGTCTGTCCTTCCGCATATAACAGCACAAAAACTACCCAACCAAATCTTTTGAAATTTAAAATATATATTTGTTGCATAATTTTGTCGAGTCATTTCAAATTTTATGAAAATTGGATTTATAGTTTAATTACAGGGGCAGTCAAAATTTTTCCGTTGCATTACGGCCAATGGGAAAAAATTATTGCAGGTGCATTTTAATGATGTTACAGCCTTCGTAATAGTCTGAAATTTTAAATATATAATTGTTGCAAAATTTTGTCAAGTCATTTCAAGTTTCATGATAATCGGATGTATAGTTTAATGACAGGGACAGTCAGATGTTTTCCGTTACATTATGGCCAATGAGAAGAAATTATTGCAAGTGTATTTTAATGATGTTATAGCCTTTCGAACAGAATGAAATTGATAGACTCTTATGAAGTGCACTAAAATATACATTCAGTACAATATGCGGTGCAAAAAAATTATAAAAGTATAGTAAACCCTCGATTTAACGGACTAATTGGGACTAAGATGTGTCCGTTAAATCGCAAAGTACTATTTATAATATTATATTGTTATAATTATAGTACATATATATATTATTACGTACTTGTAATTACATATATTATTACAGTGCAAATTACATTTATATATATAATATATATATACAATATATACAGTGTATATACATGTATTGTATATATACAATATATGTATATACATAAATATATATTGTACATATATACTACTGTATATATGTATATATATATAAACACAATACATTACTTTTAATAATACAATATTGGTAATGAAATACAAACGAATTAACACATATGCAACTTTTATGCATGCATAGAACGAAAAGCATATCACATGGCCGCACAGGTCGCCAGCATCATTGCACATGCTTAGAACGAAAAACACGCTGCAGTGAGAATCAAAGCGCGTGCTTTCGGCGTTTTGTGTTCTTTCCCTTTTTTTAAGGTTTCGTTCATTTGATCACGAGACATTGTGTCGCCACAGATATAATAAAAAAAATCCATTTTACCGAGAAATCGCTTTTTAAAAATAGTAAAAAGAAATACTTTGTCGTTGTTCATTGCTTGATTTTTTACATATAAAAGCTTAAAAGAGGGTTGCGTGTTGATTCTCAAGTAGGGGAGGGGGAAAGGGGCAGTAATAATTTTTTCTTTTTTCGAAGCGTGTTTCATCGTTTTAGAAGCTGTTTTATCATGGAGGCTTCCAGTAAATAATAGTGATAAATAAATATTTTATATTTGTCAAATATAAAAATTTGAAATACGGGCGTTGAATTTCCGGTTAGGGAGAGGAGAATGATTTTAAATTAACGATTTTGATTTGTTAATTTAAGGATAAAGTGTTTTAAAAGGGATATTAAACGAAACCCTTTGTGCGACCTGCGATCACACTTACCCACTTGTTTTACTTTAATTTTTGTTTAATTTTAATTTTTTTTTTAATTAGTCCGTTGAACCGAGGTCCGTTAAATCGAGGTTTGTAGTTATTGTACGAACTCACCTCATTTGCACGTTTGACGAGCAAATTCCAACTTATTATTTTTCTTGAAATAACAGAGAATAATATGACGAAAATAAATTTTTTGGGTCTCCATTTTTAGCACTGAACTGAAAAAAAATTATGACACAACACAAACTAGAATTATTTAGGGCGAACAGAAAAGACCCAATGTACATATATGAGTCATTCAAGATCACTCTTTATCAGCAGTAGCAAAATATAAGAAGACGAAACAGTGCTTCGCTTTGAAAAATCGCAGAATTTTCCGGATGACACCATATTTACAAGAATAATCAATTAATTAACAAAAAATACTGTTCTGGAAATCTCACAATTCTCATAAGAACAGTGTAAATAAATGTATCGACGATCCTGTCTGTAATAGAGAAGTGTTTTGTAGTAGCTACAACTAGAGTAAATGGTTTAGAAAATAACCACATAAAAAAATATTAAAATATTAAAACCACATTAAAATAAGGAGCTCGACGCAGCTGCGGTAATTCGGTAGCTTCAGGGTTTTTGATAATCTTATCCATTTTATAGAGATTGGGATGGGGTGATTTCTTAATAAATATGTTAAAATGTGGATTACTTTTTAACACTGGTGCAGTTTTATTTATTAAAATTCTCAGTCATACCCTCATAGTTCTCAAATCGTTCTCTAGAGTCGCCAGTTGCATCACAACAAAGGTTTCTTCAGATAAAAAATGACATGCTTCACACTATAACGGAAGGTAAAAATGTCTAATACATAAAATTTTAATTTCTATTTTATGATATATTTGTCTTTAAGTAAATAAAATTTAAGTAATTCTATTAAGCATTATAATGTGATAATTGTAAGTAAATTTGTAAATTCATTAAGGCTAAAAATTTTCATTTCTGTATTATAAAACGAACAATACCAAATTAGAGTAACGAATTTTTATGAAGATTGCAGCATATGTGTGACATACAAAAAAAAATTGGATGTGAATAATTTATCTAGATATTTTTCTCTATATATTAGACGTTTCGGCTAAATTCATCCGGTAGGCAACAGAAATGCTGAATTGTAAAATAATAATGAAAACAATAATGTCAATGCTCATTTCCTCATCTTATCTCTGTAACAACAAAATTCCACTTAGGGTACACTGTAAATTAAAATGTCTGAAATTCAGACACTTAAGTGTCTGAAACGGAGTGTTCAGTTTTCAGACATTTTAAAATGTCTGAATTTTTTCAGACACCTTTTGTGTCTGAATTTCAGACACTTCAAACGTCTTAATAGCATCCATTTTTTTTTTTTGTAAGCATCATACGTAGCCATGTTTGACCACGTTGAATCCTGGAAAAATATTTGGCTGGGGTCCTGCCCCCCCCCCCCCCCCTACAACCTGATTTTTTTGGTGCTCCCAATTTTGGTATGAAATTTTTGTTAAGCTGATAATTTAAATCTTTTGCGACATTTTACTGATTATAATCAATATTTTGAACTTCAGGAGTAGAACAAGATTAAAACAAAAAAATATTTATCTAAATATTAGATTTTTAAAATTTGTTTTATTTTTAATCTTATTTTACTTTAAAAGTTCAAAATATTGATTATAATCAATACAATTTCGAAACAGGTTTAAAATATAAGCTTTACAAATATTGCACATCAAATTTGTGGGCACTAAAATCGTAGGGGGGCGGGGCACGGTCCAGTATGCCCATTCTTTAATCAAGAAGCTCTTTTGCAAAAAATGCAACCCTGCATTATTGTTATCTAAATTGAGATGTCCGGTATTCGGGAGTATCCGTTGTGGAGGTTAATGAACATTCCCGAATAGCTATTCTGAAACATCTATTTAGCGAATACTTTTTTAATCCGCATGGCATACATATTTGTATATTTTTACCTCACAAAAGCAGACATCTCCGATTATCGGACAAATTCAACGGCAAGGGCTATTAAGGACTTTTAAAGTACATGAATAAAAATATATATAATTCTTATAATCTTGTCCTACTCTACTTCATATAATTTAAAAATAGATTTTTTAAAAAATTATATTGCTATAGGCAATTTTACATATATATCAGATGATAATCACAAAACAGCTATTTAACTATGAATAAATAAATAAATATTATTCTACTTTATCCCTTTGCACTCGAGGGCTCCGGAGCGGAGCCATTTAAAATTTGTCTTCGAACTCGAGGGCTCCGCTACGGAGACAATACAAATAATTTTGTGATACCTGTCTAGAAAAGCCAAGATTACATGGTATCACAAAATTATTTGCATTGTCTCCGTAGCGGAGACCTCGAGTTTGAAGACAAATTTTAAATGGCTCTGCTCCGGAGCCCTCGAGTGCAAAGTGTTAATATTGAGAAAAAAAATTACTTCGGTATTTTGTTTATTTATATTTTGTGTTTTTTAATCTTATCCTACTCTAATAGTTCAAAACTTCCATTATAATCAGTGCAAGATTTGTGGTATCAGCTTTACGAAAATTTCATACAAAATACCCCCCCCCCTCCTCCCCGAAAAAATGAAAATCCTTATCATTTAAAAATTAGATTTTTTAAAAATTTATATTGCCACATGGGCATATTGTTATCATTCCTATGAGCTACTAAACAAGACATCTTTAAAGCAAAAAAAAAAAAAAAAAAAGAAGTTAGCATATGATATCACTATGATACACACTTGCGATGCTTATCAGTAAAGTCTAATTGGAAAATGACCTTCGAATCCACACACGCAGCGGAATCGAAATAAACAAATGATTTCCTTTTTCCAGACTGAGTTACTTCTATGTTTCCAAGTCAAAAGCCCACATTAAAAGATTTAATAGCTTTAGAAATATATCTAAGAAATACTTGAGATAAATATTCATTTTCAACTATATATAAATTTCATAAAAATCAATTTATTATTTTTTTCCAAAAGCGAAAGTTTATAAATATATTTTTTAATTTCAGCGGAATATTGTTCAATTGAAAAAAAAAAAGAGGCAATTCCGAAAATCCCGGGATTTTCCAGTAAAAATCCCGGGATTTTCGGGATTAAAATCAAAGCGGGATCCCGGGATCCCAATCCGGGATTGTAATTCCTGGCTAGGAAGTAAGAAAGCTTTAGGCGATCTTTCAAAGTTTTTTTTTCTATTTCCTTGTGGTCGTTTAGTATGAGATAAGCATTGAAAGCATTGATTAATCCATTGAAACTAAGAACTGCCATAATTGAAAACAAAACAAAACAAGAGAATGAACTTAACTTTTAAATATGTCTGTTTTTTAGTGATGTTATTACTTTAAATTTGAGAAAAAAGATGAGAATAAATAATACATAATTTGTAATAAAAGACAACGTCATAAATTTAAAAATATATACTTCTAGAATTAGTGTGTTTTTTGCAAAAAGATTCAAAACTAATTAAATTTCATGTAAGATTTTTTTAGCACAATAAGTAAAATCATATAAGACACTAATTTTAGTACTATAAAGAAATTATAACACTTACTTCAATCGCTGTTTGCAAGAGGTAAGAAAAATTCCTCGATTTGAAATTTTAAAAACTACCACAACCACAGTGAGGGAGAAAGACTTGCATAAGTTTAAAAGGTAATCCCATAATACATCCGACTAGCCATGTTTAAAGAATGAGATGTTTCATCCTCAAAACAGGACCCGCCAGACAAAAGTTTCTTTTTTTTGCCAGCTTCGACAGGACGAAGATGAATAACACAATATTATTGATATAAATTAATACGAGTTAACACTAAGCCCATTGCACACGCTTTGTAGAATTTCCGGGTGTAATCTTCAACCGTCGTCTACTTCTGTTCTGTGTCTATCCCGCCCTTATATCGACGACAGCTTCTAAGAGACATTTGATGTCGAGCACACACGTCAGATGTATGTATTCAATAAATAAATAATCCAAGTTAATACGAATTAAAATCACAGTACTTCACATTTCGCAAAAAAAAAAAAAAAAAAACGAATTAAAATATACGCGTACATAAAAACAAACTTTGTTTGAATTACAACGTATACCACTTCGAACGAAGACATCTCAAACGCATGCGCAACTGGGAGTGCCAGTGCCCCCTGGTGGTTATTGCATCGGAAGAATCAAAACGTCTTAAATTAAGACACGTTTAAAGCAATGAAGTGTCTTAAAATAAGACGTTTGCGGATATTTTAGACATTATTCTCAGTTCGTTTACACCATGGTCATAGTAAGACACTTATGTATCTTAAATTAAGACATCTATAATGTCTGAATTTTCAGATTAAGACACTTAAGTGTTTAAAATTCTTTTTCAGTCACATATGTGTCTAAATTTAAGACGCTTCTATTTGCAGTGTATAATTTTCTAAGAATGAAATATTTCCTTTCAGCCTTTTATGAATTAAATCTTATTAGTAGCATTATAATGTGAAAAGGAAATTTTATTCCCACACTGGAGATTTCTTTTATACATTTTTTATTTATTTAAGATAAAATATTTTATTGTAATTTTAAGATTTTTTTACACATTAAAAAAAAAAATCAAAGGGAGAGTTAATTTAAATTATTTTACAACTTAAATTAATTATTTCTGACTGATTTACAAAAATAGAGTTATTTTAAATTATTTAAAAATGCACATTTATTAAAAGTACACATTAATTTAGATTATTTTAAAACATTCAAGTATTCACTTTAAGTGAGATTAACAACAAAAAATAAATAAATAAATTCTTAAGGAAAAATGTTCTTATCTTCTATTTTAGTTTCCTTTATAGCTTAGTTTCTATAGGCGACTATTTTTATATTCTAGTCTATATTATTTTGACAGTGATTAAAAAATAAGACGAATTTTAAATTATTTAAATAAAAATACAAATTAAAATAAAAAATAGCTAAACTATACATTTATTAAAAGTACATATAGATTTAAATTAGTTTAAAATATCAAATTATTCAAATGAAGAATGGGTTACAAAAATAAAATAAAAATAAAAATAAATAAATAAATTCTTAATGAAAAAAGTACACATCTTCTATTTTAGATTTCTATATAGCATGATTTCTACAGGTGAATATTTTTATATTCCAGTCATATTTCTATTTGAAACATATAATTTTTGTGCTACTTTTCTTTTACACTTGTTGTAAAAGTTTATGAAAAGGATTATAATTAAAAATAAAAAAACTGGTTCGAACCTATTAAGTTAAAATTTAAAAAGTGGTTGCTTTTGGGAACACGGCAAATATGAATATATACTCCTCGTGTTCAACATTAAGAGAATTTGCATATTTTGTCGAATTTCATGAAAATTACTGAACGAAAAGTAAAACTAATGCTTCTAAACAAAGACGCAACTCTTTATTGTCTAATACGTAAGCGTACACGTGTGTATGGGCGGATGGCGTTGAGGGAAAGCCTTTATACGCGAGCGTGGCAATTTTTGCGTCTTGTTCGCTCGCATACGTCGCAAGAGTATCTTGTTTTTTTTTTTTTTTTTTTTTTTTTTTTTTTTTTTTTTTTTTCCAACATTCAATGAAATTCAAAAGAAAACAAAAAATATGAGAAACCACCAGCGTTTGGAGGATGGAATGAGATTGCAAATCGCAAGGAGATTGGAAACAGGGTAGTCTCAAGTGCAGATTCCTAGAGACTTCAATGTGACGCTCAGCGTCGAGTCCAACTTATGGAAACAGTATAAGGACACCGGATCCATAGAGAGAAAGCCTGGGCAAGGTCGTCCATGAGCCATGACGGCCAACGAGGATCACTATCTGTCCATTACAGTGAGAGATAACAAGAGTGCAACAGCTTCTCAGCTCTCTCGTGATATTTATACGGTCACAGACAGTCGAGTTTCTGTTTGCAGAAGGCTAATGAGGGCTTAATTTGCGCCGGAGCACACCGGAGCTGAGCTCCGGTACTTCTCTGTTTTCAGTAATTATTTAAATATTGTCCTGAATTCACCGGAGCTCATAAATGCTGGGCTCCGGAGCCCAAAGCAATAGCGCTTTTTTTTTTCATGAACGCTGCCCACTTTAAGGCTCTGCTCTGCACATTTACGAAGTCACTTTCATTTATAAGTAGTTATAATTACCATGCATTGTTATTCTGATCGAAAGCAATCGAGCAGTGTTTCCCCCTTTTTGTATAAACGTATCGAATATTTCCGATAACGGTGTCAAATTTTTAATTTAATCTGATTTTCAGGGACTCACCACAAAAGCAGAAGGAATTGATTGTAGTTTCAGATATGCACCTTTTATAGGAAATCGAAAAACGCTGTTCCATTCTTCAACATATAAATATTAATTTCTATAAATTTCATTCACTTTATCATGAAAAAGCATAACTGGTTAACTATTCCTTTTTTGCGTTAGCGCTATTTCCGAATCATAATCCTTACCATATTTAATCCCAGAATCCTACAATTAATTAACATTAAAATTAGGCAAAGATTTCTTTTCGGAAGGAATGATAACTAAAAAGTGGATTAGTTGACAGCTAAGTATATTAAATAATTATGCATTATAAGTGTATGCTGATAGATATATTTAAAATTATTTTGCCAAAGAGAAAAATGCTTTGAATTTTGAAAATAATGCATGAAATATAAATATGCGGATTGGAATGACGGGGGGTGGGAGAGGGGGCACGCTACGGTTGTTAGTACTGCAGAATATTAGGGCTCCGGTACTTTTTTTGTTAGAAATTAAGCCCTGGGCTACATAACAGACGACTGTTTGCAATAAGACCTGCTTTTTGCGTCCCGCTCACTTCTGCACACAAGAGAAACCCGTTTAGCATGGTGCAGAGTTCATCGATTTTGGACCAGGTATCAATGGGTGATCATCCTATTCCCTAATAAGTCACTTTTCAGCCTAAATACAAATTCTCGACATACTTCCACCAGGAGATCCGCAATCTGCCTTTCAACTTACATGAAAAAGACCACTTTGATGGTCTTTGCAGTCATCACGTTGGATGGGCGCACACCCCTCTCTGTGTTTCGCAAAGCCTCTATGATTGGTGTGACGTGATATCCTATGTTCGCCTTTTCAGAGATGCAATTGGCAGTGATTTCATTTTAATTTTCTTCAACGCGCACCCAGAAAGAGCTCATTTGGTCGACGAATTTCTGAAAAGTGAGGATACTCGCTTAATGGATTGGCCAACCAGATCTCCAGACCTAAACCACATAGGACTGGGAACAGGAAAACACATTGGTCAACCTACGAGTCAATCGCTGAAATCGTGTTTTCAGGTGTTTTCCAACAAGATATGTGTTGACAGACCGATTGCATTTTAATATGAGAATCGAGATTTAACTAATCCTAGGATTTCATCCGTGAACTCGATCAGGTGCTACCGCCTCCATGTCTATAGGCTTTGAAGCTAACATGATCTAATATATAAACTAAAAAATTCATCAAATCTACGACCTTCTTTGAAGGTTAATCACATTAAAAATATTAGTATATTAAATTAGATAGCACTATTAAAATTAAAAATTGAATATCTAATTTGAAATTTGCCATTAATATTTTTTATCCGTGAATTAAAAATAACATTGTAACAGTCTAACATGTTTTTTCTTTTTTTTTTTTTTTTTTTTTTTTTTTTGAGAAATATATGAAAATTAGTTTAATAAAATAGTGTGTATTGAAGGTATTGAAGTATCTTTTAAAGCTAATATGATTTTACCGTGAATTGAAAAATATCATAATAAATATCATAATGATCTATGAGTGATGCTAATATAATTACAATACTAGTATGATATATTAAAAATAGCAATTATAATTTTTAAATAATTAAGTAATATGCTTTTTTCTCAAGAATTGAAAATAATCATTGTAAAAATCACTATATGTTTTTTTCAAATGATTTTTTTAATTATTATTATTATATTCTTTTCTGCAAAAAATTAAAGCTGCGAAAAATCTTGCCTTTCTAATTAAGAAGTAATTTATGCGGTTGTATATTACACATAATTGCATTAAACACTCCAGAAATCCCAATTATTGTTATTAAAAAAATAATAAATTAAGCTTTGCAAGCACCAAAATTCTTAGTTGAAATTATCTTCATAAAAATCCAAGGTTATCCTTTTTTACTCTCATGCTATTCTCGCTGCATTTTTTCTTCTAAAAAATGAGCTGAACAACTTCCTTTGCTTAGCTCATGTAATTATTTTTTCCGTACGATTAACAAGTAATTTACGCACATGCATATAACGTATAATTACGTTAATCGTTTCTGAAAATAGTATCTATTATAAGTAGTAATTAATCTCGTTTTCAGAATAAGACTGATATATATATTTTAAGTAAAAGATAGTATGACGTAATTTATTTTATCATTTCAATTATTTTTTCATCAATCTGCTTATCATATAAAGACTTTTTGCATGCATTACTTTGATGAAGATTTAATGACGTGATTCATTTTATATCTACCCTGGATGGACGTAGTTTCTCGCTTTCAATATGGATTTTTTTTTTTTTTTTTTTTGTCAGTTTATATATATATATATATATAAACAAGCGGTCCACAGTAGATTTTTAATTTTCCTTTTTTGTTATCATTATTTTTATTTTAACAAAATGCAGTTCTAAATTGCCCAAATTTTGACACTTATTTGAATAACTACGGACTATATATTGTAATATTTTTTTCCTTTAATTTTGTTTGAGAAAAGACTCGTGAGCTTTAAATACATGATTAATTTCGTATGAATTTTATTTAGACAGATGAATAAAATTAATAAGTAAAAGTTCAAGCATATAATAATTCAAGTATGTATAAATATTGAATCAGAAACTTAGTGACGGATCAATCATTTGCAATTTAATGCAAACAGATAATTTTAGAGTTACAAAGTACCGTTACAACATATTAATTGACTATGAAACTTCTCACGACTCAGTTGGAGATGAGAAGAAATTTGTTTCTCACAAAAAAATATAAAGTAAATTATAAAATCAGAAGCACTTTTCGGTCATGTTACTTCTCACAACGTCATTTTCACAAAGGTGTGACATCAATAATTTTGAAATTGCATTAGTGAATCCTTACTTTATACAGGATGATTCAAAAAAAGTTTACAAAATGACATGGCAAATCAGGCATACAACAAGGATAAAATATCACATTGGAACATAGGGTCGCAAACCACTTATTTAGTTACAAATGCAGGGTGTCTCATTCAAACTTAACCCTGGTTGATTTCGAGAAAACCCCCTTAAAAAACGTTGTAATGAAAATGAAGCGATGTGTACCTTGTTTTGCGTGAAATATGATAACATCACGAAAATATCGGAAAAAACATGTTGCTCAAGCAATCGATGATACTGTATGAATCACAGTGCAAAATGTGGGGCGTCATGTGCATACTGTTGGCGTGTATAATGCAAACTTCTACCGCTTTTGTTGGGTGTTATAACATTTTCAACAAAGGTGAGAATGTCTGTTAAATGTTTTATTATAATATACTGCAGTTTTCTGAAAGTTATTATCGTCAACCCAAACTGAGTTAGGATGAAACACCTTGTAAATACAGGGTGTTTCATCTAATAATTAATATTAATCAACCGCCGCGGCGAGCGGCCTCTCTTCGTCCGCAGCCCTTTATTCTTCCACTTAGTCCGACTCTTTTGCGGAAGCTAGGTTCATAGGTCCCCGGCCATGTCCCGAATAAAAGACACTCCAGCGAAAGCCAGATTTAAAATAAAAAATCGAAAAGTGAAACCGGACAAATTTAAAAGGGAAATTACACAATTTATAGATATTATATAATATTAATATTCTCAATAAATAGTTTTTGAACCTATGTCCCTATGTGATTTTTTATCCTTGTTGTTTGCCTGATTCGCCATGTCATTTTGTAAACTATTTTTGAATCAACCTGTATATACTAATATTAATATATAGTAATATGTGATATAACATGTATATAGCATGAATAATAATATTTGAATGAATTCTACAAGTTAATAAGAAATCAGATATATTATATCAGATATCTATTGAAACAGATATAATTTTTGTGTTGTGTATTTGACGAAAAGTAAAGGGAATTACATTTATAATAAATTAGTGCTTTTAAGAACATTTTGAACGAAAAGTCTTCGATGATAAAAATTTAAATAACTCGACGGTATTTAATTATGTAGGTCAATTTTAATTTTTAAACTGAATAAAAAATTTGTAACTATGAAATGGTAGGGCATCTTTGTTTAAAGTATATCTAGCTAAGAAAATTTTCTTATTTAGACATATAAACCAATTTTAAATACCATTTGTTTTATTTGGTGGTTTTCTTAAAAATGAATTTTTTGAATTTTATATTGCGTCTGACATGTATTTGAGGAAGAATAAAACAATAGAGAGTTTTTAAAGTAAATGCTTTCTGTAATTTACAGTAATTAAACTTTATAAAACTAAATATAAAAAATTTTAATTTCTAAAAATAAATTTAAAGATTATAAAATAAATTGGATAAAAGCTTCTTCATGTAAAAAAAGAATGATTTTTATGCGAATATCTTCTAAATTATAATCAGATATGCGGAAAATGCTTTAAAATTATTAAACAATTTTTAATACTGAAATTAGATTAAATTTAGGTTGTCAAAAGTTTTTTTCTATTTCCGATATTCCAATACATATTATGATACTATTATGAACTTTTATTGAAAAAACTGCCATATGATATTTTTTCTTCGATTATATGAGCAAAATAATAATGTTATACGCAAATTTGTAGTATTTAAAACCATTTTCTTCTATTGATAGTCTCTACGTTTGAAGATTGAAAAATACTTTTTAAATAATAATTTCATTTACGCATAATTACAAATTTATAAAATTGATAGTTTTAAAAACCTGTATGCTTTAAATTGAAAGCTTTACATTTTGCATTTGTTGGGTGTTTCACAAACAGTGCTTAGCGATGGGAGATCACCTGCAACAGCCAATATTGCTTGATTTTAACACAATATAAAAGTACATAATTCGAATTCAGTTTCATTAAGACATACTAATTACGGATTTTCAATGACATGCATGTGTTGTGCGAAAAATTATAAGAAAATATATTCGATATATAAGGCATTCTCACAATCTTTTGACTATTATGTCCCTGAATAATATTTTTTATTTTAGTACATTTCCTTCTGTGTGTTTATTTAATTTCATATACTGGGGAACATACCATTGCATGATTGTATAACAATATTAATGAGATAAATAAGTTTTGGACGATGTTGGGGGTCCAAATACCAGGAGAACTTCTATACCATCCTGTGTCCCTGATGCTGATTTTTAAGTTTGGAGCTGTCTGTATGAAATTGTTTCAATAAAAGTAATTCGATGTATTTTTTTTCAGAAACTGAGATACTTGTTTTATATAAATATGTAGCAAAAAATTAACCTGCACACATTTTTACGGTTGATATTATTTTTTGAACTTTGTCCCTGGGTTTTTCATCCTTACCGTCCCTATTGCTAAACTTATACAGAAAATCCCTTCAGATGCAGCCACAGATTTTTTTTTTTCAAGTTTATTCTCATGCAGAAGTATGCTAGAGAAAGAATGTCTAAAATTCTATGACAAGAAATTTACTGCAGGATTTAAATCAGCATTTATATCAATTTCAAGATCGTGGCTTTCTTCGTAGTCTTACCGTCTTTTTAATTCAATCCAATGTAAATAACTGTTTCTAAAAATCAATGAATATTGTGGCTACCACTTAGTCTTAACATGATTTGCCTAAAATAGGTAGTAATTTTTCCTTACTGTCCATCCTTACCGTCCCTTTTTTTACCTTACCGTCCCTTCTTTAACACCGTCTTTAAAATTTTGTACTAAAAATACTACATTGTTATTATTTCTTATTTGAATGTCCTGTGGGTACTATGCAAATTCATTATAAGTAAAAGTTTAGAAGAAAATAAAACGTTTTAGTGGTAAAATGGTAATGAAAATTAATCTCGCAAGTTTAACATAAAACTCAGTTAGTACTTGAATTTTTTTTTCCCTGCTGACTATTTTTTCTTTATTTTGAATCATTAAGGCATTCGTCTGTCAGATTAAAATGTTATTTTAGCAAGTTTAATTTCACCAGATTTTTATTACCGAAAGTCAAAAGATTGTGAGAATGCCCCATATCCACTTAATATTACATATATATATTCTTACAATATCGTTCTTTAACTTCAAGCTAAAATAATAATCAAGTTTACAGATTAAATTTTTTTTAAAGCATCTAAACCATAAAACGCAAAATCTATAATAAAATTTCAATAAAAATTATAAAATTAAAACACATATTACTGTGTACTTACTTAAAAATGGGTAGAGATTATAAAGATATATAAAATATAATATAATAAGTTTCTGTGTTACTTAGTTTTGGAAGTAGGATGCTCGCAAAAATAACTCATTTGAGAAAAATGATATTAACGTTAAAATTTACCTTCATTTGGATGGTATCGCTTCAGATATTTTTATTATACAGGGTCATCGAAAAATAATGCCTAGATTTAAAAATATCATAACATCGAAACCTTTTAAGTTAAATGAGTAATTCTTTCACTACACGATAACTGGTCAACGCAAGTTTGGTTTTAGTTCACCAGAATTCGTTTGCGTATCTGTGTTATGCCGGATTAGTTGCGCAGGCTCAAGGTCAGCCGACACCTTGTTATCTGGAGCAGTTTGACCTGGATAAGTTCTCCGAAAAAGCCGCTGTACACTGACTATTGACTTTGATTCCAAATACCAAATCACGCACTGTGCTTTTTGTTGCACGGTCAACATCGTACTGAGCAGATGCAGTCTGTCGCGTTGGCTGACCTTGACGACTGCGCAACTAATCCGCGCATAACACAGACACGCAAACGAATTCTGGTGAACTAAAACCAAACTTGCGTTCACTAGTTATCGTGTAGTGAAAGAATTACTCATTTAACATAAAAGTTACGATGTTATTATTTTTTTAAATCTAGGCATTATTTTTCGATGACCCAGTTTAACCGATTTTAATTAGAATATCGTCTTTTTTTTATTAGGTTCGGTAACATGTTATTATTTCATAATAGACAACAACAAAAAAATTGATTTTTAAAAGTTTTTAACGTGATCTCCCCTTTAAAAAAGTAACAATATTTGAAAAATGAATTTTGCATGCAATACATAATGTAACTTAAATATAAGAACTAAATTTTATCAGCATTATTAATATTTGAAAAGAGTTATTATTATAATTTGAGTTATTAATATTTGAAAAATTGAATATGTATGATTGAATATGTATGTTTGATATTAATTAAAACAAATTAATTATCAATGAAAAAATGAAAAATATCTTTGGTTAAAAACCTTTATTGTTAAGAAAAATAATTTTTATTCAGAAATATTTAAAAGTTTAGAAGTTATTTGTTTTATATTAAGGTACGGTTCAATTAATTTTTTTGACTAAATTTATGTGACGAAGGAAAAAAAATTGATAATTTTCTTGTAAAGATAATTTTGAATAAATGTTTTAAGCATTTAAATGGAAGTAATTATATTTTACAGGGGTATGAATAATTAATTTTATTTTACTTTTTGAAAAATTATTTTTACTTTTGTAAAATTAACTCAATTAATTTTCTAACAGAATTCTTTAGAGATGAAGCTTGAGTACGGCAGTTCTAATATATATTCGTTTTAGCCTGAGAACACGCTTCAAGAATTTTAACTTGTTTTTAATCTTGCAGTTTTAACAGACCTTTCTAGATTAATGTTTTCTCTTGTTAAAATAAGTTAAACTTTAATTATTAATTAGAAATATATGAATGAAAATTCTTTTATCATATGAGAGTTATGGAAATTACAACTCATTATGAAATTTGTTTGAATGCCTCGTATTTGATGAAAACGAAACAAAATTTCGTCTATAATGAATTAATTTTTTAAAGAATATTTTTAACGATATATCTCATATAATATTAATTACAATAACAAAATTTATTGAAGTTGTACATTTGATTTTAATTCTTAAAATGATTTAAATTATATTAACATGAAATAGAAAACTTGTATGTTTAAGATAATTAATTTTTCATTCATATATAATTAATAATTTACGAAACTCTCTATTGATTTTTACGGTATCCTTTAAATAAGAACTTTTGAAATTCTAATTGTACTTGATATGTATTTGACAAAAAATGGAGTGAATTAATTAATATGTTTATATATTTAAAGTTCTGAATGGAATTTGATGAAAAACAAATAAATTATTAAACTATTTTGGAATATAAATAATTAATTTTACTTTTTAAATATGAAATAGAAAATTATCTATTTTTAAAAGCATATACATTTAAATAAATTAGTTGTTCATTCATAGATATTTGCCATTTTAAAAATTAATTATTATACCGGAAGGAAGGATTTTAATTCAGTTTAATTCAGTGATTTAAATTTTGTGTTTCAACTGATAAGTAAACCGAATAAAAATTAAGATATAAATTAATATACTTATAGCATTAATATTTATATAAAATATCTATTTTATTAATATATATAAGAAAATTATTTTTGACAAGATTTATTTTATGAAATACTTTTGAGGTTAAACTGAAACAACTCAAATTTATCATGCTATCTATAATTAATTGTAATTCTTAAAACAATTTTAATTTTTAGCGAAATGAATTGGATAAGTGTGTTTGGTTAAACTGCTTTGTATTTAAGAAGATGAAAATTCATAGAGACTTTTTTTTTAGCTTAATTTCTTTTAAATGTACATTTACGATTGCGTGCAATTGAATTTTGTATTTTATCTGACATGTCTTCGAAAGAGAGTGAAACGAATAAATTAGTACTTTTTGCCAAGATAATTTTGAATGAAATCACTTACAAAATTTAAACTAATGTATAATTTTTGGAGTATTGCGTCATTCATTTTAATATTTAAAGAATATATAAAACTATCTTTGCTTAAACCCTACATAGTTAAGATGGTGTTCATCTGATGTCACACTGAGCATTATAGAAAAATATTTGTCGCATGCCGTATGTTTTCAGTTTGATTGGATGAATTCTGTCCTTTCAATATGTATTGGGCAAAGTGTGAAGCGAATATGGATATATGGATGCGTGTATAAAGAAAATGTTCTACGATGTATTTCATGAAATCGATTCTATGTGAAGATAATTTTATTTTTAAAAAGGAATTGAAAGTTTAGTAACATTAACTGGATATTTTAGTTTTATTAAAAAGTTTTATAGTTAAGAAGTTTAATTTTGCTGTCAGACATATTTATCAATGTATAAAATTAATTGTTTTATCTGATAGTATGATTTAAATAAAATACTTTGAAATTTTTCTTCGTTTATGACGAATGTTGGATGAAGAGAGACGCAAATTATGATTTTTTGCTAAAGTAATTTTGAATTTAATATTCTATGAAATTGAAACTGAAATCATTAAACTTTATCGAAACATATACATAGCTACTTTTTCATTTTTAGAAAAAGAAACGCAAAAAAAACTATCTATGAATAAAACTATGCAATTATGGAATCTTGTTCTTCATTTCGAAACATTTGTCATTTTAGAACATTGTTTATTTTAAGAAATATGATTTAAACTTAAAGTGTTGAATGTTGCGTTGTATTTTATATGATTCTCACAAAAAATTCAAGCAAATAATTTTCTGTCAAGGCAACTTTGAATGAAACATTTAATGTAATAAAAAAAGTAATTAAACTGAATCGGAAAATACATAATTAATGTTTTTAGGAAACAATTTAAAGTTTAATAAAATGAAGTGGATTTTTCAAGTGTCATGTTCCAAAATGCTATTAAATTACGAAAATGAAATTTTCGTGCAGATATTTCTTAATCTATTTTTTGTTCAGACTTTTGTTCGAACTTTTATTTAGACTTATTATATGTAAATATTTTTGATATTGGAGATGTAACGATTTGCGGAATGCAAACATTTTTTCAGTTTGCTATTATATTTAAATTTTCATTAAAATTTAAGTTTTATTTGATACTGTGTTTTATAATAATATAAGAAAGAGAAATTTATTGAATGCAAAATTTTAGTATTTAAAAATAGTTCTTTCTGTATTAATTGTCTATGTCTGAACACTACAAAAAATCTCAACTATGTGCGTTTACTTAATTTTTTTTTAAATAGTTTAAAATAATTTACAGTAAAATGAAAAAGTTTCTTTATCATCTATGTCTAAAAGGTTAATTAGCTAAGAAAATAAATTTTTGACTCAGAAAGATATAGCGAAATGCAGAACATTACTTGTTTTATCTGAAGGTATGCTGAAACATAACTAATGTCAGTTACTCATTGCATCTGGAAAAAAAAAATGTTTTATGAAAGTCAAATAATTGGAGAAGTTAATCAAACAAAATATCTTGAATTTAAACTAAAATAATTAGAATTTATTCGTATATGTATAATGAATTTTAATATTTAAAAAGTAATACAAAGTTTAGCGAAAGTAATATAAAGTTTAGTAAAACGGCCTAGATTTGAGTATCTCCTATAAAAATATTATAGTATTAAGAAAACTAAATTTCCACTCAAAAATGTAGTAATCTATTTAATTTTTAATCTAACAGTATACTTTAGGGAATTTGACTGCTTTTATTATTGGAAATACAACGAATTTTAAAATTAAATTTTTCCATTATAAGAATAAATTAAATCCTTAACATAAATTCAAGTAAATATTAATTAAAACATATATTAATTAAAATTCTTCTATTGAATCAGAGTTTAGGAAAATTTAGAGATTCTTGCATTAAACGAAATCAGAATTGAAAGAATTTTCGCTTACTATTTTTATTTATATCGTGTAAGATATTTCGTTTTAAATATTCTTAAAAATATTAATTCATTACAAATTCTTAGGTGTCCTATAAATGTATTAATATTTCACAACTACATAAAAAGTGAACGAATCGGTATATTTTGATGAGGTCGGCGACAAAATTATTCTAATGCAAAGAGATTTTTTTTTTTTTTTTTTTTTTTTTTTTTGGGGGGGGGGGGGGGGGTAAAAAAAAAATAGTGAAAGATTTTGTCTATAGAGTTCACAACATTCAATCAACATTCAAATCAGAAAATCCTATGGAAAATTATATTTATGTGCATGCAAATATTTACAAGCTCAAAGCGATAAATCTTCTATCTGTTCGCCTGCACGAGGAGTTCCACTTTCAAGCGACCGAGAGCTTAATAATAATTCAATTTAAGAAACTTTTTATTTTACCTAACTATGGGCTTTGAATTGGAGATTTTGAGTTATGCATTGTATACTTTGGTAATTTTAATTTTTGTAAAGGTAATTTTTAAGTAAATATCAAATGTAAATTAATCTAATATCATTAAAATGTATCAGAGTATATGTAATTAATTTAAAACAATTAAAACCATCTATGATTAAAATCCTATACCGGGGGATTCTAGATGTAATGTCTATTTTTATTTTAACTACTTATGATAAAAATATATTTCCATAAATGCTTTTTTCCTTTTTCTTTGTGACAGAAAGAGCTGAAAATTCATAGAATGCTAGGTATAATCTCGGAAAGTTTTAATCGTAGAAAAAGGAGCTTATTTTAATGTATTTTTTAGACGTAGGTAATTTTCCCCTTAAATATATGTTATAGGAAGAAGGGACCGTATAAAATTAAATTTAACATTTTAATATGTACTAACAGGTTTAGCATCCTGATGTATTGTATTTTATTGTAGAGATTTTTTAATTTTTGGAGAAAAAAAAAGAAATATTATTTTATTGTACATTTAAAAAGATTTGTCATATTAATTTTAAACACGAATCATACTTAAAATTTAATTTAACTGAAAAGAAAAAGAAAAAGATACATTTTGCAAGTTACACGATTTTGGTTCAATTATAGTAGAATGTGTTTATAAGAAACTGATGATATAGATGGAATAAAATACCAGTGGTTAGGAGGATTTTGGATTACAATTTCGAGAGTTGGCCTTTATCACAGAGCTAATATTTGATTACTAGCGTAAGTGATCGAAGTGAATTTATCCAGTCAACAATCATTAATCTTTTGTAGTGTGAGTTGCTATGATTTAGACAGAAACATTTAGTCTGAGTATACGCACTGTGCATATATTAAGATTCCTTCACAAAACTCCATGTTCTATCATAGTTCGTTCATCTTCATTTTAAAAATATCCGGAAAATATACTTTCACACGGATCAGATACATAAAAACTTTCAGCTAATAGGTAATAATTTTAGTAAATATGGAAATAAGTCTTATGAATATTTTTTACACAACCTTTTAAAAATAGAACGTAAATTAAAAATTACTATATCTATTTATATAAGAAAAAAGAAAAGAAAATTTATTTATCCACCACTTCAAATTGCCACAGATTTTTTACTATTACCATGTTTTACTATATACCTTCCAATTTTTTTTTCTCAAAAATGTTTAGTTGCAAATATTACAAAATTGTCAAAATAAACACACAAAATAAATATCTCAGAAACTAATTTAAAATTTAAAATTCTTGCGTGCTATTCTGAAATCTTCGGATCCTTGTAAGTAAGTGGTGTAATTTCATCGTCTAACATTCTATATTCTAAGAGGAAGAGTTGTGAAATGCAGAAAGACAATAGATTTTAATATAATAAATAAAAACCCTTGAAAATAAATGGCATTTCTAAAAGATATACTTTACTGTATAAATTTTAGGACGCGAGTTTCAAAACTCACCTTATCCAGAAAGTTAAATTTTGTGAAATCTCAAAAAACCTCTGACTACTTCCACTGGTTTTCATTGTAAACCAATATTTTACAATACCAAAAATACACGATAAAACTAGTTTTTTTTTTTTTTTTTTTTTTTTTTTTTTTTTTGTAGATTGTGGAGTTTTTTCTTGATGCAGATTCACCAATAGAATAGATTGATAGAGAAATCATTTTTTTTAAATTTTAGATAAGATGAGTTTTGAAACTCATGTCCTCATTTATAATCGGAAGTATGCATTTATAATCAACAGTTTAAGAGATAATCTCCACTACAAATGTTTTTAATCATTCTGCGTAGTTATCGCAGTTAAGTTTTCGATTTTTTATTTTATTATTTTTTTCTTTTAGCAAGAACTAAAAATCATGCATAAGGTATATGCAGTAAAACCTCCCTAAAGCGATCACGTTTCGTTCTAATAAAAATGGGTCGCTCCGAAGAGGTGGTCTCTTAATGGAGGTAATATTTAAATCTAGACTTTAATTGTGGGAAGAATGTAACAATTAATGTCACTAAAATTTATTTTTCACATTAATAAAAAATATACAAATTTTAGTATCAAAGCAAAAGTTAATTACATAAGTTAATTACCGCAGAGTTTAAAAAGTGAATACATTGACGTTTGCTTTGATTTTACGTTTTTATCTTCTATAACTTTTTCAGTAAATAAATGCAATTTTGTTTGGACGGGAACAAATACTGACAATTTCATTAATTTATGTATTTCTTTGAGACTTCCCTGACAGAGTAGGGCAGGGATGTTTATTGACTGTCATTCTTAATTTGTCATGAGAGTTAAATTCATTGCCTAAAAAGGTACGAAGGGGTTTAAACGCTTAAAAGTTACCGGAATAAAAAAAATCTAAGCTTAGTTTAAAAGTTTGATGAATAATGCGCTCTGCGAAATTATTTTTCTAACAGGACTCCCAAATGGTCCGCCAACTGAATACTAATATTATTTTAGAAAAAATGTTATTTTTAAATTTTTCTTACAAACCTCTGAAAGTTAATTCTAACGCAAACTTACCATAAAAGTTTCTGTTAAAATTTATTGGTATTCAGCTGGCGGACAATTTGGGAGCCCTGTTCTAATAAAACCTTCTTCAAGCGACCAGGAAAAAACGGAATTTGTTTAATTTTCTTCAAAGAAATGGGTAGCTCATGGAGGGAGTTCAACTGGGATGGCCTCTGAATGGGAGTAAAATTAGTATTGAGGCTATGGGAATAAATTTCATTCCATGAAAAAATGGCCGTTCAGGGAGGTGGTCGCACAGAGAGGTTTCACTGTATTATGAAATACATTCTAACAGTAACAGAATATTATTAAGAAATTATATTTTGTGATACAATGAAATGAGGTATTTAAATAAATAAATTAAAAAAATGTATCACGTTTTAAAAATCCAACTTCAGCAATTATTGTTCATTGCCGGTAACGTGTGCAAATTATTTCGAGAGGCCCAGTATATAATAGCCCGAGTACTCCATGATAAATTTACACATCTCACTTAACACACAAAAAATAGATAAGTTTAAAATGAATACTACAACAGAAAAAGCATTTACAGCAAAAATCCATCATAACAGTCCTATAAACGAATTATTTTGCGCGGCTCTGTAAATAAACAATAAATAGTCGATAGAAAACATGTTGTAGTGCATCTCACTGATCCTTTTAATTTCGTTATGTTTGAAGTATCATAACATCAATAAAATTCACCGCAACCAATTTTCCCACATAAACCAGATGCAATGACATTGTTTTGTGCGTTCCTGTAAAAGAGTTATAAATGTTATATGTTCTAAACTTCTGAGAAAGCAAGATGTAGTCCTTCGGAATCATATATATTAATTAAATAATTAATGCATGTGAATCTCATTAGGTTTGAAAAATTATAACATCAATAAAATGCACAGTAAACGATTTTTCCCTTGGTCCCAATGAAACAGAAGTACTTTGTGTTTCTCTGTAAACGAACTATAAATGCTACGACCTTCATTTTCAATACCAAACATTAAACAATAAAACCCAATAACATAGCAATCTGAGTATACTTACAAGAGTTAGAGCACCGACAGACGGTTTAACGGATATACACTCACACAGCAGGACAAACCGAATTCATCAACATTTTTTCAACTTTGTTATAAAATTTTAAGAGTCGTTTGTTTTGACCGTAACGTATTAAATTAGATTCTTTGAATTTTACTTTGCATTTGATGTCTATCTTGCAAAGTATGGCGCAAATACATTTATACATTTTTAAAGAAACTTTTGGACGAAATTTCATGAAATTTGAAGAAAAGCAATTAATTTTAACGGAATATGAATAATTAATTTTAACGTTAATAAAAGAAATGGAAAACTATCTACGTTTTAAAAAAAACTGTAGTACTGAAAATTAATTTTTACATCATGAAACATTTAAAATTTTAGAAGATTATTTATTTTTTCGGATTGAATTAAATCTGTAAATTTTGTATGGTGTGTATCTGAAATACACTTAGCGACGAACGGAGTGCGCAATTTTTCTACGAGGATAATTTTCTACGAAATAACTATTGGAATTTAAACAAAAGTAATTAAAATTTATCGGCCTATATAAAATTAATTTTCAGTTATAGAAAGTAATTTATATAAGTTTAGTAAAATAAACTGATTCTTCCATCAAATTGATATAGGGTTAAGAAGATTAATTTTTCTTTCAGACATATTCGAATCTATTTCTATAATTTGATTGCATGCTTTAGGAAATTTAAATTTCAGATATACAAGTTACAATGGATTGCGAATGATAAGTAAATTTCCTATGTTTAATAAGTTTTATAAATTTTCATTAAAACATGAATATAATAATAGTGTAACTTCTTGATTATATAAGCAGAATTTTATCATATGTGGGAAATGCTAAGCTGGGTATCGTCCTCGTAGTTTATATGGTAGAGCAATTGGGGCGCTATTCCAAGGGTTTCGGTTCCGATTTCCGGCTTGGACAATTTTCACGTTATCGGTTCTACGCTTCGTTAGCAATGTGATAAATCACGTATTATATATTCAATAATTTCGAGCGTAATTTCACTGCTGAAAATTAAATGAAAAATTAATTAAAATTATATATGCTCACCGATGCTGGGTTTCTTTGTGTCTCATGTTTCGCCGCAGGATTGTGTGCTCATGAAAACTGTTCCATCTTGTGCTGCAGTTGCAGCCTTACCAACATATGTGGAAAATGCTAAGCTGGGCATCGTCATCGTAGTTCAAAATGTAGAGCAATTGGAGCGTTATTCCAGGGGTACCGGGTCCAATTGCCGGCTTGGACATTTTTCACATTGTTGATTCTACGCTTCGTTAGCAATGTGATAAATCACGTATTATATATTCAATAATTTCAAGCGTAATTTCACTGTTGAAAATTAAGTGAAAAATTAATTAAAATTATATTTGCTCACCGATGCTGGGTTTCTTTGTGTCTCATGCTTCGCCGCAGGATTGTGTGCTCATGAAGACTGTTTCATCTTGTGCTGCAGTTTCAGCCTTACCAACATATGTGGAAAATGCTAAGCTGGGCATCGTCCTCGTAGTTTAAAATGTAGAGCAATTGGAGCGTTATTCCAGGGGTTCCGGGTCCAATTGCCGGCTTGGACATTTTTCACATTGTTGATTCTACGCTTCGTTAGCAATGTGATAAATCACGTATTATATATTCAATAATTTCGAGCGTAATTTCACTGCTGAAAATTAAATGAAAAATTAATTAAAATTATATGTGCTCACCGATGCTGGGTTTCTTTGTGTCTCATGCTTCGCCGCAGGATTGTGTGCTCATGAAGACTGTTTCATCTTGTGCTGCAGTTTCAGCCTTACCAACATATGTGGAAAATGCTAAGCTGGGCATCGTCCTCGTAGTTTAAAATGTAGAGCAATTGGAGCGTTATTCCAGGGGTTCCGGGTCCAATTGCCGGCTTGGACATTTTTCACATTGTTGATTCCACGCTTCGTTAGCAATGTGATAAATCACGTATTATATATTCAATAATTTCGAGCGTAATTTCACTGTTGAAAATTAAATGAAAAATTAATTAAAACTATATGTGCTCACCGATGCTGGGTTTCTTTGTGTCTCATGCTTCGCCGCAGGATTGTGTGCTCATGAAGACTGTTTCATCTTGTGCTGCAGTTTCAGCCTTACCAACATATGTGGAAAATGCTAAGCTGGGCATCGTCCTCGTAGTTTAAAATGTAGAACAATTGGAGCGTTATTCCAGGGGTTCCGGGTCCAATTGCCGGCTTGGACATTTTTCAGATTGTTGATTCTACGCTTCGTTAGCAATGTGATAAATCACGTATTATATATTCAATAATTTCGAGCGTAATTTCACTGCTGAAAATTAAATGAAAAATTAATTAAAATTATATGTGCTCACCGATGCTGGGTTTCTTTGTGTCTCATGCTTCGCCGCAGGATTGTGTGCTCATGAAGACTGTTTCATCTTGTGCTGCAGTTTCAGCCTTACCAACATATGTGGAAAATGCTAAGCTGGGCATCGTCCTCGTAGTTTAAAATGTAGAGCAATTGGAGCGTTATTCCAGGGGTTCCGGGTCCAATTGCCGGCTTGGACATTTTTCACATTGTTGATTCCACGCTTCGTTAGCAATGTGATAAATCACGTATTATATATTCAATAATTTCGAGCGTAATTTCACTGTTGAAAATTAAATGAAAAATTAATTAAAATTATATGTGCTCACCGATGCTGGGTTTCTTTGTGTCTCATGCTTCGCCGCAGGATTGTGTGCTCATGAAGACTGTTTCATCTTGTGCTGCAGTTTCAGCCTTACCAACATATGTGGAAAATGCTAAGCTGGGCATCGTCCTCGTAGTTTAAAATGTAGAGCAATTGGAGCGTTATTCCAAGGGTTCCGGGTCCAATTGCCGGCTTGGACATTTTTCACATTGTTGATTCTACGCTTCGTTAGCAATGTGATAAATCACGTATTATATATTCAATAATTTCGAGCGTAATTTCACTGTTGAAAATTAAGTGAAAAATTAATTAAAATTATATTTGCTCACCGATGCTGGGTTTCTTTGTGTCTCATGCTTCGCCGCAGGATTGTGTGCTCATGAAGACTGTTTCATCTTGTGCTGCAGTTTCAGCCTTACCAACATATGTGGAAAATGCTAAGCTGGGCATCGTCCTCGTAGTTTAAAATGTAGAGCAATTGGAGCGTTATTCCAGGGGTTCCGGGTCCAATTGCCGGCTTGGACATTTTTCACATTGTTGATTCTACGCTTCGTTAGCAATGTCATAAATCACGTATTATATATTCAATAATTTCGAGCGTAATTTCACTGCTGAAAATTAAATGAAAAATTAATTAAAATTATATGTGCTCACCGATGCTGGGTTTCTTTGTGTCTCATGCTTCGCCGCAGTATTGTGTGCTCATGAAGACTGTTTCATCTTGTGCTGCAGTTTCAGCCTTACCAACATATGGGGAAAATGCTAAGCTGGGCATCGTCCTCGTAGTTTAAAATGTAGAGCAATTGGAGCGTTATTCCAGGGGTTCCGGGTCCAATTGCCGGCTTGGACATTTTTCACATTGTTGATTCCACGCTTCGTTAGCAATGTGATAAATCACGTATTATATATTCAATAATTTTGAGCGTAATTTCACTGTTGAAAATTAAATGAAAAATTAATTAAAATTATATGTGCTCACCGATGCTGGGTTTCTTTGTGTCTCATGCTTCGCCGCAGGATTGTGTGCTCATGAAGACTGTTTCATCTTGTGCTGCAGTTTCAGCCTTACCAACATATGTGGAAAATGCTAAGCTGGGCATCGTCCTCGTAGTTTAAAATGTAGAACAATTGGAGCGTTATTCCAGGGGTTCCGGGTCCAATTGCCGGCTTGGACATTTTTCACATTGTTGATTCTACGCTTCGTTAGCAATGTGATAAATCACGTATTATATATTCAATAATTTCGAGCGTAATTTCACTGTTGAAAATTAAGTGAAAAATTAATTAAAATTATATTTGCTCACCGATGCTGGGTTTCTTTGTGTCTCATGCTTCGCCGCAGGATTGTGTGCTCATGAAGACTGTTTCATCTTGTGCTGCAGTTTCAGCCTTACCAACATATGTGGAAAATGTTAAGCTGGGCATCGTCCTCGTAGTTTAAAATGTAGAGCAATTGGAGCGTTATTCCGGGGGTTCCGGGTCCAATTGCCGGCTTGGACATTTTTCACATTGTTGATTCTACGCTTCGTTAGCAATGTGATAAATCACGTGTTATATATTCAATAATTTCGAGCGTAATTTCACTGCTGAAAATTAAATGAAAAATTAATTAAAATTATATGTGCTCACCGATGCTGGGTTTCTTTGTGTCTCATGCTTCGCCGCAGGATTGTGTGCTCATGAAGACTGTTTCATCTTGTGCTGCAGTTTCAGCCTTACCAACATATGTGGAAAATGCTAAGCTGGGCATCGTCCTCGTAGTTTAAAATGTAGAGCAATTGGAGCGTTATTCCAGGGGTTCCGGGTCCAATTGCCGGCTTGGACATTTTTCACATTGTTGATTCTACGCTTCGTTAGCAATGTGATAAATCACGTATTATATATTCAATAATTTCGAGCGTAATTTCACTGTTGAAAATTAAGTGAAAAATTAATTAAAATTATATTTGCTCACCGATGCTGGGTTTCTTTGTGTCTCATGCTTCGCCGCAGGATTGTGTGCTCATGAAGACTGTTCCATCTTGTGCTGCAGTTGCAGCCTTACCAACATATGTGGAAAATGCTAAGCTGGGCATCGTCCTCGTAGTTTAAAATGTAGAGCAATTGGAGCGTTATTCCAGGGGTTCCGGGTCCAATTGCCGGCTTGGACATTTTTCACATTGTTGATTCTACGCTTCGTTAGCAATGTGATAAATCACGTATTATATATTCAATAATTTCGAGCGTAATTTCACTGCTGAAAATTAAATGAAAAATTAATTAAAATTATATGTGCTCACCGATGCTGGGTTTCTTTGTGTCTCATGCTTCGCCGCAGGATTGTGTGCTCATGAAGACTGTTTCATCTTGTGCTGCAGTTTCAGCCTTACCAACATATGTGGAAAATGCTAAGCTGGGCATCGTCCTCGTAATTTAAAATGTAGAGCAATTGGAGCGTTATTCCAGGGGTTCCGGGTCCAATTGCCGGCTTGGACATTTTTCACATTGTTGATTCTACGCTTCGTTAGCAATGTGATATATCACGTATTATATATTCAATAATTTCGAGCGTAATTTCACTGTTGAAAATTAAGTGAAAAATTAATTAAAATTATATTTGCTCACCGATGCTGGGTTTCTTTTTGTCTCATGCTTCGTTGCAGGATTGTGTGCTCATGAAGACTGTTTCATCTTGTGCTGCAGTTTCAGCCTTACCAACATATGTGGAAAATGCTAAGGTGGGCATCGTCCTCGTAGTTTAAAATGTAGAGCAATTGGAGCGTTATTCCAGGGGTTCCGGGTCCAATTGCCCGCTTGGACATTTTTCACATTGTTGATTCTACGCTTCGTTAGCAATGTGATAAATCACGTATTATATATTCAATAATTTCGAGCGTAATTTTACAGTTGAAAATTAAGTGAAAAATTAATTAAAATTATATTTGCTCACCGATGCTGGGTTTCTTAGTCTCTCATGCTTCGCCGCAGGATTGTGTGCTCATGAAGACTGTTTCATCTTGTGCTGCAGTTTCAGCCTTACCAACATATGTGGAAAATGCTAAGCTGGGCATCGTCCTCGTAGTTTAAAATGTAGAGCAATTGGAGCGTTATTCCAGGGGTTCCGGGTCCAATTGCCGGCTTGGACATTTTTCACATTGTTGATTCTACGCTTCGTTAGCAATGTGATAAATCACGTATTATATATTCAATAATTTCGAGCGTAATTTCACAGTTGAAAATTAAGTGAAAAATTAATTAAAATTATATTTGCTCACCGATGCTGGGTTTCTTAGTCTCTCATGCTTCGCCGCAGGATTGTGTGCTCATGAAGACTGTTTCATCTTGTGCTGCAGTTTCAGCCTTACCAACATATGTGGGAAATGCTAAGCTGGGCATCGTCCTCGTAATTTAAAATGTAGAGCAATTGGAGCGTTATTCCAGGGGTTCCGGGTCCAATTGCCGGCTTGGACATTTTTCACATTGTTGATTCTACGCTTCGTTAGCAATGTGATATATCACGTATTATACATTCAATAATTTCGAGCGTAATTTCACTGTTGAAAATTAAGTGAAAAATTAATTAAAATTATATTTGCTCACCGATGCTGGGTTTCTTTTTGTCTCATGCTTCGCTGCAGGATTTTGTGCTCATGAAGACTGTTTCATCTTGTGCTGCAGTTTCAGCCTTACCAACATATGTGGAAAATGCTAAGGTGGGCATCGTCCTCGTAGTTTAAAATGTAGAGCAATTGGAGCGTTATTCCAGGGGTTCCGGGTCCAATTGCCCGCTTGGACATTTTTCACATTGTTGATTCTACGCTTCGTTAGCAAGCTGATAAATCACGTATTATATATTCAATAATTTCGAGCGTAATTTCACAGTTGAAAATTAAGTGAAAAATTAATTAAAATTATATTTGCTCACCGATGCTGGGTTTCTTTGTGTCTCATGCTTCGCCGCAGGATTGTGTGCTCATGAAGACTGTTTCATCTTGTGCTGCAGTTTCAGCCTTACCAACATATGTGGAAAATGCTAAGCTGGGCATCGTCCTCGTAGTTTAAAATGTAGAGCAATTGGAGCGTTATTCCAGGGGTTCCGGGTCCAATTGCCGGCTTGGACATTTTTCACATTGTTGATTCTACGCTTCGTTAGCAATGTGATAAATCACGTATTATATATTCAATAATTTCGAGCGTAATTTCACTGTTGAAAATTAAATGAAAAATTAATTAAAATTATATGTGCTCACCGATGCTGGGTTTCTTTGTGTCTCATGCTTCGCCGCAGGATTGTGTGCTCATGAAGACTGTTTCATCTTGTGCTGCAGTTTCAGCCTTACCAACATATGTGGAAAATGCTAAGCTGGGCATCGTCCTCGTAGTTTAAAATGTAGAGCAATTGGAGCGTTATTCCAGGGGTTCCGGGTCCAATTGCCGGCTTGGACATTTTTCACATTGTTGATTCTTCGCTTCGTTAGCAATGTGATAAATCACGTATTATATATTCAATAATTTCGAGCGTAATTTCACTGTTGAAAATTAAATGAAAAATTAATTAAAATTATATGTGCTCACCGATGCTGGGTTTCTTTGTGTCTCATGCTTCGCCGCAGGATTGTATGCTCATGAAGACTGTTTAATCTTGTGCTGCAGTTTCAGCCTTACCAACATATGTGGAAAATGCTAAGCTGGGCATCGTCCTCGTAGTTTAAAATGTAGAACAATTGGAGCGTTATTCCAGGGGTTCCGGGTCCAATTGCCGGCTTGGACATTTTTCACATTGTTGATTCTACGCTTCGTTAGCAATGTGATAAATCACGTATTATATATTCAATAATTTCGAGCGTAATTTCACTGTTGAAAATTAAGTGAAAAATTAATTAAAATTATATTTGCTCACCGATGCTGGGTTTCTTTCTGTCTCATGCTTCGCCGCAGGATTGTGTGCTCATGAAGACTGTTTCATCTTGTGCTGCAGTTTCAGCCTTACCAACATATGTGGAAAATGCTAAGCTGGGCATCGTCCTCGTAGTTTAAAATGTAGAGCAATTGGAGCGTTATTCCAGGGGTTCCGGGTCCAATTGCCGGCTTGGACATTTTTCACATTGTTGATTCTACGCTTCGTTAGCAATGTGATAAATCACGTATTATATATTCAATAATTTCGAGCGTAATTTCACTGCTGAAAATTAAATGAAAAATTAATTAAAATTATATGTGCTCACCGATGCTGGGTTTCTTTGTGTCATGCTTTGCCGCAGGATTGTGTGCTCATGAAGACTGTTTCATCTTGTGCTGCAGTTGCAGCCTTACCAACATATGTGGAAAATGCTAAGCTGGGCATCGTCCTCGTAGCTTAAATGGTAGAGCAATTGGAGCGGTATTCCAAGGGTTCCGGGTTCAATTCCCGGCTTTGGACATTTTTCTCATTGTTGATTCTACGCTTCGTTAGCAATGTGATAAATCACGTATTATATAGTCAATAATTTCAAGCGTAAATCCACTGCTGAAAATTAATTGAAAAATTTATTAAAATTAATAAATGAATTTATACATACAAGCGTACCAAAATAATATTAATCTTAATGTTCAGTCAATGCTGTTAATTTAAAATGTTCTTCTTCTAAAAAAAATGTTATTATGAGAATCTACAGCAACCGAAAAACTAGAATTTTTGATCGATAAAACTTAAAAATACACTACAAAAAATACTCGGAAATGTTCCCGAAAATCAGAGGCAGCAAAAAGAACTTTGCTTTTAATAAATGCTTTTTGTAATTATAAAGGTATATTGGTTTATAATGTTTCTAAAGATAAAGAAAGTTAGTAATTTGCAAATGATTGCTATATATTTTCGTTCTTTGTTATATATTTCTTTCTTAAATGAAACTAGGCGCATGTGCCAATCCCAAAACTTTTATTACTCTCATACGTGTTAATAAACTTCAAAATTTGTTATCACAGTGCCAAAATTAAATCACAATCTATGCCCATAATGAGGATTCTAAAGATATGGAATCCCGTGCATTAGTTCATGAGGTATGACTACCGCTAAGATCGCGTAACTCCTGAAAAATGCAGCATAGCAGCGTTATCTATTGGGTAATAATGCTAAAATCAAATCAGAAGCAACTCATGTCATAGTAAACTGAAGTTGACTAACTGAATTTGAATTTTGAAGAAAGTCCCTGCATTAGTTTTTGAGATAGAGCTATTGAGGAAATCGCGAAAAATTCTGCATAGCCACGCCATCTTTCGAGAGATTTACATCAAAAACTATGCAGCACGAATTTATATTAGGGAGTAACTCAGTCTGAAGTTCGTTGAAAATTCGTGCTTTAACTCTTGAGATAGAGCTGTTGCTGAAATCCGGGCAAATGCAGCATAGCAGCGCCAACTGTTGGACGATTTACACCAAAACGTATCCAGCACCAAATTATATCAAGGTCTAACTGAAACTGACGTTTGATAAAAAACTGTACATTAGTTCTTGAGATATAGCTATTGCGGGAAACATAAATAATACAACATAGCAACGCCACCTTTTGGGGGGTACACGCCATTTCGGTCCCGAAACTTCGGTCCCGCCATTTCGGTCCCGCCGTTTCGGTCCCGAGACATTTCGGTCCCTGGCCATTTCGGTACCGAGACATTTCGGTCCCTGGCCATTTCGGTCCTGAGACATTTCGGTCCCTGGCCATTTCGGTCCCGAGACATTTCGGTCCCTGGCCATTTCGGTCCGGAGACATTTCGGTCCCTGGCCATTTCGGTCCCGAGACATTTCGGTCCCTGGCCATTTCGGTCCCGAGACATTTCGGTCCCTGGCCATTTCGGTCCCGAGACATTTCGGTCCCTGGCCATTTCGGTCCCGAGACATTTCGGTCCCTGGCCATTTCGGTCCCCAGCCATTTCGGTCCCTGGCCATTTCGGTCCTTAGCCATTTCGGTCCTTAGCCATTTCGGTCCCTTGTCGTTTCGATGCCCACCACCTTATAACTGTATTCTAATTGTCGTGGGCCGCCAAACGCTGTAATTTAAACATTATTTGGGACCTTTTTAATTTTTTAACACCCCCCCCCCCCACCCCACCCCACCCCTCAAATTAAAAAAAAGCTGAATATAACAGTCCGATAAATTTAAACTTTTATAACTCGTGATAATGAAATGACAGCGAGCTGAAAATTTGTTTGATTGAACAATGTGATATAATTTTATAGGGGATATTGTCTTTTTATTATTATTATTATTATTTAACAAAATGGATTTTTTAAGCTGTATTATTTGTTATTAATATTAGGTATTTTATATGTACTATAAACTACCATGGATGATTTTTTGGTTGTTTTCATACGTTTTTTAGAACTTTTAAATTATCATCATTAATTAAATAATTTAAAAAACTGTTCTTATTTTTTCTCCTTCTTACAATTAGACTAATAATAAATGTCTTCAATAATTCAATTGGACACTTATAAGCTATTGTAGGTAAATATTTCCTCAAATCATTCTTCTACATCCTCTCCTTTAATAATTCAGAAATGAGATATATTTATTGAAGCAAAAATATTTAATTTTTCTTATTACTTTTATAATACAAAGTTATAATTTTGTTTTCATAAGTTACATTACCATCATAAACATTGGGAAAACAATAGTGTTTTGGTAATTAGGTGTGCCAGGAAAAATATTTTGTTGCCAGAAAACTCCACCCACCGCTTCATTTTTTTTTAAAATAATTATTGGTTGCATTTTTAACAGTCTTCTCACCCATTGCAGACGATTTTTGTGAACTAATTTTATTGAAACTGGGACTATTTCTTTGTAATAAGATGATTATTTTTTATTTTATGTAATAGTGTAAGTATTGTTTTAATTAATTTTATTTCCAATTTTTAACTGACAAAACTAAGGTTTTTAGGTGCGTTCGTAATTATATAAATACGTAGCACCTATAGTCGTCGTTGAGTCCGTCCGTCTGCCCGTCTGTCTCCGCATATAACAGAGCAAAAACAACCCAACCGAATGGTCTGAAATTTTAAGTATATGATTGTTGCATAATTTTGTCGAGCCATTTCAAATTTTATGGATATCGGATGCATAGTTTAATTACAGGGACTGTCAAAATTTTTCTTTACATTACGGCCAATGGGAAAAAATTATTGCAAGTTCATTTTAATGATGTTACAGCCTTCCGAGTGGTCTGAAATTTTAAATATATAATTGTTACAAAATTTTGTTGAGCCATTTGAAATTTAATGAAAATCGATGTCTAGTTTAATTACAGAGACAGTGAAAAGTTTTGCGTTACATTACGGGGAATGGGAAAATATTATTGCAAGTGCATTTTAATGATGTCACAGGGTATGCACTCATGAAGTGCAAAAAAAATATACATTCAGTACAATATGGGGTGCAAAAAATAATTATAAAACTAGTTATAGTACGAACGCACCTCATTTGCCACGTTTGACGAGCATTTTCCAACTTGTTTGTATTTGTCGTTTATTTATTGTTTTTTAATATTACCCTTTTCCTCCAACTTTCCCAGAAAAAAAATTAATAATTTTTTATTTTAGTTTTATTATTAACTATATTAATAGTTTTAAATTTCGGTGACTTTAAATATAAAATAAATAAACATGTAAAAGATAAATTTCAGTTTATAACTACTATATGATAAATTGAATATAAAATGTATTATGTATTGAGTTTATTTTAAAGTAAAAAAATGTAATGTATATTAATAATGTTATTAATTTAATAAATTAAGGATACATTAAATAAAAAATATATTTAATAAAATATTAATTTAATTTTTTTACTAGAATTCCTAACTTTTTTGAGAATTAATTAATAGCAATTATTAGTAGCAATTATTAATAGCACTTAAAGTTTTTATTCAAAAGTTTTAATTTATAATTTCCAAAAAATAATATAGGGATTTTTTGAAAAATCAGTCAAAAACATAAAGTCTAAGTAATAATTAATTAATTAATTAAACATAATAATAATAATAATAATAATAATAATAATAATAATAATAATAATAATAATAATAATAATACAACATTGTACAAATACGTAAAAATACATTTTAACAGTGTTAGGTGATATTATGCAGATTTTAATTTTTTAAGTACAGTTATAATTTACAATTCGCAAAAAGTAAGAAATTATTAATTAATTGTAATTAAAGAGCAAAAATAATATTATAAGCTAACTAATAAATGAATAAACAACATGTTTATCTTCAGAACCCTTATCACTTTTATACATCCTAATGAAGTTAATAACGTTATAATAACCGAAAATTAAAAAAATATATATTTGTATTTACTCTATAAAAACTATTATATAGTTCATGTAATTGTTTTTAAACAAGCAATTGATAAATTAGTTATCTAAACAATTAATAAATAAAATAATTTTGAATTGATAAATACGTTTAATAAAAACAATTCAATTTTTGAATTTTTTTTTCACTTAACAATATAACTATGAGTGTTTTCAACTTGTCGTGCAAGTTAAATTCATGCTGTATCAAATTTATTGCAAACTAACGGCAAAAAAGTAATCAAAAATACTGCAAACTTACTGCAAAGTAGTAATCTTTCCATATCACACTATAAGTTTAACCCCTTCGAAGCGGTCAATAGACCTGATCAGGTCTATTGATGCGAAAGCGCCGTCAGAAGGCGCATGCATAGGTTTTATCACCATAAACAAGTTTAGCTAATATTTGTACTTTTCATTTCGAGCATTTTTTGGTATTTAATAAGTATAGCGTTTAGAAAAAACGGTGCCAACCGAATAAAATTTCTGCAATTTCTGCGTATGTGCTGATTCTCATTGTTGTTGAGTCTCTCAATAGAGAGATTTTTTGCTTTCGTGAATTAAAGACAGTCTTGCCATCATTTTCACAACAAACTACTCATGCAAGTGGGTGATGGTATACTTTGCGGGAGATTTGCTGCGAATTTCTCAATTCAAATTTGTCACGGCAAGATAATATCAGAAAAAATCAAACTTTCTGCTAATGTTCATGCTATCTGGGTTACCTCAAAAATTTCCATGGGGAGCGCGGCGGATCGCATGAACGACTCATGCGATTGACACTTATGTGAAATCATTATCCAATATCTATTACAGCACAAATTCTTAATTCAATGGCAAGAAATTAAACATGAAAATTGCTGTTTTACACTTAACCACTTGGTCCTAACTTTATTGTAGGCAAATGTTATGTAATATGAAACTTGATTTAACCCATTCGCTGCCAAAACTAAGAATTTTCAATTTTTTTGTTGAAGGTCGTTTGCCAGCACAAATTCAGAAAGATAAATTTCGCTTTACTAATACAGCGAAATTTCTGCCAATAAATGAGGCATTTTTTTAAATTCTAAAATAGTGGTGACAAAGTAATCAATAAATTAAAGCCACGAGTATACTCGTGAATGACAGAGAATGGGTTAATTAAATTTAACTCTTCAGTATGCGCTCAGATTTTTACATCATAAGTTAATCTTTTTCACTGGTAAATATTAATGTAACTTGAATGTATTATTAGTTGCAGTTATAGAGATTGGCCTTATATTTTTTATCCATGCATTTTTTTTAATTAAGAAATTAAATAAGGATATACCTAAATTCTTAAAGTTACTCGAAATACTTCTATCATATATACACAGTCAAGACAAGATTCCAAGGACTGGTAAAAAGCTCCATTTTAGACAGGCTTCCATGTGAAGAAGTGTAATTAATTATACTTCTAAGATACACTACCTCAATAAGATCCATTGTTCGTTTCGCAGGGATTCTGAAACTCTTCCGTTTGAGACAGGATTCCGTTATAGAAAGATTCCGCTTTCAAAGGTTTCACTATGCTTCACTAAAGAAGGGTGAAAATCCCCTTTTCAGACAGGTTTTCAGCAAATTTAATTGTATCGCAATTCATATTAAGACCATGTAACGCTTACGTTAAAGACAGGATTCTGTTATAGACAATTACTATTTTGACAAGTTTTATTCTATTCATATGATATAAATAAGTATATTTATATAAATACACAAAACTTTTAAAAATGGAACCTGCCTATAACGGAGTTCTGTCTTAAACATAAATGTTCCATGGTGCTACGGAAAAGAATACTATACAAATACACCAAATAACACGGAAACTTGTGTAAAACGGAATTTTTCACCAATATTTACAATTTCATCTTGACAGGTTTTACTATATATATAACATGAAGGGAAAATTCTGGACCCCCCCCCCCCCGAAACGAAATCCTGGCTAAGCCACTGCATGTCGTCCCGGTTTTTTTAAGCAATTAAAGATGAAAAATGCCGTGTGGCCACAAAAAAGCGCCGGCTGACTAGAACAAAGAGAGCGCGAATAGAATAATTCTTCTATCTGGATCTTTATTTAGCATAATCAAATGGGGGAAGCCAGGACATCTACACTTGACATATATATATACATGTATAATATTCTTTTGAATGAATAACATATAGATATCAAGAAAAGCCAAATATGTTTTCTAAATTTCCAAATTTCTTCATTGTGATATATTTATAAAATTTCTTAATTTAAAATGAAATTTTACGTAAAAGTGATTCACTATACATTATTATTTTGAGATTTTATGTTATTTTTTTGTATTTTCATTTTTATTTTTTATTTGTCATATTAAAACATGTAGGCTGCTTTAATTCTAAGTATATAAGTCAAATAAATAACAAAGAAATATTTGAAATACAGAATTAATTTTAAATACGAAAAGAATATTTTATGACAATAGAAATTTTAAAATTTTGATTTATGTTTATTGTGCTCGTAGTTTTTGACTGTAATAAGCATATAAAAGTCTTAAATATATTAAAAAGGATTTGTAATTGTTGCAAACCACTTCACCGTCGACAGGTATGGGGAAAAAGTGCTTTTATCCCCGAGTTATCTCGGGGCAAACGGTGAAATGGTTCAAAATTAAATATATTTTTAAACTTGTCATTCGACACCGGTAGAAATAGTGGTAATATTATTGTTACATGTAAAAAGATTAATGCAAACTTTTAAATAGTTTTTCAAAAAATAGTAAATTAAAATAACTATTAAAATAAAATAGAAAGTTCTAATCTGTTCCGGTGCAGAATTTAAAAAATATTGTGTCTTTATCACAATTCCATGTTAAGAACCCCCTTTTTAAAAAATATGTAAAATGCAATACATTTAAAATTGATGCGCCGTTAAATAATAGGATAAAATAAAGATTTGTAAAAATATTTGCAGATTTTTTCATCATTAATTACATAGTGTGCAAATTACATACAATTGAATATGTGCATTTTGGCATGGGCATTTGCATATGAAAACTAAAGCTCGACTTATAAATATTTTTAAATTGTCTGGACTTTATATTTATGATAGACTAAAATATGAGGAGCTTCTATAAAAAATCCACAGAACTCTCCCTTCCCCCACTCCTGAAAACGATTACTTCTACCATATAAAATTTGCATGGGGTGCTACAATTTGATTGCGAGTTATAAGTGTTTGCGGTTTTCGGGCCCTTATATTCGGTTATACTAAAATTTCAAGGGTTCAGTTAAAAAATCTTATAATGTACCTCCTTTTTTGAAGATTATGTTTACCGTACAAAATATGAGTGTGATTACGATAATTACAGAGAGAGTTATAAATGAATCAATTAAAATAATAAAACTTTGTAAAAAATCACCATAAAATTAAAACAAAACACAGGACGCGTTTCGAGCTAAAAACATAACAGCTCGTCATCAGCTAAGCATACACGTGTCCGAAAACGAGCAAGTTCAAAAATGAACAAGTTCATTTTAGTTCAGCTGTTATGTTTTTAGCTCGAAACGCGTCCTGTGTTTTGTTTTAATTTTATGGTGATTTTTTACAAAGTTTTATTATTTTAATTGCTTCATATCGCCAGTTTTCGGTGCTGTTTCGCAGAGTTATAAATGTTTTAATTTATCAGGACCTTATACGTAAGATACACTAAAATATATAAAAAGTCAACAGAGCCCCCCCCCCCCCCCCCTGCCTTATAAAACGATTATGATTATCATAGGAAATTTGTGTGGGCTGCGACAATTTTGATCTGTGTTATAAGTGTTTGCGTTTTCGAGTAATTATATTCGAGTTATACTAAAATTTAAGGAGTTCAGTTAAAAAATTTGATAATGTCCCTCCTTTTATAAAGATTACGTTTACCATACAAAATATGAGTGTTTTGCGATAATTATAGATCGAGTTATAAATGTCTTAATTTATCAGACCCTTATACTTATGATACACTAAAATATAGAAAATGTCAATCCCCCGCCCCCTTGTTTTTTAAAAGGATTACCATACGAAATTTGTGTGTGTTTACTAAAATTTTAAGGCCTTTATTTAAAAAACTCTACAATGTCCCCTATAAAATTGTCACCGATTTCAAGTGCACAAAATTTCAGCTTGCTGGAGAAGGGACCGAAATATCTCGGGACCGAAATGTCTTGGGTCTGAATTGTCTCGGGACCGATATGTCTCGGGACCGAATTGTCTCGGGACCGAAATGTCTTGGGACCGAAATGTCTCGGGACCGAAATGTCTTGGGACCGAATTGTCTCGGGACCAAAATGTCTCGGGACCGAATTGTCTCGGGACCGAAATGTCTTGGGACCGAAATGTCTCGGACCGAAATGTCTTGGGACCGAAATGTCTCGGGACCGAAATGTCTTGGGACCGAAACGTCCTGCTTCCCTTTTGGGAGATTTACATGCAAAAAGCATCAGAATCGATCTATATGAAGTACTAACTGAAACTAAAATGTTATTAAATTCCGTGCATAGTTCTTGAGATAAAGTGCCCACAAAATTTGTGCACATATGGACAGAATCACAAACCCACAGACTCACATACAGACATTTTCTGAAATTAGTGATATCGTCAGGACCTTCTATGACGTATGAATCCACCCAAAATCGGAAGTCGATTTTTTTCACGAGTCCAATACTTTCTTCTTGTAAAGATAGATGAAAGTAAAAACATCCGTCTTTCTTATAGTGCAGGAAATCCTAGTTTTCTAAATAATTCATGTAAAATCGATATTTAGTTTTGAGAAATTTGTATATTTTATTAAGTACTTTTCATTATTATTCCTTTCACGAGTTTTCAATAATACATGCAATATCACGCACAAAGATTAGTCGAAAATTACCATAAATACGTTTATTTACGGTTTTAATATCATCATCTTTCTTTTTTATACTTTTTTAGCTTCAAATAGAGTAAAAAATTAAATCTAGCTCATTAGTATTGCTACCACTATGCAACAAATACAATAAGTATATGAAAAATGCGGTTATAGAATTTTTTACTCGACATTCTAAAAAACAGAAATTCATAAGATTGTAAATTTCGTGTTCTAACTACAAGCGTTACATAAACAGAAGTAATGACAATAGAAGGGGTTATTATTATTATTTGAACTAACTACACTAGCATGAAAAATTTGGTTTGTATCATATTTTATAGCTTTTGATAATCGATTTTTATATATTTTTTATCGTTCAAACCGAAAATGACCTTCATTTTTAAACATTACGTCAGGAATTTTTCGCAAATCGTAAACTTCAAAGATAAAAAGTTTAAAATTATAAGTGCCCCCCCCCCCTAATCGGACTACTGAGCTATTTAGCTGTAAGAAACCCCAATGTAAGCAAAAAAAAATGAGTAAATAATTGAATTATGTAAAATTAAATTGAATAAAAAAAGTTTTACATCTATTTTATTGCATCAGGTTTTCACTTTTTTTTTTTTTTTTTTTTTTTACTTTTTAAATTTGAAATTTGCAATTTACGAAAAATTCTAAAGTGATGGTTAAAATTAAGGTCATTTTCAGGTTCAGAGCTAAAAAAATACTTAAAAATCAATTATAAAAAGTTAAAAAAGACAACCATCTTTCTAATTTTTAGTATTACATTTTCGTTATTATTTTTTTTTTTACTTTTTTACCTTTTGACATTAGAAATTTACAATTTGCGAAAAATCATGACGTGATGTTTAAAAATGAAGGTCGTTTTCGAATTCAGCGCTAAAAAATACATAAAAATCTATTATTAAAAGATAAAAAACCTGTGCTATTAAATAACAGAAATGAAAATCACTTTTAAATATAAATATAAATATATTACTAAAACTTTGCTGCATATAGAATGAGTTGTTAAAAACAGAAAAAACACGTGCTTTGTATTATAATGTCACGGTCAACAATAATTCCAAATGCATTTCATACAAAATATTTTATTTAGACTTAAAATGTCTCTTAAACATATGTGTAAAATGTCCTTTTTAACTTAATTGAAAATAATAGAAGTCATAAAATAAATAAGAGATGGAGAAATAACAAATGTTTCTTAGAACTAAAGTTTTACTATATTTATTAAATGTAACATCCTAACTAAAGTTAGTTTTCGTATGAAAAATGTTTTTATGGCTAATATAAATAAATCTATGTGAAAGGAGTAGTAGAATCTTTCCGTATAACAATTACCTCTGTGAAAGAGGAGAAAGTGTGCTTGAGAGCACATTTTACATGCAATAAAATTGGCAGTAAAAGCTTTATTTTTCTAGACGAAAGCAAAAGATTATTAGATGCCATGAATGTTAGACAATAACAATCAGCATAAGAGGAAGTACAAATATTTACTTCAAATGTTTAATTATATTTTTCTACATTTTGCTTTGAAACTTTATATCACAAAATGTGAGGTGAACCTGATAATTTGTATGGAATTTCTTTTTCTGAAAAATATAAAATCTGTAATTCTTAATTTAGCATATACTAACTAATTTTCTCATTATGATTACTTATAATATATACTTATTTTTTATTTCATAATTGGGGATTTTAAAATAGTAAATACAGATCGGTTTTACTTTTGTATATCAGATTGATAATTTAACATTTTTTTAATGTTTAGAAAATTAATATTTTTGTCAGATTTCTATGCAAATACAAGTTATTAAATTATAATCTTTTGATGTTTATTGGAAATTGCAATTAAATTTTTCAAACACTTTCTTCTGTTGAAAGATCATACATTTTGCACATAGATTGTAGATACAAAATACATTCAGTTTTGAATTGGTGCAATTTAGAAAAAATATTTAGTGAACAATTGATAATTCAAGAAAATATTTTTATTTTCTAAAATATTATAATATTTGAATGGAATCAGAAAGCTGATTTTGTAAGGATTTCTTATTAAAATTTGTTTGCTCATTTATAAAGGTTTCATATATCATGAGATAATTAACTTTATTAACTATAACCGTACAGAATTATTATGAATATTTATTATTTTAGTTTTTCAATAAAGGGGAAATAACAAATGTTTCTGAGAACTACAGTTTTACTATATTTATGATGTAAAAGTAACATCCTAACTAAAGTTAGTTTTCATATGTAAAATGTTTTTATAGCGAATATAAATCTATGAGAAAAGAGTAGTACAATCTTTCCATGTAACAATTCCCTCTGTGCAGGAGGAGAAAGTGCTCTTGAGAGAGCTTTTTACATGCAATAAATTTAGTAGTAAAATCTAGAAGAAAAGAAAAAGATTATTAGATGCCATGAATGTTAGATAATAATAATCAGCATAAAAGGAAATACAAATCTTTACTTCAAATGTTTATTTTTGTTATTAAAATGTTTTCTGCATGCAATTTATGTTTCATATCATTTTCTGCATGTTGTTTATATAATATAATTTCATCTATTGAAGCCAAAAACTTTGTGATAACATTTGCCTATATGCTAGAGACTGTTTCTAATAAAAATTATAATTCTATAAAAAGAAATAATCACATACAAGTGAATGGAAGAAAATAAATCATCTGATCACATAAAACGTATAAAAACCAGAATGAAGAAGAACGGAAAATCATGCATGTGGCATAGATTATGAAACGCTTTTCAAATCTAACAGAATATTATTAAGAAATGTTGTTTTTTCATACAGTGATATGAAGAGTTTTAAAAACACATAACGCAGTAAGTATTCATTTTCTGAAATTTTCAACAAGATCAGAGCAAATATAATAACCGAATTTTTTTAGCATCTCTCTAAAAAAATGATAAATGCTATATAGGCTATAATCTGTAAAAACGTCTTGTGCTACATCTCAATGATTCATATTAATTTGATTACGTTTGAAATACGTAACATCATTAAAAGTACAGCAAACCGTTTTTCTCCATAAATCAAATTATAATGAATATTTCTTGTGTATACCTATAAACCAAATTTAAATGCTATATTTTTTATTTTCTGGAGCAGCCATACTCAAACCTTTGTCCTCGCGAGCCGCAAACATATGTTTGAGACGTTAGGCGGGCCGCACAGAGCAATACAACAAAGTTAATGGATTAAATGATTGTCGCGTAAAAAAATGCTACCAAAAAAATTTAACACCAGTATCTACGAATAATAAACTTCGTGGTAGATCTTTATTGCAAATGTTGTATAAGTAGGAAGCGAAGTTTGCTGTTCGGAAATAGTAGAGTAAAAATATTTTGGTGGCAATTTTCTTCCCGATAAACGTTCAACCCGAAAAATCAGTATTAGCTGTATAATGCGCATAAAACGTTATAATGTAACAATGTAAATTTTCAAAGTTCTAAAGAAAAATAAAATCATCAGCTTTTCTCTAATAAGTAAATATTTTGCCCAATGCAAAAATTTCATTTTATTTTAATTGTAGAAATATACAGTGCAAATCTAATTAATTGGAATAAAGTTTGCTTAGTGGTGATGGTCTTAAGTAGTATTTTTTATGCACAACTCAATTAATTTTATAAATATAAATTAATGATTATGTGTCTTGGTCCGCACAAAAAATACCGCCAGGCCGCACGCGGTCCGCGGGTTGAGTATAGCTGCTCTAGAGAAACATTTTACAACCCACCTGCCGGATGCATATCAATATTTTTTAAATATAATAGCGTGATTTAGATGTACCGCAAACATTTTTGCCCATAGACTATAACGTATTTTGCTTGTCTTTTGCGTGTCCTTTAAACCAAGTATGATACACACTTCATTTTAATAGAAAAGTTTTATAGCGAACGAAAATAGCATATAAAAATTCCAAGGCGATTCGAATATATTTCCAAGAGTTAGGGCGCGGCGAAACGTCCAGACAAACCAAATTCATATTCACAGTGGTCTTTTAACTGTTATTTCAATAAATGTGAAAAAAATAGAGTGCAATTTTCTTTAAATTTATAATTAATCAATATTGATCATTATTCGACAAAAGTGGTTGACCTTGATCTCTAAAACACAACACATAATTAGAAAATCACTTATATTTCTTTACCTGAAATGAAAAAAGCATATTTCCAGGTCCTGTGTGCACTTGGTTAATTTTTTTAAAATTTTGTCACTGATACCCCTTGGCTTCTGGGGTCCTCAAATAGGTTTTTCTTACTGTACGTTAGATTGATATTTTCACATTTTTTATCTGTTTAAACAATTAATATTTTGGCCAGATTTCTTTGCAAATGCAAGTTATTAAAATATATTCTTTCCAAGTGTTTTGGAAATTGCAATTAAATTTTTCAAACACTTGCTTCCGAGGAAAGATTATACGTTTTGCAGATAGAATGTAGAAACAAAATACATAATTTAACATTTAGTCTTGAGCTGGTACAATTTAGAAAAATTATTCAGAGGAAAATTGATAATTCCTGAAAATATTTTTATCTTTCAAAATATTATAATATTTACAACCTTTGTGAATTGCGACTGATTCCATTCAAAAAAAGCTAACTATCTAAGGATTTCTTATTAAAATTTATTTGCTCATTTATAAAGGTTTCATACGTCATGAGATAATTAAAATTATTAACTATAACCGTACAGAATTGTTTCGAAGATGCATTAATTTAGTTTTTCAATAAAGAGTACTTTTGTGAAATGTTTTTACCCGTTCTAACGTAAAAAACGAAAACTTTGATTATACATACAAGATATATATTTAAAATGCATTTCCATTAACACATTTTAGTAATTACTTTGGAAGACAATTGCCCATTTCAGAATAAGCTTTCTTACTTTTTAAAAATATTTTTAAATTGAAAAAAAAAATCCTCTGTGACTTGAAATCCATCATTTCGAAAAAAATATCGTTTATCCAAAGGCTTCTTATTAAAATGTATTTACTTATTTATACAAGCTTCATATTTCATGAGATAATAAATTTTATTAACTATACCCTTAGAGATTCATTTGAGAGTATACACTTTTTTCCCTTAAAGTTAATAGATGCAGTGTACCTTTATCTTTACTCTAATTTAAAATACACTGCTTACATTTCTCTTGTTCAATTACGCTCAGCTATTCGCCTTTAATTTAAAATGCACTCTGCAAAATAAACATAAATTAAATGTTTTGATATGGGAATAGAGTGCGTATTTTATAATTTTCTGTTTTAAAAACACACCAGCAAAGCATAAATTTTCTTAGGATATAATTTTGTTTTTTCATAAAAAAAAATCGATCATGATTTTTTATATTTTCTTTATTATTACTATTATTATATTTTTATCTTTTTGATTTTATACACGTGAATTTTCATCTTTATAAGTAACAAATGAAAAAGCGATAACTTATGCTTTTTTATGTATGTATCTAATCTGTTCAAAGATTAACAAATTAGCTACAAAGGAATTTGTAAATGAAGTCTTTAAACTAGCTGAAAAGGCGAGATTGCGTAATTTTAGATGTATAACATGATATGTGTTCCTTTCAATCTTACATACATTTGAGATTATTTACGTTCTTAAAGGCATTTACTTGCCTCTTTATTAGAATGCTGCCTACCAGGCAGAAGATGTCATGTTCCATACCTGATTTACGCATGCATGTTCGTAAAACGTTGTACTGGATTTTAAGTGGATGTTCCTGTTTGTTTATCCCTCATTTGCGAAACATGATCATATAATTCTAAACCAACCGGATAAGTTTAAATATATGTTTCTGCTATAAAGGTGAATTAATATTACGGCGTTATCATCATAGATTTAGCATTTTTGGCATTAACTTATAAGATTCTGCCAAGTTGTAAACAACCAATGAAGCCTTTGATTTGTTGAAAATTATGATTTAACGCTAGGAACGCCAAAGTCTAGGACGATAACGGCATATAAAAAATTCTCCTTAACAGTCCAGGCAGAGAACTAGTCTATAAATATTGATATTTACATTCCACTGTTATTTCTTCAGCATTCTTTCCAAATAAATCTTTTCTAATACAAGTGAAAACTAGTTTTTGAATTTTGCGGTTATGTTCGGTTTATGTTCGGTTTAGCATTCCTGAACTTCGTCAGCAGAAGTAAGAGGAATTCGTAATTATATTCACCTCTTTGAAAAAAAAATTACCTGTCAAATATTTAAGCTAATGTTAATTCTGCAAGAAATGGCATATAATTTAAGTAAGTTTTCTCGGGATTTAAACTTTGTCTTAAGGTAAATTTACCTTATGGTGTTATCGCTCAAGGCGTAGGCTATAGGCGTGGCGTTTGGCGTTTGCCGAGACCCCCACCAACCAGCGTGCATCATTTGTTAGTTACGCTCCACTCGCTGATTGGGTTTTATGATTTAAAGCTAGGAACGCCAATGTCTAGGACAATAACGCCATAGTGCAAATTGACCTTTATAAACTAAAATTATATTCAGCTAAAATTTTCTTATAATTTTCACAATAACACATTTATATTTTTAAAAAATCAGAAAAGCAGAAAAACGAATTTAGAAATGTAGTTTTAATAACAATAACGTTATATACTGTTACAGATTCGGTTTTCTATTTTAGAATGAGAAAATTATTCAATCTAGAATTTGGGTTTAGTAACTAATATGAAACAATATCGTTATTCATTAAGACACATAAAGGCGTTATTTTTTTAAGCTGAAATGCTCAAATAAAGGAAGTTATTTTGTAGCAAATTCCGAATTTAATGTTATATCTGAGCAGATGCTCAATTGAAAATTGCATTTGAAAAATACATTCAGCGACTAAAATCATTTGTATGAAAATTAAAAAAATGAAAATAAAAAGAATATTGCTTTTCTCCTAATTTAAATTTACATTGAAAACACACTATTAACTAAAATTATCGAATGCTTTTTTAAAAATCCTTTCGGCTAGTGCCGGGAAGAAGAGGTAGCTTTCATATTTACAGAAATACCTCGACTTATGTCAGCAATACGTTTCAAGACTAGCGACATAAGTCGAAAACGACGTAAATTGAGGTACATTTAAAGATGAGCAAAAAGGGGATAAGTAATAAAATTCCCCCAAACATATTCTATTGTATGTAGGGATTATGTTACATACATTTAACATTAGTAAAAAAAATCCGTTCGCAATATAAGAATTTGGAGTAAATCAATAAGTTGTTAACTTAGAATTTATTGTTCTTTTAGCTACCTCGTTCCAAGCTTTGAGCATGTGAAAAAATCTTGCAGTGAAGTTTGAACCGATAATTTTTTCTTTCTTCTCTTAGAAGATCTTTGTAACAGAAGAGTCAGTTTTCTGAGCTTTTTCTAGTCGTTGCAACACTTTGCTCGTCTGAATCGATATTTTCAAGAACCGTCATTCCAGCTTCAATAAGGTTTAGTTTCTCGGTTAATTTTACAACCGTTATAATCTTCCCCTTACCCCTTAGGCTCAAAATATTTAAATATTTTTTCGACACTACTTTGTTTCTTTAATTCGATAAATTTGTCGATAGTTAATTCCGGTTCAGAGGAATTTATGAGTTCAACAACATCTTCAGAATCCAATATCTAAGTTGAGTTTTTTTTCCATTTGCGACGATTTCATAAATTAATAGAGATACAGAATCATAATTTTCTAATGTTTTCTTAGTCTCTGAGAAGGAAAATCAAGGAATTTTTTTTCCAGTCTACACGACGTAAATGCGGGGTGACGTAACTCGAGGAGACGTAAGTCGGGGTATTACTGTATTGTTTTTAAAATTTTCAAACTTTACTCGAAGCTACTTTCATCCAAATTTTAAGAAGCTAAAACTCAACGAACCCGATAAGAGAAAATTCGTCAATATTGAATTTGAATCAGAACTACGTCAAATTAATAAGCTATAGCTAAGTTTTCATCATTTATGGTTATTTAATTTTGATCGCCAAGTTTGTTGATATTTCGACAAGTGTCGCCAACCTTGGCGAGAATTTGAAGCTAACGTATATTAATAATATGTAAGCATTCAGCAGCAGTGCACGGTGCAAATGACCGCCATTTTGAAACAAGATGGCGAATGAAGCTGGCTAACGAACTTGATCGAGACATTGGTATGTACTATTCATACAGTTAATTTCATCCAAATCGGTTAATAAATACGAGAGTTATCGCATGACAAATATCATATATATATACATAGGGATATATATATATATCCACTGCTTTTTAAATTTTCACATTTATTTACATAATACAAAGCTAAATTTTAATATCTCAAATATTCCTCATCTTTTTAAATGTTATTTATATTCTCATTTTTTTATATTACAATTTTTTGCCTTTAAAACGTTAATTTAATCAATTGCCCATTTATTTATTTTTATATAATTCTTTATTTCTTTATTTGTATTAATTTATTCCTTTTCTTTATTTTATTTTGTATTCACTCAATACTTATTAAGTTTATTCCTATTTTTTCATTCTAGTTTAAATAAAAGTTAATCTAAGTCTTTTCTTGATTTCTTCAATCATTTTCATTCATTTTATTTTTTAATTTTTTTTGGAGCTTAAGATGACAACTCTAAACATTATTGTTATTAATTCAGTTCCAATTTACATTTTTCCTTTCTCACACCAGATGCAGCACAGTTATGGTTTTCAATCAGATGCTCAACTGTAGATCACATGTTAAAATAGTCTTAACTTTGTTTTCCATGCTGATATGCAGTAGTTTTGACTATTTGTATGTCATTCCGGTATTGTGCTCTAATAATTTTTAATATATTGTATGAGGTGTATCTTTCTTTGGATCTCTTAGCTTTTTATTATCTATTTTCTGTAATGTTTGCGTTTTAAGGACTAAATTTTGTCATTTTAGGCTTAATGCCGACAAAATTGGATGAAATAACGCATCTTCTATGAATGAACTCACAAGCTCCTCTGATGATTCTGTGAGTCAGTCATAGTTTCTTATTTTACATACTGTTTTCATATGTTCATTTCAAAATCAACTTTAGAACTTTATCAATTTTTTCATATATTTGTGATTTCAAATTTATTTATATATATATATCATATTTGAACGGAGTGACGTTTTGGCGTCTGGGGGTCCTGATCGGTAAATATATACCAAAATTTTCCTCCGGTCGGTTGAAATAGGTATCTTTTTACTTCTTGTAATGAAAGGTACCTAGAATATGCTTTCTTGAAGTGTCGTGGCTCATGATACAAAACTGTAGTTAATACCATAAATGCACACATCACTCTGGAAAACTAACTTAATGAAAAATATTATTCAATGCAGTTTATTCATTTATTAATATTTTATGGAAAATTATATCCAAATAAGTAAGCCCAGTAAGAAATACTCTTATTTAAAGCATAACAATTAAAAATAATTTAATTATAAATAAACCATGAGTATTCAAAACTATATTAAATATAAAGTGAAGGTTTGTTAAGAATGATTATTTCGTCTAAATATAATTTTTTTTCTTCTTAGAAATGGTTTTTAAAATGGTTTAAAAAATAAAGCAGTTAATTCCCTTAAAAATTGAATGCATTGAGTTTGGCTCAATAGAATTGAGAAGATAGAATATTTTAAATTAAAAGTGCTTGATTCGAACTACTATTAGGTAGATTTCGTAAGAAATACTACCTATTACATTCTCCACTATGTTAGAATTTCTGAAAATTTTTTGCAAATCTACGCTGATCATAACACCTAGAACCGAAAACCACCCCCTGTTAAAAACTTTATCAGTTAAAAACCTGTATATTTTCGTACGCTGTCATGTTATATTTTCGTATGGTAAGAAACATGTATTGTATATTTTCGTAGATTAAGAAGCATACGTGTTTGTATAATAGTGTAAGATATGTTCTAAGTAATTAAGTAAACCCCTTTCAGCAACTAAATAACTCTTTTGTAACACTGTGAAACACTTTCTAACTTAGAACAATCATTAAATTAAATTTTGAATCCAATGAATAAGATTTAAACAGATTATAATATCCTGGAAAATTGTTAAAGAGAACATCAATTACTACCAGTTATTTATTAGTTAAACACATTCATGATAAGAAAAAACATAGTTCAATTTATTTATCGATAACAGTTATATTTGAAATTAACGATGATTAAAGTAAGTTAAAGTAGAACAATGAGAAACATATATACAAATAGTGAATGTTTAATTACATTGTGATAAATCAATGATTAAATAACAATTTAAATACAATTAATTCCTATTTACATGCTTTGTTAGCCATACCTATTGATGTCAAACAAATTAAGTTAATTGTAAGTTAAGAAATTGTTGATTTCAAAAGTTGTCTTACAAAATCGAACACTTCAAGACACGATCTTTTGTTTGTGGTTAATGGATTTACAATGAATTTTAATAGACCTCTAATTCCATTTACATATACGTAATAATAGATAAAAGTTGTGATTGGGAAGATTGGTGCAATGGGTGATTGCAGAAAACACGAAAAATATTTTACGTTATGAAAATTAATTTAGTCTTATTAATCAGATATCCACTGATTAAAAAGCGAATCTGTAAAATCAGATCGCATTAATAATTCAACAGCAGCATGCCGTAGTTAAAAAAAAAAAAAAAAAAAAAAATCTGTCACAAAAGCCAGCACGTGTACCGAGCATTACGAAAAACAAATAATCACAGCAACAGTAGAATTCTCAGTGTTTTCAAAGATAAATAAATATTAAATAATTGTAATCTAACTTCTTTATTTACATAATCATCATTCAGACTTGTGGAGCACTCTCAAATAAGGTATCAATTTCGAATTATTATAATTAGAATGGACGTTCTTATTCCGATAGCGCCGTTACATTTCAGCAGTTAAAAATCACTGTTAAAGTTCACTGTTAATTAAAATCACCGAAAAAAGGTCTTCTGAACAGGACAGAAAAGATTTATAGTGAGTGCGTATGAATACAAATATCTGCAATATGGCAAGGCAACAAACCACTGACAAAAATGGAAAACGCGGATTGAGAAAATCGTTGCAATTCGGTTTTACCATTTGCGGAAAGAATGTTCCAATAAAAAGGCCAATACCAAAATATTTTAAGGGAAAATGAAGCCGGAAAAATTTTGAAATGGAATTTTTAGACGGAAGCCTATACTGGCGAAACGCCAAAAGGAAAAAGTCCTTCCGGCCAGTGCCGGGAGGAAGAGGTAGATTTCATATTCCTTATTTTAAAAAAGCCATCTTATATTATTCAAACACACGAAGCTCAATTAAGTGGAAACCGAATGTAGGACATTCAATACTAATTTTTATCAATACTAAATCATTATGAATGAGAATTTCGCGAAATTTGTCAGCTTTCACCAAGCTGCTTTTAGTTAGCTTTCTTTACAAAAAGCTACCTATTGCAGCCGTTCGGAGGAAAGCGATTTCAAAAAATTTTCGTATATTTTCATCGATCATGACCCCCAGACCCCGAAACCACCCTCCGTTCAAAATTGATATATATATATATATATATATATATATATATATATGACCTATGTCACACTGTAACTCTCGTATTTATGAACCGATTTGGATGTAATTCGGTGTGTACATAGTACATACCAATGTCTCGACCGAGTTCGTTGGCCAGCTTCATCCGCCATTTTGTTTCAAAATGGCGGCCATTTAAAAATTTAAAAAAAATTTAAAATTTAAAATGTGGTACCAAAAAATTGAAAATGGAAAAATATTTTTTTTTATGTATTTGACCTTTATACAAAGACTCCGTAGCAGTTGTTGTTTCGTCTATATCTTAAAAAATGGCTGAGTTATAGCATTTTGAATTTCTAGCGAAGCTGACATTTTGAAACGTCCTCAATTTTGTCACGCGATAAAAGGCGTATTTATGAACCGATTTGGATGTAACTTCGTTTATACATAGTACAGACCAATGTCACGACCGAGTTCGTTTGCCAGCTTCATCCGCCATTTTGTTTAAAAATGGCGGCCATTTAAAATTTTAAGAAAAATTTAAATTTGAAATATGGTACCAAAAAATTGAAAATTGAAAAATATTTTTTTCTTATGTATTTGACCTCGATAAAAAGATTCGGGAGCAGGTTTTGTTTCGTCTATATCTTAAAAAATGGCTGAGTTATAGCATTTTGAATTTCTAGCGTGGCTGATATTTTGAAATGCCCTGATTTTTGTCACGCGATAACAAGCGTATTTATGAACCGATTTGAATGTAACTTGGTCTGTACATAGTACATACCAATGTTTCGACCGAGTTTGTTGGCCAGCTTCATTCGCCATCTTGTTTCAAAAGGGTTGCCATTTTTTAAAAAAATGTAATTTAAAATTTAAAATGATGTATTAAAAAATTGGAAAATGAAAAAGATTTTTTTATGTGTTTGGCCTTGATACAAAGATTCTAGAGCAGTTTTTGTTTCTGAAAATTTGTTCTTTTGTTTATATCTTAAAAAGTGGTTGAATTATAGCACTTTGAATTTCTATCACGGCTAACACTTTGAAACGATCTTGTATTTGTCACGCGATACCACACGTATTCGCCTTCGATGAAAGAAGGCATGTGGATAGTATACATCAATATCTCGACCAAGTTCGCTGGCCAGCTTCATCAGCCATCTTGTTTCAAAATGGCGGCCATTAAATTAAAAAATATATATATTTAAAGTGAGGTGCAAAAAAATTAGAAATTGAAAAAGGTTTCTTTCTTAAGTATTTGACCTTGATATAAGGATTCAGGAGCATTTTTTGTTTGTCTTTATCTTAAAAAAGGCTCAGATATAGCAGTTTTAATTTCTAACGTGGGTGACATTTTGAAAAATCTGATTTTTTGCCTGCGACAGCACTCGTATGTATCAACCGATTCCGATGTGAGTGAGCATGTGCACAGCAATTACTAAGGTCTCGACCAAGTTCACTGGTTAGCCTCATCCACCATGTTGTCTTAAAATGGCAGGCACTTTAAGAAATCGCCGAATTTGGCAGCGAAATATAAGTTACTTTAAATAAAAGCAGCTTGGATAAAGCTGACTAATTTTGCGAAATTCTCATTCATAATGATTTAGTATTGATAAAAATTAGTATTCAATCTCCTACATTCGGTTTCCACTTGATTGAGCTTCGTGTGTTTGAATAATATAAGTTGGCTTTTTTAAAATAAGGAATATGAAAGCTACCTCTTCCTCCCGGCACTGGCCGGAAGGACTTTTATTTAAAGTAACTTATATTTGGCTGCCAAATTCGGCGATTTCTTAAAGTGCCTGCCATTTTAAGACAACATGGTGGATGAGGCTAACAAGTGAACTTGGTCGACACCTTAGTAATTGCTGTGCACATGCTCACTCACATCGGAATCGGTTGATATGTACGAGTGCTGTCGCAGGCAAAAAATCAGATTTTTCAAAATGTCACCCACGTTAGAAATTTAAACTGCTATATCTGAGCCATTTTTTAAGATAAAGACAAACAAAAAATGCTCCTGAATCCTTATATCAAGGTCAAATACTTAAGAAAGAAACCTTTTTCAATTTCTAATTTTTTTGCACCTCACTTTAAATGTAATTTTTTTTAATTTAATGGCCGCCATTTTGAAACAAGATGGCTGATGAAGCTGGCCAGTGAACTTGGTCGAGATATTGATGTATAGTATCCACATGCCTTCTTCCATCGAAATAGGTGAATACGTGTGGTATCGCGTGACAAATACAAGATCGTTTCAAAGTGTTAGCCATGATAGAAATTCAAAGTGCTATAATTCAACCACTTTTTAAGATATAAACAAAAGAACAAATTTTCAGAAACAAAAACTGCTCCAGAATCTTTGTATCAAGGCCAAACACATAAAAAAAATCTTTTTCAATTTCCAATTTTTAAATACCTCATTTTAAATTTTAAATTACATTTAAAAAAATGGCAACCTTTTTGAAACAAGATGGCGAATGAAGCTGGCCAACGAACTCGGTCGAGACATTGGTATGTACTATGTACAGACCAAGTTACATTCAAATCGGTTCATAAATACGCCTGTTATCGCGTGACAAAAATCAGGTCGTTTTAAAATGTCAGCCACAATAGAAATTCAAAATGTTATAACTCAGCCATTTTTTTAGATATAGACGAAACAAAACCTGTTCCGGAATCTTTGTATTAAGGTCAAACACATACAAAAAAATCTTTTTCATTTTCCAATTTTTTGGTATCTCATTTTAAATTTAATTTTTTTTAAATTTTTTTAAATGGCCGCCATTTTGAAACAAGATGGCGGATGAAGCTGGCCAACAAACTCGGTTGAGTTATTTGAATGTACTATGTACACACCAAGGTACATCCAAATCGGTTGATAAATACGTCTGTTATCACGTGGCAAAATTCAGGGCGTTTAAAAATGTCAGCCACGCTAGAAATTCAAAATGCTATAACTCAGCCATTTTTTAAGATATAGACGAAACTAAAACTGTTCCCAAATCTTTTTATCAAGGTCAAACACATAAGAAAAAAATATTTTTTCAATTTTCAATTTTTTGGTACCACATTTCAAATTTAAATTTTTCTTACAATTTTAAATGGCCGCCATTTTTAAACAAAATGGCGGATGAAGCTGGTTAACGAAATCGGTCGAGACATTGGTCTGTACTATGTATAAACGAAGTTACATCCAAATCGATTCATAAATACGCCTTTTATCGCGTGATAAAATTCAGGACGTTTCAAAATGTCAGCTTCGCTAGAAATTCAAAATGCTATAACTCAGCCATTTTTTAAGATATAGACAAAAAAAAACTGCTACGGAGTCTTTGTATAAAGGTCAAATACATAAGAAAAAAATATTTTCCATTTTCAATTTTTTGGTACCACATTTTAAATTTAAAATTTTTTTAAGATTTTTAAATAGCCGCCATTTTGAAACAAAATGGCGGATGAAGCTGGCCAACAAGCTAATAATTAAAACACTTTGAATATATATATGTGTGTGTGTAAATATTTAATAGTAGGATTGTAGTAAATAAAGTATATATATATATAAATTAATGAATAAAGCATATATATCTGGGAAAGCACTTTCCCCTACACAAATCTTCGGGTAGTTGCTTTTGTAGCTTTAAAGCTTACAGATCTATGCGCAGTCTCTTGGGATCGCGTGGCCGGAAACGCTGCGCATGTGCCCGAAATAGGAAGTTTGGTGCTCGAGTCGCTTTGCGAGCGAACAACCACGAACTGGAATGAAGTAAGGAACGACGGCTCGTTCGAGTATGATGTTGTATTTTTCCATCTGTAGGAGAGAGGCTTCAGTAGAGTGAAAATAATGTGAGACGACTGCGGAACTGAAGTATTTTCTGTATTTTGATTTGATGTGATGAAGCTATTGTGGCGAATCTGTGAAAAAGCACCTAGCTTTTCCCTACCCAAATCTACGTGCTGCTGCTTTTGTATCTTTAAAGCTTTCAGATCTATGCGCCATCTCTGATGACTCGGTGGACGCGCCGGGACAGGTTAGTTTTACCCTGGAATGCAACACCATTTGAAGGATCGAGTCCGGCGCGTCCACCCAGACATCAGAAATGATTGGATTTTTCACCACGACAATGAGCCCTCGCAAACGCCGCTTGTCGCCGCCGAAGTTTTGGCTAAATTTAAAGTGGCAATTCAGCCGCAAGCCCCCCTACAGCCCAGACCTTGCTCCCAGTGACTGTTTTGTTCCCCAGGTCAAGAAAGACCTGATAGGGAAGAGATTCAATACAATTCCAGCGATCCAGTCAGCTTCGACAAGGTCCTCAACAGGCTTACGGGCGCAGACTTCCAGGGAGCTTATGAATAATGGAAAAAACGCTGGCAGAGGTGCGTTGATGCCCAAAGGTCATATTTCGAAGAATTTTAGTTCGTTGTACAAAAATGTTTAATAAATTTTGTATTCTCAGACCAGTCTTGAAACTTTGTGAACACACCCTGTATGTACGAGAGTTATAGCACAGACAGACAGCAGACAGACAAGCCAAATTTAACCCTTTATCTACCGACGGTACCATTAAAACAACTTGTTATAAAATTCATTTAATAGATCGATTAGTAGTGATACAATTTAGAATGAGTTATAGATACATTACTTTATCTTTTTCTGAAAGCATTATTGGTTGCACAGAACAAAAATATTTTTTAAAGAACGATTTATTTTGACTTTGCACTTTTTCAGCTGTCTTGGCGTTGAGGGGGTGGAGAATTTTTCAATTCGGAAATTTTTATATATTTCTATTGTAAGAACATTATATTTGTACATTTCCTAATTCTACAAAATACTAAGAAAGATATTTAAAATAAAAGATTTAAGAGGGGCTCTGATGTAGTTTAAAAATTCACGAAAAATGCTTTAGAAAATCAAATGTTCATTAATTCATAATTCAGTACATAAAGGGTTAAAAATACTTTTCAACTATGTTGGAAAGTGTTACAAAAAGTACAAAAAATTGCTAAAATGGTAATACTTTTAGCTGAAGAATGGAAGAAAATTCTGCTTTCTTTTTTTTTTTTTCGAAGTCCAGATTTTTCTAATGAACTTTTCCCTTTATTATAAGTTCCCACCTGAAGCTAATCCTTCCGAATGTTTTCGAATATTGAAATTCAGTCATCTCCTTTCTTTACTTTAAAGTAATTTCCAAATACAACGGAGAGTGTTGATTAGAATTCCAAATAACTCTTTCGAAACTTGAAAATTCAATTAATATTGAATAGGCTTTGAAAGTTGTACCGCCCTTTGGAGCTCAACAATTCCGATTTCAAAAATATTTACTAAGATACTAGAATACAACATTTTAAGCATGTAAAAAATAATATAAAATATTTAAAACACAAAAATAAAATATAGGTTTTTAATTTGTTTTAATCTGTTTTTAGTAACGTCTTTTAAGCAAATAAATTTTAATACATGTTTTGACTTTTCCGTTTGGAATATACATTGTGATATCACTAAAAGGTATTTTTCACATCTGCAATATACACCGAAGAGCCAAAACATTATGATCTTCCCCACATTTTGCACCTGTATGACGTGGAGGGCAGGTAATCTAGTGGGAATGGTATTTAACTGCTGCTAAGGAGTCTAATGAATTATTTTTGCACTTACTTTATACTGTGATGAGAAAGACTGCTGATCTAAGCGACTTTGATAGAGGGTAGAATACAATGGCCCGACGGCTCAGAACGAGTATCTCTGAAACTGCATGACTCGTTGGTTTTCGTGGCATATCTTTGTTAGTACTTATGCAGTGGATGAATGACGGTGAAACCACCAGTAGACGCCATGGAGTTGGACGTCCACGCGTTGTCATTGAAAAGGTCGTCGTAGACTTTCCCGCTTGGTAAATCAAAATCGGTGCCTGTGGCTGGCTCAAGTGATATCCCAATGCAATACAGTTGTTAGTAGGATTGTTTCAGAGTACACAGTTCATATGACACTGTTGAATATGAGACTACGCAGCAAACGTCCCATTCATGTGCCTCTGTTGACCAATCATCATCGCCAACTGTTCTTACACTAGGCCCGGGAACATCATGATTACGCCATGGATCATTGAGAGAGAGTTGCCTGGTCGGAAGAATCACGATTATCCTTCAAGACGTCGATGGACGTGTCAGGGTACGCCATCTTCCAGACGAGCTGTTGCTTCCCTTTATACAGCAGGTACACAGGCCTGAGGTGGCGATATTATGCTTTGGGTTACGTTCACATGGGCGTCTCTGGAACCTGTGGTTGTGATAGGTCAAACCATGAAGATCGCGGACTGTATGAACATTACTGGGGACAAGGTGCACCCTTATCTGGCATATGTCTTCTCAAATGGAAATGGAGTCTTCTAGCAAAGCAACACTTTATGTCACATGGCTCGAATTATGCTGGAGTGGTTCCAGAAAAATAATGCTAAATTCCAGTTAAGGTCCTGGCCACTTAATGCAACAGATCCTCATCCGATAGTGCACAACTGGAATGTCATGCAATTTCAGCTCAGAGCTCAAAAACAACCATGTCGGTTTATCCCGGATTTACGTGACTGCTTTGAACATCTGGTACAATCTGTCTCCGGCCATCAACCAAATACTTGTGGCATCCATACCAAGGCGAATTACAGCTGTTTAGCGAGCGAAATGCGGACCAACACGTTATTGGGCAGGCGGTCATAATGTTTCGGCTCTTCAGTGTAGATAATATTACATAATTCTCATAAATATTGGTAATTTTCTAATACAAAATTGTTAAGTATACAAATTTACCTATGTAAAAAATTATATTTGAACCTCTCCAGCCTTTTAGATTTTACAAAATTTACGAAGTTCATTTTAACAATAACGGTGCGAAATTACTCAAATGATAAATAAAACTTTGGCATGAACTATTAACTCAGTATCACTATCTATTGAGAATTCTATGAAAAATTTATATTAACTGATGACTTGTGAGATATCTGCAATAAATAAAATGGTCTTTTAAAGTATACTGTACATGTACAAATATTCTGGACTTTCGTGTATGCTGCAGATATGCAACACATTGGTACAGAGGAAAACATAGCTTTAAGAAAAGAAATAGGAATTGCTATTTTATTGGTTACAATTTAAGTGATTCATTGTTTTCCATTTAAAGAATCTCAGATACGGGGTACATTGTAAATTGCCTAGAACATAATGTAAATAAAATAAATATCATAAATTCAGCTGTTCTACACTGTAAAAAATGTATCTTAATGTACGAAAATATATAATAATTTCTTCCGAGTCAACTTTGATTCCGAAAACAATCCTTTTAGATTTGAAAACCTCATAAGCCAAAAACGTTTTAATATTTAAGGAAGAACACATAAACCTTTCTTTTGCTGCCAGCGATTTTCGGAAACAGAATTGCCGGTGATTACGTATTTTCCTAAGGAACAAAGAACCCCCACTTAGGCTGATCCAGGTTCTGTACTATAATTTAGGATACAGAGGGATATTTGTAGAATTTAAATAAATACGTACGAGAGGGCTACCCCAAACAATTGACACGTTGTCGCCAATGGAAAAGGATTATCTAAAGTGTGTTTTTAGTTATGCTATACGATTTATTGCTGAATTAAAGTTTAGCATACTGTGAGTGTGATGAAGAAATATAGAAATCATCACATATCCACATTTAACCCGCATTTAAAAATTAAAACTTTCCTATCACAATTATAGATTTAATCAAGAATTCATATCCCTTTAAATCTTTTTCTAGTTCTTCTTCTCTTTTGCACTTTAAATATAATTCATTTTAAATGTCCCAAGGTCACTCAAGCATTTAATAAAATGAATCAAAAACGAATCTACTTTCTCTTCCTAAAATCCTTAACTGTGCGTTGCATACTTTCCTATCCGTTAACGAATAAATAAAAAACGATGTTCTTGGGCTATATGCTCTTTTTCAGCCTTAATTTAAATAACTTATTATTAATGCTCAGATTGATAATTAATACGAATGTTTATTTCGATCTCAAAGATTTACCATGCTTATATTAAACTAGCGCGAGATATTTTTAATAGCCTACGAGGGACTGCTTAGACAAGGAACTAGCCTGTAAAGCATAGATACCCTCCCGGTCTCCCATGTCTATACATGAGTTAGCTGTTGCTTCCTTTGCAAGCACGTACTCTATTTAATTACACTGAACGCCCGTGTGCGCTGACATGTTGATAAGGAATACTCTATTTTAGAGGGACTTTAGTGTAATATTGATGCCAAAGATTAGCGGATACTTGGTTCTATGAGCCTAGATAGCATGCAGACCAGATAAATTATCACTATAAATTTGGATTGAGGGATATGTGGTGTTTATCTGAATCCAGTCCAGAGGTTTTCAAATAGCATAAAGTTCTGCCTGATAAATAGAGTTGTGATCTGCAAGTTCGCTGATGATTAATATCTGTGTTGTAGCTTCTAAACACAAATTTCCCATTACTCAGCTTTGGCATCGTATAAGTACGTTAAAATTTTGATACGTCAATTAACGGTGGCTTGGATGTATTGCAATTAAAAATTCCTATTAAGTGATACGTTGTTTGGGGGTTATAATGGTCTTGTGTTTCACGATATTGGCTCAGCGCACTTGACATAATATCTTACAACTGGTCATTTACTCTCTGACCGTCGTGAAAGTAACAATCTATCTCTAATCTGGTCCCTCTCTGGTATTAGATACCTGTCTTCACAATAAAGAAAGCAGTTGGATTTCAATGTTTGCATATGATTTCTTTTGCCCTCTTCAAATGTTCAAGGAGCAGTGACAAAACATGAATTTCTGTTAATACAACTCTAAAACGCTAATTCTCTGCCAGTTTTCCACTTAATGCCACAGTTACTTATGATCACGTGAAGTCTTGATAACAAATTAGTTGCATATAAGAATCTGTAGATCATATACAAGGCTACACAATATAATATAAATATGTTACAGAGTAGGGACAGAAATATTTAAAAATGAATTTATAAACTGTATTTTCACTTTTTTTAGCTTAACTTAATTTTAGAAGAAGTAAAGTGTATATAAAAGTCTAATAGACCATATAAAGGACTCGAAAAATAAATTTTAATAATTTATCGACTATGAGCATTTATTTTTCAAAGAGAGTTTTTAAATAATTTAAGTGTCTTCTTTTTTACCGTATAAAATGATGCTGATGCAATGAAATATTCTGGAAGTGTGGGAAATTATTGCATAATCTATCCTTGCCGCATGATTTTACTTTCTTGTTATCTAGTATTTACGTATTTAAGTTGCACATTATTTAAAGGTATAAAGGAAATCAATTGCGAAAAACGCCACACAATAAGTCTCCAAAATAGGTCATAGCAACTATCATTATTTGAAATATTTAAAATAGTTTTTTAATGATGACTTAAAATTATACGATTGTTTTTCACTAAATACGTATATCACTATTTCTTTAGTTATATTACATTTGCAAAGTGACCAAGTTTACGTATAACATAATATAAAAGTATTACATTTTTAACGAAACTTTTAAAGTATAGTTTATAAGTAATGTAATGAATTATAATTGAATACGTAAATAATAAGAAAATATACATAATAAATTACCATAATTAGTAAAAATAATTTAAGATAATAAAATAAGACAGGATATTTAGAGAAAAATACAATATGTTATAACAATTCTTTCTAAAAATCAATTTATATATTTTATATCATTTTACTACAAAAATTTATTTATTGTGTATTGTATACAATTTCTGTGGTAGTTGATTATGAGCCAATACAAAAATTAAAAATGCAAAAATTTCTGAAATAACACTTTTAAAATAGAAAAATAGTGTATTTAATTTTTTGAAGCATACATTAAATATCAATTATTTTCCAATATTTCTTAAACCCACTTACAATTACCATTGTGAGAAACTAGGGATTTAAATATACAATGAACAAACTATTAAATAGATATTAAAATTGAGATTAAAATCTTCAGTTTCTTGTTCTTATCAATGTCAAGTTTCTTAAAAGTAATTTTCTGCTTCCCTTCTTTTCTTAATGTATTTTCCAACTGAAAGCAGATAGTAATCTTCTCCATTGTTTTGAAAGATTGAAACACCATCATCTCCTTTACTTGCAATGAATGAAAAAAAACAGAACACGCAGTCCCTTTCATTACATAAAAGGTAGATTATTAAGTTGTATTGGATAGGATTCCTTTTAAAATAGGTTATTTGATTACTACCCAACCGAATGGTTTGAAATTTAATATACACTGACCACCAAAAGTTAAGGAATAGTGACTGGATGCTTTCGATTGTACATTGTTTGTCGAATATCGACGAAAAATATTTGCGAATTGTTCTTGAATTTCTGGGATGTAAATAACAAGTTCGATTTCATATTTCTCGTTGAAGTTGGAGTTGGGTGGACAATTAGGGGGCTAATAATAAATTTAATTATAAAATAATATTTGCGATCACCTATGTAACAAAAAATGCCGGAAATGGAAACATCACGGTCTTTAATGAATATTTGGGTCTCGTTCAACATTTGTATGCATTTGTGTAAACATAGCACTCATATTCGTGAAGATGTTATTATGTTTGTGAAAAATTCAAAAGTTTTTTCTTTATAGCATTCAGAATTTACAACCAAATTTAACACAACTTTCCGAAAACCTGGCAAAGAACAGTAGCAACAGAATGCTGCAATTAAAACATGAATATATTGAATATTTTATGAGATGTAGGCATTTGTATGACATAATTTGGAACTGCGCATGCGTGGAAGCTTTCAAATTTTTTATTTCAGGATTTGGTAGCCAGCTATCTCGGGTAACTTCTAAAAAAGTCCAGTCAACTATTGTGAAAACTCAGAAAAATATAGTGAACTAATTAAAAGTTGTGGAAGATCCCTTATAAGGAAGCTACTTTTAGAAAGCAACTCACTATATCGCCCCTATCTATGTGCATTTCTGCGATATTTGTCTGGAATTTTTATATAAGTTGCCCTAAATAGCTGACTACCAAATAATAAAATACAAATGTGAGAATCTTCCACGAATGGGCAATTAAAAATTATTTCATACAAATGCCCATATCTCATCAAATAATTAATATATTTATGTTTTAATTGCAGTATACTAATGTTACTGTTCTTTGTCAGGTTTTTGGAAAATTGTGTTAAATTTGGTTGAAAACTCTGTATGTAATAAACAAAAAACTTTTGAATTTTTCACAGACACAATCACATCTTCACGAATATGAGTGCTATGCTTACACAAATGCACGCAAACGTTGAACAGGACCCAAATAGTCATTTAACACAGTGGAAAACCATTTTCGGCATTTTCTGTTAGGTGATCGCAAACTATATTTTATTATTAAATTTATTATTAGCCCCCTAATTGTCCTCCCAAATAAATATTCACCGAGAAATTTGAAATAAAACATGTTCTTTACATGCCAGAAGTTCAAGAACAATTCGCCAATAATTTTAGTAGATATTCGACAAACCGTGTACAATCGAACGCATCCAGCCCCTGTTCCTTAACTTTTGGAGGACAGAATATTTAATCGATGCAGAATTTTGCTTAGTCATTTCAATTTTTTTAAACAATAAAATAAAAACTTCAAACGATATTAATAAAAGTTTTCTTAATTCTATTAAATCCTATCTTACACAATGAATTCAATGCTATCCCATAGTAAGTAATGATTCTAGGTTGCCGTGGCGATGACGTCCTATTTAAGCAGGAGTCTTATTATTTCCGTATTACTGAATTTAATATACACTGCAGTCCACACAAAATGTAACACCAAGAACGATCAGAGATATCACAGCGAAATTTTTTTGGCAGAAAACATGTTGTACAAAGATCAAACGATTAAAATTACAGCCTCTTGTGTTGTGTGGATGATGACAAAATCAGTAGTTAGTGTAGGCGCTATTGTTGGGTATAACGGCTGCCACACGCCTCGGCATAGAATCAGAGAGGCTTTGGATGTCTCCTTGGGGTACAGCAGTCCATTAGGCTTCCACATATTGCCACAGTTGATCTGGTGTAGCAGCGGGTGGTGTATCACGTGCCAGTCGTTGTACAAGCATGGAACACACGTTTTCGATTGGCGATAGATCGGGAGAACAAGCAGGCCAAAGAAGCAATTCAATCTGACGGGTAAAGAAGAACTCTTGAACATTTCGTGCCATGTGTGGTCGTGCATTATCCTGTTGGAATATGGCTGATATCAAGCGCTGAATGTAATGGAGGACCACAGGCTCCAACACCTCAGAGATGTAGGACTGGCTGTTCTGTGATGAGTCAATGCGTACTAAAGGGGTGCGGCAGTGAAATCCAATACAACCCCAAACCATAATACCGGGTTCAGGACCAGTGTGGCGATGCACAGCGCAACAGTTCAGCAGCCTCTCACCACGGTGTCTCCAAACTCGAATACGACCATCGTGATGTAGCAGGCAGAAGCGGGATTCGTCAGTAAACACAATGTTGTTCCATTCCATTGTCCATGTCCGCCGTTCCTCGCACCATTGGCGACGCAAACGCCTGTGATTTCCAGTCAAGGGTAAACAAAGCAATGGACGACTTTCAGACATTCCACTCTGTTGCAAACGGCGTCGAATGTTACGAGCGGACACCAAATGATGCGTAACAGACTGAATCTGTTGTGCTATGGTTCGTGTTGTGGCTGAACGATCCATCACTGCCATGCGAACAATCCGCCTGTCATCATGGAAGTGGTGCAACGAGGTGGGTGCGATCGGCCCTGTCTGTCCGTCGTTCCTTCCTGCATCCAGCGATTACAGATCCACATCACAGTTGTTTGGATTCGTCCAACACGTTGACCGATTTCTTTGAAGGATAATCCGCAATCCCTATAGGCTACTATTCTTCCTCGGTCGAATTTATAAACTTGGTCAAAAGACGCTCGATGTCTTCCACGAGGCACATGCAAACTTACGCAAAAAAAAAAAAAAAAAAAAAAAATTGACGTACTTGAAATCGCCAATCTGTTTTCCCCTTATATAGTGCTTGAGGGTGACGCTACGGTCGCCCGTGTTGTGCGTCTGCGCTGCAATGCTAATGATTTGCATATCTCATCGCCGCAAACGCATGATGTAAATTTCACATGATTTGCATGCTTCCTTCGGGGTGTTGCATTTTGTATGGCCAGCAGTGTATATTATCGTAATTTTGTATTCATGCTTTTTTGAATAAGACGGCTACAGCTATTGCACCAAGATCTGAATATTTATAAAACTAGTTATAGTACGAACTTACCGCATTTGCCACGGATAGCGTACAATTTACCACTTGTTTTTCTAAATGCTGCAATTCATCTTGAAAAGAATGTGACCAAATTATTTAAATATCATTTTATATTTTAATTTAACAGAATATTTAATGTACACTTTTTAATTAAAACATTCCGGCAAAAGTTAAAGTATAATTGAAGAGATGAATCATATCCAACATTTTTTAAAAGAATATGCGAAAACCTTTACAGAAAAAAGTTAATATTTTTAAACAATGCATTTATCTGTAATAATAACTGCTCTCATATTTGTTAAATACATTATAATTTGCTATTGTTTAAAATACCTCGATTAAATAAATACCTATTTCGATAAACTTGTAAAATACTGAAAAAAGTGTTTGACTAATCAACAAAATTGTCCCTTTTCCTAATCTTTTCTATTTCAAGATCTTTGAAAGTAATTTTCTACTTCATTTTTTTAATATATTTTCACGTCTGAAAGAGAAAACTAATTTTCTCCAAAGTCTTGAAGGCTGAAACAATTTCATCTCCCTAGCTTACTATCACTTGAAAGCATTAAAAACGTAATCACTTTTTAGATATAAAATAAAACTGGTAAGTAGAAATGTGGTTGAATCCATTTAAAAGAGATTATCAAATTTTGGCCAATGGATTTTACGAAGGAACCCAGAGACATATTTTTAAATTCATGCGTGTTCTTTTTATCTAAATTCCAAAATATAACTTGTGAAAAGAAATACAACATGACACAAGACGTACATCCATCTTTTAATACCCATACGTGTTTTTTTTTTTTTTTTTTTTTTTTTTTTTTAATCTAAAAGGAAATATAATTTGAGATTGAAATGAAAAAAGACACAGGAAGTTGCACAGGACTTTTTAATTTTCATAGGTGTTTTTTTTCTGAATGCTAAAACATATTTTAAGAAAGGCCCCATGATACAGGAAGTATATCTTTCAATAAGCATTCGTGTTTTATTTCTAATTCCTTATATATATAATTTGAGACAGAAATGCAATTTGATACAGAAAGTAGGGTAGATTGGGTGGAGATGCCGTAGTTTATGACTTTATTGTTTTAAAAATCGCCTGTTGTTTATATTTATTATTCATTGATTTCTTGTTAAAGTTTGGACTCTTATGTATGATTTAAAAACATATTTCATTTTGCAGATGTTATAGAAAACATCGAAAATTTTGTTTTTGTAAACACTTGCATTTCGGCATCTTACCCATAGGCATGGGTAAGATGGCGAACTATCTAGGGGTAAGATGCCTTATGGAGTTTCAATGTAAACCATATTTTTTGTCAAGCAGTATAAAACATAATGGGACGAATAAAAGTAACTTTAATATTTTATGCATACTAAAGTTGTTAACTTATTTAACATTAAAAATTACAAATATATGAATGTAACAAATGTTGGCAAAAACAATAAAAGAACAGAGTAATTTGACATAAAATTGCAGAGTTCCATCAATTTTTATTTATATTGTAAGTGCAATCTAAATTTACACGATATCATATACCCATTGAAAAGGTATCATATGCAGGGTTTCATATACCCCTTTTCTCAGGAGTATATGAAATACCTTTCACCAAAGAAGATAGAACACTGCAATTTTATATAGAAATGACAAACAGTAAGCTTAAACCTGGAATCAAAGAACACATAGCAGACATCAAATACAACGAGAAAACTACAGCTTTATCCAGGCTGTACAATAAACAGCATTTACAGATCAATTTTAAAAATAGTAGAATAATTTATCCATCAAAATATTACTTACCATCTGTTATCCGAGAATTAATAGAGATCTTCTTACGCTTAGAGAATGTATGCATCCATGGATATTCATAAAATTTGGAAAGAGATGCTCTACAGAAAAAAGAAACAATCGTATTAAATAATTCACGTTCACTATTATCCATTTTTAATACAGGGTCATCGAAAAATAATGCCTAGATTTTAAAAAAATCCTAACATCGAAACCCTCTATGTTAAATGAGTAATTCTTTCACTACACGATAACTGGTGAACGCAAGTTTTGTTTTAGTCCACCAGAATTCGTTTGCGTGCCTGTGTTATGCGCGGATTAGCTGCGCAGTCGTCAAGGTCAGCTGACGCGCTAGACTGCAGCTGCTCAGTACGATGTTGACCGTGCAACAAAAAGCACAGTGCGTGACTTGGTATGCGCGTTATTTCATAACAAAGTTATTGGACCTTTCTTTTTCGAAGAAAAAAACATGTACTGAGCAGCTGCAGTTTGGCGCGTCGGCTGACCTTGACGACTGCGCAACTAATCCGCGCATAACACAGACACGCAAACGAATTCTGGTGAACTAAAACCAAACTTGCGTTCTCCAGTTATCGTGTAGTGAAATAATTCTCATTTAACATAAAAGATTTCGATGTTATGATTTTTTTAAATCTAGGCATTATTTTTCGATGACCCTGTACTGCAGTTAATTTTGTTATGCTTGAGTTTGCGTGAGTTTTGTTTAGCAGTTTTCAATTTTTTTGTGAAAATATTTTGTATCATATTTGCTGCCGTCGGAGCAATGAAACATGTCTAATGTGAATAAAGAAAGGTATTTTTGGCTTTTTTAGAAGTATTTTATCATTTTAAGCAAATATTAATATAGTAAATAAAAAACTTGTGTGGAAATATAAATCACCTAAAAACAACGTTTAAACACACAATAAAATACTTAAGGTTTGAACAGACGTATATGTTTCGTAAGTTCCAGGACTCACATTATCAGTCTATAAAATCTATAAAAACAATATCCTCCAACTGGAACTCAAGAGTCCTGGAACTCACGAAACGTATACGTCTGGTCAAACCTTATGTATTTTATTGTTTGTTTAAACTCCCCCAACTACATGTACGGTTACATGTACCGTACATGTAGTTGGGGGGAGGTAATTTTGTTTTTATAGATTTTATACACTGATGATGTGAGTCCTGGAACTCACAAACCGTATACGTGTGTTCAAACCTTATGTATTTTATTGTTTGTTTAAACGTCCCCCAACTACATGTACGGTTACATGTACCGTACATGTAGTTGGGGGGGGGGAGGGATATTGTTTTTATAGATTTTATACACTGATGATGTGAGTCCTGGAACTCACAAACCATATACGTCTGTTCAAACCTTATGTATTTTATTGTTTGTTTAAACGTCCCCCAACTACATGTACGGTTACATGTACCGTACATGTAGTTGGGGAGGGGATATTGCTTTTATATATTTTATACACTGATAATGTGAGTCCTGGAACTCACGAAACGTATACGTCTGTTCAAACCTTATGTATTTTATTGTTTGTTTAAACGTTGTTTTTAGGTAATTTAAATAGTTTTATGCATAATCTTTTATCGAAATATCCGATCAGAAGTTAAACATGAGTGGATTAATGGATTGAAATAGCTTTTATCAAAATATATCGATAAAAAATTTATGGATTTTTTTTACTTAAAATAATACGCTTGACATTCTCATAATTCCTGAGGATTTCTCATAATTCAGATAAATCGAAAAAACCTGACGATTTAAATAAAAATTTCTGAAAATTACTAAAATAGAAAAATAATGTTTTACCCGTAAAAAAAGACAGATATTTCTTATTCCATGAAAATATGATATAACCACGAGCGAAAATGTAAAATGTATACTCCTGAGCTACCCATACTTCCAAAAAGAGTCTTTTATCTTTAAAACCTCAAACTCAACAAAATCATTATGTATTTTAAGATTTAAAGAAGCATTTACAAAAACAAAGTTTTTTTTTTACTAACACTGGTTTTCAGGAGCGTTCCTGAATAGTTTTTTTAATGTATGAATCAGTTTTCTCTACCCAAAATTTTTTTCAGATGCTATACATTGTCAAGTAATACATTTTCATGCACAAATACTTGTTTTACAGACAAACATGGTTAATTAACATAATTAACATTGACATTAAATTTAATATTATTATGTAACTTTTGCATGTATAAATTCAGATAAGCATCTTAAAATGTTTAACTGAGAATTGATATCCTTCGAAAAACGATATTCCGGTTGGCGAAATCTGATTAATACACTTTAAGAACTACTCGGATACGTTTTCAAAAATCAGTGGCAGAAAGAGAAGCTTTGATTTTAGAAATGTTTCTTTAAAACACTAAAATATATTCTTTTCTGAGGTTTGTAAAGATCAAGGGCCTTTTCGAAATCTTGATAACTTGGAAGATGTTTTTGTATATCTTCGTTTGTGGTTACATTATATTTTCATAGATTAAGAAAAATGTTTCTTATTTTTTGCAGTGTAAGATAAAACGTTTTTTAACCTTCCGTCGGTCGCAATAGCATTGACAGATGCAGAACAATTATTTCCGTTATCCTCTCCGCCGCTAGAGTTCGCAGGGTTACTTACTGTGAGTGTAATAAACGAGATTTTTTTATTCAAATTAAAAATAGTATCTCTTTGTACATCCTAATGAAGATCACTGATCCCTTCAAGAGCGTTAGAATTGCGTCAATTAATAGCTAATAACGATTTTCTAAAGGCGCCTGTCAGGCTCATTGCGCCCGAACTCAGAAATTCCACATTTGCGACCGACGGAGGGTTAATATTTTTCAATCCTTTGCAATATCCAGCTCTTTAGAAAGTAATTTTTTACTTATCTTCCATTAATACATTTTCACAACTAATAGCGATAACTAATCTCTTCGAGTGCTTTCGAGTATTGGCTCATTATCATCGTTTTAAGTTGTAATCAATAGAAAACAATGAAAATGTAATCAATTTCTATGTTTATGTTTTAAAGACATAATGGCGATCGGAATTCTGACCAACTCTGTTTTATCCTTTCGAGTCGACATCTCTTACACAAATTTTATTCTGTTGGGACCGCTTTTTTTTAAACAGCTCCCAGTACTTATGGAATACAAAAAAAATGCTCTAATTAAAAAAGACAAATATTAATTATGTTTTTTAATTGTGCCAAAACCAAATTCAGCATCCACCTTTTGACGATGCATACATTCATCATTAGTCCCGAAAGAGTTAAACTTCATTCTTTTATTGCATTCAAACAAGCTTCCTCAAATTATTTTCATCATACCTTCGAGCAAAAATAAATGCAACACGACACAAGAAGTATTGAAAAATTATTTTATATTTTACTTCAATGTGTTTAACGTATACATATTTACTGAAATTTCCGAACACAAATCAAAATATGAGTGAAGAAAAGAAATTTATCAATTCCGACAATTTTCAAAATATATCTGTTAAAATTTTTATTGAATGTTCTAAATTTAAAACAATAGATTTAACAATAGTAATATAGCCTCACATTTCTTTAATATATTTCAACTTGCTATTGGGGAAAATTGCCGATTTAAATAAAAATTTCTGAAACTACTAAAATAGAAAAAAAAATTATGAGAAAACTAATCTTTTCAATTCCTTTTCTTTTCTATATCAATCTCTTTATAAAGTAATTTTCTGCTGACCTTCTCTTAATACATTTTCACCTCTCAAAGTCATAACTAATCTTTTCGAATGTTTTCAATGATTGGTACGAAATCATCTTCCTTAGCTTGTAATCAATTGAAAGGAATGAAATGTAATCAATCTGTATGTATTAAAGATGTAATGGCAAACGGAATTGCGAATACCGTGTTTAAACTTGATTACTGCATTACAGTAAAAGTAGTTTCATCAATGCATTTCCATCATACATTCGAGAGAAAACAAATGCTTCACGACACAAGAAGTACTGAAAAATTACGTTATATTTTACTTCAATAAGCATTTAACATATATATATTATCGAAATTTTCGAAGGTAAATCAAAATATGAAAGAAGAAACGGATCAATTTCGATAATTTTCAAAATATACCTATTAAAAAATTTTAGAATGTGTTAAATTTAAAAAAATAGATTTGATAATAGTAATATATATCCTCATATTTCTTCAACCTGTTTCAATTTACGTCTGTGGAAAATTTCTGATTTTAATAAAAAATCCTGAAACTACTAAAATAAATTAAAAAAAAAAATGTTTTACTAGAAAACTGATCTTTTCAATTCCTTTTATTTTCTATATCAAGCTCTTTATAAAGTAATTATCTGCTTACCTTCCATTAATACATTTTCACACCTTAAATTGATACTAATCTTTTCGAATGTTTTCGAGGATTGGTACGCTATCATCTCCCTTAGCTTGTAATCAATTGAAATTAGTAAAAATGTAACCAAATCTATGTATTAAAGATGTAATGGCGAACGGAATTTCGAATAACTATGTTTAAACTTGATTATTGCATTACCGACAAAGTAGTTTCATCAATAATTTTTCACCATACCTACGAGCGAAAAGAAATTCAACACGACACAAAAAGTATTGAAAAATTATTTTACATTTCACTTCAATAAGACATTTAAAGTATAATTTTTTATGGAAATTTCCGAACTCAAATTAAAATATGGGGAAGAAATGGTTCAATTTCGACAATTTTCAAAATATATCTATAAAAATTTTTAGAATATGTTAAATTTAAAACAATAGATTTGGCAAAAGTAATATATCCTCATATTTCATCAACATATTTCAACTTACAATTGTGAAAAATTGCCGATTTAAATAAAAAATTCTAAAACTACTAAAATAGGAAAAAAAAAAATGTTTTGCAAGAAAACTAATCTTTTCCCAGCCTTATCCTTTTCCATATCAAGGTCTTTAGAAAGTAATTTTCTGCTTACCTTCTCTTAATAGATTTTCACATCTGAAAGCGAAAACTTATCTCTTCCAATTTTTTCGAGGATTGGAACACTATCATCACCTTAGCTTTTAATCAAATGAAAGCAATGAAAATTTAATCAATTTATGTGTAGTAAAGATTTAATGGCGAAAAAAAATGCGAATATCTCGATTTAAACGTTATTATTTAATTGCAGTCAGTTTCATCAGTATATTTTTATCATATATTCGAGAGAAAAAAAGGCAACATGACACAGAAAGTATTGTAAATGTATTTTATATTTTAGTTCAATAAGATATTTAACGTATATATATTTTTATCGAAATATCCGAATAGAAATGAAGACAAGAGTAAACAAATCGATCAAAGTCGATGTTTTTCAAAAATATGTCTCTTAACATTTTATAGAATTAGTTAAATTTAAAACAAGAGATTTGATTATAGTAATAGTGAAATCTCTTTTCCAAAACATTGTGCCAAATGTCAATAAAGTTAGTTGGGAGAATTAGATCCACCAGGTTCGTCCGGAATATCTCAGATGGCAGAGCTCTGGCAGCTTCAGCCAAAAGAACGCTTATTCACCCCTTCTTCGAATTGTGGTCCGGACATTATTCGCCCATTTAGAAATTTACATCTCATAGAGTAATATAGTATTATCACATTTCTTCAAAATGTTTCATCTTACAATTGAAGAGCTGAGTGGATGAATATGTTTTGCCACATTTCCTAAAAAATTTTTTATCTTTTGGATGAAAGCGTTATGAGGTGTCCTATCACATGGTGAAGCTAAAATACTAAGATTCTACTTAGTCTTGAAGATTTAAGACATTATTCCTTAATATTTAATATTTTAATATTTAATAATGTCACTAATATTAATAATTTTTAATATTTGAAAATTAAATATAAATAAGTTTTTCTGAGAGAGTTTAGTACTATACCTGCTAATATTTAAACACATGGTATCAAACAGAAAATAAATCATTAAAATTTACCGAAAAAACTTTCACTTCAAATTTCTTCAAATGTCATTTTTGTTACTTAACATGTTCATCCACTTGTCTTTTCAATTATAAGAAGTTTCCAATTAAAGTAAAAATTTCTGAAAACTACTAAAATAGAAAAAAAAGATACTTTACGAGAAGACTAAACCTTCCTTTTCCTGCTATTTTCTATACTAATCTCTATAGAAAGTAATTTTTTGCTTACCTTCTCTTAATACATTTTCACACCTGAAAGCGCAAACAAATCTGTTCGAATGTTTTCGAAGATTGGAAGACTATCATCGCCTTAGCTTGTAATCAAATGAAAGCAATGGAAATGTAATCAATTTCTATGTATTAAAGATGTAATGGAGAACGGAATTGAGAATATCTCCATTTAAAATGAAAGTAGTTTCATCTGTGTATTTTATCATACCTTAGAGCGAAAAGAAATACAAAGCAACACAAGAAGTATTGAAAAATTATTGTATATTTTACCTCTATAAGATATTTAACGCATAAATTTTTATCGAAAATTCCGAACTCAAATTAAAATATGACTGAAGAAATGGTTCAATTTCGATAATTTTCAAAATATATCTATTAAAATTTTATAGAATATGTTAAATTTAAAACAATAGATTTGGCAATAGTAATATATATCCTCATATTTCTTCAACATATTTCAACTTACAATTATGAAAAATTGCCGATTTAAATAAAAAAATTCTGAAACTACTAAAATAGAAAAAGGTTTACGAGAAAACTAATATTTTCCCTTTCCTTATCCTTTTCCATATCAAGGTCTTTAGAAAGCAATTTTCTGCTTACCTTCTCTCAATAGATTTTCACACCTGAAAGCGAAAACTAATCTCTTCCAATGTTTTAGAGGATTGGAACACTATCATCATTATCTTAGCACTATAATCAAATGAAATCAATGAAAACTTAATCAATTTACGTGTATTAAAGATTTAATGGCGAAAGGAAATGCGAATATCTCGATTTAAACTTGATTATTTAACTGCAGTCAGTTTCATCAATATATTTTTATCATATCTTCGAGAGAAAAAAAAAAATGCAACATGACACAGAAAGTATTGAAAAAGTATTTTATATTTTAGTTCAATAAGATATTTAACGTATATATATTTTTATTGAAATATCCGAATAGAAATGAAGAAGAGAGTAAACAAATCGATCAAAGTCGATATTTTTCAAAAATATGTCTATTAACATTTTATAGAATTAGTGAAATTTAAAACAAGAGACTTGATTATAGTAATAGTCAAATCTCTTTTCCAAAACCGTGTGCCAAATGTCAATAAAGTTAGTTAGGATAATTAGATACAATAGATTCGTCCGGAATAGCTCAGATGGCACAGGACTGGCAGCTTCAGCCAAGAGAACGCTTGTTCACCTCTTCTTCGAATTGTGGTCCGGACATTTTTCGCCCATTTAGAAATTTACATCTCATAGAGTAATATAGTATTATCATATTTCTTCAAACTCTTTCAGCTTAGAATTATAAGAAGTTTCCAATTTATGTGAAAATTTCTGGAAATTACTAAAATAAAAAATAAAAAAGATATTTTACAAGAAGACCAAACCTTCCTTTTCCTGTTATTTTCTATACGAATCTCTTTAGAAAGTAATTGCAGAGCTAAGTGGAAGAACATGTTAAGTAACAAAAATTACATTTCAAGAAATTTGAGGTGAAAGTTTTTGCTGTAAATTTTAATGATTTATTTTCTGTTTGATACCACGTGTTTAAAATATTAACAGGTATCGTACTAAACTCTCTCAAAAAAATTTTCAAATGTTAAAAATTATTAATATTATTGAGATTATTAAATATTAAAATATTAAATATTAATGAATAAAGTCTTAAATCTTCAAGACTAAATGCAATCTTAGTATTTTAGCTTCACCATGTGATAGGATACCTCATAACGCTTTCATGCAAAAGATTTAAAAAAAAAAAAGAAAAAATAAAAGAAAAGAAAATGAAAATGTAGCATAACATGTTCATCCACTCAGCTCTTCAATTTTCTGCTTACCTTCTCTTAATACATTTTCGCACCTTAAAGCGCAAACAAATCTCTTCGAATGTTTTCGAATATTGGAATACTATCATCGCCTTAGCTTATAAACAAATGTAAGCAATGGAAATGTAATCAATTTCTATGTATTAAAGATGTAATGGCGCACGGAATTGCGAATAACTCCATTTAAAGTGAAAGTAGTTTCAGTGTATTTAATCATACCTTCGAGCGAAAAGAAATACAACGCAACACAAGAAGTATTGAAAATTATTGTATATTTTACTTCTATAAGGTATTTAACGTATAAATATTTATCGAAATTTCCGAACTCAAATTAATATATGACTGAAGAAATGGATCAATTCCGATAATTTTCAAAATATATCTATTAAAATTTTATATAAAGATAAATGCTTTAAACTTGGAACGAATTTTCAATTCTTTTACTTTCATTTTGATTCAGCAATTTTGAAAAAAGTATTTACTTTTGAAAATATGACTTTTTTTTTTTAAAGTTACATCATTATTTTTTAAATTTTAAATTTAAATATTTTAAATTTTTATTTAAATTAATATTTTTTTAAATGCTGAATCAAAATTTAAATTTATATATTTCTGTTCATTTAAATGATGCAAAATTTAAAATCAAAAAATAATATTTCGAGTTATAACGACTTTAAATTACCCATCTTTTTTAATGAATTTAAAATTAAAAAAAAAAATATGAGAAGTTATGGGATTTTGTTTATAAATGATATGGTTAACCATCACAAAAATTTTCAAAATTCTAACTAAATAAATAAAAATTAATTTAAATTGTGTCCCGGACCCCTTTAACTTGTAATCAATTGAAAGTAATGAAAATGTAATCATTTTCTATGTATTAAAGATGTAATGGGGAACGAAATTACGAATAACATTGTTTAAACTTGATTATTTCATTGGAGTTAAAGTAGTTTCATCAATAAATTTGCATCATACCTTCGCCGAATTGAAATATAACATGACACAGGAAGTATTGAAATTACTTTTTTATATTTTACTTATTTAAAATAATTAACGTATATTTTTTCGACGAACAGAAATTAAAATATAAGTGAACAAATGGATAAAAGCCTATGTATTTCAAAATATATCTATTACTAGGTTGAGCAAAAAGTTCTGCGAAATTTGTGAAAGTTGCGTTGTTATTCACAATTTAACAACAAAAACAACAAGGACTATTCTTCAAAGTAGAGACTATCATAATCCACGACTTTGTGCCATCCATCTGCCCACAATCTATTTTGTCACCGTACCAGCACCTTCACCTTCATTAATCTCATCGACCGCTTTCAGAATCGTTAGACCTTTTCTCCAAAAATACCGGATCAACACACGCAAATCATACTGTTCAATAGGCATTTTGGAGTCGAAATTCCTGAACTCCTGTAGATATACCACTAGTACTCCTGTATACGATACAAATTGTGGTAACTATTAGATTAATAATTTCCTAGAATGTTTTGCTCAACCTAATAACTTTTTAGGCAATTTGTTACATTTAAAACAATAGATCTGACAATAGTAATGTATTCTGATACTTCTTCAACATATTTAAGAGGACAAGTAACCTTCAAACTCATTTCTTTTCTTTTCTTTTTTAATTTCCTTTTAAATACATATCAAGGGCACACTGTATGCATTATGGCATGTATTTATCACACAAGAAATTAAAAAAAAAACCCCGATAAAAATAAGGAATTTTTCTGAATATTTTAAGCGTTATAAAGAACTTTACAACATGCCCTATGTGCATTCCATATCAATTAAAATTCCCAACATTTTTTATGCGAGTTTATTTTACATCTACAAAAAAACTATTCATCGAATTTTATATATTCGAATAAAAAATTTAAAAAAAAAGTATTTTCTAAATTTTATGACATTTCCAGCATGTTTGCACCAAATTTTTACAATTACCTTTAACAACAATTACCTGCAACCTTTAACTTTTCCTATTATATTAATTAAAAAAAACTATGCACGATTTTATATGTACATATCAAATAAACTCGCATAAAAATGTTGGGAATTTCAATTGATATGGAATGCGCGTGGGGCATTTTGAAAAGTTCTTAATAAGTCTTAACATATACAGAAAAATTCATTAGTTTTTTTTTCAATTTTTTTTTGTGAGATAAATGTATGCCATAATACATATTGTGTGCCAGTGAATAACAATTAAAGTGAAATTAAAAAAAATTAAAAACAACGAGCTCGAAGATGCCTTGTCCTTTTAAGTTTAATATTGTGAAAATCTTGTAATTTAAGTATAAGTTACGGAAAACTACTATAAAAAAAGGTTTCACGAGAAAGCTAATCCTTTCCTGTCCTATTCTGTTCTATAATAAGTTCTTTAGAAAGTAATTTTCTGCTAATCTTCTCTTAGTACATTTTCACACCTGAGAGCGAAATCTAATCTCATCCAATGTTTTTGCGGATTGGAAAACTATCATCTTCGTAGCTTGTAATCAATTGAAAGCAATAAAAACGAAATCAACTTCTATGTATTAAATATGCAATGGTAGCTCTATTTAAATTTGATTGTTTAATTGCAGTTTGATCAACACAGTTTCAGTAGAGCTGCGAGCGAAAATAATAGGTAGTGACATTTCTTTGGAATACTTAAAATAGTTATTAATTAATGATTACGAGTTATTTCATAATTTTATTTGAGGTCAGAGATGATGTAGGAGAGAGTTGAAGACAGTGAGATAGATGTTTTACAAACATTAATTAAGATCTAAGATAATGAATGCAAAAGTAAAAAATTGAACTAGTTGGATTTGCCAATCCCAAAACTTTCTTCTATCTCATATATTTTATATTTCAAAATGTTGTTACAAATGTCAATATTTCATTTTTATTAGTTCAATACTATAACAAATTTGACTTTCATCTTAAATCTCTGCTTCAGCCAGTTAATCGGAGTACAACTAAAATTAAATTTAAAAAATCAAAAAACCAGACTGTGTAAAAAGCGAACTAATTAATTATTTCTCATTAATGTGAAACTATTTTTTATATTACTTACCTATTTTATTTTTATTTACTTGTATGGATGGCTTTTAAGTTGTGTTTAATTGCTAGTTCCTATCTATAAACACTGTTTTGTTGAGGCCTATAGATGTCTATGATGGTTAGAGTTGCAGTAATACTAGATATCTTACCAACATAAATTCCAGGTTGTGTGACATTTAAACGGAGCTTCTGACTGTAAAATAGTCAATAAAACATCGCCTTCGTTTTGAAAGACCTATCCAATGATATGCCACTCAATAGTGTGCGTAAATTTATTTTTGGTCCCTTCCGCCATTTTGAATTTATAAAAACAAAACCTAGCCTATAACCATCGGACGGCTAAGCCGAATCCATAAAGACCTCATTCATTAAAATCCATCCAGCCGTTCGGATGTTTCGAGCGTATAAAGAAATCCACATACCCAGATACGCCTGAAACACATAACCCTTCTTGGCAGTCGGGTAAAAACTGACCCTAATGAATGCAAGAGTCCTACAGTGAAATTTCTGTGTGTGCTTTTTTTCTTTGATCGGAATTCTTTTGATATTACAAAATATTATCACACACTTTTATCAACTTGAAATATATATACTTCTGTCTCTTTCGCAGAGAGATCATAATTTTGGAATCGTCAAATTGTGTAAGTTATGTTTAAACCTTTTGGAAATATACAATGATCTCTTCGAAAAAGCAAAATCTGAAAGAAACAAAAATATGTGACATTTAGTAACACAGTTAGAACACTTGTCGACCTGAATTTAGTCTCCTATGCACAGATATTTTGTTTAAATTTGTGATTGCTGCTCCGCTAACAGAAAAGTGCCAAAATAAATACTAAACTGTTCTATATAAGTTTTCCTGTAGAAGGAATAATCTAATCTCGGCTGAACTTTCTTCGCATTATAGGAGGTAATCGTCTCCAAGAATAACTTTTTCTATGAAATTTAGAATTATTAAACAGCTATGAAATGACCACCATTCTTTTTTTTTAATCAGATTTGTCAATTACACATATTTGCAGAGGCTTCGTTTGTGCAATGTAAAATTACTAAAAGCTGCACCGTTGTGTATAGGAGATTTTTTGTACATTGAATAAATTGCGAACACATCATTCGAAAAGTTCGATGAGCTTAATTTGGACAGCTCTGGATTACTTAAAGACGGCTAAACTTTATATTTTAGAAGATCGCTGATACAAATTAATTATACGAAAAAACCCCTAAAAGAACAATGTAAACAAATTTTTCAGAATAAATTAATTTTTTAGAACGAATGTATCTACTTACCGTCTCTTCTTAAAATATTCCTGAAATTGAAAACTAATCTCGTTTAGTATTTATGAGGATTTAAATACTATCATCACTTTATCTTACTATGCAATGATAGCAGTGAAACGTAATCAACTTCTAAACATAAGAGCTTAGAATTGCAAATTACATTTAAAATTAGGAAATTCAATTACGGTATAAGCATTTTAGGAAAGGTAATGTAGAGCTAAATTTTTAACAACGTTCGCATTGAATAAACATGTGCTGATATTCCTCTGTAAAAGGCAGAATAAAAGTGTTAAATAAACATTTTAATTTATTTTCGCTTTTTAAGTTTTGTCGAGTAAGGAGTAAATTCTAACATTACTAAAATTGCAACAAAAACAAAATAAACGTGTTTAAAATAGCAACATAAATTAAGCAAACATGTTTAAAGTAGTAAAACTAGATAATTCAGTACTTTCATTCCAAGCTTTTAGAAACTAGTTAGATGTGACAATCCTAAAACTTTCTTCTATCTCGTACATCTTAGCACTTCAAAAAGTAGTTACAAATGTAAATACTTCAATATTATTAGTTCAATACTATACTAACTTTGATTTTCATCTTAAATTTCTGCTTCAGTGAATTAATCGGAGTAAAAACGAGTTAATCTTTATCATGATATTTAATAAAATGAATAGTTTTTCGTTATTCTGCTGTACATCAGCTGTTTGGGAATAAGGGGCTTAGCAGAATATGACGTTCCCGTCGCTGCACGAGCCACCGATATACATTAGACCTACTAAAAATCGAGAAAATTATACAAAAATCGCTATTACACCGCGCCATTTCGGTGGAATATTTCAAAATTCAAGGAAGATCTGATGGCCATAGCTAAAAACATACAGAAAAATGTGGTTCTATTCTATGCGAAACTTCATAAACTTTTCGATGGTACAAAAATAAAAAAGGCACAAAAATCTCTATTACAGCGTAAGCCTTCCGGTGAATTTTTCAAAATTCAATGAGGATCTTTGGTCATAGCCAAAAACATACAAAAGGAATTTCGTTCAATTGGATGCATAATCTCGTACATTTTTCGACAGTAAAATGACGACACACGGATTCACAGACACGGACAGACAGAGATTTTATATAAACATGGCTTTGAGATTTGTGACTCTTAAAACGTGTAAATACGTGGAAAACCGGAACTCGAAAAAAAATTAGATTACAATGCTTACTTCTATTGAAGATACAAGAAAGTAAAAAGTTATAATTAAAGAAAGGCCGACTGATAAAAGTCCAAATCTGTGCCAAAAGTGCATTGTACGTTTGGAATATTTTAAGGATTTAAGGGGTCTCAAGACTCTTAAAGCTTCAAAATTTTCGAAATTTCAATTTTTTAAGAGGATAAACTCCTATCTTTTCTGAATATAGTTGTTTCCTTGAAATTCCCTTTAGAACAGAAGTTATATCTTTTAGAATTATACCCGCTTAACAGCTGACGCGGCGTTTCCGAAACTTTGAAGTCATTTTTCTCCAAGTGGCGTTTTGGGGAATAACGCGCACGATATCTCAAAAGCTTCTGAATATTTTTTCATAAAATTTTCAAACATATTTTTTCTTGGTAGTCTGAATAAACTGAACATAAAATTTCCTTTTTATTGTTCAAAAAATATTTTTTTAGGTGTTTATACTGTTCAAATTTTCAATATTTTGTATTAGCCAAATGCAACTTAGTATTAAAAAAAAAATGCTTTAAATACAAATTTATTTAGGTTCATTACAACAAGATGTATAAGTAGGCACCAAGATTTTCGTTCTAGTTGCAAAATGTATTTTGTAATCCGGCGTGTAAGCTGTTATAACAATTTTCTGCTCGTAAAATGCCAGGCAGTTTCTAGCCCCTAGAAATGCCAATTGTGCATCTTACCATTTCTTAAACTGATGAAATGAAAGAACGTCTACTAATATCTTTCATATGAATACAAATTGTGTTTCAAAATCATATACATTTTAAGGTATTAAATGTTGAAAACGGTCTTTTTTTCACTTTTTCCAATTTTAAGATTCCTGAGACACCTTAAACCCTCTTTATACCTGTCACATAAAATTAAATAATTAGCCTGCATAACAACACAAACTACAAAAAAAACCTTTATTATTACATTATGTTGCTATCTCGCATGCAAACGTTTTTCAGAGCATTTAAAAAACATTAATCTGAATATGGAATAAGTATTTTCATTATTTAATTCAGTTAAGAATGACTGATATTTGGACTATATTTAAAAATTATATAAAAGAAATGTTCAAAAATGCCTAAATTTTTAAATCGGTGTGTGAAATATAAAATTTAAATATATTTATTCGATTTTTTGATTATAAGCATGCTAATAATTTTATGTTTGTGCTTAATACAGATTTATATCTCAGAATTGTAAAATGATACTTAATTTGACAGAAAAGAGATTCCAGATTATCAAACGTCTTACAGAGTAAAAAAAAAAAAAAAAAACAAACAATAAAAAGGTTACCTTAATCTACAAAAATATAATATAACCACGAACGAAAATATATAATAACATTTTCCGAGTTACCCATGATGCCGAAAAGCGGTCTTTATCTGTTGCAACCTCGGAAACCATAAATTACACAATATGAAATTTAAAAAGCTCACTGTTTTACTTAAAAGGTGAGAAGGATAATAACTATATATAATGTTACAAATTAAAAATATACATTTTATTCAAATTTCCTAGTACTTTCGGACTGCAATCACGCAGCCATTGTCAAGGTTATCTTTATTAATTGCTGTTCGATTCATTTTAATACGACACTTACTTTGAAATGGGAGATGCTATAATTATTAAGGGTAGCTGGAAGTTCAAGTAGCAATGTCCTGTATTGAACTTATGTAGAGAAAAGCATTTAACTGCCGTTCTGTTTATTTTAATACATCAATTTTCTCACATTCGTCATTTTCATTTTAAAAGAGTAGATCGACAGTAGTAGAAGTATTAATGTTTTGGATTAAACTCGGGTAGAAGAAAATATTTAACTGCGTACAGTCACTTTAATACGTCACTTTGTTCATATACATATATTCGTTTTTAAATGGGAAATGGTAGAAGGAATTTCGGATTAAGGGGTCACAGACCTCTTAAAATTGGAAAATATGAAAAAAAGACCATCTTCAACATTTAACATCTTAAAATTTATATAATTTTTAAATACAATTTTTATTGGGATGAAAGATCTCCTTTCATTTCATGTATTTAAACTAGTTGGATGTGTCAATCCCAAAACTTTCTTCTATCTCATGTCAATATTTCATTATAATTAGTTTTATTAGTATTTTTATCAGAATTAAGCATAACTTCATTAACTTTTCGATTGTACAATATTGAAAATTGCAGAAAAATCGCTATTACAGTGCCCCCTTCCGGCAGAATTTTTGCAAATTCAGGGAAGACATTCTTGCCATGGCCAAAAACATACACAAAAAAATTGGTTCAATTTTTGCATAACTTCATACAATTTCCATGGTACAATATTCAAAATGTACAAAAATCGCACAAAAATCGCTATTACAGCGCCCCTACCGGCGGATTTTTTCCAAATTCAGGGATGACTTTCTTGCATGGCCAAAAACGTACACAAAAATTTTGATTCAATTCTATGCATAACTTCATACACGTCTCGATGGTACAATAGTCAAAATGCACAAAAATCACTATTACAGTGGCCCCTACAGGCGGAATTTTTACAAATTCAGGGAGGACTTTTTTGCCATGGCCACAAACATACACAAAAAATTTGGTTCAATTCTATGCATAACTTCATACACTTTTTGATGGTACAATGTTCAAAATGCACAAAAATCGCAATTACAGCGCCCCCTACCGGCGAATAATTTACAAATTAATGGAGGACCTGCTTGCCATAGCCAAAAACTTAAAAAACAAATTTGGTTCAATTCTATGCATAACTTCATACAATTTTTGATGGTACAATGGAGACACAAAGACATACGGACGCACGGACAGACATACAGGCATTTTGTATAAACATGTTTTTGTGATCTCTGACCCCTAAAACGCGTAAATCCGTCGAAAACCGGAAGCCGATAAAAATCTCGATTACAATACTTTCTTCTATTGAAGATAGAAGAAAGTAAAAATTGCAAGATGCATAATTAGCATTTATAGGGGGCTCCAAATTGTCAGACATTTGACAAACGGAAAATTGGTATAACAGATTACGCGTAGGATTATAAAAGAAATTTTGCAACTAGAATGAAAATGTTGGTGCCTACTTATACTTCAGATTATAATAATTACCCTGACCCTAGATAAATTTGTATTTAAAGCTTTTAATATTTTTAATAGACAGCTGTATTCAGCTAATGCAAAATTTCGAAAATTTCAACAATATAATCAAATAAAAAATATTTTTTTTTAACAATAAAAAGGAAATTTTAATTTCGGTTTATACAGACTAACATGTAATATACATTTGGAGAATTTCGTAAAAAATTATTTAGAATCTTTTGAGATAACCTGAGCGTTATGCCCAAAAACGTCATTCGGAGAAAAACGACTTCAATGTTTCGAAAACGCCGCTTCAGCTATTGGACGGGTATAATTCTAAACGCCATAATTTTTTTCTAATGGAAATTTCAAGAAAACAATTATATTAAAATGTTTAGACAAATAGGAGTTCAGCATCTAAAAAAATTAAATTTTGAAGCTTTAAGAGTCATGAGACAACTTAAAAGTATGTAGAAGAAAATTGGTGAGAAGCATTTATAAACAGAAAGTTTTTTTTTCAAAGTTTTTACAATTTTTTTTTTTTATTTTGCCACTGATTTTAGGAAATGTATTCAAGTAGTGTTTATGTGTGTTAATCAATTTTAACAAACAGGCATATCTGTTTTATTTTGCTATTTATTCTCCATCAAGTATTTTCAAATGCGTAATTGAATTGATACATGCAAGCGTAAGAAAATAATATTAAATTCATTGTTAATGTGTTAATATATTATATTTGTCTGTGTAACATGTTTGTTGAGCTTAGAAATATTTAATTCAGAAATGATAAAATCAGTAAAATCTTTAAAAACCTAGAGGCGGGAGCACAGACAATCACCTCATCGAGTTTACTGCTGAAATTCTAGAATGAGTTAAAACGCGATTCGCATATTGAAACGAAATTGGTCTGCAAGCCTCTCTTGGTGGGACACCTGAAAACCCTATTTTAACGATTGACTCGTAGGTTTAACATTGATTTTTCCTGCTCCCAGTCGTCCATGTTTTTCATACCTTTGGGTGTAGGTAAAACTACCATTTTATCTAAATCTTTTTTATTGTTTCAAAAATTATTTATTCAATTATTTATGATAAACCATATAAATATGTCGTGTTGTATACAGAATAAAGCAATCTTTATAAGTCTCCAACAAATAAGTCGATTAATATTAGATGTTATTTTCTTTTGTTCAAAAATTGATTAATTAATTTCCTTAATCTAACAAAAATGTTGCGGCCAGCATAGCTTTTCTCGAACTATACAGAATGATTGAAAATGAATGGGGCAAAAGACTTGTGACTGCTGTAATGTTGAAATGAAAATTTAATTTTAAACTCTAACTAAACGAGTTTTTGAACATGTTCGATGTGGGTCGATCTCGTGACACGGCTAAGGTCTATGTAATAATCCAATTTCTACCAGATCTTTGCTCGTATATCCTGTGTTATTTAGTTGAACACGTCACTTTTCCACCGCTTTAATTGCTGTAAGTCCTGAGGAATTAGGGGCACGAGCGCTTTCTTCTTCACGTACCCCCACAGAACAAAAAATTGTTGATTTTGTGGGACTTTGCACAAACGTTTCACGAATGTTTTCTACCTCTTCATTGCGGTTTTTGCCTGTTTTTTTCCTTACATAAGCAGTTGTTGCATGCAGTCCTTACATAAGCATTACATACCTTATGATGTTGTGACAATGACGTTGTTCATTAAAAAATTTTGATCTGGAACAGTCACCGAACAACGGCAACCGATGAAGTTTTTCGTATTCTAACATACAGTAACCCTTTTTTGCGGAGATATCGCCCTTTTGAATAACAGCAGACTTATTGTTGTTGCCAGATACCGCTTGTATAGTTGCACTTGCCTGTTATATTTTGATTTCTTAATTAAATCCATTACAGCAATGTACAGTTGCTTGTCTTTCAGTTCACTCATTTTGAATCACCCTGTATAAATTATCTCATGCCATGAAATTCTTAGACATGTAAACCATAAAAAGATTTTACTCTCAAAAGCATTTTCCGATTACTAATTAATTTATTTCTAAAAGAATGTGATATATATATATTTTTTTTATTTGAATCTTTATCATTCAAGGGAAGATCTGCCATTAATTAATATAACATTAACAATTGACAATATTATTATATGCATAATAATGATGTAATACCAATATTATTATTGTATTATTCTTGCAATTTTCATTTTTTTACTAAACTAATTTATTTTCTTTTTTCTATTTCCAGGTGAGTAACTGTTTGAATGAACTTTTAAAAATGTTGTGATTGAAAAGGTATGTTACATTTTATAATTATGTTTGTAAAAATTTGTAATTACTCGCCTTCAATTAATATATATATGTATATTTAAGGAAATTAGTTTAGAAGAAGATTGTTTGTTATTCAACTAACAGACTAAAAAAAATAAAGCTGAGTCGTCTCATCAATTGCATGTGTGCGAATCTTTTTTCAAATTATCCTTTATGAACTACGGTCAACCGGGTCTATTTTGGTCCATCTCATAAATAAAGTTTTTATTCTTTGTAATGAACAAATAATACAAGATAATTTGGAGTTTTTGCCCTTAAAAAATATTTTATACCCTACTATAGGGTATTTGAATAGTTTGGGGGTAATTTAATTTTTTTTAGTGGCAACACTGGATGTGTTTGTAAACAAATGTTTTCCTGTGTAAATTTTAACTCTCCAAACTTTCTATAGTGAAACAATCTGGATAAGAGCTAAAAATATGTTAAGTGTCAAAATATTACCTTTAGTAACCTGTAACCCATGAGTGATCATAGTTTTTCCTTTAACTTTTTATTTTGACAGGAAATGTTTACATTTTCATAAAGTTAACATGAAAACTAGTATTTCGGGGCTACTTAGTGCCAGGCCTTTTTTGTTCCGAAAATAGACCCAATTACTTAGGAATGCCTTTTATACAACCAAATCTCTTAAAACACATTTTAAGTAACATTTTGTTACATTAATTGTTTTTGTTCCAGTTGCTGAGGATAACATGACAAAAACTGCTTCTCGTTTCTTTAATATTTACAATTAGTTTATTGTGTTTAAACGTTAAAAAAAAGACATTTGTTTATCGAGTTTGCAGTATTAATTTATTAGCAAATGCTCTTGCAAGTGGGTTTCCATAAAAATGTATTCATTTACATATGAAATATATTCATTTTATATTAAACTAAGTGAATGGACGAAAGAAACCCCCAGCCCTTTTAACTATTTTTTAAAAATAGTTAAAAAATTAAAAAATTAAAAAATTCCTCGTTAAAACCATACAGTTTGCTTCATTGTTTCATGTTAATTGTTTACAACTTCCTTTCGACGTTGAAAAATCACATATAATATTTTTTAATAATGAAATGTGAGTGGAACCAGGAAAAAGTGACTGAAAGTAGCCCAAAAGTTGACGGTACGAAATTTAAAGTTCAATACGCAATTGTCTCTTGAAAATGAAAAGGCCTCCCAGCAGAACAGTAATAGAACAAAATAAATCTGGTAAAAGGAAATAGGTGTGTTCGTAATCTGTAAAAAATTACAAATGTTTCAATATACCAACGAATGTAAAATTACAATAACTTCTTCCGAGATATAAAAGATTTCAAAAAGCGTTCTTTATCTGTAGAAACCTCAAAAAGTAATATATTATCGATGTAAAAAAATACATTCACCAAAACAAAGATTATTTTGCTACTACTGATATGTTTTTACAGTTTAATAATTGTTTTTCTCAGACCAGAATGAAGACTGTTTCTAACAAATGAAGACTGTCTGTTCACATTTTATAGGTGTCACTTACCGAATTATCTGTTTTCAGAATTTTCTTAGTGTTTACTCTCTTCGTATAGTGTAAGGTGGTGATGATTTGTGTAATGAGGAAGATAATTTAACTAAACCTGCACCAAGCTTGCCTTCCTTTGTGTGACATATAACCCTATAACAGGAAAGGAGAGAAATTTTCAAAATCCGCAATCAAGCTGCATTGAACTAGACGTACCATGCTTTGAAATGTAGTTCACATTACATATAGCGTCATTTACCGAATAGATCTGTTTTTCTAATGTTTTCTTAGTGTCAACGATCTGCGCACGAAACAAGATGGTCAAAATCTCTTTATAACCCTAAAATTATGCGCAAAGATTCATAATAGGAAAAAATGATATACTTTGTATATATCACAGAATTAATATTACGTATTAGGTATCTAGTTTCTAATATGAAAAACTGTTAGTTAAAAATTTTATCTGTCTGTATATATTTTTACCCGACTGCCCAGAAGGGTTATGTGTTTCACGCGCAAGTGTGTATGTGGATTTCTTTATACCCTCGAAACATCCCAACGGCTGGGTGGAGTTTAATGAATGAGGTCTCTATTTATTCGTCTTAACAGTCCGATGGTTATAGGCTAGGTTTCTTTTTATAAATTCAAAACGTCGGCCATAAAATACCAAAATTGTGGTAGAGACGAAAAAAAAAAAATTACGCACCCTATTGAGCGGCATGTCATTGGATAGGTCTTTTAAAATGAAGACGATGTTTCATTGCCAATTTTACAATCAGAATCTCCGTTTAAATATTAAGGGGTCTTGTACCTTTTAAACGCGTCGAAAATTAACGAAAAACTTCAAAGTTTGAATTAGTCTATCTTCAAAACCCTTTTATGTATAAAAATGAAATTTTGGATATTGATTAAACTGATCGTGCTTTGTAATATGCTACCATTAGAAATTTATTATCCCTTTACAGAATTTGTGTATTGTTGAAATCAAAATAGCTCTTTTTTTTCCCCCATAAGTCATTGCGCGCATGATATATTGAGAAAGTATGTATGGATTGGCATGAAATTCGTAAAGATACTAAACAAATATATGTGTTTAAAATGATCTACTTTTAAGTATTTACAGTGGTAATATTTTTAGTTATGACTATTTTTATTCATTAAAAATACAAAATTTTTATTTTTTTTACGAAAATATTTTTTTTATATAGTTAATGAAATAATTTTAGCCTAAGAGTCAATAATTTTAATCAGACATATATGTTTAGTACTTTACCAAATTTCATGACAATTCATACATACTTTCTCAATATATCATGCGCGAAATGACTTATGGGGTAAAAAAAGAGCTATTTTGATTTCAAGAATGCACAAATTCTGTAAAGGGTTAATAAATTTCTAATGATAGCATATTACAAAGCATAATCTTTTTAATCAATATCCAAAATTTCATTTTTATACATAAAAAGGCGTTGAAGATAGACTAATCCAAACTTTGAAGTTTTTCGTTAATTTTCGACGCGTTTAAAAGGTACAAGACCCCTCAAACGACCTGGAAGTTGTGTAGGTAGGATCTCTAGCTTTACTGTAACTCTAACCTTCCATAGACATCTATAGACCGCATCAAAACAGTGTTTATAGATAGGAACTAACATTAAACCCAACTTAAAAGTCATCAATACAAGTAAATAAAAAATAGGTAAGTAATATAAAAAAAAATAGTTTCTCTTAGATGAGAAATAATTAATTAGTTCGCCTTTTATGCAGTCAAGTTTTTTGATTTTTTAAATTTAATTTTTACTTGTATACTTAAAAGTGATATTAGTAACACTATAAGACTATATTTGCAAAATGTTGTGAAATTTATTATGCCTAACTGATTTACTATCGCTAATTTATGATGGTAAAGCCAATGATAAACATTGTACTGTAATTGATATGATTTGGAGATATTGCGAAAACGCATCAAATGCAAATTACTGGTTTAAGATCTCGTTAATGAAGCTTAGCAGCTTTGACAGAGTATTACGAAAAGTGATCCTTTAGCTGACATTGCAAATGTTTGTTGTGAATGCAGAAAAGGTTTTGTCTAAACAAATTGACACTATGACTTACTTATTTAAAATAATCTATTCGAATAACTAAGCATATATAAATTATTGTTTTTCACTAAAACTACGGCACAATAAATAAATATTAACCATAAAAGTATTCAATTATTAATGGTATTTAAATTTTCGCTTCTTATTCGGACTTCAGCTGTTTACTTACAACAACATCACTGTAAAAAAATTAAATTTAAATTTAAAAAATCAAAAAACCCGACTTCGTAAAAAGCGAACTAATTAATTATTTCTCATCAATGTGAAACTATTTTTTATATTACTTATCTTTTTTTATTTACATGTATTGATGACTTTTAAGTTGCGTTTAATTGTTAGTTCCTATCTATAAACAATGTTTTGATGAGACCTATGGACGTATATGAAGGTTAGGGTTACAGTAAAGCTAGAGATCCTACCTACATAACTTCAGGCTTGTGTAATATTTAAACAAATCTCCTGACTGTAAAACAGTCAATGAAACATCGTCTTCCTTTTGAAAGACCTATCCAATGATAGGCCACTCAATAGCGTGCGTAAAAAAATTTTTTCGTCTCTACCGCCATTTTGTATTTTACGGCCACCATTTTGAATTTATAAAAATAAAACCTGGCCTATAACCATCGGACGGTTAAGAAGAATCGATAGAGACCTCATTCATTAAAATACATCCAGCCTTTGGTATGTTTCGAGGGTATAAAGAAATCCACATAGCCAGATACGCGTGAAACACATAACCCTTCTTGGAAGTCGGGTAAAAAATTAAAAGGTTTCTCATAAAAATATAATATAACCATAAAATAAATATAGAATAAAATGTTCCACAACTCCAAAAAAGTTCTTTGTTTTTAGAAACTTCAGAAATCTATATATTTTCGAGATTTAAAACGTATTTATAAAAACAATGTTTCGCTTGATGCTTCTGTTTTTCAGAAATAGTCTAAAGTAGTTCTTAAAGTGTAGTAATTAATTTTCTCAATCCAGAATATATGTTTTTCAGATGCTATACATTTTTATGTAAGCAATTTCCTGTTCAACAAACATTTTTCGACAGAAATTTGATAAATTTACAACATTGACATTAGCATTAGCACTAACATTAATATTATTCTGTTACTCTTGCAGGTATAATTTCAATTACGCAGCTGAAAATGTTTACTCAAGAATAAATGTCACCATAAAAACTGATATTCAGTTTTTTAAAAACAGATTAACCCCTTAATTCTCGCTCCCGTCAATATCACGGGTTGAGGTGTCGTTCGTTATTTCTCGTGCCCGTCCTATTTCCGGGCTGGAGATTTAATTGCTGTAAAAAACTTCTGAAACCAGAAAAATTTAACTGGCATTTCCGTGTGAAGTCCTTGGATAACCCTCTTGGGGTTGGCTTTTGGCTCAGATTGTGATGCTGGGATTTGTATTGCATGTTTCGAAATATATAACGCTCAAAAAAATTATTAATAATCAAAATTTAATGTATATATATTATTTCAAATATTATTTGTAAAAATTTGTGTGATGATGATAAATAAAGATCTAAGATGTGAAAAATAAAGGTGTTATTCGCATTAATTTGTATTGTGTAAAACAAACAGACACAGAATTCTCGCTTGATGGCTTTTCTACAAATGTGAATTTGTTCTATAACATCTTTGTTTTTTGCCTTAAAAAAAATAATTGCATATTTTATTTATAAACCTTATAATTATTCAATTTCTGTAATAAAAGGATTAGGTACTTTTTTGATGGTTTTTCCAAATATTAAGCGACTGTAAAGGGGTTAATACACTGTGAAAATTACTTAAACACTTTTCCGAAAATCAGTAGTGAAATAAAATTTTTATACACATTTCTTTATATAACGAAAATAAACTGGTATCTGAGATTTCTAATGATATGGGATGTTTTTCGGAATCATGTGTAATACATTTTCGTTCAGGGTTAAACGAGTGATATATGATTAGCTTGGCGATGATTACAGGCTCGCCAAGATGGTTAGCTATTTTTACTTTCTTCTATCTTTACAAGAAGAAAGTATTGGATTCGTGAAAATTTTCGACTTCCGGTTTTCGACGGATTTATACGTTTTAGAATGCCCAGAACACGATTTGATGGTTTTTAGAAAATGTCTGTCTGTGAGTCTGTCTGTCACTCTGTCACTGTGAGTCTGTATGTGACAAAAATTTTGTGGGCGCTCTATCTCAAGAACTAATGCACGGAATTTCACAAAACTCCATATTTAGTTAGACCTTGATATAAACTGGACCTGATTAGTTTTTGGTGAAAATCGCCCGACAGGTGGCGCTGCTATGCGGCATTTTTCACGATTTCTGCAATAGCTATATCTCAAGAACTACCGCACGGATTTTCATAAAACTTCAGATTCGGTTATTCCAGGATATAATTTGGTGCTGATTACTTTTTTCTGAAAATCGCCCAACAGGTGGCGCTGCTATGCTGCATTATTCTTGATTATCGCAATAGCTCTAACCACGAATTGCACGAACTTCAGATTTAGTTAGTCCCTGATATAAATTAGTGCTGTTTAATTTTTGGAGTAAATATCCCAACAGGTGGCGCTGCTGTGCTGCATTTTCACGATTTCCGCAAGAGCTGTATCTCAAGAACTATTGCACGGATTTTCATCAAACTTCAGATTTAGTTAGTCCTTGACATGAACTGAGGTATAAATTTAGTGCTGTTTAATTTTTGGTGTAAATCGCTCAACAGGTGGCGCTGCTATGCTACATTTTTCAGAATTTCCGCTATAGCTCTATCTCAAGAACTAATTCACGAATTTTCATCCAACTTCAAATTCAGATATACTTTCATATGAATTGGTGCTAAATTCATATAATTTCTTGTACTATTTAAATTATTTAATTGACGTGATTTATGTAGAAGAAAGTTTTGTGATGGCCACAACATACTAGTTACTTATAATATACCACATTAAAAGGCAATATAATAGGGAAAAATGAATACAATATAACTTCAAAAATCCGGCATCATAGGGACCGTGACTATGCCGGATTTTTGAAAATTCTGGATTTTAGAAGGAATGTCAAAAGTATTAACTAGGAATATCAAAAGTAGAACTGTAATGGTGCCTTTAGCCATAATTTAATTCATTATTAAATGATAATTATATAAGAAAAAAAGAAATTAAATATAAAAGCAAACTTACATTTATTGATATTTTCTATGTTACAGAAATAAAATCTAATAAAGAGTGAAATTATTTATTCTCGTGTAATTTCGGAAACATGGATGTTCATTTTGTTTACTTCATTTTTTTGGCCGTTCTTTAACAAGGTTTTCTTGTATTTTATACAAATATAGAATCTCTATTTCGGAAATACAGTCTTGTTCTCTAAAGCAGATATTAATTCTTCAGTCAAATACTACTGACTGATTTTTCTACTGACACCTTTTTTATGCCTGTTGTTCATCCTCGTCTTCTGAGCTGTTACTAGCGTTATCTGCGATTCTATTTATCACAGCGTCAGGAGAGAGATTCCAAAGAATTTGTGTGACCGTCCGATGGTTATAGGCTAGGTTTTGTTTTTGTAAATTCAAAATGGCGGCCGTAAAATACAAAATGGCGGTAGAGACGAAAAAAAATTTTTACGCACCCTACTCAGGGTCATATCATTGGATAGGTCTTTCAAAATGAAGACGATGTTTCATTGACTATTTTACAGTCAGAAGCTCTGTTTAAACATTACACATGCTGGAAGTTGTGTAGGTAGGATCTCTAGCTTTACCGCAACTCTAACAATCATAGACATCTATAGGCCTTATCAAAACAGTGTTTATAGATAGAAACTATCAATTAAAAACAACTTAAAAGTCACCAATACAAGTAAATAAAAAAAAAATAGGTAAGTAATGTAAAAAAAAATGTAGTTTCACATTGATTAGAAATAATTAATTAGTTCGTTTTTTACGCAGTAGGATTTTTTGATTTTTTAAATTTAATTAAAAATTATTCATTATTTCAGTCGCTTTTAAGTAAGACAGGGAATTTTTTTAAATTCACATTATATATTTTATGTGTTCGATCTTTAAATTTAAAAACTTATGTTTGATTTATGAATGAACCATGTTTGATAAAACAAAAAATATTACAAAGTGGTAGTATCTGTTAAATCTTATTCTAATACGTTATTTTCCGAACGTCTCAAAAAACTCTTCCTTAGGTTATCCAATTATAAATCGAATAGTCGGCAAAATAACTATATTCGTTAGATTTCAGACAATTACATATTCTTTAACCTCCGGTAAATTTATTTGGACAGCTACTATTGATGTTATTAACGTAAAAGTAATTTTCTTTACACAATTTAAAAAAAAAGTCGGACCCGAAAAGGGTTAAGAAGCATTTGTTTGTTTCTTTGCTTTTTGTATTGCACATTTTGTTGATATTTTTTAATATATGCCTATTCACAATTTAGGAATTCATATTCCGATTTCCATAATTCTTTTTCTGTTGAAAAAGAAGTTGGTTCTTGTTGTAGTCTCACATTTGTTTTATTGGGATAAAAAAATATTACCGTAAAGTACCGAAGTAAGCGCCCAGATTTAGAAACATTTGTCTATTTTAGCAGTGTAATACAGACATTTTAATGATAATTAAACAGCAAGTGGTTCCTTCACAAATTTGATATAATTTTATATTTATTTATATTATATTTTCCCTCTTTCCTGTTGTTAGTTTATAAACTTTCTCAGAAGTATTGAAATGTAATTCAAAATATTTTTTAATTTTTGTAAGAAATGCAATAACCCAAGTTTTCAAATTCTTTTGAAAGTAAATATATCCGATATTTCTTTTTATCTAATATGTTAACTCATTTTACCTAACATAACTTTTTCCAACATTAAGTATTCAAACTAGAAAAACTATGATTACTTGTTTATCATAAAAGTTTTCCGGTTTCTTCCTTTTATTTATCTCAAAAGTTTTCTGAAAATTAGGAGATAACTTTCAATATCGAAAAAATAAAGTAAACTGTAAATGGAATTTCTTTTTTTATACACATTTTCTACCTCTTTTTAATACTTATATTTATTAATTTTATTTTTTCATGAGCATGACAGATCCATAAAGCTAACCAACTGCAACAATAAACCGATTGGCAAAATGTTTTGTAGAAAAAGAACATGCAAAGATTTTTCTTGCAATGTTCCAAAGTATAGAAGGATGTTCTTTATTATTAGTTTGACGTATTTGGCAACGTTGTGGTAGCGAATGGATTTTTAAAACAACAATAATCCAACAAAACTTCTATTTTGAAAGATTCTGTTTAGATGTGAGATATTTTAACAGATTTTATTTTTTTTTAATTATCGTCGATCTGAATAATTTCTACTTAAAACATTATCATTACACCAGGTTTCGAAATGGAAAAATCCCCGAACAGGAACTCTATTTCAAAAATATTATTGATTAATTTCATTTTTAAGGTATAGGAAAATTTATACAGGGTATATATATACAGGGGCTATAGGTATTCAAAAGTTATGGCTTATTATTACTACTCATTAGAACTATCCATTAGAATATAATAGACTTCACTTCCGTCGCTTGGAAACCCCTCCGAGATTTTAAAACATTGAACAAAACAAAAAAATGAAACTGCGGATGAATGGAAAAAGCGTATCATATAAACAATTTGTCTAATAACTCCTGATATGCTACGAAACATTTATAGAGAACTGGATTACCGTTTACACGTTTATTATGCTACCAAAGGTACATACATTGAAGGCTATTGATATTAAAATTCTGCGAAATGCTCTTTTTATTTAAATATTTTTTAAATTCTAATCGGTAGTTCCGTAAACATAAGCTATACCGTTTGGATACTTATAGCCCAGACACCCTTATTTAACCATACAAAAACAATTTTGAAAATGCATTCAACTTCTAAATAATAAATGTACAGCCAAGTGAAGGTATTGCTCGAGCTCAGAGGATTCCGTACAATAATTATATTAATTATTAACTGTATTATTAAAAAATCGTTGCTAAAAGAATAAGACTTTATAAAAAACTATAGGGGAGACTAGGGAAGGTTGACCCACTTTTTACAAAATGATTTTTTATTTTTTAAATATTGATCGTAGAATAAAGTTTTATATATCACTTTATTTGTTATACAACCAGTTATCAAAATAAAATTGCTACATAAGTGTAATATATAACACATTTGAAAAATGATTGATTTTAATCATGAGAAAATAATAGGTCAAGGCTCCCCACATATGGGAGGGTTGAGCAGTATATAGGAGGCTTGACCCACTTCGTTTTATATTGAAATATTTGTGAAGAAAAATAAAATCAGTACAAAAAAAAGCAAAATAACTTTATGCTACATGCTTTAATTATTATAAAAAATATTTTTGAAAAATGATGCTTAAACAAACCTGTTTAGATGCAATAGCAAGTCAGAGGAGGAAAGTTTTGTTTCAAACAGGATTTTGTCTGAGAAGGTATAATTGTACAGTAGGGAAAATGAAATTTTAACATTTAAGACAGTATTCCGTTAAAGACAGATTCCGTTTTCATACGGTTTCATGTATTACTATGTCTGGATTTAGGAGCCACTGTCCTGCTTCTTTTTTCATCTCCTTGTCCTATAAGTTTTGTGACACTCGACCTGACAAATCTAGTTTTCACATACTTTAGCTTCATCTTACTGTATTCATGCGGATGAAATTTGTCTACATAGCTTTCTAAAGTTTTTCGATCAATTCTATGTTCTTTTGCAACCGCATGTGCACTTAACTTACCATTAACTCTTTGATTACGGAGTTGGGACGTATATCTTCCCAACGACTACCTCTTTATTCTATTCGCACCACTTTTTGAAAAACATTCTCTGCCATACACTTACACTAGAATACTTTCAAGAGATTTCTACCATAAGGGAATTCTTTTGTAAATTGTGGTGCGAGTAAATGCATAAATAATCCCCAGTACTACCTGTAATCTAAAGGTTAACATATGCTGCTTTCATACTTTCTAGGCCTTTCTAGTATTTTCCACGGTTTCTATTTACCTATTGTAAATAACATATACATGGAAAAAAGTTCCTATCAACTTTCCCATTTATATTTCATTAAATGTTTTCTTGCAGTGGGTACTATAGCAATTTTTCACATCTTTCTTTAATCAGATTTAAACATTTTATTTTCCATAACCCCATTTTACTGTAGCTTTACAGAATAAAGTTACATTCTTTTTCATATATAGTCATTATTGTTTCATTACGCACAGTGTATAACATAAAATAATTCCAAAACCGCTTAATTAAGGGAGCCTTGAGCATCTGGTCATCCCTTCCTCACATTGACTGGGTCAAGCCTCCCCATATAGCTTCTTTCTAAAGAATGGCACATTGTTATGTTAAGCCTAACTTATTTTACAATTTTTATGCCTGGGATGAAAGCTCAGTATTTCTAGATTACTTAAAATCTACTTACTTAAATTTCTATGATATATTTTATCTGAAAAAAGATTAGAAAATATTTCTAAAAAACACAACTTTTAAGTTGAAAAAGCCTCGCAATTGATTTTTTCCACACCTATTTCGATTGTCTATATGAAACAAAGACTGTTATTTGAACATTCTAGTAGCTTTGGTTGACACCTATTGATAAAACTCTGCAATTATTTTAAATATGAAAACTGAGGGGTGGGTCAAGCCTCCCGTATGGTCAAGCCTCCCTAATCTCCCCTACAACGTAGAATTGGATATAGCTGTATATGCTTGAAAAGTATGAATGGTTATACCATAAATGTTCAAAGAGGTATGTTGCCTAAATAATATCAAATATTGCTATTCTGTATAATCCTTTTTTTAATCTGATCCTGATCTGCTTATGATGAAATTAATTTCATACTGACATTAAAATTGGTGCATATTTAAACTTCATTTTCGAATTTCATAAAACTAAGTTCAGCGTAGTAATAAACATTTCTTTTTGCAGTGTAGCTAAAATAAAACCCATATTTAAAGTTTAAAATTGACATTGTGCTAAGTGCGCTTCGAAAGGAAGTTGCAATTTTGAAACGCCGCCTGCGTTTTTCCGGATATCTGTTTAATTAACTTTTAAAGATACGGGAGGCTTATTGGGAGATCCACTCAATGCAAACTAGTCGCGAATCCCATAGTATTTATGTGATTAATTCTTATTAAATTAGTTTGTTTTTAACAATTTGACGTTTATTGCCTTTATACTGCTACTGGGCATTACATTACACAAATATATTATTAAAAGATGTCATCTAGGCTTTAAAGCCAATGGCTCATAGAGCACGCCGCCCCTATGTATGTCCAAACCGTACGTGTCTTTAAGGGTTAATATGGCGGCTAATTAACGACGATTCTTTGTCGAAAATCAATATTAATAATACTTTTGTACTTATGCTACGATAGGTACATCCAGCGTTCCTCATCACCTTTGCTGAATTGAAATATGTGTGTAACGGAAAATGCGTTTTTCTCAAAAACTATGTGACCTATGTAGGGTAATCGCTATAGTTTTCCTACAAGGTTTAAATTATGTCTACTTCCTCAATTTTTTTTCATAATTTTAGTTTTAGTATATTCGTAAATATAGGGGGGGGGGGGGGCATATTTTTCCGCTACATTTTCGACGATGCCTCTGAAAATATAATACCTAAAATTAAAAGAAAAGAAGTTTTGAGCTCAGCGTTACGAAAGCACGCGATATACAAAGACAATATTTTTTTTTTCAAGGAACTTAATTTAAACTTAACCTATACATTTTTCCTAAATATATCTGTGAATGTTTAATAACCTATAAATATGTGGGCTAGTAGTCTTTATTACTTCCCAAATTTCAATTTTCCAAGTTCTATAGTTTACGAGTAAAATGACTGTGACAGACAGACGCAGGAGTTATCTTATAATGGTTCCGTTTTTACTTTTTAAGTACGGAAACCTAAAAAAAGTTCGAGAAAGCACAGTAAGCTATATATTTAAAAGTGTAATAATATGTTTTAATAATTGCACGAACCGGAATGATTTTTACCAAAATTTCCCGAAACGGTAGTATATGTGTTATAATTTCACGAACCGGAATATCCTTCCGGTTTGCTCCGGTACATTTTGAGTCCTGAATTATATACATATATGTATCTTTTTGTTGCTTATACACTTTCATGTTTACAGGTATATTACTAATGCATATTTTTGTATTTTTTCACGCGCTATTTCTAGACTATAATCATCGCGGTAGAATTATACCAATCTTCGAGGTAGATTACTATTTACTAGATTAATTTTAACACAATTCGTCCAAGGTAGCTCAGATGGTGGAGGATTGGTGGCTTCAGCCAAGATAACCCTGGTTCAAATCCTGGTCCGGACATATTTTGCCCAGTTGGAAATTAAAATCTGATAAATTACTATTGTTTAGAAAAATATTTAGCAAACTTTATTTATTAAGTTAAATAATGCTATAAAAAGTGATTAAATATCTTTATTAAGATTGACGATCGTTTCGTCGCACAAACGGCGACATTTTCATAATCATTCACGATAGAAAATATTTTCTATCGTGAATGATTTTGAAAATGTCGCCGTTTGTGCGACTAAACGATCGTCAATCTTCTAATTTGTATTTAATTCTAATTCCAAATGTTTTTTTGTGTTTATAATAGTCACGTGTAAATAAATTTTTAATTTGAAGCGAACATTATTGTTTGTGCTGCTTATACAGTTGGCAACATTTTAAATTAATACCATTTTCTAAAATATGCTAAAAATATCTCTAAAAATGCTGAAAATTTAAATTTAAAATAGAAATAAAACCTCAAAAAATGAGTCAAATTAAAAAAAAAAAGAAATACAGTCTGCACACCGGTAACTTCAAACGTATAAAATGATCTAAAAATGATTAAATTCCCATGAATAGTTTTTGCTCCTATAAAACTTTTTTAGTGGAACGATTTTGTCCAACTTTAGCATTAAATATCTCTTAAAAACATTATTCGATTTGAAAACTGTCTGCATCAGCGTGTTTATCAAACATTTCTGTATAATACCACCGATTTTCATATTTTTGTATGCATTATTTTTCTTCATATTAATGAAGAAAGACCTCCGGTCACAAAAAATTCAAAACCGGCGGCCTCGGTGACAACGGTAGTTACTTTTTTTTAAGAATAGATAGATTATTTAACTTAATCTGTTTATAAGTGATTATTACACATGCTTTTATAAATTTTATTTATTTATTTATTACAGTACACGGCATTATATTCACTTATGAAGATATTGTGAGGTGAATAACCGTATTACTGTTTTTAGGTGCGTTCGTAATTATATAAATACGTAGCACCTATAGTCGTCGTTCAGTCCGTCCGTCTGCCCGTCTGTCCGTCCGTCTGCCCGTCTGTCCGTCCGTCTGTCCGTCCGCATATAACAGAGCAAAAACTACCCGACCGAATGATCTGAAATTTGTAATATATAATTGCTACAAAATTTGGTCGAGCCATTTCCAATCTTATGAAAATTGGATGTATAGTTTAATTACAGGGACAGTCAAAAGTTTTTCTTTACATTACGGCCAATGGGAAAAATTATTGCAAGTGAATTTTAATGATGTTACAGACTTCCGAATGGTCTGAAACTTTTAATATATAATTGCTAAAAAATTTTGTCGAGCCATTTCCACTTTTATGAAAATCGGATGTATAGTTTAATTACAGGGACACCCAAAAATTTTCCGTTACATTACGGCCAATGGGAAAAAATTATAGCAAATGCATTTTAATGATTTTACAGCCTTCCGAATGGTCTGAAATTTTTAATATATAATTGCTGCAAAATTTTGTTGAGCCATTTCCAATTTTATGAAAATCGGATGTATAGTTTAATTACAGGGACACCCAAAAGTTTTCCGTTGCATTATGGCCAATAGGAAAAAATTATTGCAAATGCATTTTAATGATCTTACAGCCTTCCGAATGGTCTGAAATTTTAAATATATAATTGCTGCAAAATTTTGTCGAGCCATTTCAAATTTTATGAAAATCGAATGTATAGTTTAATTACAGGGACAGTCAAAAGTTTTCCGTTACATTACGGGGAATGGGGAAAAAATTATTGTAAGTGCATTTTAATAATGTTACAGACTATGCACTTATGAAGTGCAAAAAATATACATTCAGTACAATATGGGGTGCAAAAAATAATTATAAAACTAGTTATAGTACGAACGCACCTCATTTGCCACGTTTGACGAGCAATTTCCAACTTGTTAAATTAGTTGTGGTACTTATTTATTTTTTTAGAAATGTAATAACGTAATCTTACTTTAGGTTTCAACAGGGAATCCTGTGACTTCAATTTTTTACACATAACAGTTATATACGCTTTTCTTTAATCACTCAGCACAATAACAATTGCAGCGGATCTCTCCCCTAAAAGCATCCTCGTCTCTAGGGCCGTTTGGATAAATTTTTAAGGAAATTATGAGCGTTACCTGTTGGTTTGCTATTAAATTATAACCGTTTAATTAAACTAAACATTTGGATTTTGTTTTTGTTTTTTTAATACTAGGGGACTCTGGCCCCTACGAGCAACGCTCGCCAACCCCCGTTCAGACACCCCAGACTCTAAAAGGCCGGTCTAATTTGACCGGCTTTAAAAAGATTTCGGAAGATTAAATTATAATTTAAAACACAGTGGCGATCTCCCTATAAACGGGTTTCTATTCATTTCTCTTTGATTGGGGAATTTTAAGGAAATATCAGCTGCTGTTAAAAAATACAATGGCTGTTGATGGAATCTAAGATGAAATAAGTATCTATGAATGATTAGATAGCCGTTTTGTTCTGTCGATTTTCTGGAATGACGGAATCTTTTCGCTGCATTTGTGCATTATTTCGCGATAGTGATGTGCTATGCATGCTTTACTGAAGATGTTTAAGAATAGATCGTAAATGTGGAATTCTTAAGCGGATGCGAATGACGTCATTTTACATAAAATAAAACGTGTGCTTTAAGTCTTAAAATTGAAATATGTTTCGTACTGTAGTAGAGTCCCGCTTAAACGAGTTATTTTCTTGTGATGGACTGGTGGTTTCTATTATTATGAAACAACCATTATAAATGAAGTGTTAGGTGAAGATGAAAGAGCAGCCGTAAAAAGTTAGAACTCTGATTTTCTGGTCAGATTGGGGGTAAAAATGGCCATATATATTTTTAAATTATGGCCATTTTACTTTTAAATTATGGCCACCCCCCCCCCCACCCCCCAATCAGACCAGAAAATCGGAGTTCTAACTTTTTACGTTAATTAGCTATTTAACAGTTAGAGAGAGACAGAAAACGAAAGTGAAAAGGAAGAAATCAGAATGAACTCTCTTGTTATTTTATTTCTTTGACCATTTATTTATTTATTTGCAGAGATATTCTGAGCAATTTCCTAATTACATTAACTAGTTCATTTAAATAATGTTTAGCATATTTAAATGAACATATTTAAATGTTATTTAAACATATTTAATTACATGCATACTTAAATGATTTTGATAAAGTAATATTTTATCTGAACTAAATTATAACTTATGAAAAAAATTTTAAAACACTATTAAAAATTCTCAGCATTTAAAATTTTATTACACATCTTTAAGTAGTTTCAAATGTGTTTAAAGTAGAAATTAAATCCTTGATGCTTGCAGATTCATTAGTTGTTTCATTGCGTTCAGAATTTAACCATTGCACTTGTTTTTCTTTATTTTGCTTGTTAAGAGCATCAAAGAGTGTTTTTTCCCGTAAACTAATTATCCAGTGATTTCCTTCGTTAAAAGTTAATTACAGGGCACAACAAAGATAACATCGTAATGAAAAAAACTTTACTTATTTTCTATCCTTTCTTAAAATCATGTAGTCAACACAGTGTTCGTATATCAATTTTATTTTTTATAAAACAGTGACTACCTTTACTTCGTTGTTAACCCTAATCAGACACATTGTTATCAAGCAGTAGTAAGTTATCCCGTTCAATACTATTTTATATATTTAAGCAGTTGCTTTAACTACTTTGTATTAATATCAAATACATGATTAGAATTTTCCAAATCTTTTATCAGAGTTTGAAAAATATTATTTTATTTAAACCCGTAAGATATGAAAATAAAATCACAAAATTTTCATTCAATCGAAACATTTACTTACAACTCCATTTATCAAGTATACTGTAAAAAAAAAAATTTCGTACCCTGCGAAAATATAATATAAGCGTGAATGAAATTATACAATAATCTCATCAGAATCAACAACGAATATGCAAAGCGTTTTTCTGCACAATTCCTTACTTACATCAAACAGTTCGTTTAAATAAAATATAGCTTATTTAGAATTTCGCAAAATATATTTAATCTAATCCATAAGTTATGAAAAAAACAGCATTAAAATTTTCCAATTTTTGTATTTTATCCCATATTTTTTAATAGTTTCAAATACGTTTAAAGTATAAATTAAATTCTTGATGTTTGCGGATTCATTAATTGTTTCAATACGTTCAGTATTTCCCTGTTGTACTTGCTACTCATTATTTTGTTTCTTAAAAAGATCAAACGGTGTTTTCTCCCGTAAACAAATTATACCATGTTGTTCTTTGTTAAAAATTAATTTCGGGATACTTATTACGCACAACAAATATAACATCTTAATGAGAGCACTTTACTTATTCCCTTTCTTTTCTTAAAGTCCCGTGGTTAACAAAGAGTTTTCATTCAATTTTATTTTTTATAAATCCGTACCTTTATTTTGATGCTAACGCTAATGAGATACCTTGTTAGAAAGGAGTAGTAAATTATCTCGTTGAATTTTGTGCTATTTATCATAGTTGATTAAAGTACTTTGTATTTTTACCAAATATTATAAATTTTCTACACCTTTTATTAGAGTCTCTTAGCCCTTTTGGACGCAGTGTGCACAGGTCGGGATACCTAATTTTAATTCCAAACTTACGAACGGGACCAAGGATATTTAAGTAAAACTTTGCTTTTACGATGAACATTTAAAGTAACATGCTTTTAATTTCTAAAAAAGTCGTTTGCAAATTCCGGTGTCAGTCAATCATTTCATCCTTTTACAACAAACATTGTCTGTGCCGGAAAGTGTTAAAGAATATTTTGTTAAAATCCGTAATAGACCGGGAGGCGTCAGCACAGACAATCACCCTTTTTTTTTTCTCACTGAGGAAGGGGATCGAAGTATCCTCGAAACGATCGTATAAGTATTTTTATCATTTTGTACGTTATTTGTGTGTAAAAATCGCTGTTTAAGATTTTAGCTTTTTATTACAATTCGCACAAAGTTTATTCTATGCTTATAATCACCTCATCGAGTTCACGGCTGAAATTGCATACTTAGTTAAAACTCGGTTCTTATATTAAAATGCAATCGGTCTGCCATGTCCTATCTTGGTGGAAAACACCTGAAAACCCAATTTTAGCAGTTGACTTGCAGGTTTACGATTATGTTTTCCTACACCAAAAGATTTGAAAGCATGAAGAACTGGAAGCAGGAAAACACAATGGCAGACCGATAGCGTTTTAATATGCGAATTGCGTTTTAACTAATTTTAAAATTTCAGCCATAAACTCGATGAGGTGACTGTGCTGTCGCCTCTGGATCTATAAGATATGGCTTAAAAATTACAAAGTACCATTCGAAAGTAATAGTTTTATTATATTACAGCTTTATACACATGTAGGCTGCAGAAAAATACAAATATTTTTTAGTGTACGAAAGTATAATATGACCACGTACGAAACTATGCAAAAACATTTTCCGTGTTACCAACGATTCATAAAAGCGTGAAGGAAAGTATATCTTTACAAACCTCGGAAACGAAGTTTTTTGGCTGCAACTTATTTTCGTTAACGTTTCTGGATAGATTTTATAGTAGGGTAAAGTGCCCATATTTCGTCCCCTCTCCTAATTGCGTCCCTCTTAACTTCTCCGCTTCTGCCAAAGTGGCGCCACTTATGACGCAAGACACGGGACGGGAGGTAAAATGGGTCAGTGTTGAAAGTTTCGTTCGCCAAGACGCATAAATAAATTAAAGACGGCGAATTTCCTATTTTTAGCAGACCCGAGTTCTTATTAAGTCGTTTGTAGAAAGTTATTTACTGTACTGTAAGTATTTATTTTTTATTCATTGCATGTATTTTACGTTGGTAAGATGCTGACAGTAGCATACAGTGAGTTTTATGACCCTCAGTTCATCTTACGGGAAGTTCATCTCATCTGAAGCTCCGTCATATTGCGAAGTAGCGTGATCCCAATTTCGTCCTTCTTGCAGTTCTTATTTTCGTCCCGGTGACGGACGAATTTAGGAATGCTTTTTCATGACTTTTTTTTTAATTTTTTCCACTTGTTTGGATGGCTAATAATTCGTTATTTTATTCTTCCACTGATATTTAGTACATTTATTTGTGCCTTACTTTAAGGTAAATTAAATTACTTACTCATTTAGAAATAAATTTTGATTTAATTATAAGTTAAGGCTCGGCGTATTGGATTTTTAGGGGGGACAAAATTGGGACAATTTTTTCTTTTGCATTTTGTAGATACTTTTGAAAAAACAATTTTTCGCATTGTTAAAACTTTTTTGTGCGACATTTGCTTATGTTTTTATGTGCGTGGGTAGTTAGTGTGTGTAAAATCCAAATTTGGCAGATTTTCACTAAAAATTACAACTTACAAGGGCCTAAAAGTGACTGGGGGACGATAATAGAGCACCTTACCCTATATTAATCTGTTTTCTTCAACCAAAATAAAGCACTACTAGCAAACCCCGCGGCTTTGCTCGCGTAATATTTGAAATATGCGAAGTGATTTTTATATGTCTAATTTTTATTAAAAGGCACTAACTAAATTTTTATTTTAATAAAATGTAATATTTTATTTTATTAAAAGGTACTTATTACTTTTAGGAATAATTCAAAAATTACTATTTAAAACACAGTTTGATTAAACATCATTATTACACTGCATTAGGTAGAAATGATACTTAAATTAATAAAACGAAATAAAACTAAATAAATGATAATCTATAATAATAAGGAAAGAAGTTTGTGTGTGAGTGTGTGAGTGAGTGTGTCGATGGTGTTCTGAAGAGACCGTTGCACGTAGAGCTACAAAATTTCGGGGGAAAGATACGTCTATATATGAAGTTTTGCACCTCGAAGCTCGATTTTCGATTTTTTTATTAGATTTTTTTTATTTAATTTTTTATACGATTTTTAGCATCTTTTTATGTTTTGAGGCGATTTTTCCATATAAGTGAGAAGAATATGGTTTCTTTCGTTTAACCCAATATAGTAAATTTTGTTCTCTTTTCAAAAAAGTTTATTCGGAATTCGTGCAGCGATTTTTGAATTTTTAGCGAATTTTTTATGCAATTATTGAACAGTATTTAATGCATTTCCATACCTACAAGGAGGTTACCGTAGAGGGACATAGTTCTGTCGCCAAATGCAGCCAAGTTTGTCGCCAACTTGGCGGTATATTGTCAAATTTGGTGACAAAAATGAGTCGCCAAAAGTGACGCCAACTTGGCGATATCTCTAATATTTCGCCAAATTCCCATAAACTTCCATTGTAAACCAAATGGATTACTTTCTTACAGAAAATCAACAAATTGAGATTATTTTAATGCAACAAACACTAACATTAACTTAAGGGATTATATTAATTCGATTTTTCCACATTAGGAAAAGGAATGCGGTTTCTTTCTTTTAACCCAATATAGTAAATTTTGTTCTCTTTTCAAAAACGTTTATTCGGAATTCGTGCAGCGATTATTGAATTTTTAGCGAATTTTTTATGCGATTATTGAACAGCATGTAATGCATGTCTGTACCTATATGTGGGGTTACCGTAGGGTGGATCCAGTTCTGTCGCCAAATAACGCCAAGTTTGCCGCCAACTTGGCGATATATCGCCAAATTTGGCGATCAAAATGAGTCACCAAAAGTGACGCCAACTTGGCGATATCTCTAATATTTCGTCAAATTCCGATGGACTTCCACTGTAAAACAATAGGGTTTACTTGCTTACAGAAAATCAAAAAATTGTGATATTTTAATGCAACAAAAACTAATATTAACTTAAGGGATTATATTAATTATATTTAAGGGAGTCCAAGTAAATTAATTACGAATAAAAGTAACATGATCTAATGCTTAGCATGATTTCCAAAACATAAATTTTAAGAGAGCCCACAGGTCAAAGGAATTAGATTTGAAACTTTTATCCAATTATAGTAAATTTTGACTTTCTTGGTTTTTGAACTTTTTGTGATTTTTAATGCACTTTTTACGTTTCTTCGCGATCTGCTGCAATTTTTTGACATTCCATTTTCGACCTAAATTACTTTCTGCCCTCATTTCAATAGATTTTTCGGATTTCGTATAGAAATTTTCGAATTTTTCGGGAATTTTGTATGTGATTTTTAGTGTATTTTAGCGATTTGCTACTATTTTTCCACATTAGTGAAAGGAATCAACTTGCAATCTTCGAACATAATATATATATATATTTTCTCTTTTCAGAATTTGAGAAGCGATTAAAAATTTTTTCGCGATATCTTATTGTGATTTTCAGAGTTTTTTCGTAATTCCTGCTGCTTTTTGACGTACCCGGGGAACACCGGGCAAGTTCGCTAGTTTAGAAAATATTTTGAAACTGTTACGCTCAATTAATACGGTCATTTCAGTATTCATTTGAAGTTTTGAATTTTTTAGAAATAATCTTCTTACATCTTAAAATTAACTATCATGTCAAATTCCAAGTCCTATCACCTTTCTCAACAAAAAGGGCTATGCTGAAATAGGAACTGTCAGCATTAATTTGCCAACATAAATTTTGAAATCGGTTTGTTATTTTCTAATATTCCACAGAAACGTAATTTAGAAAGCTTTTAAAGGCCTTTTTTAGAACGTTTGTTGTTCCTGTGAACCCCAGGTGGTAGAATCATCCGCATAAAATATAGTCTGTGTAGGATCAGAGACTGTTACCATTGATTCGCAACTATTACATTTATAATTGGTTTATACTCCCTGAAATTGCATAGAAATCGTAATTTAGGACTTTTTTAGAATGCTCTTCGCACCTCTCCTTCGTTTCACCCCTTTTTAATTCGAATTTATTTTCGACAGTCCTTCGAGGGCATTTATATTTTATAAGTAACTATCATGCCATATTTAAAGTTTCTATCCTTTTCAGTATCACAGAAATCGCAATTTTGAAAATTTTTAGCTCCTGCAACCCTGTGGTGGTAGTGGCACAGACATAAAATATAGCTTATGTTTGAGCAGGTTCTATCACCAACAATTTGTCATCATTATTTTTTTAATTGGTGTGGTATTTGATAAGATTGCATAAAAATTGTAATTTATAACGCTTTTCGCTCACTTCATCTTTTTAAATTTGGAATTTTCTTTCGACTGTTCTTAGAAAGCAGTTGCATCTTGTAAGTAAATACCATGCCATACTTCAAAGTTTTAGACCGCTCAGTTGTGCAAAAAACGCAAATTAGAACATGTTTTGCTTTTGCAACCCTCAGATGGTAGTGACAGCAACAACCTATGTTATAGCAGGGACTGTCACCATTGATTTGCAACCATTGCTTTTGAAATAGCTTTGAAATTTCCTGAGATTGAGTAGAAATCGCAATTTAGAATGTTTTTAGAACGCTTTTCGCGCATTTTCACCTCTTTTAAAATTTAAATTTTTTCGAAACTGTTCTTAAAGATCATTTATATCTAATAAATATGTACCTTGCCTAATTTTAAGTTGCTAGCCCCTACCGATCACAAAAATCGAAATTTAGAACGCTTTTTTGCTCCTGCTACGTCCAGATGATAGTGATACCGACATAAAATAGTGTCTATGTTAGAGCAGAGGCTGTCAGCATCAATTTACTACCATTACTTTTGAAATCAGTTTGATTCTTCCTGAAATATGATTGACAAATCGGCATTTAAAACGTTTTTAGAACGCTTTTCGCGCATTTTGCTCCTGCATCTCCTCTGGCGTAGTGGAAACAGATATAAAATATAGCCTATCTTGGAGCAAGATCTGTCACCATCATTTTTACACCATTATATTTGAAATCGGTTCAGTACTTCCCGAGATTCCATAGAATCGCTATTTAGAACATTTTTTACAACGCTTTTTGCGCATTTTGACCCCTTTTAAATTTCGATGTTTTTCGGAAATGTCCTTAGAGATCATTGATATCTTATAACCAACTACCATTCCAAATTTCACAATTGTAGGCCCTCCCGTAACGCAAAAACCGCAATTTAGAAAGTTTTTCTCCCGCACCCCCTTTGGGGTAGTGGCACCGACATAAAACAGAGGCTATGTTGGAGCAAGGATTGTCACCATCATTTTGACGCCTTTATTTTTTTAAATAGGTTTGGTATTTCCTGAGATTGTATGGAAACCACCATTTAGAACGTTTTTTAGAACGCTTTTCGTGCATTTTCACCCCTTTTAAATTTCGAATTGTCTAAGAACTGTTCTTAGAAATCTTTTATATCTAATAAGTAGCTAATATTTCAAATTTTCTATTTCTAGGCCCTTCAGTAACGCAAAAAATCGCGTTTTTTAAAAATGGTGGAGAATTCATTGAGCATGCGTAATGTTATTCTTCATTATTTCCTCGTTGCCTAGCGACATGTTTTATTTTTGTTGATGCAGATTACATCACATGAAATTATACTCATTTTTCTGTATTGTTTAGAGTCATAGATCAGGCTCTAGAGCTGTCTGATTAGGTGAACTTTAATTATAATAATTCGCAGTTCCTCGGGAAGTTTGTTGAAACTTTTAAATTTGTGTGCTTCGTCTGGATTGACTGAAATTGAAATAATGAAGCTGTAAACATCACCTTAAATATTGGCTCAGCGCCACCTATTGACAAAAATTTTAAATAATTTTTTTTTCGATTTTCGCAGAGCGCATCTCTTCAATTACGTACTAGTGAAATTTTGTTTCGTTTGGAGCCATAGAACCGGCTCTAGAGCCTTCTGAATAGGCGAACTTTAATTATAACAACCCTGTATTTTAAATTTATTTGCTTTAATTGAAAGTCATGTATTTTAAATGAAGTCAGTGATAGCTTTATATTTTAAATGAAATGATGACGATGGAACCCTAATTGGCGATTGAATCACGTGCGCCCATCTAACATAAAAGTAGCGAAATGGCATATAAAAAGTGAAGCGGTCAGCCCGGAACTGTTGATGACAGTCACATGAGTTAGGCTATTATTATATAGATTATGTCATAGATGCGTTATTTTGTTACACATTTATTTGTTACACATTTATATTTATTTTGTTCACTCATATAAATAACTTTTAAATTTAAGAAATAAATACGAAAGAGAAAAATTAACAGCAAAAATTGCATGGTAACAAAAACTAGTCGTTGGGAACCATCGTAACACTTACCCATCATGGAAATTCCTAATATAAAATATGAAAATAAAGCATGTGTAAACTATTTATAAAATGCGTTGCAATTCCGAATCAAAATTTAAACGTATATTTAAATATTTTTAATACATAGTAATGCTCTTTTACTGAATTGCGGATACAACTTGACTATCCCGCCGACCCATTTCGATAAATTATATAAATCGCGAAACTACTCGCCAAATTATACAAACTAGAAGCCCTTGGCGACCAGTTTGCTCTCCTTTAAAATTTATGTTTGGGAAAACATGCTATGCATTGTATCACGATATTTTTATTCATAATTTAATTTACTTGGACTTTCTTAAATATAATTAATATAATCCCTTAAGCTAATATTAGTTTTTGTTGCATTAAAATATCTCAATTTGTTGATTTTCTGTAAGCAAGTAAACCCTATTGGTTTACATTGGAAATCTATGGGAATTTGGCAAAATATTAAAGATATCGCCAAGTTGGCGTCACTTTTGGTGACTAATTTTGGTCGCTAAATTTGGCGATATATTGCTAAATTGGCGGAAAACTCGGCGGAATTGGGCGACGTAACAGAAATATAGATTCATTTTAAATAACGAAAGAACAAATAAATAAATTATTAACAGATTAATAAAAATACAAATAAAACAACAGAGTCAAAACACTGTATTAAACACTAGTGTGGTGAAACAAATTTTCACCTTGTTATTAATAAACAATATAACATACATATAACTACTTAAAAAGTTACTACTTAAAAGGTGACTCAAACATGCAAAAATATTATTTATTGCAACCCCAGATCTTTCGAACACACACGCGTTCATTTTCAAAGGAAAAAAAATGACTGACTGAATCTAAATACAAACAAAAACGAAATAATACGCATGCGCAAGCGGAATAAAATCTGACCGAACTCCGCTTGCGCATGCGTACTATTTTGTTCTTGTTTTTAAAATGTATTTCTATTCAGTCAGTCATCGTTATTCCCTTTAAAAATGAACGCGCGTGTGTTCGAAAGATCTCGGGTTGCAATAAATAATATTTTTATATCTTTGAGGCACCTTTTAAGTAGTTATATGTATGTTATATTGTTTACAAATAAAACGTCGAATTAAAAATCACTTGATGACGCAACAAACCCGTGTAACGTGTTTAATGTCAAGTGAATGGGACATTTACGATAAGCCATTATTGGCATTTAATCTTATAGTTTGGCGATAGTTTTTTGGTCGACGGGATAATCGAGTAGTACCGAATTGCGTGAAAGAAACATCCTTATAACTTCAAAAATCATAATTATATTAACTAATAGTTTTCTGCGTCGGACAAAACGTCTTATTTCCAATTAAAATGTATCTTTGAATTGAAAATTGGATGAAATACAGGGTCATGAAAAATCGAAGAATGTGAAAAATAAGATTGCAAATATATCGGCAACTCATTATCCGATTGACTTCATTCTTGATGCAAAATTTATGTTTTTTATTATCTTTTATATTCATTCCTTGAAATAAACAATTTCGAAAATTTTTTGCATACCTTTTATCAGAACGAATATTTCGAGAGTCCGAAAAAAAAGTTCCGTATAATCAAGGTTATGGATAATCAATAAGCTTCTTTTCATTGTTAGATACTAAGTACTCACCAAATTTCAAGTCTCTATATCAATTTGTTCGGGAGATAGAGCGTTTACAGACACACACACACACACACAGACGGGCGGCAATTTTTTTTTCTTCTAAAAATATGTTTTTCGGAATCTCCAGTGTCTGAAACGTGCAAATCCGCCAATTTTTTAATTTTTTTTTTTTTTTTTTTGTATTCCTAAAACGATTACAAGGCTTACCTTATACTACGTATGATGGGTAAGTAATAAATAATTACTTTTTGTTAAGATAATTAATGTGTGATACTGTGTGTTAAATTATGAATAAGTATTTTAATATTAATCTAATTTTAATGATAAAAACTATTTTGATGGATGGATTGAGATGGATTAGGCTCAACAGTGACCTTTAGTTCGTGAGGTCGAAGTTACCTGTACGAAATTTGGCGAACTAATTTGATACTGCCTACTGCATAGTAACACTAGAGTCAAATGCACTATTAAAGTTCCGTGCGTTCTGTGATGCCGTAGTTATACGTAAGAACTCATACTTCGTAACAGTGCGAATTTCCGACCTTTCCATATTTAACAAAATTAATTTTTAAGGGTGTCCAGGACACAAAAATCTTCAGATTCTCTAAAAAAAATTATTGCATTAAAATTTTCTCTGTTCTTTTTCTGCTTAAAATGACGTTTAAATCATGTTTCTATCTGAATTGGAACCGGAAATATAAATTTTTTCGTTTTGGTTTGTTTTCAAAATCAGGCTTTAAAGCAATGGAAATGTCTTGTCATGGAAATAGGGTTCTTGTGAAAATACGTTTTTCTTCATGATGGGTTTTTCACCAATTCCCGTATTTAAACTGTTATAAGTCAAGAACCGTTAAAAATAAATAGTTCAAACTTGGAACATGTATTTTTCAATTATTTTTCTTTAATTCTGATTCAGCAAATTTGACAAAAATATTTACTTTTGAAATTATGAATTTTTTAAAAGTTACATCCTTTTTTTTTGTACATTTTTACTTTAAATATTTTAATTTTTATTTAAATTAATATTTTTTTAAAATGCTGAATCAAAATTAAGACTTATATGTTTTTGTTTATGTGAATGAAAAAAATTGGAATTCTACAAATAATATTTCGATTTATAACAATTTTAAATTACCGCGATTTTTTTTAATTTTAAATTTAAAAAAAAAAAATTATGAAAAGTTTTATTATGTTATTTTGTTTACAAATGATATCGTTAACCATCACAAAAAAAAAAAAAAAAAAAAAAAAAAAAAATCAAAATTTTAACTCAATAAATAAAAATTATTTTAAAATGTGTCCCGGACCTCCTTAGAAAAGGTTTTTAATATTTTTAGAACGTACAATGATTTAAATTCACAATCGAGATGTAACACTGAGAAAAAGAAGAAAAAAAATCTGTAAAACATATTAAGGCAATACCAAATAATAAGCTGTTAAAGTTGGCAATATTATTAACTACAAATTTCATCCTCAGCGATTTAATATCTAACACCTAGTACTCTAGAAAAAAAATGTTAAATAAAGATGGAAATTCAATAAAATATTCTCTAAACTCACTGACAGCGAAGTTAATGTCAAACAAAATTCAATGACAGCAATTTATTTCCAAAATGCTTCGAGTGAAATATATTTATAAACAATTTTTGGATGTTACGGAGTACATTTCAGACGCCGAGCTTTCATTTTAGTATTTATAACATTGAAAACCCTTCGGGAACGTGCTTCCAAAATTGAATTCAGAAGCCAAGACCGTGTTTCACATATCATCTTGGAACTTTATAGTGACATGTATAATCTGCCTAAAGAACTCTTTTAAGGTATAGTACATTTATAACTCAAACATTTTGTTTAAAGGATAAATCATTGTAAATTCAAATTTGTTCACATTTTTCTAAATGTTTAATACTCTTAAGTAATTCATTTTAATGTTAACTTTGAAATATAGCAGTGTCCAACAATTTTCACAAAGACTGTATATATGTTTTATTTTTTAATATATCTCACACCTAGTACTCTATAAGAAAAGCTAAATATAGATGGAAATTCAATGCAAAATTCAATAAACTTACTCATAACGAAGTAAATGTCAAACAAAATTGAATGTCAGTAATTTATTTCCAAAATTCTTCGAGTGAAATATATTTATGAACAATTGTAGGATGTCACTGAATTTATTTCAGACGTCCAGTTTTCATTTTAGTATTTATTACAGTGCAAACTCTTCGGAAACGTGCTTCCCAAATTGATTTCAAAGCAGAGACCGTGTTTCATATATCATCTTAGAAGTTTATAGTGGCATGTATAATCTACCTAAATAACTCTTTTAAGACATAGTACATTTATGACTCGAACATTATGCTTAAACGAAAAATCATTGTAAATTCAAATTAGTTCATATTTTCCTAAATGTTTAATATTCTTAATTCATTTTAAGGATAAATTTGAAATATAGGAGTGTCTAACAGTTTTCTCAAAAACTGCAAATGTGTTTTATTTTTTTATATAAGTAACACCTAGTACTCTATAAAAATGTTAAATATAGATTGACATTCAAGGCAAAATTCAATAAAATCACTCATAGCGAAGTAAATGTCAAACAAAATTCAATGTCAGCAATTTATTTCAAGAACGCTTCGAGTGAAATATATTTAAAAACAATTTTAGGATGTCACGGGGTTTATTTCAGTCGTCGAATTTTCATTTTAGTATTTATTACACTGCAAACCTTCCGGGAACGTGCTTCCCAAATTGATTTCAGATGACAAGACTGCGTTTCACATATCATCTTAGAAAGTTATGGTGACATGTATCATCTGTCTTAAGAACTCTTTTAATGCTTAGTACATTTATGACTCAAACATTCTGTTTATAGAAATATATATATTCAAGATTTGTAACATTTAGTTTCCTATAGACCTGAATTTTCTATTATAATAAATTGTAAATGCCTTGTAAAAAAAATATAAAAAGGTAAAAAAAAAAATCTATAAAATAATTATATTACATGATTTTTCATGGCCAATTTGTTACAAATAGATTCGCTCAATTTCAAAGAAATTCAATAACATATTCTGTAAATTCAATTATAACGAAGCAAACGTCAAACAAAATTCAATGTCAGCAATTTATTTCCAAAATGCTTCGAGTGAAATATATTGTATGTGTGAGCAATTTTATGTTGTCACGGAGTACATTTCAGATGTCAAGTTTTCATTTTAGTATATATAACACTGAAAACCCTTCGGGAAAGTGCTTCCCAAATTAATTTCAGATCTAAGATCGTGTCTCACATATCATCTTACAAAGTTATTAATGACATGTATAATCTACCTAAAGAACTCTTTTAATGCTTAGTACATATATGACTCAAACATTATGTTTCAGGGGGCCTGGGATACATTTAAAATGATTTTTATTTATTGCGTAAAAATTCTGAATTTTTTGTGATGGTTAACCATGTTATTTGTAAACAAAATCACATGATAATACTTCTCATAATTTATTTTTAAAAAATTTTAATTTAAAATTTGTTAAAAAAGGGGGGTAAATTAAAATCGTTATAACTCGAAATATTATTTGCAGAATTTAAATTTTTTATCATTTAAATAAAAGAAACATATAAGTTTTAATTTATATTCAGTATTTTTTAAAATGTTAATTAAAAAAATTAAAAATATTTAAAGTAAAAATTAAGGAAAAAATGATGTAACTTTATTTAAAAAATCATATTTTCAAAAGTAAATGTTTTTTTTTTTAAATTTGCTGAATCAAAATTAAAGTAAACTAATTGAAAAAGACTTCTTCCAAGTTTGAACCATATATGTTTATCGGTTCTGGAGTTATAAGAATTTAAATATGAGAAATGGTGAAAAAACCCATCATGAAGAAAAACGCATTTTTACAAGAAGTCGTTTGCATGACAACCATTGCTTGAAAGCTAGATTTTGAAAATAAACCAAAACGAAAAAATTAATATGTTCCGTTCTAATAAGGATAGAATCAAAAATAAGGATAGAATTAAAAAGGATAAATCATTGTAAATTCAAGATTGTTAACATGTTCGCAAATGTTTAATATACTTAAGTAATTCATTTTAATGTTAAATTTTAAATATAGCAGTGTCTAATAATTTTCGCAAAGACTGTATATGTGTTTTATTTTTTAATATATCTAACACTAGTACTCTGTAAAAATGTTAAATAAAGATCAAAATTCAATAAAATATTCTTTAAACTCACTTATAGTGTAGTAAATGTCAAACAAAATTCAATGCCAGCAATTTATCTCCAAAATGCTTCGAGTGAAATATATTTATGCACAATTTTAGGATGTTATAAAGTTTATTTCAGACGTCGAATTTTCATTTTAGTATTTCTTACACTGAAAACCTTTTGTGAACGTGCTTCTCAAATTGATTTCAGAAGCCAAGACCGTGTTTCATATATCATCTTAGAAAGTTATAGTGACATGCATAACATGCCTAAAGAACTCTTGTAATACTTAGTACATTTAGGACTCAAACATTCTGTGTAAAGGGCATGTCATTGTAAATTCAAGTTTGTTAACATTTTCTTAAATGTTTAAAATTTTTCATTCATTTTTAGGTTAAATATCACATATAAATACTCTTAAATGATACAATTTTAGAGACAAATTATTTAAGAAACTTAAAAATATGTATATTCAAGATTTTAAAATGGGCTACTTATAGAACAGAATTTGTTTTATTGACGACTGCAGTGAATGACAGTATTTTTCTTTTACAATCTTACAAACTCTGAAGTCTTATCGCGGAAGCTGAGTAAGATCTTGCACATTTAGATAGATTCACAAGATTACTTTGAGCAGACTGAAAATTTTAAATAGTTATTTGAATTGAATTATTTATATAGAATTGCAAAGTCATTGCTAATATATATATATATATATATATATAATATAACTTTTTCATCGCGAAATTGTTACAAAGAGATTCGACCGTTCGATTTGATTTGTTACTGTTCAACTGAGAATTGTTGCTACTTTTTGAATATGAATGCAATTTTTGCAATAAATACAAAAATAGTTCCAACATCGAATTTTTAAATGCAAACCGTCACTTTTGACACCTTATTAAGGTTTCTTAAATCAAAACAGCCCGCAAAAATAGATAGAGATATATCTTGAGGCAGTTATAAGAAGTCAAAGTTTATAAATAGCATTGCTACGTCTTTGACAAAAAGTTTGTTTTATTTCGTTCAAAAAAATAATTCTATTGACATATCTTTAAAAGAAAAATACAATGAATTTTAAGAACATATTCCAGACATTTTTAGACATAAAAACCTGTTTTTAATTATGCAAAATATTAATCAATTCATCTTAAAATTTTTGAATTATGACGTATATGATTTTTTACACGGGCCTCCAAAAGTTAGGGTACATGGACTGGATGCTTTCGATTGTACACGGATTGTCAAAAATCTACGAAAATTATTGGCAAATTGTTCTTGAACTTCTGAGATGTAAAGAACATGTTTCATTTCATATTTCGCGGTGAAGATTTATTCGCGGGAGGACAATTTGAGGGGCTAATAATAAATTTAATAATAAAATAATATTTGCGATCACCTATGTAACAGAAAATGCTGAAAATGTTTTGTTGGTGTGTTAAATGACTAATTGGGTCCTGTTCAACTTTTTTATGCATTTGTGTAAGCTTAGCACTCATATTCGTGAAGATGTTATTGTGGCTGTGAAAAATTCAAAAGTTTTTTTGTTTATAGCATACAGAGTTTTCAAGCAAATTTAACACCACTTTCCGAAAACTTGACAAAGAATAATAGCAATAGTATACTGCAATTAAAACATGAATATATTGAATATTTGATGAGATATGTGCATTTGTATGAAATAATTTTTAACTGCGCATTCGTGGAAGATTTCAAAATTTTTATTTCATAATTTAGTAGTCAGCTATTCTGGGCAACTTCTATAAAAAGTCCAGTCAAATATTGTGAAAACTCAGAACGATATAAGGAGCTGATTGAAAAGTTGTGGGAAATTCCTTATAATAAAGCTATTTTTAGAAAGCAATTTACTATATCGCCCCTATCGTAGTGAATTTTCTCGATATTTGACTGGACTTTTTATACAAGTTATCCTAAATAGCTACCAAATTATAAAATAAAAATTTTAGAATCTTCCACGCATGCGCAGTTAAAAATTATTTCATACAAATGCCCATATCTCATCAAATATTCTATATATTCATGTTTTAATTGCAGAATACTGTTGCTACTGTTCTTTGTCAGGTTTTCAGAAATTTGTGTTAAATTTGGTTGAAAACTCTGTATGCTATAAACAAGAAACTTTTGAATATTTCACAGACACAATAACATCTTCACGAATATGAGTGCTAAGCTTACACAAATGCACACAAACGTTGAACAGGACCCAAATAGTCATTTAACACAGTGCCAAACCATTTTCATATTTTTCTGTAACATAGGTGATCACAAATATTATTTTATTATTAAATTTATTATTAGTCTCCTAATTGTCCTCCCGACTAAATCTTCACCGATAAATATGAAATCAAACATGTTCTTTACATCCCAGGAGTTCAAGAACAATTCGCCAATAATTTTGGTAGATACTTGACAAACCGTGTGCAATTGAAAAAATCCAGTCCCTGTACCTTACCTTTTGGAGGCCAGTGTATATAAAACTAACTACAATCATCAAAAACAAAAATAACTAAGTTTTCAGCTCATTCCAAACATTAATTTTCGACTTATAAATAATATTTTTTCCCTATATATATAACGTTCCATTTATTAATAAATTTTCTTCACGTTCTAAAACAGTGATACTTAATGTGCAGCTCACGGGCTGAATGCGGCCCGCCATTAAAATTTCATATAGCCCCTCAATTTAAGCATATACTTAAAAGGTACATGTAAATATATATTGATATATGCATTTTTTTAAATCTTGCGATTGTTTTTAAAAACTGATACAATTAAACGGATGTTTCTATAAAAGTTTTTCAAAATAATAGTCTCAATGTTTTCATATAACAATTCATGTTTGATCTATAGCATTTCATATCACATTAAAGAATTTACCCTATTTGGTAAGGCATATTATGCAGGAAGCAGTTAATACTGAGCTGTTACAATTGATAAAAATAAAGGTTAGCGTATTAATAATTAATATAAATCAGTATCAGCATTCAGACACAATCTTACTATATTGTTTTTTAATCAAAAACGACATAAAATAAACATTCCAACACAGAAACTATACAAATGATTTATGGTGATACCGTAACTGCGGCTTCTTCTTCTTGCTTAGAAGTAATTATTTAAAAGTTTAGCCGCTATAGGGTAGCTTGAACTGAGTCAAATTAATGTATACAGCTTTTTCCCGAATATAAGAAAAATGTTCTTTAAATATTTTTTAATATTTTAATATTTCTTCAGAAATTATTCAAATCATAGAAATAACAATACAGAATTAAAGAAAAAACATATATATTATTTACGTATTAGTTTCTGTAAAATTATTCAAATAAATAAAATAAAAGATTAATAAACGGACACACTATCATAACTTTAATAAAAATTCATAAAACTCTTTAATTATACAGTGACTTAAAAAGTTGGGACACAATACAAAAATAAATGAATAAAAATCATCAGTTAACACTTTTACTTGATACTATTTGTAAGTAGTAGCTACCAGGTTTAGGATAACATCAAATAATAGCTTTCCTATTGAGTCAATTATCTCTCCCCCCCCCACCCCCCAAAAAAATAAATAAATAAAAAAATAAAATAAAAAAAAAAATAGTGGCAGAGAATACCATGATTCTTCAGTGGGCACTTCAACGATAGAGTAAGATTGATTTTTATTCTTGTATGATTCACGTGTTAAGATACGTCAAATTTTCACAAATGAGTTTATGCTTGGGCATTAAATTGGCCAATCATAAACGTTCACTGTTTTATGTTATGTGAGTCATGGACTGAATCATTGTCATGACAAAATTCCCTCTCAAGACCACCTAAGATGCCTCTAAATTGAAGTAGAAGTTAACCTAGTGGCTCTTGGTACTTTGTAGATTTTGTTTGCTATAGAATAGAGAAATGTCAGGCAGTTGCGACATTAATTCCAATCGCTCCCCAAGTCATCAGAGGCTTGCCGCCTTCGGTGTTTTTAGATTAGTGATTTTCAAAATCTTTTTTAACACTTTCCAACAAAGTTGAAAAGTGTTTATGACTTCGGTTTGTCTGGCCGTCTGTCCACGCTGTAACTCTCGTAAATATGCTCGGATCGTTCTGAAATTTTTGGATGTAAGTAACCTCTACCATAGCACGTTCCCTATTTCTAATTAAGTTTGTAGCATGTTTAGTTTATTTACAGGGACAGTCAAAAGTTTTCCGTTAGATTACGATCAATGGGAAAAAATCGTTTCAAAAGATTTTTATTGGTGTAACACACTTTCAAACATAGTAAATTTGATATTCATTTATGAAGACCACTAAAATATGCATTCTGTTGAATGTGCAGTACAAAGAATAGTTATTGTTCATTAACGAGTCACACAAAATAATTCCGTTCATAATAGTGTAGGGGGTGTTACGAAATTGAGCTGGGGAAATCTAAAAATAGCCCAGCCTAGGTCACGTGGTTCAGTACGTGTTTGCGTAAGAACGCAGATTGATACTACAATTCTTTTAGTTAAGTAAAAAAACTTGAATTGTGTTCGAACGGGGAAAAATGTTTCCTCGTAAATGTTTTAGTAAAGAAATCTTGAAATGTTTGGTCGGGAAAAAATATTTTCTCGGAATTATAATATTTATGTGAACAAGTGTGAGTTAATGCACAGAAGTAATGCTTGAATATATTTCTTCGAAATGAGCAGAATATATATGTTCTTGGCTGGGATATGTATTTATCATAATCTCGGAATTTATGGTGTTATTCAAATATTAATTGTTCTAAATGTTGTGATGTGGTGCTGTCAAATAAAACACAAAAGGAATCTCAAGATTTATTTACTTCACAAGAATTGTGTTTAATGAAATATGTTTTTTTGTGTTTTCTCGAAATAATTTTATTGCTTCGAACAATGTTTCAAGATAGTTTTGAAAAGAATAAATTTTTCATGGTGCGACGAAACTCGGGAAAAACCTCCAGATCGAATTTATTATTGTTTATCAAGAGTGCAACTCACGTCTTCGCATTTATTAATTATAGTGTTTTGATATCATGGAGTATTAGTGCACAGATTATCATCGTCTTCAAAATATTGGATTACCCGTCATCGGCTTATTCGTCTTCTCGTCGCGGATAGAAAAAGGTACTGTAACCAATTTTGTTCTATGCATGAAAGTTATTCTATAATTGTAAATTATGGATGTAGAAAAATCTAAAGGTAAACGAAAGGTCATGAAGACCTCTATAACCAAGCTCATTACAAAAATTGAATCTTATATAGAAAGTATTGATTTTGAAAATAAAAGTAATTTTGATCAGTTGAATGAATATTTAAATAATATAATAGAAAAGCAAAACGAATTAAAAGTAGTAAACAATCAAATTCAGGAATTAATAGATGATGGAACCGTTTTCGAAAATGATGTTCAAACGAGCATCGATTACGATGATGTTATTAATGAAGCTAAATTCAAAATTAAAATGAATTTGAAAAAATTTAAATTTGATTCTGATCAGCCTGATACTAGTTCTGTATTTAATGGGAGTACAATTCCTTATGTTAGTGCTAAGCCGGCAACAATAAATTTGCCAAAAATAACTATACCAGTCTTTAAAGGGGAACCAAACACCTTTTTAGAATTTATTAATAGTTTTAAGAGTACAATCGATTCGAATGAGAATTTAACCAAAATTGACAAATTCAATTACTTAAAATCATTTTTGTCAGGTGAAGCGCTTAGATCAATTTCCGGTTTGACGCTAAACGAAACTAATTATCAACACTCTTTAGACTTACTGCAGAATCGATACGGTAAACCAGAAATTTTGATAAGCGGTTTTATAAATAAGTTGTTAGAACTAGAACCGGTAAAATCAACCGCGAACATAAAATTGTTGCGGGATTTATATGACGAATGCGAGGTAAGCATTCGGAACTTGAAAGCCATTGGGGTGGCGTCAGATAATTTTGGGTATTTATTAATACCAATTATCTTAAAACAGTTACCACATAACTTAGTAGTTGAATTTCAGAGGAAGAAAAATGCGGAAAAAGCTGGTGACGTGAATGAATTAATGAATTTCATAAAGTTTGAAATAGAATCGCGCGAAGCAGCTAATGCAGTGTCAGGGCTTTCCTTAAAAAATCAAGAAGTAACACGATGGGAAAAAAGGGCTCCTAGGATAAAACCTAATGTTCCCACTTCAGTCGCGCTTAATACTGTTGTGAAAAATGTTTGCATTTTTTGTAACTCGAATCATTCAAGCTTAAAGTGTAACGAAATTACCGATGAACAGAAAAGATATAAGTTGAAAAAAGATGGGAGATGTTACCGATGCTTCTTGAAATCGCACTTAATATCTTTGTGTAAGGTAAAAATACCACCTTGTGAATTGTGCAAAAGTAATCAGCATAATTATTTATTTTGCCCCACTAAAAAATCGACAAAAACGCGTCCCGATGATGGCTTAGTGAAAGCCGAAACGTCTAAAAATGACAAAAGTCAAGCCGTGTTTTCATATGTAGTAAAAACAAATAATTCACCCGAAAAGTATGCAACATTGTTGCAAACTGCCTGTGTACAAGTGCAGGGAACAGGAAATAAATTAAACACGAGAATTTTATATGATTCAGCATCCTCTAGAACATTCATTACAAAAAGTTTAGCCTCAGCGTTAAAATTAAAACCTGTTACTAAGGAAACACTTTTGGTTTATACGTTTGCGAACCGCGAAGCCATAGAAAAGGAGTTTAATGTCGTAATTTTAACTATTATTAGTTGTCATCATCCTTATGAAAAAATAACTGTAAGAGCGCTGGTTTCTGAAATTATTAGCGGTACTAAGATAATGACTTCTGTTGATTATAAGTTGATAGATAAATTATATCTAGATAAACATGTATTGGCTGACACATTTATTCATTCGAAACCTGTTCAGATATTGCTTGGGGCAGATTATTTATTTGAAACTATAATAGGATCTGTCGAAAAAATTAATCATCAATTATTTATGCAGCCAACAATATTTGGTAAAACCTTGGTCGGTCGAGTTGACAGTAATAATTCTAACACAACTCCCTGTTTAAATGTAATTTGTTTACCTCCAGAAAATGATCTTAGGAATTTATGGAACATCGAGTCCTTTTTAATCAATTCTAATGATCAAAAGCACGAAGAGACTTATGAGGTCATTAATCAATTCCAGAAAGAAATCATTTTTAAAAATGATAGATATATGACTCCCTTGTTATGGTGTAATGAATTAGATAAACAAAATTTGTTTAATAATTACGATGTTGCAAAAAAGCGTTTTGCGGGTTTGGAAAAAAGATTAAAGAGTGATAAATCTTTGTTTTTGAAATATAATGAAATTATGAAAGAGCAATTGAGTGAGGGAATTATTGAGAAATGTAGTGATAATTGCTCTATCGATTATGTAATGCCCCATCAATCAGTGTCCCGACCGAGTTCTTCTACTACAAAAACCAGGATAGTTTTTGACGCGAATAGCCGAAAAAATGGGGAAAAGAGTCTAAATCAATGTCTTTTTGCGGGGGAAAATTTAAATCCTAATCTCATAGATGTGCTATTAAATTTTAGACAGTTTAAAATTGCTTTCACGGGGGATATTGCTAGAGCCTTTCTACAAATACAGGTATCAGAAAATGATAGAAATTATTTATGTTTTTTGTATTTCGATGACTGCGACATAGATCAACGCACCGTTTTATACCATTTTAACCGTCACTGTTTCGGTGTAACCAGCTCCCCTTATGTTTTAGCCTCTACAATTAAAAAACATATTGGTAATTATAAGGAAACGGAACCCACCGCTTACGAAATGATTGATAAATATTTATATGTGGATGACTTAATTTATGGAGCATCCACGGTTGCAGAAGCCATGAAACTAACAACTACTGCAGTTTCTATATTTAAAGATGCTAATATGCAATTGCGAAAGTTCGTTACTAATTCACAAGAATTAAAGGAATCGTGGAATGGTAACCCGGTTATAGAAATTAATGAAAATTGTGCAGAGTCCAAAGTATTGGGGTTAAACTGGAATATTGAAGAAGATTTTCTGGCCATAGATTTGGCATCTTTAGTGTCACTTGGTGACAGCTTGGAATTTACCAAAAGGCATGTTCTCCAAACTGCCGCCAAAATATTTGATCCTATTGGATTTATGTCACCATTTTTGATTAGAATTAAGATTTTTCTACAAGAATTATGGCAGAGTGGGTTGGACTGGGACGACGAATTTAATGAAGAATTTAAAATTAAATACAGAACATGGTATCAGGAAATAAAATTGCTTGAAGAATTAAAAATACCTAGATATTATTATCACTCGGGTGAAGTGCAGGACAGGGTAGAACTTCACATTTTTTCGGACGCTTCCTTAAAATCCTATGGAGCGGTAGCCTACTTCCGATTAAAATCTTCCGAAGGGCTCTTTAAGACTTGTTTTGTTATGGCTAAGGCTAGAGTAGCCCCGCTGAAGAAAATAACGCTGCCAAGACTCGAACTTTTAGGTGCTCTAATAGCTGCTAGGATAGCTAATCACTTAAAAAGTATTTTCTATAATTTCGAAAAAATAGTACTGTGGACAGACTCGACCATAGTATTACATTGGATTCAAGGAGCTGCATCCAAATGGAAGCCATTCGTTGCCAATAGGGTAACGGAAATACAGGGAATGAGCGACCCTAGTTCTTGGAGGCATGTAATTAGCAAGGATAATCCTGCGGATATGCTGACTAGGGGGCTATCAGCTAAAGAATTATTGAACTCAATTCAATGGTGGTATGGCCCTGAATGGCTTAGTAAATCTGAAAAAATTTGGCCCAAGGATGATAAGTATAAAACAAAATCAGTCAACCCTGAAATTGAAATTGAAGCCAGAAGTAAAATTATTGTTAATGCAACAATTGTTAAGGAAAATCTAATTGAAATAAACAAATACAGTAACCTGAAAAAACTATTACGAGTAACTGGCTATGTTATACTCTTTATCAAAATGTTAAAGAAAAAACGCGAGAGAAATTGTAACCTTACGTCAGAGGAAATACGAGAAGCAGAAATATTTTGGATAAAAAATTGTCAAAATGAAATTTTCTCGAACGAAATCATATGCCTGAAAAATTCTAAACCGCTTCCTAGAGATTCTAAATTACTTTCCTTGAACCCTTACCTCGATCCAGAAGGAGTTTTGCGAGTCTCTGGAAGACTCAGTAAGACTGATTTATCGGTGGATGAAAAGCATCCAATAATTCTTCCGCCAAAAACTAAATTGGCAGAACTAATAATTTGGGATGCTCATAATAAAGTTTTTCACTCTGCTGTTGCCCATACACTTCTACAAATTCGTGAAAGATTCTGGCTTATAAGGGCTAGACAAACCGTGAGAAGTGTGCTAAAAAATTGCATTATATGCAAGAGGTTTTCTTTAACTCCAGGAGACCAAACGGTAGCTCCATTGCCAGCTGATCGTGTAGAACAGGCAAATCCATTCAGTGTGATAGGATGTGATTTTGCAGGACCTTTGTACGTAAAAGACTGTGATAATAAGCAATACATTTTGCTGATTACGTGTGCAGTAACCAGAAATGTCCACCTGGAGCTTGTAGACAATTTGTCAACTTCAACATTTTTACTAGGATTCCGTAGATTCCTCTCACGACGAGGAATGCCAGCTGTTATATATACAGATAATGCTCAGACGTTCAAACGGGCCGAAAAAGACTTGAAAAAACTTTGGTCCATTATAACTCATCCAGATGTACAAGATTTTTTTTCTTCCCATTGCATTAAGTGGAAGTTCATAGTCGAACGAGCAGCATGGTGGGGGGGATTTTATGAACGTATGGTTAGGACTATTAAAACCGCATTGCGGAAAACTCTTGGCAAGTCATCCCTGACTGTGATTGAACTGAATACTGTACTAGTGGAAATTGAAGGCATGGTCAATTCTCGCCCTATAACCTATTTCTCGCCAGAAGGTCCAGACCCCCTACCATTAACCCCTGCTCACTTCTTAATTGGGAGAAGAATATCTTCTCTGCAACCAGTTCGGCTTCACCTTGACTCGAATATCTCTTCCAGGAAAGAGTTAATTAGATCTTACAACTATCGTGAAAAATTAATGCGCTTGTTTTGGTCTAGATGGAAAGGGGAATATTTATTAAATTTGAGGTCAGCTCATTTAAGCTCGAACAAAACTAATGTTCCTCAATTTAAATTAAATGACATTGTACTAATCAAAGATGATAAATTACCCAGAAATTTCTGGAGTCTAGGAAAAATTATTGAATTATTTCCTGGAAGAGACGGCAAGGTGAGGTCCTGTAAAGTCAAAACTGAGAAATGTATTCTCAAAAGACCCATCCAATTGATTTATCCTCTTGAACTTGGAACTGATTGTGACTCTAAAAATTAATTCATATATTAATCCTTTTTTCTTATTTTAGTTTGAATTTCATTGTAGCATGTTTAAATACCCTGAAGTATGTATAACATTTCATTATTTTATATTTGTATTTGTATTAATTTCATTATTTGCATTTGTATTAATTTGATATATTGTAATTATTTGTGATGAACACCCATATGTTCATGGGTGGGCAGTGTTACGAAATTGAGCTGGGGAAATCTAAAAATAGCCCAGCCTAGGTCACGTGGTTCAGTACGTGTTTGCGTAAGAACGCAGATTGATACTACAATTCTTTTAGTTAAGTAAAAAAACTTGAATTGTGTTCGAACGGGGAAAAATGTTTCCTCGTAAATGTTTTAGTAAAGAAATCTTGAAATGTTTGGTCGGGAAAAAATATTTTCTCGGAATTATAATATTTATGTGAACAAGTGTGAGTTAATGCACAGAAGTAATGCTTGAATATATTTCTTCGAAATGAGCAGAATATATATGTTCTTGGCTGGGATATGTATTTATCATAATCTCGGAATTTATGGTGTTATTCAAATATTAATTGTTCTAAATGTTGTGATGTGGTGCTGTCAAATAAAACACAAAAGGAATCTCAAGATTTATTTACTTCACAAGAATTGTGTTTAATGAAATATGTTTTTTTGTGTTTTCTCGAAATAATTTTATTGCTTCGAACAATGTTTCAAGATAGTTTTGAAAACAATAAATTTTTCAGGGGGAATTGTTTGCGGTGTATTTAAAAATATTTCAGATAATATATTGCATCCGAATTACTGTATATTAGTGATGATTGCTCGAAATACATTTTTAATTATGACATGCGCTTTTTTCACTGTATTTATGTATACTATAAAGTACGTATAAATTCTATAGTTCATATACAGGGCTACAGAAATGAATTCGTAAAGGTTACTGAGTATGAGCGTAAAATGACTAAAGGTAGGTTTTAAAGGAGTTATGCATTTTTACGCTGAACTGAATTTAGTTTACTAAGAAATATTTGTAGAATATAGATAAAATGATATACAAGGTCACGCAAAGAGTTGGATACATGGCCTTCTATGGGTGATAATTTCTGGAAATGAAATTTCAATTGATTTAAGAATGTTTTAGTTTGAATTAAATTTTAGCTAAATAGTGGCATGTAATAAAGGTACTGGGTAAACTACAGGGCTGTGCAAATGTATTCAAGTATGTTTCCATCTATTAGTATAAATTGCTGAAAGATGAAATTCAACCTGTTATGCATTTTCTTGCTAAACTAAATTTTCCCATTATATAATATCTATATATCAACCTACAGATCAAATACAGGGCTGTTCAAAAGAATTTGAAAACATATTTGGCTATGGACGGTAACTGCTGAAATCAGTTTTTCAAATGATTTATGCGTTTTATAAAACGTTTACTTAGTTATCTTCTTTTTCTTATTTCCCTAAATAACGAAGTTTTGTTAAAGCATTCAGGAAGTGTAGGAAAGTGTTTCATAATCTATGCTTAACGCATGATTTTTCTTTCTTGTTTTATTCCATGTCAGATATCTGGTTTTATCCAGAGTAAAACTAGTCGAAATAATTCAAGAATTTGCACGTATGAATGTGAGAATCAGTTCCATTTTGAGAAATAAATCCTTGTTAAATAAGGTACTGTCTTGGAAAAAAAAAAATAAACACCACCTACTAACTCCTCAACAAATTATCGTAGAAAAAAGTGAATGACACCGAACGATTGGAAATAAAGTCTACTTTTAAATGATGTATATAAAATTTGCTTAGGGACCATCTATATATTAAAACGAACCCAAACTTCCTTTTTTTCAATGGCAATAATGAATTTTAACAAGCTATTTCAAATCTTCGGTTTAAATTATGTCTAGACCCCAAATTTCAAGTCATTTGGATGATAAGTTTTTGAATTATAAACATTCAAAATTCAGTGCTTCTAAAGTTAAAGTACATTTTCATATTTTCAATTATATCTCCTGAAATGTGCTATTTTTTTTTTTGTGTAGCAATAATTCTAAATTACCCAAACAGAGATACGTTGAATTTGCCATTTTTATAATTTTATGATATGAATTGTGAAATTAATATTCGAAATAAATATGAATCCCAACCTACAATTTTTTTAATGGATTTAGATTTATTAAGCCCTGCTTTATGGAAATCCAAAATTTTACGTTTTTCTTCAAAGAACTTTTCAAATTATCCTTAAAATAAACGGCGAAATGATAGTTTAATTGTCTGTCTACGATATAAGCGGCTAGATATTTTAAAATATCTTATGCAATCCTGTAATCTAGCAGTCTTCAATGACTGATCAATATACCTTGATCAAGAAGGGTGCTCTCTCGGTTTACATTCGAGTACCGAACTTCAGTTTGGATACAGCCTCTTAAATACGCTCGTTTTAAAATAATTAATTTCCCGGAAACTTATCGTACGAATTACATAAAAATTTGTTTTTAGGCTAATTGAAGGGTGTAGTGTTCATTTATGCTGTCAGAATTGTGTACTGCTATTGAAAAAAAAAAAGTTATGGTTCGAATATGTAGATGGCCCCCTAAGGAGATTTTGTATACATCATTTAAGAGTAGATTTTATTATCAATCGTGTGGTACCAGTAACTTTCTTCTACGATAATATTTTTTTGCAGAGTTAGTATGGGGTGTTTACTTTTTTTTCCCTCACGACTGTACATGCAATAACATATATAAAGACAGAGACGAAGTTCGGATATTATGGAATACCATTTTATTTTTATTTATAAGTCAACATTAAAAAATGAGACTTATTAAAAGCTATCAAAGAACAAACTTTGACTATTTCTTAATGCATTCAAAATGCGTTTAAAGTGTAAGAAAAAATACATTTCACTATTTAGCTTTTTAAAAAAATCTTACACTTTTCAGGTAATGGAACCAGTCGGGTGATATGGAATAGGGTCATAAGGAATATAAAAATTTAAAGAAAAAACATGATTTAAAAGAATGACAAAAAATATTTAATAAGTAAACCTTAGCACATCACCTATAAATCATCAGATTCTTTCAAAAATTGTTTTAATCTTTAGATTCGTCTTGAAATAGTTGTCTAGCTGATATTCCTTATTACCCGACACACCGTCTTGAAACACAAAGTCTCTTCGCTCATCAATAAGGTAGCATAGAGGAAAATTGACTAATACAGAAATAAATATAACTGTTAAAATTTATACTGAACTTGGTTTACATAACTGACAATGAGATTTTATAATTAATACGAATTTTGTAAAATTTGCCTGCAAAAAACTTCAAAATTGAGAACAAGAATTTATTTTATCGTGTTGGTCCAACAAGAGGTATCAAAACAAAACTAAGCACAGTGTGTAATGGGAGTTTTTGGAAGTTGTTTGGTAGATTTACTCTTGGCTGCATCGTCGTATGTGGGGCATTCTCACAATCTTTTGACTTTTGGCGGAAAAAAATCTGACAAAATTAAACTTGCTAAAATAACATTTTAATCTGATAGACAAATGCCTTAATGATTCAAAATAAAGAAAAAGTGGTCAGCAGCGAATTTTTTTTTTTTTATTTAATGAGGTTTAAGTTAAACTTGCGAGTTTGATTTTCCTTACAATTTTACCCCTATAACTTTTTATTTTCTTCTAAATTTTTACCTATAATGAATTTGCATAGTACCCACAGGACATTCAAATAAGAAATAATAACAATGTAGTACTTTTAATGCAGAATTTTTGTATAACATTGTCTTAAATGGGTGTTAAAAAGGGACGGTAAGGTAAAAAAAGGGGATGGTATTGGAAAAAAGGGACGGTAAGGATGGAACGGTAAGAAAAATTACCAGCGATTTTTAGGAAAATCATGTTAAGACTAAGTGATAGCCACAATGTTCATTGATTTTTAGAAACAGTTGTTAACATTGGATTAAATTAATTTTTTGTTTTAATTTGCCTCAAAAAGTACAGGAATAAACCTTGGGGACGGTGAGACTAACAATAAAGCCACGATGCTTGAAATTGATATTTAAATTCTACAGTATTTATTTCATTAGTATTGTTGTGCAATCATGCAATGGGATGTTCCCCAGTATATGAAATAAAAAAAACACAAAAAATTGTATTAAAATAAAGATTATTATTCAGGGACATGAAAGTCAAAAGATTGTGAGAATGCCCATGTGCCAGATATTGACGCATTACGAATTGTCCGACAATTCCAAGTTACTCAAATTTCCTCTATGTATAAATAACTAGAATGCTAAATTCATCTTTAAAAAGTTGAACTTAAAATTACACTGTGTGCAAATTACTTATAAGATGAAAAAATATTTAAAAAGTGTTAAATTACTTTAATATCCTTAGTACTTTCAACTATAAACATAGACTTCGTCAGAGAAAACAGAAACACAAGCGTCTTATTTTCAAATTTCGTGTAGTTGATGTCGAAAGGAGTGAAAGTTAAGTCAATTTTTAGATCCTGTAAAACATTGGGATAGTAAAAATATCGATATAGAGGGAAGTGGAATATTACGTGTTTTATGATTCTTTAAGCAAACTGAGCCAAATTATGAGTATGTTGTAGGATAAAACGTCAGTAGAAACAGTATTTTCTTTAGTTAATAATTTATGTAAGGATTTAATTATGCATGAATCAATAAAAAAATTACTAAAGAAAATACTGTTCTAAAGGCTTCATTTTCTTTCCCAGAACTGGTTATTTTAAACATTAGCCGCGGCGGTGCTACTGAATTTGAGTCAAACTGAGGTATCCAGCGTTTTCCCGACTATAAGAAAGATTGTTCTTATACTATTTTTTAATCATTTAATATTTCTTCAGAATTTCTTTTAGCAGGTAGAAATAATTATCCTTGAAATTTAGTAGTTTTTAATAAGTGCTTTATCCAGGAAAAAGAGTTTTAAAGCTAATTTATACCTTAGTTTATTTCCATATGCGTCAGTGTTTGCAACATATAAAAGCCAGTGAGAATAAGAGCAACATTTGCCAGATATAGAAAACTTTATAAAGCAATGTCGGTTTTGATCATATCCTCAAAAAAAATGAATGATTGGTTTTATAAATATTAACATTTATTTCTTCTACTTAAGAAATGTTAAAGAATTACTCAGCATCAATTCTAGGTATTTATGTATCGATTTATTGTTGCACAAATTCGTAATATTTAGAGATTTGTTATAATAATTAGCAGTGTACAAGTGCATGCCATAGCGAACAATTTATCAAAATGTAAAGTTCAATTTAAAAAGTAGCACTCAAAAAAGTAACTGTGTAATAGCGAGTAGCACTGACATACAAAAATATATTAATGCATGAAATAAACCGAACTTAAACTATTCTACTACATGTTTAAAACAAAAAACTACTTTTAAATATGATTATTATGATAAAAGGAAACATAAATTTCTATTCGTATATATTTTACTGTTAAAATAAATTTCGTTAATTTATGATGCGGTTTTTCTTCCTAAAAAACAAAAGGATATTTATTAGAAACTATATATCATTCCTGCATGTGTAAATTAATTCGCTTAGTCGTTTTCGTGTGTCAGATATTCACCTTCGACAAACATTATGATGCAGGAACTGTTCATTCGGTTTCAAATGTTAAGTTAATTCTATAGATCTCATACGCAAATAAAGGATACAGTGCTAAACTAATCAAGCTTGCGGTTGAGAAACATCTATGTGAAAATGGTTATTTATGTCAAACGACGAAGAGTAATGAATACAGGAAGCTTTGCATAGATAAAGGAATCTTTACTCAGTAAACGGATTGGTTAATTTTGAAATTACAATGCATTGGCTATACCGTATATTGCTTTGTATAATACGGACTTTTGAAACAAGACAATTGATCAAATTCTACAGGTTAGTGTCATACATGTGTTATTAAAAGGAAAGCTTAAAAATTAATCATAAAGGATGAGATTTATTTTCGACCAAATGATATGAGTGGGCTTTAGATTGTCTCAAGAAAAGGCTTTGTGAATTCCATTTCTCTTATTTTGAAATCGAGGAGCTTATCCTTCTCACTCGCGCTCGCGTATCACAAAATACTTTTGTTTTCAATGGTAATTCCTTCTGTATGATTGACGGTTTGGCTATGGGTAATCCTCTTAGTCCTATTTTATGCGATATTTATATGCACTATTTTGAGGTCAAACTTTTTGAAATTTTAAAATTTTCGTTCTATATTCGTTATGTTGATGATGTTTATGTCCTGATTGAAATGAATTCGGATGTTAATGATATTCCATTGATCCCTGCATTCAATTTACTTCTGAAATTGAGACCAATAACTATCTTTCTTCACTGGATGTCCTTGTTATTCGTTGTGAAAATGGCTTTCAGACTACCGTCTTTCGTAAACCTTTTGCTGTCAGTCTTCCACCTCACAGATATTCTTCTCATCCTCCTAACCGTAAATTCACTGCTTTTAATACTTTTGTTCTGCGGGCTATCAATATTTGTTCCACTCCTCAATTACTCAGTGCTGTACTTAATTACCTCAAAGCTATTGCGCTGATCGTGGATATGCCTCTAATATTATTGATTCTATTTATAAGAAATTGACGAAATCCGTCCATTCTGAACAGCATTCTAATTCCAACTCTAATACTTCAGTTGTGTTACCATTTTTTCCTAAAATCAGTCAGCAAGTTGCTAAATTCTTAAGAAGGTTTGATTTTAATGTTATATTTTCTCCTGTTAATAAAATCACTTTTTCAAATCTCAAACAACCCGTTAATCGCATAGATAACTGGGGTATTTAACAAATCTTTTGCCAGTGTGGCCTTTCTTATATTGGCCAGACTAAACGTGCTCTTAAATTTCGTTTAAAAGAGCATGAAGGTTATGTTAAAAATCAGGAGCTCAAACGTTTCTCTATTGCTCAACATTCTTGGTCTTCTCAACATAGGTTCGATTTTTCCTCAGCCATCATTATCCAAAAATGTTCTTCTAATCTTGATCTTGATTTTTCGGAAGCTTACCATATCATTAAAAATTCTCACTCTTTAGTCAATGGCTTATCTTGTACTCCTGATTTTCCAAGTATTTGGAAAGCATTAATATAATTTCCCCTTTTATGGTTTCTTTTTCTCTCCTTCTCCGGTAGATGTCGCTACTTGTCCACTCAGTCGTTTCCACTGCTTCTCTATCATTGGTTGATTCTGGCACCTTCGCTACCCACATAGGGTATATAAGCCAGCGTGTCTCTGTCTATCATTTTGCTCAGCCTTGCTATTTCTAGCCCGCTGTTCCTTTTTCCCTATCTTGCACTGAAGAAGAATCTCGCTAGTAGATTAGAAACAGCTGTTTGCTGCTTTTCATGTATTATTTGTGCATTTATAAACGTTGATTTTTCTGCTTTTTGATATGGTAACTGGTTTTATATCTAAACCATCTGTCCGTAATAATGTTTGGTATATACTTGTATTAAAGTGTTTAAAAAGTTATAAGTATACTAGCAGTCCTTTGCGACCAGTTTGGTCTCCCTTAAAATTTATGTTCGGGAAAGCATGCTAAGCATTGTATCATATATTACTTTTATTCATAATTTAATTTACTTGGACTCCCTTAAATATAACTAATATAATCGCTTAAGCCAATATTAGTTTTTGTTGCATTTAAATGCCGCAATTTCTTGATTTTCTGGAAGCAAGTAAACCCTATTGGTTTACAATGGAAGTCTACGGAAATTTGGCGAAATATTAAAGATATCGCCAAGTAGGCGTCACTTTTGGCCGCTAATTTTGGTCACCAAATTTGGCGATATATCGCAGAGTTGGCGACAAACTTGGCGGCATTTTGCGACAGAACAGGGTTCTTTCCTATGGTAATCCTTTCATAGGTATACAGATGCATTAAATAATTTTGAATAACCAATGAGATGCGTTTCTCTTGGGGTTGCCATTAAACAACTAACAAATAATAGCGAGTTATAAGCCACGTACGATAGCGTAATATATATACAGATACTGTAGTGTTACTTGCCTAATATTTTAAATTATGATAGTCGTAAACGACAAAAATATACTTTCCAATTTTTTGATTCTTTTTTTAAGGAAATTAAGCGTATAAATGCTTGGATATAAACAAAAGAGTGCGCTGATCGAACCACCGTTTCAGCAAGTATCCGAATGTTTTTCGATTACATTTTCGATTACACATTATATATATATAATGCTTGCATAAAGTATAAAACAGTTGTAATCATTGATTTATTCTTGGTATTATTAAAGTAAAGTAGAAGCACATGTGATATGATATTATTCATAAGTATAGCTTCCATTTTATGATACTTAGGGCACGACACCAAATTTGGATTTTACATAGACTAACTACCCAAGCACGTAGAAACATAGGCAAATATCGTACAAAAAAAAATTTTAACAATGCGAAAAATATTTTTTTTCCAAAGTATCGAATAAATGCAAAAGAAAAAAAATGGTCCCAATTTCGTCCCCCCCAAAAAATCTAATAAGCCGAGGCTTAACTTATAACTAAATCAAAATTTATTTCTAAATTAGTAAGTAATTTAACTTACATTAATGTAAGGCACGAAGAAATGTACTAATTATCAGTGGAAGTATAACGTAACGAAACCTTAGCCATCCAAACATGAGAAAAAATTTAAAAAAATTGTCATGAAAAAGCATTCGTAATTTCGTCCACGGAACGAAAATAAGAACTGCAAAGGGAACGAAATTGGGAACAAGCGACTTCCTAATATTTTGGAGCTTCAGTTCCCGTAAAATGAACCGAGCGGTCTGAAACTCACTGTATTCTATTGTCAACATCTTACCTACGTAAAATACATGCAATGAATAAGAAATAAATACTTACAGTACGGTAAATAACGTTCTACAAACGACATAATAAGAACTTGGGTCTTCTAAAAATAGAAACTTCGGAGTCTTTAAATTATATGTGCGTCTTGGTGATCGAAACTTTCAATACTGACCCCTTTTACCTTCAGCGCCCTGTGCCTTGCGTCATAAGTGGCGCCACATTCGCAGAAGCGGAGAAGTTAAGGGGAAAGAAATTATGAAAGGAGACGGAATATGGGCACTGTACCCTACTATTTTCAACGATATTATCATAGATGCTATTACTTTCAACTCGTCAAGATGAAAAACAATGAAAAAGTCTGATAAAGACAGATTTTATGTTGTTTTGATTTTTCTTTTCAAAAATAGAGATAAAAGAATATAAATTTCTATAAACCTAATTTTGATAACTTCATATTTCACCAAATCTCAAGAAAGTTTTGAACAGAAATATTTCGAACTAATTTCTTTCTTTCTTTATTCTATATAACATTTATCCAGGTTACAGAACTTAAATTCATTTGGGTCAAAAACCTGCATTATGGGCTACAATTTATTTAATTCATCTTTTTTTTTTCGATTTTTGTATACGTGATGCAACAAAATGTCGACTACAATGAATTTATCTACAGCTTTATCTCTTGATATTTCTGTTTATCTTTCGGATTAAGTTTTCTTACCTATATTTTCTTTTTGTGATAAAACAGAGAAGAAATCCTAAGAAAATATTATGACAGTATGTTTTGGGAATTGTATTTGCGGTTTGACCTCTGTGTAATTATTTATCTCGGATTGTCAAGGAATTTTTCGGAATGTTTTCTAATGGAAGAAAAAATGTACAAACACAAACACTTTTTATCTTTGTTTATTACTTTACGCACATTTATATAGAGTAAAAAAACAGTAGTAATCGGAAAAAAAAATATTACTTACGGCAATTTTTGTACATGTTTGCATTTTGAAGTTTCCCGAATCCACTTTTATCATTATTACAATGAAACTATATGTATTTTTGTATTTATGAATGTATATTATTGTATTTCTTTACGTTTTAGGCTCCCATAATATGTTCTTGTGTTTGTAGGATGATGATCGTCTGTCTGTCTGTATGTAGGTATATATGTGAGTAAAAATGATAGTTTCAAAACTGTGCTTTTGACTGAGTTTCCATTTGTACTATATGATATAGACTTTCCCGCGATAATCACATGATAGTGAAAAACAAATAAAAAATGTCGCAAGGAAAAGCTCAGAAAACTCACTCAGCTATTACAAAGAGCTTCTAAGATTTAAAAAAAAAAATATGTCGGTTCAAGCTTCATTGCAAAATGTTTTCACATCCTTAAAGGATCGAACGGGGCAGCTAGAAGAACAATAAATTGTAAGTTAACAACTAATTGATTTATCAAAATACTCGGTAATTGCTATAAGTGATAAACAGGCAATTTAATAAAAGGCAGAATACCTTTATTTATTTACATTTCGACATGTTTCATTGCATCAGACGGCACTGTTGCTAAAAGAGTATCAATTTCTGGACAAATCCGACAACAAATTTAAAATCTAAATTACTTTAGAACATTTTTTTCGACCCTCTTACGACAAGTGAAAAACGATAAATTTCTTTTTAATATTAGTTATTCAATTATTATTTTTTTTACATACTCATATTATGTTAATATAACTGTTATGATTCACAAGAACGTTACATATTGACATTCCCATTGACATTAACTTCCACTGGAGAGGAAGTTGTTTTAGGGTTTATAGCAACTATGGCTTTTTATTAATAAATATATTGAGATTATTAGGATGCATCTTTTCATAGTTAATAAATAATTGCAATTCAAAAATAAGGTAAAGAAATAAAATTTCTCTTTCCTGGTATCCACGATCAGGACCGCCCGGAAGCACATGGATGAAGACTTATTCCGTCACTGTCAAGTTTCAAAGGATTTCATAAATCTTCATTAAAGTGGAAAAGGAGATTTTTATATATTCTGTTATTAGTGAGTTTAGTAGAATGCAATGATAGAGCAGTCGATACAAAGACATTATTTATTACTTGATTATAATACATATTGAAAAGGAACAGTTTCAACCTTGCGTAAAAGACACGGCATGAAACACATATACACAGCAAATGAGCTAAGTGTCAGAGAGGGAGGAAAAAATAGAGGCGAGGCATATACTTCTACATTAAACCGCATTTAGCTGGAGAAAATGATGAGTAAGTAATTATGCTCGTACATGACATTTAAAAGGAAGGAAAAGAGTCTCAATAAGTCCGGAATGAAATTTACCAGTTCTATTTTTCTGGAATATAATTTTGTTCTGAAGGGTTTACACATATTAATATTTTTCGCTTCTAATGATCCTTATTATACGTAGAAACAACAACAAGTCAGATTTTCATGAATTTCTATTTTAAATATTGCACTTAATTTCATTATTCTTGTATTCGCATGATTTTTGTTTTTGTTTACCAGTTTTTTAATTTAAATTTTTTTTTCAAAATAATTTTTATCATATTAAAGGCTGGTGTAGCACCTTTAATATGATTTAATCCAGTTGGAAAAAATATTCGTTCCTTTCATTATGACCTAATTTTTATCATTTTATTTTCTTGAGACTGTTGCCGTCTGGTGCAATGAAAGATGTTGAAATGTAAATAAATAAAGATATTTTACCTTTTTAAAATTTTATGTTTATCACTTATAGCAATGTTTGAGTATTTTGATAAATCAAGTAGTTGTTAACTTACAATTTATTGTTCTTCTAGCTGCCCCGTTCGAACCTTTAAGCATGTGAAAACATCTTGCAATGAAGTTTGAAGATACTTTTTTTTCTTAGAATATCTTTGTAATAGCAGAGTAAGTTTTCTCAATTTTTCCCAAGGCTTTTTATATTTTTGTCTCTATCACGTGACTATCGCGGAAAGTTTCCTACATAGAACCAAAAGTCTTAAAAAAAGTACTAAGTGCGTCCTAATTAAACAATTTCTTTCCGGGTCAGACGACGTAAATGCGAGGTGACGTAAGTCGAGGGGACGTAAGTCGGGGTACTACTGTTCGGGGTCATTTTGGACTTTATTAAATTAAGTTTATTATTAAACCATTCTGTTTTGTTTCAAAAAATTTTGTTAATAATTCTTCCGATGCGGGCGTATTTTCTATAAAATACTAAGCACAATCCATTATATAAGTAATGCTGTTTTGTATAACGTATTTGAGAATATTGAGATGTTATGTTTCACATCTACTTCACCTAAAACATGAGACATTTTGCATTGAAAGAAAACAAATTGCGCTGAGATAATATTATTAAATCAAATTTTGCAATTTATAATATTATTTAAGTTTAATGGTGGCAATATTTTTAGTTTATTGTTCCCTAAAAAGGAAAATAATAAAAATTATTTCCTTTTATTGTCATTATTTTTTCATTAAAATTCAAAGTAATTTTTTTTTAAATTTAACAAAGTTATCTTGATGAAATTGAATTTATCCTGAAAATTTGAAGAAATAAAAACATATTTACATATATTCATGTTTCGTCAGTCTGTTGTCTCTAGACAATAAAGAATCGTCTTATGAAAAACTGACATATAGAAATATTTACATAGCAGAATTTTTTATGTTTTACATTCAATCAAAGATTTTAAACAAGTTTATGCTATTTTTATTCAACTAGATAATTATTGTACGCTCATTTACTAAAATTCAATTTAAAGAAACGACAAATATTTTAAATAATTTTTCCTCAAGAGATGGCGGTTGAAAATTTATATGCAGACTTTAAAAAATGAAAAACAAAAGCAAGTAAAAAAAATATTTCCCAAGCATTTATACTTATTGATAAAATTGAATTATTTTTGTAAAAATTTTAAAACAAGCCAATTTAAAATTTTTGAATAAACAGAATGCCTATGGCAAATGAAAATATGAATATCATTGAAAAAATTCAATTCCATTGTGAAAAAAGTTAATCTTTTATCTTAAATATGATTTCACAGTTTAAAAATAAATTGCAAGAAAAGTTAATTTAGAAATGTAGGGGAAGGAAGTTGAATTTGGCCAGTCTAAGGTTTGATGAATTTTTATAATACCTTTATAATCAGTAAAGTTCTAGAAACAAACACCAATAGTAACAATAATAACTTTAATTTCAATTGCTATTTCAATTTTTTTTTATTATTATTTAAAATGTACACGATATTTTAGATGAAATATTACCAATTGCCCACTTTGCCCGCCCAGTTTGGGTAAAGTTACCAGCATAGATAAATGAACAAATCACGTTGACTCAGGATGTACGAGGGAATGTCAGTAAGTAGGCCACAAACCGATATCAGATGTCAGAAATTGGTAGCAAATTGTTTCCAAATATGTCAATAGGTGGCAGCACTGTCTAACTGTAAGACTTCAATTTCGAATTTATGAGGCAACAGTTGTACAAGATGAGCAGGGCCGTTCAAAAGTTGCTGATGAAGAACGAAGTGTTTTTTATATTGATATTGAGACAGAAGACACAGTGCGAACTGTCGAGAAAATGGTTAGAGTTGACAGGCAAACAACAATAAACAGCATTAACGACTGCAACAGGGTGTTCACATGGTTTAGCCTACAGCCGACTGATGCAGACGTTGAATGTCAGGTACACAGATGGCTGAGAGTGCAGTCCAAAGACTTTTATGTAACAGGTATTAGAAAACACATAAAAAGATGGGACAAATGTATCCATGTAAATGACGATTACATAGAGAAATAAATACAGTGAACCCTCCCTAAAGCGACCACGTTCCGTTCCAATAAAAATTTTTTGCTCTGAGAGGTGGTCTCTTAATGGAGATCATGTTTAAATCTAGATTTTAATTGTCGAAAAAAGGTATCAATTAATGTTACTAAAATTTATTTTTCACACTAGGAAAAAATATGAAAATTAAAGTATCAAAACAAAAGTTAATTACAATAGAGTTCAAAAAATGAATACATTGACGTTTCGTTTGATTTTACAGTTTTTATCTTCTATAACTTTTATTTCCAAGTCCTTTCGAAGTTCAGTAAATAAATGCAACTTTTTGTGGACGGGAACAAATAATGACGATTTCGTTAATTTATCTATTCCTTTGAGATTCATATTCCTGGCAGAATCGGGCAGGGGAGTTTATTGACCATCATTCTTAATTTGTCAACAGAGTTAAATTCATTGCCTAAAAAGGCACAAAGGGGCACACTTAAAAATTACCAAAAAAAAAAAAATTCTAAACTTAGTTTAGAAGTTTCATGAATAATGCGCTCTCCAGAAGTATTTTTCTAATAAAACCTTCTTCAAGCGACCAGGAAAAAATGGAGTTTGTTTCATTTACTCAAAGAAATTGGTCGCTCATGGAGGGAGTTCAACTGGGATGGTCTCTGAATGGAGGTAAAATTATTATTGAGCCTATGGAATAAATTTCGTTCTTTGAAGAAATGGTCGCTTAATGGAGGTGGTCGCTCAGGGAGGTTTCACTGTATGTCTTTTAAGTATGTATCTTGGTTTCTCATTTTTTATTGGCTTTTGTGACCACCTTACTGACTTGCCTTAGTATATTTAATCAACACAAGCTAAACTAACACACATTAAAAATAAGTATTATGTTTTGTAATATTTTAAGCATTAAATCCTTACAAGATAAAGTAAGCAGTAATGAGTACCAATATCAACAAGTTGGAAATTGCTCGTCAAACGTGGCAAATGAGGTGCGTTCGTACTATAACTAGTTTTATAATTATTTTTTGCACCCCATATTGTACTGAATATATATATTCAGTACAATTTGCGCTTCATAAGCGTCTGTAACATCATTAAAATGCACTTGCAATAATTTTTTTTTCCAATTCCCCGTAATGTAACGGAAAAATTTTGACTGTCCCTGTCATTAAACTATACGTCCGATTTTCATAAAATTGGAAAGGGCTCGACAAAATTTTGCAAGAATTATATATTTAAAATTTCAGACCATTCGGAAGGCTGTAACATCATTAAAATGCACTTGCAATAATTTTTTCCCATTGGCCGTAATGTAAAGAAAAACTTTGACTTTCCCTGTAGTTAAAGTATGCATCCGATTTTCATAAATGGCTCAACTAAATTTTGCAACAATTATATATTTAAAATTTCAGACCATTCGGATGGGTAGTTTTTGCTCTGTTACATGCGGACAGACAGACAGACGGACTGAACGACGACTATAGGTGCTACGTATTTATATAATTACGAACACACCTAAAAATGGAGGTATACAAGTGCCCCAGAAGACATGCAGTCCGAAAATATCGAGAGTAAGACTTTTTCTGCAGAAGTTATTGCCCCTTCTTTGGGGGCCCCTTAGTTAGTTATTGCCCCTTATTAGTCTTTTATCTTTCAAACAAAATACTTTTCAGTAGTATTTTGTTATGAACAATGATTTAAAAATTGTTTCCGGGTAAAGTAGCCATCCGGTCATTTTGCTCGATCTCTTTATGGCTACTTTGCCCGGAATGACGACATTACAATAACTGTGGCCTAGATTCTAATCTACATGACTTAGCGTTTTACAACACATATCATTTAAAAGGTTATTTCACACTGATCAAACAGCGGAAGAAGAAATAATTATAATACTGCATATTATTTAGTTGCAATCAAGAAATTTTACCACTTCCCAAATCAAAATGCAAAAAGTCCTTCCGGCCAGTGCCGGGAGGAAGAGGTAGCTTTCATATTCCTTATTTTTAAAAAGCCAACTTATATTATTCAAACACACGGAGCGCAATTAAGTGGAAACCGAATGTAGGAGATTCAATACTAATTTTTATCAATGCTAAATCATTATGAATGAGAATTACGCGAAATTAGTCAGCTTTATCCAAGCTGCTTTTATTTAAAGTCACTTATATTTGGCTGCCAAATTCGGCGATTTCTTAAAGTGCCTGCCATTTTAAGACAACATGGTAGATGAGGCTAACCAGTGAACTTGGTCGAGACCTTAGTAATTGCTGTGCACATGCTCACTCATATCGGAATCGGTTGATATATACGAGTGCTATCGCAGGCAAAAAATCGGATTTTTCAAAATGTCACCCACTTTAGAAATTGAAACTGCTATATCTGAGCCATTTTTTAAGATAAAGACAAACAAAAAATGCTCCTGAATCCTTATATCAAGATCAAATACTTAACCCTCTGAGCGTCTTGCAAAAGGGTAAAATTGTAATTTTGTTTTCTTTGCATTTTGTTTTAAATGCTAAGAAAATATGATTCTTTCAACATTATAAAAAAAATCAATTACAAATATGAATGTAATCCTTGATTGTATTAATCATTCTTCAATGTATTTAAAATTCATTAAGTCTGTAGAATTATATTATCTTAAATATTGTTTGTATTGCTGTGAAACCTGGAGCTTAGTGAACGGAATATTACGTCCCAAACACTTAGAGTGTTAAGAAAGAAACCTTTTTCAATTTCTAATTTTTTTGCACCTCACTTTAAATATATTTTTTTTTTTATTTAATGGCCGTCATTTTGAAACAAGATGGCTGATGAAGCTGGCCAGCGAACTTGGTCGAGATATTGATGTATACTATCCGCATGCCTTCTTCCATCGAAATAGGCGAATACGTGTGGTATCGCGTGACAAATACAAGATCGTTTCAAAGTGTTAGACAGGATAGAAATTCAAAGTGCTATAATTCAACCACTTTTTAAGATATAAACAAAAGAAAAAATTTTCAGAAACAAAAACTGCTCCAGAATCTTTGTATCAAGGCCAAACACATAAAAAAAATCTTTTTCATTTTCCAATTATTTAATACCTCATTTTAAATTTTAAATTACCTTTTTTTTAAATGGCAACCCTTTTGAAACATGATGGCGAATGAAGCTGGCCAACAAACTCGGTTGAGACATTGGTATGTACTATGTACAGACCAAGTTACATTCAAATCGGTTCATAAATACGCCTGTTATCGCGTGACAAAAATCAGGTCGTTTTAAAATGTCAGCCACAATAGAAATTAAAAATGTTATAACTGAGCCATTTTTTTTAGATGTAGACGAAACAAAACCTGTTCCGGAATCTTTGTATTAAGGTCAAACACATACAAAAAAAAGCTTTTTCATTTTCCAATTTTTTGGTATCTCATTTTAAATTAATTTTTTTTAATTTTTTTTAAATGGCCACCATTTTGAAACAAGATGGCAAATGAAGCTGGTCAACGAACTCGGTTGAGTTATTTGTATGTACTATGTACATACCAAGGTACATCCAAATCGATTCATAAATACGTCTGTTATCACGTGGCAAAAATCAGGACGTTACAAAATGTCAGCCACGCTAGAAATTCAAAATGCTATAACTCAGCCATTTTTTAAGATATAGACGAAACAAAAACTGCTCCCGAATCTTTTTATCAAGGTCAAATACATAAGAAAAAAATATTTTTTCAATTTTCAATTTTTTGCTACCACATTTGATATTTAAATTTTTCTTAAAATTTTAAATGGCCGCCATTTTTAAACAAGATGGCGGATGAAGCTGGCCAACGAACTCGTTCGAGACATTGGTCTGTACTATGTATAAACGAAGTTACATCTAAATCGGTCCATAAATACGCCTTTTATCGCGTGACAAAATTCAGGACGTTTCAAAATGTCAGCTTCGGTAGAAATTCAAAATGCTATAACTCAGCCATTTTTTAAGATATAGACGAAACAAAAACTGCTACAAAGTCTTTGTATAAAGGTCAAATACATAAGGAAAAAATATTTTTCCATTTTCAATTTTTTGGTACCACATTTCAAATTAAAATTTTTTTTTTAAATTTTAAATGGCCGCCATTTTGTTTCAAAATGGCGGAGGAAGCTGGCCAACGAACTCGGTCGAGACATTGGTATGTACTATGTACACACCGAATTACATCCAAATCGGTTCATAAATACGACAGTTACAGTGTGACATAGGTCAGATATATATATATATATATATATATATATATATATATATTGATATATATATATATATATATATATATATATATATATATCAATTTTGAACGGAGGGTGGTTTCGGGGTCTGGGGGTCATGATCGATGAAAATATACCAAAAGTTTTTGAAATCGCTTTCCTCCGAACGGCTGCAATAGGTAGCTTTTTGTAAAGAAAGCTACCTAAAATGCAAAAAAAAAAAAAAAAAAAAAAAAAAAAAAAAAAAAGAATAAAATCAGTTTAGAACTGGCCAACGAACTCGGTCGAGACATTGGTATGTACTATGTACACACCGAATTACATCCAAATCGGTTCATAAATACGACAGTTACAGTGTGACATAGGTCAGATATATATATATATATATATATATCAATTTTGAACGGAGGGTGGTTTCGGGGTCTGGGGGTCATGATCGATGAAAATATACCAAAAGTTTTTGAAATCGCTTTCCTCCGAACGGCTGCAATAGGTAGCTTTTTGTAAAGAAAGCTACCTAAAATGCAAAAAAAAAAAAAAAAAAAAAAAAGAATAAAATCAGTTTAGAACTGGCCAACGAACTCGGTCGAGACATTGGTATGTACTATGTACACACCGAATTACATCCAAATCGGTTCATAAATACGACAGTTACAGTGTGACATAGGTCAGATATATATATATATCAGTGTTGGGTACGCTCACAAAAAAAACGAACTAATTCAAACTCAAACTCAATTTCTCAAAAATGAATCAAGTTCACGCTCAAATTCAAAAATTTTCAAACGAACTCGCTCAACTCAAACTCATCTGTGAAAGTGAGCGAAGTTCACTAAAAACTCGTCGTTCAAATTAACAAAAATTTTTGGTTATTCGATGTAAGAGTCTCCATGGGCCCGGCTCATTTTTCCTTCCCGACACTCGGTCCGAGCTTATTTTAGAGATTACTTTTTTCTAGAAGTTCGGACCAGAATTTATTTTTCGACCCAAGTCAGGGCTGGAATGAGCTCTTCTTAAGCTCTGAACAGGCGGAAATTTTCAGTTCTCGTTCCAACCCAGCGCATATGAAAATCACTCGAACCCACGGCTTTGGCCTGTACAGTAAAAATATCAGTAAAATTTGGCCCGGTTAAACTTTTTTTTTTTTCAAAAAATGCATGCATTTTTAAATCGTTATTATTCCACATATAAAATTAATATATTTATTTTTATTATTTTTTAAGATGGGTAGCTGCATTTCTAAGCAATAAAATTAAAGTACAGTAAAACCTGTGAAAAAGTACCTGCCTACAGCGGAGCCCCACATTTAACAACAATAATAAATAAATAAATAAAATAAGTAAATAAAATAAATAAAAAAATATGTTGATATGTTGATGTATGTAAAATGATTATATAATAGTACGTGTGAAAAGATCGAAATGAATTTATAACAGGCGATGAACCTGCTAAGAGGGAATCTGCCTGGATTTTTCTTCTTTCCTAGGCGATACCGTCGTAGAAGATTTTATTGATAGCATTTAACAGTTTTTCAATATCCAAGCCATAGTATATGGATTATCCATATAAACTAAGATATTTACATATGACCAGCAATGCATTAAAAAAATATATATGAAAGATCAGGATATTTTTTGATATAAAGAATATATAAACATGAAATAAAAATATAAAATAAGTATTTTTTGTTAAAACTTCTCGTACAAGACAATTTTAACTTGATAGGCAAAAAAACGTATGGTCAGCCAGCTCAAGCTTGGTCGGGCCGAACCGAGCCGATTAATTTTTTTTTTTTTTTTTTTTTTTTTTTTTTTTTTTTTTTGTGCAGGCTGGGGAAAAATTTTATGTTTTATACCGGGCTGAGTCAATAATTTTTTTGAACGGGCCAAGCTGGTCTCGGAGCAGTTCTGGCCGAAGTTTGAACTTTTTTACCGGTCTAAAAGAAAGATTGGATACTTATCGCACTCGCACCTGAAAATTTCTCCCCGGGTTATTCTTTCTCTATTTATATTTGTTAATGAAACGATTGTATATCAAAAGAAAGAAAAAATAAAATTGAAATCTAATGAGCACATAAGATATATTTTCAAGCGTTCAATGGTCTACAAATTTATTTTTATCATTTTGTTTTTGATACTTTTTCATTTATACAAAAGGTCGATAGCGTGATAATTAGAATTATAGCTTTAGTTTTCATGGATTATTTCATATGTACAAATAAGTATAGACACCGTCTACGAGCCTGCTACCTGTATTTTGAAATTAAATTACATTTTATTTGTCTCTAATTTTGAAAAAGAAAAGAGGGGGGGGGGTAAACTTTATTCATCCTAAGTAACTTAATTAAACAGAGAGAAAGAATAACAAAAAAATTTTTGGCAGGATATCTATGCTTCTCAGCTTATCCTTTGTCCCCAGAAAACCCAATTTTTATTTTATTTATTTATTTGTTTGTTTTTACGTTCATGCGTTTCAGATTTACATTATACGGTAACGAAAAAAAAAATAAAGTGTTCCATTTTCCAATTTTGAAAAAAAAAAAAATGTTATAAACTTATTTTTCAATATTAGATGTTTCTTAATTGTTAAAATTTCTGAAATGCTTTTGTGAGTTTATTTGTTTAAAACTATCTTGTACGAGGAGTTCTAAAATAAATCCTAGTTTAGTTTATTTCATGCTCTTCGTTTTAAAAAACCGATTTGGGCTACCGACTACAGCAAACACATTTAATCCTAAATTCTTATTCCCTTTCTCCTGGATTTTGTTCAGCCGAGCGCTGATATGAATTAAATGTCTGACATAAGAAAAAAAATTGTCTCTTTCATTTTTGCATATGAATGCATAATTAATTTACACGTTTTACTTAAGAATCGAATAGATTTTTTCATTTGCACACGAAGTTGACGCATCTGTTATTGTTGCAAATTATTGCTCTTCGCTGACAGCTCTTCATAGGCTGCCGAGACTCGGAAATGACTTTAAACACCTAATTTGACAGCATTTTCTGAAAAATCCTTTGGATTTATAGAAAAATAAAAAACTGCTCAATTTTTTGCTTTGAAAGAGAATTATACAATTTTTTTTTTCAAATTTATAAATTAAAATGTATTAAACATAGCTTCAAAAAATTACTTTAGAAGTTAAATTCTTCTAAAATCAATAATTTATTTATAAACTACAAAATTTTCCATTTCTCATTAAAGAAAAAAATTGTCAAAACTAGCAATTTCTGAAGGCCCCATGGCTTTCTTTTGTGTTCAATCCAAAAAGCTAAACATTTTGTATGGCTTAAAATTCAGATACGAATAAATAAAATAACAAGTAAAAATTAAACTAAAAAAATTTAAAAAAACCGAACTAATTAATTATTTCTCATCAATGTGAAACTATATTTTATATTACTTACCTATTTTATTTTATTTACTTGTATCGATGACTTTTAAGTTGTGTTTAATCCTTAGTTCCTGTCTATAAACACTGTTTTGATGAGGCCTATAGATGTCTATGAAGGTTAGAGTTGCAGTAAAGCTAGAGATCCTACCTACACAACTTCCAGGTTGTGTAATATTTAAACGAATCTTCTGACTGTAAAATAGTCCATGAAACATCGTCTTCACTTTGAAAGACCTATCCAATGATAGGCTACTCAACAGGGTGCGTAATCTTTTTTTTTTTTGTCTCTACCGCCATTTTTTATTTTACGGACTCCATTTTGAATTTATGGAAACATAACTTGGCCTATAACCATCGGACGGTTAAGACAAATCGATAGAGACCTCATTCATTAAAATCCATCCAGCCGTTGGGATGTCAAACACATAACCCTTCTTGGCAGTCGGGTAAATATATAGGTAAATGTATTTTTTATTTCAATCTTATTCTACTCTAAAAGAATACAATATTGATTGTAATCAGTAGAAATTTTTTACATTATATTAATAATATTAAAAAACATTTACAAACATTGCATACCAACCCCCCCCCCCCCCCTCCCACACACACACACCGATAAAAAAATTCAAGGAATCCAGGTCCATGGTTTAATTATTTTTTTTTTAATCGCATTTTTTCATTTTGATACATTTATAATAATATAAATATACACAATAATAAAAATACACATTTTGATCTTAATAAATTTGTGAATTACTCGTATTTCGCAGCAAAAAAGGTGCTTTAACAATAAATAGCTATTACTCGGACAGTTTTAATCGTAGAAGAATCAGATTTTTTTTTTGTCTTACTTCTTAAAGTAATATGATATTTTACTAAATATAAATTATAGGATCGGGAAACAGTATAAAAATTTAAATTTAATATATTTTTTAAGAAATGTTTTTATTCACTCGAATCGCTTTTAAAATACTTCTGTATCTCATTTATTCATCTTTGTAATTGGAACTATATGTCTATGCCTAACGGATTAGGAATTAGGTATGGGACACCGTTGAGAGTGTACACTCTGTACAGTAAAACCTATGAATAGCGAATACCTCGGGATCCATGAATTTGGATGCTATTCGCAGGTCCGTTATTCAGAAATAAAAACTAAAACATACAGATGTATGAAGTTGTTATGGGATTGAAAAGTGTTCGCTAAATAGGTGTGTCAAAATAAAGAAGGAAATTAAACTATGGAATGTTTTATCGGGGTTTTTTTATATATAAAAAAAGTCCCGGAATCTTCATAATAAATCTTAGATCCGGTGCCGGTTCAGCACGGAAAGAATTAAATCTAGGCACAATTCGAATCTTCGGAAGAATTATAACCGCCCCTGCCAGAAATCAAGCAGAATATGATATGAATGCTAAGCAGATATATCGAATTTAGTGATAGTGATAACTAACATCCCCGCCTCACCCCTAAGAAGTCATCAGTGGCGCCAACTTTTGAAAAATATTGGTTGGGCTCAAAACCCTTTCAGGGTAAAATGACGTTGCCGTTTTGCTTTCTTTGACAGTTTGGGAAATGTTGATATTTCAAGTTATGATAAGTTAGATTTTTTTCTTTTAGTATAATATAAAGTTGCGATTTTATTTAATTATATTCTCATGGGGTCTTCATTTTATGGACAATAATATTTACTAATTTACCATGAATTTGATAACATGTTAAAACTCAAAAGATTAGAAAATATTAAAATGGGCATTTAATGCAAATGCACTGAAATGTTTGTATTAATAACAGTATTTACTTAAACTATACCGATGATTCAAAACAGATACAATTTATTGAACCTCTGATAACATGTATATTTCCAGTTACAGAAAGTATACAAATCAAATACATCTTTCAGATATGGCATTTATTTAAAAAGGCACGTTAAAATACGAAATCTAATTTTCATACGGCCTCCTTTGAAAAGCATGAAATATGTAGACATGACTTCTGAAGTGATTTGGAATCGAATAGCTGTTTCATTTTATATATATATATATATATTTATTACATCTTCACATATAATCCATCGCTATCTCATGAACTACAAATGGAGTACATTTATGAAGAAAAATTAATTCGCGATTATCCAGGAAATTTCTTTTTTGCGAGAAAATTTATTGTACATCTTTTAGGATGAAAAGGCGGGGGGGGGGGGGGTGTTAGGCTTCTATGTGCCTGCTATTGCTGTTTTTCCGTATTTTTAAACAAAATCATTTTGTGAACGTTAATGAAATAATTTCTTTTCAGCGATTGAAAAATAGATAAGCACGAAAGTAGAATAAAGAAAATTGGGTGGGTTGAAAGAGCAAATTATTGGGTGGGCTCTGGCCCCACGGGCCCATATAAGTTGGCGCCACTGGAAGTCATATGAATGAAAATTAAATAAATGTTCATTCATGACGATTAGGTTAACGCTACAATAAAACTGTTTTTCTTCCTGTAAATACTTTTGAATATAACCTACTCTCTCTCATACATATAATCATTCTATGTACTACATGAGACATGAGACTGTAGTCAGATAATATCTTTGAGACGGGACAGTCGACAGAAGACCTGTTTTCCATACGTAACTTCCTGGAATTAGTTGTAAAGACTTCTACCGCCAAAGATTTTCTTACAAAAAAAGAGTATTTGACTCAGAATGTACAATAAAGTTTTCCTCTACGCGCTTCAGGCAGTATCGAGAGTCAGGTTCAAACCATAAAAGAATCAATCTCTTATCTGACATGTTTGTTGTTACAGAATTTGGTCTGTGACACCCTCCCACTTCCCTTAGTGGCATAGTATATTTTAGCTAAGGATGAGATTATTCAGTAGCCAACGTCCCGTTCTTTCTTTTCTTTTTTTTTCTTCCTTTTAAAAAATGGCCAGAAGAATGCAGAGGCGTCGCGATGGGAGGGAGCCTGTTCCAGTATATGTAAACTTGGGAAATTTGAGCTTCGAGTTGGAAAATACAAGATTTTTGAAACACATTTTCTTTTTTCAAAATAATAGTAAAAAAATAAGAATATTTTATTGTTTTGCTAACTACCTTTCTGAGTTCTGTAACAGTAAACTAGTTAAATTATCAAAAGAAATACAAAAAGGGGCCAGGCTCAATTTGTCATTATGTTTCTCTATGCTACGAAAATATCATACATCTACCAGACCTGAATATCTCTACTGTTGTCCATCAACAGTTCTCCAATCTATTTCCTCCAAAACTTTGTTTCTTTCTTAAAAATCTCAAAATATCATGAGGCTATTTTCATATGAAGTACGATTATGACCCGTACACAATAGAAGACAAAATCTTTCATTTAAATGAACCAATAATTATAAGTTTTATGTTTTCAGTTTCAGTATTTTTCCTTGGAAAGATTTTTTCTTTTACGTATAAGTATCATTATTATTAAACACATATTGCGCATATTATTTCAGTTGGAAAATAGAGGAATTTGTCCCCCCCCCCGAAAAAATATCTGTAGCTGCGCCCCTGAAAGAATGTGATCAAAAAGGATTGCTAAAGGAAAAAAAGTTGCCTTTTTTTCGATCTTGATTAGGTCTCTTATCATTCTTTATAAATTTTTACTACTAATACTAACTACACTATATGGCCAAAGGTGACCGGCCACTTGCGATTTTTGACGTCTTCTTAAATATCTAGAAAAATACATGAGGAATTATTCTGAAACTCCAGGTGTGTAAACAGAATAGTACAGGTCATATATTTCCGTGAAGATTTTTTTTCCCGAAACCCCATAGGGGGCCGTCAACATATTGAAAAAGAACGAATATCTTTTGGACAACCCTGTAAAAACTAATGTAGAAAAAGCGTTCAAACTGTAGATTATGATTAAGTGCCTTATTGTAATACATTGTGTTTATTTTTATGAGAATAGCATGTATATTTATAGATTAATTAAAGTTTTTTATAAAAAGAGTCCCAAATTTTGCCAAGTTTTTTGCTTATAATTTGTAGAGTTCTTAATATAAACAAATGTTCTTTTCAGAAAATATGACAAACAGCATTGTACACAATACCCTGCAATCAGAATTAAAAAATATAAAAATTGGATGAAATATGAGCAGGTTTACTAAAAAATGCTTCACTGCGCATGCGTAAATGCAATCAAAATATAGTATGTATAATACAATGTGCAAAAAATGCATCCATTTTTAAATCAACATTATTCAAAAATTAAACATTAAATTTTATTCTCTATAAAGAATAGTACATTTCTAGGCTTATTAAAACGCAGCTAAATTAAAATATAGTAAAACTTGTGAAAAAGAACCTGCCTATGACGGAATCCTGTCTTAACCTGAAAAATATGTTAATCCATGCAAAATGAATGTAATGAAATACGTAAGAAAAGAATATATAATGCATTTACACCTGCTAAGAAGGGAACTTGTCTATAACGCATTTTTTTCTTTCCTGTGCAATTCCGTCTTAGAAGATTTTACTGTATAGCATTTTTTAGATTTTTAAGTCTCCAATACATGGAATATGGATTAACTATATTAATGATAACTGAAACATTTATATACAACAAATAGCTATACATTAAAAAATAAATACCGTAATAACTGCTATAAAAATGAAAACTATAAACATGACAATAAAAAGCAAAGGTAAGTATTTTTGGTCAGAATTCCTCGTACGAGACAAATTTTTAACCAAATCAGCGTAATCGACGTAAAAATTAATGTTTTGTAGAAATTGATTCGGGCCGGGCCGAGCTCTGGCCGAGATTTTAACTTTTTTCCGGACCGGTCTCGGGCTGAACTTTTAGTTGTAACCGGGTCGAGTCGGGCCAATAATTTTTTCTCTACGGGCCGGGCCAGACTTGGACCGAAGTTTTAACTTTTATACCGGGCAGGGCTATTATTTTTTTGTGTGGGCCGGGCTCGGGCCGAACTTTTAATTTTTGTACTGGGCCGGGCCCAGGCCTTGAACTTTCGGCACCAGCAGACCTCTACCATAGACTGCATAGTACAGGGGCCTCCGTTCCAAAATACTGTTTCAACTACATTTCTTTCTATATATCCTATTGTAAACTACATTGATTTTTTAAGGGATCTCTATTTGTATGTAAATATCTGAATTATTATTAATGCCATTACACGGCTTGGAGATCTAAAAATCTGAAAAATTCCATATCGAAAAACCTTCTACGGCGGAATCACATACGAGAGAAAAAAAAAATCGTTATAGTTTAGTTCCTTTTTTACCAGTTCTCTGTAGTCTCTTGCAAAGTATTTTTTATTTTCAAATGAATTATTATATCCATTTTGCACCGATCAAGAAATATTCCCGTTTAAAACAGGATTTCGTCATACACAGATTCTTGTAACAGGTTTTACACTGTATACCACCCCCCTCCCTCTCCCCTAGAAATGTAAATGTATTATTCTTTAAAGAGAATTTTAATTGTAGAATAATGGTAATTTAAAAGCATATGTATTTTCGACAAAAATTGTTGACCCAAAGAGGTTGTTCCTTAAAAAGATTTTTGCACGAATCAGGCAGGGACGGATCAATGATTTTATTACAAGCAGAGGTGACCGGGCCAGAAAATTTCTGTCGGTGCAGACTTCTATAGGAAGAATAATGCACAGGTCCAGATATAAGTTCGGTTCGGCCCGGCCCGATCCTCCAGAGAAAGCAAGGCCCGGGCACGACCCAGAAAAACTGATGATCAGACTCGACCCGTCCCGAGTCAGTTTAGGCCTCTAAATGGCATTTGAATGGGAAAAACGTGTTCTTAACGGCTGGAAAATTTAAAAAATACGTTATGAAAAAAATTGAGTTTGAGTTGTAAATTTCGTTCAAACTCACGGATTTTTTGAGCTTTCGTTCAGTTCACGTTCGTTTATCAAAAAGTGAGTCAAGTTCAACTCAAAGTTCACAGAAATTGAACGAAGTTCGTGAACTTTCGTTCAATGAACGCGTTCATACCCAACACTGATATATATATATATATATATATATATATATATATATCAATTTTGAACGGAGGGTGGTTTCGGGGTCTGGCGGTCATGATCGATGAAAATATACCAAAAGTTTTTGAAATCGCTTTCCTCCGAACGGCTGCAATAGGTAGCTTTTTGTAAAGAAAGCTACCTAAAATGCAAAAAAAAAAAAAAAAAAAAAAAAAGAATAAAATCAGTTTAGAACTGGCCAACGAACTCGGTCGAGACATTGGTATGTACTATGTACACACCGAATTACATCCAAATCGGTTCATAAATACGACAGTTACAGTGTGACATAGGTCAGATATATATATATATATATATATATATATATGTATATTGATATATATATATATATATATATATATATCAATTTTGAACGGAGGGTGGTTTCGGGGTCTGGGGGTCATGATCGATGAAAATATACCAAAAGTTTTTGAAATCGCTTTCCTCCGAACGGCTGCAATAGGTAGCTTTTTGTAAAGAAAGCTACCTAAAATGCAAAAAAAAAAAAAAAAAAAAAAAAAAAAAAAGAATAAAATCAGTTTAGAACTAGAAAAATGTACCCTTCCGCTTTATAGTCGCAGATAATAATAGCAGCATGTGTTACAACTCTGTTAGCCAGTTACTGTGTGGCAGGGGCTCAATACAGCGGAAAAAACTCAAATGGTCCCTTTGCCCTCACTGCCCGCTTTACCCATCTTTTCCTTAGAATGAAATTAAACGCTCCCCTCCCCCACCCCCCTTCAAAATTTTTTTATATAAACACAATCTGAAGATCGCATGGAGTTAAAATGCGAAAATGAGTTTCCATTCATATAATGTTTTTTAAATTGTCTATTTACATTTACATAATTAAAAATAGCTGAATTTTATTTTCCTCAAAATTAAAAACTTTAAGCATAAAACTTTGCTGTCTTTTATTTAAATAGAGTTTATATGTTTTCCCTATGACTTCCTGTAGGAGTATATAAAAAATGCATTCTTGTTTTAGAGATGCAAGAACATCTCATCAAGCTTTACTTTTAGGTAGCTTTCTTTACAAAAAAGCTACCTATTTCAGCCGTTCGGAGGAAAGCGATTTCAAAAAATTTTGGTAAATTTTCATCGATCATGACCCCCAGACCCCGAAACCACCCTCCGTTCAAAATTGATATATATATATATATATATATATATATATATATATATCTGACCTATGTCACACTGTAACTCCCGTAATTATGAACCGATTTCGATGTAATTTGGTGTGTACATAGTACATACCAATGTCTCGACCGAGTTCGTTGGCCAGCTTCATCCGCCGTTTTGTTTCAAAATGGCGGCCATTTAAAATTTTTAAAAAAATTTAAAACTTGAAATGTGGTACCAAAAAATTAAAAATGGAAAAATATTTCTTTCTTATGTATTTGACCTTTATACAAAGATTCCGGAGCAGTTTTTGTTTCGTCTATATCTTAAAAAATGGCTGAGTTATAGCATTTTGAATTTCTAGCGTGGCTGACATTTTGAAACGTCCTGAATTTTGTCACGCGATAAAAGGCGTATTTATGAACCGATTTGGATGTAATTCGGTGTGTATATAGTACATACCAATCTCTCGACCGAGTTCGTTGGCCAGCTTCATCCGCCATTTTGTTTCAAAATGGCGGCCATTTAAAAATTTTTTCAAAATTTTAAATTTGAAATGTGGTACCAAAAAAATGAAAATGGAAAAATATTTTTTTCTTATGTATTTGATCTTTATACAAAGATTTCGGAGCAGTTTTTGTTTCGTCTATATCTTAAAAAATGGCTGAGTTATAGCATTTTGAATTTCTAGCGTGGCTGACATTTTGAAACGTCCTGAATTTTGTCACGCGATAAAAGGCGTATTTATGAACCGATTTGGATGTAATTCGGTGTGTATATAGTACATACCAATCTCTCGACCGAGTTCGTTGGCCAGCTTCATCCGCCATTTTGTTTCAAAATGGCGGCCATTTAAAAAAAATTTCAAAAATTTAAATTTGAAATGTGGTACCAAAAAATTGAAAATGGAAAAATATTCTTTTCTTATGTATTTGATCTTTACACAAAGATTTCGGAGCAGTTTTTGTTTCGTCTATATCTTAAAAAATGGCTGAGTTATAGCACTTTAGGTAGCTTTCATTACAAAAAGCTACCTATTGCAGCCGTTCGGAGGAAAGCGATTTCAAAAAATTTTGGCATATTTTTATCGATCATGACCCCCAGACCCCGAAACCACCCTCCGTTCAAAAGTTGATATATATATATATATATATATATATATATATATATATATCTGACCTTTGTCATACTGTAACTCTCGAATTTATGAACCGATTTGGATGTAATTCGGTATCTAGATAGAACATACCAATGTCTCGACCGAGTTCGTTGGCCAGCTTCATCCGCCATTTCGTCTCAAAATGGCGGCCATTTAAAATTTTCTTAAAGATTTTAAATTTGAAATGTGGTACCAAAGAATTGAAAATGGAAAAATATTTTTTTCTTATATATTTGACCTTTATACAAAGATTCCGGAGCAGTTTTTGTTTCGTCTATATCTTAAAAAATGGCTGAGTTATAGCATTTTGAATTTCTAGCGTGGCTGACATTTTGAAACGTCCTGAATTTTGTCACGCGATAAAAGGCGTATTTATGAACCGATTTGGATGTAACTTCGTTTGTACATAGTACATACCAATGTCTCGACCGAGTTCGTTGGCCAGCTTCATCCGCCATCTTGTTTAAAAATGGCAGCCATTTAAATTTTTAAGAAAAATTCAAATTTGAAATGTGGTACAAAAAAATTGAAATTTGAAAAAATATTTTTTTTATGTATTTGACCTTGATACAAAGATTCGGGAGAAGTTTTTGTTTCGTCTATATATCAAAAAATGGCTGAGTTATAGCATTTTGAATTTCTAGCGTGGTTGACATTTTGAAACGTCCTGATATTTGTCACGTGATAACAGGCGTATTTATGAACCGATTTGGATGTACTTTGGTGTGTACATAGTACATACAAATATCTCGACCGAGCTCGTTGGCCAGCATCATCCGCCATCTTGTTTCAAAATGGCGGCCATTTAAAAAATTTTTAAAAATTTAAAATTTAAAATGAGATACCAAAATATTAGAAAATGAAAAAGATTTTTTTGTATGTGTTTGACCTTAATACAAAGATCCCGGAACAGTTTTTGTTTCGTCTATATCTAAAAAAATGGCTGAGTTATAGCGTTTTGAATTTCTATTGTGGCTGACATTTTAAAAAGACCTGATTTTTGTCACGCGATAACAAGCGTATTTATGAACTGATTTGGATGTTACTTGGTCTGTGCATAGTACGTACCAATGTCACGACCGAGTTCGTTGGCCAGCTTCATTCGCCATCTTGTTTCAAAAGGGTTGCCATTTAAAAAAAATTAAATTTAAAATTTAAAATGAGGTATTAAAAAATTGGAAAATGAAAAAGATTTTTTTATGTGTTTGGCCTTGATACAAAGATTCCGGAGCAGATTTTGTTTCTGAAAATTTGTTCTTTTGTTTAGATCTTAAAAAATGGTTCAATTATAGCACTTTGAATTTCCAGTATGGCTAACATTTTGAAAAGATCTTGTATTTGTCACGCGATAACACACGTATTCGCCTATTTCCATGTGAGAAAGCATGTGGATAGTATACATCAACATCTCAGCCAAATATAAGTTACTTTAAATAAAAGCAGCTTGGATAAAGCTGACTAATTTCGTGAAATTCTCATTCATAATGATTTAGTATTGATAAAAATTAGTATTGAATCTCCTATATTCGGTTTCCACTAAATTGAGCTTCGTGTGTTTGAATAATATAAGTTGGCTTTTTTAAAATAAGGTATTTGAAAGCTACCTCTTCCTCCCGGCACTGGCCGGAAGGACTTTTTATCTTGCAAAAATATGCTTATTTGAAAGAATTGAATACATTTTTATTTAAAAAGTTATTTCCTTTCGAATACAGAAGAAAAAGGAAAATACAAACACTTACGATCTATTTTTAAGCTATACGGAAACTCATGTTTTAGAAAAACCCGGAGCACATGAGAAATTCTTATATGTCTCTTCATTAACGAAGTATCCTCTTCTTTTTTTTTTTTTATTCTTTCGAAGATTATTACAAAGCGTTGTTTGTTTATTTTAAGCATGAATTTTTAAAAGCGTCAACTGTCTTATAAAAAAGTGAACGTAATTAAATATTTTCGAAACATTTTCTATTTTGTTGCGATTGTTGTTCAGATATTGAAAATTGCCTACTCTTTCCTTTTCTAAATTTCATGCATTAAAAACTGATACGCAAGTGTAGCAATCCGCCGACGATATAAATAATTAAAGATAAATATTTCTTTGTTTTAATGAAAACTTTTAATTTATTTTTACTGTTCCGTACTTAAAAAGTAAAAACGGAACCGCTATAAAATCACTCCCGTGTCTTTATGTCTGTCACAGCCATTTTACTCGTAAACGATGGAACGTGGAAAGTTCAAATTGGGGGAAGTACTAAAGACTATTAACCCACATATTTTCAGATTATTAAGCATTCATAAATATATTTAGTATAAATGTAGAGGGGTTAATTAAGCTATTTGAAAAAAAATCTTTTCTTTGTATATCGTGTGGGTTATCATGTGAAAGCTTTCGTAACGCTGAACATTTTAGGCATTATATTTTATATAAAGCGCAAAAATATGTCCCCTCAACCATCTAATTCCGAATCTACTGAAACTAAAATTATGAAAAAATTAGAGGTAGTAGACGTTAATTTAAACATTGAAGGAAAATTATAGCGATTACCCTAGGTCACATAGTTTTTGAGAAAATCGCATTTTTCCGTTACACACAAATTTTGATTTACGGGCATTCAGCAAATGTGTTGAGCAGCGCTGAAGGTACCTATCGTAGCAGATGTATAAAAGCATTGTTGATAATGATTTTCGAAAACAATCGTCCGTATTTAGCCGAGATATTAACCCTTAAAGATACGGATGGTTTGGACATACATAATGACAGGGGCGGCGTACTCTACGTACCGTCATCTTTTAAAGCCTAGTTAAGAACTTTTAATCATATACTTGTGTAATGCAATATCCAGCAGCAGTATAAAAGTAATAAACGTCAAATTGTTAAAAACAAACTAATTCAAAGGGTCTTATGGCTCTTAAAATTGGAAATTAAATTTAAGGAATCAAAAAACCCGACTGCGTAAAAAGCGAACTAATTAATTATTTCTCATCAATGTACAACTATTTTTTTTTATTACTTAGCTACTTTTTTTTATTTACTTGTATTGATGACTTTTAAGTTGTGTTTAATTGTTAGTTCCTATCTATAAACACTGTTTTGATGAGGCCTATAGATGTCTATGAACGTTAGAGTTGCAGTAAAACTAGAGATCCTACCTACACAACTTCCAGGTTATGTAATATTTAAAGGGAGCTTCTGACTGTAAAATAGTCAATGAAATATCGTCTTCATTTTGAAAGACTTATCCAATGATATGCCACTCAGTAGGGTGCGTAATTTTTTTTTCGTCTCTACCGCCATTTTGTATTTTACGGCCACCATTTTGAATTTATAAAACAAAATCCAGCCAATAACCACCGGTTAAGAAGAATCGATAGAGATCCCATTCATTAAAATCCATCCAGCCGTTGAGATGTTTCGAGTGTATAAAGAAATCCACATTTCTCAAAATGTTGCTTTTTGAACTTCGATGTACATGTTACTAAAAACTATGATATATTATTGTTTTCAATATTGCCAGAATATTTCACACATGCCCCTGATCAATCTGAAATGAACTACTGTAAGAAACACTTTTATAAAATTTTTAGAAAGTTTTTCCTATTTAAAAGTGGTTTTTATTCCAAATTAAAAGAAAAAAAATAACTATAGACTAAATGTAAAATTAAATTAAATTCCCTAAAATAAATATAGAAGATCTATATTTCAAGTTGAAACGACAAATCCACCTTAATAAAATAAATAAACAATTTGAATATTTAATTCACAAATATAATTCTTTAATAAATTGCTGCTAATATAAATTAATGTTAAAAACATTTAAAACAATCAAGATGTTATTAAGATGTCAAGACGTATTAGGCATGCTTTGAAGAAATATAATCTAATTCTTATCGCTAAACCAGCGATAAAGAGTATCTGGTACATAGAATGATTGATCCTATAGATAAATATGATAAATCTGGAGTTTATATTATCACTTTTAAAGTTAGTAGAAGTTCAAAAACGCATACTTATGCAAGCATGACCACTCGAAAATTACTAGAAAGGATTAAAGATCATACGACAGATATCAAAAAGGGTAAATTATCCACATCTCTATCCCGATTAAATCAAGATACATATATTGATATCCTATTTTAAAAAGTCAAAGTCATTGCACATGCATCACAATATAATCGTTGTATAATCAGACAGTCTTTGGAAATTTTGACAAGTGGCAAGTGTACCTGCAATGACGTTCTGTCCTATAATATACCACGGATATGGTTTAACATGCTAGGAGTAACTGGTGAATTTGGTTTTGAGTAACCCGTCCCTCTTCCCCCCTCTCCCCCCTTTTTTCAGATTTCTATAGCTACTCCTCTATTTTTTTCACCTTTCCACCCTCCTATTGGTGGTTTTTGGTTCCGCTCTCTGTATTTATCCAGCAGTTGTCTTTCAGCCGGCAGTAGTTTCCCCTGATGACGACTAATGTTTTAGGTGAAAGCGCTCGGGTTTTAACATCTTCTGACTCCAATGTTTTAACATCTTGATTGTTTTAGACATTTATGTATATTAGCACCTATTTAGTAAAGAATTATATTGTGAATTAAATATTCATATTGCTTATTTATTAAATTCTCTCACAAAAAAAAGCTGAATATCGTCTGCTGTTTAAATGCAATAAAAGTTTGCCATTTATGTAATATTTTTTTTAAATTTTCTATTTACATCTAAATGTCTTGATTAAAAGCAACTAAATTTTATTTTACTCTAAATTAAAAACTTTAAACATAAAACTTTGCTCTTATTTATTGAAATAATGTTTATAAGCTTTCCCTATGTCTTCCTGTAAGAATATAATAATAAAAATGCAGTGTTGTTTTAAAGATGCAGAACATCTCATCAAGCTTTACTTTTTATGCTACTAAAATATGCTATTTGAAGGAATTGAATTCATTTTTATTTAAAAGGTAATTTCCTTTCGAATACAGATGAAAAGGAAAATACAAACATTAACATCTATTTTTAAGCTACAACGGAAACTCATGTTTTAGAAAAACCCGGAGCAGATGAGAAATTCTTATATGTCTCCTTCATTAACGAAGTATATCGCTTCTTCTTCTTTTTTATTTTTACGAAGATCATTATAAAGCGTTGTTTGTTTATTTAAAGATTGATTTTTTTTAAACATTCCGCTGTCTTATAAAAAGCAAAAGTAATTAAATATTTTCGAAACATTTTCTACCGTTTTGTGATTGTTTTTCAGACATTGAAAATTGTCAAATATTTTCTTTTGAAAAATGCATACATTAAAAAATTATGCAAAAGTGGTGCAAGAAGAACTGCATAAATCATTACAGATAAATAATTCTTGATTTAATGAAAAAGTTAAATTTATTTTTTTATTTTCGTTTCATTTTCATTTCGAAGTACTGAAGTACTGTAATAAATTTATTTCTCTTATAAGATATACTCAGCGCTTGAGACTGTGTGTTCAACTTTTCTATTTCGAATTTATGTGCTTAGTGAGCAAAATTTCAAATCGCAATAAGAATTATACAACAACAGACACTGTAAAAAAAAAATTCCGTTAAAATGTGGAAATTTCACTGGCAATCGAGACGCCAGTACTATTTACGTATTTTAACGAAATTCTTTCCCGTAAATTCCAGAAAAAATCCGTTTATTCACAAAATATACGGGAAAAAATTCCGTTAAAATACGGAAATAGAACTGGCGTCTCGATTGCCAATACAATTTCCGTATTTTAACGCATATTTTTTAGTGTACTTATGTATAATGGATATAGGGCAGTTGGAAATCAAAATCGAAAAAAAGTCTTCTTTTTATTTGTGAATATTTCGGATTCTTTATTTCCCCCCTTTTGAATGGCATATTAGTTTTGTTCTACGACAACAAGAAGTTTTTAAAAAAATAAGTAATTCAGCTTGTTTACATCATACCTAATAAAAAATAAGGGAGCAGTGAGTGATTTTATTTGTGGCGTCAGCCAAAACAACTTACCCAGGCAGACAAAAATATATTTATATGTAAAATGGAAAGGTCCTACCTGTATTCTCTATAAGTAGCTGGATCTATTCCGTGCTTTTTATCTGAAAGAAATAATCTTTATTGAAGTATATGAACGGAAATCCTGCAATTCCGTTGTGTACGTGTACTCTTCAGAAAACACGGGATCTTGAAGAATCACAATTTTATTCTGGACTACAATGAGAAAAATAGGAGAAGAAACACGGTTAATATATATGTGAGACATAGATAAATTTAGACAGTCCAAACTGTCTATAAGACGTTGTTATATGACATTTTGAGAAGGAGCTGCCGCTTCCTTCGAAGAACAATAGACGACGTCTAACACCACGAGCGTGTTGTTATTGCATTGAGATTTTAAAGCAGACTGACAAAATCTGGGGTCCCGAAAACTGTTCAAAGGGTTGAGACAGAAAATAGTACATAAGTCAGCGGTTTTCATTGTTAAATGAAGCTTCAAAGTTCAATTGCATAAGGTCACTGCATGGTGTCTCCATCTGTGAGCGTCGAGATGAAATAAGTTCCGGATTGACGAAAACGTGTGGTGCTTCCATCTGCCGGGAGTTCGTGTTAACAGTTCACTTACACACGGTATCTGCGTGTATTATGTAGCATACTATTTATTCACAAGCTTTTTCGGAGTATAGTGTATAGTGTAGCATATTTTAATCACAAACATTAATTATTGAGTATTGTGTATGTAGTTGCATGTTTATAAACGTTTTCTGGAATAAATAAATACTAATTACACAGGTTCTTCACGTAAAACTAGTCCCATTAAGAAAGAATTTTAACATTCCTCCTTTTTACGTGAAGAATCTATCCCATAGTTAGTTGCATTTCTTTTCTTAGAAACTCAAATTGAGTTTTTGGAAGTGGCTTTGTGAGGATATCTGCAAGCATTTGCTTGGTTGGGCAATAAACAATTTTAATTATGCCACTTTCGTATTGGTGTCTTATATGATGATATTTCACCTCAATGTGTTTAGTCTTGGTCTGTGCTTTTTCATTCTTAGTGAGTTTTATGGCGGTCAAGTTGTCCTCGTAGATTTCTATTGGTAATTGTTGAGGTAATTCGAGATCGCTAAGTAGGTTTAATAACCACTTGATCTCTTGTGTAGCGGTTGACGCCGCAATGTATTCGGCTTCTTTTGATGACAATGCTACGCTGGATTGTTTCCTAGAAAGCCACGTTAGTGGGTTATTCCCTAATTTAAATAGGTTGCCTGTGGTAGACTTCCTGTCTACCCTGTCATTCGCCCAATCGGCGTCACTGTATACTTTGAGGATCGGTGGCTTCGACTTGTCAATAACGAATTTCATTTTTCTAGTAGTCATCAGGTATCTGATCAGTTTTTCTATGGCTTCCCAATCAACTTGTCTTGGCGACTCATTCCTCCTCCCCAAGAGGTTAACTATCGCCGCGATGTCGGGTCTTGTTAGTGTCGCGATGTATAATAATCCGCCTATTGCTTGTCTGTACCTTGTGTTATTTTCCATTAGTTTTCCCTCTGGATCCAAATTAAAATAATTAGTGCACATCGGCGTGTAGGTGGGTTTGCTAAGGGTTAAGTTGAACTTTTCCGCTATTTCTATTATTTTGTGCTCCTGATCGAGTTGTAAATTACCGTTTTCTGTTTTTGTTATATTAATCCCCAAATACTGTGTTACATGTCCCAAGTTTTTAATTTCATATTCTCTGGACAATTGATTATAAATCTCGTGCGTATCTTCTTTATTACCTGCTACGAGAATATCGTCCACGTAGACGATAACATATGCAATTTCCCCGTTTTTGATTATCTTATACAGACATTGGTCCGATTCGCATTCTGTGAAATTTAAGTTCCGTAGGGATTGGTTAATCTTTAAATTCCACGCCCTGGAGGCTTGTTTGAGGCCGTAAATGGCTTTATTCAATTTACATACCTTTTCTTCCTCCCCTTTCTTTAAATACCCTTCCGGTTAATACATATAGACTTCCTCCTCAAGCGTGCCGTGTAGGAAGGCGGTTTTGACGTCAAGGTGCGTCACGTCTAAATTTTTGTAAACGGCTGCATTTAAAAATGCTCTCAATGTGGTATGTGATACGACGGGTGCATAAGTTTCGTCGTAATCACATCCATATTTTTGTGAGTACCCCTTGGCCACTAACCTGGCCTTATACCTTTCTACAGTTCCATCGGCCCCTCTTTTAGCCTTAAAGGTCCACCTTGACCCTATGACGCGCTTTCCCGGTATAGCTTTGATTAATTTCCACGTTTTGTTTTGATGTAGCGAATTCATTTCTTCATTTGTCGCTTCCAACCACTTATTTTTTATTTCCGTGTCCTCAATGTTTTGTAATTCGGTCCACGATTTAGGTTCCTCAATTTTACACAAATTTACAGTTATTCCGAAACGATTCGGAGGTACGCCCCTGTTTTGCCTATGTGACCTTCTCGGTTCGGGATTATTTAACACCATGGTTTCAATTTGATCTTCCTTATCATTCGTTAAGTCAATTTTGATGTTTTCCGCCGGTGTTGGAGCGTCATTTTTGTTTTCTTCAATATCATTAACTTCCTCACATTTAGTACCCTCTTCAATAAATTTTACGGTTCTTGAAATTATTATGTTGTTATTCCCCGTATGAATTCTGTATCCTTTGCTTCGAAAATCATATCCCATCATGACCCCCTCAGTTGCCTTTTCGTCAAATTTAGTTCTTTTTGATTTATCTACGTAGGCAAATGCCTTACACCCAAAAGTCTTAATGTTTGATGGGTCGGGCTTCCTATTATTCCACAATTCGTATGGTGAGGCGTGATTTTCATTTGCGTTCGTCGGCAGTCGGTTGGTTAAATATGTGGCTGTCATCACCGCTTCCCCCCAGAAATGCTTAGGCAATTTTGCATCTGACAGCATAGTACGTGCCATTTCAACGATTGTTCTGTTCTTTCTCTCAGAAACCCCGTTTTGGGGGCTACTGTGCGGGACACTCAACTGTCTTTCTATGCCGTTTTCGGCTAAGTAGTTTTCGAAACTCTCCCCAAGATATTCTTTGGCGTTATCTGACCTTATAGCTTTTATTACCTTCCCGAATTTATTTTTTGTCAGGGCTACGTACTGCTTTAATTTCTCTACCGCTTCAGATTTATGTGCTAATAGATACGTTATAGTGAACCGACTGTAGTCGTCCGTAAACGTTATGAAATAACGCTTTCCTCCTGGAGTTTGAGTCTCCATAGGTCCACATAAATCGGAATGTGCAAGCGAACATATTTCTTTGCTTCTATTTTTAGCTGATTTAGGGTAGGGCAAAACCGAAAGTTTCCCCTCAATACACTTAGTACAATATGTCTCATGCTTGCAGTTGTTTATGACTATTCCCTCAGCCAATTTATGATTTACGAGATATTTAATCGCGTCAAAATTTTTGTGGCCCAGTCTCCGGTGCCATTTGTATATACAGTTATCACTATTACATGAGGTTTGTGTACTTAAGGTGTAACCGTACTCATCTCTGGGATTTATTTCGTAGAGGTTGTTGTTTAGTTTAGCAGTTAAGATAGTGGTGTTATCTTTAACAATAAAACATGTTTCTTTCTCGAAGATTACTTTTATATCATTATCTGTTGCCTTTTTTACTGATAAAAGGTTACTCTTTAATTCCGGACAATACAGCACGTCCTTAAGTGTTATACTATTTTTCAGATCTGTGTTTAGCGTTACGTCACCCAAACCTAGAGAATTTAATCTTTTCCCGTTAGCTATTGTGATGTTACCAAAATTCCCTGGTGTAAATGTTGTGAAGTGCTCTTTTGTGGATGTTACATGTCTTGTACAGCCCGAATCAATGATATATGTGTTAGGGTTTCTTGTATGTGTGGATTCTTAACTAGTGTGGATTCATTTTCAATTTTATGTTCAACTGGGGGAAGAGGAACATTTGAGTCGTTTTTCTCACTAGATGTATTTATTTTGCTGTTAAAGCAAAAATTAGATGAGTGGTGTTTATTTTTGGGTTGATCTTTGTAGTTGGCGGTGTTGGATCTGTAACTACCGCTGTTGTTGTAGTTGGTGTTTCTGTTGTATTCGTTTCTATAATTACTCTTTTGCGAATTATATTTTTCTTTGTTTTTTAATTGAAAACACTCATTTCTATAATGACCAGAACGGGAACAGAAACTGCAAAATTTTTTGTTTTTATAGTTTTTGTTTATTGCTTTATATGCCGTATCGACGGGGTGTGAGCTGGCGTTTCTACTCTCAATGTTGTACGCTGTTTGTTTCGTATGAGAACCGTTGATTTTGTTTTCTAAGCGATGAGAAAACTCATCAATTAACTTATTTTTAACGAATTCCAATTTGAGATCGTCTTCATCTCGGGATTCAAGGGCAGTAATTAATGTTGCATATGATGGAGGCAGCGAACACAGTAAGATAGCAACAATATGTGACTCGCTTATCTCTTCGCCGATTCCCGACAGTTTTTGTCTAATAATTAAAATGTTATTTATATGCTCTATAATATTTCCTCCTTCATGCAATTTCTGGGAATAAAGTTTCCTAAGTAAAAAAAGTTTCGACGATAAGTTTGCCCGCTGGTGTATGGACTTGAGCTTATCCCAAATCTCTTTGGGGGTTTGAAGATTCCTAACATTAACTATTTGGCTGTCTTCAATGCAAAGGTTTATAATGGCTTTGGCCTTAGTGCTATTTTTCGTGTATGCCGCGTCCGGTGTAGCGGGTGGGGCCTCTAAACAATATTTAAAGAGGTCGTCTTTAATGAGCAGGTTCTCTAACCTGAATGACCAATTTAAATAATTGGTATCATTAAGTTTTTCTATGCACGCTAAATCTTTATGGACTGCCATAATGTTATTTATATATGATATCAATATACAGTTAAAAATTATTTCTGATATTCAATTTGTTATGATACTATATAAATGTTTCACTTTCATATATGTGCTTATTAATATATCATTTATCAATATTCATGAAAAAACTATATGTTTTTGTTTTATCAACATTCATAAAAAAACTATTTTTTCTTTTTCTTCTGTATATCATAAAATTATATAGAATGCTCTTTTTATATCATTAAATAATATATATATTCATTTTTCATTTTCTGGGTTTTATATTTATATTTCACATCTCACGTCCCTTAATTTATGCCTCAGTTTCTCATAATCTAATAAAAAATAAGGGAGCAGTGAGTGATTTTATTTGTGGCGTCAGCCAAAACAACTTACCCAGGCAGACAAAAATATATTTATATGTAAAATGGAAAAGTCCTACCTGTATTCTCTATAAGTAGCTGGATCTATTCCGTGCTTTTTATCTGAAAGAAATAATCTTTATTGAAGTATATGAACGGAAATCTTGCAATTCCGTTGTGTACGTGTACTCTTCAGAAAACACGGGATCTTGAAGAATCACAATTTTATTCTGGACTACAATGAGAAAAATAGGAGAAGAAACACGGTTAATATATGTGAGACATAGATAAATTTAGACAGTTCAAACTGTCTATAAGACGTTGTTATATGACATTTTGAGAAGGAGCTGCCGCTTCCTTCGAAGAACAATAGACGACGTCTAACACCACGAGCGTGTTGTTATTGCATTGAGATTTTAAAGCAGACTGACAAAATCTGGGGTCCCGAAAACTGTTCAAAGGGTTGAGACAGAAAATAGTACATAAGTCAGCGGTTTTCATTGTTAAATGAAGCTTCAAAGTTCAATTGCATAAGGTCACTGCATGGTGTCTCCATCTGTGAGCGTCGAGATGAAATAAGTTCCGGATTGACGAAAACTTGTGGTGCTTCCATCTGTCGGGAGTTCGTGTTAACAGTTCACTTACACACGGTATCTGCGTGTATTATGTAGCATACCATTTATCCACAAGCTTTTTCGGAGTATAGTGTATAGTGTAGCATATTTTAATCACAAACATTAATTATTGAGTATTGTGTATGTAGTTGCATGTTTATAAACGTTTTCTGGAATAAATAAATACTAATTACACAGGTTCTTCACGTAAAACTAGTCCCATTAAGAAAGAATTTTAACAAACGTTACATACGTAAACTTTAAACTCAATTTTCTCGAAATGTTGCTTTTTGAACACCCATCTACATTTTAATAGAAACAATGGCATATTATTGTTTTCAATATTGCCATAATCTTTCGCATGTATCCCTGATCAATCTGAAGTGAACTTTTGTTGGAAACATTTGTACAAAATTTCTATAAAGTGTTTTATTATTTAAATTGGTTTTATTCAACATTTGAAAAAAAATAACTAAAGAATATATGTTCATAAAGTAAACTAAATGTACAATCAAATTAAATTCCCTCACAAACAAGCTGAAATTTAAATGCAAGAAAAGGCTTGCCATTTATATGATATTTTTTAAATTTTCTATTTACATCTAAATGTCTTGATTAAAATTCAATAAATTTTATCTTCCTCCAAATTACAATCTTTAAATATAAAACTTTGCTCTTAGTTATTTAAATACAATTTTTATGTTTTCTTTATTAATTCCTGTAAGATTATGTAAAAAATATATTCTTGTTTTAAAAATGCAGAACATCAATGCTCATCAAGCTTTACTTTTTGTGCTACAAAATATGCTATTTGAAAGAATTGAGTTCATTTTTATTTAAAAAGTAATTCCCTTTCGAATACAGAAGAAAAAGGAAAATACAAACCTTAATGATCTATTTTTGTTAAGCTATACAACGGAAACTCCTGTTTTAGAAAAACCAGGAGCCCATAAGAAATTGTTATATGTCTCCTTCATTAACGAAGTATATCGCTTGTTTTTATTTTTCATTCTTTCGAAGATCATTATACAGCGTTTTTCGTTTATTTTAAGCATGATTTTTTAAACATTCCACAGTCTTATAAAAAGCGAAAGTAATTAAATATTTTCGAAACATTTTCAATATTTTTGTGATTGTTTCTCAGACATTCAGAATTGCCTACTGTTTTCTTTTCAAAAAAGCATACATTAAAATTTGATACGTAATTGTAGCAAGAAGCTGGCTTTATAAATTCTTAAAGAGAAATATTTCCTTGATTTAATGAAAAATAATAATAAATTTCTTTTTCAATTTCGTTTCCTTTTCATTTCGAAATTCTCAAATACAGTAATTAATTAATTGTTTTATAAGATACACACAGCGATTAATACTTTGTGTTCAACTCTTCTATCTCGCATTTCTGTGCGAGATAGAAGAGCAAAATTTCAAATCGCCATAAGAATTATCCAGCAATGACCATTTACTTAGGTGTTGAATATGTTGGAAGTGTTAAAAAAACTAAATTCCGCTGATTACTATACTGTAAAAGAAGACAAATATATCTTCATCTACGAAAATACCGAGATATCTTAAATGATTCATCGAGTTTCAAAAGACTGTTTATTTACAAGTATACGACGTACATAGATGGGTGATACATGAATAGATACATACACTAACCAAGTTTCTGGCTCATACTGTAAACGTTCAATGTGGTTAGCCCTTAGCAGGGTTCTCGCTGCCGCCCGCCATTGCGCCAAAGCACGAAATAATGTTTCATTTGCCGAGTAAACGGATAATTAGACTCGCTAAATTACGAATGCTGGATTTCTGCTCATCTTTTTTTTTTGTGTGAATCAGTCTCAGAGGAAAGATAGGAGAAGTCTGTGGTATCAGTACAGGGGAAATTCTTGTTTACATTACAGAGCGTTTGACGTCACTTATCATGTTCAATCGTACCGTGCCATTTGCATTATTTTTAGAGATACTAACTCAACACCAATAAAATTTAGCATCAGCCAAAGCCACAGTAAGCAAAAATGTCATTTCGGTATCTGTTAATGTGTTTAATAGGCAACAGTATTATTTTGAAATTACCTATGAAGTATGGGCTTCAATGGAAAGCCAAAGAATTCTAGAAAAATAAAGTGACACGTTTTGTTGTTTATATATTAAATTTTTCAGAATTCATTGAATGTAATATCTTAAAATCCTGAGTTAACTGGAATTCAAAGTTAAATTTCATTAAATTTTATTCAGTTAAATAAGATTTAATTTTTTTTTCTTGATTGCGCAATACATTTAGAATACAGATATTTATTTTAGTTTCTGTAGCGGATAATAACATTTAGATGAATAACTGATCTATAAGCAGTTACAAAAACTTAGGTTATTTTAGAACATATTGAAAAACTAGTTTTGCCAATACCAAAATTTTCTTCTATCTCATATATTTTAATATTTCAAAATGTTGTTACACGTGTCAATATTTAATTTTTATTAGTTCAATACTATATCAACTTTGACTTTCATCTTAAATTTCTGCTTCAATCAACTAATAGGAGTAAAACGATTTAATCTCGATCATGATATTTATTAAAATCAAGAATAGTCGGGTTATCAGGATGGGAAGTTTCCGAGCCATTAGTGTATACTAGAACTAAGATGATTACACAAAAATAGCTATTACAGTGCCCCCTTTCGGCGGTATTTTTCAACATTCGGGGAGGACATTTTTTGCCATGGCCAAAAACATATACAAAAGATTTGGTTCAATTCTATGCATAACTTCATACACTTTTCGAAGGTACAATATTGAAAATGACAAAAAATCGCTATTACAGCACCCCTTCCGGCGGAATTTTTCCAAATTCAGGGAGGACCTTCTTGCCAGGACCAAAAATATACACAAAAAATTTGGTTTAATTCTATGCATAACTTCATACACTTTTCGATGGTACAATATTCAAAATGACTCAAAAATCGCTATTACAGCGCCCCCTACCGATGAATTTTTTTCCAAATTAAGGGAGGACCTGCTTGCTATAGCCAAGAACTTAAAAAAAATTGGTTCAGTTCTATGCATAACTTCAAACACTTTTCGATGGTACAATATTCAAAATCGCACAAAAAATCGCTATTACAGCGCTACCTTCCGGCGGATTTTTTCCAAATGAAGGAAGGACCTGCTTGCCATAGCCAAAAACTTAAAAGTAATTGGTTCAATTCTATGCATAACTTCATACACTTTTTGATGGTTCAATGGCGACACACTGACGGATAGACGGACACACGGACAGACAGACATTTTCTATAAACATTTTTTTGGTATCTCTGATCCCTAAAACGTGTAAATCCGTCGAAAACCAGAAGTCGAAAACATTTTCGATTACAATACTTCCTTCTATTAAAGACAGAAGAAAGTAAAAAAGGGGATATACTTTATGGGGTTAAAGATGGAATTTTCAATGTTTCACAATGAATTTATTTTGCTATTTTTTTTTCATTTGGCGAATGTTTTTTATTTCCTATTAGCCAAATTGCTAACGTTCGAAAAAAGTCAGCGAGAACCCTGGCCCTTATTCACCCTCCACACATCCCAATGATAATCCAGTTCCGTCCATACGTTCAGTAGCATGTTTCTGTGAATGTACGTCACAGCTGCAGTGATGCGTTCCTGCAATACTTGCGTTGTTGCAGCATTGTTGGCATTGAAGGTACATCAGCCTCGTCCCCCACAGGAAGAAATCTTATGGCGTGAGATATGGAGACCCTGGGGGGTGGGCAGTCAGCATAGTACAATCTACCACACCAGAGGTACATCACTATTGCCGCCATCTTGCACAGTAGTGTCACAGGCCTGTCATCTAGCGTGCACCCGAGCCACAAGACGGGATTCAACCGTGTTTTGAAAGCCGATGAATCATTTAGGATAACCTTGTATAATACAACTACGAAAAAAACAATAACCTCTTCTATGTTATCCACAATTCCGAAAAGCGTTCTTTATAGTTAGAAAGCTCAGAAACCAATATATTAAGAAGCATTTGTAAAAATATGTTTGCTTTACTGCCACAGATTTACAAAAACGTTTTCGGTAAAATTTTCCAGTGTATCAATAAGTTTCCTCAACTGGATGTTATACACTCTCAAGTAAACATTTTATTGTTTAATGAACCTGTTTTACAGAAAAACATGACATATTAAGTACATTAACATTAACATTAAAATTAAAATCTTCTTGTTACTCATGTATGAATAAATTCAGTTACGCAGATGAAAATCGTTGATTGCGATTTGGATAAAGTCCTAAAAACCAACATCACGGTATGAGAAAATTGATTAATGCACTAAAACAAATCACTCGAAAACGTTACCGAAAATCAGTGGAAGCAACTGGAACTTCCTTTTTATAAACTCATCTCTAAATCTCAAAAATATATTGTTTTGTTGTTAGGTTTCTAAAGGTGAACGCTTTGGGTAACTAGGGCACCGCCCCCTGAATACTAGGCCAGAGCGCTGACACAAAAATAGCGGCTGCCGAAGGCGGATTTTTTTAACGTAGGTACTGTCCCTTAAATATTGACACCAGTATTTTATAAAAGATTTTTCTGACGTCTTTAATCTCAGAAAAATGAAGCGGAAAAATCTTTAAAAAATTACTGGTACGAATATTTAAGGGATCGTACACACGCTGAAAAAAAATCCGCCTTCAGCAACCGCCATTTTTGTGTCAGCGCTCAGGCCTTGTATTCAGGGGGCGGTGACTAATGACATACAACTGTAATTTTTCGTTCGTGGTTATATTATATTTTTACAGGTTCAGAAACATTTATATATTTTTTTACAGTTTACATGAATTCATGGAAACAAAAGTATGCCGCAGAATTTAATTTTCTTTAGACAGTCATTCTTTTAAAACATTTGTTCAAATAGTCAGGTAAACCGTTACTATGGGATCTCATGGCGATTTGAAATTTTGCTCAATTATAGGTCGTATTGTCATGACGATTTTTTTTAATAATAAATTATCTGAAGTCATATTCATTTAAAATTCCCCTATTAACACAGACAAATTACGTGACGCCATTGTGACAGCACAATTGTCACAAAGGGCCATATTCGTAACGGTGTCCTAAAAGTAATGTGTTAATTTGTCCCATTTGTCCCATTTGTCCCTCTTAGGTGTCATCAGTGCGCAAGTTTGCACCTGGATTATTTAGGCATCTATTGGCATGTAAAAGACTCCGCTTCGGCGTCACGTGCGACAATGCGTAACAGTTAAATTACAGTTGAATTCCTTTCACGGTGCTTTCATATTTTGGTGCATTTGGGTCATATTAGTATTAGGGTAGTTAATAGCACTGAATTAAAAATATTAACACTGGCCTTTTCATTCCACTTGGCTGGAATTCCTGACAAAATATATATTTTTAGTATTCAGCCTTAAAATTCGAAAAGTAATATTTGTTTTACTTTGTTACGGAATTTCCGATTATATAAATTAAAGATTAATAGTAGTATTCAAATTTTAAAAGTAAATGTTTGCTAATCTTGCTTTTAGCATGTATGTCAGATGTATAAAATATAAAAGAAACTGCTATCTTTTTTCTTAGTTTGTTGTAATCACCCACTATTACATTTAGTCGTTATTTTTTATGTAAAGTCTAGTAATTACTAGAGTTAGTGTTGTCCCTTGAACTTATATATCATTTGATTGTGTTTCTCCCCATTGGCAAGTTTTCTAAGCAAAAAACAAAAACATAATTAAACATAAAACGATAAATATGTTTTCTTGCATTAATAATAAGGTAATAATTAATAATAGTCCAGTCAAATTGTCAAAAATAGATGCAAAAATTCTGCTAGAAGATTTTATGTTTTTAAACTGTTTATGGGGATGCTAATAACAGGAATTAATTGTTTCCCAACAAAATATCTCGAGGCTAAACTTTGTGGAGCCAAAAAACCACGAAATTTTCGGACTTTTTTCAGTTTTTTGCCTATAACTCGAAAATTATAAAATTTTTGTGTACCATACTCAAATACAAAAAGAAAGAGCATTAAATTCTCTACAAATTTCATTATAAAAGTCTTTTTCTAAATCCATTATTAAGCGCGCTACAGCTTCCTGAAAATGATACTTTTTTTCTAACTTTGTGAAAAAATCGCAAATACCAACATTTGACACCATTTTTATTTCTTTTATCCTCTTTAATGTAACTTTTTATATTACAGGTATTTGCATGATTGTAATAATGATTAATTACAATGGTAAAACCGTAAAAAATTGACAACATTGTAATTTTTTTTTTGTATTTACAACTTAAGGTGAGAACAATAATAGTAGGTATTATGAATTTAGGTAGCATGAATGTAAGTAAAAAAATACTTACAGTAACATCTTTAATGGATTTAGTAACGTCTGGAGCGCTTGCGGGTTGATGAGTTTGGTTCGTCAACCTCAGCTTGAGAAGCAAAGGAGCAGGCTGCATGATCTTCAACAGCTTTGAACTGCTTTGAGCTTGTTGCGACATCATCATCCTGGCTGCGAAAGTCTTCGACGTTGCTGGTTTGGTCGATGGTTTCCCAGGTATCAGCTGCATAATCCTCTTCTTCTGCATAAATAATATCAGCCACATTTTCACAATTGACCCCGTTACAGTTTTTGCAAATTGCCGAGCATTTGAGTCCTGATTTTTGGCAATAGCATGCCTTGGTGCACCCTTTTTTACAGCTACATGAGACAACATGCAGCAAGGATTCAGGTGCTGGGTTTTGGTACATTTGAACTGGCTGAAAAAGACCGTCAGACCTGCGAACCCACCCCCATTCTTCAGGGGGCATGTTGTTTCCTAGCCAAGCTTGTACCTGATGATAACATCTTAGGAAATGATGCTGCGCAGCCTCTTGCGTCGGTGGCAGCCTTGCAAGATGAACTTTGCTTTTTGTGGCTGATTTAGCAAATAACTGGAACCTCAAACTGTTCAATGTCTGCGTGGTATCTACGCATCCACTGTATAGTGCAATAAGGAATTTTTCTCCAGCCTTGATGATTTCTTGACGGGTAGGCTCTGGTTTATTAAAAACACATGATACTTCCTCAAGCTGCTTATGTTTTTTTAAAGTGTTACAAAACTTTGACTTTCCTTGCCCAAAAAGAGCAGATGTTGTATCGCACCCACTGATTGCACGAGTGAAAAGAACATTGTTGTGATTGTATTTGTAAGAATTGGTTGAAAACCACTTTGTTTCGATGCTTCCTCTTCCTGGTTTTTGGAAAAACAGATTTTTGTGTTGATATCCCAAGCTTGTCATGATCGCGAGAATATCAATATCCTCTCCGACAATTACGATACTTTCAAAGGTTTTGGCTCTTGAAATGGCTAAGGTAACAATCATGACATCAGCGTCTTCTTCTGCCTGGTCAACTTGAATTCTGTTATTTTGAAGCTCTGTTTTAAGCAGTGAAATGAAGAGGTTCTTGTTTCTGTCATTGGCTAGAAATTTTTCTTGAGGCACTGTGCTTAACATTTCTGCTGCAACTATGACTTCAGTAGAAGTGTGCATTCTAGATCGACGTGCTCTTTCTGCACTTTTCGTTCCATTCTGTTTTCCCTCAGATGGATATCCATCGAACACAACTGCGACCTGTGATCCAAAATTTTTCTGAATGTAAGAAATATAACTTTTAACAATAAATTTGAAAGAAACATTTCGAGGCCAAGTTACTTTGTGAAGAAGGTACCCTCCGTCAACAACAAAAAACTTATCTTTTCCAATAAGATCCAGATTGTCTAATGGGATAAAAGCACTGTAAAACGAAGATTTTGTGCCTTTTCTCATCCCTTCGTCGGAGAATAAAGACATCGGATAGGGAGCAAGTTCATAAGTTAGTAGATTCTGCACGTGAATGTATCAGGCTCAACGTTTAATGGTTAAGCATAAAAGGTGATAATAAATCAAACAAAATATCTAAACTTATGATACAGTTAGACAAAATAAAAATTTTTATAATGTAGATATTTATCTATAATAAAGTAAAGTTCACTTGATCTATTTCAACAGCAAATGCGCACTTAATATTACACAACTCACGCAAGATTTTTGTATTACAACAAGCCGTTTTTACATTTGATGCGCATATCCATAACTTATTTTTGGCAAAAGGTGAAATTTTAAAGTAAACTGAAAAAGAATATTTTTTAAACTATCAAAAGTGGGATGGGGTAGAAAAATGGAAGAAAACGTTGTGCGGACACATTTAAACGTATACCTAATACCTAAAAAGCGCTATAGACCTAAAAAATACTAAAAACGTATAACGTACGAGAAAAACGTACTATCTGGCAACCCTACCTTCTGCCAAACCTTCTTGAAAATTTGCCTTCTTACTTATTCATCAATAGGTGCATTTCATTTCCACAGTTAGTGATGAAAAGAAATTTTTTTTAGGGATGGGAGGCGAAAAATAGGTCACTTTCTATGAAGTTGAAAAAAATGTGCTATTTTCAAAAAATTGTAGAGCGCTTAATAATGGGTTTAGAAAAACGTTTTTAGTATGAAATTTGTAGAGAATTTAATTTTCTTTCTTTTTGTAATTAAGTATGGTACACAAAAATTTAATAATTTTCGAGTTATAGGCAAAAAACTGAAAAAAGTCCGAAAATTTCGTGGTTTTTTGGCTCCACAAAGTTTAGCCTCGAGATATTTTGTTGGGAAACAATTAATTCCTGTTATTAGCATCCCCATAAACACTTTAAAAACATAAAATCTTCTAGCAGAATTTTTGCATCTATCGGCCCAATTTTCTGACAATTTGACTGGACTATAAAAGGTTTGCAAAAGAAAAAAGTTGTACGTTTAAAATTCCAAGAATCTCAAAATATCCTTTCCGGAACAAATTGGAAATTAGTAGACAGGAGATGAGTTGGAACCTAGGGAATTTTTTCTGGAACTACACTGCAAAAATATTTGCATCAAACTCTCCAGTCATTTGACCTTTTTAATAGATTATGTTAATTAACAGCAATTTTACACCTTTCTGGCCAATCAGACTGCTGCAAATTGCTGCAGATTTTTAACATTGTCCTCTTGCTGCAGGATGAGCGCTCAATACATCATGCATTTCATTATAATGATGTTTTTCCTAAGCGGTCACAAACAAGACGTACTACCATATTGAAAGCAGGTTCAAGACAATAAAAAATTGCAATACTATTTATTTAAAGATGTTTTTAAAATGCATATTCTATTATACCAATTTTTGTAACATTTTGTGCACCTGATATTTAGATTACATACACTTGGTTGTAATATATAGCAAAATAATTAAGGACATTGTGCTTAAATGCATGATGATACGTTTTTGCAATCTAACGCAAAGTTGAAAGTAGCAAAGAACAAAGATTATTACAGTTGGGGAAATGGGGGTTAGTGTGGACAAAAATGTTTTTTTCTCTGTGTGTGTGTATGTGTGTGTGTCTGTTATAGAATTCTCCCCCTCTTCCTTACTTGAAAGGAAAAGATTTTTTTCTTTGTAAAATATTGATGACTAAGATATTTTGTGGAGTACATTTCCCCCGTCTTTTATCTTACGTAAATAAGTGCAACCAACGCAGAAGGAGAATAAACCAAGTTACAGCATAAAATTCTCAAATGACTGTCTTCTTGTTTTCAAGAAAATCCACCAGAATAACTGAAAACCCATTACTGTGAAAATGCATGATGAAGAGACAGACGACATAAAAGAGCTCGCTCGACTTTCATGGGTCATGAATTATACATATTGATCAATGAATGAAAACTATGCTAAGGATCTGACTAAGGAAAAAAGAAGAAAAATCACATATTTATCAGGGGTTTTTTGCATAATATTTTATTTTCAAACTATATTTTTATGTTTTACTCCTTCCTTTAATCGTTATAACGGTCGAGATCTCACAATAAGAGGGATTTATACAAAAAAGAAACGACTTTTGTTTCTTTACACACGGCTTTCTAACAATTATGCAAAAACATTGGTGTAAATAACAATATGTATACTATATATATATATGTTTATTTAATGGTTATATATATATATATATTTAATGGTTTTATATATATGTTATTACAATATTAGATCTATCTCCGCGATTTCCCTGTACTATTCTAAATTACTACTCTATATTCACTAAATCCTTAACATTAAATAATCTCTATCATTAATTCTGTTAAATTCCCTTGAATTTGATGTCTCACTTGTCTAATTCACTTAATTATTACGCTTTTAGTATTCTTAAATTAAATGTTCCATTTCCGATCTTTCGCGTTTTAAAATGTTCTTTGCTAGCCATTTTTTTCCAGCCGAGATTTACCTTCCCGAGCTTAATTCCGGTGTTCCTTTTTGCTTTATTATCCGTCCACTCGCTCTCTCATACTCTTTCCCCCAGCAAACACAGAGCTACCGGTAAACAATCGGCCGACAGCCGCTTTGCCGTTACCGACGGTATCGGCACGATACCGGCTGCCGTACCGGTTCCGTATCTTTTTCGACACGCCGGGCGAGTGACGCCCGATAGATAGGCGCACAGCCGGTCCAGTATCAGCAAAACACTATGCCGGCAGCACACCGATAGTTATCCATACGGATGCCGGTCGCAGCCCGACACCAGCATCAATTGAAAAAAAAATATGTTTTGATTGCGCCATCTATGAGACATCACGGAATGGATATTTGAAAAGAACGTGTTTCGGCGCTGGCTGAGGCTGGTTTTGATCCAGGGCACCCAAAGACAGAAAGTAGAGTCCTTAACCACTTGACCACTCAGACTTGACCAGAGGAGGATTGTATGAGGTAATAAGGGGAAGTCTTATCGATACGTAATGGTTTGCCATTAAAGATAGATGGGAAAATTAGAATTTTGAACTGTTTTTATTTTATTATTTATTTATTTATTTATAATTGTCTTATGCACGTCTATTTAAAAGTTAATTTAATATTTAAATGAATGAAATAAATATCTTAGCGAATTTGTTAAAGCAAACGAATTTAAGAATAATTTTAAGTTCAATTTAGATATAGATATATTTAAGAATAATAATGAATAGATATAAATTTAAGAATAATTAAGTATTAAAAAAATATTTTTAGAGGTCTTGTTCAGTTAATCAAATTTTCTTATTGGGATTATAATGTAATTACATGCGTTGCGTTAATTAATAAAAAATATTTTTTTAACATGGAAAAATGTATTTTAATAAATAAAAAGTTAGTAATTATTAACTTTTAATTAGAATAAGAATTCATTTTATGTCGTTTTGATGATTTAAAGTAGAACATATATTTAATGAGTATGTTGCAATATTAATTTGTTATTTATCAATATTTTTAATTTAAAAATAAAATAAAAATATTAATTTACATTTTTTTTTCTTTTGGAAGATAATTTTTAAATGGGGATATTTCTGAATCTTTCTTATAAATTTAAGAATGCTTATTAAATAAAATAAGGGACTTTCAGAGGTTTTTCTCTTAATAAAATTTTCTCTTTAGGAATTATAAATAATTAAATGCGTTAATTCAGGAAATATATATATTTGTAACATAGAAAAGCTAATTTTAATAAAAAAAGAAGTTGGTAATTAATCACTTTTAATTAGAATAAGAGTTCATTTCTTATCATTTGATGATTTAATGTAGAATATATTTTTAGTGATTAAGTAGCAAAAATGATTATTTTACTTATCAACATTTTTTAATCATCAAATAAAATAGAAATATTAATTTATCTTTTTTTTTTTTTTTTTTTTTTTTTTTTTTGGTAAATAATTTTTTAGAAGTGGGAGATTTCTGAATCTTTCTTTTAAATTTTAATGCTTAAGTTGGGTAGTTTTTTTTATATTTTTATAGCTTGTAAAGTAATTTTAAGCCCTTTTTAATAATTTGATTTTTAAATAAAATAAGAAACATAGCTGTTGCTTTTAAAATGAATATATAGTTGGAAAATAATTAATTTATGAATTTTTTTTTCTACGATTAACTTTATAACGAATAATAATTTTAAGGGGCGATTTAAGAAACTCTTTTGATGATTCAAATAATTGTAAACCTTTTTAAAATGAATTCAATAACAGCTTTTAAAAATATATTTATATAAGAGCTATTTTTGATTTTTTTTATCACTGTTATAATTTTATATGAAATACACGAAATATACATATCTTATCAAAACTCAAATTCAAACAAAATGAAGAAAAAGAAAAAAAAATGTTGGCTAAGACTAAAAATTCCAAATTTGTACCGATGTTGGCAAATCTAATCGGGCCACTATCAGATATCACATATCGGTCCAGCGTCACTTGCCGGTGTAAGTCGCTTGCCGATATATAACCGTAAGTGGACCGATTACGGTAACCGGCAGTCGAAAAAGCAGATTCTTATGTTTCAGTTGCTGACATGCTGCCGACTCTTCACCGAAATCACTGTGCCCATGCCGACACTTAACCGACACTGCCGGCTGCGGTCCGATCGTGTGCCGAAAGGTATGTGTTTGCTGGGCCATGGCATGATATCTTTACATCTTAATTGGTTTAGATCGCGTTCTACGTCAAAATTGTATTCCTACACTTAGGAAGTAAAAAGCAGTTGCGCACGATTCTCCAGCAGATTTTGCTGAGTTTTTGAAATGTAAACTGCCCTGGCTGTGTGTCTGACAAAATGACGTTCGTTCTAAGATTTTACATTTTTATGTAATCAAATGATTACTATTGATTATAGATGTTTCTACATCGAAGTTATTGATGGCACTGCATCGTGAGTTGTGAGAACTGCTGCCCGATCTTATTGAATAAAATCCTGTGAACAGAATTGCTTTCATTACTCGTCTCCTGGAGAAATCCCAATCTTCATCTCCATTATTTTATGTCATTAGCCACTTGGCTGTCAAACATCTTTAATGAGAAATGATGATCGTATATAAAGATTAAGCTGTTCAATTAAATAGGTGAAGCTGTTTATTTAGTTTCACTTACTACATGATCGTACATCTATGCTCCAACTCTATGCTACATTCACCTTCTTCATCTACATCGCTACTAGATCGACGAATTTGTTTTACATTAACCCGTTATCTTTACAGATATATATACCGGGTGAGCAAAAAATCCGTATAAACTTTAAAAAAATCATAAAAACCGAAAAAATAACCGAAATGAAAAACTGCTTGCAGGATTAGCATCTATAGGGCACGGGAATTTTTTAAAGACAGAAATAAAAAAATAACTCAAAAAACAGCCGACAGATGGCGCTGGTTCGTGCGATTTTGGTGGAAATATGGAAATGAAACGGTTTTAAGAATTTGCGCTCCTAATCCAGAACTAGTTCACCGGTATGAGCCGTGTACTTGATCAAGGATACCGAGTATGAAGAATAAAGACTTGTTGGTGAAGTTATTTTACGTGAACAAATTCTGGATTAGGAACGCAAGTTCTTATAACCGTTTCATTTGCATATTTCCACCGAAATCGCACGAACCAGCGCCATCTGTCAGTTTTTTTAATTATATTTTATTTCTGTCTTAAAAAAAATTCCCGTGACCTATAGATGCTAATCCTACAAACAGTTTTTCATTTCGGTTATTTTTTCGGTTTTTATGATTTTTAAAAGTTTATGCGGACTTTTTGCTCACCCGGTATATATATGTAGAATAGGTGGGATTGACTGTGGTCGAACCTTGGTAGTAAAGGCTTCTGATTGAACACTCGTAGTACAGAAATAATCACGTTTTAATGTCTTGATTAACGCATAGATTATATTTACAGAGCACATTAACTATATGCAGGGCTTAGGGGATGAGGGGGAATTTCTTACGGCAGTTTACCGGCATTCAATATATTTCGGAAGCATGACCGGGTACGTCTTACCAGGTCAGTCCACAGAACAACTCTGACGTTACATCGAACCTTAGCCCTCCGGTTGCGGTTCAGAATTACTCGCTCATCAGGTTTATTGTCTTATAGAATTTGTCTACTCTGTCAGTTCTCATGGGATTTTAGCTGCACCTCTTACTGTGGTCAGGATGTGGTTTAGATTGTTTTGGGAACCGCAAGCCACATCCACATATATATACAGTTCCAGCAAACAAAAATCTTGACACTGAAGCCACAATCTTAATGTTCGGTTGTTTTATTTTACTTTTTCATGCTTAAAATAAAAAAGGAGGGGGAGAGTTTCTATCACGCGTTGGTCATGTGGAGTAGTGACACTTGAAGTTCGAGATGACTCAGCTTTCTTCTTTTTGTTTAGTTCTGGTAGTAGTTTGAAATGAGGGCATTTTTAAATTTGTTCCATGACTGTCAAGATGTTTTTGCTGGCAGTGTACGTACATATATACATATTCAAAGCCAATTTACGTTTATAAGTATAGATGATACGATCAAAAGTTTGCACAAAGTTGTACAACATCAAAAAATCTAAACAAAATGACAAATATCGCGTTTCAGAAACATAAATAATGGCAGACAATTCATTCATATTTCAATTATAAACACTTTTGTGCCTTTACAAATAAAGACGCCTGACCTCTAAAAAGTAAATTTAACTTTAAATACAAAAATAATACGCGATTCCATTATTTTGGTGCATATATTGCAAATATGCATTGCATTCTTGTCTATACTCATATATTTCAATTTAATAGTGATCATCACTTCTGTAAGACCATGGGCAAGGTCATGACAATATATATTTTTGTCACTGTGTTATTCCACTCGTCATCAAATATATCGCTCACCCGCAAAAAAAGTGACATATCTCGTCAAAAGTACAGGAGAGACAGGAGAGACAAAAGAAATTTTGCTTAATTTTACTATAAAATGAAATTGCAGCACTTAGCTCTGCATGCAGGAATAAAAAAGTGCATAAAAGCTTAAAACCCTTAAGAATGAAGACATTGGATCAGATTTGGAGAGTTGGGTGATTTTACCTCCCCACACAATCCACCCCTCTTCTGTGGTCCCAAATAGACATATGGCGTAATAAAGCTATTTTCCGTGTAACTACACGTATGAAACTTTTTGTGTAGCAAGACACACCTATGACACACCTATTAATGGAATAAAACGCAAAAGGAATTTTTGCGAGATGTGTCACTTTTCTTGCGGGTGAGCTGTGTTCTGAGCTAACGGGTGAGCTGTGTTCTGAGCTAGCGGGTTAGCTAGCTGAGCTACTACTACGTTCTCACGATTTGAAAAAAAAATTATTAATATTACATAAAATGCATTGTACACAAAATCCAGCTAATGGTGTAATGCAAAACGTGGAATGTTTCTATCAAGCTATATTGCAACGAATTACGAGGCATATTTTTTTAAGTATGTACCAATTTAAAAGTAAAAAAAAAAGATAATTTTTAACAATTTTATTTTTACATAAAAACCTGAAACATAATCTACTTTTCAACATAGTTTCCACTTATATTAAGGCATTTATCGTATCGTAGTACCAGCCTTTCTACTCCATCATCATAGAAATCTGCCGCCTGTTGTGCTAATCATTGCACACCGCCGTTTTGACGTAGTCATCTTAATATAGCCCTTCTAGTACTGACTGCTAAGGTGTTTATTTATGTGTAGGAGCCAGTAGTAGTCACTTGGTGCTAGGTCATGGTTATACGGAGGATGATGAAGTTGTTCCCAACCATATGGCACGATAAGATCGTGGGTTTAATTCTGACCAAGTACTAAGTGACTGCACTTAAAAAATCACTTTAGATTCTATGAAGATGGGATACACAAAAGCTGGTCCTACGATACGATAAGTGCCTTAATGTAGGCAGAAATTATGTTGAAACGTAAATTAAGGTCCCGGCTTTTATGTAAAAATAAAAATTAATAAAAAATCTTGTGTTATTAATATCAAATCGACACTCAAAAACAACCCTAGTATCATCGCGACGAAGTGTATTCGATGAATTATGCCGGGTCAAATCGTCGCAGAAACCTCTGTCGCCATAATGAATGAACAAATACCACCATACACTCATTTATTTTAAGTAGGCACTGTGTTTCAAAAAAGACCATGTAATGTATATTACGCAATTTGTTATTTCACACACTCTATTTACAATCATTTTATTTGCACTCACTTTATTAATAGGGAAAATATCATAAGAATTTAAAATTTCCCAGCTCTGACAATTTACGCTAAAGGTCTTGGGTTCGACCAAGCCTGACAACTTTTTCAAGAAAAGTATTTCTAATGTGAATTATTATTAAAGAAATTTCTAAAAAACCTGTGACGAAAATTCGTATAAAACATATTGTATCACCTGTAGCTGGAAAGAGAAACTAAAGTACTTTGCAGCGCGTGCACGTTTAGGATACAGTTTGTTACGTTTAGGGTTAAGTTAGAGTTACGTTAGGACGTTAGGATTATATTACATTTAGGTTAGGTTTAGCTTACAGTTTCGTTGCAGTTAGGTTACGGTTAGGTTACAGTTATGTTATGGTTAGGATTAAGTTACAGTTAGGTTAGGGTTAGGTTACATTTTGGTTATATTTAAGTTGCGGTTAGGTTACGGTTACGTTGCAGTTAGATTGCCATTAGGTTACAATTAGGTTGCCGTGAGTTTTTTTGCCACAGGATTAACATTACGCATGTTTTGATTAAAAAATATACATATTTTAATACGGTAGCTCTAAAATTTTTACACTATATACTAACCTTTTAGCCACTGTTACCAGACTGGGGACTTTTTTGTCCCCTGATTGTTGATTGTTACGGCATTTTTAACGCGGTAATATATATGCGGCCTATTTAAAAATAGATTAAAAATTCTGAAAAATAAGGAGAATTATACTATTTAAAAAAAGTGGTGACAGTCAAATAATCGGAATTAAAAAAGTCCCCAATCTGGTAACACTGCTTTTAGCTAATGATCGAGGATTGACTTTTTTCACGTATAGTCGGATTTTAGTTGTGATATAATTAGTTTGAAAATGAAAAAAATCAATCAGGATTTCGATGTGAAAAAAAAAACAAATATGTGTGTAACAGTGATTTTTACAGTTAAATATCAATATTGTAGCATACAAATTAAACAGTTGTCTGAAACATATCCCTCCCCCAGTTTCCCGTTGCAGTTCATTTGAATCTTTTAACCTCTAAGTATCAGTTTTCTTTTTTAATCTATTTTTCACGCAGTCAGCGGGCACATATATCAGACAAAACCGAGGTATAAAATCATACAAATTTCAGCTTCATTTTAAAACATTATCACTGACCAAAAACAAAAACAAATAGACATTTGAAAATATAATAAACAAATCCATAAATAGTGAAGGATTGCAAGCAACACTTTTGAAAATAGTGTGCTACTCCCCACTTCAACCTGCAATCTGAAACTTTAATTTTTAGAAATATTATCATTAAAATAATGCACAATTATTAGAATTATAAAATGAGTGATTGCTGTCCTTGTTTTTAGAGATTTTTAAGTATTATTATAAAATTTTATGTAATACTAAAGGCTTATTGCCTTTTTTAAGGACTAATAAAAGTAACGTATAAAAAATGCTTTTTTAACATTTTAAGTGAGATGAGATATTTTTATATGCCTTAATTTTTAACAATATTTGTACAAGAATCTTTGGAAAATTCTACTTTTATAAGTCATTTTTACATACTTATGACTTTTATAAGAAAAAAATGCCTTATTTAGAAATGAAATATTTCGAAAATTCCAGATTGAAAATTCCAGAAACAGAATTACTTGGTCCTGAAAGGGTTAAATTTCTTTCTTTCTTTCTTTTTTTTTTTTTTTTTACTTTCATTCAAACAATAACGGAATTGAATAAACCGTCATTTTAAAGGGGAAAAATCATTACCAGATTATTTTCCCATAAAATTTCAATACTATAAAAAATTCAAATTCCTTCAATAGTTTCATACAAACATTTTAAGGATCTGCAGTATGTAAAAGGATAAAATAATCACCTGAGCTATTCACGAAAACTTTCAGGCACAACATATGAACCTTTCTAACACATTTTAAAGAAGAATTTCTGAATTTGAAAAGAAGAATATCAACGTTGAAGATATTTACTCTGGAATAATGAAAGACACTTAAATAAAGAGTACCACGCTCATTAGCATTGCCAATTTATCTGTGTAATGAGCTGGCCGCTTTTATCCAAATGCGGAAAATTAGAGCAATTAGCGTAATCTCAAAACCTTTATTAGGTGCTTCTTTGCGGGAAAGAAAATAACCAATGTCCACTTGAATTTGTCAAAGTAAATATAGTAGCGGGAAAAAAACAGAAGAGAAGCAAATAAATTTGTAATCAATATTTACGAGAACAAAGATCAGTTGTAAGCAAGTTTTATTTCTTTATTAATATGTTGAATTCTTAAAACTTATGAAATTTAGTTTTGTAACACATTGTGCATATTGATTTTTTACAAACATCTATTAAACAATCAACTGAGAATCTAATTAAATAGTAAATAATTTTTGACTATATAATTTTCATTGTATTATATATCAGATTTTTCTAAAACATAAATTATCTAAACATAGCGTATATAAAGAAAGAATTGGTGTTTGAAAGTTTCATTCGATATACAGTTTGAGTTACTAAGATCGGAATAAACAACAATCTAAACATAGCCTATAAAGGGCGTTCAAATGAAAAAGAGACTACGTTTATTATCTTTTAAGGGGTCTCAGAACTCTAAAAAATAGAAAAAAAAAGATCATTTGCAACCTTTAACATCTTAAAATGAATTTGACTTTAAGACACAATTTTTATTGGAATTGAAATATTTAAGTATGTTCTTTCATTTCATGTATTTAAAAGATTGTAATATGCCGAATTAGCATTTACAGGGGACTCCAAATTGTTAGACATTCGTCGGGCAGAAAATTTGCATAACAGATTACGCGCAGAATTGGAAAATAAATTTTGTAACTAGAAGGAAAATTTTGGAACCTACTTATATATCAGAGTGTAATAATTACTCTGAATCTAAATAAATTTATATTTAAACCATTTTTAATTTTTTTTATACAAAATTGTATTTAGCTAATCCAAAATTTAGAAAATTTTAACAGTATAATCACCTAAAAAAATATTTTTTTGAACAATAAAAAGGAAATTTTAGGTTCCGTTTATACTAACTAACATGAAACATATGTTTAGACAATTTCATAAAAAAATATTCTGAAGTTTTTGAGATATCATGCATATTATGCCCAAAAACTCATTTGGAGAAAAATGACTTCAAAATTTCGGAAACGCCGCTTCCGCTATTGAGCGGGTAAAATTCTAAAAATCATAACTTCTGTTCTTATGGGAACTGTTTACATTTCAGTGACTTTATTAAATGGCCAAAAATATGGGAGGCACATGGGATATATCGGAGCTGTAGCGAAGATGTTTCAAGACCTGGCATCGAAATTTCGAAATAAGTTGACAGTCTTAATGGCCAGATGTGTTATAGCATTATCCTGCAGTAACCTCACTCCTTTAGTGTGCTTGCCTCTCGCGAAAAAATTGAACAACAGTTTTTGCGCTAGTCTAGAGAAATCAATCATCCATCCGATCGCACAAAGAACATTTCAAGAACGAAAAAACCGAGACAAGGACGTTCACTACACATGTACAACTGGGAAAAATCCCAGGCCATCTATCGACAGGCTCATTAACTCACTGCGATTAGAAACAACGATGCTGCAACAAAAATCTCCTTCTGAATGAACCGCTCCTTATATTAACGTCCAGATATACTCCCATTAAAATTATCATTATGATGATTTTTCACATAATTTCTGTATGTTTATTTATAAAATTAGGTGTAAAATATCTTGCAATTCTCAGACAATTAGACCGATGACTTATTACGCTCAAAAAGTCACCTAAATTATCGGCTATCAATCTTTAATAAATATAGCGATAATTTGTTGAATGTTTTTTTTTTCTTTTTGACTGCATCAAAAACAATCTTTTTCAGAAAACGCATTTAAACTTTGTACTTCTGAAAATCCATTTATAACATTCATTTCGATTTCTTAAAACACGTCAAATTGATATGTTTTACTTCCTTTAGCCTCAGTATTAGCAGATATTTTTGCCTTAATGCCACTGAAATGCATATTTCAGGTTACTTAAATAAACATTTATGATTTGTGACCGGAAACAAAAACTGCCATACCTACAATTCCAATGATAGTACAAAGAAAACGAAAACCATTTTGGATAGCTAACTGCACAATATTTCAAATTAAAATAATAAAAATCTCTGATTATTGTCAAAAATTAAATATTTAAATGTATTGGGGTTCGTGTAATTAAGTTTTAATAAAGGGGACACAGGCATAAATAATTAACGCCATTAAATACTTTTTACGATCGAGATAATGAGAAGGGAAATATAATGATAGGAAAATCCAAATAATTAATTAAGCAAATGAATCTATAAATATTAGGTAGGTAATGCCTACCAAATTCATGCACTTATAATAAAATAAGATTATGGCTTTCCAATGAAACTTTGCGATTTTTTATTTTTCATATCTTGCAGGTTTAAATACTCGTAAAATATTTTTGACAAGACTCTATACTGGAAAAAACGACAAATGTTTCGTAGCATATGAAAATATAATTTAACCACGAACGAAAATATAAACCTCTATATATTATCTTCCGAGTTACCCACGATTCTGATAACTGTTCTTTATCATTAGATACTTTTATATATATATATATATATATTATTTCGTGATTTAAAGAAACATTATTTAAAATTTTTTCTTTGCTACCACGAATTTTCGGAAGAATTTCCGAGCAGTTTTTGTAGTGCATTAAACAGTTTTGTCAACCCAGCATATTGGTTTTTCGAATGCAATACAGTCTCAATTAAACATTTTCAAGTTCAAAACATTTCTTCTACAGACAAATATACTAATTTAACTGCATTATTATGAACATTATAATTAATAATTTTGTGTTACTCCTGCATCTATGCAGCTGAAATGTCTCATTGAAAGTTAATAGCATCCTAAGAAACGATAAGCATTTAGAAAACTGATTAATACACTCGAAAACGATTCGAAAATGCTTCCGAAAATCTGTGGCAACAAAAGAAACTTTGCTTTCATAAATGCCTTCATAAATCGCAAAAATATATTAGTTTCTCAAGTTTCTAGAACTAAACAACTCTCTGGGACTCGAGAGTAACTTAGAAGAGGTTATTGTACACTTTCATTCGTAATTATATTATATTCTCGGAAGTTAAGAAACATATGTCTTTTGTTATAGTGCTAGGGGGGTTCTGCCTGCTACGAGCTACGCTCGACAACTACAATCCCCATTGAGGCACAGAAAACTCTAAAAACACGCTAATTTGATCGGCTTTAAAAATATTGCAGGAGATTGATCAATAATAAAAAAAAATCAGTAGCGATCTCCCTGTAAACGGCTGTCCATTCATTTTCCTTTGATTGGGGAATTTTAAGGCCGCATCAGCTGCTGTTAAACATCTAAAGGATATTTTCATGTTTAATTAGATAAGATAAGTTAAAAACTTGAAAAAAGGCTAATGTAAAATGAACTATGTAAACAGAGTATTTGCCTCCTGGTATTTTTTCAACAAAGCTATAAGAAAACCGACTTAAATACGACATTTTAAAAGTATCATTTTAAATCTAATGGTAATTTTCACAAAAGCTTTCTTTCCCTTTTTAATATTCACGTGAAAATACTTTCATTGTGAGAAAGGCAATATTATTTGCGCTGTCTTAGAATTCACAACAATAGTTAAAAAAATCATCTCAAAATATGAAATGATTGTCTCGTGTAAATATATTTTTAAATTTAAATTCTTTTGCAATATTAATATTTGGACATTTAAAATAGAGCATCATTGCACCTATTGACTTTTTTTATACATATTAATGAATTTATTACTTTAAAGTTTTTTTTTTTTTTATATTCACGTGAAAATACTTTTGTTGCTAGAAAGGAAATATTGTTATTTTCACTGCCTTAGAATTGGCAACAATAGTTTTAAAGATCATATAGAAACGGGGCATACGAAATCTATAGGCAAGCCCATTTGCGTTTAATGTATGAAAGCAATCGCAAGAAGACCCTGCTACCCTGCCCAAATAATTCTGACCAAATGCACAAACCCTGAACCAAAACTCTGATCATGCGGACAGAGTAGAAATCAGCTTATTTAATGCTAATTTGGGCAGGGTTTGTGCTAAACCACGCGGTTAAAGCCGGCTATGCGTTTTCGGCGGTTTTTGTCGAAATGAGCATGACGTTTTTATTACGTAGGCAATGTCTAGAAATGTGAAATAAATGTGTCGTGTAAATATATTTTTTAATTTAAGCTGTTGGCAATATTATTATTTGGCCATTTTAAATATGACGTAATTCCCTCCATTTACGTTTTTTAACGGATATTAATTAATATTATATTATTGTTTATTAAATTTTAATTAATATTATATTAAGTTTTTTCTGTTTATAATAGTCACACATAAATAAATTTTTAATTTGAAGGAAATATTATTCTTTGCGCTGTATTTACAATTGGCAACCATTTAAAATAATAACCATTTCTAACATATGTAAAAAATATCTCTCGAAATGCTGAAAATTTGATTTTAACATGGAAATAAATCCTCAAAAATGAGTCAAATTAAAAACATAAATTCAGTCTGCACACCGGGAGCTTCAAATTTATATCCTGAGAGAAAATTGCTAAATTCCTATGTATAGCTTTTGCTCCTATGAAACTTTTTTAATGGAACGATTTTGACTAACTTTAACCTTAAATATCTCTTAAAATAAGCCTTTGATTTAAAACTGTCTGTTTCAGCGTATTTATCAAACATTTTTCTATAATAATACCACTTTTCATACTTTTGTGTGCAGTTATTTTCTTAATATAACCGAAGAAAGACCCTAGGACACAAAGAATTCATTTACTGAGGTGGCGACAGCGTTAGTTACCTTTTTTCAGAATAGAGAGATACTTGGTAAATGCAGCTGTAATAAAATAAGCTAATAGCTTTCGAATGGCACTTATATATATATACATATAGATTTTTGGTTTAATTAAAATATTTTTTACAAGACTGTAATAAATGGTGCAGAAATTTTAAATAATGTTATCGATATCAATACAAAGTCCTTAAAATAACAGTGCTGGTAAATAAATAACAGAAAATTCAACGAGATAACTTACTACTGCTTGCTAACATTAGCGTTAGCATCGAAATAAAGGTACGGATTTATAAATAATAAAAATGAAATGCAAACTCTTTGTAAACTACGGGGTTTTAAAAAAGAAAGAAAGTAACTAAAGTGTTCTCATTAAGATGTTACGTTTGTTGTGCGTAATAAGTACTCCGAAATTAAATTTGAACGAAAGAGAACATGGTATAATTAGTTTACGGGAGAAAACAGGCTTTGATGTACTTAAGAAATTAAATAATGAAAAACAAGTACAGCAAGTGCTGTACACAGTGAAACAACTAATGAATCTGCAAGCATCAATGATTTAATTTCTATTTTAAACACATTTGTAACTATTTAAAGAGATGCAATAAAATATAAATATTGGGTTTTTTTAATGCTGTTTTATATGTATTTTCTTTCTTTTCCGTAACTTATGGTTTAACTAAGTAAAATATCTCTTCTCAAAATCAAAGTATGCTACATTTTATTTAAACGAACGATTTGATATAAGTACGAAACGGGGCAGAAATCTCTTTTCCGATTCGTGGGTAACTGGAGAGATGTTATTGTACATTTTCATTGATTGTAATATTATATTCTCTTAGGGTACGAAAAGCCATTTTTACAGAATACTTGATAAATACCGTAAAAGTACTTTTTCATTTTTTTTTTTATCTTACGGGTTTAAATAACTTATTCTGTACCAGACTCTGATAAATAGTGTAGAAAATTTAAATAACACATTTGATATAAATACAATGCACTTAAATCAACTGCGCAGTAAATAAGTAACACAAAATTCAACGAAAAAAAATACTACTGCTTGCTAACAAGGCATCTCATTAATCTTAGCATCAAAATAAAGGTACGGATTTTTAAAAAATAAAATAGAAATGTTATTTGTTAACTACATTATTTTAGGAAAAGAAAGAGAATAAGAAAAGTGTTCTCATTAAGTTGTTATGTTTGTTGTGCGTAATAAGTATTTTGCAATTAACATTTAACGAAGGAGAACATGGCATAATTAGTTTACGGGAGAAAACACCCTTTGATGTTCTTAAGAAACAAATAATGAATAGCAAGTGCAACAGAGAAATACTGAACACAGTGAAACAACTAATGAATCTGCAGGCATCAAGAATTTAGTTTCTACTTTAAACACATTTGAAACTATTTAAACAGAGGCAATAAAATATAAATGTTGCGAATTTTTAATGCTATTTTAACAGTTTGTTTTGATAAGTTATGGTTTAGTTTAAATAAAATATTTTTTTTTTACCAAAGTCTAAATATGCTATACTTTATTTAAACGAACTATTTGATGTAAATAGAAAATGGTGCAGAACATCTATGCGAATAAATAAAGAGATAGTCAAAGAAATAAAATGAGAAAAAGTGCTATTAAAATTAGCAGAGAATTTCGTTATGGTTAAAATTAAAATAAAATAATTCAATATTATAAAACAAAAGCATGTGCCTGAGTAAAGAACACTCTTTCCATCAGGGGGAAAGTCGCAGGAATTCTATTGCACTTAAACCTCTTCTAAACGGTAAAACCCTTGCTAATTATAGCAAAATAACTCTTTATATTCTTGAATTCTAAAAATAATCAATTATTCCAGTCCGGTCTGGGGCTTCTTTGTGTAACTTAGCTGCGTCCACAGCAAAAATCTCAGCATTATCAGCAACGGTTGCCGTCACATACGACATTCAAAAATTTGAATAAACTTTAAGAAAAAGAATCATTGACCTGAAACCTTCCTGAGAGAAAATCTATGATTTACCTAACAAAATTGTAGCGGAGCTACCGTACTATGAAGATTTAGAGAGCTTTCGCCGTAAATGCCTTAAATACACTATGAATATGTATCCTCAATGAACTAGAGTTCACAACGCTTGTAAATATCTTCTTTCTTTTTCTTTTTACGTGATAATATATACAGGCAGGTCATAAAAAAACTTTGCCGATATATGGAACTCTAGCGGTCGGTCCGTTTAACCGATCGAGATGAGATTTCGGATATAGTTATTCAGAGGTATGATCTCGGGATTCTGTGAACGGCATCAAATTGGCTCTCACGGTTACGGTTATAGGTACAGAAACTCGAAATTTTCGAATAGCAACACCCATTTTTTTTTCGTTGCAAAATGCTCAACGCATACGAAAACTAAATAGCGCTGGAACGGTACGTATATCGCAATAAACGGACGCTTTATGCACGCACAAAAAACAGCTCTGCAAGCGGCAAAAAAAAAAAACACGATCGGGACGCACGGAGGAAATTTGCATATGAGAGAGGCAAGACATCAATCACAGAACGCTGTTCACTGGATAGTCAGCGTAGAAAACGGATTCTTGCCTCTGTCATATGCAAATTTCCTCCGTGCGTTCCGATCGTGTCGTGCTTCCCCCCCCCCCCGTTCGCAGAGCTGTTTTTTGTGCGTGCATAACGCGTCCGTTTATTGCTATATACGTTCCGTTCCAGCGCTATTTAGGGTTTTCGCATGCGCTGAGCATTTTGCGACGAAAAAAAAAATAGGCGTTGCCATTCGAAAATTTCGAGTTTCTATACCTATAACCGTAACCGTGAGCACCAATTTGTTGCCGTTCACAGAATCCCGAGCTCATGCCCCTGAATAACTATATCTGAAATCTCATCTCGATCGGATAAACGGACCGGCCTCTATAATTCCATATATTGGCAAAGGTTTTTTATGACCACCCTGTATATATATATATATATATATATATATTGTTAAATGCTCTGGAAAGTGCTTTTTTAATCCTGTGACTTTCGCCCCCTCCTTTTACATAAACTGCCTTGCCCCTGGTTGTTTTGAACTGAACTAGCGCTAAAATTATTTTTAAACTTTTAACTATCATAATTTTTTCTTTTACATTTTACTAGTAGTTAACATACTACAGCTATACTTTCTTAACTCTAACGTAATTTATCTAATTTGTTATCGAATCTTCCAAGCAGAATCATTATTTTCTCTTAAACTTAACTTTTTATATATTTTTTAATTGTTACTACCTTCTATTTTATCTATTTTAGGATACATAAATAGTATTTTAACTTCAATATGTAGTCTTTAAACTACAGCTATGCTATTACCCAATGCCTCAAATAATAGCAAGAAGATTAATGCAAAGACTGGGCGTAAAGTTGGATGCAACTAGGAATCCCCTTAATGCTGCTACACTATTCAGTAAAAGGAACAGATGAATGCTTACAAGGGGTACCTAGTTGCAAAGCAACTCCACTCCCTGTCTATGAGTAATTGTGTAACACATCTTAGAGGAGCCATACAAACTTGGTCTTTCCGTAGTACAATAACTGTACTACAATATATTAAAAAAGGATAGAGAAAAATTCGAAAAAATATGCGTCCTTATCACGACAGATTATAGAAAAGGTTGAAAGATTCGGAATGGGTAATCCGACTGAAGGAGGCGGAGATTCTTGGAAATCGAAGAATTGCGAATGTATAAGAGATTGATGTAAAATGACTTAAATTATTAAGTAGTTATGATAGAAAAAAAAGACTATTAAAAAGAAAAGTGCCCAGTGAAACTGATGACATTGAGCTCACAGGCTATTCACACCAATTGTATGTTTCACTCTTATTTATGTCTATTATTCATAAGAAAGAACTCGCTCTTCTTGAGCAAAACTGTATACAATCGGGGAAGTGCCTTATCATAATAAACCGGAATTCCAAATTTGAAGTAAATTGGATAATTTGGCATAAAGACTCATCTATCTAAATTAACGTGTATTAGCCACCACCCCTCCCTATTCCCCTTTATACATAACCAATGAACCTAAAAATCTAATCGGGGAAGCGCCTTATCAGGCTAAACCGGTATACCAAATTTGAAGCAAATCGGATAATTCTGCATGAAAAACCTATTTATCTAAATTAAGGAGGCGGGGATTAGACACCGGTTCAACTTTTATATTTAACCAATGAACTTCCAAAACCAATCAGTGAAGTTCCTTATTTGGATGAACCTATTAGAAAATTTGAAGCAAATCGGTTATTTCTATCAAGAGTTATCGCGTTATGCACATACATACGTACATGTGTACGTACATACAGCACATGTGGCCACATTAGCTCTCAGGCTTTGATAGCCTATGAGCTAAAAAGGAAACAAAAAGTGGATAAATTAGCACTGATCATGTATTGTAAAAGGAAAAAATTTCGTTTAAAATCACTGGTAGGAATAATCAAAGTCTCTGACAACTTATTCGTCCCATATACGCGCCGCTCTTCTCGGAGGGGTTAAGAAAAATAAGGACGATTTAGCCAAAATCTAAGAAATGCTTAAATTAACTACTGAATGAAATGAGAACACATAGTCCGTCAGCATTTAAAAATTCCCTTTAATGTAATTTTATTTCTAAATTTACAGTTAAACCCAATTTGTTACTGGGTCAGTAGACAAGACACTTCCATCTAGACTGAATGTAAACTTTCAAAGCAATTAGAAATCTCTTGAAGCGCCTATACTGTTAACTACAATTCATTGACGTAAAAACCAGAAAATATAAGAATAAATATATATAAAAATAAAACATAAACCAACGTTTGATACATGCTGTTAACAAAGAATAAAGCAAGTGCAACAACTCCTCATTAAATTTTGCGGTTGTTGTGCTGGAAAGATATCCTGTAATCAACTTTTAACGAAGGAGAGCCGAATTTAACCCATTTATAAATGAAAGGGCTCGTGTAAAAAAAAAAAATTAAGAAAACAGGATTATTTCGAACTAATGAATTGAGAATTTTATAAATTTTCTTAATATTTTAAATAGATTTTTTTTTTTCAATTTGATTCAAGTAGACACAACAAAAAAGAAATACTATGCAATTTTACAAAATAAATGCAATATTATATTAGCGAAACAAAAATAAATTTCCATATTTCCCGATTTAAGAAAAATTACTCATAAGCTTTATCTTTAATGCAGAAATGCCCATTAATAAGTGGGTTTATTATAAAAGAAAAAACATTTCAAATTAAATTAATGGATTTATTATTAACAAAATATTATTTTTATTTCTTTCTAAATACATAACTTCGTCTTAGACGAATTCGTCTAAGAAACCATGCAGTGTGTAATGATAATGTTTCCTTTCATATTCCAGAAATATGGCTTTCTATTTTGAAATGTCAATGAAAATTTCCCTTTTTTCAGCATTTATTTCTTCGTTTGTATCTTTGGTTAAAAGATGGCGCCACTGAACTGTTTATTTGGGAGTAAGAGGTTTCCGTTAGAATGTTTTGTATTTTGAATTGATTTCAAAATGTAGCATGTAAAGAGTCTGTTGTCGATTTATATTTTAGAAAATTTTTCTCCTGATGAAGGTTTTAAAGATTAAACCGAAACGTAGAATTTTATGTTAAACTTGTGAATAAACTGTACGTTGGATAGCAACACCTATTTGTTTTGTATCGATATTACAACGTAAAGTCCTTTATTATTATATCATTAAAAGTTGTTATCTAGGATTTAAAAGCCGATAACGTAAACAGTACGCCCCCCGTGTTTTTGTGTATGTCCAAACCGCCCATGTCTGTACGGGTTAATATCTCGGCTAGTGACCGACATTGTTTTTCGAAAATCGTTGTCAACAATCCTTTTATAGTTGCTTAAAGATAAAGCGCCCCTCAAATCTCTTGCCGAACGCCCGCGAAATGAAATTTCTCTGCAACGAAAAAATACGATTTTCTCAAAAACTACGTGACCTAGGAGAATCCGTGTAGTTTACCTGGAAGGTTTAACCCTTAAATGCCTGATTTTTCAAAAATCATTGTAATAATGTTTTTCGTCTTTCATTTTTTAAGTAAATCATGGGATAAATACTTTACAAATTCATATTTTGTTTCAAGTATGGTTTACGGCTATAAAACAGTTTATTACTAATCGGTGATACTGGTCTTTAATTGAAAAAAAATTTCATTGATAAAATTCTATTATACACACAAGAATTTTAGAAACTTTAATAAGAAATAAATTTTACTTGCTCACTGCAGAACAAAATAGTGTATTTCGCAAGCTTCCAAACAAAACAAAAAGAACAAGTAGCAGCAATTGAAAAAATAATTCTATCTTTATTCTTAAACAGCACAAGTGTTGCCATCTACATGTTGAAAATCGATTTAATAATATTTTCAGAATGTATTTTACTGGCAACATTAGGCAATATAGCTTTAATATTATTCTAATAGTATTTTAGAGCCTAAATTGTGTATGTTGCCGAATAGCAACACCCGGTATTTAAGAGTTAATTAAACTTCTACTACCCATAATTTTTCTCAAAAATTTAGTTTCAGTAGATTTGGAAATGGAGTGGAGGAACTTATTTCCGCATTACATTTTCGAAAATATCTTTGAAACTTTTATACTTAAAATTAAAATAAATGTATTTTTTAGTTCGATTAGAGCTTTCACACGATACCCCACACGATATATAATATATAAAAATTTTTATTTTTAAGTAACTTAATTAGACCCCCCTTACATATTTCCTAAACATATTTGTGGATGGTTAATAATCTATAAATATGTGGGGTGAGTAGCCTGTATTATTTCTGCGAAACTTGAACTTCACACATTCCGTAGTTTACGAGTAAAACGGCTATGACAGACAGATACAGAAGTAATCTTATAATATTTCCGTTTTTAATTTTTAAGTACAAAACCCTGAATATTAAAGTGAAATGTAAATTCTCGAATTGTAAAAGCACGTAGAAAACAAAAGAGAATGAGTAACGTGTTTCAACTAAAATTTTTCCGTTTTCTGCGCGGAATACGTAATCTGAAATTAACTCTCAGAGAAATAAGACATCGTACTAATAAATTAGATAAGAAAACGCAATTTGATTGTACTTACATAGAAACAAAGAAATGGAGCTACGACTACAAAATACTAAATGCAGTGAAACAACTAGTGAATATACAAATATTAAGAATTTAATACATGCATGATCACCATCCACCGAATACTAGGCCAACGCGCTGACAAAAACATGGCCACTATAGTAGTTGGATATTTTTCAGCTTTTGTAAGCTGTCTTGAATTTAAATATTGTTATTTTCTAAAATTATCCTTCTCCTCGTTTAATCTAAGAAAAAAAAGCGATCAATAGTTTTAGAAAACAGTGGTATTTAATCAAAGAATCGTACAAGCGCTGATAAAAATTTGCCTACGACAGCTTTTCTTTTTCTACCGGCTCATGGGCTTAGTATTCAGGTGGTGATGACATGATTTTTGCAGTCGAGGAGTCATGAAAAAGCAATGAGGAATTCTAGTGCTTCTTTCTTTACAATTTTTTAAATCTTTTACCACTACCGTTATAAAACATAACATTTTGGGTATTTTTAACGCAAAAATGCGTCTGTTTGTATTTTTTTTTTATTATTATTATTTAAATGTAATATAAATTACCAATGTCTTTTATTTAAACTTAATATTTTATATAAACGGAAAAGTGTACAAATACATACATAAATTTTCAACAGCATAAAACTAGATAAAATATTATGAAACACAAAAGGAGGAATCTCCTAAAAGCATACAAAAAAATTAACTGATTTATAAAGAATTAATTGAAATGAACACAATCCATTCACAAGAGAAATGTAGGAAGCAAAAGAGAATGGGTAACGTTTTCTGATTCAAAATTTGCGACAAAGGATAATGAGTATCGTGTTCTCAATAAAAAATTTTTGTTTCTTGCACGGAATACGTAGTCTGGAATTAGCATTTATAGAAATAGACATCGGACTAATTAGATTAGAGGAAAAAACGCCATTTAATGCAATTTAAAAGCAAAATATATCAACTACGACTAGAAATCATGAATACAGTTAAACAAGTAGTGAATATACAAATATTAAGACTTTAATACGAACTTAATACGATCACCGTCTCTAAATACTAGGCCTACACGCTGACACAAAAATGGCAGTTGTCGTAGGTGGTTTTTTTTAAGGCAGGTAGACGGTAATCTGCAATTAACATTCAGAGAAATAGACATCGTTCTAATTTGATTAGAGGAGAAAACCCCATGTGATGCTATTTAGAAACAAAAAAAATGCAACTACGACTAGAAAATACTGAATATAGTTAAATAAGTAGTGAATATACAAATATTAAGAATTTAATACGCTCACCGCCTCTGAATACTAGCCCTACACGCTGACGCAAAAATGGCAGTTATCGTAGAAGGTGTTTTTTAAGGCAGGTAGGCGGTAATCTGCTATTAACATTCAGAGAAATAGACATCGTTCTAATTTGATTAGAGGAGAAAAACCCATGTGATGCTATTTAGAAACAAAAAAAAAATGCAACTACGACTAGAAAATACTGAATATAGTTAAATAAGTAGTGAATATACAAATATTAAGAATTTAATACGCTCACCGCCTCTGAATACTAGCCCTACACGCTGACGCAAAAATGGCAGTTATCGTAGAAGGTGTTTTTTAAGGCAGGTAGGCGGTAATCTGCTATTAACATTCAGAGAAATAGACATCGTTCTAATTTGATTAGAGGAGAAAACCTCATGTGATGCTATTTAGAAACAAAACAAAATGCAACTACGACTAGAAAATACTGAATATAGTTAAATAAGTAGTGAATATACAAATATTAAGAATTTAATACGCTCACCGCCTCTGAATACTAGCCCTACACGCTGACGCAAAAATGGCAGTTATCGTAGAAGGTGTTTTTTAAGGCAGGTAGGCGGTAATCTGCTATTAACATTCAGAGAAATAGACATCGTTCCAATTTGATTAGAGGAGAAAAACCCATGTGATGCTATTTAGAAACAAAAAAAATGCAACTACGACTAGAAAATACTGAATATAGTTAAATAAGTAGTGAATATACAAATATTAAGAATTTAATACGCTCACCGCCTCTGAATACTAGCCCTACACGCTGACGCAAAAATGGCAGTTATCGTAGAAGGTGTTTTTTAAGGCAGGTAGGCGGTAATCTGCTATTAACATTCAGAGAAATAGACATCGTTCTAATTTGATTAGAGGAGAAAACCCCATGTGATGCTATTTAGAAACAAAAAAAATGCAACTACGACTAGAAAATATTGAATATAGTTAAATAAGTAGTGAATATACAAATATTAAGAATTTAATACGCTCACCGCCTCTGAATACTAGCCCTACACGCTGACGCAAAAATGGCAGTTATCGTAGAAGGTGTTTTTTAAGGCAGGTAGGCGGTAATCTGCTATTAACATTCAGAGAAATAGACATCGTTCTAATTTGATTAGAGGAGAAAACCTCATGTGATGCTATTTAGAAACAAAACAAAATGCAACTACGACTAGAAAATACTGAATATAGTTAAATAAGTAGTGAATATACAAATATTAAGAATTTAATACGCTCACCGCCTCTGAATACTAGCCCTACACGCTGACGCAAAAATGGCAGTTATCGTAGAAGGTGTTTTTTAAGGCAGGTAGGCGGTAATCTGCTATTAACATTCAGAGAAATAGACATCGTTCTAATTTGATTAGAGGAGAAAACCTCATGTGATGCTATTTAGAAACAAAACAAAATGCAACTACGACTAGAAAATACTGAATATAGTTAAATACGTAGTGAATATACAAATATTAAGAATTTAATACGCTCACCGCCTCTGAATACTAGCCCTACACGCTGACGCAAAAATGGCAGTTATCGTAGAAGGTGTTTTTTAAGGCAGGTAGGCGGTAATCTGCTATTAACATTCAGAGAAATAGACATCGTTCTAATTTGATTAGAGGAGAAAAACCCATGTGATGCTATTTAGAAACAAAAAAAATGCAACTACGACTAGAAAATACTGAATATAGTTAAATAAGTAGTGAATATACAAATATTAAGAATTTAATACGCTCACCGCCTCTGAATACTAGCCCTACACGCTGACGCAAAAATGGCAGTTATCGTAGAAGGTGTTTTTTAAGGCAGGTAGCCGGTAATCTGCTATTAACATTCAGAGAAATAGACATCGTTCTAATTTGATTAGAGAAAAAAAAATTCCATGTGATGCTATTTAGAAACAAAAAAAAATGCAACTACGACTAGAAAATACTGAATATAGTTATATAAGTAGTGAATATACAAATATTAAGAATTTAATACGCTCACCGCCTCTGAATACTAGCCCTACACGCTGACGCAAAAATGGCAGTTATCGTAGAAGGTGTTTTTTAAGGCAGGTAGGCGGTAATCTGCTATTAACATTCAGAGAAATAGACATCGTTCTAATTTGATTAGAGGAGAAAACCTCATGTGATGCTATTTAGAAACAAAAAAAAATGCAACTACGACTAGAAAATACTGAATATAGTTAAATAAGTAGTGAATATACAAATATTAAGAATTTAATACGCTCACCGCCTCTGAATACTAGCCCTACACGCTGACGCAAAAATGGCAGTTATCGTAGAAGGTGTTTTTTAAGGCAGGTAGGCGGTAATCTGCTATTAACATTCAGAGAAATAGACATCGTTCTAATTTGATTAGAGGAGAAAAACCCATGTGATGCTATTTAGAAACAAAAAAAATGCAACTACGACTAGAAAATACTGAATATAGTTAAATAAGTAGTGAATATACAAATATTAAGAATTTAATACGCTCACCGCCTCTGAATACTAGCCCTACACGCTGACGCAAAAATGGCAGTTATCGTAGAAGGTGTTTTTTAAGGCAGGTAGCCGGTAATCTGCTATTAACATTCAGAGAAATAGACATCGTTCTAATTTGATTAGAGAAAAAAAAATTCCATGTGATGCTATTTAGAAACAAAAAAATGCAACTACGACTAGAAAATACTGAATATAGTTATATAAGTAGTGAATATACAAATATTAAGAATTTAATACGCTCACCGCCTCTGAATACTAGCCCTACACGCTGACGCAAAAATGGCAGTTATCGTCGAAGGTGTTTTTTAAGGCAGGTAGGCGGTAATCTGCTATTAACATTCAGAGAAATAGACATCGTTCTAATTTGATTAGAGGAGAAAAACCCATGTGATGCTATTTAGAAACAAAAAAATGCAACTAAGACTAGAAAATACTGAATATAGTTAAACAAGTAGTGAATATACAAATAATAAGAATTTAATACGATCAAAGCCTCTGAATACTAGGCCTACACGCTGACACAAATATGGCAGTTATCGTAGAAGGTGTTTTTTAAGGCAGGTAGGCGGTAATCTGCTATTAACATTCAGAGAAATAGACATCGTTCTAATTTGATTAGAGGAGAAAACCTCATGTGATGCTATTTAGAAACAAAAAAAAATGCAACTACGACTAGAAAATACTGAATATAGTTAAATAAGTAGTGAATATACAAATATTAAGAATTTAATACGCTCACCGCCTCTGAATACTAGCCCTACACGCTGACGCAAAAATGGCAGTTATCGTAGAAGGTGTTTTTTAAGGCAGGTAGGCGGTAATCTGCTATTAACATTCAGAGAAATAGACATCGTTCTAATTTGATTAGAGGAGAAAACCCCATGTCATGCTATTTAGAAACAAAAAAAATGCAACTACGACTAGAAAATATTGAATATAGTTAAATAAGTAGTGAATATACAAATATTAAGAATTTAATACGCTCACCGCCTCTGAATACTAGCCCTACACGCTGACGCAAAAATGGCAGTTATCGTAGAAGGTGTTTTTTAAGGCAGGTAGGCGGTAATCTGCTATTAACATTCAGAGAAATAGACATCGTTCCAATTTGATTAGAGGAGAAAAACCCATGTGATGCTATTTAGAAACAAAAAAAATGCAACTACGACTAGAAAATACTGAATATAGTTAAATAAGTAGTGAATATACAAATATTAAGAATTTAATACGCTCACCGCCTCTGAATACTAGCCCTACACGCTGACGCAAAAATGGCAGTTATCGTAGAAGGTGTTTTTTAAGGCAGGTAGGCGGTAATCTGCTATTAACATTCAGAGAAATAGACATCGTTCTAATTTGATTAGAGGAGAAAACCCCATGTGATGCTATTTAGAAACAAAAAAAATGCAACTACGACTAGAAAATACTGAATATAGTTAAATAAGTAGTGAATATACAAATATTAAGAATTTAATACGCTCACCGCCTCTGAATACTAGCCCTACACGCTGACGCAAAAATGGCAGTTATCGTAGAAGGTGTTTTTTAAGGCAGGTAGGCGGTAATCTGCTATTAACATTCAGAGAAATAGACATCGTTCTAATTTGATTAGAGGAGAAAACCCCATGTGATGCTATTTAGAAACAAAAAAAATGCAACTACGACTAGAAAATACTGAATATAGTTAAATAAGTAGTGAATATACAAATATTAAGAATTTAATACGCTCACCGCCTCTGAATACTAGGCCTACACGCTGACACAAATATGGCAGTTATCGTAGAAGGTGTTTTTTAAGGCAGGTAGGCGGTAATCTGCTATTAACATTCAGAGAAATAGACATCGTTCTAATTTGATTAGAGGAGAAAACCTCATGTGATGCTATTTAGAAACAAAAAAAAATGCAACTACGACTAGAAAATACTGAATATAGTTAAATAAGTAGTGAATATACAAATATTAAGAATTTAATACGCTCACCGCCTCTGAATACTAGCCCTACACGCTGACGCAAAAATGGCAGTTATCGTAGAAGGTGTTTTTTAAGGCAGGTAGGCGGTAATCTGCTATTAACATTCAGAGAAATAGACATCGTTCTAATTTGATTAGAGGAGAAAACCCCATGTCATGCTATTTAGAAACAAAAAAAATGCAAATACGACTAGAAAATATTGAATATAGTTAAATAAGTAGTGAATATACAAATATTAAGAATTTAATACGCTCACCGCCTCTGAATACTAGCCCTACACGCTGACGCAAAAATGGCAGTTATCGTAGAAGGTGTTTTTTAAGGCAGGTAGGCGGTAATCTGCTATTAACATTCAGAGAAATAGACATCGTTCCAATTTGATTAGAGGAGAAAAACCCATGTGATGCTATTTAGAAACAAAAAAAATGCAATTACGACTAGAAAATACTGAATATAGTTAAATAAGTAGTGAATATACAAATATTAAGAATTTAATACGCTCACCGCCTCTGAATACTAGCCCTACACGCTGACGCAAAAATGGCAGTTATCGTAGAAGGTGTTTTTTAAGGCAGGTAGGCGGTAATCTGCTATTAACATTCAGAGAAATAGACATCGTTCTAATTTGATTAGAGGAGAAAACCCCATGTGATGCTATTTAGAAACAAAAAAAATGCAACTACGACTAGAAAATACTGAATATAGTTAAATAAGTAGTGAATATACAAATATTAAGAATTTAATACGCTCACCGCCTCTGAATACTAGCCCTACACGCTGACGCAAAAATGGCAGTTATCGTAGAAGGTGTTTTTTAAGGCAGGTAGGCGGTAATCTGCTATTAACATTCAGAGAAATAGACATCGTTCTAATTTGATTAGAGGAGAAAACCTCATGTGATGCTATTTAGAAACAAAACAAAATGCAACTACGACTAGAAAATACTGAATATAGTTAAATAAGTAGTGAATATACAAATATTAAGAATTTAATACGCTCACCGCCTCTGAATACTAGCCCTACACGCTGACGCAAAAATGGCAGTTATCGTAGAAGGTGTTTTTTAAGGCAGGTAGGCGGTAATCTGCTATTAACATTCAGAGAAATAGACATCGTTCTAATTTGATTAGAGGAGAAAAACCCATGTGATGCTATTTAGAAACAAAAAAAATGCAACTACGACTAGAAAATACTGAATATAGTTAAATAAGTAGTGAATATACAAATATTAAGAATTTAATACGCTCACCGCCTCTGAATACTAGCCCTACACGCTGACGCAAAAATGGCAGTTATCGTAGAAGGTGTTTTTAAGGCAGGTAGCCGGTAATCTGCTATTAACATTCAGAGAAATAGACATCGTTCTAATTTGATTAGAGAAAAAAAAATTCCATGTGATGCTATTTAGAAACAAAAAAAATGCAACTACGACTAGAAAATACTGAATATAGTTATATAAGTAGTGAATATACAAATATTAAGAATTTAATACGCTCACCGCCTCTGAATACTAGCCCTACACGCTGACGCAAAAATGGCAGTTATCGTAGAAGGTGTTTTTTAAGGCAGGTAGGCGGTAATCTGCTATTAACATTCAGAGAAATAGACATCGTTCTAATTTGATTAGAGGAGAAAAACCCATGTGATGCTATTTAGAAACAAAAAAATGCAACTAAGACTAGAAAATACTGAATATAGTTAAACGAGTAGTGAATATACAAATATTAAGAATTTAATACGCTCACCGCCTCTGAATACTAGCCCTACACGCTGACGCAAAAATGGCAGTTATCGTAGAAGGTGTTTTTTAAGGCAGGTAGCCGGTAATCTGCTATTAACATTCAGAGAAATAGACATCGTTCTAATTTGATTAGAGAAAAAAAAATTCCATGTGATGCTATTTAGAAACAAAAAAAATGCAACTACGACTAGAAAATACTGAATATAGTTATATAAGTAGTGAATATACAAATATTAAGAATTTAATACGCTCACCGCCTCTGAATACTAGCCCTACACGCTGACGCAAAAATGGCAGTTATCGTAGAAGGTGTTTTTTAAGGCAGGTAGGCGGTAATCTGCTATTAACATTCAGAGAAATAGACATCGTTCTAATTTGATTAGAGGAGAAAAACCCATGTGATGCTATTTAGAAACAAAAAAATGCAACTAAGACTAGAAAATACTGAATATAGTTAAACAAGTAGTGAATATACAAATATTAAGAATTTAATACGATCAAAGCCTCTGAATACTAGGCCTACACGCTGACACAAATATGGCAGTTATCGTAGAAGGTGTTTTTTAAGGCAGGTAGGCGGTAATCTGCTATTAACATTCAGAGAAATAGACATCGTTCTGATTTGATTAGAGGAGAAAACCTCATGTGATGCTATTTAGAAACAAAAAAAAATGCAACTACGACTAGAAAATACTGAATATAGTTAAATAAGTAGTGAATATACAAATATTAAGAATTTAATACGCTCACCGCCTCTGAATACTAGCCCTACACGCTGACTCAAAAATGGCAGTTATCGTAGAAGGTGTTTTTTAAGGCAGGTAGGCGGTAATCTGCTATTAACATTCAGAGAAATAGACATCGTTCTAATTTGATTAGAGGAGAAAAACCAATGTGATGCTATTTAGAAACAAAAAAAATGCAACTACGACTAGAAAATACTGAATATAGTTAAATAAGTAGTGAATATACAAATATTAAGAATTTAATAAGCTCACCGCCTCTGAATACTAGCCCTACACGCTGACGCAAAAATGGCAGTTATCGTAGAAGGTGTTTTTTAAGGCAGGTAGCCGGTAATCTGCTATTAACATTCAGAGAAATAGACATCGTTCTAATTTGATTAGAGAAAAAAAAATTCCATGTGATGCTATTTAGAAACAAAAAAAATGCAACTACGACTAGAAAATACTGAATATAGTTATATAAGTAGTGAATATACAAATATTAAGAATTTAATACGCTCACCGCCTCTGAATACTAGCCCTACACGCTGACGCAAAAATGGCAGTTATCGTAGAAGGTGTTTTTTAAGGCAGGTAGGCGGTAATCTGCTATTAACATTCAGAGAAATAGACATCGTTCTAATTTGATTAGAGGAGAAAACCCCATGTCATGCTATTTAGAAACAAAAAAAATGCAACTACGACTAGAAAATATTGAATATAGTTAAATAAGTAGTGAATATACAAATATTAAGAATTTAATACGCTCACCGCCTCTGAATACTAGCCCTACACGCTGACGCAAAAATGGCAGTTATCGTAGAAGGTGTTTTTTAAGGCAGGTAGGCGGTAATCTGCTATTAACATTCAGAGAAATAGACATCGTTCTAATTTGATTAGAGGAGAAAACCCCATGTGATGCTATTTAGAAACAAAAAAATGCAACTACGACTAGAAAATACTGAATATAGTTAAATAAGTAGTGAATATACAAATATTAAGAATTTAATACGCTCACCGCCTCTGAATACTAGCCCTACACGCTGACGCAAAAATGGCAGTTATCGTAGAAGGTGTTTTTTAAGGCAGGTAGGCGGTAATCTGCTATTAACATTCAGAGAAATAGACATCGTTCCAATTTGATTAGAGGAGAAAAACCCATGTGATGCTATTTAGAAACAAAAAAAATGCAACTACGACTAGAAAATACTGAATATAGTTAAATAAGTAGTGAATATACAAATATTAAGAATTTAATACTCTCACCGCCTCTGAATACTAGCCCTACACGCTGACGCAAAAATGGCAGTTATCGTAGAAGGTGTTTTTTAAGGCAGGTAGCCGGTAATCTGCTATTAACATTCAGAGAAATAGACATCGTTCTAATTTGATTAGAGAAAAAAAAATTCCATGTGATGCTATTTAGAAACAAAAAAAATGCAAGTACGACTAGAAAATACTGAATATAGTTATATAAGTAGTGAATATACAAATATTAAGAATTTAATACGCTCACCGCCTCTGAATACTAGCCCTACACGCTGACGCAAAAATGGCAGTTATCGTAGAAGGTGTTTTTTAAGGCAGGTAGGCGGTAATCTGCTATTAACATTCAGAGAAATAGACATCGTTCTAATTTGATTAGAGGAGAAAACCCCATGTCATGCTATTTAGAAACAAAAAAAATGCAACTACGACTAGAAAATATTGAATATAGTTAAATAAGTAGTGAATATACAATTATTAAGAATTTAATACGCTCACCGCCTCTGAATACTAGCCCTACACGCTGACTCAAAAATGGCAGTTATCGTAGAAGGTGTTTTTTAAGGCAGGTAGGCGGTAATCTGCTATTAACATTCAGAGAAATAGACATCGTTCTAATTTGATTAGAGGAGAAAACCCCATGTGATGCTATTTAGAAACAAAAAAATGCAACTACGACTAGAAAATACTGAATATAGTTAAATAAGTAGTGAATATACAAATATTAAGAATTTAATACGCTCACCGCCTCTGAATACTAGCCCTACACGCTGACGCAAAAATGGCAGTTATCGTAGAAGGTGTTTTTTAAGGCAGGTAGGCGGTAATCTGCTATTAACATTCAGAGAAATAGACATCGTTCTAATTTGATTAGAGGAGAAAAACCAATGTGATGCTATTTAGAAACAAAAAAAATGCAACTACGACTAGAAAATACTGAATATAGTTAAATAAGTAGTGAATATACAAATATTAAGAATTTAATAAGCTCACCGCCTCTGAATACTAGCCCTACACGCTGACGCAAAAATGGCAGTTATCGTAGAAGGTGTTTTTTAAGGCAGGTAGCCGGTAATCTGCTATTAACATTCAGAGAAATAGACATCGTTCTAATTTGATTAGAGAAAAAAAAATTCCATGTGATGCTATTTAGAAACAAAAAAAATGCAACTACGACTAGAAAATACTGAATATAGTTATATAAGTAGTGAATATACAAATATTAAGAATTTAATACGCTCACCGCCTCTGAATACTAGCCCTACACGCTGACGCAAAAATGGCAGTTATCGTAGAAGGTGTTTTTTAAGGCAGGTAGGCGGTAATCTGCTATTAACATTCAGAGAAATAGACATCGTTCTAATTTGATTAGAGGAGAAAACCCCATGTCATGCTATTTAGAAACAAAAAAAATGCAACTACGACTAGAAAATATTGAATATAGTTAAATAAGTAGTGAATATACAAATATTAAGAATTTAATACGCTCACCGCCTCTGAATACTAGCCCTACACGCTGACGCAAAAATGGCAGTTATCGTAGAAGGTGTTTTTTAAGGCAGGTAGGCGGTAATCTGCTATTAACATTCAGAGAAATAGACATCGTTCTAATTTGATTAGAGGAGAAAACCCCATGTGATGCTATTTAGAAACAAAAAAATGCAACTACGACTAGAAAATACTGAATATAGTTAAATAAGTAGTGAATATACAAATATTAAGAATTTAATACGCTCACCGCCTCTGAATACTAGCCCTACACGCTGACGCAAAAATGGCAGTTATCGTAGAAGGTGTTTTTTAAGGCAGGTAGGCGGTAATCTGCTATTAACATTCAGAGAAATAGACATCGTTCCAATTTGATTAGAGGAGAAAAACCCATGTGATGCTATTTAGAAACAAAAAAAATGCAACTACGACTAGAAAATACTGAATATAGTTAAATAAGTAGTGAATATACAAATATTAAGAATTTAATACTCTCACCGCCTCTGAATACTAGCCCTACACGCTGACGCAAAAATGGCAGTTATCGTAGAAGGTGTTTTTTAAGGCAGGTAGCCGGTAATCTGCTATTAACATTCAGAGAAATAGACATCGTTCTAATTTGATTAGAGAAAAAAAAATTCCATGTGATGCTATTTAGAAACAAAAAAAATGCAAGTACGACTAGAAAATACTGAATATAGTTATATAAGTAGTGAATATACAAATATTAAGAATTTAATACGCTCACCGCCTCTGAATACTAGCCCTACACGCTGACGCAAAAATGGCAGTTATCGTAGAAGGTGTTTTTTAAGGCAGGTAGGCGGTAATCTGCTATTAACATTCAGAGAAATAGACATCGTTCTAATTTGATTAGAGGAGAAAACCCCATGTCATGCTATTTAGAAACAAAAAAAATGCAACTACGACTAGAAAATATTGAATATAGTTAAATAAGTAGTGAATATACAATTATTAAGAATTTAATACGCTCACCGCCTCTGAATACTAGCCCTACACGCTGACTCAAAAATGGCAGTTATCGTAGAAGGTGTTTTTTAAGGCAGGTAGGCGGTAATCTGCTATTAACATTCAGAGAAATAGACATCGTTCTAATTTGATTAGAGGAGAAAACCCCATGTGATGCTATTTAGAAACAAAAAAATGCAACTACGACTAGAAAATACTGAATATAGTTAAATAAGTAGTGAATATACAAATATTAAGAATTTAATACGCTCACCGCCTCTGAATACTAGCCCTACACGCTGACGCAAAAATGGCAGTTATCGTAGAAGGTGTTTTTTAAGGCAGGTAGGCGGTAATCTGCTATTAACATTCAGAGAAATAGACATCGTTCCAATTTGATTAGAGGAGAAAAACCCATGTGATGCTATTTAGAAACAAAAAAAAATGCAACTACGACTAGAAAATACTGAATATAGTTAAATAAGTAGTGAATATACAAATATTAAGAATTTAATACGCTCACCGCCTCTGAATACTAGCCCTACACGCTGACGCAAAAATGGCAGTTATCGTAGAAGGTGTTTTTTAAGGCAGGTAGGCGGTAATCTGCTATTAACATTCAGAGAAATAGACAACGTTCTAATTTGATTAGAGGAGAAAACCCCATGTGATGCTATTTAGAAACAAAAAAAATGCAACTACGACTAGAAAATATTGAATATAGTTAAATAAGTAGTGAATATACAAATATTAAGAATTTAATACGCTCACCGCCTCTGAATACTAGCCCTACACGCTGACGCAAAAATGGCAGTTATCGTAGAAGGTGTTTTTTAAGGCAGGTAGGCGGTAATCTGCTATTAACATTCAGAGAAATAGACATCGTTCTAATTTGATTAGAGGAGAAAACCCCATGTGATGCTATTTAGAAACAAAAAAATGCAACTACGACTAGAAAATACTGAATATAGTTAAATAAGTAGTGAATATACAAATATTAAGAATTTAATACGCTCACCGCCTCTGAATACTAGCCCTACACGCTGACGCAAAAATGGCAGTTATCGTAGAAGGTGTTTTTTAAGGCAGGTAGGCGGTAATCTGCTATTAACATTCAGAGAAATAGACATCGTTCTAATTTGATTAGAGGAGAAAACCTCATGTGATGCTATTTAGAAACAAAACAAAATGCAACTACGACTAGAAAATACTGAATATAGTTAAATAAGTAGTGAATATACAAATATTAAGAATTTAATACGCTCACCGCCTCTGAATACTAGCCCTACACGCTGACGCAAAAATGGCAGTTATCGTAGAAGGTGTTTTTTAAGGCAGGTAGGCGGTAATCTGCTATTAACATTCAGAGAAATAGACATCGTTCTAATTTGATTAGAGGAGAAAAACCCATGTGATGCTATTTAGAAACAAAAAAAATGCAACTACGACTAGAAAATACTGAATATAGTTAAATAAGTAGTGAATATACAAATATTAAGAATTTAATACGCTCACCGCCTCTGAATACTAGCCCTACACGCTGACGCAAAAATGGCAGTTATCGTAGAAGGTGTTTTTTAAGGCAGGTAGCCGGTAATCTGCTATTAACATTCAGAGAAATAGACATCGTTCTAATTTGATTAGAGAAAAAAAAATTCCATGTGATGCTATTTAGAAACAAAAAAAATGCAACTACGACTAGAAAATACTGAATATAGTTATATAAGTAGTGAATATACAAATATTAAGAATTTAATACGCTCACCGCCTCTGAATACTAGCCCTACACGCTGACGCAAAAATGGCAGTTATCGTAGAAGGTGTTTTTTAAGGCAGGTAGGCGGTAATCTGCTATTAACATTCAGAGAAATAGACATAGTTCTAATTTGATTAGAGGAGAAAAACCCATGTGATGCTATTTAGAAACAAAAAAATGCAACTAAGACTAGAAAATACTGAATATAGTTAAACAAGTAGTGAATATACAAATATTAAGAATTTAATACGCTCACCGCCTCTGAATACTAGCCCTACACGCTGACGCAAAAATGGCAGTTATCGTAGAAGGTGTTTTTTAAGGCAGGTAGCCGGTAATCTGCTATTAACATTCAGAGAAATAGACATCGTTCTAATTTGATTAGAGAAAAAAAAATTCCATGTGATGCTATTTAGAAACAAAAAAAATGCAACTACGACTAGAAAATACTGAATATAGTTATATAAGTAGTGAATATACAAATATTAAGAATTTAATACGCTCACCGCCTCTGAATACTAGCCCTACACGCTGACGCAAAAATGGCAGTTATCGTAGAAGGTGTTTTTTAAGGCAGGTAGGCGGTAATCTGCTATTAACATTCAGAGAAATAGACATCGTTCTAATTTGATTAGAGGAGAAAAACCCATGTGATGCTATTTAGAAACAAAAAAATGCAACTAAGACTAGAAAATACTGAATATAGTTAAACAAGTAGTGAATATACAAATATTAAGAATTTAATACGATCAAAGCCTCTGAATACTAGGCCTACACGCTGACACAAATATGGCAGTTATCGTAGAAGGTGTTTTTTAAGGCAGGTAGGCGGTAATCTGCTATTAACATTCAGAGAAATAGACATCGTTCTGATTTGATTAGAGGAGAAAACCTCATGTGATGCTATTTAGAAACAAAAAAAAATGCAACTACGACTAGAAAATACTGAATATAGTTAAATAAGTAGTGAATATACAAATATTAAGAATTTAATACGCTCACCGCCTCTGAATACTAGCCCTACACGCTGACGCAAAAATGGCAGTTATCGTAGAAGGTGTTTTTTAAGGCAGGTAGGCGGTAATCTGCTATTAACATTCAGAGAAATAGACATCGTTCTAATTTGATTAGAGGAGAAAACCCCATGTGATGCTATTTAGAAACAAAAAAAATGCAACTACGACTAGAAAATACTGAATATAGTTAAATAAGTAGTGAATATACAAATATTAAGAATTTAATACGCTCACCGCCTCTGAATACTAGCCCTACACGCTGACGCAAAAATGGCAGTTATCGTAGAAGGTGTTTTTTAAGGCAGGTAGCCGGTAATCTGCTATTAACATTCAGAGAAATAGACATCGTTCTAATTTGATTAGAGAAAAAAAAATTCCATGTGATGCTATTTAGAAACAAAAAAAATGCAACTACGACTAGAAAATACTGAATATAGTTATATAAGTAGTGAATATACAAATATTAAGAATTTAATACGCTCACCGCCTCTGAATACTAGCCCTACACGCTGACGCAAAAATGGCAGTTATCGTAGAAGGTGTTTTTTAAGGCAGGTAGGCGGTAATCTGCTATTAACATTCAGAGAAATAGACATCGTTCTAATTTGATTAGAGGAGAAAAACCCATGTGATGCTATTTAGAAACAAAAAAATGCAACTAAGACTAGAAAATACTGAATATAGTTAAACAAGTAGTGAATATACAAATAATAAGAATTTAATACGATCAAAGCCTCTGAATACTAGGCCTACACGCTGACACAAATATGGCAGTTATCGTAGAAGGTGTTTTTTAAGGCAGGTAGGCGGTAATCTGCTATTAACATTCAGAGAAATAGACATCGTTCTAATTTGATTAGAGGAGAAAACCTCATGTGATGCTATTTAGAAACAAAAAAAAATGCAACTACGACTAGAAAGTACTGAATATAGTTAAATAAGTAGTGAATATACAAATATTAAGAATTTAATACGCTCACCGCCTCTGAATACTAGCCCTACACGCTGACGCAAAAATGGCAGTTATCGTAGAAGGAGTTTTTTAAGGCAGGTAGGCGGTAATCTGCTATTAACATTCAGAGAAATAGACATCGTTCTAATTTGATTAGAGGAGAAAACCCCATGTGATGCTATTTAGAAACAAAAAAATGCAACTACGACTAGAAAATACTGAATATAGTTAAATAAGTAGTGAATATACAAATATTAAGAATTTAATACGCTCACCGCCTCTGAATACTAGCCCTACACGCTGACGCAAAAATGGCAGTTATCGTAGAAGGTGTTTTTTAAGGCAGGTAGACGGTAATCTGCTATTAACATTCAGAGAAATAGACATCGTTCTAATTTGATTAGAGGAGAAAACCTCATGTGATGCTATTTAGAAACAAAAAAAAATGCAACTACGACTAGAAAATACTGAATATAGTTAAATAAGTAGTGAATATACAAATATTAAGAATTTAATACGCTCACCGCCTCTGAATACTAGCCCTACACGCTGACGCAAAAATGGCAGTTATCGTAGAAGGTGTTTTTTAAGGCAGGTAGGCGGTAATCTGCTATTAACATTCAGAGAAATAGACATCGTTCTAATTTGATTAGAGGAGAAAAACCCATGTGATGCTATTTAGAAACAAAAAAAATGCAACTACGACTAGAAAATACTGAATATAGTTAAATAAGTAGTGAATATACAAATATTAAGAATTTAATACGCTCACCGCCTCTGAATACTAGCCCTACACGCTGACGCAAAAATGGCAGTTATCGTAGAAGGTGTTTTTTAAGGCAGGTAGCCGGTAATCTGCTATTAACATTCAGAGAAATAGACATCGTTCTAATTTGATTAGAGAAAAAAAAATTCCATGTGATGCTATTTAGAAACAAAAAAAATGCAACTACGACTAGAAAATACTGAATATAGTTATATAAGTAGTGAATATACAAATATTAAGAATTTAATACGCTCACCGCCTCTGAATACTAGCCCTACACGCTGACGCAAAAATGGCAGTTATCGTAGAAGGTGTTTTTTAAGGCAGGTAGGCGGTAATCTGCTATTAACATTCAGAGAAATAGACATCGTTCTAATTTGATTAGAGGAGAAAAACCCATGTGATGCTATTTAGAAACAACAACAACAACAAAAAAATGCAACTAAGACTAGAAAATACTGAATATAGTTAAACAAGTAGTGAATATACAAATAATAAGAATTTAATACGATCAAAGCCTCTGAATACTAGGCCTACACGCTGACACAAATATGGCAGTTATCGTAGAAGGTGTTTTTTAAGGCAGGTAGGCGGTAATCTGCTATTAACATTCAGAGAAATAGACATCGTTCTAATTTGATTAGAGGAGAAAACCCCATGTGATGCTATTTAGAAACAATAAAAATGCAACTACGACTAGAAAATATTGAATATAGTTAAATAAGTAGTGAATATACAAATATTAAGAATTTAATACGCTCACCGCCTCTGAATACTAGCCCTACACGCTGACGCAAAAATGGCAGTTATCGTAGAAGGTGTTTTTTAAGGCAGGTAGCCGGTAATCTGCTATTAACATTCAGAGAAATAGACATCGTTCTAATTTGATTAGAGAAAAAAAAATTCCATGTGATGCTATTTAGAAACAAAAAAAGTGCAACTACGACTAGAAAATACTGAATATAGTTATATAAGTAGTGAATATACAAATATTAAGAATTTAATACGCTCACCGCCTCTGAATACTAGCCCTACACGCTGACGCAAAAATGGCAGTTATCGTAGAAGGTGTTTTTTAAGGCAGGTAGGCGGTAATCTGCTATTAACATTCAGAGAAATAGACATCGTTCTAATTTGATTAGAGGAGAAAACCCCATGTCATGCTATTTAGAAACAAAAAAAATGCAACTACGACTAGAAAATATTGAATATAGTTAAATAAGTAGTGAATATACAAATATTAAGAATTTAATACGCTCACCGCCTCTGAATACTAGCCCTACACGCTGACGCAAAAATGGCAGTTATCGTAGAAGGTGTTTTTTAAGGCAGGTAGGCGGTAATCTGCTATTAACATTCAGAGAAATAGACATCGTTCTAATTTGATTAGAGGAGAAAAACCCATGTGATGCTATTTAGAAACAAAAAAAATGCAACTACGACTAGAAAATATTGAATATAGTTAAATAAGTAGTGAATATACAAATATTAAGAATTTAATACGCTCACCGCCTCTGAATACTAGCCCTACACGCTGACGCAAAAATGGCAGTTATCGTAGAAGGTGTTTTTTAAGGCAGGTAGGCGGTAATCTGCTATTAACATTCAGAGAAATAGACATCGTTCTAATTTGATTAGAGGAGAAAAACCCATGTGATGCTATTTAGAAACAAAAAAAATGCAACTACGACTAGAAAATACTGAATATAGTTAAATAAGTAGTGAATATACAAATATTAAGAATTTAATACGCTCACCGCCTCTGAATACTAGCCCTACACGCTGACGCAAAAATGGCAGTTATCGTAGAAGGTGTTTTTTAAGGCAGGTAGGCGGTAATCTGCTATTAACATTCAGAGAAATAGACATCGTTCCAATTTGATTAGAGGAGAAAAACCCATGTGATGCTATTTAGAAACAAAAAAAATGCAACTACGACTAGAAAATACTGAATATAGTTAAATAAGTAGTGAATATACAAATATTAAGAATTTAATACGCTCACCGCCTCTGAATACTAGCCCTACACGCTGACGCAAAAATGGCAGTTATCGTAGAAGGTGTTTTTTAAGGCAGGTAGGCGGTAATCTGCTATTAACATTCAGAGAAATAGACATCGTTCTAATTTGATTAGAGGAGAAAACCCCATGTGATGCTATTTAGAAACAAAAAAAATGCAACTACGACTAGAAAATATTGAATATAGTTAAATAAGTAGTGAATATACAAATATTAAGAATTTAATACGCTCACCGCCTCTGAATACTAGCCCTACACGCTGACGCAAAAATGGCAGTTATCGTAGAAGGTGTTTTTTAAGGCAGGTAGGCGGTAATCTGCTATTAACATTCAGAGAAATAGACATCGTTCTAATTTGATTAGAGGAGAAAACCCCATGTGATGCTATTTAGAAACAAAAAAATGCAACTACGACTAGAAAATACTGAATATAGTTAAATAAGTAGTGAATATACAAATATTAAGAATTTAATACGCTCACCGCCTCTGAATACTAGCCCTACACGCTGACGCAAAAATGGCAGTTATCGTAGAAGGTGTTTTTTAAGGAAGGTAGGCGGTAATCTGCTATTAACATTCAGAGAAATAGACATCGTTCTAATTTGATTAGAGGAGAAAACCTCATGTGATGCTATTTAGAAACAAAACAAAATGCAACTACGACTAGAAAATACTGAATATAGTTAAATAAGTAGTGAATATACAAATATTAAGAATTTAATACGCTCACCGCCTCTGAATACTAGCCCTACACGCTGACGCAAAAATGGCAGTTATCGTAGAAGGTGTTTTTTAAGGCAGGTAGGCGGTAATCTGCTATTAACATTCAGAGAAATAGACATCGTTCTAATTTGATTAGAGGAGAAAAACCCATGTGATGCTATTTAGAAACAAAAAAAAATGCAACTACGACTAGAAAATACTGAATATAGTTAAATAAGTAGTGAATATACAAATATTAAGAATTTAATACGCTCGCCGCCTCTGAATACTAGCCCTACACGCTGACGCAAAAATGGCAGTTATCGTAGAAGGTGTTTTTTAAGGCAGGTAGCCGGTAATCTGCTATTAACATTCAGAGAAATAGACATCGTTCTAATTTGATTAGAGAAAAAAAAATTCCATGTGATGCTATTTAGAAACAAAAAAAATGCAACTACGACTAGAAAATACTGAATATAGTTATATAAGTAGTGAATATACAAATATTAAGAATTTAATACGCTCACCGCCTCTGAATACTAGCCCTACACGCTGACGCAAAAATGGCAGTTATCGTAGAAGGTGTTTTTTAAGGCAGGTAGGCGGTAATCTGCTATTAACATTCAGAGAAATAGACATCGTTCTAATTTGATTAGAGGAGAAAAACCCATGTGATGCTATTTAGAAACAAAAAAATGCAACTAAGACTAGAAAATACTGAATATAGTTAAACAAGTAGTGAATATACAAATATTAAGAATTTAATACGCTCACCGCCTCTGAATACTAGCCCTACACGCTGACGCAAAAATGGCAGTTATCGTAGAAGGTGTTTTTTAAGGCAGGTAGCCGGTAATCTGCTATTAACATTCAGAGAAATAGACATCGTTCTAATTTGATTAGAGAAAAAAAAATTCCATGTGATGCTATTTAGAAACAAAAAAAATGCAACTACGACTAGAAAATACTGAATATAGTTATATAAGTAGTGAATATACAAATATTAAGAATTTAATACGCTCACCGCCTCTGAATACTAGCCCTACACGCTGACGCAAAAATGGCAGTTATCGTAGAAGGTGTTTTTTAAGGCAGGTAGGCGGTAATCTGCTATTAACATTCAGAGAAATAGACATCGTTCTAATTTGATTAGAGGAGAAAAACCCATGTGATGCTATTTAGAAACAAAAAAATGCAACTAAGACTAGAAAATACTGAATATAGTTAAACAAGTAGTGAATATACAAATATTAAGAATTTAATACGATCAAAGCCTCTGAATACTAGGCCTACACGCTGACACAAATATGGCAGTTATCGTAGAAGGTGTTTTTTAAGGCAGGTAGGCGGTAATCTGCTATTAACATTCAGAGAAATAGACATCGTTCTGATTTGATTAGAGGAGAAAACCTCATGTGATGCTATTTAGAAACAAAAAAAAATGCAACTACGACTAGAAAATACTGAATATAGTTAAATAAGTAGTGAATATACAAATATTAAGAATTTAATACGCTCACCGCCTCTGAATACTAGCCCTACACGCTGACGCAAAAATGGCAGTTATCGTAGAAGGTGTTTTTTAAGGCAGGTAGGCGGTAATCTGCTATTAACATTCAGAGAAATAGACATCGTTCTAATTTGATTAGAGGAGAAAACCCCATGTGATGCTATTTAGAAACAAAAAAAATGCAACTACGACTAGAAAATACTGAATATAGTTAAATAAGTAGTGAATATACAAATATTAAGAATTTAATACGCTCACCGCCTCTGAATACTAGCCCTACACGCTGACGCAAAAATGGCAGTTATCGTAGAAGGTGTTTTTTAAGGCAGGTAGCCGGTAATCTGCTATTAACATTCAGAGAAATAGACATCGTTCTAATTTGATTAGAGAAAAAAAAATTCCATGTGATGCTATTTAGAAACAAAAAAAATGCAACTACGACTAGAAAATACTGAATATAGTTATATAAGTAGTGAATATACAAATATTAAGAATTTAATACGCTCACCGCCTCTGAATACTAGCCCTACACGCTGACGCAAAAATGGCAGTTATCGTAGAAGGTGTTTTTTAAGGCAGGTAGGCGGTAATCTGCTATTAACATTCAGAGAAATAGACATCGTTCTAATTTGATTAGAGGAGAAAAACCCATGTGATGCTATTTAGAAACAAAAAAATGCAACTAAGACTAGAAAATACTGAATATAGTTAAACAAGTAGTGAATATACAAATAATAAGAATTTAATACGATCAAAGCCTCTGAATACTAGGCCTACACGCTGACACAAATATGGCAGTTATCGTAGAAGGTGTTTTTTAAGGCAGGTAGGCGGTAATCTGCTATTAACATTCAGAGAAATAGACATCGTTCTAATTTGATTAGAGGAGAAAACCTCATGTGATGCTATTTAGAAACAAAAAAAAATGCAACTACGACTAGAAAATACTGAATATAGTTAAATAAGTAGTGAATATACAAATATTAAGAATTTAATACGCTCACCGCCTCTGAATACTAGCCCTACACGCTGACGCAAAAATGGCAGTTATCGTAGAAGGTGTTTTTTAAGGCAGGTAGGCGGTAATCTGCTATTAACATTCAGAGAAATAGACATCGTTCTAATTTGATTAGAGGAGAAAACCCCATGTCATGCTATTTAGAAACAAAAAAAATGCAACTACGACTAGAAAATATTGAATATAGTTAAATAAGTAGTGAATATACAAATATTAAGAATTTAATACGCTCACCGCCTCTGAATACTAGCCCTACACGCTGACGCAAAAATGGCAGTTATCGTAGAAGGTGTTTTTTAAGGCAGGTAGGCGGTAATCTGCTATTAACATTCAGAGAAATAGACATCGTTCTAATTTGATTAGAGGAGAAAACCCCATGTGATGCTATTTAGAAACAAAAAAATGCAACTACGACTAGAAAATACTGAATATAGTTAAATAAGTAGTGAATATACAAATATTAAGAATTTAATACGCTCACCGCCTCTGAATACTAGCCCTACACGCTGACGCAAAAATGGCAGTTATCGTAGAAGGTGTTTTTTAAGGCAGGTAGACGGTAATCTGCTATTAACATTCAGAGAAATAGACATCGTTCTAATTTGATTAGAGGAGAAAACCTCATGTGATGCTATTTAGAAACAAAAAAAAATGCAACTACGACTAGAAAATACTGAATATAGTTAAATAAGTAGTGAATATACAAATATTAAGAATTTAATACGCTCACCGCCTCTGAATACTAGCCCTACACGCTGACGCAAAAATGGCAGTTATCGTAGAAGGTGTTTTTTAAGGCAGGTAGGCGGTAATCTGCTATTAACATTCAGAGAAATAGACATCGTTCTAATTTGATTAGAGGAGAAAAACCCATGTGATGCTATTTAGAAACAAAAAAAATGCAACTACGACTAGAAAATACTGAATATAGTTAAATAAGTAGTGAATATACAAATATTAAGAATTTAATACGCTCACCGCCTCTGAATACTAGCCCTACACGCTGACGCAAAAATGGCAGTTATCGTAGAAGGTGTTTTTTAAGGCAGGTAGCCGGTAATCTGCTATTAACATTCAGAGAAATAGACATCGTTCTAATTTGATTAGAGAAAAAAAAATTCCATGTGATGCTATTTAGAAACAAAAAAAATGCAACTACGACTAGAAAATACTGAATATAGTTATATAAGTAGTGAATATACAAATATTAAGAATTTAATACGCTCACCGCCTCTGAATACTAGCCCTACACGCTGACGCAAAAATGGCAGTTATCGTAGAAGGTGTTTTTTAAGGCAGGTAGGCGGTAATCTGCTATTAACATTCAGAGAAATAGACATCGTTCTAATTTGATTAGAGGAGAAAAACCCATGTGATGCTATTTAGAAACAACAACAACAACAAAAAAATGCAACTAAGACTAGAAAATACTGAATATAGTTAAACAAGTAGTGAATATACAAATAATAAGAATTTAATACGATCAAAGCCTCTGAATACTAGGCCTACACGCTGACACAAATATGGCAGTTGTCTTAGGCGGTTTTTTTAAGAGGTCTCAGGACTCTTAAAATTGGAAAAAATGAAAAAAAAAAGATCATTTTCAACATTTAATATCTTAAAATGTATTTGATTTTATGACACAATTTTATTTGGAATAAATTATATAAGTATGTTCTTTCATTTCATGTATTTAAAAAATATATAAGATGCAGAATTAGCATTTACAGGGGGCTCCAAACTGTTAGACATTTGACAAGGAAAAAATCGAGAATTAAGAAAATTTCAACAGTATAATCACCAAAAAAATATTGTTTTGAACAATAAAAAGGAAATTTTAGGTTCAGTTTATACAGACTAACATGAAACATATGTTTTGAAAATTTTATGAAAAAATATCCATAAGTTTTTTAGATATCGTGCGCATTATGCCCAAAAACGTCATTTGGAGAAAAATGGCTTCAAAGTTTCCGAAACGACGCTTCAGCTATTGAACGTGTATAAATGTAAAAGCCATAACTTCAGTTCTAATAGGAATTTCAAGGAAACAAAAATGTCAAAGTGTTCAGAAAAGATAGCAGTTTAACATCTAACAAAATTAAAATTTCGAAAATTTTAAAGCTTTAAGAGTCCTGAGACCCCTTAAGGCAGGTAGGCGGTAATCTGCAACTAACATTCAGAGAAATAGACATCGTACTAATTTGATTCGAGGAGAAAACGCCATGTTATGCTATTTAGAAACAAATAAATTCAACTACGACTAGAAAATACTGAATATAGTTAAACAAGTAGGGAATATACAAATATTAAGAATTTAATACGAATTTAATACGATCACAGCCTCTGAATACTAGACCTACGCGCTGACACAAAAATGGCGAGCGGATTTTTTTCCATGTTTGTAAAGTTCCTTCAGTTTTAACATTAGTATTTTCTAAAACTATTCTCTGCTTTAGTTAATGTCAGAAAATGTAGGCGAATGATAGTTTAAAAAAATACTGATATTTAAATTCAAGAAGCAGAATAATAGCAGAAGTGCGGAATAATATCCTCCTACGAAAGCAGCTATTTATTTCTCAGAGCGTGGGTTACGATGTCTGGGGATCTCTGACTGAATTCAGAAGGCGGTGATATGATTTATGCAGGCGTTATAAAATAGAAATGCGGAATTCTAATGCTTCTTCTGTAACATAATTTTTTTTTCTTTTATTACCGGTTGTATGAAATAAAAAAATTTACTAATTTTCATCGCAAAAATGCTTTATTGAAAAATATAGAGTTTTAAAGGAAAAAAAAAAGCGTTTTCACATAAAACTACTGGAAAGAATAACACTGTTCTTCAACAGCATTTGTACTGCATGAGAAAACAGGATTGAGCAAATTTGTAATTCCAATTATCTGCAATGTAATTACAGTTTAATTATGTGTAATTAATTATAGTTGAAATTACATGCCGAAAAAATTCTTGCAGCTCTGTAACTGGAACCGCCCCCATCCCATTATTTGACAAAATTTCTGTGTTTAAACGTGTGTAACTATAATCAATTACAGGTAATTAACCTGTAATTACACTGAGGATAATTCAGATTACAAATTTGCCCAACTCTGGGGTGAAAGATAGGGTTTCTAGACGAACTTAAGTGTGCTGATTTAAAATCTGAACCCCAAATTTTTCTATCACGTCAGGATCTCGAGTTATAGAAACTACCAATGTTTAAATTTGACATTAATGAACTGTTTTGTACAACTGAAACTTGAACAATCTCTTTGCCATTAAATTACAGCCGATTCTCTATATAACGAAATCCATTGTTCCAGTAAAAATTTCGTTATATAGAGAAATTTGTTATATAGAAAATGAGTAAAAATTCCTATTTAATATGTAAATTTTGAACAAAAATTACTTTGAGGTGTTTAATTAAGAATTTGAAATGTTTAACTATAAATATTAACCCAATATTGTATTTTTGAATTATTTAAACAGTTTCAAAAAAGAGAACAGACATTTATTTAAAAGCATAATAAAAATCACATAGGAAAAATTTACATTAATTTTAGACGAAGAAATCTGTAATTTTTCGCTGTTTTGATTTCAAAATTGTTACACTCTCGAAAAAATGTTCACTCTTTAGCAAGGAATGAAAATTTGTATCGGGAACATTTTCCTCCATTTCAATTATCATTCACCTTAAACTTCAATTACTTCTCTGATCCCGCTCTTATGTAACCCCCGCTCTTATGTATATGTGTAACAATCCAATTGACGCTGTTTTAAGAAGTATGTTGGAAGGTGTGTGGGAGGGGGGAGGGGAGATGAATTCGTTGGGCATAAAAAACAAGGAGATTCAAAGTAGAAAAGTGAGATAAAAAACTCAGCACTGAACGATAAATCACTAATCAGTGATGGAAAATTGATTACATGTGATTTGGAAGCTTTTTTAAAACAATAAATAAAAAACATTTTATGAAAAAATTCGTTATATGGAGATAGATATTTCGCTGTGTGGAGACAGTTTTTAATGAGATCATGGGAAAAAGGGACCGTTCCTACTAAAAATTCGTTACATAGAAAAATTCGATGTATGGAGTTTCGTTATAGAGAGACTCGACTGTATTTTCTTTGTGAAATCTTTCACCATGTTCGTCGCTAACAGCCCCTAAGTGCAGCAGTGTTGCCAGTGGACTACATTTTTAAATTCCGATTTCTTGATTGGCACTACTCTTTTAAAGTGTTACAATTCGCATAATTAAATGAGTTATTAATTAAGGCGAAAACAAGAGGATTTTTGCTATTTAAAAAAAATGGTGCCAATCAAGAAATCTGAATTAAGAAAAGTAGTCAACTGGGAACACTGAAGAGCAGCGGGAAGAACTCCAGATGACTGTGGCAAGGCTACCATTGGCGACTATTGTTATGTTCTAGGCGCACCACTAATTAAAAAAAAATAAATACATTTTGTATTATATTTATCTTACACATATTTTCGTTGTATATGTGAAAAAGCTTTGTTTTGAAAAAGTGGTGCGAGATAGAATTAATAGACTAGAGAACAGGAATTCTGCTCTCTTAGGATTTAGCGTCGCCCCCGACATTACCATTACTTCATTTACTTCTGGTGAACTGGTGGTTTCTATTATTATGAAACAGCTTTTACAAATGAAGCGTTTAGGTGAAGATGAAAGAGCAGTCGTAAAAAGTTAGAACTCTGATTTTCTGGTCAGAATGGGAAAAAAATGGGCCATATTTTTTTTTTTTTTGACTCTTTCATCTTCACCTAAACTCTTCATTTATAATGGCTGTTCCATAATAATAGAAGCCACCAGTCCATCAGAAGAAAATAACTCGGTTAAGCGGGATTCGGATAATCGGGACTCTCCTGTAGTGCAAAACATATTTCGATTTTAAGACTTAAAGCACACGCTTTTATTTTATGTAAAATGACGTCATTTGCATTAATATAGATACTTAAAATTAAATATAGTTTATAATAGGTCCATGTTTTATCATAAATCATTCATTTAATATTTTTCTCAAACTAGCACGTATTTTCATTACAATTTTTCAGTTTTTATGGGGAAATGGCAACAAAAATATATAATTCCTATTTTTCAACTATTTTTTCTTTACTTTTTACAGAAATGGAGTACTTGAGTTGCCAAAATGAAACAAATGTCGCTAAAAACTACAAAAAAAATTAATATTTCAAAAATAAATGGAGATGCAGTTTTCAAACAAATTGCATTAAAAAGTACTTTTTTTTCCCAATACGACGGTATAAACATTGAAAATGCTCGATGCTTAGAAGTTTAAAAAATTGTTATAGAGAATTTAATCGTATAGCTTTGTTTTACGGCCTGCTTCTGTAAGTTAACGTTATTTTTTGAAGACGAAACAAAATAAGCTGGGAGAAAGAAATAGCATACCGTACCGGGGGCTAATAAGCCTGTGGCAGCTCCTCTGTGGAAATAATTTACATCCTGGCGTGATAGAAAAATTTGGAGTTCATATTTGGAATCATCAAACTCAAATTAGTCTAGAACACCTACATTTGTCAATGTAGCTGACAAAAATATTTTTTGTTGACCTGTATAATCAAGGGCTCTGAGCCTGACCACACCTCTTATGCATCCTACTCGACGCGAAAGGGGTTAAATAAAATAAGGAATATTTAAATAAATCTAAAAGTTGTTTATTAAAACGAATTACTTGATGAATTGACACAAGTACAACTAAATAACAAAAAAAAAGTGGAGATTGCTTTGAGGCTTATAGCTACAATGGCTGCCGCCTCGAATGATCCTTTATTTTATACACATAAATAATTATATTAACCAGACATAACAATTTCGTGACTATAAAAGGACGAGATAGCACAAAGAAATTTATAACACCAGAGCTCGATAAAGGGTGTGCAGCGGAGCCAGCAGGAGTCGAACCCACAGACTTCCTATGCTCTGAAGCGATTACGGCGTGGTGCCTGAACTACTGGGCAACACAGGCCCCATTTTTTTAATTATCTTATTGATAGTTAGATTCAAAATAAAGAAAATGTTTTTTAAAAGGAAAATTGATATGTAAAACATTTTTTAAAACTGCAGGATTTTAAAAAAGGAAAAAGAGTGATTTACATGGTCTTATTAAGATTTTGAGTTAGTTTTCTGTAATATTTACATGACAGATACCTTTTAATGAATGAGACCTTTAAATAAGTAGATTACCAAAGAAAACTTTCTTCGAACCTTTTCTGCAACAGAATAAGGCGAAACAAGCACGAATAGAAATTCCTCCATATAATAAAAAAAAAGACAAATGCGTTTGCTATGTCTGCTTGATTCAAACAATTCCAATAAAAAAGAAAAATTTGCAATTTAAATTGTGTTTTATGACTTTTTCTTTTTTTAAATTTACCGGTTGAAATAAAATACTTTTTACTAAAATCTAATAGATGTTGTCATTTATTTGCACGAACTATGTGGTTAATAGAAATTGGTGCAAAAGACATGCAAAGAAAAAAAAATTAATAGTCACTGTAATAAAATGATAAATTAGTATAACAAAAAGAATTAATAAAAAGGGATCTCGTTAAAAATTGTAACATTTTGCATATATTTCCTCCTCTTCCAGTAACTTAAAAAGAAAACACTGATTTTTTCTGTATTTAGCAGTGCGGTAAAATAATAAACTTACATTGTAACAAAAACGAAATCGTTCTATAAACTTATATTATATATCGTTTTGACTTGTCGCTTTTACCTCTCTCTTTTGCTATCTAGGTAAGCTAACCTTTTTTTTTTTTTTTTTCTAAAGAGTGCTCAATATTTATTTTTATACTGCTTAAATAAACTAATTTATAAACCAGTTTCTTTTCTAAACCAGTACCATCCAACTTTTCAGCTTTCTTGCCGTTGGGGGGGGGGGGAACAGGGGATTCAATTTGGAAATATTTCTATATTCCTATTATAAGAACATTATATTTGTACATTTCCGAATTCTACAAAATACTAAGAAAAATATTTAAAATAAAAGAGTTGAGTAGGGTAATAAATATAGCACTAAATCCCTATAAATTCAAATTTAATTAATCCTTCTAAAATACTTCTAAAATTTATTAAATGATTATGTAAATATTCTATTGTAGTTTAAATAATTCACAAAAAATGCTTTAGAAAATAAAATTTTCATCAATTCATAGATCAGCACATAAAGGGTTAAATATTCCGGGGATTTTTACAACTTCTTAATTAAACTCATTTAGTACTTACGGTAACTACAGTACACTTATTAATTATATTGCTTCAAATAAAGGCGACACATTCTCATTAACAGACTGGGTGTAAATTTGATGACAATCGGAAGCCCCTTCAAGTAACCTACACTGTTCGAGACACTGAATAAAGTTAGCATGAAAGCGCAAAAAACAATTTATAAAAATAAAGCTGAAATGCTGATATTAAACCTATAATAGTAGGGTAAGGAGCAAAAAACAAAGAGTTATACCTTTTTATTAAAATATTCTACTTGTTGCGTGGAATAAGTATTTAATACGTAAAAAAAAAGTGTATCTCCTTAAAAATTGTAACTTTTTTCATATAATCCCTTCTCTTGCAGCAATTTAAACTTACAAATTAAGCGCCGACTCTATCTGTATGTAGAAAATATGTAAAAATAATTAAAAATTATAAAAGTTACATTGTAATAAAGGGAAAATTTCACATTCTTTTTAGACCTGTCACGTCATTCTATTGTAAATATATTCGGACTGACTATGGCAGGTTCGCAAAGCTGGGCCCAGTTCGAAAAAACCCAGTGGGTTTTTTCAGAATGAGCCCACTTGAAAAAGCCCACTGAAAAACCCATAATGTGTGTTTTTTCAATTTTCAGAAATATTTAAAATTTTAAACAACATATACATTTAATGAATTTAAATCATTTCAGTTAATTTTGAAAAAGATTAATATATAAAAGCCATTACATAAACACCCGAAGTAAAATAAAAATGTATTTTAGCACATTGAAATACTTTACTAACAAACATAGAACATAGTAGGCAACATACATACATAGTACATAATTATAGGTAAAGGCAATATCATAAGAATGTCTTTATATAAAAAATTCAAATGAACTATATTCATGAAAATAAAAGATATATATTTTTACTTTCTTCTATCTTTACAAGAAGTATTTAATTTGTGAAAAATTTCGACTTCCAGTTTACGATGGATTTATACGTTTTAAAAAGGTCCTGAAGATGATATGATGGTTTTTAGAAAATATCTATCTGTATAATGTGACAAAAATTTTGTGGGTGCTCTATCTCAAGAACTAGAGCACAGAATTTCCCAAAACTTTAGATTCAGTTAGACCTTGATGTAAACTGATGGTGATTAGTTTTTGGTGTATATTGCCCATTAGGTGGTGCTGCTATGCTGCATTTATCTCAAGAACTAATATACGGAATTGAATAAAAATTTAGATTCAGTTAGACCTTGATATAAACTGGTGTTGATTAGTTTTTGATGAATATCACCCAACAAAGGCTCTGTTGTACTGAATCTTGTATGATTTCCGGAATATCTCAAGAATTAATGCATGGATTTTCTTCAAACTTCAGATTCAGTTGAACGTTGACGTAAGCTGTTACCGATTAGGTTTAGGTGTAAATTGCACAGCAGGTAGTGTTGATATGCTCAACTTTTCACGATTTTTGCAAAATCTATATCTCAAAAACTAATGCACATAATTTAATCAAACTTAATATTCTGTTTCATTTTCATATAAATAGATCCTTATTAAGCGTCGTTTACACGGAGCGAGTTTACTAGCTACAAGCCGGCGAATTCACTAGCTGCTAGTAAACTCGCCCCGTGTAAACATGTTCGCTAGCGAACTATCTGGCAGCTCAGCGAGTGGGAAAAAAGTTGAAAGCTCGGCTACTTTTCTCGCTACTCGCTGGCGTGTTAGCTACCTGGCTAGTAAACTAGCTGTGTGTAAACGGTGTTGCTAGTGAAATCGCTGCGAGTATTCAGTGGTTTCGTGGTTCTGCATATGTAAACAATGTCGACTGGAGTAGTTCGTGCCAGCGTGAATGAAACAAAATAGATTTTTTCGAACAAAATTAACAAATAGGATACCAATAAATAAAATATTTTTGAGAATTATTCACTGTTTGAAATAACTACCATAATTATCACAAGGTTGTTGTTGATGTTATAATTATTTTAGGTAGATATTTTAAAATACTAATGTCGGGGAATTGCAGTTATCAAATTATTGAGACTGTACAGGGTATTTAAAGGGCAATAATTGAAAAAAAAAAATCTGAAAAAAAAGTTTTGTAACAGTGCATAGATTCGTATATTTTCCACTATTTTTCACAGTTAATATTCCAATAAGTGCAATTTAAAAATTAAATGTGATTAATTAGATTTTCAGTTAAAAGATTTTATGCCCTATTAAACATTATTGAAATTGCATTTTTACTTTCTTCTATCTTTACAAGAAGAAAGTATTGGATTCGTAAAAATTTCAGACTTTCGGTTTTTGACGGATTTACACGTTTTAGAGGCCAGGGATTCCGAAAAACATGTTTTTACAAAATGTCTGTCTGTGTGTCTGTATGTGACACAAATTTTGTTGGCGCTCTATCTCAAGAACTAATGCACAGAATTTAATAGAAATTTATATTCAAGTAGTCCCTAATATAAATTGGTGCTGATTAGTTTTTGGTGTAAATCGCCCAACGGGTGGCGCTGCTATGCTGCATTTTTCAGAATTTCCCCTACAGCTCTATCTCAAGAAGTAATGCACGAATTTTCATCAAACTTCAAATTCAGATATGAAATGGTGCTAAATTGATGTAATTTCTTGTACTATTTAAATGATTTAATTGACATGATTTATATAGAAGAAAGTTTTGTGATGGCCACAACAAACTAGTTAACAGTGATTTCATGGGGTGTCCATTACTGGAAATAGACAAATGAAGCGTTACAATAATGGACACGGGTCTTAAAACCTTAAAAATTAATGAAATTTTATAAATGAGCATTAGAATATAAAATTCAAATTTCATCTTTTAATTTCGTATTGCAGTAATGTGTGTGTTTTATGTTCCATAACACAGTGTACTCTTGGTATACATTTAAAAAATCAGCAATATCATTTGCGTTCCACTTCATTTTTCCACGAACACACACACAAAAGAAAAAAAAAAGCAGGAAAACTCTGCACTTAATATAAAAACAAACATTGTTTACAGAAAAAAACATAAAAAGAAAGCTTTAGAACGCAGCAAGTGATGCAATAGCGAGTTGGCTACTGAGCGAGTAAACAAGTTCGTGTGTAAACGACCACTATCTCGCTAGCTGACTCGCTCGCTTCTTTTCTCGCCGGCTTGTAGCTAGTAAACTAGCTCCGTGTAAACGAGCCTTTAGACTTGGATGTAAGTTGAACAACAGGTGTTGATTTTATACTGTTTGGGTTGGAAATTTTGGTTGTGGACATCTAAGAGGGTGTGTTCCAAAATTCAATGATTTGTTGAAACAATGTGATACTTACATCTACTTGTTAAAGGCAACCAATTCAATGAACCCATATTTTACAATCCATGTGATGGGCATAGATGTGGCACTGGAATAGCGAATTTTGAATTATTATCATGTATGAGATAGAGGAAAAGTTTTGGGATTGGCACATCTGACTAGTTTACCCCTTTTTTCCTTCCTACTTATATATTTTAAATATTAATATTCTATTCATTATTTGATTTTAAAGCAAATTAACAATTTTTTATCTTCTATTATATTTAAAAATAATTTGTGAGAAACACTGACACTTAATTTAAATTCATATAATTTATGCAATTTATGACAATTTAAATTCATATAATTTATGCAATTTATGACTTGTAAAATAGTATTACAATTATATTGTATACAAGGGAACAATGTATAGTAAATATAATATATAAATAATATAGAATACAATAATGTAATGTCGCATATATTGTACTTTTGAAAAAACCCGATTTTCCCCGGGGAAAATTGGGTTTTTCATGAAAAAACCCGAAAAAACCCATGTGGGCTGGGGTTTTTCAAAAAAACCCGGGTTTTTGCGAACCCTGGACTATGGTGACCAATTGATATAAATGTCAGCTTTAAGTACTCCGATGAATTGATAAACTTCACAATTAAACATTTTTTAGTAGTTACTGAAGCACATTTTTTAGTAGTTACTGACGCCACAGGAATGACATGGATGACCGCTCAGGGGACCAAGCTTTTGCTTTAGAGTATAAGTGCTATCTCAGGAGGAAGGTCAATGTTATTACAGAAGGACTTTTTATTTATATAGCTCCAAATAACTACGAGACGGGCTAATCTACAGACTGAGCGTAAATTTTATGACAAATCAGAAGCCCATTAAATCAATCCACACGGTTCTAAATAGTGATTAATGTTAGGATAAAAACACATAAAGCCATTTATTTAACTCTTTATGTACTTAATTTTGAATTCATGAAAATTTTATCTTCTAATGCAATTTTCGTGAATTGTGTAAACTAAATTAAAAGATTTACAAAATCATTTAATAAATTTTAGAAGAATTTTAGAAGTATTGAAGGATTTAGAAGGGTTACTTAAATTTGAATTTATAGGGATTTTATGCACGATTTATAGCCCCACTCAAATCTTTCATTTTAAATATTTTTCTTAGTATTTTGTAGGATTAGGAAATGTACAAATATAATGTTCTTACAATAGAAATATAGAAACATTTCCGAATTGAAAAATCCCCCCCCCCCCCAATGCCAATAAAATTGAAAAGATGCAAAGGCAAAAGAAATCATCCTTTTAAAAATATTTTTGTTTTGTGTAGCCAATAATGCTTTTGGAACATGATAAAATAATACACCTATAACTCTTTCTAAACGGTATTACTACTAATCGATGTATTGAATGAATTTTATAACAAGTTATTTTAATTGTACTTATAAGTACCGAAAGTAGATAAAAGGATAAAAAAAAACTAAAAATCAGGACTTTCATTTACAACAGAAGGATAAGGGAAAAAAAGATAAAAAGTTAACATCTTCTCATTAAAATACTCTGATTGTTGCGTTGAATAAGTACGTGCAATTAACTTTTATCGAAGGAGACTTCGATGTAATTAGTTTACGGGAGTAAACACCCTTTGTTTCTATTTAGAAACAAAATAATTAGAGTACAATACGAATGGAAATTCCTGAACATAGTAAAACGTATAACGAAATTTTAAAAATTAAAGTTGCAATGTCTAACTGATTTAAACAGCTTTAATAATTTTTTGATATGACATTTTATGCAGCTTTGTGATTTGGTACTTTTTAATAACTTCCAGAACTGAGAAGAATTCTACTTATTTTATGTTTAAACACTGATTTATTATTTTGTCTTCCTTTTTCATAATTTAGTATAAAACAAATACTTCTCATCATAATCTTGTGAATGCACATAGTAACCGGGAAAATACAATAAAATACCAACAAGAAATATCAGTAATCTTTTTACGATGAGCAATGTACAAACTCCGAAAGTATCAATACTACCATTTAGGAATATTATTATTTTGTCTTCCTTTTTCATAATTTAGTATAAACCAAATATTTCTCAACATAATCTTGTGAATGCACATAGTAGCCGGAAAAATACTATAAAATACAAATAAGAAATATCAATAACCTTTTTTACGATGAGCAATGTACAAACACCGTAAGTATTAATACTACTATTCAGGAATATTAATTTTCCCTTCACTAATCTCAGAAAACCACTAAATTACTAAAGCAAAAATTGTTGTATCAAAATATTTAATCAAATATAAAGGACTCTCATTTCGAAGAAGTTAAAGTTAGCACCGAAAAAAAAAAAAAGATTTATAGAAATAAAATTTTAATTTAAAACATCCTTTTACAAGAAAATGCTATAAATAAACAGACAATGAGTACCGTGTTCTGTTTAAAGTTTTGTATTTCTTGTGTTGAATAATTACTCTGCTATTAATATTTAAAGAAGGAGATCTTGGTATAATTTGTCAGAGAAAGAAAATGTCTCTTGGTGATGCATAATTATAATGTGATGGAAACCAAGTGCAATAGGAATATTCTGAACATTGTGAAATAATTGTTGAATTTACAGACATTAAGAATTTATATCTTCTTTATTTGAATAGCTTCAACCAAAAAAAAATGTTGCAGAGTAAGTTTTAAATAGAATATTTTCTCGCAGTCTATATTAGATGCTGTGATTTAGTTAAATTACGCATTTAGGCATAAATAGAAAATTGTGTAAAACGGTATACAAATATAAAAGGAAACAGTCAGCAGAAGAAACGAAATTCTAACAACGGAAGACCCTGCCTCCTCAAACGAAGGTTGTTTTTCAAACTAAAGTAGATGGGAATAATCGGAGGTTTTACTACATTTCATAAAAAATGCTCATTAAACTTGACTAAATTTTAACTTTTGGATTTGCTGCTACGCTATATAAAAAAGACAAACGTTTCTTAATCTAAGAAAACAAAATATAACCGCAAACTAAAACTAATCGTTGGAAGCCATCGTAATATTTACGCATCATGGATATACATAATATAAAATATGAAAATAAAACATGTGTAACCTATTTATAAAATGCATTATAATTCCTAAATAAAATTTAAACGTGTATTTAAATATTTTCAATACATAGCAATGCCCTGTTACTGAATTGCGGGTACTACTTGATTATACCATCGGCCCATTTCGTAAAATTATATAAATCGCCAAACTACTTGCAAAAATTTACAAATTGGCATAACTTTTAATTTAAATAACGAAAGAACAAATAAATTAGTAAAAGATTAATAAAAATACAAAATACACGTTGAATTAAAAATCGCTTGATGACGTAACAAACACGTGTAACGTGTTTAATGTCAAGAGAATGTGATATTTACGATAATCCGTTATTGGCATTTTATTTTATAATTTGGCAATAGAAGTTTGGTCGACGGTATAATAAGTGGTGCCGAATTGTGTTAAAGAAACATCCTTATAACTCCAATGTTGGGGCCATCACAAAACTTTCTTCTATATAAATCACGTCAATTAAATCATTTAAATAGTACAAGAAATAACAACGATTTAGCACTAATTCATATCAAAGTATATCTGAATTTGAAGTTGGATGAAAATTCGTGCATTAGTTCTTGAGATAGAGCTATAGCGGAAAATCTGAAAAAAAATGTAGCATAGCAGCGCCACCTGTTGAGCGATTTACACCAAAAGTAAACAGCACTAAACGATATCAAGGTATACCTGAATCTGTTGAAAATCCAAGCATTAGTTCTTGAGATAAAGCTATTGCGGGAATCGCAAAAAACACAGCATAGGAGCGCCACCTATTGCGGGATTTACACCAAAAATTAAACAGCACTAATTTATACGTCAATGCATGTCAAGGTCTAACTAAATCTGAAGTTTGATGAAAATCCATGCAATAGTTCTTGAGATACAGCTCTTGTGGAAATCGTGAAAAATGCAGCACAGCAGCGCCACCTGTTGTGCGATTTACACCAAAACTTAAACAGCACTAATTTATATCAGGGACTAACTGAATCTGAAGTTTGATGAAAATTCGTGCATTTTTTCTCGAGTTAGAGCTATTACGATAATCATGAACAATGCTGCATACCAGCGCCACCTGTTGGGCGATTTTCACAAAAAAGTAATCAGAACCAAATTATATTTTGTACTAACGGAATCTGGAGTTTTATAAAAATCCGTGCAGTAGTTCTTGAGATATAGCTATTGCAGAAATCTGGAAAAATGCCGCATAGCAGCGCCACCTGTTGGGCGAGTTTCACCAAAAACTAATCAGTTCCAGTTTATATCAAGGTCTAACTAAATATGAAGTTTTGTGAAATTCTGTGCATTAGTTCTTGAGATAGAGCGCCCACAAAATGTTTGTCACATACAGACTCACAGAGTGACAGAGTGACAGACAGACTCACAGACAGACATTTTCTAAAAACCATCAAATCGTGTTCTGGGAATTCTAAATCGTATAAATCCGTTGAAAACCGGAAGTCGAAATTTTTCACGAATCCAATACTTTCTTCTTGTAAAGATAGAAGAAAGTAAAAATGATAATCATATTGACCAACAGTTTATTGTGTTAGATTAAGCGTCTCATTTCCAATTAAATTATACCTTTGAATTGAAATTGCAATTAAATACAGGGTCAAGAAAAACCGGTCAAGAAAAATCGAAGAGTGTGGTAAATATGATTAGAAATATCTCGACAACTCATTATTCGATCGACTTCATTCTTTATGCAAAATTTATGTTTTTTAATTGTCTTTTATATACACTCTTTAAAATAAACAATTTAGAAATTTTTTATATATCTTTTATCAGAAAGAAAATTTCAAGAGTCCGAAAAAATAGTTCCGGATAATCGAGGTTACTGATGTTCAATAAGCTTCTTCCCATTATTACATACTAAGAATACATAAAATTTCAAGCCTTTATCTCGATTTGCTCTGGAGATACAGTGTTTAAAGACACACAGACAGACGGTAATTTTTACTTTCTTCTATTTTTACAAGAAGAAAGTATTGGATTCGTGAAAATTTTCGACTTCCGATTTTCGACGGATTTACACCTTTTAGGGGTCAGATAATCCAAAAAACATGTTTTTACAAAATGTCTGTCTGTGAGTCTGTTCGTCTGTCTGTCTGTATGTGACACAAATTTTGTGAGTGCTCTATCTCAAGAAGTAATGCACGGAATTTAATAAAAATTTATATTCAGGTAGACCCTGATATAAATTGGTGCTGATTAGTTTTTGGTGTAAATCTCCAGACAGGTGGCGCTGCTATGCTGCATTTTGCAGGATTTCCGCAATACCTCTATCTCAAGAACTAGTGCTTACGTTTTGGTGTAAATCGCCCGACAGGTAGCGCAGCTATGCTACATTCTGCAGGATTAACACGATTTACGCAGTAGCTCTATCTCAAGAACTAATGCACACATTTTCATCAAACTTCAGATTCAGTTAGTCCTTGATTTGAAATGATGCTGACTATGTGTTGGTGTAGATAGCCCAATAGGTGGCGCTGCTGTGCTGCATTTTACACGATTTCCTCAATGGCTCTACCTCAAGAACAAATGCACGAATTTTCATCAAACTTCAGATTCAAGTATACCTCGATTAATATTGCTGCTGATTATGTGTTGGTGTAAACCGCTCAACAGATGGCACTGCTATACTGCATTTGTCATGATTTGCGGAATAGCTCTATCTCAAGAACTAATGCACGAATTTTCCCCAAACTTCATATTCAGTTAAACGTTCACATAAGTTGATGATGATTAGATTCTGGTGTAAATCACCCTATAGGTGGCGCCACTATGCTGCATTTTGCTAGATTTACACGATTTCAGCGATATTCATATCTCAAGAACTATTGCACGGAATTTCATCTTTTTAGAATCCTCATGATGATCATAGATAGCCATTTAATTTTGGCACAGTTGTAACGAATTTTGAGGTATTGACATGTATGAGAAATAAGATAGAAGAAAGTATTGGGATTGGTGATTCTGACTAGTTTTCTTCTAAAAATATGTTTTGGGGAATCTCCGGTGTCTGATACCTGTAAATCCGCGAAAAATTGTTTTTCTATTTTTAAAACGATTACAAAACTTACCCTATACTACATATGTATCATGGGTAAGTAATATACAATAACACCTTCCAAATTAGCCACGATTCCGAAAACCGTTCTTAATCGTTAAGAAACCGTAGAAACTAATATAGATTAGAGATTAAAGAAGCCCTAATAAAAATAGAAAAATATTTTATTGCCTTTTATTATCGGAAACGCTTCCGCGTAGTTTTTATAGCGCATAATTAAGTTTTCTGAACCTGCAATATAGTTTTTTGGAAAGCCATCAATTTCCAAGTAAACATTTTCATGTTCAGGTAAAGTTTATGTCTAGTATAATGAGTCACATTCATAATAATTAAGGACTTTACGTTGTACCATCTAATACTAAACAAAATAGGTTTTGCTTTACGCAACGTACGTAACGTACACTTTATTCACAAATTAAAAGATGATAAAAAATAAACACATGAATAAAATAAATCTCAACGTTTCAGTTTAATGTGTTTATTTTAAATTATCTTTTAATTTGTGAATAAAGTATACGTTGGTTAGCAACACCTATTGTGTTTAGTATTAGATAGTACAACGTAAAATCCTTAATTATTACTTTGAATAACAGATGGCACAACTGAGTTGTTTTTATGGATTTTGAAAGCTTCCATTGAACTTTTCCCTGTTTGAATTTAATTTTTAAGATGTAGCCTATAGATTGTTTCCTGCCTATTTATATTTTAGAAAATGTTATTCCTAATGATGGTTTTAAAGATTAAACTGAAACGTTGAGATTTATTTTATTCATATTTTTATTTTATATGATCCTTTAATTTGTGAATAAAATGTACTTTGGATAGCAACACATATTTTGTTTAGAGTCATATTCATTTTAGAAAGTTTTCAAACAAATGGAAATATTTCGCCGAGAAAAAGAAAATATCTATTTAATTAAGAATTCTGTAAAGGTTTTATGCTGAAATTTTAAATATTTTATTATTTTATTAAATTCATCTAGGATATAATATTTTACCTACTTAAATATTCACTTGACTTATAGTTGCAATTTAATTCGCCTATCAGCTTTTCAATTATTTAGGACATTTATTATTCACATACATATGGCAGTCCAATAGCATTAATAATACCATACACAATTTCTACATTAGTAAACATAAATACAAGAAATCACCTAGACTTCTTACGTAAGTCTTTCGTTCGGCCTTTGGCAGATCTTCAACATTCATGTTGATACAAAACTATGGAACACCAGTCACCTCTCTTGGAATTTTTATTTGAATCTTCTCCACACGAAGAGTTGTCTCATATCTTGCGCTTTCTTCATGCTCCTCGTGTTGTGCTTTTTTGGTGTGTTCGTAATTATATAAATTCGTAGCACCTATAGTCGTCGTTCAGTCCGTCTGTCTGTCTGTCCGCATATAACAAATAAAAAAATACCCAACCGGATAATCTGAAATTTTAAATGTATAATTGTTGTAAAATTTTGTCGAGTCATTTCAAATTTATGAATATCGGATGTATAGTTTAATTATAGTGACAGTCAAATATTTTCCGTAACATGACGGCTAATGGAAATAAATTATTGCAATTGAATTTTAATGATGTATCTTCCTTCCGAATGGTCAGAAATTTTTAATATATAATTGTTGCAAAATTTTGTCGAGTCATTTCAAGTTTTTGAAAATCGGATACATAGTTTAATTACAGGGATAGTCAAATTTTTCATTTACATGACGGCCAATGGGAAAAAAAATATTTCAAGTGCATTTTAATGATGTTGCAGTCTTTCGAACAGAATGAAATGGATATGCACTTACTGAAGTGCATTAAAATATACATTCGGTACAATATACGGAGTAAAAAATATTTATAAAACTAGTTATAGTATGAACGTACCTCATTTGCCACGTTTTACGAGCAATTTCCAACTTGTTATTACATGCTTTTTACAACTTACAATGATGTTTGTGTGTGGCAGTCAAATCTTGTGACTCGTTTTTCACCCACTTCCTGTAAACACAGAACTTTAAAATTTGGAATACATTTGGATAAAAATTTGGATAAAATTCCATACGGCAATACCTGAATTGGAAATTGATTTTTTTTTATTCGATACCTAAGGGTTCAACTGGGACAACTCTACTACAACTTTACTGGTTGCGTTTGATTTCCTTTGAATAAATAAGCATCAAGAATGTATTTGTTGAAAAGCTCTAATGACAGGGCAATTTGGCACAATAGTGCCAAATTTTAGCCAACTTGTCGAAATATCGCCAAATTTGGCGACAAAAATAAGGTACCATATATGAAATCAACTTGGCGATAGCTGGCTAATTTTGCAAAATTCCTACTTAAATCTATTAATCTTCCATAATTGAGCTCACCGCAATTTAATTTATACTCCGTGCATTTAAGGTTTCTTTTCAAGACTTTTCTATTTTTTAGTGCATTGAAAAAACATATATGATTTCTACATTTTTGTGAATTTTAATGAAAAAAAAATCGTTTATATTTATTTCATATAATATTGTATATCGATCAATTAAACTGAGTTTCTTGCATTGTTGAGAATATTTATAATCCCACTTTTATATAAACATAATATTAATTTTTCGATACGTCTGTCTCAAAATTTATAGAAAAACGAATAGACAGTGTATTTTAAGATACAAATTTTACACGGTATTTGGAAATATTAAGTTATATGAAGATAGCTATGAAAATTATTATTAAATATAGATAATATTATACCATAGCAAAACATCAAATACTTGCATGAAAAATCAATTTACGCTTTATTTGAAAGAACACAATGCCAAGGTACAAAACATTTTTTCCAGTTTAAAAATCATTAAGTTTTTCCTGAACTTTCTCATTATGTACTGGAATTCTTAAAAGAATAGTAATTTTTTTTCCATTCGAAATTTAAAATTCAAGAGAGTGTAAAAGACATTCATTAAATCTGTTATGACATTCTTACTTTTTTAATCCATGTTGTTCAATTACATAAGAACTCTTGGAAATTCATTTAAAAGTTGGATTTTTTATTTTAATAATATTCAGTCAGTTAAAAGTAGTTAAAACGTTAATGACTTAGATTTAGCTGTGCTAATTAAAAGAATTTTAATGAAAACGTTTTTCAGTTTGGCAAAGTTTTTTGTTTTCGTCTAAGCTGATTTGAAAAGAAATATATTCTATGTAAAAAACGGAAACATTTGAGCATATGAAATGCATTTTTGAATTGTACGTTATAAAATTAATAATTAAAAATTGTCGAAAACTAGGAATTTTAATAATTTCACTTGAATAATATGAAATATTTTTATCTCTATTTTTTTTTCTTTAAGTAATATTTTGTAATTATAATTAATTTTACAATTCATTTAAAGCAGTGTAATTACGTCTGAAATTATTGAAATATGTAAACGTCACATTGCTAGCTAAACGTAAAACCAACACAGTGAAAAACGTCCAAGACGGGAATCGAACCCGGATCCTTGGAATATTGCTCCAATGCTCTATCCCTGAGCTACTAGGACGATACACGGCCTGGCATCTCTCACTCACATATGTCGGTAAGTCTACAACCGCAGCACAAGATGGAAAGTTCTTCATGAGTACGCAACCCTTGTGCGAAACACAAGATGAAACAAAGCCCGGCATAGGTGAACTTTAGGATATACCAAGGTGGGTATCGTCCCCGTAGCTCAAAATTATTGTTGCATTTCTTCAAAGATCAGGGTTCGATTTCCGACTTGGACATTTTTCACTCTGTTGATTTTACGCTTAGTTATAGACCTGGAGGCGCAACATAAACGATTACCTCACCGTGTTTACGGGTGAAATTACAGAATTAGTTATAACTCGATTCACATATTAAAACGCAATCGGTCTGCCAAGCAATACCTTGGTAGCAAACACATGAAAACACGATTTTAGCGTTTGACTCATATGTTTACCGTTGTATTTTCCTGCACCCAAAGGTATAAAAACATGGACGACTGGGTGCAGGAAAAATCAATCGTAAATCTACGAGACAACCGCCAAAATCGGATTTTCATGTGTTTTCCACCAAGATATGACTGCAGACCGATTGCGTTTTAATATGCAAATCGAGTTTTAACTGAAATTTCGGCCGTGAACTCAATGAGGTGATTGTCTGTGCTGCCGCCTGGCGGTCTATTATCAATTTGATAATTTCAGGTATTTAATATTGAGTAATAGTTTGGTTTTACGAAAGTGCATAAATGAAACATCATATTGCTCTTAAATATATATTTGCAAAATACGTAGATAAGTCAAAAATTAGTTTCTGGTACGCTGTAAAAAAAAGCAAGTCTTTTTTAATCTAGCAAAAATATTACAAAAATATACAATTACCTCTTTCGACTTACACACAGTTCCGAAATGCGTTCTTTATCTTTGGAGAAATCAAAGACTAATATATTTAGGAAATTAATTTAAAATTCGAGATATGAAGATTTCATAAAACACAGTTTCTCTTGCTGTCACTCATTTTAGGAAATGTTTAACAGTTATTTTTCTAGTCTTTTAATCAATTTTCTCAAACCGGAAGAGGCCACCAATTCTCTTGTAAATCTTTTCACCTGCGTAACTGAATTCATACATGCAAAATTACCCAAGCAATTCCAAATTTAAATTTTATGTTTTGTTACTCCTGCTATTTTATCATGTTTCTTTAAAAAAGATGCTCCTTAACCCCTTAATATATTACTCGTTATATAATTATATAATTGAAGAGCTAAGTGGAAGAACATGTTAAGTAACAAAAATTACATTTCAAGAAATTTGATGTGAAAGTTTTTGCTGTAAATTTCAATGATTTATTTTCTATTTGATACCATGTGTTTAAAATATTAACAGCTATGGTACTAAACTCTCTCAGAAAAACTTATTCATATTTAATTTTACAAATATTAAAAATTATTAATATTATTGACATTATTAAATATTAAAATATTAAATATTAATGAATAATGTCTTAAATATTCAAGATTAAATAGAATCTTAGTATTTTAGCTTCACTATGTGATAGGATAACTCATAACGCTTTCAACCAAAATATAAAAATATTTTTTTTAGAAAATGTCGCATAACATGTCCATCCACTCAGCTCTTCAATTATTCATATATTACCCCTTAATATATTACTCTTTGTGTTTTGTTCCTTACCCTTCTATAGTAGGTTTAATGGCAGCATTTCAGTTTTATTTTTATAAATTATTTTCTGTGTTTCCATGCTAACGTTATCCAGTGTCTCGAACAGTGTAAGATACTTGAAGGGGCTTCCGAATTGTCATCAATTTTACGCTCAGTCTGTTGATGAGAATGTATCGCCATTATTTGGAGCAATATAATTAATGAGTGTAACTGTAGTGCAATAGTGCTAAGATGAGTTCAATTAACCCCTTAACCTACAACTACGTGTGAGATACATGGTCTTGTATTCGGGTCAAAACTGATTATCACGGGCCTGGCCTGCAGTACATTGGTCGGGCCAAATGTAAATATTACGGGCATGGCTCCTGGTACTGTGATCGAGCCAAATGTAAATATCACAGATATGGCCCGTAGTGCGACAGTAAAGCTAACGGGAATACTAATAAACCTTTTGTGTTATATGTACCACAATTATTACATTAGATTCTAATTACTTATAAAATATTCCACAAAATTAAACCAGTTGTATTTTACTCATGTATTTACATTCCGTAAGTCATGCGCTTGATACAACTTAGGACCGATTTGCCGAACCGTGGAATGGCTCGAAGGCTGCGCGATCCTGTTTTACGCTTTAAACTCAGGCTGTTGAAACGTAAATCGTAGATTAAAGGATTACACATGGAAATGTTTTCTTTAGAATTGACAACATCCGAAAAACTTTTATGCAAGCTTGGTAAAAATGATTAATATGCTATAAAACTTAGGAAAATTTTGATTGTATAAATACATCTTTATCCCCTTAACTGTTTCGGTTTTTTTTTTTTTTTTTTTTTTTTTTTTTACACAATAAATAAAAAATAAGGACCAGACACCCCTTTTTTTTAGTAAAATATTTGGCATTGTACAATCGAAAAGGGCAAAATGATCGTTTGTTAAATGATCGAATCGATCATTTAACAAACCGAAGATTACACTTAAAATTAAGTGGTATCCAAAAGCTTTTAATATCGAAGACAGCAAACTCTTATTGACCGAGCAGCACTCAGGCAAAACAGTTAAGGGGTTAAATGTAAAAAAAAAAAAATAATTTATGAAGTTCCTAAAAATAAAGAACTTTTTTCTCAATCATGGGTAACTAGAAAGTGGTTATTGTATATTTTCGTTTGTGGTTATATGGTATTTTCGTAGATTATGAATCCTTTTTTTTTTTTTTTTTTTTTTTTTTTTTTTACTTTCTTCTATCTTTACAAGAAGAAAGTATTGGATTCGTAAATATTTTCAAATTCCGGTTTTCGCCGGATTTACACGTTTTAGGGGTCAGAGATTCCCAAAAACATGTTTTTACAAAATGTATGTCTGTGAGTCTGTCTGTCTGTATGTGACACAAATTTTGTGGGCACTCTATCTCAAGAACTAATACACTTAATTTAATTAAACTTTAGATTCAGTTAAATCCTAATATAAATTGAAGCTGATTACGTTTTGATATAAATCTCCCAACAGGTGGCGCTGCTTTACTACATTTTTTACGATTTACGCAATAACTATATCCCAAGAACTAATACACAGATTTTCATGAAACTTCAGATTCAGTTAGTCCTTGATATAATTTGCTGCAGGTTACGTTTTGGTGTAAATCGCACTAAAGGTGGCGTAGCTATGCTCCATTATTCATGATTATTGCAATAGCTCTGTTTCAAGAACTAATGCACGAATTTTCATGAAACTTCAGATTCTGTTAGTCTCTGATATAAATTAGTGCTGTTTAGGTTTTAGTGTAAATCGCTCAATAGGTGGCGCTGCTATAATGCATTTTTCACAATTTTCGCAATAGTTGTACCTCAAAAACTATGCAGGGATTTTCATTAAACTTAATATTGAGTTAGTCCCTGATATAAATTTGTCCTCATTAGCTTTTGGTGTAAATCGTCCAACAGGTGACGCTGCTATGCAGGATATTTTATGATTTCTGTAATATCTCTATTTCAAAAACTAATGCACGGATTTCATCAAAGTTCAGGTTCAGTTAAAGTTGCCATATGTTGTTGCTGATTAGATTTTGCTGTAAATCACCTAACCGGTGGCACTGCTATGCTGTATTTTTCAGAAAGTTTTAATATGTATGAGATAGGTTTTGGGAATGCCACTTCCGACTAGTTTGACGGTGTATTTAAATTATTTTGTTATTGTTTTGTATGTTATTATGTTTATTGTTTTACCTGTTTTGATATGTAGGCACAGGCACAGTAAGTTGCGAAAGTGTTCAAAATAACGTTGAAATTACAATTATGTTAATGAAATGGTCGTGAATTTGTTTTCTATATGTTATACTATTTAAATTTTTATACGCATCCCGAGTTTTATGTTTAAAAAATTTTTGAAGCTTCCCAACATAAAAAAGGAATATTTAGTGGCAGAAAGCTGTCACATTTCATAAAATTAAAAGTATGATAATTAGCTCAATTTTGATAGTAGAAGAACGGCATTTTAACTGTTTTACTTGTCAGAGAATGGAGAAGGTGTTTCTAGCTATAATTATTAAGACTCATGTTACGTATATAAAAATAAAATACGTTAATTTTTTTTAAATTAGTGATAGGGCTATTTCATCAACATAATCTTTACTGTAACCTTATTTTGATGACATTTCCAATTTACATTACCTACTCCTACATATCTCAACGGGTAAAAAATTTCAAATTTGAGTTTCAAACTTTTTGGGACAACCTGTATCGGAAAATCAACATAAATTAAATAAAAAATTCAAACAAGTATCACAATATAGCTTTTCTAAAAAATAGTGAAGCAAAGTAACATCAATAAAAGGCGAAAATATACACATTGTTTCAAAATAGCTTTAATCATATCAAACAAATATGGGTCTATCTCGCAGTGTAGCGAGAACTATTTGTTTATATGGCATATTTCAATGAAGCATAATGGAAACTTTGTAAACCTCTTAACATGTATGAAATATCTGCGTGTGACAACAGTTGTTGGTCTGTTGTAAACAAGAAAGATGTAGCATCATTTGTATGCGTCATAAATGGACTGAGACATTCACTGCCTTGCTCAAAAATCACCATGCTCTACTAGAACGTGAATTTCTACTTTGAAGACAAATAAATAATAAATTAACGCTTTATTGTATCAGTGAAATATACTGCATATAATACAATTATTAGAATCAAAATGAAAAATAAGACAATTTAGTATAATATCATATCCTAGTTTTAATTAACCTAATTTTTAGAAACGTTGGATTTACAAAGAATGAACTCCCTATGTAGTCAGACAATCCTGAATGAAAAAATATATAAATCATGGAAATTTCCATTATCGTATGCGGAATATACCTATAATTTGTTTAGATTGAAATTTTTTAATAAAACTTGTAGTGTATTTTTCATTTACTAGTAATTTAAAATTTACAATAAGATCCTAATTTATTTATTTTCTTTTTCTAGGTATGTACTTGTGAATTTAGATTTTGGTTAGTTCGCCATCTCATAGCGTAAGTTAAATTATTTATGCATATCCCTTTGGGTGTGTTTCACATCTAAATGCTATTTTTTTTTGCCATGGTATATTTTCATTAATATGCAAATAGAATAATTATTTTGTTTCTTTTGAAAAATGTTTTAACAAATTTTCCTTACTGACTTATTTTATTGTATTTTGTTTTTTAGATTTCTAGCATTTTGTTTTTCTTTATATTGCTATTTCTAATCGTTGAAACAATATTTTTCTTTCATGTTAGCCGTACACATATGATAAATCTCTAAATATGTTTCTCATCACCCTCATTCTTCACATTTAAGGGGATTCGGGCTAAAAATTCTCAAAAAAAAATGCAAATTTTAATGCAAATTTCACTCATAATAAAACTTCATTTTTTTTATTTAATTTTTTTAATAAAATTCCTAATCAATATTTTAAGAATCCTGAAAACAAATTAAAATGACACATTTTCTGTACACAAAAGTGTAAATCGAGTAAGTACTTCCAGAGTTATATCAAAAATTCAACATGTCTAGAATTTTACAATTTAAATTAAAAAAAAAATATTTAAAAATTTTCAGATTTTTTTTTACATGTAATATTCTAATTATATTAAAAGATATTTCAGAAACAAATTTCATAACAAAATCTCTATAAATAAAAAAAGAATAGAATTTTGAGGCCCGGACACCCTTAAAGTATAAATCTTTCATTTAAAGTACATTACATTAATTTTAAATATACTTATTATATACATTTCAAATAATATCTTAAATTCTTGCAGTGAGGTTTTTCATTTCATTTAAAATGTAAAAAGTAATAACAGACATTAATATCAGATTTATAAACATTTTATTTCACAATTAAAGCACTATTTCAAATTTATACACTTTAAAAATAAAATCTGATAATGACGTGATAATATTCTATTCGTTTAAGTTTTGTCTGGCAGACATAAAAGAACCACAGTGTATTTTTAAACTATATAAAGTTTCTATGATATAAAGTTAGAAAGGAAAATTAGTTTCTTGTATTTTGTGGCTATCATTCTCATGGCGATGTAAAAAATAAACTGGAAACACTTATCACAAACTAACTCGAGAAATAGGCCAATACTTTTAATAATAGGAAACAAAAATTCTTATTTATGATAAGGCACAAATTTTGTTCATATTTTCTGTAAAATCTATACTATAATATACTATCTATAATAAATAAGAGCAAACGTGTTAAACAAATTTTAAGGCAACGTGTGATTTAAATAATCAACCTTTAAAAAATATTTTCGGAAAGTATATCCATTAATAATTATAAAGGTTGAACAATATTAGATTGTAGAACTTTGCATTAAGTACATAAAGTAAATCTGAAAATTAACAGTTCATGTTTAAAAAAGAATTGTATTATTCCAGATCTAATTTCGTAATATAAGAAAAGGGAATATTTTTCATTTGGTAAAAAAAAATCTCAACAATCAAGTATAAAGAATCGCATTCACTAAATAAAAAATCATGAAAGATACTTTGCATATTTATCAAACAAAAGATCACAAAACATCAGTCTGCGTTAATTCGAACGTATCAAAAGATCTCACTAAAACATTATCTCTCATAATCACTTTACGAATCATTTGCGATTAAATATCCTTCATTTCTGAAATTCTCATATAACACTTACTTGGCTTATTGCCACTAAGCAACGTTTTTTAATCTCCAAACGTATCAACAAGTCGTACCGAAACATTATCTCTAAAAAACATTTTACACAATATTTTCATTTTAATAATCAACATTTAAAAAACATTTTTCGCAAGTACAGCCGTTAATTATTATAAATGCTGACAATAAAATTATATTATAGAATTTTTCAGTAAGCACATAACGTAAATTGCAAAATTAATTGATCATGTTTATAAAAATGACGTATTGTTTCACATTAATAAGAAAGTAGAATATTTTTTATTCGGTAAAAACATCTCTAAAAAACAATATGAAAAATGACGTTGATTAAATAAAAACGTTATGCATGATGCATTACATATTTATCAAAGAAAAGGTTTGAAATATTAATTTGTAGTAAATCAAAAGTATCAACAGATCGTACGAAATCAATATCTGTAAAAACATTTTACCTAATATTTTCCATTTAATGTGTTTTATTTCTGAATTTCCGTATAAAACTTACTGAGCTTTTAGCAACATTTATTACACGAAACAATATTTTTAAATCTTCAAACGTATCAACAGGTCCTATCAAAACAATATCTCCAAAAACATTTCACCCAATCTTACCAAGTAAATGTCCTTAATTTCAGAAATTTCCGTATAAAACTTTCTTGATTGTAGACCCATTTATTGTACTAAATTACATAAAAATTGTCCTTCATTTCTGAAATTCTCGTATAAAACCTCGGCTTATAGCACATATTTATCACACTAAACAGTATTTTTTAATCTTTACAGTATTAACACGTCGTACTAAACCAATATCCTTAAAAATATTTTACCCAATCATTTTTTCGTAAATTGTTGAATAAATTGTACTTAGCTTGTAGCCCGATTTCTTCCAGTCTACAATATGTTTTAACTTAGTTTTGCTTATTGATGAATAACTAATAGTAAATATAATATCATACATCGTCTTGATAAAAACGTTATTTTCACTTTTTTTAAAAAAGTGATTTTATTTTAAATCTATAAGATGTAAAAGAAATATTATAAATGTTTTACTGACATTTTTCATGGAAAAAAAGCAAGTATTTATCGAAAGGAAAAGAATAAAATAATCGCAATATCATAAATATATCTTTTAAACTTCAAACGTATCAACAGATCGTACTAAGCAATATTCCTAAAAATGTTTTACTCAATAATTTTTTCTTATATTGTCCTGTAAAATGTATATGGCTTATAGCCACATTTGTTCCACAGTACAATACTTTTATTTTCTTACTGATATATTTAAGTAAATATAATCTTGAAGATATTCTCGATAAAAATGTTATTTTGACTGAAAAAAAGGCCACACTTTTTAATCTACAAAATATAAAAGAAGTATCATTCATGTTTTACACTTTTATTTTTCATGGGAAAAAAGCAAGTATTTACGGAAAGTTAAAAAAAAGAAATAACCGCAATATTATAAATATATTTTCTACTTTTCAAACTTATCAACAGGTCGTGAAAAGCAATATCCCCAAAAACGTTTTTCCCAAATCATTTTTTTTTTTGTATATTATCTTATAAAATATGTATCTTTTATAGCCACATTTGTTCTACAGTACAATACTTTTATTTTATTAGTGATATATTTAAGTAAATATAATCTTGAAGATCCTCTGGAACAAAAATATATATTTTGATTTTTAAAAAAGGCCACACCTTTTAATTTACAAGATATAAAAGAAATAACACTCATGTTTTACTCTTTTATTTTTCATGGAAAAAAGCAAGTATTTGTCAAAAACAAAATGATATAATCGCCATATCATAAAAGGATGAGCTTACTAAAATTTTCTTTTTGCTGTATATGGAGTCAATCGAGTACACTTTTTACCCGACTGAAAAGAAGGGTTATGTGTTTCACGTGTATCTGTGTATGTGGATTTCTTTATACCCTCGAAACGTCCCAACGGCTGGATTGATTTTAATAAATGAGATCTCTATCAATTCGTCTTAACGGGCCGGTGGTTATAGGCTGAGTTTTGTTTTTATAAATTTAAAATAGCGGCCGTAAAATACAAAATGGCAGTAGAGACGAAAAAAAAAAAAATTACGCACCCTATTGAGTGGCCTATCATTGGATAGGTCTTTCAAAATGAAGACGATGTTCCATTGACTATTTTACAGTCAGAAGCTCCGTTTAAATATTACACAACCTGGAAGTTGTGTAGGTAAGATCTCTAGCTTTACTGCAACTCTAACCATCATAGACATCTATAGGCCTCAACGAAACAGTGTTTAGAGATAGGAACTAACAATTAAACACAACTTAAATGTTATCAATACAAGTAAATAAAAAAAAATATGTAAGTAATACAAACAAGTAATATAAAAAAAAAATATTTTAAGTCAATTCCTACTTAGGTCAATAAGAGAATTTTTTTTTCTCCCATTCTTCCTTACTCTTGAGAGGGGCTTAAAATGCCTTGATCAAGAAGAGGGCTCTCTTGGTCTTAAAATACCTTGATCAAAAAGAGAGCTCACTGGATTATTGAAAATTAATTAATTTAATTTAATTAATGAATTAATATTTGAAAAACTCGATTAACATCAATGTCATCCACTACAAGTTTTAAAAAAATTATTTGAGATTGATTGAATGAATAATAAGTATTTTATTAACGATTGAAAATTTGAACAAGATATATATAGCGAGAGTGTGAGCTAATAGTAGGAATTGGAAAAAAAATAGTTTCACATTGATGAGAAATAATTAATTAGTTCGCTTTTTACGCTGTCGGTTTTTTTGATTTTTTAAATTTAATTGTTTATATCTATACAAAAAAAGAAACCAGGAATAAAAAAAAAAAATTAAAGTACTATTACAAAAAAATGATTACGGAATGAAATGTATAAAAAATGTTATTTATATCATCCAAAATATTAAACAATTGAATCGTTGTTCATTTTTAGAAAGAATCTGAAATGCAGTCGTGAAAAAAATACATTTTGATCTTTCAATTATAGCAGAAATAAAAAGGAATAGCCATTTAACTGTCTTATAAATAGCCATTTGTTTTCTTTAAATTTAAATTTATACACTTCGAACAAAAGGTGCCTAAATAAGGGAGGAAACATTGACCAAGGAAACCTTTGCGTCACGAAAGCGTCACGCAAAGCAGGTAAAAGAAAAAAAATCGAACAACTTGCATGTTTCGTTTTCGTTGACTCGTGGAATTATTAATTATTATTAGAAAATAAGAATTAATTATTCCAAGAGCACAACGAAATCGAAACATGCAACTTGTTCGTATTTTCTATCTTCATTTGCGTGCTTTGTGTGACGTTTCCGTGTTGGTAGAAAAGGGGGATAGGGCATTTACTTGAAAAGTTTTTATAAAGTGTTTCTAAAAATATTGCTTTAGAGAGGGGGGGGGGGAGTGTCATGATCATGCTGAAAATGTACACTGTAAAAAAAAAAAACTGTAATTTTTACAGAAAATAATTGTATTTTTTACGGAAAAAAAAAACAGTTTTCAAGAAAAACGGCTTTCTTCTGTAATAGAAACTGAATTTTGTAATTTTTGCAGAACAAATCTGTATTTTTTACCGAAAAAAACTGTTTTAATGAAAAACTACAGCTTTTTTCTGTAAATTAAACGGTTTTGTACTGGCGCCAAATTTGACAGTTTTTTTTCCTGTTAATTTGAAAGATTTTTTTTTTTACAGTGTACCAAATTCAGATATGTTCAATACGAACAAACAATTATGGTTTGATATTTTGTTCTTTGATAAATTTTACTTAGAATGACAAACAGTAAGCCGTTCTGCCGAAAAATTTAAAAGTTATGAAGATTTAATGTTTTGAACTATTAGTGTATTACATTTATTATTAATAGTTTCTAAACTAACTGCAGTTCAAGTATTGTTTTAAGCATGATAGTCGAGTAGAAATAGCATTTTGCCTTGCAAAAATTCGTGTAATTCTCATTTTCGGGTATCATGTATAGGTTGACGCTCTAATGAAAAAAAAAAAAAAACAAGTTTTCGACCATCTAGACTTTGTGCGTTTTTTAATATATCGAAAAAACCAGAAATTTTCGGCCCTTTTTTCGATTTTTCTTGATTAACTCAGTTCTAGTACAATTTACAGAAATTATAATTACAATTTGGTAGAGGACAAAATTCTCTAGAACATGCACTATTCATGTTTCTGAATTGACCAAATAGAAGGCGAGATACGGAGCCGGGAAAATGAGGTACAATTTGCAAAATGTGGGAGAAATTACAAACGACCTTAGTTTTTCCCTTGGAGAAATGAAGACTATTAATCTTTATAGCTCCATGGTTTTTCCTTAATAACCCATTTTTATTTTTTATTTTTCCGTTTTAGAGACAAAAGTGTCGTAATAAACTTTGTAAACTTTGTAAAGTATGAAATATCCTACAAGTTTCATTCATTAGAACATTAATTATCTCAAACATACTCTAAAATCAGAACAAACTCGATTTATGGTTAAAACAGGAAAATACCGCCTGGCAAGTCACTAATTTAAAAACGATCTTATCTTTATTTTTGACACTGAATAAACGAAGCAATTAATTGATTATAGTATGTACAATAAAAAGTAATTGGATAATAGTTTGTGGGGGTGGGAGAAATTAACCAAAACACCTAGTCGGTAGATATAGGCGCCGACCAGAGTTTGAGCTAAGAATTGGAAGATGAAAGTAAAATTAAGTGCTGGTAATAATATAAAAAATACTGCAAAGATAAATAAAATATTATTTAGAAATTTAAAAAATGTAAAAGGATTATACAGAGCCGAAACTGCAGGGGGGGGGGGGGGGCATATGCTTCATTTGTCAGAATGGAAGGCAAAGATTGCCCAAAATGATATGATTTGTCGCATTTGTATTAATTTGTCACACAAATTTTTGTTAGTTAGTCAAAGTTTACAATAATGGTAAATCTATCTCACATTGAGAATATTATTCCCAACATAAAGAGGACCAACAATTATGCTTATGCATTCTAAGACAGAAACCTGCATAAAACGGAATTGCTTTCGGGGTTTTTCGAATTCAACTTTAAAATTTTAAAATAAAGGAATGGATATTATAAACTTATAAAATTCTGTATGTAAACTCACTTTCCGTAGGAGGGGCAGAATGTGTGAGTGTGGGGGAGGGGGCAAAATCCATGTTTGCCCTAGAACGAACAAAAAAAGCTAGTTTCGGCCTAGAAGTATCGAATAAGAATAACTGTTAAAAATGAGTTCGGAAAGTCCAAAATGCATCATTCTATACGTTAAAAGTAATAGCGGAATAAACATGGATAATTAATTAAATATATGAATATTATTACCGTAATTTCCCCCGTATAAGCCAGGCTCAGATAACTCTGTTTTCTACTAGAATTTTTTAATAAAATACATTGTGACTTATTTCTGTTTAGCATTTATTTGACTTCATTTTTTAAAAACAATTTCTGGTTTGAAGCAGACTTAACAATAGCCGCGGCTTATATGCAGAAAATTACAGTAAAAAACACTTTTCTAAGAGATACGTTATGTCGGGAAAGATAAATAAAGCACTGTTTTCGTAATTTAAAAAAAAAAAGATTAGTAATTTTTTGTAGTTACTATATTTAATTAATAGTAATATTTTACATTTTTGTAGAAGAAAAAATTCTCTAGAATACTTTTACTTTCTTTGCTCTTACACTTTTTGCAACTCTACTGCACTTTTTATGTTTGTAATTTGACCAAATAGGAGGCCAGGTGCAGAGCCGGGAAAATACGGTAAAACTTGCAAAAATTGCAAAAATCTACAAATGACAGTATTTTTTTTTTTTTTTTTTTTTTTGCTTTATAGCTTCTTTTAGTGCATTTCAGAATCAAAACAATCATAATCAACTTTTTAGAGCATGAAGTAGACCATAGTTTCATTTATTAGGTAATTATTTTTTTTGCAAGAGAATTTCAAAATCACAGCAACGAGATTTTGTTTAATAACAGGAAAATACTGCCTGGCAATTTAGTAATTTTAAAAAAGAGCTTTTATTTTTTGTATTGAAACACGAATTAATTAATTATATCATGTACAAGATACTAATCAAGATACTATTCCTTACCTTTAAGAAATAATAACACGACATTTTTTCGCCGACAATTTCATTCCCCACATCAGTAGCCTTGCCCATGAGATACGACTTCGCTTTTATTGTTTTTTTCTACTTTTTATCGTCCTGGGTGTCTAGAGATCCTATATTAGAGATGTAGGATATCTAATGTAGGATCTCTACTGTGGGTGGAACGTATACTGCAATCTATTGAATTAAAAAGAAAGTAAATTAAATATACGACGTGGGCCATATTGGGAACCGGGCCATAATGGTCCCAGGTACCTTAATAATTTTCTTTACACATCACATTTTTTGTGAGAAAATACTTATCGATGTATGGCGTTTTGTGAAAATACGTGGGGTTATACTTATGGAATATAACAAAAAAGAAATAATCGCAATAATATAAAAGAAGTTATTTGTTAAAATATTGTGCTATGTGCTTTACATCAAAGAAACAGGCTCGGGTGAAAAACAAAGTATAGAAAAACTGGCAAAACTTAAGGAAAATATTATTGAGGATAATAGATAACGCCGAGAGGTTTACCAAAACACTTACTATATATGCTTTTCAGCCATTGAAAATGTCAATTGTATTTTATTTCCTCTAAAAAAAATCTAAAATCTTTTATAACTACAATGAGGTATAAATAGAGAATATAAATGTTTTTTTCATACGTTTTACAGTGTAAGTTTGTGCATTTGTTACAGAAAATATGCCACAACAGTGGCTTTGAAGTTGAATTGAGTTGTTCCTGTTTATAAAATTGTATTAAAAAGTTCCTAAAATTTTCCATTCCAGAAAAGAGAAAGTGCAGCTAAACAAGAATATATGCTTTGGTATAGAATACGCAGAAAGTGAGTGACATATTTTTATTCAAGGGAAATGGAAATGTCGTTATGGAATAAAAGAAGTATATTTGTAGAAAATTGTGTAGAACGGCTGAATAGGTTGCGGTTAGAAAGTAATAATAAAAAATATATAAAGTGGATTTTTCTCCCTCATAGAAAGCACTGACGAGAAATGCGCACTCCAGATATAGTTTTTTGCATTATCTTAAAATTTTGTCAAATCTAATCGCATATCAAATCCTTCAAAATACTCTAAAATGCATTTTATCTTTAAAAATGTTTTTGGAATGTTACATGCCTAAAAAGAAAATTCTTCAAAAATTTGAATTTAAACTGAGAAATGTTCTGGAGTAAGAAAATATTAATGCGAAAACATAAAGTGTATTTTTTTTAAGAAAATATTTTTTTGACAGCAATTTAAACAATTAGTTTTTTGATAACATCCAATTAGTTTTTTGCATTATCTCAAAATTGTATCAAATTTAACCGCACATTAAAATTTTTAGAATACTCTGAAATTCAGCAAATACAGCTTTTATTTCTTTTCTTTTTATACAGTATACCCAAAAAGATAATCTATCCAGAAATTAATGTTTAACCTCAGAAATGTCTGAAGTAGGTTGTGGTAACAATGTTTAAGTAAAAATAAATAAAGTGATATGTTTTTAAAGGAAACACTGTTTTAAAGGAAATGCATCAACCAGATAGATTTGTTTTTCATCTTTTTCATCTTCATCTCATCTTTTTCGAATATAATCCCATATCTAACTTTTGAGAATACTCTGAAATTCAGTCTATCTGCAAAAAACTGTAATTTTTTTTCCTTTCATTTTTATGGAATGTTGTATATTCAAAAAGATAATTTTTCTTCGAAATTCTTCTTGAATCTGAAATCATCCAGATAAATTTTTGGCATCCTCTGATTTTTATTTAATTTAATTTTTTTATTAAACTTTTGAGAATACTCTGAAATTTAATCTATCTGTAACAAACAATACATAATTTTATTTCTTTCCTTTTTATGGGATACCGTGAACCTATAAACAAAATCTTACAGAAATTTAATTTTAATATCATATATGCCTGAAGAGTGAAGACTGTTGAAATTCGTAACGATAGAATAAGTAAGGACTGTTTCCTTGAAATTCTCGCAAACTTTTCTTGAATGGAAAGCTATGAAAAAAAAGAGACAAAGAACACAAATGGGCACTGTAATAATCACATTACTCTTTAAAACTGTATTCGGGTTTCAATTAAACCATTTCGTCGGACATCGTCGATTTTACTTTTGGTGGTACTTGCTACAATTTGGACCAAAATTTTGTGCAAAATTTAGGCCCAAAAGTTTGAGACAGTACTTGATTCGTTTGATCAATTTCTGGATGTATCTGCTTTCCAGCTTATAGCATACACTTTGGACTTAAGATACGCTGAGAACCACTCAATTTGTCGAATCTCGGCAACGTTAGTCAAATTAACGAACTTCCTTACGAAAGTGATGTTTTGCTGGTGAAAGTGGCTGAGAACGCTTCTGCAGTAATGATTGCTTGCCAAGTCTGGTCAGAAGACGTAATCACCGACGGTGTAATCGTTACGGGTGTAGCGGATAAGACAACAGCTACTGCACTTGCCCTTTGACAGCGAACTCTTGACTTTTCGATGAATGGACGACTCAAGCCTTTCGGACAATCGTAATCCAAAAGAGGATCTTGTCTTCAAATTTCTCTTGAGTAGCGAATTTGATAATAGGTTGTGTCGACCAGACGTCAGATGTGTAGTAGCCATCAATATTGTGAAATATGATTCGTCATCGAAGATGAATGCTCGTTCAGAGAATTTTCTGAACAAGCGACCACACTTCGTTTTCGCGTTCGATTTGGTATGACCCTTTTTTATGATATTTGATGTTTAGCTTCTTGATGATTGTCTTATGTAAGTGTCCGGGTGAAACAATGAATTTGAGGTCCGTGAGATAGATTAATCATTAAATGCCTGATTTTTCAAAAATCATTGTAATAATGTTTTTCGTCTCTCATTTTTTTAATAAATCATGGGAAAAATACTTAAAAAAAATCCTATTGTGTTTTAAGTATTGTTTACGGCAAAAAAAAAAAAAAAAAAAAAAAAAAAAAAAAAAAAAAAAACAGTTTGTTACTAATCATATAATTTTCCTTCATAAAATTCTATAATATTGAACACACAATAATTTTAGGAACTATAATAAGAAATAAATTTTACTTGCTCACTGCAGAACAAAATAGGGTATTTCGCAAGCTTCCAAACAAAACAAAAAGAACAAGTAGCAACAATTGAAAAAAATAAATCTATCTTTATTCTTAAATAGCACAAGTGTTGCCATCTACATATTTAAAATCGATTTAATAATATTTTCGGAATGTATTTTAATGGCAACATTAGGCATTATAGCTTCAATATTATTCTAATAGTATTTTAGCGCCTAAATTGGGTATGTTGCCGAAAAGCAACACCCGGCATTTAAGGGTTAATAATCGGTCGTTTTTGTTAAACAGTCGTTTCAACTGCTGTAACTTTGGCTTGGTGAGTTTTTGGCCTTCCTAACCGATCCTGCTTGTCTTACGGCCGGGAGTCCCTTCTAGTAACATTATAGAACGTGGCGTATAGTTTGTTTCGGGATATTTTCGGCAAAAAATAGTTCATGATTAATATTGCCATCCTAAAACTTGTACACACACGTATGCAGACACTTTTGTTTTGAATCCATTTTCGGAAAACGCAAATTACTTAATGAACTCTCGGCTACCAGGTGTGCCCTCATGTACCATTACGCAACACTTCACGCGCAGATTTTGTCTGATTCGTATTATTTTGATATTTTGCATAACTGCAAAGTTTGTGCGGATTTCTATTAAAGAGTCTTTATAAACTTTCTTTTTTTCTTAAAGAACAAAGAGTTTTTTACATTCACTTAAAAGATTACTCAATTTAATTCATATCAAATCCTTGAAGATACCCTAAAATTCAATCTATATTTAACAGAGTAGACATTTTAAGTTTTTTATTGATTTTTTTGGGAATATTACATATCTAATAAACGAAACAGCCAAAATATTTTTGTTTATAGTCAATAATGGATAGAGCATGCTATGGTAACAAAGTAATATTAAAAAAAAAAACAGAAAGGGGATTTTTTACCAAATTTTGGTGGAAATACATCACCCATATATGTATATTAAACAAAAACCTAATTTGCAGAACAAATTAAAAAAAACAAAATTTATTTCCTAAATTGTTTAAGCCCGAGAAGGGGCAGATATTACAATATTTCATCCAATTCGTTCTACATTTAATGTTAAATTTTTGTAACAAATAAGTTAAACCAATTGAACATTAAAAAATAAAAATGAAATTCATGCAATATAATACTTTAAACACCTATATACTTACATTCCGTTCAAATGAAATTGAAATAAATCTTAGACATTTTTAAAAGTTTTGTATTTTGCATGTATCTTATCATATTATGTACAATCGTCATAAACATAATGCAAAATCTGCAGTACAAATATTTACAACTTAAAAATGGAAAAAGTCTAAGATTTATTTCGATTTCATTTGAACGGAATCTAAGTATATAGGTGTTTAAAGTATTATATTGTATGAATTTAATTTTATTTTTTAATGTTCAATTAGTTTAACTTATTTGTTACAAAAATTTAACATTAAATGTAGAACGAATTGAATGAAATATTTTAATATCTGCCCCCTTCTCGGGCTTAAACAATTCAGGAAATAAATTTTGTTTTTTTTAATTTGTTCTGCAAATTAGGTTTTTGTTTAATATGCCAATTTTTTTAATAACTACTGCATTCAGACGAACACATTTCGAAATTAATGGAGGGTACCATCATCAGGCTTTGATTTATGCGATATCGCATCACAATTTGTGATGCAATTTACCTATGTATAATTCAAAATGTTTCACCAGTGTAGTAATGCAGGTTGCTGTAGTTTGGTCAAAAAATTACAATCTGAGCTTAAGAAATCTGCTTGAAAATGTCATTTTTATTTCCACTATGACGTCATATTCATCTTCTTTTTAATTCTCAAGAAAAACTATTTCAGTTTCTTCAGTTTCATGTTTCACGTGAAAATCATTCAACTAAAAGTAGACAAATTATTATTACGGCTTTTGAATTATTTACAACAATGAAATAAAAATGTTAAATTTTATTAGAAAATATTCGTTGCTTCTCAATGAAAAAAGCGAAATTTGGAATTATTATGAAAAATATTTGAATAATGTAAATATAAATTAACCCATGTTACTCTCTAGATTATAATCCACCTATATGCAAAAGCATTTTATGATCCGTTTCGACCCTGACGTCAGGCAAATGTTTTTGCACTTTGAATTTATAATATTATTAGTATTAGCAAATAATTAAAAATTTGTGGCATGAGGGACAAAAAGGTGGGAAGAAAAAATGAAAATGTTATGAGCTCCATAGGCTTTTCTATGTTAAATTAACATTGAGAAGTGACACTGGAAACAAATAAGTATTGCGCTGCCGCGCAATACTTATATATATATATATATATATATATATATATATATATATATATAGCATACCAAACTTTTGAGAATACTCAGAAGTTCAGTTTAACTGTAACAAACTAAACATTTTTTTTTTTTACTTTTTTCCATTTTATGAAATACTGTATACCCAAAAGGTAATATTTCCAAAAATTCTTGTTTAATCTGAAGAATGGATGGAGCAGTCTGTTGTAACAAAGTAGTAATAAAAATGTATACAGTGATATATCCTTAAAGAAAAGATATTTTTATAGGAAATATATCAACCAGATAGATTGTGGCATGAGGGACAAAAAGGTGGGAAGAAAAAATGAAAATGTTATGAGCTCCATAGGCTTTTCTATGTTAAATTAACATTGAGAAGTGACACTGGAAACAAATAAGTATTGCGCTGCCGCGCAATACTTTATATATATATATATATATATAGCATATCAAACTTTTGAGAATACTCAGAAGTTCAGTCTAACTGTAACAAACTAAACATTTTTTTTTTTTTTACTTTTTTCCATTTTATGAAATACTGTATACCCAAAAGGTAATATTTCCAGAAATTCTTGTTTAATCTGAAGAATGGATGGAGCAGTCTGTTGTAACAAAGTAGTAATAAAAATGTATACAGTGATATATCCTTAAAGAAAAGATATTTTTATAGGAAATATATCAACCAGATAGATTGTGGCATGAGGGACAAAAAGGTGGGAAGAAAAAATGAAAATGTTATGAGCTCCATAGGCTTTTCTATGTTAAATTAACATTGAGAAGTGACACTGGAAACAAATAAGTATTGCGCTGCCGCGCAATACTTTATATATATATATATATATATATAGCATATTGAGAATACTCAGAAGTTCAGTCTAACTGTAACAAACTAAACATGTTTTTTTTTACTTTTTTCCATTTTATGAAATACTGTATACCCAAAAGGTAATATTTCCAGAAATCCTTGTTTAATCTGAAGAATGGATGGAGCAGTCTGTTGTAACAAAGTAGTAATAAAAATGTATACAGTGATATATCCTTAAAGAAAAGATATTTTTATAGGAAATATATCAACCAGATAGATTGTCGTTCGCATTCTCTCAAAATTTTGTCAAATTTAAACGCATATCTAATCCAATTCTTGAGCATGTTCTGTAATATCGCCTGTTGTTAACAAATTACATAGATTTTATTTCCTAATTTACAATTCCATGTACCTAAAAACATAATATTTAAAGAAGCATGTTTTTTAATTCAGAAATGGCTCGAGCAGAGTGTAATAACAATATAAAAACATAAAAATATGCAAAGTGCTATTAAAAATAAGAAAAAAAAAATACTGATTATCCTAATAGATGTTTTTTGCATTCTCTTAAAGTTTTGTCAAAGTTAATCTCATATTAAATTTTTGAGAACACAGTAGAGCCTCGATTATCCAAAGTAATGGGGACCGACCCTCTTTCGGAAAATCGAAATTTTTGGATAATCGAGAATGCTTCAATTTTAAAATTAAGGATAAATACATGCAATATTTCTTATTATGGTAACAAGCGCTTAATAAAAATAAAGAAATAGCAAAATAGAAACACGAATAAATTACCTGAATTTTAATTTTGAAATTAAGTACCTTTTACATATTTCAAAAGAGCTTGAGAAAATATTTTGTTTGTCGCAGTTTCTATTGCCTTTGCTTTGAAGCTCTATCGTGGATTTTTTTTTTATATTATTAATTTACCAGTATTACAGTCTTTCTGCAGCTTCAGCCATGCAAACCTTTTGCAAAACATTCAAAATCTTCAGAATTGCTAATTTGTTCGTGTTCTTCGTTCCACGCTGCATCTTACGGGGACTCAAGTTAAATTGAAAGGAACGCTAAGAAAGCGGATCAAAAATATTTAGATGTACTCGTAGTTCGGAAAGGACCGCTTGCACACAAGGAATATGATAGTTAAAAGAAAAAGTTTTTAAAATGGATCTTGTACACAAGGAATGTAATAGTAAAAAAAAAAAAAAAAGCTTTCAAAATGAATGATTTTTGTTAAGCGAGAGTTTCGGATAAAAGAGGTTTTACTGTACTTTGAAATGAAGTCTGTTTTTAATATATTGTACATTTATTATTAGTTTTTTTTTTTTTTTAATTCTGTATACTTGAAAAGAGAATCCTTACAGAAATTTGAAATGTGTGCTTAATGCTTGGAACGACTGAAACAGATTGTCGTATCAAAGCAATTATCAAAAAATATTAATGTATGCTCTTTTTTAATTTTTATGAATGAGAAGTTTTGCCTATAGCATTTATCCTGAAAAAGAATTGATGTATGTTTATTCGAGGCAAATGAGATGAAATATTCACAAAGGCACAATTTGTGAACAATTTTTGTTGCAAACAATAATTTGCTTATTTTATAACGAATGTTTAAATAAGTAAAAAAGAAAAATCTATTATAAAAAAATATAGTAATAAAGATTTTTAAAGAAACATCAATTAGTAACGAAATTCGTAAGAAAAAAATCTGATTTTAATAATAAATTTCAAAATATCTTACGTTATAAAATACCGGAGTTGTTTTATTTTCATCTAAATTATGTTTTGTACGTAACAATGCTATTCTAATAAGGAGTAAATACTATATTTAAAATCTTACATGAAATACAAATCGCTATATTCTACCTACAGAGGGTTACCCATTTAATGGACTAGCATATATATTTATCTAAAACAAAGGAGAAGAAATAATTGCTTTACCATTCACGAATAGCCGGTCTTAAAAATTGTGGTTTGATCTTAGAAGTTGTCGAAGCTGTAGTAGGAAAAATAGCAATAACTAAACTAGAAAACAGAATTTTGCATTCAGAAATAATTATTTCTTAAAATAGGTCAACGGCTGTAATTTGTTTTATTTTCAAAAACTTTGTCATAATTAATCGCAATTCAATTTTCAGAAGAAAACGATTGTTGCCGCGAAAAAAAAACTACATACGTATAATTATATATTTCATGTTAAAAAGGAAAGGAGTATATTATTAAAAACTTTGTGAAATTCAATTGCAGTTCAAATTTCAGAGGCTCCGTTTCAGAGTCTGTAAAATGATATCTTATACATTGCTTTCTTATAGTATCATTTTTTACTTTTCTATTAACCTTACAAATTTAAACAAATACACTTGAAATTTACTTGATTTGGTTGAAACGCAACTCCTTATTCGAAAAACAACATTAAAACGATTTTTTTTTTTACAAATTATATACCTTCCAGATAAAACTGTTGCTTCGATTAAGAATTGAATGCAATATTTCTTGTAAATCGCGGCATAAAAAATTGCTAACGTTTACATGCATTTATGATTTAAAAAAAAGGATAGGGAAATTTTAACAAATAAATAAGAAGAAATAATAATAATACCATAAATGGAAAGGAAATTTCAGGTAAAATTTTCGTAAGCTGTATTTGGTATAATGAATAGTGAAGAATATCACAGATTTTTTTTTTAAATATATCAGCCAATGTAAGAGCGAGATTTTTTCTAAGACTTATCTCATTAGGAAACATTGAATTCTCGTTTTCGCTCAAAGAATGTTCTTCATTTAGCGAATATTTAATAGAATCTTTTTATAATTATATAACCTCATATATCAAAACACAACAACTTACAAAGGCTAAAACCCAGTCTAAAATCTTCGGAGAAATAACTGACTACAAGTGAATTTATGGTGAATGTAAAGATATCGATGAAGACTCTAACATAATGTTAATGCTATGTGATTAATTAAAGAGTAACTCTCTGGGATTTTTTGGGGAATTTTGTCGGTTTTAATTTCAGATAACTTGGAATATTATCTATAATAATTTCATCAGTTTGTCACAGCCTTAGTTTTGATGTTTTGCACTAAATTTTGTCGTCGAGGTCGAGATCAAAAATAGCGAATTTATTACAGGATTTATTCACAAATGCCTGGATTGGAAGAACTTTCTAAATTTATTCTTTTATAAATATTAGGCATTTTAAATGAGGTGTAAACAAATTTCATCGAAACGAAATTTAAAACTATAAACAGTTTCAATAAATCAATATTTTCCTTAGAAAATAATTTATAAAAGTTTGTTTGATTTGAATAAACATTTATCTAAAATTTCGATAAATTACTCCACATTCATTGGTAAATAAATGTAACGTTGTTCTACGCCTTCTAAAGATAAATAATATTTGAATAACAGAAAATATTTCCTTTTATATTCTCAAGAGAATGTGAAAGAGATATCATGGATGTTTAATTTATTTCACTTCTCTTCGGAAAGTATAAGGGCTTTTTTTCTGAAAAGAAAGGGAATAGACATAATTGAAGTATAAGAGAAAATATGCTTTCTAGAAAATTGTCTTTATTCATAGGAGTTATTCAGGCAAGCAAGAGTGACAAACCATTAACCAAGAATATGCGATAGAATATCCTTCTTGTCAAAAACATTCTTTCACTGTTTGGATAGATTTTACCTAAAAATTACAATTTCTTTAAATTTTCTGAAGAACGATGGAATGCAGCCATTATTAAAATTGGTAATAATATTTTTTAATTCGTGCTTTTTCTCAGTAAGATAAGCAGTGTTAGCATCGAGGATAGCGAAAAAGACAGGCTACTGCGGTGCATTCCTCATATCTTTTTTTACAGACTGCTAGAGTGACGTCATGCTCTTTTCATACGCCAGCATTGGTGCATTCAAGCGCCACGTGACTTCAGTGGTCTGTAAAATAAGATACGCGTAAAGTACCGCGGTAGCCTTTCTCCTTCGTTAGTCTCGGTTAGCATGATAGACAGCGAAACAGACTAAGTAGCCGAAACAAGTAGCCCAACATGGACACCCTTGTTGAGGGCCATTTCAACTGGTTAGGTTTCCATCCTTACCGTTACAAGAAGACCTGCCCTGGGCCCGGGGTTCAAACCTAACCATAAGCCAAAAGCGGGTTCCCAGGGTGGGTGCTTACCCTACCTTACAGGAAGAGTCATTGGTGTATCACTAACAAAATGATGATATTTCTCTACACAGAAAAAAGTAAAACAGAACCCTCAAAAATTATTTTCCGGGCCAAATAAACACACTACGGTACAAATGTCGCAGGCGCACAGGAATTATTATTATTATTATTATTTTATGGAGTAGTAACGCGTCGATTTTTTCTTCATATGGCAACCAGTTATTCTATAATAAAATGTGTAATTTATAATAAAATTAAATGTATGTACAGATAAATAAAATAAATAATATAAAAATAATTAATAAAAAAATTAAATGTATGGTTTAAATAAAAAAAACAATAATAATAATGTGCGAAAATGAGAATAAAGTGTGTGAAATAAAATTAAATACCTGCGTTTTATATCAAAATAAAATTGCTTGTGTTTTATAAACAAAATTATGTGCTTTTCGAATAAAAAATAATGTACGAAATTAAAAATAATGCTTGCGTTAAATAAAAATGTGTGTTAAAATTAAATGTGTATATTTTATAATAAAATTAAATTATGTGTGCTTTATAATAAAATTAAATGTATGCGTAAATGACTAAAATAATATAATATAAAAATAATGAATAAATTAAATTAAATATGTACTTTAAATAAAATAATGTATCTGTTAAATAAAAATGTGTGTTATTTATAATAAAAGAAAATTTTAGGAGTTTTATAAATAACTATATAAAACTAACTTGCAGATTTCGCGCGCTGAGAGTAACAGGTATTTGACATTGGGCGTTTCTCGTCAAAATAATAATAATAATAATAATAATAATAATAATAATAATAAATGAACCAACCCCGGTGTGTCAGCGACATGTATTCCGACTCTACTTATAGGAAATTCTTAGGAAAGTAGACTATAAACAGTTTTATCTGTCATAAATACTCGTAATACAAAGATGTTTTCCAGAAAACTTTTAAGAGTCAGGTGGCCAGTTGGAGTAAAAGTAGGAGTAAAAATATCATAAATGAAGAATAAACGATTGAATTTTTTCCTTGCAAAAATGTAATTTTTTAAAACTGATAAAGGATAAATTTGGTTCACCAGTTATACGCTCTTTAAAATTTCTGAAACACTGTCGAATTCGATCAGCTTTTAATATTATAGAAATTAGGAATTTTTTCCTTTTTCTGCCAAAAAAAAAAAAAAAAAAAAAAAAAGTAAAGTAAAAAGATTTCAATTAAGAAATAACCTTTAATTTTTTTTTAAACATGAGATTCTTTAAAAATTAGATTTCACTAGCAGTTTTAAACATGTGAAAAAATATGTGCCATCGAAAACCCCAAATAATGTGTCCTCTTTTTATTCCTGGAGCAAAGGCATTTATTTTTTTAAATGCCATGTGAAATGATTAATTTATTTTTATCAAAGGAAAAAATGAAAGAAACAATCGTAATACAGAAAATAATACTCTCTCTAGAAAACTAAACTGATAATTAAAAATCACGGGACAAGCAGAATGTGAAAAAACATAATTTAAGCAAACTTTTATTATTTAAAATCTGCAATAAGTATTCTTTTTTGAAACGATTAAATGATAAATTGTTTCTAACAGTTATCCATATTTTAAAATTATACTTCCTTTTTGGAAAACAATTGGTAGAAAAATTGGTAGCCATTTTGCATAAAACACTTTCGCAATCTGGCAACATATCGTTGGCGTTAGCTATAGCAAATATAAGAAAATGATGTACGGTCAGATGAAGCTTATTCTGGTGTTTCAACTCCAAGAGATCGTGGATGCTAAAATAACCAATTCGAAAGCTAAAATGATCGCATCACGAATATTTGAAAAATTTAATTTTTATAAACTTTTTTATTTCATTTTGAAACCAATTTTTTTAATTTAGTGCTGCCTTCAACAGCACATTACAAAATAATGTGCAGTTTTTATTAGGTACTAAAAACTGTTAAAATACAGTGCTAATATACAATAATTTAAAGCTTTAAAAAATAGATTTTCAATGGTTAGCTTTGAAAGTGACATGAATTCTCGGCTTGGTTTTTTGTAAAAAAATATATTTCTCTTCATTTCTAAGGATTTTGTAGTTGAGGTCATTAATTATTTTCAATATTAATGTTAGCAAATATGTGATTATTAATAATCAATACAGGATCTTTATCTTCTTTTTACTTACTTCTGACAAACATATTCGTACTCACACATATTTTAGTATTTTTAAAAATTACCTTAAAACTATACTAATTTTGAAAAAAAAAACACGATTAATTAAAGATTACATAACAGATTGAACAAATTCAATTTACAGTACTTTTACATTCAACTTGCAAAACGGCGTTGCACGGCTTTGCTCGCGTAATAGTTGAAAACTGCCAAGTGATATTTGTGTTCCTATTTTTATTAGAAGAAATTACACAGTCGTAAAACGGTGCAGAAATTCGATAAACTTTTCGAAACACTTTGAATATCAATCATATTTAAAAATGACAAAAAATTCCATATATTCGATCCCTTGTTCAGTAAGATAAACATTTTTCTCCACAAACTGAATAACTGTTATCCAAAAGTAATCGCAATAGAGAACAGAAACTACCATCCCGTAAAATTTTGAGACACAACAGAAACAGGGTATCAAAAGATAAAAAAAACAATAAATGATGAATTCTTTTCCTTCGCAGAAACTTTCTTTTACGGAATTGATTATGGACAGAATGTGTTTAACAGCAACACACTCTTAACATCATACATAAGACATCATGTATAAAGATGATTAAAAAGTCCATAAATTATGTTATTTTTTTCAGTAAGCTAAATGTGTGTTTCATAAACCGAATAACGGTAATCCAAAGATAATCGCAATACGGAGGAGAGATAATATCATTCCACAAAATTACGTTTATTGTTTCGCGGAATGGTAACAAGAAAAGAATAAAGAGATACAAACCAAGAATAAACAATGGATTTTTCACTTTGAAAGTAATTTTCTTTCATCGTGTTGAAAATCCTCCTTTACAGCTTTTCCTGCCCAAGCTTGGTGAGAGTAAACCTGAACAGTGCTAACTTTTATTTCTTTTTACATCTTTTTCTTTACATATAGTATTTTTTATAACTACAGTTACACCATATTCAAAGCTGGAGTAGCACAGTTGAAGTGTATTCCAACAGAGCGAAAAATGTCCAGACCAGGGATCGAACCTGGATACTTGGCGTGCCGTGCCAATGCCTTACCTGTTAGGCTATCCGGACCGATACCTGGCTGTCATAATTCACTCTTATTAGTTGGATTTGTACCCTTCATTATACAGTTACACCATTTATTAAGATTCCTATCAACTAACTTACTATACTTAAGTTTAAATTAAAAATTTAACTTTAAATCTATCTAAAAATTATTACTTTCATTTTTTTCTTTAAATTTCTTATTTTTTTCCTTTAAGTAATTTTTTACTAAACTTTTTCTTATCCCAATGGCTCCGATATGCATAAGAAATTTCATATATAGTCTGGGTGTTACGCTGATCTTAGCTAGGAAACCCTTCAATGCTGCTCACTTGTTCAGCTGTTCAGCGTGTTGAAAATAGACTGATTGTATCTAATAATTAGAGTTACACACTCTAAAAACAGTAAAAAAACTGTAAACTTTCCGAAACACGCTAAAATTCAATCATACTTAAAAATGATGAACAATTACATAAACTTTATCGTATCGGCAGTGAGATAAAAAAATTTCTTCTCAAACCAAATAACCGTATTCCAATAATAATAGCAATACGGAAGACAGGGTGCTTTTCCGAAAAATTGCGTTTAATAATGTTTGAAGTCACGGAAGAAAGTAGAGGTTGAAAACGGACAAACTGAGAATGAAAGTTTGAATTTTTCCGTTAGCAAAAACGTTCTTTCAAGGAGGTAATAAATGATAGATTGGGTCTAATAGCCATACACTTTTAAAATTTTGTGACAAATATCTTCAAATTATTTTATTTTTCAGTAAGATAAACATGGTTATCCACAAGAGGAAAAACCATAATCCAAAAATAAGCGCAATACGGATCAGAAAATGGCCATTCAAGTAAGAGAAGCGTGAAAAGGTCCAAACCACGAATAAACACAAAAATGTTCTTCTCAGCAAAATTTTCTTTGACGTCATTGATAACGGACAGATTGCACATAACAGTTACACACTCGTTAAATCTGAACACCTTTGATCCGTACACTGTAAAAAAAATACTGCCAGTTTTCCGGTAGGAATCGGAAAAATAGTTGCCCTTATCGTACCGGAATAATTTCCGACGCAGCTCGGAATAAAATCCGTAAAAATAAAGAAATAGTCAATAAAACGGTATTTTACGGCTTTTATTCCGATTTTACGGATTTAATTCCGAACTGGGTTGGAAATTATGTCAGTACGATAAGGGCAACTATTTTTCCGATTCCTACCGGAAAACTGGCATTATTTTTTACAGTGTACACACAGGCATGATATGCTTGAAACTACTAGTTTTATATCTATTGTATTGTAAATACAAAGCACCTTTAAGTAATTTTAATACTGTTTGTGTTAACAAACTTTTAAACTAGCTATTGTTAGATGAGTTTACAGATTTCAAGAAATTGATATGTTATATCATTCTTATCTTATTATTATATCCATTGTTCAGCAAGACAAGCATTTTCCTCCATTTTCACAAAATAACCGTAAGAGATTGCTATTTTCGAAAATTTAATTTATTGTTTTAAGCGAAGTTGGTAAGCAGGACTTCAAAGGATGGAATCAAGAATAAATGATGAAATTTTCTTCTTGGCAAAAATTTTCTTACGTGGAATTCATAATGGACAGGATGTGCCTATCACTTGTACGATTTTGAAACGGCGAAAAAAAAAAATTAAACATTCTGAAATACTGTAAAATTTAATAATGCTTAAAAATGATGAAAAATTTCACAAACCTTATCTTTCATTTAATAAGGTAAATAAACCAAATAACGAAATATAATCGCAATACAGAAGAACAAATGTAATTTTAGAACATTATGTTTATTATTTTCTGACACGCAGCAAGCAGAATGACATAAGATACTACCAAGAATAAATGATGGCCTTTTTACCTTAGCACAAAATGTCCCTAATGTAATGGACAAATTGTGTCTAACAATCATACACTCGTAAAACGGTAAAAACGCTTGGTAAAGGAATCACTCTAAAATTCGATTATACTTTGAAATGATGAAAAATTTTATAAATTCTATCCTTTGTTCAGTAAGGTAAATACTTTACTCTACAAAATAATCGTAATACAGAGGAGAGAATGCCGTTGAGAAAATTAATTTTATAGTTTTGAGATACTGCAGCAAGCAGTGTGTCAAAAGATACAAACCAAGAAATAAATAATGAAATTTTTCCTCGGGAAAATTTTTATTTCGTGGAATTGATAACGTACAGATTCCAAACCAGATTTCTACCAAATTATTATCTAATACACTCGTAAAACTGTGAAGAAATTCGGTAAACTTTTCAAAACATTTAAGGGGGCTGGTCACCCAGAATCGGAATTCTCCTCCGTAATGTTAAGTCTATGGACTTTTGATGTACTCGGATATTTAAAATATCTCCTCGGGAAATTCATATTTTTAACATATTTTTTCTGTGTACTCTTCTTAAAGGATATCTCTTTCTTTCTTAGTTGTCAAAATATTTCTAAAATCGATACCGAATTTAATATTTTATACCTTAAAAGCAGGCGAACTGTGAGTAAGATTTTAACACTTCATATAAAATAAAGTCTATACTTCGGGAACATTTCGAGAACTAAGAAAAAGAGAGACATCTGTTAGGAAGTGTACACAAAAGATAGAATTTAAAAATATTAATTTCCCGAGGAGATATTTTAAATATGCGGGTGCATCCAATGCTTATAGACTTTACATTAGTGAGGGGAATTGGAAGCTGAGTGAGCATCCCACTTAAGGGGTCTCATACATTTTGGTTTCGAACTCTCATAAATTTTAAAATTCTTATTGAAACTATGTAAAACTTGTTGTAATGTATTTAAGCCGTACATAAGGCTTTATAAAATATAAAAAGTTCTTCCGGCCAGTGCCGGGAGGAAGAGGTAGCTTTCATATTCCTTATTTTAAAAAAGCCAACTTATATTATTCAAACACACGAAGCTCAATTTAGTGGAAACCGAATATAAGAGATTCAATACTAATTTCTATCAATATAATGAATGAGAATTTTGCGAAATTAGTCAGCTTTATCCAAGCTGCTTTTCTTTAAAGTAACTTATATTTGGCTGCCAAATTCGGCGATTTCTTAATGTGCCTGCAATTTTAAGACAACATGGCGGATGAGGCTAACCAGTGAACTTGGTCGAGACCTTAGTAATTACTGTGCACATGCTCACTCACATCGGAAATCGGTTGATATATACGAGTGCTGTCGCAAGCAAAAAATCAGATTTTTCAAAATGTCACCCATATTAGAAATTGAAACTGCTACAGCTGAGCCATTTTTTAAGATAAAGACAAACAAAAAATGGTCCTGAATCCTTATATCAAGGCCAAATACTTAAGAAAGAAACCTTTTTCAATTTCTAATTTTTTTGCAACTCACTTTAAATACATATATTTTTTTTAATTTAATGGCCGCCAGTTTGAAACAAGATGGCTGATGAATCTGGCCAGTGAGCTTGGTCGAGATATTGATGTATACTACCAACATGCCTTCTTACATCGAAATAGGCGAATACGTGTGTTATCGCGTGACAAATACAAGATCGTTTCAAAAATTTAGCCATGGTAGAAATTCAAAGTGCTATAATTCAACCATTTTTTAAGATATAAACAAAAGAACAAATTTTCAGAAACAAAAACTGCTCCGGAATTTTTGTACCAAGGCCAAACACATAAAAAAAAATCTTTTTCAGTTTCCAATTTTTTAATACCTCATTTTAAATTTTAAATTTAATATTTTTTAAATGACAACCCTTATAAAACAAGATGGCGAATGAAGCTGGCCAACGAACTCGGTGACATTGGTATGTACTATGTACACACCAAGTTACATCCAAATCGGCTCATAAATACGCCTGTTATCGCGTGACAAAAATCAGGTTGTTTTAAAATGTCAGCCACAATAGAACTTCAAAATGCTATAACTCAGCCATTTTAGGTAGCTTTCATTACAAAAAGCTACCTATTGCAGCCGTACGGAGGAAAGCGATTTCAAAAAATTTTGGTATATTGTCATCGATCATGACCCCCAGACCCCGAAACCACCCTCCGTTCAAAATTGATATATATATATATATATATATATATATATATATATATATATATATCACATATGTCACACTGTAACTATCGTAATTATGAACCGATTTCGATGTAATTCGGTGTGCACATAGTACATATGAATGTCTCGACCGAGTTCGTTGGCCAGCTTCATCCGTCGTTTTGCTTCAAAATGGTGGCCATTTAAAATTTTTAAAAAAATTTAAAATTTGAAATGTGGCACCAAAAAATAAAAAATGGAAAAATATTTTTTTCTTATGTATTTGACCTTTATACGAAGATTCTGGAGCAGTTTTTGTTTCGTCTATATCTTAAAAAATGGCTGAGTTATAGCATTTTGAATTTCTAGTGTGGCTGACATTTTGAAACGTCCTGAATTTTATCACGCGATAAAAGGCATATTTATGAACCGATTTCGATGTAATTCGGTGTGTACATAGTACATACCAATGTCTCGACTGGGTTCGTTGGCCAGCTTCATCCGCCATCTTGTTTAAAATTGGCGGCCATTTAAAAAAATTTAAAAAATAAAAAAATTAAAATGAGATACCAAAAAATTGGAAAATGAAAAAATATTTTCTTCTTATGTGTTTGACCTTGATAAAAAGATTCGGGAGCAGTTTTTGTTTCGTCTATATCTTAAGAAATGGCTGAGTTATAAAATTTTGAATTTCTAGCATGGCTGACATTTTGAAACGTCCTGATTTTGTCGCGTAATAACAGGCGTATTTATGAACCAATTTCGATGTACCTTGGAGTGTACATAGTACATATAAATATCTCGACCGAGTTCGTTGGCCAGCTTCATCCGCTATCTTGTTTCAAAATGGCAGCCATTTAAAAAAATTTTAAAAATAAAAAAATTAAAATGAGATACCAAAAAATTGGAAAATGAAAAAATTTTTTTTTGTATGTGTTTGACCTTAATACAAAAATTCCGGAACAGTTTTTGTTTCGTCTATATCTAAAAATATGGCTGAGTAATAGCATTTTGAATTTCTATTGTGGCTGACATTTTAAAACGACCTGATTTTTGTTACGCGATAACAGGCGTATTTATGAACCGATTCGGATGTAACTTGGTCTGTACATAGTATATACCAATGTCCCGACCGAGTTCGTTGCCCAGCTTCATTCGCCATCTTGTTTCAAAATGGTTGCTATTTAAAAAAAATAATTTAAAATTTAAAATGAGGTATTAAAAAATTGGAAAATGAAAAAGATTTTTTTTATGTGTTTGGCCTTGATACAGATTCCGGAGCAGTTTTTGTTTCTGAAAATTTGTTCTTTTGTTAATATCTTAAAAAATGGTTGAATTATAGCACTTTGAATTTCTAGCATGGCTAACATTTTGAAAGGATCTTCTATTTGTCACGCGATAACACACGTACTCGCCTATTTCGATGTAAGAAGGCATGTGGATAGTATACATCAACACCTCGATCAAGTTCGCTGGCCAGATTCATCAGCCATCTTGTTTCAAAATGGCGGCCATTAAATTAATATATATATATATATTTAAAGTGAGTTGCAAAAAAATTAGAAATTGAAAGAGGTTTCTTTCTTAAGTATTTGACCGTGATATAAGGATTCAGGAGCATTTTTTGTTTGTCTTTACCTTAAAAAGTGGCTCAGATATAGCAGTTTCAATTTCTATTGTGGGTGACATTTTGAAAAATCTGATTTTTTGCATGCGACAGCACTCGTATATATCAACCGATTCCGATGTGAGTGAGCATGTGCACAGCAATTACTAAGGTCTCGACCAAGTTCACTGGTTAGCCTCATCCACCATGTTGTCTTAAAATGGCAGGCACTTTAAGAAATCGCCGAAATTGGCAGCCAAATATAAGTTACTTTAAAGAAAAGCAGCTTGGATAAAGCTGACTAATTTTGCGAAATTCTCATTCATTACATTGATAAAAATTAGTATTGAATCTCCTATATTCGGTTTCCACTAAATTGAGCTTCGTGTGTTTGAATGATATAAGTTGGCTTTTTTAAAATAAGGAATATGAAAGCTACCTCTTCCTCCCGGCACTGGCCGGAAGGACTTTTTTTAGATATAGACGAAACAAAAATTGTTCCGGAATCTTTGTATTAAGGTCAAACACATACGAAAAAAATCTTTTTCATTTTCCAATTTTTTGGTATCTTATTTTAAATTTAAAATTTTTAATTTTTTTTTAAATGGCCGCCCTTTTGAAACAAGATGGCGGATGAAGCTGGCCAACGAACTCTGTCGAGACATTGGTATGTACTATGTACACACCGAATTTCATCGAAATCTGTTCATAAATACGAGAGTTACAGTGTAACAAAGGTCAGATATATATATATATATATATATATATATGGATATATATATATATATATATATATATATATATATATATATATATATATGGATATATATATATATATATATATATATATATATATATATATATATGGATATATATATATATATATATATATATATATATATATATATATATATATATATATATATATGTATGTATATATATATAACCATTAATTAAACATAACCTACCACCGTCAATTATTATGAATTAAAGCTGTAAGTATAAAAAAAAAAATAATTTATTATAAGAATTATTATGGAAGAAAAAGAAAAAAGTGGACACCGACAAAAAATGGAAAAGCTTCTATATTGAATTACGTTGTCAAGGGCACAGAATTCAATGATATAAGCAAAATGGTTGTTTTCTGTGAGATAAATAAGCTAAAGCTAAAAATTATTTTCCCCTGTACCCAAACAACCATTAAAATCAAGTGAATTGATTAAAAATGAAAACAGAATAGAAACAAATAATATGAAATGGAAGAATCAATAAAACGTATTTAAATATTTATAGGATATAAAATATAAATAATAAACACCATACCGATTAATATTTCAGTATATTACAAATATCCACGCGCACATATCTACCAGAATATCATAAAGATTAAGGTGAATAAAACAGTTAAGAAATCACAGTAATTGATACCAAATTATGCAGTTAATACATTTTGAAATAAATTTTGAAATACCTTGTTAAATACATTTAATATAATATAAAATAAATAGATAGTAATTACATTATTTAAATTGCACTATTAAATTAATTAATAACTGTTTAACAATATCGTCAAAACCTAGCTAAAAATACCCCCTGGTGTAGTAAATTATAACTGAAATGGAGCTAGAAAAATTAAAATTTAGAGCTATCTTAAAGAGACAAAATTTGGTGCTGCCATCTAGTATTACTTTTATTATTCAACTCTCACAAGATAAATATTTGTAAGCATTTGAATATAAATAATTTTTTAAACAGCAAAACCAAACATATCCTTATATATAGAGAATTATAAACCTAATATAAACCACACAATGTATTTAAAAAAACTATTGTTAATAAAATTTAAAAGCATACAAAATATTCTATTAGCTAACTTATTTAAACTAAACTAAGAATTTAAATAATTGTAGAACTTTGATAATATGTAGCATATAGCTAAATGCTATAAAACAAAATAAACTCAGTAATAATTAATATAAATAATTATTAAAAATAATATAAAAATTATTTTTTAAATGAATTATATATAAGATAATTATAAAATGAACAGGAAATAAAAAACATGTGGAAGTATATAGAAGGTTAAATGATACTTAAATTCCCATTACTTAAAAAGCACAAATATAGAGTGTGGATTATTTTCATACATCCATAAAAATCGAAAAAGTATGAATGTGGGACATTCAAAAACATTAAACCGATAATAAATATTAAAAAGAATAGAGGAATAATAATAAAAATAATTACCCAATTTTAATACATACAGTATAACTATATTTATATTAAATATACTTATATGTATATTAATCACTATAAAAATGGCATACTATTAGTAATTAATATGATATTGTCCTTAGTAAATTAAAATTTAATAACAAATGATTGTAAATTAGATTAATCAATAATTAAGCTAATTATAATATTAATGAAATTCTCCAATTACATATAAAATATCAAATCAACATCCATATAAAATACGTATCAAAAATATAGTAATAATACAAAAGCCCCCATTTTTTTTATAATTAACCATTGCGTATTATCCAGACAACACCACCCTCCTCCGTACTCTAACATCTACCCACCCAACCAACCTATAATAATTTTTTTATATTATTTTACAATTTTTAATTTTTTTATAGATATTTTTTTATTTTATAATTTTTTTGTAATTTTGTTTACGCATGTGTTAATTTGTTTTAAAAGATCATGTAAGAAAAGTACTAATTGTATATTAATGAATATATGAATTTTTTTGCAAAACCATGATTTAATGCTTCATAAATTAGTTTTTTAATATTATTGTTAATTAGAGGAGAAGAACATAAACATTTTATTCTATATAAATGATTAAGTATTATATTTCGAAATACAGAATGATGTAGACAAGATTTAAAATATGTAAATGTATTAACTGTGAATTTAAATTCTTTACGTTTGTCATATAAATCTGTGATTGTTTTGTTGTCTTTTATTGTAATTTTAAGATCTAAGAAGTTAATTGTATTGTTATATAAAAGGTTTTCCGTTAATTCCAAATTAGTGGGATAATCAACTGGAAATCGAGTAATTGCAGATTGATCAGTATCAATTAAAATGATGTCATCAATATAACGATATAAATGTAGAGTATTATTAGTAAAATTACGGTCATAATGATATAAGTATAAGTCTGAGAGTAAACTGGAAGTACAACCGCCTTGCGGTATACCGACATGCTGTAAATATAAAGTATTATCTTGTACTTGTAATGTATAATTATTATAGATAATGAAGTTAGTTAAAGATTTAAAATATGCAATATCTATATTAGATGGTAATTCCAGTTTTTTATAATACTTTTTAAATAATGCATTTATAATTTTATGTAAATCTAATAGGGCTATATTATTAAAAATTTCTTTGAAGTCATATATCGTTATATTATAAACACAATGAAGATTTTTTTAAATATTGACAAGTTGATAGCTATCTTTTATACAATGTGTATTATCATTGTTTGTAGTAAGTACATATATATATATATATATATCAATTTTGAACGGAGGGTGGTTTCGGGGCCTGGGGGTCATGATCGATGAAAATATACAAAATTTTTTTTAAATGGCTTTCCTCCGAACGGCTGCAATAGGTAGCTTTTAGTAATGAAAGCTACCTAAAATAAACAATTATAATATAATAAAAAATTCAGTTCAATTAATACTTCAAAATTTTTTACCTGAACTGTCACAATCCGGACAATAACTTAACTTTGAACAGATGTACCAACTTAAAAGTTATGTTAAAATGAACTTTAAAGTTAATAGAATTAACTTTATCGAGTGAATTAATCATATATAAATTCTTTGACAGAAACCATTTTAAAAATTCGATTAAATTTGAAAAATGAAAAAAAAATGAAAAAAAAATTAACTATGATTATGTATTATGACTCTATTAATTATGATTAATAAAAAATGAAAATATTTACGTATCTCAATAATATTAATTCATTATATAACGTATAGTAGGTTAGAGGTCTTTTTAACGTAAATTTTATGCTTATATATCTATTCTAAGTTAAGTTATCGTCCGGATTGTGATATACTATGCGAAAATATTTTGCAATATTAACTGATCTGTATTTTTATTATATTATATTATATTATATTATATTATATTATATTATATTATATTATATTATATTATATTATATTATATTATTTTATATTATATTATAAGCGATTATTTTTACATTTTTCCAAGCTTTAAATATGGCCTAAATATAGTACAGAGATTTATTCAATTTTAATAAGTATTTAGAAACTTGAAATTACATCATTTTTGCACTGCCGGCGAAGATTTTAAAACTTTATGTACTAAATTATGAATTCATGAAAATTGTATTTTCTACAGCTTAATTAGTGAATTTTTCAAACTACCTTGAAGATTTACATAATCATTTAATAAATTTTAGAAGGATTTTAGAAGGACTGAAGGATTTAGAAGGATTCATTAAATTTGAATTTATAGGATTTTGTGCAATATTTATAACCCACCTAAATCTTTTATTTTAAATATTTTTCTTAGTATTTTGTTGAATTAGGAAATGTACAAATATAGTTATCCTACAATAGAAATATAGAAACATTTACGAATTGAAATATCCCCCCCCCCTTCAACGCCAAAAAAGCTGAAAAGATGCAAAGGCAAAAGAAATCATCCTATAAAAAAATATTTTTTGTTTTGTGTAATCCATAATGCTTTTGGAACAAGATAAAGTAATGTATTGATAACTAATTCTAAACTGTATTACAAATAACCGATGTATTAAATGAATTTTATAACAAATTATTTTAATGGTACTTTTAAGTACCGTAAATATACAAAGGGTTAAAAGGCATGAGATTTCTTAAAATTCAATCATATTTAAAAATGATGAAAATTTCCAACAATTCCATCCTTTCTTCAGTAAGATAAACATTTTTCTCCACAAACTGAATACCTGTTCTCCAAAAATAATCGGAATACAGAAGAGAGAGTGGCATTCTGGAAAATTAAGTTTACTATTTTGATGCACAGCAGAAAGCAACAGTAAATGGTGAAATTTTCTCTTTCGCAGATTTTTTTTTCTCGTGTAATTGATGATGGACAGCTTATAACTAATAGTTACATGCTGTTAAAATGGTGAAAAGATACGATAAACTTCCCAAAAGACTCTAAAATTCAATCATACATAATGAAGAATTCGATAAAATCTATCCTTTTTAAGATAAATATTTTTCTTTGCGAGCGGAATAACCATAATACAAAATTTCGCCTTTCTAGAAAATTGTTAGGAGTCAGAAGAGCAAGTGGGAGTGGGAAAAACATAAACCAAGATTAAACAATATTTTTTCTTTTCTTTACAGAATCTTTCTTTTGGAGAAATCCCCAAGGATATATTGTGTTTAACTGTTACATACTCTTAAAATTCCCTGAAACATTTTCAAATTCGATCAAACTTCAATTTTCCAAAAGCAATCTGAAATTCCTCCCTCCTTTAGAAAGGTAAATATTTCTCTCCACAAGTCTTCGTTGTGGTATATTTTCGGTTCTTCTGAGGATGATAAAAAAATCAACTGGGAACTATATTTTTTATGATTTGTGTGGGCATCGATTTTCCATTTCGTGAAATATACATTTTAAAAACAGGTTAACAAAAGGATTACAAAAGTGTGTTGTATAAAAAGAATTAAATAGATACAATACAGTATAGTTAAAATGAAAGGTGTTGTGATATCTATAGACGAGAAAATAGAAAATATACAATAAAACCACTGAATGAATAGCACCTTGAGAGTGAATACCATGTCCGCTTTTCAAAAGTACTTGCTATTTAAGGGGTCTCAGGACTCTTAAAATTGGAAAAAATGAAAAAAAAGGACCATTTTCAACATTTAATATCTTAAAATGTATTTAATATTAAGAAACAATTTTAAATGGGAATGAAAGATACAAGTATGTTCTTTCATTTCAAATATTTGAAAAATTGCAAGATGCAGAATTAGCATTTACATGGGACTTCAAAATGTCAGACATTTGAGGAGCAGAAAATTGGCATAACAGCTTATGCGCACGATTACAAAATAAATTTTGCAACTAGAATGAAAATTTTGGTGCCAGCGTATATCTCAGATTATAATAATTACACTGAACCTAAATAAATTTGTATTTAAAGCATTTTTATATTTTTAATACTGTATTTAGATAATGCAAAATTTAGAAAAATTCAACAATATAAACCCCTAAAAAATATTTTCTTTTTACAATAAAAAAGAAATTTTAGGTTCAGTTTACACAGACTAACATGAAACATATGTTTTGAAAATTTCATGAAAAAATATTCAGAAGTTTTTGAGATATCGTGCGCGTTATGCCCAAAAACAACATTTGGAGTAAAATGACTTCAAAGTTTTGGAAACACCGCTTTAGCTACTGAGCGAGTATAATTCTAAATGCCATGACTTATGTTCTAATGGGAATTTCAAGATAACAATTATATCAAAATGTTCAGAAAACATAGAAGTTTAACATCTAAAAAAATTAAAATTTCGAAAATTTTAGAGCTTTAAGAGTCCTGAGACCCCTTAAACGTTGTCGTATATACACAGGTCTGTAATATTCATCAGTAATAACAACTGTAGTGTATCTTGCTAACCATCCCATCCGCATGTTTATATTTCATACACTATTCGCAATATTTAAAACAACGTCGTCTTCAACTAAAGAAAAGGTTTAATATTTTTCACTAGAGCTATATGCATTTATATATAATAAAATATAATAAATGAACAGTGCAAAAATATTAAAATCAGGGGAAGAGAATTTTCTGAAAATCCTACTCTTCAGCGATTCCTTTGTATCAACTAACAAAACACAAGACACAGCACTGTTCCGGGGGTCTTTGGAGAGCAGTTCTTATAAGATAAGGTCCGCTCCGACTTATACTTAAATATTCATTAAAAATAAAGAAGTACTTGATATGCGCTCCTGCGAGCTTTAGAGCAAATTAATTACTGAATGGAGCTAAAAGTCACATTTGGTAAGAGCTTTTATAGGAAAGATCATAAAGGATTAGCGTTGGGAGGGAAAGGACTATATTATTTTGGTTTCAGTTTTCTTAAGCGCTGTTTCGCTGGGATCCAGTACGCAATATTTATGAACTGCGGTGTATTCCGACGAATATTTAACTATTCACTAAAGACAAAGAAATACCTGAGCGGAGCTTTGCAGAGGTTTTACGCAAATTAAGCACTGCAAGTACAGTAAACCTCTCAAAAGAGGGAAGTCTCTCTCGGGACCACAGAATCTACACATTTTACGGATGTGCCCCATTTTCAGAGGTAAAAATATACATACAAACATGAATGTGTTGGGTATTAAAAATGTATTAGCTAATTAGCGCAGTGTTGCCAGTAGGTTACTTTTTTTTTAAACTAAAATTTCTTGATTGGTACCCCTTTTTTGAAATGGTGAAATACCCCATATTTTCGCCTTAATTAATATATCATTAAATAAAGTGAATTTTACCATTTCAAAAAAGTGGTGCCAATCAAGAAATCTTAATTTTAAAAAGTAGCCCACTCGCAACACTGAAATAGCGGTGTTCGATGTTTGGAAGTGTCCGTAAAAAAAGTTTTTACTGTATTAACAATATATCACAAAATATTGAATTTAAAATAATTCTGTTAAACAGCGCTGTAAATCAACATTCAGAAGACAAATTAGCAGAAATATTTAAAAATGGAAAACATAAGGTATTGCAGTTTTTTCTAATTTTGTAAGAGTGGACGCACGTATTCAAAAAAAGCGAGGCATTGTCGTGGAACACAGGATAAACATCGATATATGTCTAAAGGATGACGTTATGAGCAAGATTTCTATTTATAGCGTTGGATATTAAATGTTAAACCCAAAAATACGATACATTTCTAAAAAATGAATCTAATCTAAACTGTAGTTAATGACTTTGTTTGTTTAATCTAGAAACATATAGTCATGGACGAAAATATACAAAAATCTCTTCGGAATTAAACACGTTTCCGAAAAACATTCTGTAGCTTTAGACACCTAGCTTTAGAAAGTAATGTATTTTCTAGATTTAAAGAAACATACAATCACGCTTTCTTTTGCTGCTACAGCTTTTTGGTAAGCTTTTCGAGTAGTCCAGAATAAAGTTTTTTGGAGTATATAAATCGTCAAGGAAACATTTTCATATTCAACAAAGGTAATTTACATACAAGAATGATAAATTAACAGCATTGACATTATTTAAAAAAATTAATCATTTTTTGTTTCTCCTGCATGACAAATCCAATTAGGAAGCTGAAAATGTTCAAAGAAAAATACGTAGCATCGTAAAAATCGATATTCCAGTTTATTAATGAGAAATACACTATATAACCTACTAAGAAACTTTCCTGAAAATCATTAGCAGCAAAAGAAATTTTGTTTTATTATATGTCTCTTTAAATCACCAAAATATATTGGTTTCTGGAGTTTCTAAAGATAAAAGGCACTTTTCAAAATCATGGATAAGTTGGAATAGTATATTGTGTATTTCCGTTCGTGGTTATATTATAATTTCGTATATTCAGAAAAGATTGCCTTTGTTTACAGTGTGGTATAAATTTTTGGAATCTTGACAATAATATGCCTTCATTTAATTGCTACAATTCCATCTTGTCTTCAATTCCTTCCTTGGCTTTCTTTCCATCCTGTGCAACTGGAATCTTTCTGTCGTCAACAGTTCGTGAATTAATGATTAAAAAAAAGAATTCCAGTCTTCAACATTATAATATACTGCATTTGCCAGTATTAGTTTATATACACATTCAAATATCTTTTCATACATGTGTATGTATGTATGCTTTATACAAGGCACTTTTTCGCTGAACGTATTAAGGTGAAATGCCTCTGGGTTTTGGAAATTCACGCTTCAATACCGTTTCTTTGATCATCGATGCTGAAAATTTTCATACGCTTGCCAAATTATTCAATTTAGTCTTCCCGTAAGCTGTTTCAGGGAATGCAGATGCATCTTTTATTGGAAAAACACGAAATACGATTACTGAAAAAACCTTTTAATAATTTAAAGTTATGGAAAAAGAAATGTTTTTATAAAAAATGAAACCATCTTCATAGTCAAGGAAATCATTCAAATCAAAAGAAAATCGAAATCTAAGAAATCATTCAAATACTAAATCTAATTCATGTATGAGGTGTTCACAACCATATTAGACCAAGTCCATTTAAAAAAAAAGAGAAAGAGAAAGTCAATTTAGAAGGTGCAAAAAAACTATTTTATCCACTTCTATACTTAACCAAGTCTGTAAACAGATGACATATATGCAAAAGCAGACTTGGTTCACTGTGGAAGTGGATAAAATAGATTTTATGCACTTTCTAAATGGACTATCTAATTTTTTTCAAAATAAATTCATATACTATTATTGTGAGACCCTCATATATATATGTACCAAAGTTCATTGTGAAAAATTGTATAGATTTTTTCATACAAGAAAACATAATATAATCACAAACGAAGGTATGCAATTACCTTTTCATAGTAACTCACGATTCCAAAAACGTTCTTTATATTTTGATATGCTCAGAGACAAATATAATTTTAAGATTTCATGGAGCATTTAGAAAAATAAAGGTTTCTTTTCTGCTACTTTTTTTCGGAAACGTTTTATAGTAGTTTTTTATAATGTATTAATCTGGTTTCTCATCACGGAACATAATGTTATTGGACATTAGCAATTTTAAAGTAAAGCTTTTCATGTTTAAAAATCTTAATTTACAGATAAACACAATACATTAACAGCATTAACAATAACATTAAAATAATTTTGTTACTCTTGTATGTATGAATTTTATTTCATAGCTGAAAATATTTAATCGAGAACTGATATCATCATAAAAACTGATATTCTGGCTTGAGAATCTAATTAATGTGCGCTATAAAATCTCCTCGGAGACACACGTATATTTCGTTTCAGATTCGACACTGGTATTTCTCAGTATATTTTTCTGGTCTGAAATTTTGAAAGTTCTGAAACACTTATAAGAGCAATCGCTATCGCATAGAAACATGAAATTTCCATTTAACACGTTACGGGGTTAATGTTCTTTTAAGGAAACATACATTTTCATTATTAATTTATTTTAACAATTAGCTTTATTATAGTCTCCATTTAGTAAAGATATAATCGTAATCCTAATAATACTAGGTTGAGCAACAAGTTCTGGGAAATTTGTGAAAGTTACGTTGTTATGTGCAAATTAACAACAAAAGCAACAAGGACTATTCTTCAAAGTAGAGACCATCATAGTTCATGACTTTTCTTCTATCGTTCTGCCAGAAACCGAATTAGCTGGAAGTACCATGGCGGCTCCTTGCAATGGAAAAACTCTTGACATGCTTCTTCAACTACCTTAAAGGATTCAAACCGACAGCCCTTGAAAAAGTGTTGCATTGATCGAAAGAGGCCATAATCGGATGGAGCCAGCCTGGACTGTAGGCGGGGTGTGGAAGAATTTCGACGCCGTCCAACTGTGCAAACTCACCGACGGCTTTCAGAATCGTTAGATATTTTCTCCAATGATGCCGGATCAATACACGCTAATCATACTGTTAGTAGGCATTTTGGAGCCGAAATTCCTGAACTCCTATAGATATATCACTTGTACTCCTATATAAAATACAAATTCTGGTAACTGTTAGATTAAAAATATCCCAGAACTTTTTGCTCAACCTAATATTATAAATTGAAAGTCTGATGTCAGTGTCAAATTGGATTATTAAATGCCCTTTTATTCATTGTCTACTATTATTTTCCTGTCCAATGTGCAAACTTCGACTTATATTATAGAAAGCATATAGAAGTCATATAGAATATTATAGAAGATTAATATTATAGATCCTTTAGGAAGCCAATCATCTGCAAAAAATCTATAGCGTGTCTTCTTGTACTTATTTTCGAGCAGGCAGCTTAATATTTTAAGTATTTAGAATCTTTCTTATGCTCTTTATCCCTTTATGTCCCAAATTATAAATTCGGAAAAATTTCATCTTTTAAATCATTTTATGTGAATTTTTGAAACTACAGTAAAAGATTTAAGCAATCATTTAATAAATTTTAGAAGTATTTTCGCAATTAAAATTAATTAATTAAATTTGAATTTATAGGGATTTTCTACAATATTTATAACTCCATTCAAATCTTTTATTTAAAATCTTTTTTTTAGTATTTTGTGGAATTAGGAAATCTACAAACATAATGTTCTTTCAATAGAAATATAAAAATAATTCCGAACTGATTCTCCCGCCCCCCACCCCCCCCCCCAATCTTTCAACATCAAGAAAGCAGAAAAGACAAAAAAAAAATCATCCTTTTAAAAATTATTTTGTTTCGTGCAACCAATAATGCTTTTGGAATAAGAAAAAGTAAAGTATCTATAACTCATACTAAACTGTATTACTACTAATCGATGTATTAAATGAATTTTATAACAAGTTATTTTAATGGTACTTTAAAGTACCGTCGGAACATAAAGGGTTATACTAACGAATCTCTTGTAGCAGAGGTTCTGCTGCCTTCAGTCGCTTAAACGTATCAAATTTTCATAATATGGGTACTTATTTAGCTGCATAGAAATCAGATGTCCAAACAAAGTTATTCCCTTTAATGATACTTAAATTAACAGCGACCTGAAATATATGCTTCATATATTTTTAAACAAATAACCTGAATGTTTTCGTTTTTTCACTTATCTGACCAATCTCGCTCAATCTGGCTCAATCGAACTCAAAAATACTCTTTTTGAAAAACTATCATTTTCAAAATGTATGGAATGCCTTCTTGGACTTATTTTACGAACAAACAGCTTAATGTTTTAAATGTTTGGAATCTTTCTTATGGTCTTTCTACCAACGAATTAAATATCTTTAAGCAGAGGCTCCGCTGCCTTCAATCGATTAAATATCTTACATTTTCGTAATATGGATATTTATATTGTAGCATAGAATACATGTGTCCAAACAAACTCATCTTATTCAGTGATGCTGAAAATAACAGCAAACTGAAAATCATAATTTGATATGCTTAAACAATTTTTCTGATTTTTCTGATTGTAGGGAGCAAAATTGTTTTCCTAAACGTTATAGTCCAAGAGCCGACAGCATAAAAACCTATGTTATCAAGCACAAGAAGAAAACCTTCATTTTATGGGAAAGTAGAAGTAGGGGATCTGATGATCCATGTCTGCCGAAAATGAAGTGGTGCATAAGCCAAAAAATAATTCCACCAGTGGTTGACTCGTAGGTTTATCATTGTGCTTGCCGTACAAAAAAAGATATGAAAACATGGAGGATAGTTGTACGGCAAACACAATGATAAACGTATGAGTCAACCACTGGTGGTATTAATTTGTGGCTTATGCACCACTTCACTTCCGGCAAACATGGATCGTTAGATTCCCCTACTTCTACTCTCCCATACAATAAAGATTTTTTTTCTTGTGCTTGATAACATAGGTTTTTGTGCCGTCGGCTCTTGGACTATTAGTGTTATTTATTTTACTTGAATTTCCAACTTAATGAAGTAAGATCTGATTTAATTAAATAAATTAGTAATTATTATAACTTTTAAAGAGTTTCTTCGTAAAAATTTATTTATAAACTTCCTTTTTACAGATTTATTTTGAGATCAATTGATAAATTTCTGATCAACTGGCAAAGAGAAGGACAATTTAACTGCAATGTTAAACGTATTTTCACTAATACACACTTGTTTTTTTTTTTTTTTTTTTTTTTTTTTCCTGCGTTAAAAATTAAGTGTGCACAATTACTGTAATCTGAATAGCAAAATTGTTTAAATGGAAATCATTGGTACCATTTTATTATATGAATATTTTAAATACAAGCAGGCTAAAATCATAAAATCCATAAAAATAGTATTCTCGTATAATTTTAGCTACTTAACCCTTTTTAATTTCAGACATTTTTTTCAAAGAAAAACAAAATACAATTCATATACTATGTGAAGTGCTCGGGTGATAAAAATGGTGTGTGACCAATAAAAAGTTAATCATATGAATGAAGATAATCAATAGTACTCTACTATTTGTTAAATTGCTATACGATAAAAACCTAATTCAATAGACTCTTTCAAATCCAGCTTTGGACCAGAAGTTGTGTCAGATATTAGAATTTCCGTACCTCTAGTCATTGCTTTGTTTACATTTTTTAAAGAGTACGTAATTTGATTGTAATAATGCAATCAAAATTATAATGAATGCTTACAATATAGTAAAATATTAAAATAATTAGATAAAATAATAAAAATTAAGATAATTTAAAAAATGATTAAATTAATAAAAGTAAATGTAAAGTAAATAATTAATCATGCATAATATAGATGAAATAAACTTTTCTTGACTCATTCAATGAAACTTGAATCATAAATTAACTTTACTAATTCACATCAAAATCATAAAATAAGGAAATTTTATTTCTTGTTTAGGTCTTGTATTTTATCCCTTAATAACAAAAAAAAAACTTAAATCACACATAAATATATTTGGTAAAAAGATTGCGATCACCAGTGATATCAGCAATATCTTAAAAAATTTCAAAAACAAATTTATACTTCTTTCATGAAAAGCACGTGTTCAATCCTATTAATCAGTTTAACATATTAAAATGCATACGGAAGGATATAAAAATAAAGAAGTCTCTAATTTTAACTATAGAATTAACTGAAAGTTCCACTGTTTACATCGGCGATGATGTGTAGATTTTCAACACTTGTGGATTTTAGGGTTGCAGATTTGAGGGAGTCTACTGTACTCGCAATGATTTTAATTGATAAATGAGACATCTGACAATAATAGACATTTGAAATTTTACAGCTCATTTTCTCGAAATGAAGATTATGTCACTTACCACATTTATCACCTTAAATCTTCATGTGCTAGTTTTAAATCTTGTACTGCTACACTGTTTCAAATTGTCCTCTTGTTTATTATAACACAGCAAAATTAATAAATGCACCTCATGCAGAAATAAAGATTCTGAATATTTCATAAACTTATGTTTCCGTTCTGGTTAAAATACAATTAACACATTTCCTGCCCCAGATTGTGACAAAATGTTTTGTAAACATTTACAAAGCGGATTGGAGTGTTTATCGAGCCGTTTCTCAATTCACAATCGCGTCAATTTTTGTTAAGTTTTACATTTCAATTCAAAAATATCAAATATAATTTATTTTCACGCGTCGAAAACCAGACAGAAATCATTAAACATGCCTTAAGAAAGGGACACGGAATTCTTTTCTAGCTGACAAGCTATCAAAGCTTGAGAGCTAATGTGCCCGGATGTTTTGTATGTACGTACGTATGTATGTAAGTATGTATGTACTTACGTATGTACGTATGTAACGGGATATCTCGTTATAGAAATATCCAATTTGTTTCAAATTTTGGAAATAGATTCATTTTTATAAGGCACTTTCATTATTAGTTTTTACAGTTCATTGGTTAACCCATTATGTACTGAATTATGAATTCATGAAAATGTTATTTTCTAAATCCTTTTTCGTGAATTTTTGAAACTATATTAGAAGATTGGCATAATCCTTTAATAAATTTTAGAAGGATTTTAGAAGGATTAATTATTTAGACGGATTAATTAAATTTGAATTTATAGGGATTTTGTGAAATATTTATAACAACACTCAAATCTTTTATTTTAAATATTTTTCTTTGTATTTTGTAGAATTAGGAAATGTGAAATATAATGTTCTTACAATAAAAATATAGCAATATTTCCGAATTGAAACCCCCCCCCCCCTCCCAAACGCCAAGAAAGCTGAAAAGATGCAAAGGCAAAATAAATCATCCTTTTATAAATATTTTTGTTTTGTGTAACCAATACTGCTTTTGGAACAAGATAAAGTAATAAATCTAAAACTCATTCTAAAACTGTATTACTATTGATCGATGTATTAAATGAATTTTATAACAAGGTATTTTATCCGTACTTATAAGTACCGTCAGTAGATAAAGGGATAATTATGAAGGGGGAACGGGGTCAAATGCCCACCCCATTAATTTAGATAGATGGGTTTTTCATGCAGAATTATCCGATTTGCTTCAAATTTGGTATGCCGGTTTATTCTGATAAGGCGCTTCCCTGAATACATTTGGAGGTTCTTTGGTTAAGTATAAAGCGAGGAACGGGAACTAACCCCCCCATTCCCCTTAATTTAAATAAATTTGTTTTTCATGCAGAATTTTCCGATTTGCTTCAAATTTGGTATACCTGTTTATTCTGAAAAGGCTCTTCCCTGATTAGATTTGGAGATTCATTTGTTAAGTATAAAGGGGGGCGGAGGCTAATACCACCCCTTAATTTTGATAAATGGGGTTACTATGCAGAACTAACCCATTTGCTTGAAATTTGGTATACTAGTTTATTCTGATAAGACGCTACCCTGATTATTTATTGTTTTACATAAAAAGAGTGAGTTCTATTTTATGAATAATAGGCATAAATGAGAGTATATTATACAATTAGTGTGAATAGCCTGTGAGCTCAATGTTGTCAATTTAACTGTGAAATTTTCTTTTTATTTAAATACATGATATATTTACATTTAATATTAGAAAAGACACTAAAACGATGATATCACTACTTGCTTAAAAACAAACACTGACATGTATTTATACTAAAGGACAAGAACAAAACGTAGAATACAAATAAATCACATCTATATTGGTCGCTGATAATTTTACAGACACTTAATATTCTTCAAAATAGCCTTCTCCTTCATTACTATACCGTTGTTAATGGCTCTGTCGCACATTTATGCGCACCAGGAAGCCTACAACTGGAATATTGTTCAGAACGCGCGTTACGTTTTTCTGCAATTTCTCCAGATTTTCAAAATGATGAGTTTTAAGCTGGATTTTAACCGAGGGAATAGAAGAAAGTCACGCGGTGATAGAGTAGGGCTGTACGATAGTTTGGGCAGTTGCGATGCTCTAATTTGCCAAGTACTGAGTCATTTTGAAGGACGTGTTGGAACCAGATTGGCACAAATTTTTCGGATTCGAAGTTCTTCCGTGACGGTTTGATGCACAATTTTGTAAGACCCCCCCCCCCCTACCGCAATCGTTCGGACACTTTTCCGGCGGTCAGAGTCCAAAAGAGCTTCAATTTTGTCCACATTGTCTGAAGTTCGAGAACTTGATGGACGACCAGAGCGTAGAGGTCTGCACGGGCCCGAGGCCCGTACCCTGCCCGGTCCGCGGGCCGGGCCGGCGGAATGAAGGCGAATTTTCAAACGGGCCGGGCCGGGCCGATAGACAAAATAAACGGGCCGGGCCGTCAAAAAAATTAATCGGGCCTATCGGCCCTATATAAGAATTTAAGCGAAGCAGATAAAATACCAGCCATTTTCAATGAATATGATTTTCTCGAGAAGTATAAATGTGCGCCACGAGCCGATGCGAGTTTAACAACATCAATACAGAAATGTAACGTGTCCATCGTAGAGATCGGCATCGTACAGTTACAAGATGTCTGATTCCGAGTTTAATTTTTATTCAGCAGACTCGTGCCGGGAAGGAAGTGTTCTTAATCGATCTCAGGATGTGTAGAACAGTCATTTTGTTTTGTAATATTAATAATGATAATGAACTTCTCTTAAGAGTATCTTTGGAAATATACCTTAAAGTGGTTCTCATATTCACTGCTCAACAATGCAAAGCTTTCAGACACATGTTTCTGACAAAAACTTTAACTATAAAGGCATAAAATTGACAGGCCTGCCTATTGAAGGCCTTTGGAAACGAATAGCTTTTTCCATATTTAATAAATTACTTACAGAGATAACAGCGATTCATGTCACGTGACTGTACGTTTTTCTCCTTTACTGTGCTATCGCTTCCGGAAATTCGATTCAAAACGCTAACTTTGACAGTATTTTCAGAAAGATATATTGCTTTTATCTATGAAAAAAACGACATTTACATAGCTTTTGAATAAGAATACCTGCCAATCTTACGCGTTTCCGAAAAGAAAAGACTTCATAAATGTGTCGAAATGTAGCTCCTTTGGATTTGAGAAAAGTCTTAAAAATGAGAGAAATATTTTCACAAATCTACTTTTTATTATACAGCTTCAAATGTTATCTTGTTTTTAATCCTTTATTCTGAACTACATTAATCTTTTAATGAATCCTTATTTCCATTTTGAAATGTCTGTAGACACGATGACTGTAAGTAATCGTTAATGTTTATTATTGTGCGTTTTCTGTTTTGCGAACATCATAGTAATGTAAAATATACTGTAAAATGTTCCCATAAATATGTATGTAGTATTCATTAAAAGAATCTTAATTGTATGTTGAGAAAAAACGGATTTTTTTTTTGTAGAAATTGTATCTGACTGGGCCCGTTTTCATTGATTTTTGTACGGGCCGGGCCGAGAACTGTAATAATGCAAACGGGCCGGGCCGGGCTCGGGCCGAACTTCCAATTTTTACAACGGGCCGGGCCGGGCCGGGCCGAACTTCCAATTTTTACACCGGGCCGGGCCAAGATAGCTTTCGTACGGGCCGGGCCGGGCCCGGGCCTGGAAATTCCGGCACGTGCAGACCTCTACCAGAGCGTTGTTCGTCATCAACGCCCTCTCTTCCATCTTTGAAGGCTTTGTGCCCCCTAAACACTTGAGCCTTGGACAAAGAAATTCTTCCCGTAGGCTTCTTTTAACATGGAAAGCATCTCAGTTACAGATATGCTTAGTTTTACACAAACCTTTATGGCGTATCGCTGCTCGGCAATCCGCAGTACTCTGCAAACCTAACGCAACTATCAAGCACCTGTCAGCTTCACGAGCGATCCATGCCCTGCAAAGGTTCAAGGTAAACTAACTTCCTCAGACTCTGTAGCTAACAGCCCCTACTGCACTTACCGCCCGCAAACTCAACCCCTTTGGTCTTCTGCTTGGCGTGAAAAATTCAATTTCTCACTTCATGGTCAGACCATGTATAACAAAGAGTAACTTTCCGGCACGTGAACCCTTTAGACAATACCATTAGTGAAAATAACATTTAAATATGAAATTTCAGGATCATTTAAATACACAAATAGTTCAAATGTAAAATTTTCCTCATGCAATGTAAAACAATATTATATTACCGCAATTTCGTACAATGAACTGCTTTGTACTGTTTACGAAACTGCATTTTAAAGAGCGTACAGGCGGTGTACTTCCTTTCTTTTAGCTCAGTAACCTTCTAAGTGACTCTTACTGTTTCTGTTACCGTTTCTTTAGTGCTTATTAACAATGCAAATATAATGAAAATTTCTGAAGCAGAAAATACACTATCTGAATAATTCATAATGTCTGTATTTCTGTTCCAGTATAAAAGAATTAACTTGATATTTACTTTCTTTTTTTCTTAAGTCCCCCTTGCATCAAAAAAGAATTAACATATTTCAGTCTTAGGCTATTAATGCTTCTCTAACAAAATTACATGTCACATATAAGAAAATTCTTTAAACCGTTACAAAATAAAAGTAATTAGGATTAGAATTTTTCAGTTTATTTTAGTAAAGTCATTTTACCTTAAAAATAATGCGTTTTAACCCAATATCGCTATGTATATGCTACACTATACTACAATATCGATTTACCTTAAATCTACAGTTAAAAAGTGAAACATTATATGTTCTTTAATTAATTGTTGTGGTTTTTTAATGCAATTATATGCAATCATTTGGGATGAGATATTATCTAAACTAATAGGAAGATACCTTTCAGAAGAAATTTCGTTAGGATTACTATTACGTAGATTAACAAATGTAAAATTATTTTTCATGAAAAATATTTCACTAAGAGAATGTAGATCTAAAAATTGGTTAAAATAATTTGGATGAATTTTTAAATTTATATATCATTATTGCATTATTACTTAAATAATTTTCTGGAAAGGATTTGCTACGTAATTTTTTAAATGATCATTGAAACTTCATAGGATATAGAAATTAGGTTATGGGGTATAAGAATATGGAAACTTTATTGGAATTTTATTGGTTAATAGACACTTGCTATTAACAAAATGCTGAAAAAAAAATTAGAAAGAACAATATCTGGTTCTGTTGAATAGTTTTGTGGCATTATTAAGTTGAAAAAAAAAATTGTAAATAGAAATGTAGACCAAATGTATTCACCAGTATTATGGCAAGATAAACAAAAAGTACTGATATCTTTCTGTCATTTGATGATCTTTTGTGATCATGATCTGTCATTTTGAAAAATATTTTTAATATATGGATATTCTGAAATTTGTTATTACCCATTAGCCAGTATTGCCAAAATTAGATACAGAAAATTATTGAAATGCGTCAATGAAACACTAATATTATGACCAATTTTGAATAAACGGAAAATATATCTTTTTACACCCTGTTACTTTCTCGCTGTCATCAAGTTTCAAATACGTTAATAAAAAAAAAGTAGGAAATTGCTCGTCAAACGTGGCAAATGGGGTGCGTTTGTACTATAACTAGTTTTATAAATGTTTTTTGCATCCCATATTGTACTGAATGCCCTTGACTTTTTTTGCCCTTCATAAGTGCATAGTCTGTAACATCATTAAAATGTACTTGCAATAATTTTTTCCCATTGCCCGTAATGTAACGGAAAACTTTTAGCTGTCCCTGTCATTAAACTATACATCCGATTTTCATAAAATTTGAAATGGCTCGACAAAATTTCGTAACAATTATGTATTTAAAATTTCAGACCATTCGGAAAGCTGTAATATCATTAAAATGTACTTGTAATAATTTTTTTCCATTGGCCGTAATGTAAAGAAAAATTTTGACTGTCCCTGTAATTAAACTATACATCCGATTTTCATAAAATTTGAAATGGCTCGACAAAATTTTGCACCATTCACATATTTAAAATTTCAGACCATTCGGTTGTGTAGTTTTTGCTCTGTTATGTGCGGACGGACAGACAGACGGACTGAACGACGACTATAGGTGCTACGTATTTATATAATTACGAACGCACTAAAAACAAGTACTGTGTATTGATAATACAATTGGCTAAATTTCTATTTTATACTTTACGTTTAAATGGACATAATTTTCCTAATATACAATGCTGGCCACATTTAAACTGACAGTTCTCAGACTGTTCTGTAGCGGGATCAAATTGAAAGAATGACGCCGAATTTTATAAGAAGATTAAATAAGACGGGGGACGAAGGATTCCGTGAAAAAAATATAGTTCCAAAAATCACCGCTAGGGAAATATGTGGAGCTGTGTAACAGAAAAGAGAGTTTTAAAAATGCGGAATCATATCTAAATTCGTTAAATGTGCTAAATAAAAGGTAATTTTATTTCAGTATTGATTCTGCATTTTTTAAAACTCTCTTCACTGTTACACAGCGCCACATATTCCCCTAGCGGTAACTTTTTGAACAATTTTTTTTAATAATCCTTCGTCCCTCGCCTTGTTTAATCTTCTTACAATATTTGGCGTCCTTATCTCTATTTTAGATCGCGCTACAGAACACTATGAGTACTGCCAATTTAATTATGGCCACCTTGTACATCAAATATTGCTTACTAGCATTCAGCCAAAACTGAAGAATATATACACGATAGTAAAATACCTGTAATGTGATGAAAATAATAACAACATACTTTGTTTAAAGTTGAAAAATATACAGTAAAAGAGTATAATTGTTTTACCTGATAGTATTTAATTTTAAATTTTTACAATGTAAAATGAATAAAGAAAATGCTGAATAAAAGATAATATGTTAAATCAATTGTTTACGACAGTGCATTAATGCCCTTATATTCAGAATATAAATTAACATATCGTAAATATTAACTATTAATATTGTTCCAAAGTTATGGAAACGTTTCTAGAGTTGAAATATCATATTTATAATAAACACTTAATATTACTGGCAGATTTGGATTAAAATAGAATGTTGTTTAATTAGAAAATAGTAGGTACAATATTGGCTAAATACTGGTAATATAGTTGGAACGTTTCGCACAATATAATTTTAACGTTGCGATTTTCACAATTCGAGTAATGATTAGCATATTGTGCAAGTCTATACGTATTCGTAACTGGTGAAATGAATACGGTATATTGAAATATTTGCAAGGATAATGAAATGTTGAGATTAATGGTTTAAGCTTTGGAATGGTATGGATTAATGGAATCTTATAATAACATAATAATCGCAATATTATACTGATTCATTGAAAACGTACTTGGAGAAACTAGAAATATATTTTATGAAATTATATGCATTAGCATACATTGTAATATGTTTACTGAAAAATAACAAATCAAAATTTAATTTAATAACAATTCAATGTTGAGCTTATTCTTATATATTCAAATTTAGAAAATTTAAATCTTCTGTTACAAACTGAAACTGTACTGAAAATATTATTTAAATGTTTCGTTTAAACTACAAATCGTTTTAATGAAATACAGGAAAATTAGAGTTTTACTGTAAAATTTCCTATTTCTAATTATAAGAGAATATTATATAAATGTTTTACTTATACAGTAAATATTTTTAACTAAATGCTTTGTAATCATCACTAGTAGTAATGTACTTTAATTTATTTTGCATTATAAATAAATATGAATATTGTTTTCTCAAAATGAATCATCATAATTTCTGTTCTGTACTGAACCCCTTGTTATTCGTATATGTTTTATACTTTGTTAAAATTTTCAAAACATAAAAGTTTAAATTTAATTTTTTATGTGAGTCACATTTTCTCTACATCTTTAAATTTTATGCTTCAGCATATCATAATACTGTATTTTCTATAAAGTCCTACTACGTAAATGTTTGAATATATTTAACCAGTTATTTTATTTAATCACACTATAGAACAATAATTTTAAAACTAAATTTAAATTTCCTGTGATTCTTATTTGCGCTTTATTACCTAACCATCTTTAAACATTCTGTCTTATCGTATATTCCTATTCTTGTCAGTATTCAGTTTGGAAGATTGTGAATAAACATTTTGTATAAGTTAACTACTACTCGTTTTAGTTTTGTTCATGAATAATATTTCGTTGGGTATGTCTTTTGCAACAAATCTTTAAGGTTTTTTTTATCTGAAAATTTATTATGTTTTGCTCTCTAATGTTATAAAAATATAAAATTATACCTGGTTAGTAAAAAGTTACTTTATATCCAAATCTTCCTATGAGAAATAAAATAACTTCAAAAAAAGATGAACATTTTCTTCTAAAATCTGGATAAATATATGGAAAAAACGCTGATTTTATGAACTTCACGTTGAAAGTAATTCCCTAAGGACATGTGTTTTTCTATGACATGTCAGCTCACGAAATGTTAAGATGTATATGTTTGAAGTGTTCCTAAATAAATTTATGCTTTTAGTATTTTATACAGACACCATAAAGTGCTACAGAACTTTTATACTGCACATCATGGCCTTTAAATTGTAGCTGCGTAAATCGTAATAAAGTTTTTTTTTTTTTTTTTTTTTTTTTTTTTTTTAAGAAATACTGTACGTACTGACTTTCACTTATAAATGCGGTCTGAAATTTTAGTTAATTAAAAACTAGTTTAAATGATATGTATAAGATAAAATAAAAGTAATATAAAAAAAAAACCACAAATCTAGATAAAATTCTTTTTTCCCCTAAACAACATATGTGAGTTTTATGGTACAAAATACTTTCAATAATATGACTTCGAAATGAAATCCTCTGGTGCGTTTTCTATGCTATGAGACATCTCCTCCGATAGCTAGACGATGCAGTTTATCCCAGTGAGATATTATATATCCCACTTAATTTCAATCCCTGAATGCCCCAATTGCACCAGAATTTTGGAATACAATTTTTCTTTTATAATGAACGTGAACAAAAGCCTTTAATCAAATACATTTGTTCGTAAATCCTTGTGTCATTTCATCATTTCAACATTTTAGCAACCGATGAACTTTGCCTCTGTAGGCCGTGGGGCCATAGGAATTATCGTTCAACTTCGTTGCAACATTTGGGGGCAACTTAATTCCTGCATGATTATTATATTAATATTTAAAACTTTAGAAATCACAAAAGTTCTGGATCCGAAAGTTGCACTTTAATTAATAATTAAAACAAAAACATGGAACTCTTTTTTAATAAGTTTTGTAATGCTATCTGCGATTGGCTCGTTTTTAGGCACAAGAGCCAATAACAACAATCTTTCAGACGTTTCGCGTCGCCGTTGTCAGAATGTAAGCAAACTATCTACTGAGCTTAAAAGAACAAATGTACGAACTTATTTTTAACTAAATTTGATTAGAATAACTGAAATGTTAGACATTAATGGATATTAAATATGCAGTTCTTGTGAAGTAAATATGCCCGCGTAATTGTCAGGATTTGTTTTTCCCCCTTTTAATTTGAAATCTCTAATATCGTCAGCATAATCTTTTCTTTGGTGTCATCTGGCGAGGCTTAAGTGAAAAAGAATAATGGAGTTTATCTGAATTACCTTAGAAGTTAATATTTATTATTATTATTATTATTTATGGATGCATACAAATGTGAGTCAAATTTTTAATCTCAAATAAATTATTTTATGGCAGTAAACTTTATTTATTTCATACCAGTTCTAGAATAAATTAACGTGTGTTATAAATTTATGAGTGTATATGTATATATATTTACTTATTTAATGAAATCGTTTTAAAATTAACAATATATATATATACATACATATATGAGAAACAGAATGTAAGAAAAAGTAAAATTTATATATTTCATGAGTGTGCCAAATGCTACATATATATATTTTTTTAATATTGACCTATGTATTTTCTCTGAAGAATAATTCTACTTTTAAAATGATTTTTCTTTACTAAAACACACAGACACACATACATATGGATAAAAAATTACAATACAAGTTAAGAAGTAACTGCATGTATTGTTTGTCACTTAAGTATATAATGATTTTTTAAACGTTTAACTGAGAAATATCTGAAAACGAAAAAATTAGAAGTATGGAATAAAAATTTTCGTCTTCGAACTTCTTTTAAATTCATGATATTTTCCTCTAAAAGTAAATCAGTTGAAACTTTAAAGCATGATATAAGAAATATGTTTGTTATATATATTTACAGGACTGTTTTTATGTATGCATTATTTCACCAAATAATAAAAATTTGTAAAAAAAAAAAAAAAAAAAAAAAAAAAAGTAATAAGTTTTCATATAAGAATATATTTTATCTATAATATTAAGAAGTACTATATACACAATAGACCAGATGTCCGGTTAGCAAAACAGGAAATAGCTGTTTTCATTAATATTAGTACTTAAAGAAGTCGCAATAAATAAAAGTGAGTTGGAAATCTAGAGTAAAATGGTAATAAAATCACCCTTGGTATACTTTTAGGGTTGCAAATATGCTATAGTATACTATCACAAAATAATTTTAACAAAATAATTCATTTTGGAGAATTGCAAGTTTATTTTGAAGCAGAAAAGAGAAACTTTCGCTAGCTTTTTACGCTATCTACAGCGAATTCATAAACGTACGCTTCCAATTGGCTAATACGTGCGAAAAGGGAGAGATTGAGCCAATCGGTTGTTAGATGTCGTGAGAAAATAGTGCGATATATTTTTTTCTGATTTCTAATTAATGTGCAACTTTTGCATCCAGAACTTTGACAATTTCCATGAATAAGAACTTTTTATAACATAAAAGTTTAAAATTAAGTTGCCGCCCGAAAGTTGCAATGGAAGTCTATTTCTAAGCTTCTTTTTCAGCATCGCCCCAGGGCCTACTGAGAGGGTTTTGAAAAATAGAATGATTTATTGCATTTCTTTTAATTTTTTTAAACGGGATTTCCAAAGATCTCTAGATATTTTGAATTGAATTTTTGTTAAAGTTTTCGATAACGCTTATCTTAGATACCTGTTTAGAATATATATATATTTTAAATATTAATGATATTTGATTTTTAAAGCAAAATTTAATAAAGATATAAGCAAAAGACAAAAACTCAAAAATAGCTCAATTTATTTTTTTTAAGTTACTGTTTATTTCAACACTGTAAAGAATTTATGTAACGTTACTCCATAAAATTAGTGGTACATGATGCCTGCAATTTTATGATTTAACTTATACATGGTGCAAAAGAAAGTCCATTTAATCCGAAAATACTTGCGAACGGAGAGAGCTACAGCTATGCAAGTGAGGTAACGGTATAGTAAAGCGACTACACCCTACTTAATGCAAACGACAACAGCATCCCTAGTGGCGAAATTTGGAAGACAGCCATTGCAAATCGAAAACGAAAAGTGGTAGAACAAATTTTCCAATTAGAAAGTTTTAGAGCATCAATTAATTAGTACGAAACGACATTTGGTTCACACGGATAAGATAAATCGTCGCCTGCATACCCAAAAATGTCCGAAATCGATGAGCGACGATTCTACTTTGCCACATTCGGGAAATGTAGTAGCGCACAATTGCAGATTTTGACGTTGTACTGTGCTGTAATGTCTGTAAAAAATTAATTTCCAATGTATTTAAAATTGTAGATTAACCCTTTCAGTGGCAGAAAAATTCTGTTCGTAAACTGATGAAATAATTAACTGACACCAGAATATTCAAACGAATTTCTTAGAAAATAAACACCCGCTAATTTGCACTTTCATTACAAGAGCAAAATTTTATTAAAATATTCTTGGTGTCATTTGTCAGTTTTGGAATTAAAATTAGGTGGCTAGGCCGTCAAGCAACCGCCCTTGAAAGGGTTAAATCTATGTCGTCGTATTAAAGAGGTTCGCAATAGACGCCCCATGCTGAGAAATGTGCATGCTGATTTACTTTCACGAATACAAATGTGTATCGTAAGCAATGGCTAACTTTTCGAACATACTGAATGTCAACTTTTTATCACTGTGAGACAGTTTATATTTTTTGTTTTTTCGATTGACGTTATCAAAATATATTGAGATAAGTACGTATTTATACAATAAATTGTACGTGTTTTTTCATACTTCTGACTATTCCATTCAAACGTTTACGCAAAATAGAGTGCATCGATTTCGGACAATTTTGGGTATACAGGCGAAGATTTATCTTATCCATGTAAACTAAATGTCGTTTCGTACTAATTATTTGATACTCTAAAACTTTCTAATTGGAAATTTTGCACTATCTCTTTTCGTTTTCGACTTGCAATGGCTATCTTCCAAAATTTCGCCACTAGGGGTCCTGCTGTCGTTTGCATTAAATCAGGCGCAGTTGCTTTACTATACCGTTACCTCACTTGCATAGCTGTAGCTCTCTCCGGTCGCAAGTATTTTCATGTTAAACGGACTTTCCTTTGCATCCTGAATAATGGTGTAATTTTAACTTATGTAACTGGTGTAATACACTAGTGTGCAAAACTTGAGCAACAGTCATAAAATTCTTATTTTTGAATACGTGACTACTCAAAAGAAAATTTTATAAACAGCAAGTGTAGAAAATAGATACTCCCTAACGGCACAGCCATTCGATGTAATCCCTCCTTGACACCACAAATGGTCACAAGAGTCACAGTCACGACAATGAACTGAAATATGATATCTTTCATTAGTCGCATTCTTACATTCACTTGGTCACTTCACTGAGCAGTTACTATGAGTGCTAGTTTGTGAAGAGTCATGAGTTGAATTTACAATGAAGTTACCTTGTGACACTCATGTGACCGTCATTTGGAGACTTAATTGTAAAGTCCTCACGATAGCTGCTTTTTGACGAGTTCCCAAGTGACAGAAAATGAAATCATCTTGTGATTTTTCACAAAGGAGTCCAATTGTGACTTCACAGTAGAGTCTGGGTCACCTGAAAGTAACACGTGATTTTATTGTGAAACTATTTGGTTACCCATCGTAATGCAATGCTCACGATGACTTCAAAAATGACTCTTAATATGACAGTCACACGAGAATCACAAGGTGACTTCATTGAAGTGGCACCTGGTGACTCATCACAAGTAATAGTCACGGTGATTTCTAAGCTAAGTCACTATACGACGACCATTTGAGAGTAATAATGAGGCGAATAAAAGATGCAATATTTCGTTTCACCGTAACGACTGTGACACTTGTGACCATGTGTGACATGAAAGATGTCACATCGACTAGCTCTGTTGTAGGGATAGTTCCTATTTGAATTATACTATTTTCTTTTCAGTATTTACGTGTTCAAAAATAAGCATTTTGTGACTGTTGCTTAAGTTTTTCATACTAGTGTATTACAGATTAGTGTAACGTAACACCAGTTATATCGGTTAATTTTACTCAATAAAATGAAGGCAGCATAGCTGCCACCTATTTTATGCAGTACAGTTACATAAATATTTTGCAGTGAATACTAAATTAGTTTTTCGTCCTGGTAAAGAGATTACTTATTTAAAATTATTTCTAAACAAATATTAGTATGTAACGTGGCCTACGACAAAAGAGACAGACCATACGTGAATTCATGTGATCAACATAGGCACCACCGATAGTCAAACTGTTTTACAGTCTACTTTGAACGCAGGGTATTCAAGTATCATAGATATCATCTCCCGTTACTTCAAAATAATTGTTGATGTTCATTTTTAGGTGCGTTCGTAATTATATAAATACGTAGCACATATAGTCGTCGTTCAACCCGTCCGTCTGTCTGTCCGTACGCATGTAACAGAGCCAAAACCACCCAACCGAATGGTCTGAAATTTTAAATATATTATTGTTGCAAAATTTTGTGGAGACATTTCAAATTTTATGAAAATAAGATGTACAGTTTAATGACAGGGACAGTCAAAAGTTTTCCGTTACATGACGGCCAATGGGAAAAAATAATTCCAAGTGCATTTTAATGAAGTTACAGCCTTTCGAACAGAGTGAAATTGATATGCACTTATGAGATGCACTAAAATATGCATTCAGTAAAATACGCGGTGCAAAAAGTATTTATAGAAATAGTTATAGTACGAACTCAACTCATTTGCCATGTTTGACGAGCAATGTCCAACTTGTTGATATTTTACAGTGACTGCGTCTAGAAAATAGCTCCATAAGAATTAAACAATGTGTGGGATTACTACAATTTAAATTTTATTAGTAACAAATTAATTATATCTATTACTTATTACTCTCATTTGCAGGTAATTAAAAAATTGTTGTTTTCGAACGTAACATTGCTTTTCTTCTTTTTTGAAAATAGTTAACGGTCACTGCTTCATCGCTCGTAGCAATATTTTACTTCTATTGGACAACACGTTTTGCAAAAACTTCATTTTTAGGTGCGTTCTTAATTATATAAATACGTAGCACCTATAGTCGCCGTTCAGTCTGTCTGTCTGTCCGTCTATCCGCACATAACAGAGCATAAACTACCCAACCGTATGGTCTGAAATTTTAAATATATTATTGTTGCAAAATTTTGTCGTGTCATTTCAAATTTTATGATAATCGGATGTATAGTTTAAAGACAGGTAAAGTCAAAAGTTTTCCGTTACATTACGGCTAATTGGAAAAAATTATTTCAAGTGCATTTTAATGATGTTACAGCCTTTCGAACAGAATTAAATTGATAGAAACTTATGAAATGCTCTAAAATATACATTCAGTACAATATGCGATGCAAAAATATTTATAAAACTAGTTACAGTACGAACGCACCTCATTTGCCACGTTTGACGAGCAATTTCGAACTTGTTTTATTGCGTATGTTTTGAAACAAAGAGAAAAGCCTAAAAAATTTTTATAATATGAATTAATGATCATTAAGTTACATGTAAGAAGGATAAATGAGTAACAGATATAACTATTTTGGAATAATAAAATTCAAAATTTAGTATCCCTAGTGTTTGATTAAACGTTAATATAGTAATGTCTAATTAAAAAACAAAATATGTAAAATGTGTAAAGGCCTGCAGTCAAATGCAAAAGATGATACATATATCAGAAAATAAATTATTAAATCTTAGATATTTTTACTAAATAAAATCCAAAGAATTTTAATTTTTAAAAACCTAATTTAATTAATAAAATTTATCTTATTTATCCAGATAATTTAATTTTATATGCAATATATATATATATATATATATATATATATATATATATATATATTATACTCTATAACAACTCTTAAAAATCGAACACCGCCATTTGAAAATATTATTTGGTAATACATAAAGAATTTCATGATACAATTTTTCATTATTTTATTTAATTTTTTTATATAGAACATAATTCGATTATGATAACATAAATAAAATATATAAATGATGTACTTTCCAGTAAGTAAATAGAGAACCCATTTTCCTACACTAGTTAATCATAAAATGCATATTAATACTTTAAAAAGGCGATAATAAAGAATAACATCAATTTATCTTTTAAAACAAAACTATATTATCGTAAAGACTTCATATTATTTGTTAAATTCAATTTCAAATATTTCGATAGATAAAGGTATTTTTGTGCAAAACCTGCAAATGAACAGTTGAAGAAACAAACTGCATTTCTATTATGATTATTTCAATCGATAGTTATATACTATTGTTTTTTAAAGTTTAAATTCTTCATACATATTTTACACTAAATGGAATCTAAATTTAATAAAGTTTCAAATGTACTGAATTTGAGATGTAATGTCTGTGTTAAAAAACTTGTTAAAACGGACATACTTTTAAATTTTGTATTTGATATTTCAGTTGTATATTTTTCTTTCGCAATGTCTGTTTTTGAATTCTTCATTTTAATAAAGTTTTCTGTGATGAATTTAATACCATTTATAAATTATACATGTTGTGGAAATACATACAGGAATTCTAGTTTATGTATACTCATGAAAAATAAAACAGTTAAATTTTTGTTGAAAAAACGACATCAAAGAACATCACAGATAAACATATATTTATCTTTTGAAAGATAAATAAGTAATGGTAAAATTTCTTACTGATTCTTTAATGCACTTTTGAAGATCTATTAGAAAAAATGTACATCTTGTGGAAGTGATATATAAGTCCGCCATTTTGCTTCGCATTTTGTATTTCACACATAAGTCGTCGATTTTTGGTCTGATTCGGCTAGAATCGCTGGGATATGTTTATATATATATATATATATATTCAATTATATATATATGTATTCAATTTATATGTATATACAATTTTATGGAAATTGAAGGCCACCATTTTGTTTCGCATTTTATTTTTCGGCCATAAGTCGGCCATTTTTGTTCCGATTCGACTAGAATCGATAGGATATGTACTATATATATATTTGTGTATACATATATAAATATTCAATTATACAGAGAAAAAGAACTGGAAAATATGCTAAAAGATTTGGCAGAAGCTAGCATTAATGTGGGATTAAAAATAAACTTGAAAAAGACTAACGTGATGTTCAATTCATTTGCATTAAAAAAGGAAATCGTCTACAACACTGAAATTAAAGAAGTGCAAACTTATGTGTACCTTGGGCAGGAAATATCATCGGATAATAGTATCGTGAATGAAATCAATAAAAGAATAAGAAATGGATGAAGTGCTTTTGGGAAGAACAATATTATTCTGAAGAGTAACATGCCTGTTCGTTTAAAAAGAAAAGTATTTAACCAATGTATTTTGCCTGTGCTAACTTATGGAGCAGAAACATGGACGCTAATAAAATGGATGGTAAAAAGATTACAAACAACACAGAGAAGTATGGAAAGATGTATGCTAGGTATAACTAGTAGAGACAGAAAAAGAATAACCTGGATAAGTAGTCAGAAGAAAGTTTTTGACATCATTGAAAGAATTAAACGGCTAAAATGGAAGTGGATTGGGCACATTGCAAGAAGACAAGAGAAGAGATGGATCACAAACACCTTACAGTGGTATCCCAGAGATGTAAAACGGACAAGAAGACGACCTCAAGTAAGATGGAGTGATGAAATCAGAAAAGTAGCCGGTGTAAATTGAATGACCAAAGCACTAGACAGGAAACGTTGGAAAAATCTGGGGAAGACTTACATCCAGCAGTGGATTGAAAACGGTTGATGATGATGATGATGGTATTTTTTTTTACAGAATATATTTACATAAATCGTTAGAGAGAAGTATATTTTGTGCAAATAGGATTTAAAATTAATGTATATTAAATTTTCGTTTTATTAAAATTTTCTTGTCATTTATTTATTTATTTTTCGAGACTCGTACTTTATTGCTTTTAGAAGTTTGAATTTTCTCATTTATATTCCCAACTAAATGTAAACAAAATTCTATGCAAACCAAATGTTAAATATTTCAAATGAAAATCTAATTTTCAAATTTCAAAGTAATTTCTTAAAAGGCGCAAAGGCCAACATAGTGAAAAAGATTCCAAGCCGGGACTCGAACCCGGGCCTTCAGTATAGCGCACTGACGTTCTACCGACTAAACCACTTGGAACGATACCCAGCAAGGAAAATTTCTCACTATTATATGTTGGCAAGGCTGCAAACGCAGCACAAGATGGAATAATTACCGTGAGCCACCGACCTGGGGCAAACACGGAACATAATTAAACCCAGCATCGAAAGAAACTATATTAACACACGGATATTATTCCAGAGGGAAACATTCACCTTGCATACAATATTTCAAATGAAAATCTAATTTTCAAATTTCAAAGTAATTGCTTAAAAGGGGCAAAGGTGGTAGTAACCATAGTGAAAATTGGACCAACATAATTTAGGAACCAACATAGTGAAAATTGTGCCAACATAGTGTTTGCCCCAGGTCGGTGGCTCACGGTAATTATTCCATCTTGTTCTGCGTTTGCAGCCTTGCCAACATATAATAGTGAGAAATTTTCCTTGCTGGGTATCGTTCCAAGTGGTTTAGTCGGTAGAACATTTCTTTATAGCAACTGTTGAAACGAAGGTATTTTAAGAAAATTTATTTCACATATCAGTGCATTACATTTTTCGTTGTAATTTTTCTTTTTATTTTATAGAATCAAATCCCACTGTGAAATAAATTAAATAATAATTAAAATTATGCATTTTCGTAGAAAGAGAAAATGATGAAGTAATCATTCACAAATCATAAAACAACCGATTTGTCTGAAAAGCAGAGTAAGAAGTATAAAACACAAAGATTATTACCGAAAAGTACCGAAAGTAAGCCCACATTTAGCACACAGGAAATTATAATGATTTTATGAGGGGATTATAATTGGGACTTTTTTTCAAAAGGATAGTAAAACTGGAAGGGTGGTGGTATGATTTGGATTTAAGAAATTTCACATAAAAATTTAGTAGTTTAAGTAGTTTACATAAAAGTTTGTATCGCCTGTTAATAAGGGGTTTATATCACCTTTGCATAAAATAAGCAGTTTAAATAATTTATATATTTTTCAACATAAACTCAGATGAAATTTACAATTTTTGTTTTAAAATTCCCTTCTATATGAGCTGAGTAGTTTATATTAATAAAATTAACAAATTAATGAAACAAATTTGCATAAAATATCGAATTTAGATATGAAAGAAATATGAACAAAAAAATATGTAATTTAAACTCAGTATAAATATATATTAAATCTCAGAGCATAAAGTCACGGAAAATGTTAATAGTATAATATAGAGAACACATGCCATGCTGATAATATGATATGAGATTAGATGAAAATAAATTGCATAAGAAATATTCATTTTGGAGAAATGGAAACAAAAAACTTAAGCAATTACCTGAAAAACAGAACTTCTGAAAGCGTCAGGAAATAAAACTTGAAGGGGAGGGCTTATAAATGGCACTTTTTAAAAAAAGGAAAAATTCATATATATGAGGGGGGGGGGGGGTGACTTATATTCGGAGGTGTGCTTACTATTGGTACTTTACGGTACATAGATATGAAACTATTTTATTAATGGAATTTTTCGTATACTACTAAATGAAAATATTTTCTTGCAAGACCAGCAAATTGATATTTCAAGCAAAACACAGGACTCACCAAAAGATCGTTATACAATTTGAAGTTCAATAAAAATTAAATAATTGACGCAGGAGAGGATGGTTTCGAGAAAAATTATTGAAATGGGGAAACTCATGATTGAAAGAATTTTATGGTAAATTGCGAAATTCAGTTACGAAAATTACCCATAGGTAGCTGTTATCAAATGTAACGGTAAGCAATTATAGACCATATATTTTATACTACAGAGTATTACACTTCACGTATATGCCATTTGCAAATCGAACTACATCCAAACGGTGCCGAATTTCTTCCAACACGTTTAACCCTTTAAGCGTTCTAAACGTGTTTTTTCGTCTCACAATCTTTCAAATCAAGGGCTGGTTTAACCCATTTTAGTCCAAGCATAGAAATTTTATAAAATGGGGTATTATTTGCATTGAAATATGCTTAAATTGCATTCATTAAGGAAAAAAAAACAAAAAAAAAAAACAAGTTTCATGTTTGAAAAACAATATTTTATTTGAGAAATAAATGTATTCGGCATTTTTTATGCATTCGGTCAATGGTGCGCTAACGCACCATTAAATTAAAAATTAATATATATATTTTAAAAATTTCTGACATTTGTTTTATTATTATTTTATTTACAGAACTCGTAACTTTAATCCATTATAAAAAACATATGATTAATCTCAAGTGGAATAATTATACATTTTCATAAAGTTGAATTTGTCAATAACCTTTTTCAATTAAAAAAAAAAAAAAAAAAAAAAAAAAAAACTAGTGTATTTTGAAAATTTCTAAACAGAAAGTGTTTACTCTAATTGAATTACTGATATTTTATAGACGTTTCCAGAACCCTTAAAAATAGCAGAAAAATAAAATTAGTGAAAAATATTCGTCACAGTATTAATAAAAATATATTTATTGAAATGGTGCGTTTACGCACCTTTACCGAAAATGGGTTAACATATAATTCATATTAATGTTGTTATTTTCAGTGCATGAGATAAATAAATATGTAAAGTAATCATAATGAAATTCTCATACAAATGCTTTTCATAGCTATTATTTTATGAATTATTAAATTAAACATACATGAAAAATTCTGCAGAACACTTAAAGGGTTTTAAATATGGTAGTAGATTTTGCAAAATAAATCGTTTATACTGATATTTTGAATTCTTTATGCGTTTAATTCAGCTCTGGATATATAACGCCGTCTAACAGCAAATTTTCTAATTTTTTAACTAAAACTTTAACCAGGAGATACATTTTCATCTAAAACGAACTCTCGTATGCCAATTAATCGATTTCTGTTGATTTTTTTAAAATGCGTGAAAGGCAATGGACCCACAGTGAAAATTATTTTTATTTCATAGAAATACTTGTTCTCAGTATTATTTTATTATTTGAGAGTTACATCTACATGTTATTGCGTTTAAAATTTTATATTGTTCTAAAATAATTTTTTTGATTCTTTGTTTTATATTTCAAAGAAGTGTAGTTAAAAGTAAACAATTTAAAGTGCAGTGCATAACAACTGTTCAATTAAAGCTATTTTTCCGATTTTTATTATTTTAATTATTTTTTGTTTCAGTTTAACATATTTTTCATTTAATTTCATTATATTTTTTCAAAATTATATATATATATATATAAATATATATATATATATATATATATATATATATATATATATATGTATATATATATACTCGGCTGTAATTATTTTATTTTAATGTTAATTATAAAGGAGGTTCCTTCTCGTAATTAACTAAGAAAACTCAGTTTTATGTACTAATATAGCATGACATAGTCGAATCTGTTTGAAACACTGACATTAAAAAACAAACAAGGAGATCATAAATTTGTTGTTTGAAACTGAAAATAGATTATCTGAATTACTCTGTTCTTTAATACATTTTCAACCTTATTAGGGAGACCGGGGCTAGTTGGCTACAGGGGTAAGTAGGCGCATTCCTCATAAATCGCCTGTTTGTGGATATATTGCGAAAGCAGTCACAGAGTACCTTTCTTTTTGCTTTTTACAATCTTCATTGTAGCTTTGCACCGTTACCTACGTGCAGTGGACATTTATTACGTTTTTTTCTGTTTTTTGCACTCATACGTAATTTTTTGTTGCTTCATTCTTTTTTTAATTTCTAATACTTATCTTAATAATTGCGATTTAACTTGTGCAGTTTTTCTTAGTGTATGATTCACTGTACCTACCCCATATGTGATTTACTTGGATTATTTATGTTTAGAAGGTTACGTCTCCCTTTTGTGAAGAAATTTATTATGGGGCTAGTAGGCGCATTGAACACGGGTAAGTTGGCTCGGTTTCTGGTGTGCGCTGATAGCTTGAAATACAGCAAACAAAGAGAAAAGTGGTTATAATGCAACATCATTTGGGCACATGAGACTTGCCCAAACGGAGACACTCGATTTTTTATTTGTGACATCTGTAACTCTGATGATGATATCGAGTAGGATAGAAGTTACTTAATGTTAATGTTTTATTCATTATTTTTATGCCTGTACAATTTAGAATTTACATTGTACGGCGATGACGTCTCTGTTTAAACTTACTGGTAATAATGAAATTGATTTCTGTTAACTGCGAGTCTTATTTGAGTTGTACTTAAATTTTTCTAAAGTGTGTGCCAACGTACCCCATAGGTATAGGCCCCTGACGGGGTAGGTTGGCGCACAATTTTCCTTTTACTTTAGGCTTCCACTAAACATAAACTACAAAAGCTACAAACTCAAAACTCTGGGTATTTATAGCCAAATGTCTGTTCTTTAAAAGTGCAGTTAAAGTTTGTTAAAAAACTTAAACAAAAAAATAATAAAAATCAATAACTAAAAACTGCTCCTACTAGCCTCGGTCTCCCCTACTGTGTAAAAGAACTGTTAGTGAAGGACTTGCAAATGCATATTTGAGAAAAAAATTCGTTTTTTCATTATTACTTTTTGGAACTAAAATTGAAATTTAGTGCTTTTTGAAAATTCAAAAGTTGTCGTTTACATTTCAATACAGATATAATCATATCATTTTGAAAGATCACCAACTTGTTATATGAAACTAAAAATAGATTAGAAGAAATGCTCTGTTCTTTAATGCATTTTCAAACTTATTACTTTGTAAGAGAACTGTTTGTGCAAGACTTGCAAATCGATGTTTCAGAAAAAGATTTCATTTTCCCATTATTACTTTTTGAAACAAGAATTGTACTTTATTATTTTTTAGAAATTGAAAAATTGACATTTATATTTCAAGGCAGTTGAATTCAGATCATTTTAAAAGAGGAAACGAGATCTTGTAAAGTATTTGAAAAGTATTATACTTGAAACATTTATTTGAAACCAGGATCATTTCCGAATTTCTAAATAAGAAATTACACTTATTCTCTTCGTATAAAATATTCTTCTTTTTGTCACAGTAATGTGAATCTTTGTTTGAAATACTTCATTTTGTTTTGCACTTTCAAAAATTCTATAAGTTTATTCAATAATTATACATGTTTACCATTGTAATTGTAGAAGTTATTCTTTTACAAGTTATTCTAAAATGTACTTAGAAAACATAAGTACTTAAAATGAGCTACCTGCTTTGACAAATGAAAGTAACGATTTCTATATCACACGCGCAGAAAATTAAAATTAAATATAATATGTCAAAATTTCTAACAATCATTTAACGCTTTAATTTCTAAAGAATTTATACAGACAGTTTTTTTTTCTATTTGCCTAAGCAGATGACTCATTATATGTACATTTAATACTACTGTTACAATTATCTGAATTAATTAAAGTAAAATACAGATCAGATGATCTATATGGGGCATTCTCACAATCTTTTGACTTTTATGTCCCTGGATAATAATTTTTATTTTAGTACATATTCTTGTGTTTTTTTTTTTTTAATTTCATATACTGGGGAACATCCCATTGCATGATTGCATAACAATATTAACGAGATAAATAAGTTTTGGACGATGCTGGAGGTCCAAATAGCAGGAAAACTCCTATACCGTCCCGTGTCCCTGATGCTCAATTTTAAGTTTGCAGCTGTCTGTATAAAATTGTTTCAATAAAAATAATTCGATGTAATTTTTTTTTCAAAAATAGGACAATTGTTTTATATAAATATGTAGCTAAAAATTAACCTACACACATTTTTACGGTTGATATTATTTTTTGAACTCTGTCCCTGTGTTTTTCATCCTTACCGTCCCTCTTGCTAAACTTACACAGAAAAGCACTTCAGACGCAACCACAGAATATTTTTCAAGTTTTTTCTCATTCAGAAGTATGCTAGAGAAAAAAATATCTAAAATTCTTTGACAGAAATTTACTGCAGCATTTAAATCAGCATCTAAATATCAATTTCGACTTCGTGTCTTTATTGGTAGTCTTACCGTCCCCAAGTTTATTCCTGCACTTTTCGAGGTAAATTTAAAAAAAAAAATTAATCCAATTTAAATAACTGTTTCTAAAAATCAATGAACATTGTGGCTATCACTTAACATGATTTGCCCAAAAATAGTGGTAATTTTCCTTACCGTCCCATCCTTACCAGATCGTTTTTTTCCATTACCATCCCTTTTTTCCATTACCATCCCTTTTTTCCTATACCATCCCCTTTTTTCCTACCGTACCTTCTTTAACACACCTTTAAGACAATGTTATACCAAAATTTTGTACTAATTGTTACTGTTGTAATACTACATTGTTATTATTTATGTTTTGAATGTCCTGTGGATACTATGCAAATTTGTCATAAATAAAAATTTAGAAGAAAATAGAAAGTTATAGTGTTAAAATGGTAAGGAAAATTAAACTCAAACGTTTAACTTAAACACCTCAGTTAAATGAAACATTTTTCGCTTCTGAACATTTTTTCATAATTTTGAATAATTAAGGCATTCGTCTATCAGATTAAAATGTTATTTTAGCAAGTTTAATTTCACCAGATTTTTATTCCCGAAAGTCAAAAATTGTGAGAATGCCCCATATATTTAGGGTGATGTATCAAATCTGCATAACCCTTACAAAACATTAAGCATTTGTAAGAATTATAGATAAAAAAAATATTTTGGAACGAATTTATTAATTTACGATAAACTTGTAAGGTTTTTTTTTTTTTTTTTTTTTTTTTTTTTTTTTTTTTTTTTTAATTGGACAAATTATTTCGTCATCTTGTCTTTTAATAAATGTGCTTCCATTCCGTCATGAATCAATAAAGTTAATTCGTGAAATTTAAAAGTTCTTTAAACTGAAATTTTATAACTGGTTTAGATATATCTGAATTGTAAAGAAACTATAAAATTTTCTCAATGTAAAGTACGCATTAGTAATAACATGCTGAACTGAAGACTGCCTGGTTTCCCCTATGTTACTATCTTGCTGAATAACTGTGTGTCCCTTTAATCATAGATCCTTAAACTTAATTACTTTGGTAACAAAATTTAAAATAGTAATTCAGAAAATTTACAGTATCATTTTCCTGTAAGTATTTTTTTTATGTTAGACTTCTGCAGACTTAGCATGCGCGTGCGTATTCATTGAATATCTGCTTTTTGTAGTGTTTCTGCACACCATACGCACATGCTTTTATTAGTAATCACCATAATTAATATATGAGCGCTAAATTCGTACATTTTATCTTACTCGCGTACAAGTAGATCAACGGAATAGCAACCGTAAAAGAATATTAATTAGAAAGCAGTAATATTATCGATATTATGAATGCATGGCATTTTGTGTATATTTCTTTTTTAATGTGCTAAGTACTAGGTTAAATTCATGAAGCAGATAAACTGTCTACGATATTTTATGTAATTTATTTATGAATACCATAAAGTAAAAGATGTGATACAGAAAATGTGCTTTCAAAATATTATATTAACAAATCTTGAATACTTATTACTCCTGAATGCGTTTTTCTTGATTTGTTTTCTTACTAAATGTATATAATATTCATTGATTTGATCCGTTAACATAAATCATGGTGTTATTTTATCTTATGCGTTTAAGTAGTATACTGAAAAAACAGAACGTCCAAAAAATCTTTGTCCGATTAGTTATAGAATCAATACCTCGAAGGTCTACATAATTCTTTCTCTGCTGAATAAGCATGCATCAATTTATTCTTTGATCCATACCTTTCATTCATGAAGTATGAGTCCAGTATGAAGGATTATATCTCTTATGTAACTTACCACACAATTCCAGAATCAATACAATGATGATGTGGTTTATTTGAAGATAAAAGATAAATTTAATAAATATTATATAGTCTTTTGTTTCCAATATTACAGGATTGCGTAGGATTAATATTATTTTTATGGTAAAAAACATCAGAATATAGCACAAAAGTATGTATGTACTTATATATATATATATATATATATATATATATATACAGAGTAGTTCAGAACTATATGTCAAAAATATAAAAGCAGGTAGAAGGGACCTAAATAAGCACTAGTGCCACAAGGTTACATTGCCGCACCCACATTCCTACACGAAATAGGCATATTTAGGTCCCTCTACTTGCCTTTACATTTTGACATATAATTATGAATCACCCTGTATATACATATATATAATACATTTGAATAGAAATTTATCTTACAACTTCATAAAACGGTGTTAATCAATATTATTAATGAAGATGGCACGTAAAAATATAATACATTAATCATTATAAAAAATATATTTAAGTAAAGTTAATCGGCATACATAACACATTAAGAAATCTCAAAATATTGAAAAACCAAAACAGTTTAATACTATAATATCGTAAACATTATAGAATAGTTGAATAAAACAAAAGAGGAAAAACTTAGTTTCAAAAGAAGAGGAAAAATGTACGAAAATAATGCAAGGAAGAATAAAAATTATGAGCAGCAAGAATATGAATAACACTTATATTGTGGTATTTTTCCTCAAGGGCAATATCCCACAAATATAAGAAAAACATAATTGGTTTCTAATACAGAAAAGTATGCATTTTATTTAAGAACTATATCTCAAATTGCCCAATCATCTGTGAAAAAAGATTTACAAGTAAATCAAAACCGAGAAAAATAGCAAAAAAAAAAAAAAACTATTAATATACACATATATATTTAGAGTGTAATGTTAAATATTGTATTTTTTGTAAGAAATTAAACAAATCATTAAGCAAAATTTCACTTTAAGGGAAGCATTTTAAAGGAACGAGATGGAACCACTCTAATTTCAACGAAAGAAAATGTTTAAAGAAGAACATTTACAATTAATAATAATAAACCTACAAAATTTATTGAGATAAAAAAAATCCATCATATATTGGTTAGACTGACTCTTAAATAAATATTACTTTAATCTAAAGTTAACACAATATTATTTCCTTAAACTTCAACTGTTCCAAATTAAACTTTATTCTTATACATAATTAGTAAAATATAAACAAGATAAGTAACAATGTCACGCAGGTGACAATTTTTAAACAAAGCTTTTTAGGATGCTTGATTCCAACGGTGATCGATCTCATCACCTGCTACTCCGCAGTCAAGCGCTTTACCTCGGGGCCACGTACTCACACAACTGGTAAAGCCAGTTTTGCTATATTTACTGCGGTAAGCCTTGATCAATTAGGAGGCTCCCCCGAGCAAAGAATTCTGGTTTACAGTATGAAGAAATTATCAGTTGAGGCTCTTATGCAACGTATTATGGAATGAAAAATCAGCAAAAATTATTTCACTCTGACACAAGCATGAAATCTAGGAATAGATGTCATAAATTCCCTGGCCCGCCATCTTGGAATTTTTCTTGGCGTGAAAATTCTTTTTCCGTCAAGTAGTAAATGTCGCCAAGAACCGATTTATACGTATGTTAGACTTAACGAAAATAAAATGTAAATAATAAACAAAACTCGTTAAAGTGGCAATCACTAAACGTCGTAGGAGCGCTAAGCGCTCATTAATCGAAAAAAAAATCACTGGATTCAGCAAACTCCTTCTGCCGCGACCATAAAAATGAACTAAATTTGTTAAAGTTGCTATCAATAATCGTCGAATGAGCTCTACGCTCTCATTATTTGAAAGAAAACATCACTGGATTCAGCAAATTCCTTCTACAGGAATCACAAAAATGCACAAAACTCGTTAAAGCAGCAGTTAGTAAATGCACGTATGTTGCTGTTCCCCAATCTCAAAAATGCACGAAATGCAGGAGAAATATACAATAAACGACTAACAGAAAACATTACTATAAAACACAGCAACAAAATATACATAAAATTATCAACATACATTAACAGACATCAGCTTTCTTGAAAGTTCAAGCACGAAATACCTGCTAGCATCACCGTCATTTTCCAAAATAGGCTTATGAATACGCACTAACGCACTGTAAACAAACCTCCTTTATTCGTCAAAATGTACTCATATTTCTTAATTACTTCAGCAAGAGCGTTTAAACGGACTACAGAACCCATATTCAATCAAATACATCAAATAAATTTAACAAAAAATAATTGACAGAAACATACAACACGATATCACAAGCAAAAACGGCCTTCTCGCGTACTCTCAATACAATCTCGATGAAAAACGGGGTTGCCAGAACACATACGTCACACGGTTTCCGTATCGATAAAGATCGCCAAGAAATCTCAAAACATCCAAGATGGCGGCCAAGCTAATATACGGCATCTAAGCCGAAATCTAAACCTTGCGTAATTTTTACATTCTCAAAATTTACATATGCACCTCTCATACTCGTATTCAACATTTTTATAATATTTTGATGCGCAATAGGTTATTACTAAATATTCTTCCAAACTCGAAGTCAAGTTTATCTACAAAGTGAAGCCAGCTACAACTTTGCATATGAACACTCGCACTCTTGACTTCAGGCTCTAATCCCAGCACGCGAGAGTAAAAATTCCAGAAATTTATGCCTTTCCAGACGCATTTGCAGTAAAATATTCAGTTTTATCAAAGAAAATTCTAGTTTCCTTTTAAATATGACGACGTTTTCTCTCATTTCAATTAATTATTTTGCTTAGCGTTTCACCAGTATCAACGGAACGAAAAAACATTGAAATCAAGCAGTTTTATGAGGTAAATGCGTGTTTTATAAAGCATAACGTCATTTTATATTCAGAAATTTTAAAGTTATTTTTAAATATAATGAGAAAATGGCATCATTAATGATATAATCAATAAAAATTTAAAAAACTCAATTTTCTCTTTTCTCAACATCAATGGGAGTAGTCCGATTGCCACCATTTAAAAAAAAACATTTAAAATTAAAAATAAGATATAAAAATCGAAATAAATTTAAAAATAACTAGTACGGGTACATCTACAAATGAACAGCTTTTATTTTTAAAAAATAATTATCAAAGTTGGTTCAGTAGAAAGGTCATCGTTGATGAAAAAAAGATAACAACCTTGTCTTTTCAATGCATATATCTATTAAAACTTTATTTCAATTTTATGCATTGTTTGAAAATTTCATCTCCGAAACTCATTTTCTGATTACACCTTTAACTAGAAAATGACATGAAATGAAAATAATGGAATTCTATTAAGATTGAATTTAGTTATAATTTTTGTGAGTACAAATCCTACAACATTATTTCTCCAGACATTAAATCATAATACCATAATTCATCAAGCACGTCAACTGATTAAATTAATAATTAGAAAAGTGAAGCTTTATTTGTGCCAAGGTAGTTTTTTTCCTATTATAACTTCTCATTATCTGCTGATATTATTTCATTACAACGACGTTTAATTATTTATCTGGTTATCCTAGAAAATTTGTCTTTTCTTTCAATAATTATATGTTGCAATAAATTTGGCTGCTTGCCGATTTTTTTTTTCGTCTGTTTCAATCTCAGCTATTAATTTAGACATTCATCTGCAGACATTGATCTACGACACGTTAATTTTCCAAGTGCATGTCGCCTTTTTAAATTATTAAGGTAAAAGTCGTTCTTTTTCCCCGTTAATTACATGTCATTTCATGTATATTATGATTTCAACAACGTGTTTTTATCCATCTGGACATTTTCCAATTTTATTTTTTGTAATATACTAGAAAAATATTAATGGAATTTCTGGTAGATTGCCTATTTTTTAGATATCTGTTGAAATTATAACTGTTGATGTAATTATATTCTTTTCAAATAAGCAAAATCTCTGTATTCTAAAAAAAAGTAACAACCGCTGTCACCGCCGCCGCCGGTTTTGAATTTTTTGTGACTGGAGGACTTTCTTCATTAATATTGAGAAAAATAATGCATACAAAAATATGAAAATCAGTGGTTTTATACAGAAATGTTTGATAAACACGCTGATGCAGACAGTTTTTAAATCGAAGAATTATTTTAAGAGATATTTAATGCTAAAGTTGGACAAAATCGTTCCACTAAAAAAGTTTTATAGCAGCAAAAACTATACATGGCAGTGTAATCATTTTTAGATCATTTTATGCGTTAGAATTTGCCGGAGTGCAGATTGCATTAATTTTTTTTATTTTGACTCATTTTTTCAGGTTTTATTTCTATTTTAAATTCAAATTTTCAGCATTTCTAGAGATATTTTTTACAGATTTCAGAAAATTGTACTAATTTAAACTGTTGCCAACTGTATAAAAAGCGCAAGCAATAATGTTTGCTTCAAATTAAAAAATTATTTACACGTGACTTTTACAAACAGGAAAAAAACTTTCAAATTAGAATTAAATAATTATGTATAAAAAGCAGGAACTTATTAAAAATTACGTCATAAAAAGTATACACGTGAATTTTAAAAGAGAAATGATATTGTAAAATAATAAATTCATTAACATGCGTTAGAAGTCTTAGGAGAAATGACGTCATATTTACGTCACATTATAGTTATTACATAAAATGAACACAAAATAATATTGCAAAAAAGTTTAAATTTAGAAATTGCACTAGACATTTATTTAATATTTTGAGAGGATATTTTCAACTATTTTTGTTAGGAAAGCGCAAATAATATTTCATTGCTAACAAAAGTACTTTCACGCGATTATTTAAAAGAGAAAGAATAGCTTGGTAAAAATTACGTCAGATTAAAAACGATTAATTTAAAATATCTCATTTAAAAGAACTTTCTTTTCGCTTTGTTAAAAAATACCAGGAGACAAAGACTCTGTTTACTTAATTCCTTTTATATTAGCTTATTTTGAAATGTTGTTACACGTGTCTACGTCATCAAGTTATTTTTATTTCGACGTTTTATTTGTATTTTTATTAATGTTGTACGAATTTATTTGTTCTTTCGTTATTTAAAATAAAAATGATGTCAATTTGTATAATTTGGCGAGTGGTTTGGCGATTTATATAATTTGGCGAAATGGGTCGACGGGATAATCAAGTAGTACCGCAGCGGATTTGGCGTTAAAATTCCCCAATCAAAGAGAAATGAATAGAAATTCGTTTATAGGGAGATCGCCACTGTTTTTTAAATTATAATTCAATCTTTCGAAATCTTTTTAAAGCCGATCAAATTAGCGTGCATTTAGAGCCTGCGGTGTCTGGACGGGGGTTGGCGAGAGTAGCTCGTAGGGGGCCGAGCCCCCTAGTAAATAAAAAATATATAAGGGAGACTAGGGATTGTTGACCATACTGGAGGCTTGACCCACACATCAGTTTTCCTATTTAAAATAATTTCAGGGTTTTATCAATAAGTGTCAACCAAAGCTACTGGAATGCTCATCTAACAGTCTTTGTTTCATACAGCTAATTGAAATAGGTGTAGAAAAATCAATTGTGAAGCGTTTTCAACCTAAAAAGTGCATTTTTTAGAAATGTTTTGTAAGTTTTTTTCAGATAAAATATATCAAAGAAATTTAAGTAAGTAGGTTGAAAGTAATGCAGAAATATCGAGCTTTCATTCCAGGCATAAAGATTGTATAGTACGTTAAGCTTAATATAACAATGTGCTATTCTTTAGAAAAGTGGTATGTGGGGAGGCTTGACCCAGACAATGTGAGGGTGGGCTCACCAGATGCTCAAGGCTCCCTTAATTAAGTGGTTTTGGAAATCTGTTTATTATACACTGTGAATAATGAAAAGGGTTATAATAAAAAAGAATGTATATTTATTCTGTAAAGCTACTGTTAAATGGGGTGATGGAAAGGAAAATGTTTGAAACTGCTCAAAGAAAAATGTGAAAAATTGCTGTAGTATCCACTGCAAGAAAATACTTAATGAAATATAAATGGGGAAATTGATAGGAACTTTTCTCCATCTAAATTTTACTTAAAATAGGTAAATAGAAACAGTGAAAAAAACTAGAAAGTGTGACAACAGCTGTCTTACCCCTTTCAGGGGCAGTGGTATGTTCATGAAACCACTTAATTTTAATTCCCAAACGCCACAATGACACCAGAATTTTGCTAAAATATTTTCCATTTAATATGTATGTGAAATATAGCCTTTTTCTTATTTCCAAATAAATTTGTTCGTAAATTCCGGCGCCAGTCTTTTATTTCAACATTTTACTACTGAAAGTACTTTGGCCCTGAAAGGGCTAAACGATGTTTATAATAAGTTAAGTGTTTAATGCGGCTGCAAAAGAAAATAACATTGATCGAAAAACTTTAGGAAGGCAAGTAGACAAATTTCACCAGAATGAATACAGTTAGATGAAGTCAAACTATGTAACAAAAACTAGTGTTGTCATGTCGAGTGTCACAAAAAGTAGGACAAGGAAACAAACAAAAGGCGGGACAGTGTCTTCTAATAATACATGAAACCATATGAAAACGGAATCTGTCTCTAACGGAATACTGTCTTAAATGTTAAAATTTCATCGTCCCTGCTGTATAATTATACATGCTCAGACAAAATCATGATTTAAACAAATATTTTCTCCTATGACTTGCGATTGCATCAAAACAGGTTTGTTTAAGCGTCATATTTAAAAAAAAAATCCCAATTTTTTAATAATTAAAGCTTGTAGCATAAAGTTATTATCTTATTTTTAAACTGATTTTATTTCTCTTCTCAAATATTCAATATAAAACAAAGTGGGTTAACCCTCCCGTATAGGGGAAGCCTTGACCCATTATTTTCCCATGAATAAAATCAATCATTTTTCAAATTTCTTATATATTACACTTATGTAGCAATTCTATTTTGATAACTGATTGTATAACGAATAAAATCATATATTAAACTTTATTCTACGTTCAATATTTAAAAAATAAAAAATCATTTTGTAAAAAGTGGGTCAACCCTCCCTAGTCTCCATTACTGTAAAAGAAAGTACTTATGTATTATCAGGGCACGGTCATATTCACTACGCAACAGTGGTGCTGAAACTACTAATTACAGAATTTTTTGCTTTATTTTAACTCGATAGTTAGCATTATATAGTTCCAATATCAAAGTCCGAGGCGGAAGTGCTTATGTGCAATAGCTATATAATATTATATGGCATTATATGCACAGATATGATATTCATTAATACAGTATATTATATTTATATTACATTAATTCTGGTGGGCACAACAAACCACTTGAAATAAAACTATCATCCTTAATATCGTTTATTGCTTAAAGCCGTCAATTTGTTGTTATATTTAATCAATGTATACTAAATTATTGTTTTGTCTTATATTAGCTTGATTTTATATTATTTTTCCTTCTTAACAGTGTTAAGTACTTACTAAACGTATATTAAATTACAAGTTTGAGCACGATTGGCAATCGACAACGATAAACAAAATTGGTGATTGAGAACCCTTTTCGTGATCTATCAATCTAGTCCGGATAATTAGTAAATATCTAAAACAATTCCGTGAGAAAAACTAAATATGCACAGCAAAGTTGGCACTAAAGTTACCGTGTATTTTCCGTTTTGATATTCTAATGTTTTCAAGAGAGAAATTTCCAGCTAATCAAGATGGAAAATTTCCATTTTAAGAATTAAATGTGAGCAACAGCGCAATATTTAAAACAAAATTGTTGGCATTTAAAGGAATTGATTTTCAATGTAAAGGGAGAAAAAACCTCACAATATTTTAGTTTTTCCAGATTCACTTGCATATCAACGAAGTTATATTTTGAGTAACTTCAGCACGAGAAACCAAAGTAACTTTGTCCTTGTAAAATTACGATATGACGTCATAACATAGAAATTGAGAGGATTATCAAACGACAGTTTCACTAACGTCTTTAATTCATTCATTTTTTCTTTCTTCGGCTTCGTGCAGTCTGCAAAATATTTGTAAATTGTCGATATTGTATACAGCCAAGATATCTGACTTCTAGCGAATCTGGCACTTCTCTGCTAACCATCATATCTAAAGGATGTAGCCAAAATAGCGCTTCGGACGCATTGTCTGTTATGGGCTCATTTTCCCATTTTACTGTTTTCCCGATTCACTGTATGAATCACCGTAACTTAAATGTTTTTAAAATAAAATTCCATATTCCAGTAAAATTATTAGTTTGAGGTTTTTTTGTGCAATTCTAAGAACCCGGAACTCACACTTCATTACAGAGGTTATCAAAAATTATAAATAATAATTAATTATACTGATGCATATTTATACGGAACAGGTATTTGTAACAAATATTATAACTCCTATTTTGTATCGCCTTGTCCACCTTCGGATATTAATTCTCGGTACTCGCCATTAGGGAACGAATGCTTGGTTTTCTATACTGTTAAAAATCTGGAACAATCTGTGAAGACATTCCACCGTTTTTAATAATAACGGTCATTTGACCATATTATTAAGCGTATCTGATTATAGTAATATTGATCATATTATGATCATAATAAAGATCAGTTACGGTTATGTAGCTCTTTTCTATAAAAACGGTCGAATGACTTCAAAGTTAAAAACTTGCAGCAAACTGTCCACACTGTTAAAAATCTGCACGAAACTTTTCAGACATTCGACCATTTTTTTTTAATAGCGGTTACTTGACCATATTATTAAACGTATCTAATCATCTATACTAATATTAAAAAGAGGTAAAAATTGTTTGTTTGTGAGAGGTAATCTCTGGAGCTACCGAACCGATTTCAAAAGTAATGGTATCAAAATGATGGTGTTAGTCCAACTTAGAACATACGCTATATTTTATGTCGGTGTCACTACCCCAGAGGGGGTGCAGGAACAAAAAACGTTCTAAAAATACTATTTTTACGTTACTGAAGGGCCTAGAAATGTGAAATTTGGAATATTAGTTACTTATAAGATATAAATGATGTCTAAGAACAGTTCTTAAACAATTCTAAATTTAAAAGTGGGTGAAAATGCACAAAAAGCGTTCTAAAAAACTTTCTAAATGATAGTTTCTACACAATCTCAAGCAATACCAAACCGATTTAAAAAATATTGGTATCAAAATGATGGTAACAATGCTTGCTCCAAGATAGGCTATATTTTATGTCGCTGCCACTACACCAAAGGGGGTGCAGGAGCAAAAAAAATTCGAAAAATGCGATTTTTACGTTACTGAAGGGTCTAGAAATATGAAATTTGGAATATTAGTTACTTATAAGATATAAATGATGTCTAAGAACAGTTCTTAAACAATTCGAAATTTAAAAGGGGTGAAAATCTGCGAAAAGCGTTGTAAAAAACGTTCTACATGGCCGTTTCTACACAATCTCAGTAAATACCAAACCGATTTAAAAAATAATGGCGTCAAAATGATGGTGAAAACCCTTGCTCCAACATAGGCTGCGTTTTATGTCGGTGCCACTACCCCATAGAGGGTGCAGCAGAAAAACATTCTAAATTGCGGTTTTTGCATTACGGAAGGGCTTAGAATCGTGAAATTTGGAATGGTAGTTAGTTATAAGATATCAATGGTCTCTAAGGACATTTCCTAAAAAAAATCGAAATTTAAAAGGGGGTCAAAATGCGCAAAAAGTGTTGTAAAAAACGTTCTCAGGAAGTCTCAGGAAGTACTGAACCGATTTCTAATATAATGGTGTAAAAATGATGGTGACAGATTTTGCTCCAAGATAGGCTGTATTTTATATCTGTTTCCACTACCCCAGAGGAGATACAGGAGCAAAATGCGCGAAAAGCTTTCTGAAAACGTTCTAAATTCCAATTTGTCAGCAATATCTCAGTAAGAATCAAACTGATTTCAAAAGTAATGGTAGAAAATTCATGCTGACAGCCTCTGCTCTAACACAGACGCTATTTTATGTCGGTATCACTATCACCTAGACGTTTCAGGAGCAAAAAGCGTTCTAAATTTCGATTTTTGTGATCGGTAGAGGCTAGCAACTTAAAATTAGGCAAGGTACATATTTATTAGATATAAATGATCTTTAAGAACAGTTTCGAAAAAATTGAAAATTTAAAAAGGAGTGAAAATGTGCGAAAAGCGTTCTTAAAACGTTCTAAATTGCGATTTCTACTCAATCTTAGGAAATACCAAAGCTATGTCAAAAGCAATGATTGCAAACCGGTGGTGACAGTCCCTGCTATAACGTAGGTTATATTTTATGTTGCTGTCACTGCCATCTGAGGGTTGCAAAAGCAAAACATGTTCTAATTTGCATTTTTTTTTTTGCGCAACTGAGAGGTCTAACACTTTGAAGTATGGCATGGTATTTACTTACAAGATACAACTGCTTTCTAAGTACAGTCGAAAGAAAATTCCAAATTTAAAAAGAAGTGAGCGAAAAGTGTTATAAATTACAATTTTTATACAATCTTATCGAATAGGAAACGAATTAAAAAAATAATGATGACAAATTGTTGGTGATAGAACCTGCTCAAACATAAGCTATATTTTATGTCTGTGCGACTACCACCAAAGGGTTGCAGGAGCTCAAAACTTTTAAATTGCGATTCCTGTGATACTGAAAAGGCTAGAAACTTTAAATATGGCATGGTAGTTACGTAAAAAATATGAATGCCCTCGAAGGACTGACGAAAATAAATTCGAATTTAAAAGGGGTGAAGCGAAGGGGAGGTGCGAAAAGTGTTCTAAAAAAGTCCTAAATTACGATTTCTATGCAATTTCAGGGAATATAAACCGATTATAAAAGTAATAGTTGCGAATCAATGGTAACAGTCTCTGATCCTAAATAGGCCATATTTTATGCCGATGATTCTACCACCTGTGGTTCACAGAAACAACAAACGTTCTAAAAAAGGCATTTAAAAGCTTTCTAAATTACGTTTCTGTGGAATATTAGGAAATAAACCGATTTCAAAATTAATGGTGACAGTTCCTATTTCAACACAGCCTTTTATGTTGAGAGAGGTGGTAGGACTTGGAATTTGACATGATAGTTAATTTTAAGATGTAAGAAGATGGTTTCTAAAAAATTCAAAATTTCAAACAATGCTGAAATAAGCGTATTAATTGAGAATAAATGTTTCAAAATATTTTCTAAATTATCATTTATTTAGTTTTATTAATTTAAGTCTCATTTCTGCCTAATGCAGTGTAATAATGATGTTTAATCAAACTGTGTTTTAAATAGTAATTTTTTTAATTATTAATAAAAGTAATAAGTACATTTTAATAAAAAAAACCCTTTTAATAAAATAAAATATTACCTTTTAATAAAATAAAAATTTAATTAGTACCTTTTAATAAAAATTAGACATATAAATATCACTTGGCATATTTCAAATATTACGCGAGCAAAGCCACGGGGTTTGCTAGTATAATTATACACTATATTACGATCATAGAAAAGATCAGTTACGATTATGTAACTCTTCTTTATAAAAACGATCGAATGACCTCAATGTTAAAAATTTACAGCAACTTCCAAGCTGTTACAAATCTGCACAAATCTGTCGAGACATTCGACCGTTTTTAAAAATAATAAAGATCAATTACGGTCCTGCATTCGTTTAATATAAAATCGATCAATTGACTGCGAAGTTAAAAATTTGCAGCAAACTTTCCACTATGTTAAAAATCGGCACCAAACTGTCCAGACATTTTACTCTTTTTATAAATAACGGCTACTTGACCGTATTATTACCATTTTATACTCATAATACAGTTGAATTATGATTCTACAACCTTTCTCTTAAAAAACTTTCAAATGACTGCAATACGAAAAAATAATGCAGCAAACTGACCAGTTATTCGAACATTTTTATAGGTAACAGTTACTTGACCATATTATTAAGCGCATCTGTCCATATTATGGACTGTATTATAGTCATAATAAAGTTGAATTTCGGTTCAATAATCTTTCTCTATAAAACCGGTCAAATGACTGTAATTTGAAAAAAATTTCATCACGCTGTTCACAATGTTAAATATCTTCAGCAAAACTGACCAGTCATTCGACCGTTTTTAAAGATAACGGTTACTTGAATATATTATTAAGCTTATCTGACCATATTATTGAACGTATTGCAATCATAATAAAGTTGATTTACGGTTCTACAGCCGTTCTCCATAAAAACGGTCAAGTTGTTGAAATAAGAAAAAAATTGCAGCACACTGTTCGCACTGTTAAATATCTGCTGCAAAACTGCCCAGTCATTCGACCGTTTTTAACAATAACGGTAATTTTTTCATCGTTTAAATATTTTTAATATTCTATTATATCCTTTATTATGAACGGAAATAACTAAAATATTAATATTTTTATTAAAATTAGTGATTGCTATAGACCTTTTTATGATAAATTTCAAAATTCATATCTACAGCCATTAATTCATAATAAGAAAAACATAATGTTCATCAATCCCAACATATAATTAAGTTAATAATCATAAATACGATACGCAATTTCTTTCCTGAAAATTTTTTCCCAGGAATTATTATTCATTTATTTTTAGACTATATAGTTACAAAACCAAGTTATTATATCTGGTTATAATAGGATATTTTTTTTGCATATAGAATTAACTCTGGCTGCTTGCTGCCTTATTTTTTATCTGTTGCATTTTTAGTTGTAATTTATCATCTGCAGCTACTGATGTATGATAGTTAATTTTCAGCAGACATGTTATTATGTTAAACTATTAAATAAAGAATTTTCACTCAACTGTTTCTATGGATTATATATGTATAGATATATATAATATGTTAATATGTATATTAATATATATATATATATATATATATATATATATATATATATATACATTTTGCATATCATTATCTGTATTTATTTGTTTTAAGGGGGTCCCTGACACATTTTGAAATAATTTTTATATATTGAGTTAAAATTCTAAATTTTTTTGTGAACAAAATCACATAATAAAACTTCTCATAATTTTTTAGAAAAAATTTTAAATATTTTTTTTTTTTAAGTGGGGTAAGTTAAAATCATTATAACTCGGAATATTATTAATAGAATTTCATTTTTTTTTCATTTAAATAAACAGAAATATATAAGTTTTAATTTTGATTCAGCATTTTTTAAACTATTAACTTATAAAAAAAATATTTAACGAAAAAAATTTTAAAAAAGTTGTGCAACTTTTATTAAAAAAAATCATATTTTCAAAAGTATTTTTTTTTTTTTTTAAATATGCTGAATCAAAATTAAAGTAAAATAATTGAAAAAGATATGTTCCAAGTTTGAACCCAATATCTTTAACGGATCTCTAGTTATAACAATTTAAATTTGAGAAATGGTGAAAAAACCTATCATGAAGAAAAACGGATTTTTACAAGAAGTCGTTTCCATAAAAAGC